>CM038671.1:770821959-772185952 GCA_021605145.1 Aegilops bicornis | reverse complement strand
TCGCCTCTCCGACGAGCCTGCATCCGACGCAGGGACGGACGGCCCCGAGAGCCTCCTCGCGGGCCTCCTTGAACAACTCCACGTCACCGGCGAGCCCGCCACCGACCTGGAGTCCGTAGGCTCCACCGACCCGATGCTGGTCGACTCCAAAACTGCGTCACTCGACGCGTTCCCCACCAATGTGGTGGTCTACGATGAGCCGCTCCCTCGCGCGGAGAGCGGCGGAAGCACCGTCACAGAGGTGCTCGTCATCGGTCATAGCGAGCCTTCCGGTGAGGGAGCTCAATACCCTCTCGACGCGGTTCTGCAAGACCTAACCGCGCCTATTCCGGAAGACGCTGACGCCGAGGTGCTGGAGGCACGCAGCCTTCAGCTCCTCGTAGGCGCAAAGAAGCTGGCAAGCATGAGACGCTTGTCATAAGCCTACCAGCGTGAGATGGATCGCGCCGTGGGCGGCTCGTCGGCTCCGACTGGGCCTAGCCTCCTAGGCACGGTCCAGCAGCGCGGCATAGCCATCGCCAACCTGTTCGGGGCAAATCGCCCTGTGTACGCCACGCCCGCGGAGAACATCCGCGCCGCCAGCGGCGGCGCCTGAGCTGGATAACCGAGGCGAGGTGCACCGCTGATGACGGAGCGAGTCCAGCAGTTTCCTCGACGCTGCTGCCGCGCAAGATGAAGCCGGGCCGCCGCAGACGGACGCTGCGACGACAACACGGCGACTTGCCTCCCGCCGAGATCAAGGCGCGACGTCTCGGACGCCGACCGCGGTGTCCGTGGAAGAAAAAACAAGGATCCGGCTGTCAGCCATAGTCGGACTCACATCTCCATCGAGCGCGACGAAGACGGTCGCCCATGAGCGGTGGAGCGGCGGGACGACTATATGCCCCCTCCTCCCCGCAGAGAAAGGTGAGTCTCCCCGCCGCCCGTCGAGCATCCGACTCTCGGCAACCGCCTTGGCCGCCGAGAGGGAGTCGGAGAAAACGACGCCCGCCACCGGATCGACCGACTCCACCGATCCCTGGCGCTAGAAGAGGAAGACGAGCTGGGCCCGCCGTGTTTCGGTCCTCGCATCCGAGACGAGCCCTTCTCCAGGGGGTTCACAATCCCCCGAGATACGCCCAAATACACTGGCTCCGTGAAGCCGGAGGACTGGCTAGTGGACTACTCCACGGCCGTCAGCATAGCGAACGGCAACAAGCGCGTTGCCGTAAAGTATGTTCCCTCATGCTCGAGGCACGGCCCGGACATGGTTGAACAGCTTGAAGCCCCGCAGCATCAACAGGTGGGTTGACTTCACCGAGGCCTTCGTCCGCAACTTCACGAGCACATACAAGCGACCTCCCAAGCCTCGCCAGCTTTCCTTGTGCGTGCAAGGCCCCAACGAGTCCACTCGCGGCTACCTCACGCGCTGGGCTGAGCTCCGGAACTCCTGCGAGGGAGTGCACGAGGTGCAGGCTATCGAGTATTTCACCGCCGGGTGCAGAGAAGGCACCCTCCTCAAGCACAAGCTCCTTTGCGATGAGCCGGAGACCCTCGACGAGCTGCTGATCATAGCAGACAAGTACGCCACAGCGGACTCCTCCATGAAGTCGGAGATCAAAGTCAGTGCGACTGGCAAGGTGGCTCCTCAGGCTCCCAGAACTCCGGCTGGCGACGCCAGTCGGCAACAGCAGCAGAATGATCACAAGCGCAAGGCTCCGCAGCCGGCTTCCAACAGCCGGCAGGTGGCGACAGTCGAAGACCAACAGCCAGAGGGGCAGCCTCGGCCAGCGCGTAAAGGCGGCAAGTCCAACTGGTTGCCGCCTTCTCTTACGCAGACTCTAGATGGTCCTCAAGTTCCATAGCGGCGCGAAGCCATCGAACCTCACCACCCGGAGTGCCAGCGGCTCACCAGATCGCCAAGGAGACGACCTCATCCCTCCCCCTTTCTTTGGGCGCCGCCTCCACCATCGCTTCCCAAGAGTCGGCTGTCGAGCCGGTCGGTGCGATACAGGACAAGTACCCGTAAGAGCATGGAGCTTATGTAGTGTTCACCGGTGTGGCGGCACGATCGCCAGAAGAAGCGGCAAATGTGAAGAAGTGAATGCAGAGCATCGGATACTCGAAATTCATGCAGCCGGTCCGAGAAACCTATCGATTGAGCCACCCTTGCCGCGGATAGGCGGGCCACTCGCTTCTCGCTGGTGCCGATAGACGGAGGCAGCAAGATCAACATCCTGCATAAGGACACAATGGAGAAGTTAGGAATCAAGCAAAGACAGCTTCAGAACAGTCGGGCTGTGTTCCACGGCGTTGTACCTGGCCTTTCCTGCTCACCGATCGACAAGATCCTGATAGATGTCCTCTTTGGGGACAAAGATCACTTTCGCCGAGAGCGAGTCTGGTTCGAAGTGGTGGACCTCGAAAGCCCATACCATGCTCTTCTTGGCCGACCTGCTTTGGCCAAGTTCATGGCGGTCCCCCACTACGCCTACCTCAAGATGAAGATGTCGAGTACCAAGGGGATTCTGACTGTAGCCGGCAACTACAGAAAGTCGTCCGCTTGCGCGGCTGAAAGCAGTCGGCTGGCCGAGTCCTTGGTGATCGCAGCTGAGAAGCGGCTTCTTGATCGAGTTGTGGCAATGGCCGGCAAGCGGCCAGAGATGTCGCCCAGCCCCAAGGAATCAGAAGCTGAGGGCTTGTTCAAGCCGGCCAAAGAAACGAAGAAGATACCCTTGGACCCGGAGCATCCGGAGAGGTACACTGTCGTAGGTGCAAACCTTGACAGTAAATAGGAAGGCGAGCTCGTCGATTTCCTCCGTGACAATCGGGACATTTTCGCATGGTCCGCTAAAGACATGCCAGGTGTACCGACGGAATTCGCCGAGCACAAGTTACATGTCCGATCAGATGTGAAGCCCGTCAGGCAGCCCTTGCGCCGCCTGTCAGAAGAGAAAAGAATAGTTGTTGGAGAAGAGATAGCCCGGCTCCTCGCAGCCGGTTTCAACATGGAAGTGTTCTTTCTAGAGTGGCTAGCGAACCCGGTCTTGGTACTAAAGAAGAACAAGCAGTGGCGGATGTGTATTGACTACACAAGCCTCAACAAAGCTTGCCCCAAGGACCCGTTCGCTTTGCCGAGAATTGATCAGGTGATAGACTCCATAGCCGGATGCGAGCTGTTGAGCTTCTTAGATGCATATTCAGGATATCATCAGATCAAGCTGAACCCGGCCGACAGACTGAAAACGCCCTTCATCACGCCGTTTGGAGCCTTTTGCTACCTGACCATGACGTTCGGCTTAAGGAATGCCGGCGCCACCTTTCAGCGTTGCATGCAGAAGTGCCTCCTCAAGCAGCTTGGCAGAAACGCCCACGTTTACGTGGATGATGTGGTGGTGAAGACAGAGAAGCGAGGAACACTGTTGGAAGACCTCAAGAAGACCTTTGAAAATCTGCGCCGATTCCAGATCAAGCTCAACCTGAAGAAGTGCGTCTTGAAGTACCACCGCCAGCTCCTTGGTTTCCTAGTCTCCGAACGCGGCATAGAGTGCAACCCCGTGAAGATCAAGGCAATTGAGAGGATGGAAGTACCCCGCCGACTGCTAGATGTGCAAAAGTTCACCGGCTGTTTGGAGTCCATCAGCCGATTCATCAGCCGGCTGGGCGAGAAAGCTCTTCTTCTGTACCAGCTCATGAAGAAGAACACCTTCTTTGAATGGAACCACAAGGCGGACGAAGTTTTGTCTAGTTGAAGAAAATGGTGACTACTCCCCCAGTGCTGGCGGCTCCGACTCCCAAGGAGCCCATGCTCTCAGATATCGCCGCCACCAAAGTGGTAGTCAGACACCATTGTAGTTGAGCATAAGGAGGAAGGCAAGGCGCTACCTGTCCATAGACCGGTATATTACCTGAGCGAAGTACTGTCGACCTCCAAGCAGAACTACCCCCACTACCAGAAGATGTGTTACGGCGTGCACTTTGCCGCCAAGAAGTTGAAGCCTTACTTTCAAGAGCATCCAATCACCGTGGTTTGCACAGCCCCACTAGCCGAGATCATCGGAAGCCGAGATGCTTCTGGTCGAGTGGCCAAATGGGCCATAGAGCTGCCCCCCTACACCATCTGTTACCAGCCCCGCACCGCCGTCAAGTCGCAATCACTGGCCGACTTCCTCGTCGACTGGGCCGAAACCCAGTACCTGCCGCCAGCGCCCGACTCCACCCATTGGTGAATGCACTTCGATGGCTCCAAGATGCGCACCGGCTTGGGAGCCTGCGTGGTCCTCACTTCCCCCAAAGGCGACAAGCTCAAGTACGCGCTGCAGATCCATTTCGCCGCCTCCAACAACGTCGCCGAATACGAGGCGCTCATTCATGGGCTCCGGCTTGCCAAAGAGCTTGGCATTCGCCGGATCCTGTGTTATGGCGACTCTGACTTGGTGGTCCAACAGTCATCCGGCGACTGGGACGCCAAAGATGCAAACATGGCGAGCAACCATTTCCTGGTACAGCAGCTGAGTGGATACTTTGAGGGGTGCGAGTTCCTCCACGTACCAAGAAACGACAACGACCAAGCAGATACCCTGGCAAGAATCGGCTCCACCCGCCAGGCAATACCATCCGGCGTCGCCCTTGGCGCCTCCTCAAGCCATCTGTCAAGCCGTCACCAGAATCAGACTCCATTTTTGTGCCGACTCCCCCTGAAGAAGTCGGATCCGACTCCAAAGCCTCGGCGGACGGTACAAGAATTCCTGCAGACGGCCCCAAGAAGGCTGCAGTAGAAGCTGCCCGGGACTTGTAATCTGCCCGGGATCTTGGCGACCATTGCGAAGACTCCGATTTGCCCGGGACTGCGCTTAGTCGGCCCGGTGACTTCTCCAACCCGTGCAAGCTGTCAAGCGGACTCCAACCCGCCGCCTCCCAGCCCAGCCGCCCTCGTCCAAGTAGCAATCTTGGCGGTCGAAGAAATAGCAGCACCCTCATGGGCCCAAACCCATCCTGAAGTTCCTAGTAAGCGAGAGCTACCAACCGATGAGACCTTAGCTCGGCAAGTACAACGCCCGGCGGCAGCCTACACTATAGTCAACAGAGAGCTGGTCGTGCAGCGTCCTTTGGTGTCTACTAGCGTTAAGGCCGAGCCGTAGCAAGGCCAAGCGATTCTCAAGACATTCATCAAGGCGAAAAGTGCCATCATGCGGCCTCAAGAGCACTCGTCGCCAAAGCCTTCCGACATGGTTTCTTCCGCCGACTGCCCTAGAAGAGGCCAAGGAATTAGTTCAAAAATGCAAGGTGCCGGTGTTCCGCTCCAAGCCGCTCCAGCCGGCTTCCGCACTCAAGACTATCCCCATCACCTGGCCCTTTGCTATGTGGGGCCTGGACATGGTGGGACCATTCAAAACGGCACGAGGCGGCCTAACTCACTTACTTGTCGCGGTGGACAAGTTCACCAAGTGGATAGAAGCAAAACCCATCAAGAAGTTGAACGGTCCTACTGCAGTGACTTTCATCGCCGACATCACGACTCGGTACGGCGTACCACACAGCATCATCACCGACAATGGCACAAATTTTGCCAAAGGCACCCTGGCCCGTTTCTGCGCGACACAAGGCATCTGACTGGACTTAGCGTCCATTGCCCATCCGCAGTCAAACGGCCAGGTGGAGCGAGCGAGCGGTCTCATCCTGTCTGGCATCAAGCCTCGACTGGTCGAACCACTGGAGCGTTCGGCCGGCTGCTGGCTTGAGGAGTTGCCAGCCGTCCTCTGGAGTCTGCGCACGACTCCAAAGAAGTCAACTGGCTTCACACCCTTCTTCCTCGTCTATGGTGCCGAAGCCGTCATCCCAACGGATATAGAGTTCGACTCCCCGCGAGTCACCATGTACACCAAAGAGGAAGCAGAAGAAGCACGTCAAGACGGCGTTGATCTGCTGGAAGAGGGCCGGCTGTTGGCACTCAGCCGGTCCAGCATCTACCAGCAGAGCCTGCGCCGCTACTACAACAAGAAGGTCAAGCCAAGATCATTCCTAGAGGGCGACCTTGTGCTTCGGCTGATCCAGCGAACAGCCGGCCAGCACAAGCTGTCGGCGCCTTGGGAAGGCCCATTCATCATCAGCAAAGTGCTGGGCGACAACTCCTACTACCTGATCGACGCTCAGAAGCCCCGAGCACGCAAGAGGGACGACTCCGGCAAAGAGACGGAACAGCCATGGAATGCGAATCTCCTCCGAAGATTTTACAGTTGATGCAGTATGTACCACGCTACCCTTTGTGTTTAATGTACCAAGACTTCGGGCCCCCTGAGACGAGCTCGGGGACCGCCCTCTTTTCTTATCTGTATGATAAGAATTATACCTTCGAGTATGTTACTCTTTGTTATGATATTTGGCACCGGGCTCGACTAGTCGGCCCGGGGACTCGCCGCCTTGGGCTATGAAATGCTTCCTACAGTCAGACAAGTAACGTGCGGTGCCTAAGCCGTCTCCTGTCAGAAGCCGCAGCTCGCAGAGCGACTGTTTGGTGGGCAGGAGTAAGGAAGAACGGGCACCCACACGAAAAAATGGCTAAGGACCCAAAGCATAAACATAGTTTAAGTCGGCTTCCAGCCCCGTTTTGCAAAAACCGACTCTTAAGTAGTCGGCTTGCCGCTTTCTACCCAACTTGTTTAAAGACTCTAACAAATGGCCAAGTACTTGCCTTCTCAAAAGTAGCCAAGCACTTGACCCAGCCGGCAGTCCGCAGAGCAGTTGCCCGATGGGCAAGGCGGCAACTCAGGGAAGGCGGCAAAGGAAAAAGCCATAAGAGCAATAAGCAAGGAAAGATAAAATTAGGATAATATTTACACAGCTTAGGCCCTTGGCCGGATCTTCGGACAGAGGCTCAGAATACACCCCGCGGGTGGAATTGTGCGAATTAACAAGTTCTTTCAAAGACTATCAAAACAGATAAAATAAAGGCGAGACAGCAGCCTAGGAAGCGGCAGATGGGGTCGGAAGGCCGGAGGTGACGGCGGCGTCAGGCGCCGGGGCGGCCGGCTGGGCGGTCTCGGCTTGATCGTCTCCGGCGGCAGCCGGCCCAGACGGGCGCGGCTCGTTGCTGGAGGCGCGGTCGAGCTGAGGCTGGTCACCCGCTCCGTCTTCTGGTGCCTCCATCTCGTCTCCGTCCTCTGCCTCATCTTCCTCCTCGGCGCTGGAGTCGATCACCTCCGCCGTGTCCTCGTCGTAGTCCGGGTTCATCCCGAACCACTCCGGCGGCGCCTCCCCACCGTCCTCAGCCCGCTCAGGGACGAAGACGCTGGTGTCCGTGTAGTCGGCAATAGCCGCCGCACGCTCGACGAGGGCGTCCTCCGCGGCCAGCAGCTCCGCCTGGGCCTCTGACCGGAACGCGGCCAGCCGGTCCAGATCCAGCCCTGGATACCACGCCTTGACGAATTCCAGGGCCCGGCACGCTCCAGCCCGAGACGCGGAACCCTTCCAGGCCTCAAGACGGCCAGCCGCGACCTCCAGCCAGTCGGCGGTCCGGCTGGGAGTGCGCAGAATCGGCATGTCCGGCCACAGAGCAGCGATCGCCTGGGCGCTGACACGCTGAAGCCGGCGCAGCATCCGATGGGCCGGCCGCAGACGAGCCTCAATGCTCAGGAGCTGCTCGTCAAGGGTCCGGGGGGTGTTGGCAGCGATCTCAGCACCACCCGCCCTTCGCGCCTCGCGATCAGCCTCGATGGCTTGATTGGCCGCCTGCATGTGGCCGGGGAAGAAGTCTGCCAAGAAGAAGAAGAAGCAAGTCAGAAAACCAGGAGTCGACCCGACCTATAGTCGGCGGCCCAAAGGAAGAAGTAAAAACAAACTCACCGTCGACGATGTCCTCGATTTCATGGAAGCCGGAGGTCAGCAGCGCTTCCTTGTCGGTCCAGGAGGAGCGCTCGCTCTCAAACTCGGCCAGGAGAGCAGCCTCTTTCTTCTCCGCCTCGTCCTGCGCCGCCTTAAGCAGCTCCCTCTGCTCCGCCAACAAGCAGAGCTGCAGGTCGCGCTCTGCGGCAAGCTTGCTGCACTCCTCCTCCTTGGCGCGCAAGGCGGTGTTGGCTGTACCCAGCTGCCGCCGAAGAGTGGCGCTGGCCTCTGAAGAATAAAAATAAGAAGGACGCAAAGTTGTCAGCTAAGAAGGTCGCCAGGAAGATCCGGCCCGACTGCGCAGCAGTCGGCCCGAATCTCGGGACTACAGCCCATGGAGTGCGCCCGGCGTGCACCCAAGAAGAAAACTCACCTCGGCTCCTCGCCAAGTCGGCAGTCCGCTTGCCCAGCTCCTCAATGTTGCGGTTGAAAGGCGTTAAGCGCAAGGTTGTGATACTCCTGCGACAAGAATTTCAGACAAAGGTAAAAATTTGGAAGTTAGCAAATAGAGTTCCGAGTCTTTGCTCGGCCGACCCGAAACTTCGGGGACTACACCCGATGGAGTGTTGGCGCGCCCGAAGAAGAGCAAGAAAAAAATCAAAGAAGGAAACATACCCGCACGGCAGCTCGCGACGCCAGGTGTGCCTTGGAGCAGTTTTGGATGGCGTCACCCTCAGCCCGCAGCTTCGCCTGGACGTCCAGGAGCGCCGTGTTCAGCGGGCCTGTGCCGCCTCCTCGCACACACCCAATGGGCGCGGCGCTTGTCACCTCGGCGTCTGGAATGGCCGAGCTGGCAACGCCGGTCTCCAAAGGGCGCGGCGCCGAAGTCGCCTTCTCAAGACAGCGTCACGCTGGCGAAGCGACTTGAAGAAGCAGCCTCGCCACAGCCTCGTCGCCGGTCGGCAGCACAGGCGGGTCCGCCGGCTGTTTGCCTCGCGCGCTCTCAGACTACGGTGGAGGCGGCAGGGGCGGCATGGCCGTGCCCGACAGGGAGGCCTCGCCGCCTTCTTTCTCCACGACGGGGAACTCACCGCCGACTCCCTCCGTCCGCCCCAGAACTCCGACGGCGGCGGCGCAGAGTTCAGCGGGGTGACAAGCAGCGCCGACTGGAGGCGCGCGACCTCCTCGGCTCGCCTCTTGGCTGTGACGGCGGCTTCGGTTTCATCTAGCCGCCTCTGGGCGGAGGCTGCCGCCTTCTCGGCCTCCGCCTTCTCCAGACGGGCGGCCTCCTCCTCGTCGCGCTTCTCCTGCGCATTCCGCTCCGTCGCCTCCCGGAGGGCGGCCGTAGGATCAATCCGCCGAGTATTGGTGGACGTCTCTGCCGACCCCATGACGGAGGCGGCGGCGACTCTCTCCAAGGTGAGAGGATCCCTGATGAGAAGAAGAAGACATATAAAAAGACTTGGACAAAGACGAACCCAAAGAAAACAAGACAAAGTAAGTAGCACTTACGCGGAGACCAGCGGCGGCTTCTTCACTTCCTTGCGGAAGCGGTTAGCCTTCGCGACCGCCTCTTCTCGCTGGGTCGCGGCGGCCGTCCCTCTGAACTTCTTCGCCCGGCCACCTGGCAAGCTCGGCCCGGCCCGGCGTTTCTTCGCGCCGCCTCGACCACCCAAGACGGCAGAGGAACTCGCGCCTGGATGGCCGGCTTTCGGTTGATGGCGGGGGATGACTTCCCTCTCGTCATCGTCGTCAGGCCAGTCGGCGAAGGTTGCCGAAGGCCTGAAGTCATCGGCCCCTCCTCCTCCCTCGGCGTCGGTCTCCATCGCCGCCACCCCCAAGTCGGGGTCGTCGGCGTCGCTCTCTGCCCCGGTCGAGGATGAATTCACGAGCCGGCCCAAGGTGCCGGCCGAGGGCTGCATGAGGGGATTCTGAATCGGAAAAGACCAAAGAAAATTAGAGTCGGATTCGGCTGAAGAAGGAAACAGAAAAGCAAGAGAGATGACTTACCACAGGCTGGGGGTTGGCGCGCGAGTACGGCTCCTTCTCGAACTGCCATTCCTCCGTGAGGCCGCAGTTCGCCAGGAAATTCACCGTGTCCACCACCTCCGCGTGGGGCATATCTTTGGAGCACAGCCATTTGGGGTCAGTGGCGCTCATCCGATGGATCGGATGAGGTCGGCCTTGGAGAGGAAGAACTTCGGCGCGCCACGGCGGCAGCAGGTCGGCCCCAGTCGGGCCCTCTGGCGTCGGCAAGACTTTCGGAGCTGCGCGGACAGCGGCGCTGGAGTCGGCGTCTGGCCCGATGGGACCAGGTGAAAGTCGCCCCGCCAACTCGTCGGCCACGTAAGGCGGCAGGTTAACCCAGTCGCCTTCTGGGGCGACGTTCTTCACGTAGAAATACGTGCGCTACCACATCTTCACCGACTTGCTGAGTGGGATGGCAGGAAAGGGGTTGTCGGGCACCGGCCTCCTCATTGCGATGAACGTGCCGCCTGAGCCCGGCACGCCGACGGCGACGTGGGTTCCGAGCTTGGCTTGGAAGAATTCCCCCAACAGCTCGATGGTGGGGAGAACGCCAAGAAAGCCTTCGCACAAGGATGCAAAGGCGGCCAGTAGCACCACCGTGTTTGGAGTGAGGTGGTGCGGCTGGAGCCCGTGGAACTCCAGGAACGCGCGGAAGAAGCCGCTCGCCCGGCAGCAATAGCCAGCGCATGAGGTGCGGCGGAATATGACCCGCCGCCCTCCTCCGGGCGCCGGCGTTATTTCGCCACGGCCGGGCGCGCGAGTCCGCACTAGGTTGGTGCCGGGATGCGCGCGTCTGGCGGAGGAATTGATGATGTCGTCGTCCACTATGGAGCCATCCCACCGCCGGGCCTTGGCGGAAAAGCGCGGCGGAGGAGGAGCTCATCTCCGCGGCGCGGCGTGGTTCGGCGCGGCGGAAGCAAGGAGGAAGACGAATCAAGGAGAGGAAGCGAGGAGGGTGGGTGCGCGTGTGTCGCCGCCCCCCTCCTCCCGCCTACTTATAGGCGCCTAGGCTGAGAAGCCGAGGGGGCGGGCGTGGGATTAACTGCGCCCACGCCCCCACGCCCCCACGATTTAACCCACGACGTTACTGCGCGCAGTAACGGCGTGGGGAGCCCAACCGCCCGCACGGCCGCAACGGATCCGCCCGTGCGCCGAGGCGCGGTAGTGGCGGGCCCCGCCTGACGGGCCTGTCTAGTCACACGCGTAGGCGGGCAAACTGGCCCTGCCGCGTGGCGTCACGTGGCGGGCCCGCAACGGGCAGCTGCCTGGAAGCTTATCAGGCACGCTGCCCGGATGCCGCCACGACCTTCGAAACCTTTGAGGAGCAAGACGGCCTCCTTCAAGGCCGACTCAAGCTAGTCGGCTCAAGAGAGAAATGGCGAGCCGAGCCCAGATTCTTCCATTAAAGAGATGAAGTTGTTGAGGCTCCTCGACATGTTGCCTTCGGTGCCTCACCAGCTTCCGGGACTACTGTCGGAGTAATGGGCCACGGGTAGGCAAACCCGAGCCCCTGGACCTTTCAAAACATCGGGGCAGACTGCGCCCCTCAAGACCCCAAGACGAAGAGCCGCCTTCTGAGAGTCGGCGGCGGTGCCGCCGACTACCCCTCCCACCCGAGTCCCAGAGACGGCTTCAAGATAAGCCGACTCCCAGCCAGCGACTTCCGGAGAAGCCAGCTACGGGGAGTCGGCCCGCGACTCCAACCGCCTCCTACTAATGCGACTACGGACGGGACGGGATGGGGCCGCCTCGCAGCCCATCCCTGCCCCGTTCACAAAGGATGTGCATGGCTGCGGCGTCGTCTTGACGAAGATCTCCGTCCGTGGCGGGCATCAAGCCACGCCGGCCTCGACATCAGCCCGTGGGCAGATCCACTGTACCCACGATGGCTCGTCTGCGACCGAAGATGGCGGGACCCGCTGTCGGCGGAGTCTGCGTAAGACGGCGAGAACATCCCAAAGACGGACCAGCTGGGAGTCGGCCTCCAGAGTCGGCCGGCCCCTCCCACGGGCTCCATGCGCCATTAACCGGACAAAGGCGAGGAATGGCAATGATCGCCCGCCAGCGTGGCGGCTGCTGTACCCACGACCTGACCAAGCTCGCGTCATTAGAAGCCTGCTACAGATAACCCGCCCGGCAAGACCACGCCACGCGGACAAGGGCTGTCGGCCCCATGCTGGACCGTCGGCGGGGCCCACTAGTCAGCGGGCCCCAGAAGTCGGCGGAGAGGACGGCGACTAAAGAGACTGACGACTGGGACCTGCTCCCAGACGGATTACCATTGTACCCCCGGGGGACAGGCCTATATAAACCCCCCGGGGCACCCATGCAAGGGGTTGGACCCTAGTAGTTTGACACACACATAGGAGGAAGAGAAGAGCTAGCCGTGCCCTTCTCCTTCCTCACCCCGAACAGCTCAAGGAGCAGCCTTGTACACACTTTGCCATAGTGATCATGCGAAGACCCCGCAGAGCAGCAGTAGGGTGTTATCTCCTCGAAGAGCCCTGAAGCTGGGTAAGATTCGCCGGCGTGCATGCCTTCGCCTCATCCCGTTTCCAGGCACCGGCGACGTTCTACTCGCCCCTCCATGATAAGCCATCCTTTGGCATATGTCGCACCCAACCCCCGACATTTGGCGCCCACCGTGGGGCTAGGTGCACCGTCGTCCGGAGACCTGCTCTGGACGGGAACCCTCTTCCTCCCTGGCGAGCGCAGCCAGCCCGGCACGCCAGACGGAGTCTGCCGACCGGCCAGCATGGCGCTGAGGTCGCCTGCGCGACGAGCTGCCTCGCCGAACTTGTCGGTGAGGTTCGCCTCTCCGACGAGCCTGCATCCGACGCAGGCACGGACGGCCCCGAGAGCCTCCTCGCGGGCCTCCTTGAACAACTCCACGTCGCCCGCGAGCCCGCCACCGACCTGGAGTCCGTAGGCTCCACCGACCCGATGCTGGTCGACTCCGACACTGCGTCACTCGACGCGTTCCCCACCAACGTGGCGGTCTACAATGAGCCGCTCCCTCGCGCGGAGAGCATCGGAAGCACCGTCACGGAGGTGCTCGTCATCGGTCATAGCGAGCCTTCCGGTGAGGGAGCTCAAGACCCTCTCGACGCGGTCTGCAAGACCTAACCGCGCCTATTCCGGAAGACGCTGACGCCGAGGTGCTGGAGGCACGCCGCCTTCAGCTCCTCGTAGGCGCAAAGAAGCTGGCAAGCATGAGACGCTTGTCAGAAGCCTACCAGCGTGAGATGGATCGCGCCGTGGGCGGCTCGCCGGCTCCGACTGGGCCTAGCCGCCTAGGCGCGGTCCAGCAGCGCGGCGTAGCCATCGCCAACCTGTTCGGGGCAAATCGCCCTGTGTACGCCACGCCCGCGGAGAACATCCGCGCCGCCCAGGCGGCGGCGGACGAGCTGGATAACTTCGAGGGCGAGGAGCGCCGCCTGATGACGGAGCGAGTCTAGCAGCTCCTCGACGCGGCTACTGCGCAAGACGAAGCCGGCTGCCGCACGGAGGCGCCGCGACGACAGCACGGCGACTTGCCTCCTCGCCGAGATCAAGGCGCGACGTCTCGGACGCCGACTGGCGGTGTCCGTGGAAGAAAAAAACAAGGAGGTCCGTTTCCTTCGTTTTGTGGTACGCCAGGCCCCTCCCGATCAACAGGACCCCGTTTCGAACATGGCCGGTCGAGCACAAGGCCGTTTCCTCTGTTGTGCGGTACGCCAGGCCTCGTTTCCATCGCCTGTTCCATCCAAGCCCTCCCGATGAACACGACCACGCATTCCGTTCCGACCCAGCCGGTTGGCTCCCCATGAACACGCCGACAACGCTGTTTCTCTGTTCCGACCCAGCCATGTACGTATGCGCGAGTAGGCATTCGAGACCCTGCCCGTATGTACGTACGTGGCTGTATTTTCTTTCTTGCACCCTCGCCGCTGTACGTACGTGTACATGTTACGTGCACGCCTCTACTACGACATGTGCGCGCCTCTACATCCACCAGTATATATATGCATTACACGTTCGCGACCAGAATGACAACGCTTCGTATGCTTGACCAGGTGGGTCCCAACCGCCGAGCACTTCCTTGCGTGCGAAGATGTAGCTGGTGGGTCCCAGCCGATCGAGGCGAATCGTTTTTTTTTCGGACGCACTTCCTTGCGTGCGAAGGTGTAGCTGGTGGGTCCCAGCGATCGAGAAACGTTTTTTGCGAAATATGGTGGCCCGTCCGGTGGGTCCCCGCCGTCAGTGGAGGAATAATTATTTTGCACGTAATAAGGAGGCACTTCCTTGCTGCGGCCGTGGACCCAGTTGTCGACCTCTCCACGTCTGATCCACGTCCAATGGAAGCCGTTCCTTGACCACGTTGACCACGCCGCGCCGAGAGCACCAGAAGCGGTGGACGACGGCGAGGCCTAGGAAGGGGCGAAAGCGGAGCCGGGGAAAGACGCAGGAGTGGATGCCCACGCGTGAGGAGTACGAGGGTTCACTGGTTCGCTGCGGTGTGAGGCTGTCATTGCCGAGAATAACAGGGGGGTGTGGGTGAGTAGAGGATGGCGTGGCCAGCGGTGGGAGTAATGGCGGCGGTGAGGCCTCACGCCGCATCGCAGCCGGCCACGGGAGGCAGGAGCACGAGGCACGACCGGGCGCTGGTTTGGGCGGCTGGAGCAAGAAGACCCGAGAGGTTGAAGAAGCACTATGGCCGTTGGATGGACATCGTGCAGTCCTGGAGCTAGAATCGTGCATATTGACTAAGTTGACAAAGCCCTCCGTCCCCGCCAACTGAGTAGGCCCACACGTCAGCCTGCCACTATACCGGGTCCCAACTACCAGGGGGAGTATTCATTTTTTGAGTGCGTAATAAGGAGGCACTTCCTTGCGTGCGAAGATATAGCTGAGTGGGTCCGAGCTGTCGGTGATAGCGTTTTTCATGAAATACCGAGGCCCTTTCGGTGGGTCCCTGATGTCGGTGGACGAATCATTATTTTATGCAGCGTAATAAGGAGGCATTTCCTTGCATGCAGCCGTGGACCCATTGTCGGCCTCTCCACATACTGATCCGCCGGATGCATGTCGGTCGTTGACCATGTTGACCAGGCAGCGCCAAGAGTACGTGGAGATGGACGGCAGCGAGGCCTAGGAAGGGAGCGACGGAGGCGGGGAAGACTCAGCAGTTGTTTCCCACCCAGCGGAGGAGTATGGTGAGCGAGGGTTTCTTGGTTAAATTCGTCTGCGTCACGGAGAATAACAGCAGGTGTGGGTGAGTAGAGGGATGGCTAAGCCAGCGATGGGAGTACGGTGGGGCGGTGAGGCCTGCGCGGCAGCACAGCCGGCCGCAGGGAGGAGGGAGCAGGGAGTCCCGCACTACTAGGGAAAAGCTTATACACAGACGCTTAGTAGCAGCGCGGGTTTATACCCCTCGCTATTGTTACTTACTAGTAGCGCGGGTTTTTAACCCTCGCTACTACTAAATTGATAGTAGTAGCGCTGGTTTTTAACCCTCGCTACTACTAAGCGGTATCTACCGTGCCTCCCCGGGACATGCCATAGTAGTAGCGAGGGGTATAAACCCGCGCTACTACTAAGTGAATAGCTATAGCGCAGGTAAGATACCCACGCTACTACTGAGGGTATCCCTCCCTTGCCGCACCACTCCCACCCCGATCCTAAAGAAAAAAAATTCCACTCCCACCCCACCAAACTCTCTCTCCACCCGCCGCTCCTTCTTCCTCCTCTCCAACCCAGCCGCCGCCGCCGCCCCGGGGTGCGACCCCGATCCGCCCCAATTAAACCGCCGGGGACCCGCCCGCAAGCGGCCGCAGCTATAACCCCGCATCGCCCAAGATCCGGCCGACGACACAAAGAAGCAGCAGCAGCAGCGGAGACGATGGCGGCGGTGGAGCGCGCCTACCTCGCCGTCTACAACTGGGCCGTCTTCTTCGGATGGTCCGTCCCTTCTTCCCACGCCGCATCGAGTTCATCGCTAGATTTATTGACCGATTAATGCGCGCGCGTGGATGCAGGGCTCAGGTGCTCTACTTCGCCGTGGACGCGCTGCTCCGGTCGGGGCACGAGGCCGTGTACGCTGCTGTCGAGAGGCCGCTCCAACTCGCGCAGACTGCCGCCGTCCTCGAGGTATGCCGCCCGCCAGATCCTGCGTCTTTGTCTCGATCTGTTCAGTTCTGACATCTGAGCTCTGCATCCTGCGTGTGCCTGCCAGATCCTCCACGGGCTCGTCGGGCTGGTGAGGTCGCCGGTGTCGGCCAGGCTGCCGCAGATCGGTTCGCGCCTCTTCGTCACCTGGGGCATCCTCTGGAGCTTCCCCGACGTGCGGTCTTCTTCTCCATAGCGCCTCTCTCTGTACTTCTTGCTGCGAGCATGCCTGATGCTCTTTTTTCCCTGCTCTGTTTTCTTGTACGGCTTTACAGACGAGGACACACATCCTGGTGAGCTCCTTGGTCATCAGCTGGTCCATCACCGAGGTATGTATTCACCAATCACCACTGACTTCACTGGTATCATCATGCATGCTCCTTGTAAGCTAGAGATTACAGTTCTTCAAATGAAGTGTGTTATTCAGCGGTGAGGCGCCGTTGTTGCTGTTAGAATAACTAAAAATGTGCTCCTGAAATAATGCAAGGCAATGATGATTTTCACATATGGATGTTGCCAAGTTGAATTTCAAGATACTTGAGATAGGTGTATCACACAAAATTGCTGCAACTTAGTTCACTATACTGTTAGTATTACACCAGGGGATGTGTGTAACAACAGGGTGGTGCTAAGTCAACTTGAAGTCAGAGATACTATTATGTGTGCATTACTTACTGCTGTTTATTTTCCGATCATGCATCCTAGTATCTCTATGATTAATCGCAAACAAGACGGATCAGGGCAATGATGCTCATGCACCAGAAAAGAACACTAGAAACTTGAATGGAAAGAACCTTCAAAGAAGAGGATAACAGAGAAATTATGCTACATAGTATTATTTTATCTGTCAAGTCCTATAGGTTGTCAGAGTCATGGCATATGGTCCACGGTTTGTTAAAGTGCGTTCATCTTAATTATCTGATCACTTGATTGATATAAACGAATGGTAAATTCTGCAGATTTCAGAAACCTAGTTTTTTTTGAAACGGAAAATAAATGATTTCAGAAACCTAGTTAGTTACTCTAGTGTTGGGTGTTGCAATGCAGATTATTAGGTACTCTTTTTTGGCATGAAAGAGCTGTTTGGATCTGCACCATCATCGCTTCTATGGCTTAGGTGAGGCTACATCACACTGCTTCAACTCTGCATAAGGTTGCAGATTGTAAGTCAGCGCAACATTAATTATTAATCATATAAAGAATGAATCTTTACATCGAATCGAACCTGGAGGTGTGCAGGTATAGCTCATTCCTAGTCATGTACCCAACCGGCATCAGCAGCGAGGTTGGCTTGATATATATTGTGTTGCAGTTCATCTAGGTATTATCTTTCCTGATGAAATCCATTAAAGCAGTTCATCAATGCACTGATAAATTGTATGAATACTGCTAGTTTTCATGTTTTCACATTTTAATTGATAATGGCAGGCATCGGAGAAGTACTGCATCAGAATGCCCAACAAATGGAACTATTCAGTTGATTACTTCTATGCATCAATCCTGGTACTCCTAGTCTACGTCCCAGGTACCTTTTCCTGTCCTCGCCGTTGATTCATGTCTTTTCGGTTTGAAGATAGCATGAACACGTAGAGCTAGGGTATGTTTTTGGTAGGTGTTTTTTCGGTTTGAAGATTCATAATAGACTAAAAGAGACAGATAATTGAAGAAAATACCCTACTAGATTTGCACGAGGGCG
The DNA here is from genome assembly GCA_021605145.1 of Aegilops bicornis. Classification (NCBI taxonomy): domain Eukaryota; kingdom Viridiplantae; phylum Streptophyta; class Magnoliopsida; order Poales; family Poaceae; genus Aegilops; species Aegilops bicornis. The sequence continues at coordinate 772,168,281 of CM038671.1, read as the reverse complement.
CGAACTAACAAGTTTTCACTTTCTCGACTGGGTGCAGGGTGATCGACGAGGTCTACTGTGGCCTGATGGGAGTCGTGCTCTTCAACTACTCGGAGGCAGACTTCACCGTGAAGCCCCGCGACCGTGTCATAGAGATTATCGTCCAGGTGATTGCGACGCGGAGGTCCCCGGGGTGGAGGACCTCGACGCCACCGTCCGAAGGTCACCGAGGTGGAGGACGACGCCACCGTCCGGAGTTCCTCAAGGTGGAGGACCTCGACGCTTTGTACATACATCTAGAGAAGTGGTCTGGTTAGGTTGGTGGTGAAATGCTAGGGAAGCTACCAACCTTTTGATGATGGTTGTGTGTGTCCTCGTGATCTCTTCGAATTGAGATGTTGAATGTTGCATCCATGAACACTGCAAGTGTTAAGATGGTTCTGTGAAATTTATTTTGCCTTTGGGCGTGTCTGATCTCCATTCATAAATACTGCATCTATTTTTATTTTTTTAATTCCTAATTTGCTGCTAGTAGCGTTGGGAAAAAAGTGCCCTACTAGTATTTAGTATCCCTACTAGTATTTAGGATACTAGTAGCGCTGGTATTGTAGGCACGCTACTGCTACTTCATTAGTAGTAGCGCGAGTTTGTAATAGCAGTAGCGTGGGTGGCACACGCTACTACTAACAAAGTTAGTAGTAGCGCGGGTTTCTCCCACGCTACTACTAACTATTAGCTGTAGCGCCTTATTAGTAGCGCCGGTCCCCGCACTGCTGATACACCTAAAACCCGCGCTGCTGCTACCCTTTTCCCTAGTAGTGCCGCCGGCGCTTGTTTGAGCGGCTGGAGCATGAAGAGCAGAGATTGAAGAAGCACGACGGCCGTTGGATGGACATCCAACAGTCACTGCTTGTGCGTCAACCTTTTTTTAGGAAAGCCTCAAATCTATGGAAAACAGCATACAACCCATCTGCCATTATTTCTAATAATTTACAACCCATTTGCTAATTCTTAAGGTTTTTTTGGAGCCCATATTCTTTTTGTTAGCATTACAGCCCATATTGTGGCCACGGTTAAAAATTATCTGAAATTTTGCATATTTTGGTGCGGTCCGAACTGTTTTTAATCCCGAAATTTCGACTCACATTCAAACTGATTTTAAAAATAAATGTATATCAATATAAAATCCAACAGATTCTCCAGGCATAAAAATTAATGTAATTTAAAATCTTGAAATGAAAAAAAATTATTTGAAACTAATTGCCGGTTTGATGTGTTTTAAAAATGTACAACCCATTTCTCATTACTGATGGGCCATTTTCTCGGGCAGCCGAATGAAAAGCTCTCCTCGTCTTGAAAGATTTGCAGCCCAACAGGCCTGACAAAGCGACTTAATTGGCAAATCACAAAAAAAACTGGGCTGTGGCCGTGGACCCGGTATCGGCCTCTCCACGTCTGATACTCTTCCGATGGAAGTCGTTCCTTGACCACGTTGACCACGCCATGGAGAAGCACCACGTCGGTGGGACGCAACGACGAGGCCTAGGAAGGGGCGACACGGAGCGTGGGAAGACGCGGACGGTGGAAGCCCGTGCGGAGTGGAGTACGAGGTTCACTGGTTCGGCTGCGGTGTGAGGATCTCTTGTCGCCGCAGGCTGACCAGCGATGGGAATAGTAGGGGCGGTGAGGCCTCCAGCGGCAACCTGACCCGGACACGGGAGGCAGGAGCATGCGGCATGACCGGCGCTGCTTTGGGCGGCTAGAGCAAGAAGACCAGAGGTTGAAGAAGCACTACGAGCGTTGGATGGACATCGTATGGTCACTGGAGCTAGAATCATTCATATTGACTAAGTTGACAAAGCCCTTCGGCCCCGTCAACTTAGTAGGCCCACAAGACTGCCTCCCTCCAAGGTGGGTCCCAGCTAGCCGGGGGAGTATTCATTTTTTTGTGCGTAATAAGGAGGCACTTCCGGTGGGTCCGAGCTGACAGCGGGGGAAACCTTTTTTCGCGAAATACGGTGGCCCGTCCGATGAGTCCCAGCAGTCAGGGTAAACGATTTATTTCGCAAAATACTGGTGGCCCGTCCGGTGGGTCTCCGCTGTCAGGTGGAGGAATAATTATTTTCCGCGTAATAAGGAGGCACTTCCTTGCGGCTGCCGTGGACCTAGCTGTCAGCCTCTCCACGTACAGTACTCTTCCGATGGAAGTCGGTCGTTGACCACATTGACCACGCCGCGCCGAGAGCACCACGGTGGTGGACGACGGCGAGGCCTAGGAAGGGGACGACGCGGAGCCGGGCCACGGGAGGCAGAAGCAGGCGGTAGCACAGCCGACCATGGGAGGCAGGAGCAGGCGGCACGACCGACGCTGCTTTGGGCGGCTGGAGCAAGAAGACCAGAGGTTGAAGAAGTCGTATGGCCGTTGGATGGACATCATACGGTCACTGGAGTATTGACTAAGTTGACAAAGCCCTCCGTCCCCGTCAACTTAGTAGGCCCACAAGTCAGCCCAACAATATGGTGGGTCCCAGCTAGCAGGGAGTATTCATTTTTTTGGGCGTAATAAGGAGGTACTTCCTTGCGGGCGAAGATATAGCTGGTGGGTCCGACACATCGGTGAGGAACGTTTTTTTCGCGAAATACAGAGGCCCTTCCTGTGGGTCCTAGCTGTCAGGTGGAGGAATCATTATTTACTGCGTAATAAGGAGACATTTCCTTGCGTGCGACCGTGGACCCAACTGTCAGCCTCTCCACGTACAGTCCACTTCCGATGGATGTCGTTCATTGACCACGTTGACCAGGTCGCGCCAAGAGCACCAGGGCGGTGGACGACGGCGAGGCCTACGAAGGGAACGACATGGAGCCAGGGAATACTCGGCAGTTGTTTCCCACGCGGAGGAGTACGAGGGTTTACTGGTTCGTCTGTCGTCGCCGGAGAATAACATCATGTGTGGGTGAGTAGAGGGATGGCTAGGCCAATGATGGGAATACGGTGGGGTCGTGAGGCCTGCGCGGCAGCATAGCCGGCCGCGGGAGGAGGGAGCAGGCAGTCCCGCCGGCGCTTGTTTGAGCGGCTGGAGCATGAAGAGCAGAGATTGAAGAAGCACGACAGCCGTTGGATGGATATCCAACAGTCACTGCTCTTGTGTGTTGACTATGTTGACAGGGCGTTGCGTGTGCGTCAACCTTTTTTTATATGAAAGCATACGCGTCAACCTGTAGTAGGCGCACTAGTCAGCCTCAAATCTGTGGAAAACAACATACAGCCCATCTGCCATTATTTCTAATAAGGTACAGCCCATTTGCTAATTCTTAAGATTTTTTTGGAGCACATCTTCTTTTTGTTAGCATTACACCCCATATTTGGTCACGGTTAAAAACTATACAAAATTTTGCATATTTCGGTGCGGTCAACTATTTTTAATCCAGAAATAGCGATTCACATTCAAACTATTTTGAAAAATAATTTATATAAATTAAAAATCAAAATAATTGTCCATGCATAAAAATCTATGGAATTTAAGATCTTGTAATGAAAAAATGAAACTAATTCCCGGTTTGATGTATTTTAAAAATGTACAGGCTATTTCTGGGCAAACCGAATGAAACTCTCCTCGTCTTGAAACATTTGCAGCCCAATGAGCCGATAAAGCAAGTAGGCCTTGTTTGGGTATTTCTTTTAAAAAATAGAACTGGGCTAGCCATTTTCAGCAAGAAAAAAACACAACTGGGCTCATGATGTGGTAAACATAAATAAAACCCTGGCTAGAGGGGCCACAGCCCCGTTGTTACCCTAATCCATCGCTAAAACTAGTATAAATAACAACTGCTTGTTCCTCATTGTCTCAAAAAAAACTGCTTGTTCCTCAAAAAAAAAAAAAACTGCGCGTCTTGCTAGGTCCCTACTGTCAGCCGCTCCTAGTGTAATTCTCTCATTTATTGACTATGTTGACGATGGCGTGAGCCCCAGATGTCCAACCATTAGTAGGAACCATATTTCTGGGCTTGTACTATAGAGGCACTTGCTTGCATACTACCATGACGCTGGTGGGTCCCTACTGTCATCCTCTCCACGTACAGTCATCTCCTTGTTCCTCTCGGTTATTGATGACGCTGACAACACAAGAGGGCGGCGCACCACGCATGGCGAGCGAACCAAGGCCGCAAGGCGGAGGACGACAGCGAGGCCTCGGACGGAACAAACAGGAGCCGTTGAAGATGCGCCGTCCGATCCACGAGGCGGAGGAGTACGAGGATTGACCGGTGGGGGTGGTGGGGCTAGTCACTTGGCTTCAGAATGCACAGTGAGCTCAAGCAGCGGCGTGAGTGATGTTATTTCCCTTGGTTGTGATTTGTTACAATATTTCACTCTAAATTAAAGCGAATGGCAAGCCATTTGCCTTGTTTCAAAGAAAATATGACAAGTCACAACAGAGTTGAAAAGGGCAGGAACATCTAACTCCAGCTTACAAACTGTACAAAAGCACGAGGGTTGATTGTTCATCAGGTTTACAAAAAAACCCAGATTGAAAAGGGCAACAACATCTAACTCCAGCACTGTTTTCGGCAGTCACAGTCAAATGGATCGGTCAGGTCCATAGAATGAACATCCTGGGTCGTAAAATTTACTGGATATGACCACAATATGTTGTAAATAGAAGCCCGACACGTTCAGAAGCTCTTTTGCCCACCTGAAACTCTTTTGTTTTGCTCTTCGACATACCCATCCGTCAAAACCATGCTCCCGATAAACTTAAGCCTGATGGACAATAGTATCCTCGCATTCAGCAGGAAGAATGTGACAAATCTTGTGGTTGCACGGTTGGCTACATATCGTTCTAGCGTTATTGTCTTCAATCAAATCTCATGAGAAGTGAGAAAATCCCGATGCTTACGAATCCACCGATTGGTTATAACTTTCTTACCCCGTCCTGTTGCCTAAATAGACCTGAAAATTGAAAATAGTTAAGGTCTAAAAGAAGAGTGTCGAAAGAGCAACAGCTGAACGGTTAATTCTAGTACACTATATGCGGGCTTCCAATGTGCGTGAAATTATCACCTTTATATACAACTTCTCCAGACATGGAAAGCACTGCAGCAAGCCAAGCTTGCCTTCCACGCCAAGGAAATTCCCATCCGGACACGGGACGAAGTCTTCAATCTTGTATCTTCATAGTCCGGGAGTCCGGCCAACGGTGATAGTTCGGCTATCCGGACACCCCCTAATCCAGGACTCCCTCAGTAGCCCCCGAACCAGGCTTCAATGGCGATGAGTCCGGCGCGTAGATTGTCTTCGGCATTGCAAGGAGGGTTCTTCTCCAAATTCCATATACTTATCGAATAGTGTCCGGCTTCTGGTAAATGCTGCGCTCCTTGGCTTCCACGCCCAATAATGGCCATCTTCCACGTGTTTGAATGAATGCGAAAAGCCAGGGTATTTTTACACTTACCCCCCTAGCCGCGCAAATGAGCCGCCTATAAAAGGGACGAGGATCTAGATCTAAGTCACACCATCCCCCCTCCGCAAGCCTTCATCGGAGCGCCTTTGACAAAAATCCATTCCATCATTGACAGTTGACGCGGCTCCTCCTCTCACGCTCCCAGCCCTCAGCCTGGAAATTGGGAGAGATGCTCAGACCCGCTTAGCGAGCTAGTTATACTCCAAACCAAGGGATTTCTTCCACCGGCCTTCATGGTTCCGGTGCGAGCCGGACTTGCCACCTACAAGGGCGGAAAGCAAGCGGAGAGTGTCCCCGATTCCTCTAAAGGAGAGCGGGTATGCTTTATCTCTTATCTAGTAAGATGACTCCGATTTCCAGTTCATCCGTTTCTCCGGGGGCTCTTGGAGTTCTACGGCCTCTAGTTGCACCACCTTACGCCTGCCTCCATTTTACACATCGCGGGCTTCGTGGCCCTTTGCGAACTGTTCTTGGGTGTCGAGGCTCATTTTGCACTGTGGAAGAGATTATTCTGCCTTGTACCCCGTTCTCATGAGGGGTCAATATATCAAGTGGGCGGAGCCGAGCTATGGCGTATCGCCGGGACCGGATATCTATCCGGAACCCCGAAGAAGGCGTCCGAAGACTGGCCTTCGGATTGGTTTTGTATAGAAGACGTCCCGCTGCCGGATCCTGTTCGGATCGTTCTCCCGGAGTTCAGTAATGCTCCTCTGAAGAAACGCCTGAGTTGGCGCCATGAGCTCCCGGAGGGAAGGCAGCGGGGCGTTCTTTACGATGAGCCGAATAAGATTGTTAGCTCATTCCGGATCGACCATCATTGGTGTCATGGCCACATGCATTATCTTGTGAGGTGCAGCCGCTCCGATAGGGGCCACCCATGTGGGATTTCAACGGGGAGGACGATGCCACCCGTCATGGCCGTAAGGGGCCGGGATCGGTCGCCGATCTGGTGAAGATTTTGTCCGCGATGTACAAGGGAGAAAAGGAAGATTTCCTCTACGACAGTCCATTGAACGGATTTTCCATGAACAATCCCCGAAGCTGGGTAAGCGGATATTTCCTTTTTGCACATCCGATCCGTATTCCCATGGTTAGGTATCTCATTTTGTGATTTTGACGCAGGAACTGCGCCAGGCCGTAAAAGACATAAACAGCCCGCCTCCACAACCCGAGGATCCAGAAAGGTTCCTCGATCCAGCCTCCCAAGAGGATCCGGAGATATTGGTGGAGCTGATCGATGGGGTATATTACCAACTGAGCATCGATAATGCTTTGGTTGCCATTACGGCCGATTACCCCGGAATACTCCAGCCTCACAGGTAACTGAGACCGAGGTCCCAATACTCTGATAATGACCTATCCGTGCTTATTTTTTATCATCGTATACCAATGGTGTTTTGCACGGTGCCTTGAGGCAGGAGGCCGAGCCAGCGGCTAGCCAACAAGGCAAGACGGCCCCGCAGGTTAAAAAGAAGTGCGGTCCGGATCGAAACTCCGCCGCAACGGTATGGCGCGTCACCATATTCCCAGGATTGATTCCTGGAAGGCGTACTAACGCTGGTGCTCTTTTCAGGAAAAAGAGCGCTCGCCGGACTGAGTCCGGAGAGGTTGCCAATCAAACCTCCGCCAGCCAGGCTCCAAAGCCGGGTCCAGAAGCGGAGGCGAGCACGAGGCGTGCGTCGGATACTCCTCCGGCTGGAGGATGCCGACAGATTTTCCGCCACCAACTCCGAGGTGGAGAGCGCCATGAATCACAGGCGCCGCGGACAGTTCTTCGTGGCGCATGTTTTTCCCAAGAGGCCTTTAATGCCTTCAATTGGAGATGCGCACCTCCGTGCCGCTCAAGATGGTCTAGCCAGAGCCACGGGCGGTATGTAAAGGACATACGGGTGAAGAAATTTGATGATTATATATGCCAGTAGCCCCGAGACTTAAAATAGTTAGAATAACTAATTTAAGGATCATTTGTTATCTGAGGATCTTACAAAAAGCAATACCCGACTGTCCCAGAGCTTGAAGAATGCAAGGCCCAACTTGAGGTCAGCGATAGCCGCTCTGAGAGCCACAGAGACCCCTCTCGGTAATATATGCTTCAAAAGATAAATAGTTTGTGAAGTGCGGCATGTGTAAATCTGACAATAATATTGCGAGATGGCCTTGAATGGATCCGGACAAGCAACAGCTCTTGCGCCGCTTGAAGGCCGGCGAGAATGTGCTTACAAGGGTGAGGCAGGAGAAAAATAATTTCCAAGATGCCAACACCCAGCTGGGTGAGGAACTAAAGGATGTTCGTGCCCAAATTGCGACTCCGTGAAGGAGAATCGACGACTTCCTCGCGGCATTTATAGTAAGTGCTTGAGCGAACTTTGAAAAAGAGTTCGGGGAGGAAGTCAATTAACAGAGTTATGTCTGTAGGTATGCTCACGGGTCGTCCTGAAGAGGAAATGCCCGGTTCTACGGGTGACCTTCTTCCCGAGCTATTGCAACTGCACGAACGAGTTCGGCAGGTGATGAAAGGCGTCGCCCAGGCCTTGTGGCCATCTATCTCCCTGCCCGAAGGCCTTGGAGAGCTTGCAGAGAAGCTTCAGGGAGCACGGCGGCGCTTCCGACTATGGAAGATATCGACCTGTCATCAAGGCGCCTGGGAGGCCTGGGCCATGGTGAAGACGCGGTACACGAAGGCGGATCCAAACCACATGGCCGAGGTCGGACCTGTGGGGCCTGACGGGAAGGAGATCCCTGTGAGCTTAGTGTATGGCCAAGTAGAGTTGGCCGCAAAGTATTCAAGCAGGATCAGTAAACTAGACAGCCTATTAGGCGGCATTGAGGAGGAATACAATCAGTCAATTTGACTATGTAATTTAAAATGACATGTAAAATGCCTTCTAGCCGGATTGTAGATCATTTGTCGTAGCGGACCTTTTCGCTTCAACCTCGGGACCACATAGTCCGGAGTGTGTCCGAATACCCTCGCGGTTATGTAAAAACCGGGGAATGCATGGAGACCAGGCGTAGGGGTCATGAGTGCTTTATCAGACAAGTGCCCAACTAGTTATGTTATATTACATGGTTAGTAAGAAACATCTTCCAGGGAGAATAGTTCCGTTAGGGGTTCCTTTCCACAGGAGGCATGCCCTAAAGTGCATGTCCGGACTGCGAAAAAAGCAGAAAAGCATCTGGGGGAAGATAAATGAAAAATAAGAAATCATCTTTTAGTTCACCGACCGAATATTCCCTTAAGAACGCTAGCTTTCGGCTTCACTGAGGTACACGTCCGGCTGACCCGGCGGTAACAATCGTAGAGGTGCTCCCTTTACCACCTAGCCGAACAATCGGGAACGTAGGGGTAAGCACAGGAGCCAGGCAACCCAGCTTGGCCAAAACTTAAGTCATATCGATGCATATAATGGTGAATAAAAGGTACATGCGGAAGTGTGAAACATGTGTTGGGCATAAAGCCCGTATAAATAAGCTTCTGTTAAAGAAGCCCCCAGGTATAATGAGCACGGATAGCGCGTCAAGTGTGTGCGATCAATGCGCAAACGAGCCTTTAACGGCTTCGGGAAAAGGGAGGAAGAAGGAGAGAAATAAAAGACAACTTAAAGTATAAAATGTAGAAGGAGGAAGGAGACGAACTCAGAATCCGGCGCTAGGCGTAGAATCTTCGGAGACGGGCTGCGTTCCATGGGTTCGGCTCGAGTCGGTTATCCGATGCGTTTCGCAGATAGTACGCTCCGCCGGTCAGGACTTGGTCGATGATGAAGGGACCCTCCCATTTGGGCTTGAGTTTGTCCTTTTTCTTGTCCGGCAGGCATAGAACTAGTTCGCGAACACTGTAAGCTTTGGCCCGTACTTCCCTGCTTTGATATCTTGAGCCTCTTTGTTGATAGAATGCGTAAGCGAGCTTTTGCCCGTCAGCGCTCCTCCTCCAAAGGCGTCAAACTGTCCTGCCGATCGAGCTCGGCTTCTCTTTCTTCGTACATGCGCTTTTCGAGGTGAGTCATGAATTATGTCGCAGGCAAAACTGCCTCTGCGCCGTATACCATAAAAATGGTGTGAATCCGGTAGTGTGATTCGGCGTGGTCCGCAGCCCCCAGTCTGGTCGAGCTCCTCTACCCAAAGGCGTGTTAGATTCCTTGAGGGACCGCACTAGCCTGGGTTTAATGCCGCTCATGATTAGACCGTTTGCTCGCTCGACTTGACCGTTAGTTTGGGGGTGATAGACTGAAGCGTGGTCGAGCTTGATGCCCATGTTTTTGCACCAGAGTTTGACCTCGTCGGCCGTGAAGTTCGTGCCGTTATCAGTGATGATGCTATGGGGGACGCCGTAACGGTGTACTACCCGCGATCTGAAGTCTATCACCGGTCCGGATTCGGCCGTCTTTACAGGCTTGGCCTCTATCCATTTGGTGAATTTATCCACCATGACCAATAAGTATTTTTGCTTGTGGGTTCCTCCTTTAAGGGGTCCAACCATGTCAAGCCCCCAGACCGCGAAGGGCCAGGTGATGGGTATAGTTTTGAGGGCGGTGGGTGGCATGTGGCTTTGATTAGCAAAGAGCTGGCAGCCGACGCATCGTTGGACTAAGTCCTGAGCATCTGCCCGGGCCGTCGGCCAATAAAATCCTGTACGGAAGGCCTTGCCTACAAGGGCCCGAGCTGCGGCATGGTGCCCACCAAGTCCGGCGTGAATTTCAGCCAGGAGATTCCGCCCTTCCTCTTCGGAGATACACCTTTGAAGGACTCCGGTTGTGCTTTTCTTATAAAGCTCTCCCTCATGGACCTGATAGGCTTTAGACCGCCACACTATGCAGCGGGCCTCGTTTTGGTCCTCGGGAAGTTCGTACCTAGTTAGGTAGGCTAGGAATGGTTCTGTCCACGGGGCAATGACTGCCATTATTACGTGGGCTGACGGTGTTATTTCATTGGCGGGACCACCAACTATGTCGGAATGCTCGGTATGGGACAGTGCGGTTGGGTCCGGGTTGTTATTTTCGGACTCTCCCTTCCATAGTACGGATGGCTTGAAAAGCCTCTCTAGGAAAATGTTGGGGGGGACGGCATCGCGCTTTGCGCCAATGCGTGCCAACACGTCTGCTGCCTGGTTGTTATCCCGGGCTATATGGTGAAATTCTAGCCCCTCAAACCGAGCTGACATTTTTAGGACGGCATTGCGATAAGCTGCCATTTTCGGATCCTTGGCATCAAAGTCCCCATTTATTTGGGATATCGCGAGGTTCAATCCTCGCACCTCTAGGTGTTGAATGTCCATGGAGACTGCCATCCGGAGACCATGTAGAAGGGCCTGCGTATTCGGCTGCGTTGTTGGAGTCCGTGTACATTATTTGAAATGCGTGTTGGACTGTATCTCCGATTGGGGACGTCGAGCAGCGCCTTGACCCAGGCCGGCCAACATTTTGGAGCCGTCAAAGTGCATGATCCAGTTGGAATATGGGCCGTACTCTTTAGGGAGTTCGGCTTCAGTCCATTCGGCGATGATGTCATCCAAAACTTGTGACTTAATAGCTCGCCGTGGCTTGTAGGTTATGTCGAACGGGAGGAGCTCAATGGCCCATTTAGCAATCCGGCCCGTTGCGTCGCGGTTGTTTATAATGTCATTAAGAGGTACTTCGGAGGCTACTGTTATCGAACACTCTTGGAAGTAATGTCGCAGCTTCCGGGATGCCATGAACACTGCGTATGCTATCTTTTGATATTGCAGGTAGCATGACTTGCATGGAGTTAGGACAGTGGACACGTAGTAAACTGGTTTTTGGAGAGGGAACTTGTGTCCGTCCGTTTCTCGTTCGACAATGAGCACCGCACTTACAACTTGATGGGTTGCTGCGATGTATAATAGCATTGTTTCGCCTATGTTGGGCGCGGCCAGGACCGGATTTGTTGCCAATATGGCTTTGATTTCTTCGAGTCCGGCCGTGGCGGCATCCGTCCACTCGAAGTGTTCGGTGCGCCGGAGGAGGCGATAAAGGGGTAATGCCTTTTCTCCTAAGCGGGAGATGAAGCGGCTGAGAGCCGCCATGCATCCAGTCAATTTTTGTATTGTTTGAGGTCTTTGGGGATATCCAATTGTTACAGAGCTCGGATCTTGGCTGGATTTGCTTCAATTCCTCTATCGGATACAATGAAGCCCAAGAGCTTTCTGGCTGGTATGCCGAAAACGCATTTTTCCGGGTTGAGCTTGATGTCATACGTTTGGAGATTATCGAATGTGAGCCTCAAGTCGTCGACTAGGGTTTCGACATGCTTGGATTCGACGACCACATCGTCTATGTATGCATCCACTGTTTTGCCGATCTGGTTTGCCAGACATGTCTGAATCATACGCTGATATGTTGCGCCGGCGTTTTTCAGCCCAAAGGGCATTGTGTTGAAGAAGAATGGGCCGTATAGAGTGATGAATGCTGTTGCGGCTTGGTCTGGCTCTGCCATCTTAATTTGGTGGTAGCCGGAGTATGCGTTGAGGAAACACAATGAATCGTGTCCTGCGGTAGCATCGATGATTTGATCGATGCGGGGGAGGGGGAAGGGATCCTTTGGGCAAGCCTTGTTAAGGTCCTTAAAATCGACACATAGGCGCCAGGATTTGTGCTTCTTTGGTACCATTACCAAGTTTGCTAGCCAGTCCGGATGTTTAATGTCTCTGATGAATCCGGCTTCCAATAGTTTGGCTAGCTCTTCTCCCATGGCCTGTCTCTTGGGTTCGGAGAAACGCCGAAGAGCTTGTTTGACTGGCTTGAATCCTTTTAGGATGTTTAGGCTGTGCTCTGCCAGCCGGCGTGGGATTCCTGGCATGTCTGAAGGGTGCCAGGCAAAAATGTCCCAATTTTCGCGTAGGAATTCTCGTAATGCGGTGTCCACATCAGGGTTTAATTGTGCCCCGATGGAGGCCGTCTTTGTAGGGTCCGTTGGATGGACTTGGAATTTGACTATTTAAATACGCCGATTTAAAAGAGGTGGACTTGGATCTCTTATCGAGTATCACATCGTCTCTGTCCACCGTGGAGCGCAGCGCAGTGAGTTCCTCTGTCGCTAGGGCTTCGGATAGTGCCTCAAGGGCAAGTGCGGCTGTTTTATTTTTGGCGCGGAGCGCTATGTCCGGGTCACTAGCGAGAGTGATAATTCGGTTGGGTCCGGGCATTTTGAGCTTCATGTACCCGTAATGGGGTATAGCTTGAAAAATTGTGAATGCCTCTCGCCCTAATAGAGCATGGTATCCGCTGCTGAACTGGGCCACTTGGAATGTGACCTCTTCGGACCTATAATTATCCGGCGTGCGGAACACCACATCTAGTGAGATCTTTCTGTCTGACATGCTTCCCGGACCGGGATTATTCCTCTAAAGGTTGTGCTGCTTCGCTCAATGCGGCTCGATCTATTTCCATTTTTCGAAGGGTTTCCTCATAGATGAGGTTTAATCCGCTGCCGCCGTCCATGAGTACCTTGGTAAGGCGAAAGCCGTCCACTATTGGACTGAGGACCAATACGGCTGGTGCTCGAGCTGTTCGGAACTTAGGTTCGTCACTGGCGTTGAAGGTAATAGCCATTTCACTCCATGGATTTATTGTTGCTATCTGGTAGACGTCGGCAAGGCTGCGGAGTGTTCGCTTCCGCATATTATTTGATGTGAAAGTCTCGAAGACTGTTAATACCGTACTAGTATTGCTGGGCTGGTGCTCTGGAGCTAAGAGCTCTTTGCCACTTTTGGCCACCTGCCGTAGTATCCAACATGCTCTAAGGCTATGAGTTGGAGTGGCGCCCTCTGTGCTATGAATTTTGCAGGGTCCATTGAGCCATCCCTCCAGTACGGTTCCATGCCCTTTGGGTTTTTTTTTGCTTTTTGGTATGTAACCCAGGTGCCTGGTGATGATGCACCCTTTTATTTCGGACTAGGGTCGTGTTCGGGGCCGGATCATCCCTAAATTTGATTTCGGTTTTCCAGGCGCTCTCCATCGCGCAGTACTTTCGTACTATGGACGCCAAGTCAGTGAAGCGTGTAATTTCACGACGACTTATGGCGTTTAGGATTCCCTTGTCCGTGCAATTATTGCAGAAGAGTGAGATTGCGTCCTCCTTGCGGCAGTCCTTTATCCTGTCCATAACCAGGAGGAATCTGGCCCAGTAATGATGTACTGTTTCACCGGGCTCTTGCCGGATTTTGGATAGATCGCTTATGTTTGGGTGGGCGGGTGGAGTTAGATTCCGAACCCCGTCCGATCTAAGATTCACGGGCCAAGAAGTTTCCGAACTTGGAATCTTGGGTTCTTGGAGGTTGTCCAATGAATCTAGCCCGTTGCCTGACTTTAAGTTCAGGGCTTGAGTGGTGTCCTCCTCCGCGGGAATCCGGCATGGAGGGGTCGAGAATCCGGACATAGCTAGTCCGTAAGGTAGGAGAAGAGTCGCCGTATTGTTCCTCTACCACAGCGGCGTGGTGGGTAGCACAGGAGAGTTGATCTCTCTCGGATCGGTTTTAGACCTGATCTCGATCGTAGTCTATGGCGACTCCGAGGCGGCGATGCGATCCAAGAGCTCGTTCAAGGAAGAGAGCTCCATCGGATCGACCTTTCGGCGAGTTCCGAGTTAACGTGAAGCTTGCTTTCGATGACTCGAGAAGTCATCGTCGGTGCGGCGGCCGAACAGGCGGTCATAAGAAAACCGCCTAGCCGGAGAGTTTGGCCGGTGGCCAAGGCACCTTTAGCAACGGTGCCGTCTTTAAAGACGGGATGAGGCATCCTTCCTGACAATGACGGCACGCAGAGGAACTCTCAATGAAAGCACCAATGTCGGTGTCAAAACCGACGCATCTCGGGGGTCCCGAACTGTGCGTCTAGGCGGATGGTAACAGGAGACAAGGGACACGATGTTTTTACCCAGGTTCGGGCCCTCTCGATGGAGGTAATACCCTACTCCTGCTTGATTAATATTGATGATATGGGTAGTACAAAAGTGGATCTACCACGAGATCGTAGAGGCTAAACCCTAGAAGCTAGCCTATGGTATGATTGTTGTTCGTCCTCACGGACTAAAACCCTCCTGTTTATATAGACACCGGATAGGGTTAGGGTTACAGAGTCGGTTACAATGGTAGGAGATCTACATATCCGTATCGCCAAGCTTGCCTTCCACGCCAAGGAAAGTCCCATCCGGACACGGGACGAAGTCTTCAATCTTGTATCTTCATAGTCCAGGAGTCCGGCCAACGGTGATAGTTCGGCTATCCGGACACCCCCTAATCCAGGACTCCCTCAACACCCAAGGTCTCCAGTTTAGGCGTAGAGAGGACGGTTATTTGCAATGGTGAATAACTAGAATCAAGGATCAACCTTTGAAGTGAAGCGACATCTTGGATGATGAGCTGCCTTCCGTCAAAACAAATTCCAATTCTTACAATGTTAGGCGACTTTATTTGGAGACAACCGATTCTAACTGTGAAAACAAGCACCAAGCACTCCAGGGCAGGGCAACTGGAGTGGATGATGTTGTGCAATGAGGCCTCCGATATACGAACCCGCACAAGTGAAAGATTCTTGAGAAATGGGAGTCGAAGGTTTAGTACCAGATTGTCTGGAAGGTAGCACAGCGCAAAGGTGGCGGTGTGGAGAGAGAGGAGGAAAACCGTGAGATGGACATCGGTGCTGAGGGCACAAGTTCATGGAGTTCTGTATGTGGTATGTGATTTCCAAGGGAATAGTAGAACTCAAGCAGTTTGTAGTTCTGTGAATTCGAGGATTTCAGCCAAAGGCGTCCACCGTGCAGGGCATGGTATGCTTGCTCGAGTAGCATGACGGGATCACGAGAGGCTTTGAGCAGAGCCATGGTGGGAGGATATGATGGCTCTGGGGATTTCAAAATCATTGAAGAGAGATAGCTGACGACAGTCGAGATTAAGGGGCACGACACGCCATAGAGGGCGCCACCGAATTGAGAGGACTTGGGTGCGGCAGCAATCCTTGGTGGGGAGAAGCGAGATGATCTCCCCAAGGGCGGCGTCAGGAGATCGCTGATCAGTCCACCGAGATTCTCTGAGTTCCTGGGACCCGGTGGGGGCGAGGTCTCCGCTTCTCCCAGCTGCTGCCGTGTCTGGGATCTACAAGGCGTCGCCCACTGGCGGAGCCTCATCTTCTTAAGCTGGGGTCAGCCGACTCCATTTTCCTTGAGGCGTCGCGTCAGCTCACGGATTGGAGCAGTAATGTGAATGACGAGCCTAGTTGTAGTGCGGCGAAGAAGAAGGGGAGATGGGGGTTTTCTGTAGGAGTGAGGAAGAAGGGGAGCTGGAGTTTTACGTAGGAGTGAGGTGAGGAATTTGGGGAATGCAGTGGAGCGAGCTGGCGTGAGGTGGGTGGGAGCGAGGAGGAAGAAGAGCACCTGTGTTTTTTTTTTGTGGGGGGGGCGGTGTCTTTGGGTGTGGGTAGCGCCTTTTGAATTGATTTTACTATTTACTAGTGTGGATTGGCTGTTTTGTCTTAGGCCCAGAGAAACAATTACTACTAGTACAGTGGAGACACTCTCTGACTACCCGGAAAAACAATTACTACTAGTACAATGGAGACACTCTACCGCTTGGCTCCTCCTAGGTCATTGAAACGTCTCCCTCTCTTGAATGCCGTTATACTTTTGTTCACCGACATGCGGGCCATACAGCCTTGAGCCCAAATGACATCCACCAAATTAGCGAGGCAGAATGCGGTGAAGAGTCACCCCGATCGTGGCCTTGGCGATGTGAGCCGTCGTATCACAAAACCCCACCTCCCGCAGTCTAAGTTTGGCCGGACGAAGCAACCATCATTTCACTCCTCGCTGAATCCCCTTTTCCCTCACCGTCTTCAAGAAAGGCAACACTCGCATCTGCCACTGTTCTTCTCTCCCAACGAAGGGAAGGTAAGCGGATCCGTGATGTTGGTATATTTTCGTTCAGAGAAAAAAAAAGAAATTTTGCAAAGCAGTAACCGATCCTCACTCTCTTTTTTGTTTCATTGTCATTGCGATTGTGTTTTCCTTTCAGTGGTCTCCTAGTATTCGTTAGTTTCATGATGGACTAAGGAGAACCAGGAAAAGATCTGCCGATATTGGAGCAGACGCGGGAGGCTGATCCCCACGAGACAGAGCTCCAAGAAGATGGAGGCAACCACCGAGTTGACCCCGAGATCGCTCCACGGCCACTCTTGAGATGGTCAACGCCCGTTTGAGGTTACAACCCCCGTGGCACTGCAGGAGCAGTTTTCCCCCATCGCGGATGTGTCCCCCCCCACCCCCCGCTGAGCTGCCCAATGTGATTCCCTTCTTTGCCGATCTCGATTGTGGTTTTTCATCTAAGTATGTGGTGGTTTTTTTAGAAAAGGAAGTATGTGGTGATTAATAATGCAAAATTTTATTAGCTTCGATGACATGCTATACATAGTTGTTTAAATAACTTGTGGTTCTTATACTGAAAAGTAATTCAAAATTTGTTTCTGTTTCAATTAGAGCCCTGATGCAGACAAGGATTGTGTGGTTGTGCATGTCACTCGCTATGAGGCGGACGACCTGAATATACACACCGGGAAAACATAGTTCTTAGGCTGTGGGATCCTGGAAGCCATTTGCGGTTATACCAATGAAGAGTTGTATTCCAGCCTCACTGTTGTCAGGCGTGTTGTCCGAGTTTCTTTGAAGCACAAGAAGTTCAAAGCTACTCCTTCGTTTGTGAGGCATACTATTCTTGTCAAGCTTACGCGAGAAGATGGCGTGGAATGCCTCCACAAACAAGTTTATCGATGGCAAGGCCACAAGGTTGTCTTCATGAAGGTTCACAGGATTGAGCTGCTGCGGGACGTCCTCGATGATGTTCATGGCAAGGTCCGTCTTGCGTCCAGCCCAAATTAGATCGAGGCATGAAATAGTTGCCCCAGCTAGTGTTTAATAGTAGTTTGGATTGTGTCTAATTATCCGAACCTTGCCTGTTATCGACTCCTCTGGGGCTAGTGCTCTGTTTGAATCCGTCTATGGGAACTGTTGCTACTTTTGTGTGCCCGTGAATCATGTGAGAACCATCGTAATTGTTGCCGAAACAGATGCGTCCTCACTAGTTTTTTCATGAATATGGCATGGTAAGACATAAGTTGTCACGGTTTATCATACGAGCAATGTGTGTTTTGATGAAATAGAGCACTTTCGTTTGAGTGCGCCGGCGATACATAAGTACTTGTAAACACTGTTGGTGCTACCCCACTTGTAAGCGATTGTGCAAAACACGGCACATTGGCTCAGCTAAGCTTCAACACTAGGCTATCGACCAGCTAACAATCAAAAAACTACTGTCTGACATATAAGCAACTACTATGTATCTTGTTACAGTGGTTCATGCAGTTAATTGAGGCCACAATGTAATAAATTCCAAACGTTCACACGCTAGTCCAGCGCTCATGTGGAACACTCACAATTAAACTCGTCTTCATAAAAATCTTGAAAAACATAAGTTAAGCAATTTTATACATCTCAATGATTCATAGAACATAACAAATATATACTAGTTCACAACAAAAGATAAAGTTGTGAGAAGGTTTACAAATCAGGAAAAAACAAGCAAGGCTTCTCTGAGCAAAGGGTCTCCCGGCATGCTTAAATTTCCTGGAGTTCACTCTGGTTTTTTCTTGTTGCCACCATTCAGGGTTAGGTTCTCTCATTCCAGAATAACCAGTTATAATTGTGGTCTCAGCTGGAATGCTGAACTGAACCATGCAGTGTACTGACCAGCTGAAATGCTTGTGCATTCCACTAAATTTAAGCACCGCTATTTGCAGAAATAAGCAGACCACAATGCCTCTTGTCCGCGCACCTGTCCAAAAAACCGTCGTGCAGCCGTGCCAGCTAGTCCTCGGTCCATGGATGAACTGGTAGAAAGTGCATTCCGGACTAGGATGCAGTTGTTTTTTCTCGTCCCTGCACTGCAATCAGGAAGTAAAACGTAGGAATCAGCTTCTTTTATATTGCGTTTGTCATTCTACCTTAGTTACTACCAATGTAGAGATACATTGAAGACGGGAGGTTAGACGACGACAACGAGGGATAGCCATCTCATTTTGCGCAGTTGTACTAAAACTGAGATGTGTGCTTTTGATTGCGCGGATAGAAATGATACTGAGACAGACTTCCGAAGCGATATGGAGATGTACATCCCTGTTTGCGCAAATATGAAATACGGTTATTTAAACAGTGACACATATTACTAATTTCCCCCGTTTCCTCTTAGAACCAAGTCCTAGATTCATGCTACAGCTTTCCCACTTTCTTCCCTGTTTGAACCAACGCTTTGAGTTCACTATATGAACTAGCTTTACTTCTAATAATAGTAGAAGTCTAGGTGGCTTTGTAACAACGGACGGAAGTAGAAAAGGATCCACACGAAGGGGGAAGAGTTGGGGCAGTAGAGCAAGGCAGGTTTCGAAGGAATATATACGAGGTCGTCGGCATGTGGCAAAGGCAGGCGTCGGGAGGCCGCATCTTGGCCACAATACCGCAGGGAGGAAGAAGGGTCGGAGGCCCTCCCGAGCCGCAGCTCTCTCGGAGAAGAAGAACGGCCGCCGATCGGGACGTGCGGGCAGCCGTTGGTCTCCTCCCTCGCCGCCGACGACAGCGTGAACGATGCACCCACACCCCCTGCCTCGGTCAAGGTTGTCCGGCCGGATTTGTGACCAGCCGTGAGATGAGAGAGAGAGTGTGGCCACCTATGTCTTGCTTAGATCTGGAGAGCGTGAGAGAGTGAACGACAGGAACCCTAGTACAGCAAGCGCTAAGGCTCCTGCTTTTATATATAGTGGAGTGATTTTTTTGTACCGACTTCAAAAAAATGCGCTCCCTCGATAATACCAGCGAGTGGGTGTGAGAGAACTAGTGCGTCGTGCACCGCTTCTCTTCGTGAGAGTACAATATATACTATGCCCAAAGAACGTTACGCCATAAGAGTAATAGTATAAGTGTGTGACGTGTGAGCTAAAATAAAATGTGTGCGCCGTATTTTGTTTTTTAGAAGTTACGAGGGTAGGGTGTGAAGAGCACATATGTGCGTGGCGTCTACACCGTAGATAGAGGATGGGTGCGACGTGCGAGTCTGCGAGAGGACTCGGGAGAGTCGTGACTCGTGAGGGTGCGTGTGCGTGAGAGAGAGGGGGGCACGTATCAATGCAATGCATGTGTCCGTAGATCATTATCCGACAAACATTCGCCACAAGCCTTTTCCTGACGAACGCTGTAAGAACCGTTAGATCGGCATCCGACAGTGTCAGTTTTGCCATGTCATTTAACAGAACAGCCACTCCTCCTACACACAAATCTTCCACGTGAGTGTTAGCCACTGCCGTATGCTCCCTCCGTTCCGAAATGCAGTGCATATAACTTTATTGAAAATTAGAACCTCGCAAACTTTTACCGAGCTTTCGTGTACCAAATTGCACATGTAGAATACCATGTATATATGATTTCATTCATCTTCGATAGGTAACTATAAAGATGGGTGAGGAGTCTACAAAGAAAGACCATCGTATCACCCGCAGCAATTTCAACCATCCTTTAGTCTCGAGGAATATCGTAGGAACTCTATATGATATGATTTTTATAGGATTTTTTCCATTAGAGCCAATTGGTTCATAGGAATAGATTCATATACTCTACATTTCAAAGGAAATAAACATGATATCATTTCTATAGCTTTAGAGCCACTTGGTTCATATGAATGGATTCCTATACTCCCTTAATTTCAAAGGAAAATAAACATTAGCGTATATTCAATAGAAAAGTTCCGATGATATGAACCAAATTACATCTCTTTACAAATCTCTCCTCATAGGAATTGAGATACATGTCATCTCTAGATTCAATAGAAAAGTTCCTATGATGTGAACCAAATGACATCTCTTTTCCAATCCCTACTCATAGGAATTGAGATGCTCCATGTCATCTCTTTCCCTACAACTTCCGCACAGATGCATCTTCTATTCCTAAATAGATAGTACAACCCACTAGTAGCTTTTTCCAAAACATGCAACTATGGCACAAGAACTATATAGTGTGCCAATAACTTTGAAAGATGGTCGCTGGATGAAGCTAACCCGACAAAGGCAGAGATGGGCAAATCCGAGCACTCTTGGCCGTTGGATATCATCAACATTCCACCAGATCTGCCACATGTACAATTTAGAAGACACCATGGTTGAACAAAAGCATAATGCACAAAACTCAAAACAAAATCACTTCTCCTTTGTTCTAGAATCTTCTCAGATCATAATTGATTATTTTTTTCTAAATGAATTGCCATTATTTGTTTTTTACTTTATGATTTACAATGCACAACCCCATGAATCTTAACATTTTTATAAAACTAATTGATTTTGAATGAGATGAACTATAAGAACTAAATGAACATCTACATCATGCATATATGACTCAAAGCTTTACATGCTATAGTGTGTATTTATTCATAATTTGGTTTCGAAATCTCATGCGTTCAATACATGTGTACCTTACTAGTTTTGAGTAGAGTAGCAAATTTCACGCGGCCCCGGGTATATCAAAATGCAGGGCCCATGCATCATTGCCTTTCGGTCGAACCTACGTCCATAATATTTTGTACGTGCTATATCTCCACTGGTCCCCGAACCCAAAATGCTACCTCGTTCCCGTAAAACCAAGCAACCCACACATATTTAAGGCGTCGACTCGAACCCGTTTACTACGACGTGGCCCTTGCGCCGTAGTACTCCTAAACCCTACCGCCGCACTCATCATCGGTTTTCTTCAAGAGGACGAGGGAGAAGCCGATTAGTAGTGGAGGCGCTTTCAAAAAGGATGCAGAGTGGAGACCCCTATCCTAGGGTGCCCTAGGTAGCTGCCGCACGCATCATTGTTTTCTCTTTTCTTTCTGCTCTTGCGCGCTAGAGTGAAATGATGGTTGCTTCGTCCGTCCAGCTTAATGCGGGAAAGGTGGGGCTTTGTGATTTGACCCCTCATCGCTTATTTTCTACTACTGCGGTGCTACGACCGGGGTGCCTCCAATTCCAACCGCTGCTCCAAACTGTAATTTGGTGCATCGCACGTGGAACAAGACGGTGGATGAGCCACATGTCTGCCAAAGGGGTCCTGTTAAGTGTGTCGTCATTTCGTGTGCGGACTGACCCTGCTTGAGTTGCTACGGCAAAACGACAGGAGCAGCCTACCACTTGGTTTTGCTCCTTGGTGAATCCCGACTATAATGATCTAAAAAGATACGTGCTGAACTACCCTCTCCGTCTCAGTTTTTTATTTGTAGGCGTCTCGGTTTATAGGGCTGCACGTAGTTCTAGGTCATCCATTTGACTAACTAAATATGAGTTACTATGTCACAAAAAGTATATCATTGGATTCTTATTGGTTGATATGTGAAGAAACAAGAAACGAGGTAGAAGTTAATGCACCGCGCCTTAGTATTGTGGGATTATTTGGTTTTCGTAAGAAGACGTGCGTTTGGTTTCAAGGGTGGTCATGAATGGGTTGGGATCGTTCAGAAAATAGACATGTTTGGTTATAAAGCACATGAATGGTTCGAGTCAAAAAAAAAAAGAATATGCCTTGAAGATGCTGAACCATTCCACCCAACCAAATCGGTCGAATCAAATGACCACCCTTTGCATGCATGACTATGTGAGCATGACTGGTGGTCCCGTCTTAAATAATTAGCTCATCTCTTATATTCAGCCAAACACATGAATTGAATGGTTCAATCCCAAAAAAATTGAATGGTCCCAATCCATTCATACGATACCTTCAACCAAACGCATCCGACGGAGGGAGTAGTTGTATTTAAAAGTCGAGGCGCGGGCTTTTCTGCTTGTAGGTGGGGCGATTCCGCCTAGTCGGTTCGACAGAGACGCGAGAAGATGAGGGAGTAGGTTGCTGCAAACGTAGGGTTGTGTGATTTGACAATGGAGTTACTTCTTTGGATAGGTGGGGCCCGTGATTTGACTTGCCATTATCATTTTAATCAAGGCGCTCGACCAGCGTGAGTCTCCTAATTCCTGACCACCTCCATACAGGTCCCTCTCCCAATGCTCCACCATGTAGTAGTAGAGGTTGGCTCTTGCATGAGAGCCCACTTCTCCACTTTTTCCTTGCCTCTCTTTCCTCCACATATGCAAAAATGCCACGTAAAGCGCACTATTGTACTTACTTGCTCCTACAGGTGCTTAAGCTTGCCACATAGGCATGAAGTCTGATGTGGCAAGTTAATCAAGAAGAGAGAGACTAATTTGGTGACCCAAGGAAGAAACGGTGCTAAGCGCGTGTACCTAGGCTAACGCACGTGTTAAATCTCCAAGGGTGCGACCACGCGAGCGACGTGACGGTCGTGGTAGGCGCGACCATGATACGGGCTGCTGGCAGCCCTTGGATCTGAGATCAAACGGTCGCATGCTAAGTTGCTGAAAATTTTAAGAATAACCCTCCAGGATAGGATATTCACCCATAGGTCTAGAATCACGCCATGCAACCGTTTGATCTCAGATCCAAGGGCTCTCGGAAGCCCGTATCATGGGAGAATGGAAAGCCACTACCCTGCCGTTCGCACGCTGGCAGTTCGCTCCTACTCTTTCCTGCACGTCCTTTAATACTACGACAGTTCGCTCCTAGTCGTCCCGTCCATTCACATTACGGCAGTTCCACTAATCCTAACCCTCCTCCCAAATCCATGGCGTCCCAAATCTCCCCGATCGGCGGTGACTACAAGGTTATAACCATCACCGGCGATGAGTTCGACGTCATCTACACCCGTACTTCATGACGGTGAAAGGATGCCTTTCTCGCTTGAACGCATGTTCGAAAACTCACATGATGAGTGGGTCGCTGGGCTAGATGTTGAGTACACCACGGTCGTGGGACAAGAGAAGGATCTAAAGGGCGAAGAGAGGAAGAAGCCCGCCGTGATCCGAGTTTGCGTACATAACGTTTGCTTGGTCTACAACATATGCCATGCCGACGTTGAGTGCCAGGATTTTAAGAACTTCCTCGAGGACAAAACAGTCAAATTCATTACTGTAGACTTTAAGAACGACAAAGAAGTCCTGCGCTGGATAGGCCTCGTTGTAGGCAACCCCTTCGACCTCCAGAAGAATCGGCCGGTGCCCTCTCGTCAGCCCTCAATGCTGACCCTGGCAGGAGCCATGGTTCATCCTTCGTACCGCAAACTGGAGAAACCTCATTACACGTTTCATCGTCATACATGGCAGCGGAATGTACTAGATATAGACCACATCCACTACGCTGCAATGGATGGCTACCTTTGTTTCAATATCTACAAGGGTTGGATGAAGAGCAACAGCCAAGTTGGCGGTTCAAGCAAAGAAGTGTCGACCAAGAGGAAGATGGACAAGGACGAAGTCGAGGACGTGGACGAGGACTCCGAGTAAGGTGGCAGTGTCGTTGCTCATGGCGGTTCTAAACTTCTAATGCAAAGGTGTCACCGGATTAGTTGCATAGTTTAATTTCAGGTGTGCTTAGTTTAATTTGAGGGGTGTGTTGTCTTTGGCGTCCAGCGAGAACTATGTTATGTTTCTTCTCGTTACATTTTAACTCTTCAAGATGTACATACTAGTACTAGTATTTCTTTAATAGAATTTAGCACCCCAATTAAGCACGCATTACTAGCTTTTTAATAGTACTATATGCATAATTTGGCGTGAGCGCTCTCTATATGTACCACCTTTTTTTGAAAGTTCAATTTTTGCTCCATGGAGCAATCCATCGATAGTGTAGTACTACTGTACAAAAGTATACATTTTTTAAAAGGCTAGCCTACTGTTCATCACACACACACACACACACACACACACACACACACACACACACACACACACACACACACACACACACACACACACACACATATATATATATATATATATATATATATATATATATATATATATATATATATATATAGCCAGTTAAATTCTCAACCTAGAACGACGTGCATGCCATGTAGTAAACCGATCCATAGGAAGTATAGTAAAAATGAGGTGATTTTACCCAGCGATCGGCGGGGGAGCATGGCCTGTGACGCGGTCCCAGGTGTCATGATGTACCAAGGCGATGCGCGTGTCCCTCTTGAGCCAGAAGCAATACTAGTACGTGGTTTGAGATGATGTCGAACCGAAGTGTGAAATAATGGTTGCTTCGTCCGTCTGGGAAGGTGCGACATTGTGATTTGACGTCTCATTGCTCATTACTAACATTGGGCCGGTACGAGTGGGGTCCGTCCCCCCTGCTGTTCTGCACTGTTATTTGGTGCTTGACACGTCGACCCGGTTGCTATATGTCCCACATGTCGGTGACAGGAAGTACAAAATTCATGAAAGGGAGCGTCGACAGAGGAGTATACTACAGAATTCATGAAAGGGAGCGACTTAGTTTTGGAAAAATCTGTTTTTAAGGAGTACGTACCCACTAGGGTTTATAGGGCTCATCTAAAAAACGAGCGCACTGTGCAAACTACGAAATTAATTCGACCACTCACCGTCTACCTTGGTTGGAGAGATTTTGAAATTGAGCCATAAACTGGAAAGGAGGGAGTAGTAACTTTTGTCTCGATTACTATTTGTGGCCTTGTATAGATGCAAAATGTATTTTTTTATAGTGGCCTTTTATAAGTAAATAGAGGGAGTACTAACCAAAGTACGTAGTAGGGACGAGGAGTAAACGGAGGGAGTAGTAAAATTTTCTCCTCGTGCTGTGAGCCACCGCGCGCGTGGGCGAGGGAGCGGGCGTAAAGGCGTACAAAAGTACTCCAGCTTCACCTCATCCTGCGAGCCACCACGCCCGTGGGCAGGGGAGACGGCGTACTAAGCAAGTTTCTCCTCGTTCTGCGAGTTGACGGGACACATCAAAAGTACTCCAGTGTATAGAGCCTTGCCTCTAAGGTAGGCCCCACATGGTTTGCCTCTTTTTAATTTAACATAACGCGTCAAGTCGCAATTTGTTTGTTCACCCGTGGTAGACGATCCTCCCTCCACCAAGTGGACAACCAGTACACGTGTCAATTTACCACGTGGGCTGCCTTTTTCGTACAGAAATGAGCTCCACCGTGTACCCGCGCGGGTGTGGTTGGGAAAGAGACGGGAGTATGTGCGCCGTGCGTGCACCTCTTCTCTTCGTGCACGTCCCCCACCTACGTGGATGTGTGTGAGAGAGATACAAACCTAGACATAATGCGCCGTCCATCCCCATGCCTCAGCCCAGTCGGACCACCAGTCACCACCACGACACCACGCCCCACTCCTCCTCACCTTATCTCTCATATTTCTCCCTCCATTTTTATATACAAGGGGCCACTATCAAAATTACAATTTGCAGATATACAAGGCCACTAACACTAATTGATGCAATATTAATGGCGTTTGCCTCGTGGTACTAGCAAAGGAGGACATTAATTATCCCTTGCATGCATGCGGGAGTTTGTAAAAAAATGTATCTTGATGTTCCGTGCAATGCACGGGCATCTTGCTAGTCCATGCAAACAACACATGGCAAAATTCCATGGCGAACAAGGGATTTGAATCTGTTGGGAGGGGCTGTTTGGATCTTTCCCGGGGTAGCCAAAATATTGGCGACCCTTTTGTCCACCGATGCCTTTGCCACATATGAACGAGGAACGGCTCGGGTGCTCATGCTATCATGCATCCTCCAGCGCGCACGTTGGAGACGAGCTCACACGAGCTGTGTTTTTTTGTCCCACAACGCCGCCCGAGCCGCCCGCAGACCGACCGGCGACCCGCAAATTACGCCATCCAACCGTAGCCGCACACATTATGACAGCAACTCAACCAACCGGACGAAATTCACGCAAACACGTAGACAAACTGATATTCATTCACGCAACCACCGGAGTATTTCATATAAACAACGACGGAAATCATATAAAATACCGGATTTTGACACAAACATAACGGATTTCATTACATTCAAATGAACTATGCGGTGCTAGTTCTGGACAACACAGGTACATAATACATGGCCTAAATGGTCGCCCGCCGATCGATTTGTGTTCCTCATGTCCGACAGCACGATCACCGGACTGCCGGGAGCCTCGGAGGTATATGCTTCAGTGCAAAGGATGGCTCGCTTCCCCACTGCCCAACTGATATCATTGGCTGGTGCTGAAGATGATGGTGGCCGGCACCGGTTCGAGTTCATCACCGGCCACTACTTCGCCATGGTCGGCACCGACTCGAGTTCATCCTAGCATTGACCTCTTTGATGGAGCCCATGCGGGGTCAACGAAGGTCCTCGCAACAAAAGGATCCGGCAAGACACCTGTTGTGTACGCCAGTGTCGCCTCCGCGATGGCCTTCATGGGACCCAAGCGGCGGTGGCCTCCCGTGTTCTACTTCTCCTCGATGATGGCGGCGGACGCGGAGGCGCTGGCCACCGACTCGTCGCTCTCCGCGCACCCGGCTTACATGCGCCGCTTATGGCACGGCCGGCATGGGTGTCTCGGCCACGTAAACGGAGACGCCTTGATGCGGCGGCGTGGACGGCAGCAACGACGCCCATGCGCCGCTCCTCGTCGAGCTGGCCTGGAGCGGCGAGTTGCTGAACCGCGCGCCGGCGTGGGGCGGAAACTGGCTCCGTCGGGCGAGGGAAGGGAGGTGGATCAGCGTGCTGCATAGCTCCTATCCGGCGGGCTACCCAGCCGACTTGGATGCGGAATAACTACTCTTCATAAGCCATTGTAAGAGTGGACAAAATGGTGGAGGAGATAGGGGAGCGGCGGAGGTGTGCGATTCTTGGCCGGTGTTTGGCCTCGTTTAAATAGGAGATTAAATAGACGACGGACAGGAGGAGCTCGGCGGCGTTATGCGTTAACGCCGGCCCGGTCATGAACGGACGTGTGTCTAGAGTGGGTTTCTCGGCTTCCACACGGGCGGGTTTCATGGAGGCGTTTGAATCCGGCACGGAGGCGTGTTCAGCCGGGCGTGCCGCGAGTGGCGCCCTCGTATCTTACCTAGGACACCGCGTCATTCTTCCAGTGACGTGTGGGCTCTTTGGGTGCATGGCCTGCATGTCAGTGACCCAACGCAGGCAGCGCACAGCAGAGGAACCTTTGGTGGGCCAGGGCGGTCAGAAGCGGGCATTTCATAAACCGATGATTGTTCATTGAGTGTGACGTCATCTTTTTCATGTAGTTAAGCGTGTGTCTTGCGTCGTGTGCTGTGTGCATGCAGGCGTGCGAGTGTTGCGTGCGTGCAAGGGTGCACTTCATTGTTGCATGCATGGGTGCGTACGTGCAAGGGTGCGTTTCAGTGTTGCATGCATGGGTGCGTACGTGCGTGTGTTCGTGAGTGCATGTGTACGTGTCAGTGTTGCACGCCAGCATGCGTGCATATGTACGTTATGTGTACGTGTCAGTGTTGCACGCCTACATGCGTGCGTGCCTTGCTTGCGTGCATGTGTACGTGCAGGGTGAGGCTACATGTCAGATATGAAATCAAGGGCCTTCAGTTTATCATCAAACTCCACCCCCCCCCCCCCCCCGAGCCGCCAGCCACCACCGGCCGAACCTCCTGCCCCCGCCGTCCGCGGTCGGCCCGCCCTCCCCGGAACCACTCCCCACCGCCGGTCCGCCGCCGCACCTTCGAGAGAGTGGGCCAACATATATGCTCTTGAGATTTTACGAAGTCACCGTAGGTGCCTCGTAGTCGAGTGGAACGTCTCCTCCCACTGAACGTACATCGCCAGAAAATACTGAAATTAACACAAGATAAATGCGAGCACCGGGACTTTAACCTTGGTGGGCTCGAGAAACCACTGTCCTCTAACCATCCAACCACATGTTGGTTAGCACGACAAAATGTATGTGGTGACCGTGATGAGCTTATTCCGAAGTCCAGTGGCCATATCGTGCTTTCGCTTCAAATACAATAACCATAAGTGTCGTCAACAAAATACGGAGCACGCACCAAATGCAAAGTCCATCAGTGTCATCAACAAAATATGGAGACGTATCGTGAGCTAGATACCGTTGTACTATTGTATATGCTTATTTTCTTAGTGGCCGATTGCGTGTGTGGTGTGGTGGGCACATCATTTCTAGTTGTGGTGGGTCAACATGAAGACTCATGGGTCGGTTCCATCCTGCGCCACATATAGGTTGGACCGAGGCGTGTTATACGGAGACCCATGTGGAGGACTCGGCGTACAACACGAAGCTACCAGAGTCGCGGAGGACTCTATCCCCACTGGTGATAAGCCGACTATATATGATTTGTAACCCTAGGCCCTTAGTATGTTATACAAGCTTGGGGTCTAGTTCGTCAATAGTATACACACACGCACAATGCCTGGTATTCACGTGTACTTTGTACATACCCCTAACACTAATATACAGTACCAGGAGTAGGCTCTTTCTTCAACTGCAAGGGTCCGATCCGAACTAGGGTAAAACTTTGCCTCGTATTACCATCCAGCCTAACAGCCAGGGATATCCTACCGAATGATATGATGAAATCATATCTGCCAACTACTATTAGAGAGGTGTGTCGGGGGGGGGGGGCAATGTGTGCGAGAGGCCTAAATAAAATGTGCGTGCGGGAGACACGTAGGAACATATATGTGCGTATAGAGGGCTAGTAGAGACCGTGCATGTGTATATATGCATGTGAGAGAAATAGTGTTTTCCAACTGAGATTATTGAAAGAGTGGTACATAGTAGTCAGAAAGAGAGATAGAGAAACGGAGAGAGCATGTGCGTGAGACACCCCGACACCCTGAGAGAGATTGTGAGCATGTGTGAAAGAGAAATGCCGATGCATATAAAGTGTGTGCACTTATGCGTTAGATAGAGAGATATCTACGTGTAAAAAGCGGTTCTACGCATTAAATTAAAATATAAATGGCATAATTATTTTTGGATGAGATCATGAATTTTGCAAAATTGCGTATGGATGAAAATCGGTCTATCGTACACCCATACTCTATTGAATTCTAGCATGTGCATGTGTTTATTTCATATTATCGATCCATAGAGTGAGAGCGGTTTGAAATACAGGCAATGGATGCTTTTCAATTCATATATAAACATTAATTAGTGCACTCCATGTTGTTAGTGTGAAGCACTTTATACATTTGTCACTTGCATGGATACATTCCAAATTGCTAGCTATGAAATAAAATACATGTCAAATTCAACATAAAGGGGGTTTCAAAGATTCGAATTCATAGGAAGTGCATTCATCTATTTGAACCCGAGATAATGGCATTTGTAAATCAGATGTAAAAGGGGGCATCGATCTTTGTTGTGAGTTTGAACATGGTATATATATTCATACGCATATCTAACTTTCTTTTTGCAACCAAGGAGATTATACCTGGAACCATGCATGAACTGAGGTAAGTTGCATATTTTTTAATATATACTCGTGTACAATGTATATTAAAATGTACCCCCTCCATTCCAAAATAATCGTAGCTTTAGGGTTTTCAAGAGTAAAGATTTGTGAAGTTTGACAAATCCTGAAAGTTCAAGTCAAGAGAACCGAAAACGTTAATGCTTCTGCTCCCAAATATTGAGCAAGCCTTGAAATAGGCCTCTGGTCACCCGAAACCGCGTGAGACTAATGTTTTGGTGGTAGGAAATTATTGTCCCGACTATGGCCCGTGTAGCCTATCGGCCCGATGTCCAAAGGTCTAAACCGGGGTAGGTTTGTAACTTCACCAAGTCGCCAGTCTCAACCACCTCCGAGAAGCATTCATACGCCATGGGCGCCTAAACACCCATGCGCTCGGCCAAAATCTATCCCGCCCACATTTGGGACACCTGACATGACTGTCCTACCCCCAACCCGCAATATGTCCGAAATTTTAGATGGGGGCAAAGTTTATAACTTTCCCCAAATTTCAAACAAGCGCGTCTCAAACCGAAACATTATTCCCCATTAGTTCCCCGCCTCCCTCCGTTTCCCCATTCATACTCCGTGGGCGCGAAAACGCCCTCTCCACCAGCCTCGAAACCCCAAACTTCTCCGTCCTCCACCCAATAGCGGCCAATCCACCGCCGCCCTCCTCCATCACGCCGGAGCCGGTACCCCGATGTTGTCGTCCAACACAACCGCAACTGCAACACCGTCAAGAACATAGCAGCTGAAGCCGAGGCAGAGCTGCCTCCACGACGCCGACGTGCGCCGTAACAGAACCACTCCGACCACGCCGTCCTGCGCCTCACTGCTGCGGCGCCACTGTCGCAACCGTCCACCGCACCGGAGCTGTTCCCACTACGCCGTTGTTCGCCGCCTCGGATCTGCTTCCCCGCCGCCGACAGACGGCCACCGCACCACACTCAACAACTTGGCCATGGGTTCGTCCAAGGCTGCACCGTCCTCCACAACTTCTGGTTTCCGACGAACAACAAGATCGTCGGAAAAACAGAAGGAGGACACAGCACTGCCAGCAGAAAGAGGTACTCCTCTTCCCTTATTCGTGCAAATCTTACGTCTCCGCTCACACCGTATTCATCCCACGAAAGAAACTAGTTGAGCGCTTCTTCGCATCTTCTTCGTGATACTAAATGCACAAGGTTTCCTCCCTTTTACTATTTCACCTTTGCTAGAGGCCAAGAGTCCGCCTAGATTTCAATTCAGGTCGGTCGAACCGCAATTAAAGAAGCAGCACCCCTTAGGCGCGGAGCACCTAATCACTTTGTTCCCGGGAAGCGGCGCATCGGTGTCTATCATAGGGGTGTGGGGTGCAGGAGCAGCTTAGCCCGATCTGGAGGTCGGCGGGCTTGAATGGATGGCTGGGGGCGGTGCCAAGCGGCATGCGGTGAGGTCGAGGCGAGGGCGCAGGAGGAATATCTTGGGCCGGTGGTCGCCAAGCGTTTCGAGGAAGATCGTCAACACTGACTGGCTGGAGGTAGATGAAGGTGATCTCCCCATTCTTTGTACATCGGACGGTGCAGAAAAAATAGACTGACCTATTTGCTTTCAGTCGACTGTTATTTTCATAGAATCCTGTAGTAATTGAGTGTGCCATGCATGTTGTAGAGCTATCATATGTCTCCGGTCATTTATTTCTCATCGACCTGCTATCTGCTACCTTTACACTGTACTAATTGTGCACACACTTCACCCATACTCACACTATTGTTTTTTTATGCATGGGTATTTCAGACTCTGACGCAGTGTTGATGAATGAAGAAAAGAAAAGACAAGTCGCTCGGTGTAATTCAAGATAAGCGATGGCGTTTCAACGCTCTAATGGGTGCAAAGGTCGCAGCTGGAGACGATAAAAGTAGCTCTGCGATTGATGATCTAAATTGCCACACACAACCATCCTGTGTGCTTGCTTTAACTTTGTCAAATGTGGTTGCATGTTGCATATGGTGTCTAGCTTGTATTGCTTCCAATTTGGTTAAATTGCATCTGCTTACTTTACACATTATACCTTTGATAATGACATGCCTTCCTGTTTTGATACATACAACATATGTCTATTAACCATGTTCGTACATCAAACTAATGCTCTTTTGTATCCCTCATCAATCACTTATGATGAGACAGTCACGGGTGGAGTTCTTTGTGAGATGCCCTACTCGTTTAAAGAGTGCAAAGTGTCATCCTCCCCACATGATTCTCAAGAAACAGCAAGGCTAAATGAAGATAGTCAACGTAGCTCTCTAGTTGATGACCGCAATTCCCCACACCACCATCACAGTGCTTGCTCTTACTTGGCGGTGTGATCTGTGGTTGCATGTTGCATATGGTGTCTACCTTGTAATGCTTCTAATTAGGGTAAATTGCATCTGCTTAGTTAACACATTATACATGTGAATATGACATGCCTTCCTGTTTTTGGTACATACTACATCTTTCTATTAACCATGTTCTTACATCAAACTACTTCTCTTGTGTATCCCTCATCAATGCTCCTAATTTGTTAAATTGCATCTCCTTAGCTTACACATTATACATGTGAATATGACACGCCTTCCTGTTTTTGGTACATACTACATCTGCCTATCACACCATGTTCTTACATCAAACTGTTGTTCTTGTGTATCCTGCGTCTATAAACATGATGAGACAGATCCTGCAGCGTGGGTTAATATGAGACGCAATACTCTTATAAAGAATGCAATTTCATCCTCTCCACATGATTCTCAAGAAACAACAAGCCTAAATGAAGATATTTAACGTTGCTCTATACCTGAAGACAACACTTCCCCTACACCACCATCACAGGTGCTTGCTCCAACTTCGCAGTGTGATATGTGGTTGCATGTTGCATCTGATTGTCTAGCTTGTAATGCTTCTAATTAGGGTAAATTGCATCTGCTTAGTTTACACACTATACCTGTGAATATGACATGCCTTCTTTTTTTTGGTACACACTACATCTATGTGTTAACCTTGTTCTTACATGAAACTACCTCTCTTCTGTATCCTGCATCAATTACTTACGATGAGTCACCTTTATTTGTTGCATATTGCATATTATTTCTAGCCTGTTGCCATGTATTGCTTCTAATTTGGTCAAATACATTTGTTAGGGCACCCTTTTAATTCGGCAGAGTGATATTGGTTTCATCTTTCATATGGTTTCTAGCTTGCATCGATTCTAACATGTTCAAGCACCCTGTGCTTAGTTTACACTTTATACATCATACATGTCAATATGTCACGCCGTCCTATTTTTCATACATATTCCATCCTCCTATCATGCGGCTGCCTTACATGAAAGTAGTGTTCGTCAGTATCATGCATCAATAAGTTCTGAAGAGCAAATTTTATTCCTTTTTCTTGTGGGTTTGACTTGACAAGGCAAAATCAAGAAAGAGGAAGGAAAAAATAAGGAAGGCGATGATGGTGGTCCTCTGCAGCAACATTAACGGAGCACCTGTACCGATTCTCCTTGTACTGATACTGCATTACATGGTCCAAGTCTCCGCTCCCCTACTCCACCATCCAAGGTGCTTGCTCTAACTTGGCAGTGTGATATCTGGTTGCATGTTGCATATGGTGCCTAGCTCGTATTGCTCCTAATTAGTGTAAACTGCATCTACTTAGCTTACACATGATACATATGAATATGACACGCTTTCCTGTTTTTGGTACATACTATATCTGTCTATCACACCATGTTCTTACATGAAACTACTCTTCTTGTGTATCCTGCACCAGTCACTTATGATGGGACACCATTAAGTTGGCAGTGTGATATTGGTTTGCGTCTTGAATATGATTTCTAGCATGTATTGCTTCTAGTTTGATGAACGCCACCTATGACGAGACAATTTTAACTTGCCAGAGTGACATTGATTGCACCTTCCATATGGTGTCTTGCAGTGTTTCTAATTGGTTGAAGTGCCTTCTGCTTAGTTACCACATCATAGGTATGAATATGTCAAGCCGTCAATTTTTTCTTACATATTCCATCCTCGTATCATGACTTTGCCTTTCATCAGAGTAGTGTTCGCTAGTATCATGCATGAATGAGTTCTGAAGAGCGAATAATATTCCTTTTTCTTGTCGGTATGACCTCACAATGCAAAATCAATAAAGCTGAAGGAAACTAGCAAGGCATTGGATGATGGTGGTCCTTCCGAGCAACTGAAACGCAGGTTCTCTACAGATTCTACTCCGCCATCCTCCCAACAAGATTCGCAAGACAACGCAAGGCTAGACAGTCAACGTAGGTGTGTAGACGATGAGCACATCTCCCCTACTCCACCATCACAGGTGCTTGCTCTAACTTGGCACTATTATATGTGGTTCCATGTTGCGTATGATGTCTAGGTTGTATTGCTTCTAACTTTGTTGAATTGCATCTGCTTACTTTACACATAATGCCTGTGAATATGACATGTGTTCATGTTTCTACATCAGACTACTATTCTTGCATATCCCGCATCAGCCACTTATGATAAGGCACCTTTAAGTCGCGACTGTTATATTGGTTGTGTCTTGCATATGATTTCTAGCATATACTACTTCTAATTTGTTGAAACGCCATACAGTTTGAACTTGGCAGAGTGATATTGGTTGCATCTTTCATATGGTGTCTAGCTTGTAGTGCTTCTAATCTGTTGAAATGCCTTCTGCTTAGTTACCACATCATAGGTGTGAATATGTCACACCATCCTGTTTTTCATACATATTCCATCCTCGCATAATGTGTTTGCCTTTCATCCGAGTAGTGTTCGTCAGTATCATGCATGAATGAGTTTTGAAGAGCAAATTTTATTCCTTTTTCTTATCGGTTTGACTTCACAATGAAAAATCATTACAACTGAAGGAAATTAGTCCGGCAGTGGATGATGGTGGTCCTTCGGAACAACTCAAACAGGGGGTCTCTACAGATTCTACTCCGCCATCCTCCCAACAAGATTTGCAAGACAACACAAGGCTGGACATTCAACGTAGCTGTGTAGATGATGAGCACATCTCCCCTACTCCACCATCACAGGTGCTTGCTCTAACTTGACACTATTATATGTGGTTGCATGTTGCGTATGATGTCTAGCTTGTATTGCTTCTAACTTGAGTTGCATCTGCTTACTTTACACATAATGCCTGTGAATATGACATGTGTTCCTGTTTCTAGAACATACGTGTACACGATGAGCACATCTCCCCTACTCCACCATCACAGGTGCTTGCTCTTACTTGGAACTGTTATACGTGGTTGCGTTTTCCGTATGATGTCTAGTTTGTATTGCTTCTGATTATGTTGAATTGCATCTGCGTAGCTTACAACTTATACCCATAAGACACATTTAACTTGGGACTGTGATGTAGGTTGCATCTTGCATTGTCTTCTAGCTTGTACTGCTTCTAATTTCTTGAAATGGCACTTACGACGAGACACTTTTTACCTGATAGAGTGATATTGGTTGCATGTTCATATGGTGCCTAGCTTTCATTTCTTCTAATTTTGTTGAAATGCCTTCCGCCTTACTGTTTTTTCATACATATTCCATCCTCCTATCATACGTGTGAATATGAAACGCTATCTTTTTTTGTATATATTCCATCCTCCTGCGCTTGCCTTACATCAAAGTAGTGTTAAATGCGTATCATGCATCAACCAGTTATGCAGAGCTAATTTTATTCATCTTCTTGTGGTTTTGACTTCATAAGGCAATATCGTAAAATAGGAAGGAAAAAGAGTAAGTTAGGGGATGTTGGCGGTACTCCGCTTTTGACGCATAACAGAGACTCTCTAGATTTGCCACTTCTCACGCTAATGAAGTTGAAGTCCCAAGTCTACATGATGAGTTCATCTCCCGCACTCCACCATCGCAGGTGCTTGCTCTAAGTTGATAGTGTGATAATTGGTTTCATGTTGCATATGTTGTCTAGCATGTATTTCTTCTATTTTGATTAAATTGCACCTGCTGAGTTTATACGTTATACATGTGCATATGACATGGCTTTACGTGTCTAGAATACACTGCATCTATCTACCATACCATGTTCTTACATCAAAGTACTGCTGTTGTGTATCCCGCATCAGTAACTCATGATTGGACGCTTTTAAAATGGCAGTTTGATAGTGGTTGCATCTTGCATTGATTTCTACGTTGTACTGCTTCTAATTTTTGGAATTTCCACTTATGACAAGACACTTTTAACTTGGCAGAGTAATATTGGTTGCGTCTTTCATATGGTGTCTAGCTTGCATTACTTCTATTTTCTTGAGAATCCTTCTGCTTAGTTTGCACATAGTAGCTGTGAATATGTCATGCCGTCCTGTTTTTCTTACATATTCCATCCTCATACGGTTGTCTTACATCAAAGTATTGCTTGTCTCAGATCATGCATCAATGAGTTACGAAGAGTGATTTTATTCTTTTGTGTTGTGGGTACAACTTGACATGGCAAAGTCAAAAAAAGAAAGGAAAATAATATAGTAGGGAGTCTTTGTTACTCGTCGAGTGAAACGGAAAAAGGCTCATCGTCGAGATTCTGCTGGTACTTATAGTGCAAGAGAAGGTCCATGTCCACCGGCTAAATCTACAAACACAGTATCACTGCTCCACCAGCTGCAGCATCCGCTTCAGCTGTACCAAAGATCTCAACCCGATTACTCGTCGTTTGCTCGAACTGGCGGTTCCCAAGCTGCCTTCACACCTAACACTACTTCTGAAGCACTGTTGACACAACATGACTTGGCAAGATCAGATGAACCTCATGAGCATCAACACCAAGACGGTACCTGACCGAGTCAAGTTGCCGTTGCATGCTCCTTTATATGTACTGTCACAATTTGATGTAACAAACACTTTCCATATTCGTTGTTGAACTAGCACCACGGCGCAAGCGGAAACAGACATCAGGGATAATGCTTGACAGATTAACAAAATCTAAAGGAGGAAGAATGGAGATCCATTTTGAGGCAGGTTTAAAAAGGCCACGTGATGCTACAGAGTCGGCCAAGTTAGTATCAGAGGCAGCCGTTGTCGTTAGGTGTCATGCGCGTATCCTCCCAACGTGGATCCAGTACAGGAATGAGAAAGACAATACCTATTTTAACACCTTCCTTGACCATTTATCTGTAAGTAATGTTATTCATCGCAATTAGTAATAATGTCTTGCTCTGTCCCATACTTTCTAGCTTCCTCCTAATAAGACTCACATTCTTTTTTCAACAAATGAGGTTCAAGTTGGATCCGAAAGATGATGCAACTAAACAAGCATGCACTCATGTTTTTCACCGCTTTCTGCTGACGATGTCAGTACCACCTTAGAAAATCTCACTTTGAAGGCAAGGCTAACAATGAAATCGCCCAAACATCTCCAAAGGAATATATTACAGATGAAGATCGGACATCCCTCGTTAAACAATCGGTCCGATCCAAAGTATCGGGTAGGCTATATGTATTTGATCAGACCACATATTGAACTTGTATTTATGTATGTGCCTTACAAGTGTCTCTTCTTCTAGGCCAACTGTTTGAAGAACAAAACCAACCGTTCTAAAGTGAAATTCCAACAGACAACAGGATCTCGTAGCTATATTGCACACTGCGAGGCTCTTGTAAATAGTTGCTACTTCCTTCTTTTTTTGTGCCATATTATCGTATCTATATTGACTTGTTCCAAATACAGTGGAAAGCCCGTCTAGACAAAAAAGAACCTGAACCGAATGCAGTGCAAATCTTCAAGGATTGCCACACCAGCAAGATGAAGGGCATGAGCACACCACTTCAAGCCGCTGTTGTAAGTCCTTACTCCTCCTGCCTTGAACTGATTGGTACTGTGATGTGTTCATTTAACTACTTGGTTTGCAGCCAATGTCGATTACTCTGTTCACTTATACACAGTTGTCTTAACGTATCATTTCACCTTACATGGTTTAAAAGAGATGAAGGATATTCTTTTGGTCTTGATCTGTAATCTAGTTGTTATGTTCACGTGCGCACACAATGATAAAATAGCCTGTTTTGTTTTATATCTGTTTGCCCATGATATGAATGATGTCATACTATGTTCATCCTACTTTAAACCATGTCATTTTATCCTTAGATGTCAATGAATGTGAGGAAATAGACAATACAGTAGGCATGCTACATGGACATATCTTCCGAAAGTGATTTTATTATGTAGTTGGCACTACAGTACATGCTAATGTATTACAGTAGTTCACCAAAATAAGTTAAGTAGAAACATTTAACCTACTTTGTTTGTTTTTGTCTCATTAGTAACTCACTGGTACACTAATCTAAAAGTTCAAACTTTCAGGAAGCTATGGAACAAATGATTGAACAGCCACAACCACCTGAAGGTGACGAGGCTACTATAGGCACAATCTCACCTCTTGCTGCGATGCGTCAAGATCTCTCCACTAACAGTGCAAAAAGCACCTCCTGCGTAATTCTGGGTTGGTTGTCAAGGTAACCTCATCCAAATCGCCTACTGAACAAAATCTTCCTGCTAGACAGAGTGATATATCTGTCCTCCACACACAAGTCCAATTCCTAATGGACGTTGTTTCGGAAACAAGAATAGTGGTTGAGAAATGCCATCAAGATATGAATGGTTTTGAAACCAGACTATCAGACATTAAACCCGTTGTTGAAGAGCAATGGCGGAAAAAGGTGGAGATTGTCTGCTCCATCAGATTCTCTGACTGAAACATTAGCACTTTCGGTCAAATGATCGTGCTTCATACATCCGATGGTGCTTTTATCTGGAAGGAGTATAAACTTTATGCCAACAGGCCTTTTGTTGTATGATTGGAATTTATTTTGTTGTGATACAACATTTATGATGCTGCCACAGGCTGCAGTAATTATGACACTATTTTTGTATAGTGTAGGTTTATCTTAGTAATGTATTTGGACGAAAGCTTTGTAGGAACCCAACATGCCAACATTCGTCGGGCCCACTCCAATTGGGCTAAAAACGATTACGGGCCGAAATTGGCATGTAGCCCACTAAAAATATCTGGGCTTAAATTAGCATAAGCTTTCAAATTTTTCTGGTAGGCATGTGCCCTTAGTGGGCCTTTAACGAGCCTAAACATAATTTGGGCCCTCGGTAAAAGTAGGGCGTTACGGTGTAAATATGTCGAGCCCATAAAAACATGGGCCTTTGATAGACCGAAAGTGAGATTGGGCCTGATTGTGCCAAATAACCCCTTTGGACTTAGCAGGCGAAATGGTGGCCCATTTACGATCACGGATATTTGTCGGGCGAAATTCGACGGGTAGTAAATGCGCCGACCTAATACACGGGCCTTTAACAGCCGGAACTTGATCGGGCTAGATTATCGTCATTTTTATATGGGCCGTTAATGGGCCCGATATGACGTTGGGCCACATATGGCCCATGGTTTACGTCTGGCATTAACGAGCCGAAAATGACAACATGCCGAAAGTGGGCCAAATCTATAATGGGCCTCTAACAGGCCGAATGATAGATATGGCTGAATATGACCCAAATCCTTCACGGTCGTTTATGGGCCAAAAGTTTTGATGGCCTGTAAATGGGCCCAAATGAAGCCGGACCTTTAACAGGCCGGAAATACACCAGGCCGTAATTCGCCCAATTACTTAGCGACCGTTAACGGGCGAAGTGACCATGGGCTGCATTGATGACAAGTTTAGACCGTAGTTGGCGGGCCGATTTGACAGAGAATGTTGGGCCTTTAGCTGGGTCGGCCCATTATGGTCTGCAGAATCTTGTGGGCCTTTAGGTGGGCTGGCCCATTGTGGTCCGCAAAATTTTGTGGGCCTTTAGCTGGGTCGGCCCATTATGGTCCGCTAAATTTTGTGGGCCTTTAGCTGGGCCGGCCCATTATGGTCCACTAAATCTTATGGGCCTTCGGTTGGGCCAGCCCATTTAAACTTTGTGGGCCACATTTGGGCCGGCCCATTTAAACTTTGTGGGCCACTTTTGGGCCGGTCCACGTGTCAACATATCATAGGCCCATCTCGACCGTTGGATGAGTGACACTTGTGCCAACGCAGCAGGCCGACACGTGGATCCGTCGACCAATGAGAATTTTACACGTGGAAAATCGGCATTGATGCATTGGTACATTAACGGGCTATCGGATCCAAAATCTGACACGATAGCTTAACGGCGTTCCGTTCACGGTGGATGCCACGTGTCGGTCACCCCTTGGCGAAAGCACTTACGTGACGCCAGCGATTTTTCGTCATGGAAGTGGACACTTCCGTGATGATAATTTTGGTAATGTCATGGAACACTTCTACGACAGCACATGTATGACTATCTTGATTCTGTCATAAATTTGTCATGGATGTACATGCATGAAAAAAAAACACGACCTACTGTGACAAACACGTATCATCACGGAAGTGTATTTTTTTTGTAGTGCTACTGGCAAACATAATGGCAGTACTGGGTAAGGCTGATTTAGTAACAACAACACGCTGTTTCAACTTATTAATTATGTGTCCCATCTGCTGCAGCGTGTATTGTCAATTCACTGGGAAGACTAGTTGAATAGTTCTCTCTGACCGAGATGGGGAATAATGGATGGCGAGGACTTCCTTTCTACAGTATCTCTATGTCTCTATGCTCACTTCACTCATTTTGCTCCGTACCTAGTCACTTGTTGAAATCTGTAGAAAGACAAATACTCCGTATTTGGGAACAGAGGGAGGCTTTTACTCCATACTATTTGGAACAGAGGGAGTATCACCATATGGAGGGAACAGAGGAAGCTTGAGATATG
This sequence comes from Aegilops bicornis, assembly GCA_021605145.1. NCBI lineage: Eukaryota > Viridiplantae > Streptophyta > Magnoliopsida > Poales > Poaceae > Aegilops > Aegilops bicornis. The sequence continues at coordinate 772,127,626 of CM038671.1, read as the reverse complement.
AACATCTCAATGGCAGGGAGTAAGCCCCATGCATGCAACATGCAACACTCACACGTACACATGGACGCACACAACACTCACGCACCCATGCGGCACACAGAACACAACGCAACACACACAGCTCACGCTCAAGTGCTCAACCTACTCCCTACGTCCGTGAAAGACTGTACATTTAGAGATTTACACATTGACAAGGGCATAATTAACGCCCAAAAGTAGCAGACTTATGTGTGCATGCGACCATTGAGATAAGAAGATTAAATGAAGGTCGTTGCATGTTGTAATTAAGGATATACATGTAGCCTATACCTACAGCACAAGTTGGTGCATTAGTCAATCAATATCGATTTAGATTAAAGGCTAAATGCATTGGAAGTGTAGATGTACATTATGTACCACACTCTTTGTTTTGTAGCGGATGTACACTCTTTGTTGGAAGACCGAGGGAGGACACGTGCATGCACTCACATACACAGCCAGGGCGGTTCGCGCGCAAGGGTTGGACTCATGTCGCGCATGCGTAAAGTGTTGTTTAACTGATTTCTTTGCTCTGCCAACTGACAGGTGGGACCCAGAAACCAGGTGACAATTTAACCAGTCAACAAAGTGACACGTCGACTATGTGGCCGGTCAGTAGGGTGCAATACGGTGCTCTACGATGAGCTAGTGATCGTATGATCGCCGCAAAACTATATATAGTGACCGTAAAGAGCGTATTGTTACATACATTGACCGCCAGTGTATTTTCTTGTTTCAAATTAAGCCATATTAATCGGAAAGGACGCAGTATGGACTACTACTAGTACTAGTACTCCTTTGATGTGTCCCGTCAACTCGCCGAACGAGGAGAAGCTTGCTTACTACGCCTCTCCCTCGCCCACGCGATGGTTCGCAGGACGAGGAGAGGTTTTGACTACTGGCGCCTCTCCCTCTCCCTCCCTCTCCCTCTCCCTCGCCCTCGCCCTCGCCCTTGCGGTGGGCGTGCAGCAGTTCAATCGGTGTCAGTTGCGAAGCATATTGTACTTTGTAGTATCATCATTGTTGGACCTTCCAAGAGGCGAAGAGCCAAGTGCAAGGTTCACACGATGCGAACTGTTGAACCTCTCGAAGAGGCAAAGAGCCAAGCGCAAGGTTTTATAGGAGTTGTCGTCCTAGTAGGAGTGTACTACAACTATAGCGAACGATGCTATCTTGTATGATGCCGCCACGTCACGTATATCCAAAAGCTGGGCCACCTTTTTTTCTCAAAGAGCGTGTTGGAGCCCGTGCAACAACCACACAAGTTGCACGTACACATAACACATTTACTAGTAATAAATTCTAAACGACAAATGCCAGTATGCCACACAAGTTCATCTCCAATTCATGTGATAAATTTGTGCACGACTAGTCTACATATATTCACAGCGCTACCGTTCACAATTACCGTACTCCACTTACACATTATAGATGGACTACATGCATGTCCTCCTCCAGGTTCCAGTCCCAGGTGTTCTTCATGGATGGCACGTTCCATAGCGGTGGGCAACGGGAATCATTGTCGCAGCGTTCTAGTCCGGTTCCACACGATGGAGACTCATCCAAGCTGAAGCGGCATAAATCAGGGATAGCGTGTCCCAGCATGTTGTTCATCCGGCCGTGCGCAATGAACACACAACCATGCTTCATGAACGGCAGGCCTTCCGTGTCGTGCACGGAAGGTGGCATCCGCTTCACAATGTGGTAGCTGTCCCCGATGAAAAGCTAGTACTCTACAAGAGTGTTCCTCGGCACCCACGTAGCATCACGGGGGTCGAACTCGGCGCCGTTCATCTGGTACACGCAGCATCCCAGATCTGGACACATGGTGACGTACTTAGTCAACGTCCATGCATAATAATGTTGTGCTCAAATCTGGCGGTCGATGTCTTGTGCGACAAATAGTACTACTCCGGTATAGAGGAAGTAAAATAACCGACTTATTATATATAGCCACTCTTGGCTACATGGATGAGATAGTAAGACATGGAAAAACAAAAATGGTGGCAGCTAGTGGGTTCAAGTCTTCAAGGGCCTAGCTAGCTATACGCGTCATCCAAGGTAAAAAGTACTCCTACTAGTACTACTAAGTATACTACTAGTACAACAATGAAAGAGAAGGCGAGAGGGTTAAAAAATGGAATACCTGGGTAGATGGTGAAGGTCCGATCGTGGTAGATTGTGTGACCATGTTGCACATCAGTGGTACCATGGGTAACGATTGCTAAGATAGTTGATCCCAATATGCCAAAGTCAGCTACAAGGTTCTAGGTTAGACCGAATCGCAGATGCAAATGCACATCCAGGATCGGCGATCTTATTTTGATCGAGAGATGACTGGTCCCTGCAAAATAATGGAGTACCGTTAGGGATGCAAATGATGGTTTGTGCATTCCGTTTGTAATCTCCCGTACCGTAGGATGGAAACCAGATGAAACAAGTCCCTTGGCTTGTCACCGCGAAGATGCGGCCTAGATGGCGCACGGCGTCTTCGAACATGTAGGGGTACAAATCTGCCGTCGCCAACATGCGCCAGCCTCTGCCGTTACTGCGTCTTGCATTGATGGCAATCCTTATGTCGAACACCACGATGAGATAGTAATCATCGTAGCCGCGTCGCTTTGTTGGCGGGTCCGCAATTGCTATCTTCTTCAATCTCATGTAGGCGTCATCATACGTATTCAAGCCCAGCCAGTCCGAAAGGCCGATCCCAATGGTGGAGAAGGGGTCTACGGAGCAGCCGCCTTCTTTGTGGATGTTGTGCAAAAAGATGGAGGTATACGGACGGAGGTATGCAAGACAATCTTCTTGGCACCGGCCCATACCTATATATAAGACGGTGGGCAGCGGAGAAATTACGGGATGGAAATGGAATAACTAAGTACTACATGATCAAACTCCATTACTGCCCTGCTCATCGGACAAAATCCGACTACCTCTCAACGTCGGCAATTCTACCGAAGTCAACGTGCAACCATGGCCAGGGAGCGGTGGACTGTTCGAAGTATTGTCCCATAGAAGAACCTTCTCCTCGAGGACGCATGGAATACCAACAAGCATGGCCTTTTCCCCAGCCTGTTTAAGCAGCGTCTTGAAAAAGTTGATGCAGGAAGCACCGAGTCTTGCGGCGGTGAGGACGTCGGAGCAGCGTGCGATTTCTCCCAGAGGATCGTCGTCCAAGGTCTCCCAGCCCCGACGAGGAGGAGAACGGCCTGGAGAATCCATGGGCGCAACGACGAACTGCCTTCTCTTCGGGGGGAGGGGAACTGGTGAGGAGGAGATAAGAGCGTAGTAACCACAGGGCCTCGTACCTTCCAACTGTACATCATTCCTCAGCGAAGGGGTGAGGCTATTATTTACTACTAGTACTAGCATTATGGAACATTATGGGATTGCATTATACTGTAAATAATAGCACTAGTAAGAAATTTTTGGCACTAGGTAGTAGTTTTTGGCGTGGATTAAGACATTTTGGGTATGTTTTGCCATTTTTGTACACGCCAACTAGTGTCAAAAAACGTCTTACATTATGTGACGGAGGAGTACGTACTCGTAATTTAGCAGTACCAGTACTACTTTTCTCAACTAGTAGTGCGATGTACTGTACTACTGTTCTCTAGAACCATGACTGTACTATCAATGCAGGGGAAGTACACCTGCGTAGTGGCCTAGTGGGTACTCTCGGTGCTATATTCAGCTGCTCCTCTCACGTAGGAGTAGCTGTCCTACTCAGCCGCTCCTCTCACGCACACACTAGCAGCCTGTTTATCAGCGATGGTTACTGCGGGGGCAGAACATTTGAGTTATTTGATACAGCGAGACTAGGCTTTTCGCTTCCATTTGTGGAGGTGTAATGGATCTCGTCGAACTTTGTAAGTAGTTCCTTCTTTATGAATGAAATGAAGCAAAGCTTTTGCCTCCGTTTAAAACAACACGTCAAGAGGAATTTCTTTCATAGTAGAGCCGATAATGGAGTGAAGTCCATGCGTGCAACGCCACAAGCTACAGAGTAGTAGTAGAGCACTTTACGTACGCAGCCATATTGCACAGTTCCCAATGCCCCGCCAGGCTTTTCCGGATCCTCGGGATTAATTGGGAGGCGCTAGTTTAAATATGCTACTAGCTGATGGGGAAGCTGCAAGCGAGGTGCGGCTAGGGCGCGCACGCGAGCCACAAGATGCTGGGAAGGAAAACCCGTTCACGTGGCTAGGCTGTCCAGTGCACCCAGATTGTGGGGCCGCACGTCCTTTCGACTTCAAAACTCAAACTACCCGTGTAAAATATGGCTCGCAACAAAGTGTAGTAGTACTATTTTAAAAAAAAGGCCGCCGTGCGTTCGGCCGGGATTGAATCCACAAAACGAGGTATACACTCCCGCGACCACTAGTAGTACTCATTGGAGTACAACGCAACCTAGAATCTCCTTTTGTCGCTAGTAGTACGTACATTATTCCTTACAAGAAACCCCTAATAATTTAAGAAACCACTAAAATGCCAAGAAACTACTACCACTTGCATACGTGGCAGACTTCAGATAAGACTACCTTATCAACCATTGTACATGCTCTTACCAAAAAAAATCCTCGAGTGACCTCCTACCTCCGGCCCGTCCACCTAGTCATCCTCGGCCATGGGATGCAGCTACCGCCGCCGGCAGAAGGAGAGGTCAAAACTGCCGGCGGTGAGGAGCCCATGTTGCGGCCGCCCGGATGCCAGCTCCTTCCGGCGCTCGCGGCCGCTAGCTAGCCAAGATAGCTCCGTATAGCTTCTTGTCTGCAATGTGTGCTAGCTAGATTGGCACGGCAGCGCGGCGGCTTGCTCACGCGCCGCGCTCAGGCCAGCCATCCGCTCGGCGAAGGCCAGCCAGCGGCTTGCTCGCTCGTGAGTCACGCTTCGGGCCAGCACGCCAACCCGTCAAGGCGGTGGCGTGACGGCCCGTCCGGCGGAGCGACGGCCAACTCGCTCATCACCGGAGCCACCGACGAACACGCATCAATACTGTTTGAAGTAATGTTCAGGAAAAATAATGATTTGAGGGGGAATAAAAGGATAGAAGGTCAGATGTGGGTACTTCATGTCAACGGTCAAACAAAATGTGTTGGTTTAAGCTGCCTCGTCAACACGGACGTGTGGGCCAACCCTGTCATCAATGGGTTTAAACGAACCTAATCGGTAGGAGTACTAGGTAGTAGTTTTTCGCGTGGACTAAGAAATTTTGGGTATGTTTTTGCTATTTTTTGTACAATATATTCTTCCTAGGGCTGGTTGAAAGTGGTAGTTTTTTTGTTAAATACTCTACATATTGTAAGTAGGAGTGGAAGTTATGCTCTGGAAGCCATTAAGCAAGGCTAGTTACATAGTGCATATGTGTACATGATTGAAAGTAAATATCAACCATGAGTGACTAATATCTTGATGGAAAACTCGAAACTATGGAAACTAGGAAAAAATGCATGGTTGGAAATACTAGCAATGTTCATGTCCGTTACAACGAATCATAATTAGAATTATACTTATTCACAAACTTGCAAAACACTCTAATTTTGATATACATATGTTTCAATTAGAATATATTCCTTGGGCTGCTTTGGTGAGGTCAGGGAGGGATGTGGTTGGTTTTAAGATACTAATTATGGGTTTTTACGCAAATTGGTAGACAAGTGGGATGTTGGTGAGAAAAGGCAACAACTTACCTCACAATCGTTAGATGTAGATCTAATGGTCGAGAAGCTTGACGGATGGCGGAGACACACCGGCATCACCAACTTTGTCTTGTGTAGGAGTACTAGCAAGATCCGTGCATTGCACGGAACATCAAGATGCATTTTTTATAAAACACTTGTTTTGATTGACCCTTGCGGGAGTAATCCCATGTGTAAAAACTAATGATATCTCGAGAAATATGAGATAAGGTTAAGAGGAGTGGGGTGTGGTGGTGGTTGGTGGTCGGACTGAGCGGAGGCATGGGGATTGATGACGCCGGCAGCGGCCACCAGGCCAGTTTATTCCAGAGGCTTCCTTCCTTAATTCCTCAACAATGAGGTTTGTTCGAGATAGGGAAGAACGAGGGAAGGCCTTGTCTGCAAATGTGGAGAGGGGTGCGGGTATCTTTTAGTTTAATTTCCATCCATCAGATATAGATCGGACGGTCTATATTGCAAGATGGCACGCGTACCATCATCACCACCTCGGTTTTTTATAAGAGAAGAAATATAAGTATGGAGATACAAACGTATTATCGATACTTGCTTCCGTAAACTAGCATCTACATTCTATTCAACGCCTCGGCATGTGGGGCCTTAGCACAATGACTTCTCGACTGTGTAAAACAAAGATTTTTCCGTCGCCGACAAGGAGGGGGTGACGGGGGCGCGCCTTTTGGCTTGCTCTAGTCCTAGTAGTCATACTAGGTGGTCTAAGCACGTGTAGATTTATTCTTTTTCACGTCTCGTGTTCGCCGTACTGCCACGACTGTTGATGAATAGATGTTAAGTTATTCACGGGGAAACCCTTGATGAGCGTGTTTGCGGGAGAGAGGGAGACAGTGTGCGTGTGTGATATGTTAGAGACTGAGGCAATGATAACAGATTCTTTGTGTCTATGTGTGTGGAGGATAGAGAGAGACATGTACATGGGGCTTTGTGTTGTGTAACATGGAGACACATATACATAATTAGAGAGTGAGTGTGTGAGATACACATGCGGACATGGGGAGAGATGAGGATCCAGATAAATGGATGTCTGTGCGTGTTTGTGTGTGTTAGGTACGCAGCGTTTGTGTGTGAGAGGGAGAGAGTGTACGTGGAGTAGAGAGACCACTGATGATGTAAACCTAGTATAAGGGAAGGGGAATGGTGTGACATGTGTAGTAGCGGGATAGCACGGTGCGGGCTGGGGGAGCAGACTATTTGGAAGAGACATCGAGGTGTGTGTGTGGGAGAGGGGTGAGAGCGAGAGAAAGAGAGAGCTAGCGACGAGAGAGAGAGAGAGAGAGAGCGAGACAGCGAGAGAGAGCGAGAGAGAGAGAGAGAGAGAGAGAGAGAGAGACCGAGAGAGAGGCAGAGCGGGGGCGAGAGGGGTCGTTTGGGTCCATAAATGGCGTATAGATAGGGAGACAATGTTGATGTTGTCCGAAATTGGCCTATGAATGGAGACGCAAGGGAAGCGAAGTCATCGTGTGTGTGATAGGGACTTCATGAGAGATCTAGAATAGATGGTGTAGAGAACAATGTGCTAAATCGAGAACGATTATACATTAGGGAGCTATGCAAAGAGTCCACGACATATATGTATGCAGGGAAGGAGCTGGGGCGGGTCCGCATGTGGGAGAGATAGAAAGAGGAGAGTGGTGCACAAGGAGACAAAGTGTGCTTGTTTGCGATGGGGGTGGTGTGTGAGGTGAGTCTTGGCGAGAACCACATAACTAGGGAGATAGACGTTTGGGGCGACATTTTGTGTGTATGGGAAATATACACTCTACATAGTGCGTGTGCTTGGGTAAGAGAGATAGCGGGAGACCTAGAGAGTGAGGGAAGAGATGTGTGCATGCCCGAGACAAAGTGATAGAGACCCATGTTGGGGTCCGGACTTTACAAGAGAGAGGGGTGTTAATGTGCTCGTGTGTTGGTGTTTGGGGGAGAGAATGACTTCTCTATGTGTGTGTGTGTGTGTGGTGGTGGGGGGGGGGTTGACTTGGATAAAGAGTGAGGTGTCTATATTTGAGGGACTTTAGCGTAATTGAGATATTGTGCACTCATGGTTGATCCATTTGTTTCACAGTTTGTACTCTGAGATAACGATACTTTTGAACATGCGTGATATACCTTGATGTACCAGAATTACAAACCTAAGATTGGAATTTTGGAATTCAACTCCATCATTAGCTTTTGTAATTCATTTAAACGGAGGTACAATTTTTAAGCCGGGATTTCGTGATTTCAAATTCATATATCAAACCTAGAGATATACACATACGAGCATGTTCAAACTTTATAATCATCCACTTTATTCATACACATACACATTTTTGCTTTTGTCATCATATTTAGGATAAACACATTTGGAATTTCATTTGAATTGGACCGTATGATGGTATTTGCTTGTAGTAGCTCAATGATCCATATTTGAATTGAATGGACAATCTAAGTTTGAGTTGGAGACATTGATTTTCAAAACTTGCACATTTTTTTTGCGTGCAAAACAAACAAATTGTCGGCCATGATATCATAGTCGGTTGTACGAGAGCAGAATACTTATAACTTTAGGCGCCAAAAGCTTTCAAACTTCCTGCTCACATCGAAATATCACACGCCCGAAAGTTTAGCCCTGCGATATTCCTGTTTTACCCCTGCCACATGAACGGAAAAGGGCTGCTTTGGTAACTCCATTGGTTTCCCTCTTTGCCCCAACATTCTTCCCAGCCCCTCCCCTTCCCTCCCCGACCCCCAACCACGGCAAGTCACCAAATCTAGTCCTCATTGCTGCAGTGGACCTCACACCCGCCGGATCTACCTTCCGCACCTTGGAACCCCAACTGCCAACTCACCACTTCACCGGAGCCGCTTCAGCGATCGGGCTTGTCCACCGCTCCGATCTCCTTGACCGCCATCATGGTCCACCGCACCGATCTGTAACCGGCGCCCTCCACCACAGCGTAGGCCCTTCACTGACTCCCTCGTCCGCCCCTTCGCTGGCCCTTCATACAAGCCCTCGTCCGACGCAACAGATCCGCCTCACTGAAAGCACTATACAACGCGCCCGCCGAAGCCTTCGTCCACTGCACCGGACCCGCTCCACGGACGCCATATTCAACTCCACCGGCCCTGCTTTACCGATGCCGCAGCCTCATCAGGTTATTTCGATTCGTACTCCTTCGGTTTTTGTCTTATCATGCAACTGTTCACTTACCACAGATGAGCTTTCTTGTATGTTGACATGCGCCGCAATTGTAGCACCGGAGCAGCTTCAGCGACGGCGACAGCCGGCCCAAACTCAACCGCAACACGAGCACCATCGACGATCCTTAGCTATCAAGTATGACAACGATAGCCATACGCCGCCGAGAATCATGTACTATTATCCAACGGTCGGTGCCTACGTTCACTTTCCTAGCATAAGCACCGCACCTTTGAATTTCTTCAGGGCATCATTCAGTTTTTCATGAGGCACGTTATTACGCTTGCACAGAGGGCCATACTTCCGGCAAAGGAACATGTTACATGTGTTAAATTACATACCAGTGCACATATAGTTAATATGCTTTAGTTTTGTTCTGATGCCACCTGTTGGTTCCATCAGACTGCTTAATGTTCTCTATCCTTAATTACACACCAGCAAACTAGCATGTGGTTCCGCTGCTTTTTATTTGTTTTACCCTACATTTTCTAATGCTAGCTATTACATCACTACTCCGAGCCTCTGTTCATTACTTGTTTGTGTGTTCTTGATCTTCTCAAGTTGCCTGACTAATTTGGTGCTTCTATTACTTATGGAGCTGCCAACCCCATCAAGCAAAATATTTGTTCTTTTGGTGCTGGCACCTCGAACAAGCATAAAAATAGAGGGAAGCAGATATATTGTCGTGTATGCACACACCCATCTTTCATTAGTTTAGATGAACCATTGATGATCAATTCAGACCAGTGCATGCGATTAAAATTAATTTTACCTAAATAGATGGTGCAGAATAAACTAGAACAACTAGATTTGCAACCACGGGATGCTGACGATATCTTCAAAGAACATTGCAACAGCAGCTAGGCTTCACAACAACATATGGTAAGCCAGTGTGTTTTAGTACATGTTAAATGTAATGCGAGTGGGCTGCTTTCTTGGCGTGTGCCCTCAACGTGTAATCCTACCAAATTAAAAATAGTTTAGTTGTCTGCTTTGCTGTATTGCTTGATTTGAATGCTTGTTTGTTGTTACGTTTTACCTGAGTTGGCCAATATGTCAGCAGTGCCTGCTGTACTATCGTAAAGAAATGCATGCCTATTTCACTTGAGTCCTTAACTTTTCCTCTCAACTTCATCACAAGACTGTCTTCATAGTTTATATGAGGCCACAATGTTAAGTGCTTTCTCAAATTATTTCAACTGCTTAGATGCCTTGGCAACTTAAATATAGCGGTTGTACACTCCCTTTCAACTTTCATCTTACCATTTTAATTTCTTTTTGGCTGATGCTGCTTCGAACCATTTAAATATAGTTTGCCATTGAGGGAGTCCTGGACTAGGGGGTGTCCGGATAGCCGAACTATCATCTTTAGCCGGACTCCTAGACTATGAAGATACAGGATTGAAGACTTCGTCCCGTGTCCGGATGGGACTTCCCTTGGCGTGGAAGGCAAGCTTGGCGATACGGATATGTAGATTTCCTACCATTGTAACCGACTCTGTGTAACCCTAACCCTATCCGGTGTCTATATAAACCGGAGGGTTTTAGTCCGTAGGACGAACAACAATCATACCATAGGCTAGCTTCTAGGTTTAGCCTCTCTGATCTCGTGGTAGATCTACTCTTGTACTACCCATATCATCAATATTAATCAAGCAGGAGTAGGGTATTACCTCCATCGAGAGGGCGCGAACCTGGGTAAAAACATCGTGTCCCTTGTCTCCTGTTACCATCCGCCTAGATGCACAGTTCGGGACCCCCTACCCGAGATCCGCCGGTTTCGACACCGACATTGGTGCTTTCATTGAGAGTTCCTCTGTGTCATCACCTATAGGCCCGATGGCTCCTTCGATCATCAACAACGACGCGGTCCAGGGTGAGACTTTTCTCCCCGGACAGATCTTCGTATTCGGCGGCTTTGCACTGCGGGCCAATTCACTTGGCCATCTGGAGCAGATCGAAAGCTACGCCCCTGGCCATCAGGTCAGATTTGGGAGTTTAAACTACACGGCCGACATCCACGGAGGCTCGATCTTCGACGGATTCGAGCCGCAGCCAAGCGCGCCGCACTATCTCGATGGGCATGATCTAACTCTGCCGCCGAACAGTGTCCTGGAGGCCGCACTAGTGTCCGCTCCGACCATTGATTCGGAGCCGATCTCGCCGACGAGGATGGTTGGTTGGACACCACCTCGGGGCTGAAATCTCTCTGAGAGATTGAGCCGAACACCATCCTCGTCCTTTGCAAAGCTCGTGACTCCCAGTGCCGGACTCCTTTCCGGACTCCGAACCTCCAGCGCCCTGCCGGTCTAATCCGGGGCGCTGGTTATGGAGTTCACCGCCCAGCGGACATCTTTCAAAGACTCGCCCTTTGGCGATATCCTGAACTCATTAAAGTCTCTCTCTTTGTCAGGAGAGCCCTGGCCGGACTACGGTCAGGAAGGTTGGGATGCGGACGACGAAGAAATTCAACGCCCACCCACTGCCCACTTTGTAGCCACTGTCGAAAGCTTAAACAATGTGCTCGATTTCGACTCCGGAGACATCGACGGTATGGACGACGATGTAGGAGATAACCATGAACCAGCACCTATAGGATACTGGACAACCACTTCATCCCATGATGTATACATGGTGGATACACCTAAAGGAAGTGACGACGAGGAACGACGGGACACTACGAAGGATAAATCCCTCGAAAAGCAGTCAAAACGGCAACGTAAACGCTGCACCAAGTAGGGATGAAAACGGCGTGGAAACGGACGGAACCGGGTGCTATCATATTTGTTTTCATATTTTTTTGCAGAAGCGGAAACGAATACAGAAACCCCGGAAACGAATACGGAAACAGATAGTACCGAAAACAGACACGGAGCGAATACAAAGCGGACACGGAAACAAAACTGTGTGTTGACCGGAACTTAAAACCCCCCTTGAATCATAGAGAAATACAGACAAAAAGCAAACAAATTTATGGAATTTTTCACATGGCTACAAAATAATATAGTTGTATTAGCAACAGGGTAGTATTGTAGTAACACATGACAATTCCGAATAGGGTCTAATTGAGTGTGTGGTAGTAAAAGTTGGTCCTCAAATGATCTATTCTTCTCATTCTACTCATTGTGCCATTGTGTGTTGTTTGGTAGATGGGCCACAAAGTAGCCATGGGCCTATAGTAGAAATGGAAATTCCATATTCACGGAAATGGAAAGTTCCATTTCCACGTCTGTTCCATTGGAAAACACCATTCCGTTCTTGTTTCCGTTTCCGCATAAAAAAATTCATTTCCATTTCCGTTTTGCAAATTTCCGTATCTGTTTTCATATTTCCTCTCCATTTCCGTTTTGCCTCCGGAAAAGCGGAAACTTTCCACTCCATTTTCATCCCTAGCACCAAGTCCCGCCTCGACAAAGACCCAGCCATAGAGCAGGGCGAACCGGTGGACGACGAACATGCTATCGAGCAACCGTCCGAACAGGACAACTTGGAGAAACAACCCGTCCCCGGCGAAGATAACAGTCCGGACGATCTCATGCCGGACAAATTGTTGGAGCAGAAGAACCTCCATAAAAGTCTCGTCGCCACTGCGTGTAGCCTGAAAAAGCAGAAGTGGAAGCTCAAAACAGCGGAAGATGCACTTAGAATCAGATGGAGCAAAGTACTCAACACCGCAGACAAATACGACAACAGTCGCCGAACAAAGAGCTACCCAAAGAAAAAACTACTGCTCGAATTTGATGAGGAGGCCATAGAGCCCCCACAATCAAAAAGCAAGAACGCCACCCGGTCGGATGGACGACCCCACGGCAAACAAAGAGCGGCAAATGGCGCCGCACACAAGCTGTCACGTGATCCGCATAAGGCTTCGCATCAAAAGGATGGCCCAGTTAGGTCCATCTATGGACCAAGAAAGAAAGCTCCTCAAAGCAATGCAACACGCCAAATATCCGAACATCACGGCACACCCAAATATAGGGGTGCCGCACACCCCCTGTGTTTCACCGATGAGGTGCTGGATCACGAATTCCCAGCGAGATTCAAACCCGTAAACATAGAGGCATACGATGGAACAACAGACCCTAGAGTTTGGATTGAGGATTACATCCACCACATACACATGGCTAGAGGAGATGATCTCCACGACATAAAATACTTACCCCTCAAGCTCAAAGGGCCAGCCCGGCATTAGCTCAAAGGCCTCCCTGAAAATACCATTGGAAGTTGGGAAGAGCTCGAGGATGCTTTTCGGGCCAATTTTCAAGGGACTTATGTCCGTCCTCCGAATGCAGACGATTTAAGTCATATAACTCAATAACCCGGAGAGTCAGCCCGCAAATTCTGGAACAGGTTCCACACCAAAAAGAACCAAATAGTCGACTGTCCGGACGTCGAAGCCTTAGCAGCTTTCAAACACAACATCCGAGACGAATGGCTCGCCAGACACCTCGGCCAGGAGAAGCCGAGAACCATGGCCGCATTAACAAGCCTCATGACCCGCTTTTCGCGGGAGAGGATAGCTGGCTAGCAAGATGCAGCACCAGCGACCCAAGTACATCCGAGGTCAGGGATGGAAATGGGAAACCACGACGCAATAAGGACCAGCGCCGGATTAAGGGGAACGGTCCAAAAAGCACGGCAGTCAACGCCGGATTCAAAAGCTCACAGCAGAACAATAAAAAACTGCCCCTTAAGGACAATAGCGACGAGCTATCCAACTTAAACAAAATCTTGGACAAGATATGTCAAATCCACAAGACTCCGGGAGGCCTGCAAACCATACCCACAGAGATTGTTGGGTCTTCAAGCGATCCGCAGACTCAACGCCGAACACAAGGGGCTCGACACACCAAGTGAGGATGATGACGAACCCCACAAGCAGAGCACCGGAAAACAAAAGAATTTCCCACAAGAGGTTAAAACAGTAAACTCACTTCACGTGATAAAAAGGGAAAAATAGAGCGGCGCCCACTAAAATGCGCGCCGCACAGACTACCCTAGCGGAGTATCAACACTGGTTGTCAAAACCAATCACCTTCGACCATCAGGACTACTCCGAAAATATCCGGAACACAGGATGGACTGCCTTGATATTGGATCCTATAATCCACGGATTCCAATTTACATAAGTCCTCATGGATGGCGGCAGTGACATAAACCTGATATATCAGGACACAATCCGCAGGATGGGGATAGACCCAACCAAAATTAGCAATAGCAACACTTCCTTTAAAGGAATAATGCCAGGCACATATGCCCATTGTACGGGCTCTCTACTGCTAGAAGTTGTGTTCGGCTCACCCGACAACTTCCGCCGCGAAAAGTTAACCTTCCACATCTCCCCATTCAAAAGTAGCTATCAAGCACTACTGGAGCGTGAAGCTTTCGCCCGCTTTAACGCAATACCGCATTATGCATCTCTTACACTTAAAATGCCCGGTCCACGCGGCATCATCTCATTAAAAGGGAGTATTAAGTGTTACTCGAGCACGGAAGAACGTGAGACTGCCTTGACAGCCCCACACCAATCCGGCTCCGCTAATCAAAGCACCTGAATAGGTCATTCAAACCCCGGACACGGCTAGACGAGTCCGGCACCTACTAGCGGCATACCCCCATACAAGGGGCTGCACGCACGTACAACAAGAGACAATAAAGCTCAATTTTATTCACCTTCCAAACCGTACTCTGTTTATTTAATATAAAGTACACTTCTCGCACGATATTTTTTTCTTTTCAACTAAGTTCCTCTCTTTTACAGATGAACACCGTGCTACACCCGTCCAGGATACGGCACAATGGAGACACAGGCGCAGACGTGCAGCAGGGACCCGTCGCAAGGATTCTTTTCAGATTAAGACCCTGCGTAAACCTTTTTTACTGTCTCTTGTTGATACACATCCCCCGGTTTCTTATTATAACCGAGCAGGAGGCTGGCGTTTTTGCATCGGCCGCACCAGAATTTTATCGCGTACCTGGACACCAGGGGCTTAGGGCATTATTCTGCCCGTTTTCATAAAGACCGAATACCTTAGGGAGTGTTCGGCGTCTCGAGTTAGGCCTTATATGCATCAGCTCCGAATCATGTCTTTGGTCAAATGTTGGGTTTGCCCGGCTCCCATGTTTTGGTACCTTACGTTCCGTTATATCAGCTAAGGTAGCACTGGGAGAACCACTGCGATTGTGCCCCGGTTGAGCTGGGTTGAGCACCTCGGTGGAGAAAGCTAAAACTGACTGTCATGATACAGCGTGAGACTGGTCAACCACTCAATGACCCAGCGGAATGTTTAGAATTCTCCCGCATTGACGAAGGGCCGTTTCCCGGTCAGGCACATACGCACCCCTAATTCGGGAGAGCGCGGTGCCCCTAGGGGCTATATAGTATCCCCACCATCGAGCTCCTATGGCTAAGTGAAAGTGATAAAGCATTATAGTCCAGTTGCCTAGTTTGCTACGCTATCACCTCCTTCACAGGACCAAGACGTTGGATTAAGTGTGAAAATGCTCCTTTTTTGCAAACACCCCTGCACTATGTGCGTGGGGGCTGAAGCCGAAGACTGCCATCTTTCAGGTTATATACACATATACATCAACGGCCGCCATACAGAGGCGTTTTGATACTTGAACGCACAAGTATAAAAAGCTCTTATATTATATTGAAACATTGTTTTCACAAACCATACATGTCATTTAAACATAATATCCTTCGAGCACTGCGTCTCTATTAAACAAGCGCCCTGCATGACTTCCTCAAAATAGTGCTCTGCTGGTACTCGGCTCCTGTCCGAGTCTTGGGATGCAACGTCGGTGGCCTTCATCTCCGCGTAGTATATCTTGACACGGGCAAGAGCCATCCGCGCTCCCTCTATGCACGCCGACCGCTTCATTGCGTCGATACGCGGAACCGCACCAAGGAACTGCAGCACTAAGCCAAAATAACTCTTCGGCTGGGGTCCGCCTGGCCACAAATGAGTCATGACATGCTTCATGGCAAGTCCGGATAACCGATTCAGCTCGGCCCATTCGGCCAACCGATCGGTCAACGGAAGAGGACGCTCCGGACTATGGAATTGCGACCAATATAGCTCTTCCCTTCTGTGCCCCTTCTGGCCTCGGAAGTGCTCAATCGCGTCTGCAGCGCTCGCCGCTAAGTCCAGATAAGCATCCTCCGAACTCCACAAATTGTCCAACTGAGCATACTTCGGATCCGTATATTTCCTCGCAGCGAAAGCGGTTTTCCAGCCGCAATAGCCCGGCTGACTCAGCTCCTCCTTGGCAGCTCTCATAGCGGAACGGGCATCCTTGGATTCGGCGGTGGCCTTTTCCAGGTCCTCTTGCTCCGCTTGACGTTCTTTTTCAAGAACCTTGCAGCGGTCGGTAGTATTCTTCAACTTTATGGCCATATCGGCCATTTCCTCTTTGCTTCGGCAGTGAGCAGCCCATTTGGCTTTTAGCCCTTCGGCCGCCTTTAAAGCGGCCGCATTACTATTTCTGGCTTGCTCTTTCGCTCGGGCGAGTTCCGCTCGCAGCTCCTCCATAGCAAAGGGCAACCGCTCAAGGCTAAAAGCATACAAGTAGTAAGGCATGGGCGTCAATCTCCCTTACCAGGTGTCCGCGGAGAAGTCACATTCCTTGTGACTCGTCAAACCGCTTATTGACAAGCGCGATGTCTGCATCTGCCTCGTCAAGTTGCCGCTTTAGTTCGACAAATTCATCAGTCCGGCTGGCCATCGGACGCCCCGCCACCTATTTAGGAGCGGCGATACGTTATAACTAAGATTATGATCCTCGGCACGCTGTCAATTTTGACAACATACCGAGTCTCAGGGGCTACTATCTATACAGGGCGCATTCTATATGCATAACTGTCAGAAGGTACATGATTTTTGCGTACCTCGAACCCCGTCAGTAAGCTTCTGACGGCTTCATGCAATCCGCTCTCAGCGGATGCAATTGTTTCAATCACCATACCCATTAGCGCGCGGTGATCTTCTGAGATAGCCGCTCGCCCGAGCAGATCCTTGAGCTCCTCCGACCGCACGCCACTTGGCGCCGGACCTTCCGGCCCCGCCGGACTAGGGGAAACCCTCCGCGACGACACCTCAGGGTCGTCCGCCTCGCATGAGGGTGCGACAGGTGGAGGCGTTTCGCTCTCCATCATCTCCGGAAGAAGATCCCCCGAAGACGAGCTCTGCTGAGAAGGGCTGAGATCTGAACTACAAGGTACAATTTCGGTTATCTTCAGAAATAAATACAGGGATGGTCCTTATTTACAAGACCCCTTATTTTTACTTACGGCTCGCTGGAAGGCTGATCTCCTTGGGGAGATAGTGCGGCTGGCTTACTTCCCAGCGCCGGACTCTCTGACGAAGATTTCTTTCCCCTCTTTGAGGCCTTGACCTCCGGATCTTCCGAAGAGGTCCTCTTCTCTCCTTGGAGGGTGGGACTTTTGATCCCTCCTTCCTCGGAAGCCTCCTTCATAGAGGCAGTTGCTTCCCTGCTCCCCCCTTCGCCTTCTTTAAAAGGCGCGGCCTTCAACATCTTGGTCAGCGTGGGATCCGGCGTGGTCTCTGGGAGGGAGCCGGACACCTTATCAACTTTGCCTTAGCTATCCACTCCTGTTCAAGAAACAACTCCTTTAAGGGCAAGTCTATGATAAATGAACGGACAGCCTGTCCGGATCTGAGACTACTTACTTGAGTATCCGGCAATTGTAGCTTAGTTCTGCGTCCTCGGTCAGTCCTGACACTTCTCTTGTGATCCAAGAACAGTTTATACATCTCCACTCAGGCGTCGTACCCATAAAATGTTGGAGAGCTCGTGGTCCCTCCGGATTGAATTCCCACAGACGGAGGCGGCGTTCTTGCAGGCGTATAGGCGCCAATCAACATAACCTGCGCCACTGCGACCAGATTGATCTCTCTTCCTTGGAGGTCTCGAATCTGACCCCGCAACGGAGGAACGCCCTTGGACGGCCCCAGTTGAGCCCCTTGTTGACCCATGACGCCAGCCGCTGTGGTGGACCTGAGCGGAAGGCGGGAAGCGCCACCCATTTGGTGCCCCTGGGAGCGGTGATATAAAACCACTCCCGTTGCCACAAACCAAGCTCCTCTTGAAAAGAGCCCTCGGGCCACGGAGCATCAACACACTTGCTTATGACCACCCCTCCGCACTCTGCTTGTATCCCCTCGATCATCTTCGGCTCCACCTTGAAGGTCTTGAGCCACAATCCAAAGTGAGGGGCAATATGGAGGAAGGCTTCACATATGACAGTGAATGACGAGATATGGAGGATGGACTCCGGATTCAAGTCATGGAAATCCAGCCCATAATAAAACATGAGCCCCGCACAAAGGGATCCGTCGGGAAGCCTAAACCCCGAAGGAAGTGAGACACGAACACCACGTTCTCGCCGGGCTCGGGAGTGGGAATGACCTGCCCTAGAGCAGGCAGCCTATGCGAGATCTCGCCGGTTAGATACCTGGCGTCTCACAGCTTTAGCACATCTTCTTCTGTGAAGGAAGAAGACATCCATCGGCCGAGCTGGTCGGAGCCGGACATCATCGAAGGTCCGGCGCCTAAATCTGAAGCTTGGTGTTAGAACTCAAGCCGAGGCAAACTCGATGGAGGGTGGAAAAGTAAGAGGGCCTTGGTCTCATTATAAAGAGGTTGAATACCAAGAGCCCTCCCGTGGTCGATTAGGACTGCGCCGATAGAGGCGTGCCAGCGAACGCAGTTGGGTTACCACGTCCGTAAAGATGAGAATCCCGGAATAAGGGGGCACGATCTACGCTTTGATAAGACGTGCCAAGGAAACCGCCTCGCTAAACGCGCTGAGGTGGAACAGTAAAAACGATTCGAATAAAGGCCTGGCCGTGGTGTGATGTCACGCTGCGGAATACGTCAGCAGATCTGCGCAAAAAATTATTCTCTCTACGGTGGTATGTGGAACTTGTTTTGCAGAGCCGGACACTATCCTTGTGTTCAAAACCTTCTATGAAGTATTCCGAAGAGGAACCCGCCTTGCAATGTCAAGATAATATGCGTGCGGACTGCGTCATTGAAGCCTGGTTCAGGGGCTACTGAGGGAGTCCTGGACTAGGGGGTGTCCGGATAGCCGAACTATCATCTTTGGCCGGCCTCCTAGACTATGAAGATACAAGATTGAAGACTTCGTCCCGTGTCCGGATGAGACTTTCCTTGGCGTGGAAGGCAAGCTTGGCGATACGGATATATAGATTTCCTACCATTGTAACCGACTCTGTAACCCTAACCCTATCCGTGTCTATATAAACCGGAGGGTTTTAGTCCGTAGGATCTAACAACATTCTTACCATAGGCTAGCTTCTAGGGTTTAGCCTCTCTGATCTCGTGGTAGATCTACTCTTTTACTACCCATATCATCAATATTAATCAAGCAGGAGTAGGGTATTACCTCCATCGAGAGGGCCCGAACCTGGGTAAAAACATCGTTTCCCTTGTCTCCTGTTACCATCCGCCTAGACGCACAGTTCGGAACCCCCTACCCGAGATCCGCCGGTTTCGACAAGAGATCCCATCCGGACACAAGGAGATCTACATATCCGTATCGCCAAGCTTGCCTTCCACGCCAACGAAACTCCCATCCGGACACGGGACGAAGTCTTCAATCTTGTATCTTCATAGTCTTGGAGTCCGGCCGTGATGATACTTCGGCTATCCGGACACCCCTAGTCCAAGATTCTCAAGAGTCCCTCGAACCATGCTTCAATGACGACGAGTCCGGCGCAGATATTGTCTTCGGCATTGCAAGGCGGGTTCCTCCTCCGAATACTTCATAGAAGGTTTTGAACACAAGGATAGTGTCCGGCTCTGCAAAACAAGTTCCACATACCACCATAGAGAGAATAACTTTTGCACAGATCTGCTGACGTATTCCGCGGCGTGGCATCACACCGCGACCAGTTCTTTATATGAATTGTTTTTTACTGTTCCGCCTCAGCGTGTTTAGCGAGGCGGTTTCCTTGGCAAGTCTTATCAAAGCATAGATCGTGCCCCCTTATTCCGGGATTCTCATCAATACGGACGTGGGTAACCCAACTGCGTTCGCCGCACGCCTCTATCCAAGGCGAGTCCTAATCGACGGCTGTGGTGGGCTCTTGGTATTCAACCTCTTTATAATGAGACCAAGGCCCTATTCTTTTACACCCTCCATCGAAGTTCGCCAAGCGCTCGAAGTTCTAACACCCAAAGCTTCAGATTTAGGCACTTCGACCTTCGACGATGTCCGCTCCGACCAAAGCACGGCCGATGGATGTCTTCCTCTCCGTCACGTAAGAAGATGTGCTAAAGCTGCGAGACGCCAGTATCTAACCGGCGAGATCTCGTGATAGGCTGCCTGCTCCAGGCAGGTCATTCCCACTCCCGAGCCCGGCGAGAACGTGGTGTTCGTGGTCTCACTTCCTTTTGGGTTTAGGGCTTCCGACGGATCCCTTTGTGCGGGGCTCATGTTTTATTATGGGCTGGATTTCCATGACTTGAATCCGGAGTCCATCCTCCATATCTCGCCATTCATTGTCGTATGTGAGGCCTTCCTCCATATTACCCCTCACTTTGGATTGTGGCTCAATACCTTCAAGGTGGAGCCAAAGATGATCGAGGGGCAACAAGCAGAGCGGAGGGGCGGCCATAAGCAAATGTGCTGATGTCTGTGGTCCGAGGGCTCTTTTCAAGAGGAGCTTGGTTTGTGGCAACGAGAGTGGTTCTATATCACCGCCTCCTGTGGGCACCAAATGGGTGGCGCCCCGCCTTCCGCCAGGTCCACCACAGCTGGCGCCATGGGTCAACAAGGGCTCGACTGGGGCCGCCCAAGGACGCCTTTGCTGCAGGTTCAGATTCGAGACCTCCAAGAAAGAGAGATCAATCTGGTTGCAATGGCGCAGGTTATGTTGATCCGCGCCTTCTGCCCTCAAGAACGCCGCCTCTCCGCCTGTGGGAATTTAATCCGGAGGGACCACGAGCCTCCAAAATTTTATGGGCACGACGCCTGCGGAGATGTATAAACCGTTCTTTGGATCACAAGAGAAGTGTTCGGACTTGACTGAGGACGCAGGACTAAGCTGCAATCGCCCAGATACTCAAGTAAGTAGTCCTGTAACCGGACAAGCTGTTCATTCATTCGTCATATATATATGCCCTTTAAAGGAGCCGGTTCTTGAACAGGAGTGGATAGCCAAGGCAAAGTTAATAAGGTGTCCGGCTCCCCTCCCAGAGACGATGCTGGATCCCATGCTGACCAAGATGTTGAAGGCCGCGCCTTTTGAAGAAGGCGAAGGGGGGGGCGGGGAAGCAACTGCCTCTACGAAGGAGGCTATCAAGGAAGGAGGGATTAAAAGTCCCATCTTTCGAGGAGAGAAGAGGACCTCTTCGGAACATCCGGAGGTCAAGGCCTCAAAGAGGGGAAAGGAATCTTCGTCAGAGAGTCCGGCGCTGGGAAGTAACCCAGCCGCACTATTTCCCCGAGGATCAGCCTCCAAAGGAGCTGTAAGTAAAAGAAGGGGTCTTGTAAATAAGGAACATCCTCAGATTTATTTCTCAAGATAACCAAAATTGTACCTTGTAGTTCGGATCTCAGCCCTTCTCAGCAGAGCTCGCCTTCGGGGATCTTCTTCCGGAGATGATGGAGAGCGAACGCCCACTGCCGCACCTCGCGGCGAGGCGGAGGACCCCGAGGTGTCGCCGCGAGGGTTTCCCCAAGTCCGGCGGGCCGGAAGGTCCGGCGCCAACCGGGCGGCGGTCGGAGGAGTTGCAGGATCTGCCGGGCGAAGCGGTTATATCAGAGATCGCCGTGCTCTAATGGGTACGGTGATCGAAGAATTGCATCCGCGCGAAGCGGATTGCATGAAGCCGCCAGAGCTTATCGACGGGGTTCGAGGTACGCAAAATGATGTACCTTCCGGCGCTTATGCATATAGAATGCGCATCAGATAGATAGTAGCCCCGAGACTCGTATGTTGTCAAAATTGACAGCGCGTCGAGGGTCAAAATCTCAGTTATAACATATCGCCACTCCTAAACAGGTGGCGGGCATCCGTGGCCAGCCGGATCGATGAATATGCCGAACTAAAGCGGCAACTTGACGAGGCGGATCACGGACATCGCTACCGTCAATAAACGGTTTGACAAGTCACAAGGTATACAACTTCTACGCGGACACCTGGTAAGGTAGCTTGAAGCCCATGTCTTACTACTTGTATGCTTAATGCAGATGGTGCCGCTGCTGTGGAGGAGCTTCGGGCGGAACTCGCCCGAGCGAAAGAGCAAGCCAGAAATAGTAATGTGGCCGCTTTGAGGGCGGCCGAAGAGCTAAAAGCCGAACGGGCTGCTCACTGCCGAAGCAAAGAGGAAATGGCCGATATGGCCAGAAAGTTGAAGAATATTACCAACCGTTGTGAGGTTCTTGAAAAAGAACATCAAGCGGAGCAAGAGGGCCTGAAAAAGGCCACCGCCGAATCCAAGGATGCCTGTTCCGCTTTGAGAGCTGCCAAGGACGAGCTGAGTCGCCGGGCTATTACGGCCGGAAAACCGCTTCGCTATGGAGGAAATATACGGATCCAAAGTATGCTCAGTTGGACAAGTTGTGGAGTTTGGAGGATGCTTATCTGGACTTAGAGGCGAGCGCTACGGACGCGATTGAGCACTTCCGGGGCCAGAAGGGGCATAGGAGGGAAGAGCTATATTAGTCACAATTCCATAGTCCGGAGCGTCCTCTTCTGTTGACCGATCATTTGGCCGAATGGGCCGAGCTGAATAGATTATCCGGACTTGCCATGAAGCATGTCATTACTCATTTGTGGCCGAGCGGACCCCAGCCGAAGAGTTATTTTGGTTTAGTGTAGCAGTTCCTTGGTGCGGTACCGCGTATCGACGCAATGAAGCGGTCGATGTGTATAGAGGGAGCGCGGATGGCTCTGGCCCGTGTCAAGACATACTGGGAAGAGATGAAGGCCACCGACGTTGCATCCCAAGATACGGACAGAAGCCGAGTACCTCCCAAGCACTACTTTGAAGAAGTCTGCAGGCGCTGCTTAATAGAGACGCAGGTTTCAAGGATATTATGTTTAAATGACATGTATGATTTGTGAAAACAATGTTTCAATATAATATAAGAGCTTTTTATACTTGTGCGTTCAAGTAGTAAACTACTCCCTCAGGCGGCCGCTTATGTATATGTATATATAACCTGAAAGATGGCAGTCCTTATTTCAGCCCCCACACACATAGTGCGGGGTGTTTGCAAAGAAGGCGCTTTTTCACACTTAATCCAACGCCTTGGTCCTGTTAAGGAGGTGGTAGCGTAGCAAACTAGGCAACCGGACTATAATGCTTTATCACTTTCACTTAGCCATAGGAGTTCGAGGGTGGGGCTACTATATAGCCCTCGGGGCGCCGCACTCTCCGAATTCAGGTGCGTATGTGCTCGACCGAAAACCGTCCTTCATTAATGCGGAGGAATTCTAAACATTTTGATGAGTCATCGAGTGGTTGACCAGTCTCTCGCTATATCATGACAGTCAGTTTTGACTTTCTCTCGAGGTGCTCGCCCGCCGAACCGGGCACAATCGCAGTAGTTCTCCGGTGCCGCGTTAGCCGATAGAACGGAACGTAAGGCAGCAAAACACAGGAGCCGGGCAAACCCAACATTTGACAAAAGACATGATTCGGAGCTGATGCATATAAGGCCTAACTCGAGACGCCGAATACTCCCTAAGGTATTCGGTCTTCATAAAAACGGGCAGAATAATGCCCTAAGCCCCTGGTGTCCAGGTACGCGCAAAAATTCTGGTGCGGCCAATGCCAAAATGCCAGCCTCCTCCTCGGTTATAGTAAGAAACCGGGGGATGTATATCAACAAGAGACAGTAAAAAAGGTTTACGCAGGGTCTTAATCTAAAAAGAATCCTTGCAACTGGTCCCTCATCGCACGCCTCATACCGTGGTCTCCGCAGCCAGATCCTCGGACGGGTGTAGCACGATGTTCATCTGTAAAAGAGAGGAACTTAGTTTAAAAGAAAAGGATCATGCAAAAGATGTACTTTATATTAAATAAACAGAGTACGATTCAAAGAAGTGAATAAAATTGAGCTTTATTGTCTCTTGTTATACATGCATGCAGCCCCTCGTATGGGGGTATGCCACTAGTAGGCACCGGACTCGTCTAGCCGTGTCCGGGGTTTGAATGACCTATTCAGGTTCTTTGACTAGCGGAGCCGGATAGGTTTGGGGCTGTCAAGGCAGTCTCACGTTCTTCCATGCTCGAGTAACACTTAATACTTTCTTTTAATGAGATGATGCCACGTGGACCGGGCATTTTAAGTGTTAGAGATGCATAATGCGGTATTATGCTAAAGCGGCGTAAAGCTTCGTGTCCCAATAGTGCTTGATGGCTACTTTTAAATGGGGCGACATGGAAGATTAACTTTTCGCGACGGAAGTTGTCGGATGAACCGAACACAACTTCCAAAGCAGTATGGAGCCCGTACAATTGGCATATGGGCTCGCATTACTCCTTTAAAGGAGGTGTTGCTACGGCGAATTTTGGTTGGGTCTATCCCCATCCTGCGGATTGTGTCCTGATATATCAGGTTTATGTCACTGCCACCATCGATGAGGACTTGTGTAAATTGGAATCCGTCGATTATAGGATCCAATATCAAGGCAGTCCATCATGCGTTCCGGATACTTTCGGAATAGTCCTGATGGTCGAAGGTGATTGGTTTTGACAACCAGTGTTGGTACTCCGCTAGGGTAGTTTGTGCGGCGCGCATTCTAGTGGGCGCCGCTCTGTTTTTCCCTTTGATCACGTGAAGTGAGTTTACTGTTTTAACCTCTTGTGGGAAATTCTTTTGTTTTCCAGGGCTCTGCTTGTGGTGCTCGTCATCAGCTTCACTTGGTGTGTCGAGCCCCTTGTGTTCGGCGTTGAGTCTGCCGGACTGTTTGAAGACCCAACAATCTCTGTGGGTATGGTTTGCAGGCCTCCCGGGAGTACTGTGGATTTGACATATCTTGTCCAAGATTTTTTTTAAGTTGGATAGCTCATCGCTATTGTCCTTAAGGGGCAGTTTTTTATTGTTCTGACCTGATCTTTTTAATCCGGCGTTGATCGCCGCTCTTTGGACCGTTCCTTTTAATCCGGCGCTGGTCCTTGTTGCACCGTGGCTTCCCGTTTCCATCCCTGACTTCGGATGTGCTTGGGTCGCTGGTGCTGCATCTTGCTAGACAGCTATCCTCTCCCGCGCAAAAGCGGGTCATGAGGCTTGTTAATGCGGCCATTGTTCTTGGCTTTTCTTGGCCGAGGTGTCTGGCGAGCCATTCGTCTCGGACGTTGTGTTTGAAGGCTGCTAAGGCTTCGGTGTCCGGACAGTCGACTATTTGGTTCGTTTTAGTAAGGAATGTGTTCCAGAATTTCCGGGCCAACTCTCCGGGCTATTGAGTTATGTGACTTAGATCGTCTGCATCCAGAGGGCGGACATAGGTCCCCTGAAAATTTGCCCGAAACGCATCCTCGAGCTCTTCCCAGCTTCCAATGGTATTTTCGGGGAGGCTTTTAAGCCAATGCCGAGCTGGCCCTTTGAGTTTGAGGGGTAAGTATTTTATGGCGTGGAGATCATCTCCTCTAGCCATGTGTATGTGGAGGATGTAATCCTCAATCCAGACTCCACGGTCTGTTGTTCCGTCGTATGCCTTTATGTTTACGGGTTTGAATCCCGCTGGAAATTCATGATCCAGCACCTCATCAATGAAACATAGGGGATGTGCGGCGCCCCTGTATTTGGGTGTGCCGTGATGTTCGGATATTTGGCGTGTTGCATTGCTTTGAAGGGCTTGCTTTCTCTGCCCATAGACGGACCTAATCGGGCCATCCTTTTATGTGAATCCTTATGCGGATCGCGTCATCGCTTGTGTCTTGAGTCGCTTTGCTGCTCTCTTTTTGCCGTGGGGTCGTCCATCCGACCAGGTGGCTTTCTTACTTTTTGATTGTGGGGGCTCTATGGCCTCCTCATCAAATTCGGGCAGTAGCTTTCTTTTTGGTTAGCTCTTTGTTCGGCGACTTTTGCCGTATTTGTCTGCGGTGTTGAATACCTTGCTCCATCTGACCTGAGTGCATCTTCCGCTGTTTTGAGCTTCCGCTTCTACTTTTTCAGGCTACACGCAGTGGCGACGAGCCTTTTCTAGAGATTATTTTGCTCCAACAATTTGTCCGGCGGGAGATCGTCTGGACTGTTGTCTTCGCCAGGGACGGGTTATTTATCCAAGTTGTCTTGTTCGGACGATTGCTCGATAGCATGTTCGTCGTCAACCGGTTCGCCCTGCTCTATGGCTGGGTCTCTATTGAGGCGGGACTTGGTTCGGCGTTTACGTTGCCGTTTTGACTGCTTTTCGAGGGATTTATCCTTCGTAGCGTCCCGTTGTTCCTCGTCTTCATTTCCTTTAGGTGTATCCACCATGTATACATCATGGGATGAGGTGGTTGTCTAGCATCCTATAGGCGCTGGTTCATGGTTGTCTCCTGCATCGCCGTCCATGCCGTCGATGTCTTCGGAGTCGAAATCGAGCACGCCGCGTAAGCTTTCGACAGTGGCTACGAAGTGGGTGGTGGGTGGGCGTTGAATTTCTTCGTCGTCCGCATCCCAACCTTCCTGACCGTAGTCCGGCCATGGCTCTCCGGATAAAGAGAGATACTTTAGTGAATTCAGGATGTCGCCAAAGGGCGAGTGCTGAAAGATGTCCGCGGCAGTGAACTCCATGACCGGCGCCCAATCGGATTCGATTGGCAGGCGCGGAGGGTTCGAGTCCGGAGAGGAGTCCGCACCGGGAGTCACGGTCTTCGCAGCGACAGGGATTATGTTCGGCTTAATCGCCGTAAAGATTTCAGCCTCCGAGGTGGCGTCTATCCAACCATCCTCAATCGGCGAGATCGGCTCCGAATCAATGTTCGGAGCGGACACTAGTGCGGCCTCCAGGACACTGTTCGGCGGCAGAGTTAGATCATGCCCATTGAGACAGTGGGGCGCGCTTGGTTGTGGCTCGAATCCGTCGAAGATCAAGTCTCCGCGGATGTCGGTCGTATAATTCAAGCTTCCAAATCTGACCTGATGGCCAGGGGCATGGCTTTCGATCTGCTCCAGATGGCCAAGTGAATTGGCCAGCAGTGCGAAGCCGCCGAATACGAAGATCTGTCTGGGGAGAAAAGTCTCACTCTGGACCGTGCTGTTGTTGATGATCGAAGGAGCCATCGGGCCTATCGGTGACGACAGAGAGGAACTCTCAATGAAAGCACCAATGTCGGTGTCAAAACCGGCGGATCTCGGGTAGGGGGTCCCGAACTGTGCGTCTAGGCGGATGGTAACAGGAGACAAGGGACACGATGTTTTTACCTGTGTTCGGGCCCTCTCGATGGAGGTAATACCCTACTCCTGCTTGATTAATATTGATGATATGGGTAGTACAAGAGTAGATCTACCACGAGATCAAGGAGGCCAAACCCTAGAAGCTAGCCTATGGTATGATTGTTGTTCGTCCCCACGGACTAAAACCCTCCGGTTTATATAGACACCGGATAGGTTAGGGTTACACAGAGTCGGTTACAATGGTAGGAGATCTACATATCTCAGACGCTAAGCTTGCCTTCCATGCCAAGGAAAGTCCCATCCGGACACGGGACGAAGTCTTCAATCTTGTATCTTCATAGTCTAGGAGTCCGCCAAAGATCGACGTGACACGACGGCCTCTGAGACCATTCAGACACGGTGGGCGCTAAACGTGGGCGGCAAAACACATTTGATTCAAGCTCGTCCGAAAGACATGTGTCTCTTCCTCCATTTCCCCATTCATACACGGTGGGCGGCAAAACAAACTCTCCTCGTCCGAAACCGATGTAGGCTAATATTTTAAATAGGGGCAGATGTGTAACATCCATCAGACGTGACACAACCGCCCTACTTGTCAACCCCGTTCATACACCGTGGGCGGCAAAACACCCTCTCCTCGCCCGAAATAGTTACCGGCAAATATTTGGGAGATGCGAGATTACCGTCCTATCCCCAACCGACCCGATGTCTGAAATTTTAAACGGGGGATAAGTTCGTGACTTTCCCCCATTTCAGAGAAGCGCGTCCCAAAGTTTGAGATCGCCCCCCCTCCCCTCCATTTCCCCATTCATACACCGTCGGCGGCACAAGAACCTCCGCACTGCTGCCAGCCTCCTCCGTCCGCCACCCCATCCTCCACCTTGCTGGAGCCGCTACCCCTACCCCGTCGTCCACTGCAAGAGATGGACGTCTCTCATCCACGGTGCTGGACCAAGATCCTTTCATCGCCTCCTCTCGCTTCATCGCCGCTGCCGTCCACCTTGCCGTTGCCGCTCTACGACCGCCTCGCCCACGGCAACAGGATATATCCCCGACCCGCCGCTTCATCGCCTAAAGTCTTCTTCCCCGCCGCCGACAGCCATCGCACCCGCAAAGACCCTCAACGACAAGATAGGCCTACACGGCGCCGCAAGAGAGGTGGTACTCTTCCATATGTGCTTAAGTTATTGATCTCACCCGGAAAATAGATCGTAATTTGTTTACTGCACTTTTCTTGTCCGTACCAAATCGTAGTGGCTAGTTGAAAGCAAACATTGGTTGCGAAGTAGCTTTGTCCGGTTTGCACCTTCAGATCCGCCATGGCACGAGAACTATACTCGTAAAGCTTATGGTTTCCCCCCTTTATATTCACTACCATCATCGTAGGTGCTTCGTGTCGTGCTAGCACTGCTCCTCAAGACCTCAACCCAAAGCTTACGTGTTCAAATACGAATCAGATATGATGCTCAGATCACTAAATCAGAGAACGCTTAATTGGTCACCGATGTTCCTATATTCGCTTTGAAAAGCATGTGCGCCACCCTTTGGTCCAGCTAGTTCCACTTTCCTGATTTTTCTCTTGATGCTTAGGGTTTTTCCTTTTATCTACTCTACTATGATCTCCGTAGGTGCTTTACGTCGCACTAGCATTACTCCACCCTTCAAGCTAAATAACACAACACTCGAATTCAAAGCTTAGTTGTTCAAATATGATTGTGATATGATACTGATATTAGTTAGCCGACACATTTAATTCGTTAGCTAAAGGTCCCACTTGAGTTTCCAAATGCATGTCGCGACATATAGAGAGACAGCATAATTGCATTTCTTTGTCACTTGTTGACCGTACTTTCTTGTTCATACCAAATCTTAGTTGTTATTTCAAAGCAAACATCAGTTGCTAACTACCCTTTGCACGGTTTGCAGCTTCAGATCTGTCATCCCACTGCCATGGTCAACACTGTACTGATCATGCTTATGTTTTCCCCATTTTATGATGACCACAATCAGCCTACGTGGTTCGTGTCGTAATAGCACTCCTGCACCCATCGAGCTAAACAAGCTTAGTTGTACAAATTCATATCTGATATTATTGCTGATATTAGTAAAACTGAGATATGTTTAATTGGTTAGCTAAATGTTCCTACTTTAGTTTCGAAATGCATGTGAGCCACATATGGAGAGACCGGAAAGAATAGTATTTCTCTGTGCGCTCTCGTTCATCATGGGTGGCCAACCGACATTGTATTGAAAAACTTGTAATATCTTCAATCTGCTTGCTCTTCTGCTCTTCTTTAAGATGATATTCTTCTCTTGCGGTTGACTGGTCAGGTCGAGTTGTTCTCCCTTAGTATATTTTGAATCTGTCAGGTCAGGTCGACTTGTTCTTCTTTACTATATGTTGAAGCTATCATCTGCGAAGTGTCATCACTTCTGGAGCTCTCATATTTTGAGTAGTAGGCCACATTATATTAATGCACACAACAAATTACAGCATGCATGGCATCTTTTAAAAGAATTGCATAGATAACACAAAGGGGTTTACAGGGAGGCAGTATCGGATTAGAATCACTTCTGCATTACAAAGAAAATCTCACTTGTTTTTATGTTTTCTTCCATGTCAGATATTGAACATTATCAAAATGAATATGAGAATGGGCGCACGAGAGGAATATTGCGGAACGATCCACTGGCTAACAAACTTGGCATGGTGGAGGTTGGCCTATCTTATTCACCCATCAAGGTGCTTGCTCTAACTTTGCAAAGTTGTATTAGTCGCACATATTTTAAGGGCCCCGACCTCTTGCATTTCTTCCACTTTGTTACACCATCTCGCTTAGTTTAAGCATCATATATTAGTATATGCCATAACTATCCATTTTCTGTACCTATTCCATGTGTCGTCACAATATGTTTTTCCATTCAAATGTTGTTCTTTCGTGATAGATGTCCAAAAGGAAGAGGGTGAGTGCAGATCCTCAATGAGTACAAACTATGTATTTGGAAAAGGTAGTGGTACCTGTTAAATCAGATAGATCAGCAGCTGCTACGTCTTGAGCTTGCGTTGGTTTTCCCCGAAGAGGAGAGGATGATGCAGCACAGTAGCGTAAGTATTTCCCTCAGTTTTTGAGAACCAAGGTATCAATCCAGTAGGAGGCCACGTGCAAGTCCCTCGTACTGCACAAACGATAGCTACTCGCAACCAACGCGATTAGGGGTTGTCAATCCCTTCACGGTCACTTACGAGAGTGAGATTTGATAGAGATAATATTTTTGGTATTTTTGGTATAAAGATGCAAAGTAAAAAGTAAAAGCAAAGCAAGTAAATAAAGTGATGGAGATTGATATTATGAGAATAGACCCGGGGATAGGTTTCACTAGTGGATTCTCTCAAGAGCATAGATATTCTACGGTGGGTGAACAAATTACTGTTGAGCAATTGACAGAATTGAGCATAGTTATGAGTATATCTAGGCAATGATCATGTATATAGGCATCACCTCCGTGACAAGTAGATCGAAACGATTCTGCATCTACTACTATTACTCCACTCATCTACCGCTATCCAGCATGCATCTAGAGTATTAAGTTAAAAATAGAGTAACACCTTAAGCAAGATGACATGATGTAGAGGAATAAATTCATGCAATATGATAAATACCCCATCTTATTATCCTCGATGGCAACAATACAATACATGCCTTGCAACCATTTTTGTCACTGGGTAAGGACACCGCAAGATTGAACCCAAAGCTAAGCACTTATCCCATTGCAAGAAGTACCAATCTAGTTGGCCAAACCAAACGGATAATTCGAAGAGACTTGCAAAGATAACTCAACCATACATAAAAGAATTCAGAGAAGAATCAAATATTTTCCATAGATAAGCTGGATCATAAACCCACAATTCATCGGTCTCAACAAACACACCACAACAAGAAGATTACATCAAATAGATCTCCACAAGAGAGGGGGAGAACATTGTATTGAGATCCAAAAAGAGAGAAGAAGCCATCTAGCTACTAGCTATGGACCCGAAGGTCTGAAGTAAACTACTCACACTTCATCGGAGGGGCTATGGTGTTGATGTAGAAGCCCTCCATGGTGGATGCCCTCCTCGGCGGATCTCCTAACAGGCCCCAAGATGGGATCTCGTGGATCTGAGAAAGTTGCGGTGGTGGAATTAGGTTTTGGCTCCTCCTCCGATCTGTTGGGGTACGAGGTATATATAGGAGGAAGGAGTACGTCGGTGGAGCGTCAGGGGCCCACGAGGCGGCGCGCCTGTGGGGGCGCCTCCACCTCGTGACCGCCTGCACTTCTTGGAGTAGGGTCCAAGTCTCCTGGATCACGTTCGATGAGAAGATCACGTTCCTGAAGGTCTCATTCCGTTTGAACTCCGTTTGATATTCTGTTTCTTCGAAACACTGAAATAGGCAAGAAAACAACAATTCTGGGCTGGGCCTCCGGTTAATAGGGTAGTCCCAAAAGTAATATAAAAGTGGAAAATAATGCCCATTATAGTCCAAATCAATAGATAAAGTAGCATGGAGCAATCAAAAATTATAGATACGTTGGAGACGTATCTGCAGCCACAGAAAACACAGGCCCAACTGTACCACACTTTACCCCTACTCCAGTGGCCAAACCCCTATTAGAACTGCTGGGAGCCCAGCGTCAGGTACTGTCTATGATATCAATTCAAAATTTGAACTCCTAAATTTATGCTTGTGCCTTACCTTCTCTCTTGTATGAACACTAATTTCAAATGAATCTCCTTGCTCAAAGGATCATACGATCTCAAAACAATAATGGGCTCTACATTGCTCTTGTTAGTACCTCTCTCTCTTTTGCCTTGTAACGCTGTACTTAATTAATTGCTATTTGATAATGTATCATCAGCCTGCACCTGAGCTTCATTATCCTCTATTTCTTCCAATATTATTTGATCTATTTACTCTTTGCAAAATGTAGAATAATGGCAACGCTTATAAAGAATTTTCTTTGGGGAATTTATTGAATTATCCTTCCATCAACATGGAGAAGGGCTTTGTCCAACTCGTGTTAACATGTAATGTAAGTTCATCCTTCTCAAGCCTTCAAACTTTGTTCTAGTATAGATTTGGATAGGCATCATTGCCTCCATCAAGCGGTTTGCTTTCTTTGTTTACATCTGATTGGATGTTTGCAACAACTACCGCCTTCAAATTATAGTTGTAAAACATGTTCCTT
Organism: Aegilops bicornis; assembly: GCA_021605145.1. Lineage (NCBI taxonomy): Eukaryota > Viridiplantae > Streptophyta > Magnoliopsida > Poales > Poaceae > Aegilops > Aegilops bicornis. The sequence goes on along the minus strand of CM038671.1, from coordinate 772,095,096 downwards.
ATGCGTAACAGATCCATTTATTTGCTTATATAATTGTGAAACCTGTTATGTGTCTCCTTGTTTCTCTTTTAGAGTCGTATCTCTTACGCCAGTCAGAACTTTAGGGAAGATAGTGAGCCAAACCATCTTGAGGACAGCGAGATGACCCCAAGGTCCTGTCTTGATGAAGATAGTGAGTTGAAGCTACTCACCAGAAGGTGTGAGACAACCTCTGTGCAGTCACTGCCTCAATCAGTTCGACTTCTTCAGTCTCAACTTAAAGCGGAAAGGATTGCTTCAGCTCAGCTCGGACTTGAAGTCAAAGATGCAATGAAGATGTCAGAGGACTGCCGTGCGCACCATCATGCCATAAATCTAGTGTTGATGCATCTATCGCTGACACAATCGAGGTCTACTCAGCTTCTTCACTGTTTGGGGGCCCGACCGCCGTGCCTAGTGCCTTCTGAAGTGCTCTCAGTTTTGTATATTCTTTTTTCGGTGCGTTTATTTGCACTGGTGGTGAACGTTGATGCCCAGTGGATGTAATATGTGTGATAGCCGTGTTAGCCTAGCGTAAGTTGCTTGCTTATTTATTTCCTTGTTGTCTTGTTTATTTGTTTGCTTGTAGTCATTGCAGTTCTTTTTCCGCGGTCTGCTAGTGGCTGCAATAACCTATTTTTTAAAACTAGGCCACAATAACCATGGGCTAATATTTACTGTAGTGACACTGGGCCTCCTACGGGGCGTAGAAACAGTGGGACTTCTACGGGCCGTAGAAACAGTGGGCCTTCTACGGGCCGTAGAAACAATGGGACCTTCGACGGGCCGTAGAAACAATGGGCCTTCTACGGGTCGTATCATCAATGGGCCTTATACGGGCAATATGATCGATTGGCCAAACATGGGCCAATAACAGGACGCATTATGGCCGTAAATGGGCTAGAGTAGGAATCGTTCGTTCATGGGTCGACCATAACGGGCCATCGTTAATAGGCCGTATTTCATGACGCTATGAAAATGGCCCAGCGTGTTAACGGACCACAAACGGGCCGACTGTAACCACGGGCTGACTTTGGCCCATAAGCAGAAAATGACAGTAACGGGCCGTAAGTAAACGAATGCTGGAAATGAGCCCAAATGGGCTCTGAGAAGTCCGAAAGATAACATGGGCTGGAAACGGCCCAACAGAATAACGGGCCCTTAATGGCTATAAAGTGATACACTGTTCATTACGGGGCAGTTTCACCACGGGCCGTTAATGGGTGTAAAGTAGTACACTGTTCATTACGGGCCAGTTTCACCACGGGCCGTTAATAGGCCAAGAGTTACATAGGGCCTCATATGGGCCGAACGACATCATGGGCCATACATGGGCCAGAAGTGAAAACGGGCTGGAATCATATTGGGTTGCCCAGATGACACTACTGGGCCTAATTCGGATAGGGCGTAACGGGCCTTGGGTTAGCGGGCTGTAAATGGGCTATATGCGAACAGGCCGTTAACAGGCTTTACATGGGCCGGCCCGCCACCTTTTGACCAAGTCAAACGGGCCAGCCTTTTCACAGGAATGGGCCTCTGTTGGGCCGTGCCACATGTCAATGTATCATAGGCGCCTTCTGTCCGATGAGTGGATGACATCTGTCCCAACGGTGAGACGACACGTGTTTCCTCCAGCCAATGATGATTTTACACGTGGAAAATCCCCATTGGTCGGGGCTGTTAACGGGTTATCGGATCCAAAACCCGACCCGATAGCTTAATGGCGTTCCATTACGGTGGATGCCACATGTCGGTCACCCTTGACGAAAGCACTTCTGTGACGTGTGATTTATCGTCATGGAAGTGGACACTTCCGTGATGATAATTTTGGTAATGTCATGGAACACTTCTACGACAAAGACAGTATGACTATCTTGATTCTGTCATAAATTTGTCATGGATGTACATGCATGACAAAAAACCCGACCTACTGTGACAAACACGTATCATCACGGAAGTGTATTTTTTTTTTGTAGTCCTTGCCGACGCTCCTGTGCCTCATACGTCTCCAACGTATCTATAATTTTTTATTCTTCCATGCTATTATAATATCTGTTTTGGATGTTTAATGGGATTTACTATATACTTTTATATTATTTTTGGGACTAACCTATTAACTGGAGGCCCAGTCCAAATTGCTATTTTTTTTGCCTATTTCAGTGTTTCGCAGAAAAGGAATATCAAACGGAGTCCAAACGGAATGAAACCTTCGAGAGAGTTATTTTTGGAACAAACGCAATCCAGGAGACTTGGAGTAGACGTCAGGGAAGCAACGAGGTGGCCACGAGGGTCCAGGGAGTGCCCTACCCCCATGGGCGCGCCCCCACCTTCGTCGCTCCCCTGACCGACTTCTTTCGCCTATATATACCCATATACCCCGAAAACATCCAGGAGCACAATAGATCGGGAGTTCCGCCGCTGCAAGCCTCTGTAGCCACCAAAAACCAATCGGGACCCTGTTCAAGACTGCCGGAGGGGGAGTAGTTCACCCTGGCCGAGGGTATGTACCAGTAGCTATGTGTTTGATCTCTCTCTCTCTCTCATGTTCTTGATTCCGCACGATCTTGATGTACCGCGAGCTTTGCTATCATAGTTGGATCTTATGATGTTTCTCCCCCTCTACTCTCTTGTAATGGATTGAGTTTCCCCTTTGAAAATATCTTATCGGATTGAGTCTTTAAGGATTTGAGAACACTTGATGTATGTCTCGTATGTGCTTATTTGTGGTGACAATGGGATATTCACGTGATCTACTTGATGTATGTTTTGGTGATCAACTTGCAGGTTCAGTGACCTTATGAACTTATGCATAGGGGCTGGCACACGTTTTCGTCTTGACTCTCCGGTAGAAACTTTGGGGCACTCTTTGAACTACTTTGTGTTGGTTGAATATATGAATCTGAGATTGTGTGATGCTTATCGTATAATCATGCCCACGGATACTTGAGGTGACAATGGAGTATCTAGGTGACATTAGGGTTTTGGTTGATTTGTGTCTTAAGGTGTTATTCTAGCACAAACTCTATGGTAGATCGAACGGAAAGAATAGCTTCTTGTTATTTTACTACGGACTCTTGAATATGTCGATCAGAAAGAATAACTTTGAGGTGGTTTCTTACCCTACCATAATCTCTTTGTTTGTTCTCGCCTATTAGTGACTTTGGAGTGACTCTTTGTTGCATGTTGAGGCGTAGTTATATGATCCCATCATGTTATTATTGTTGAGAGAACTTGCACTAGTGAAAGTATGAACCCTAGGCCTTGTTTCCTAGCATTGCAATACCGTTTGTGCTCACTTTTATCATTAGTTACCTTGCTGTTTTTAAGTTTTCAGATTACAAAAACCTATATCTATCATCCATATTGCACTTGTATCACCATCTCTTCGCCGAACTAGTGCACCTATACAATTTTCCATTGTATTGGGTGTGTTGGGGACACAAGAGACTCTTTGTTATTTGGTTGCAGGGTTGTTTGAGAGAGACCATCTTCATCCTACACCTCCCATGGATTGATAAAACCTTAGGTCATCCACTTGAGGGAAATTTGCGACTGTCCTACAAACCTCTGCACTTGGAGGCCCAACAACGTCTACAAGGAGAAGGTTGTGTAGTAGACATCAAGCTCTTTTCTAGCGCCGTTGCTGGGGAAGTGAGTGCTTGAAGGTATATCTTTAAATCTTGCAATCGAATCTTTTCGTTTCTTGTTTTATCACTGGTTTAGTCTATAAAAGAAAACTACAAAAAAATGGAATTGTGTTTTCCTCATACGCTTCATCTTTTTAATATCTTTCATGAAAATGATGGAAAGGAAAATTGTGCTGAATTGCTAGAAGAAGAATGCATTAAAATGTTTGGTACTAGATATTTGTATGATGAGCATGATTGCAATGTTGTTAGTATGAATTCCTTGAATATCCATGATGCTAATGATATGCAAAGCCACAAGCTTGGGGAAGCTATGTTTGATGAAGATGATATTTTTTTGTCCCCCAAGTTTTGACGAGCAAATTTATTATGATAAAAGCATGCCTCCTATTTATGATGATTATTGTGATGATACGTATGCCATAAAGAATAAACATAACCATGAAACTTGTCATCATGATTTTAATTTTCCATTGGATTATGCTTCACATGATAGTTATTTTGTTGAGTTTGGTCCCACTACTATTTGTCGGTGGGAACGACACCTATTGGATCAACAGAATCCCTACCGCGGTCGGCGGGCGCGAGGTTGTGAGAAGAGCGGGTCTAAGAGCCTGCACAAAGGTCGTTTACCCAGGTTCGGGCCACGGAGATCGCGTAATACCCTAGTCCTGCTTTGGTGTGTATATGAATGTTCTTGAGCTAGTTATCGAGCGTGACTTTCTCAAAGAGCCGGATCCCTCTCCAGTACGCCTCGGGCCTCCTTTTATAGTCAAAGGAGGCGCCACAGTGGCACACAGGAGGTGGAAAGGGTATAGTAGCTATGCTTATCTCCTGTCATTGCGGCACAAGATGCATTAAATGCGCCCCTGAGGTGTCCCCTCGCTTTGTTTCCGCCTCGCCCTGCTTTGACATGCACCCAGGCCAGCAAGGTGGGCAGCGCCATGTAGTCTGGCAGGCTGCTGAGCTGGCGCGGTGGCGGTGTCTTCACGAAGATCTGCATGTCACCACGCAGGTGCTTGCTGAGTTGGCCTCGGGGCCGTACGTCGCCACACAGGTGCTCACCTGGCTGGCTGGGCTGGCAGCTGCATGGGAACGGCGGTGGGGTCATGGTACGCGCGGGCCTGGCCACGGCCCCGCTAATGTCCTCGGCAAGGGTCTTGCCGGGGGCCCCGGCAAGGGTCTTGCCGTGGCACAACGGTCGTCCCCGGCCAGGATGTTGCCGGATGTCTCGACATGGCAATATATCTCGGAATGGCTATGGAAATGCCATGATAGGTAGATATGGTGGCTGTTTTGAGGAAGGTTTTATGGTGGGTGTATGATACCGACGAAAAGTGCGCAATATTAGAAAGGCTAGCAATGGTGGAAGGGTGAGAAAAATGCGTATAATCCATGGAATCAACATTAGTCATAAAGAACTCATATACTTATTGCAAAAATCTACAAGTTATCAAAGCAAAGTATTACGCGCATGCTCCTAGGGGGATGGATTGGTAGGAAAATACCATCGCTCGTCCCCGACCGCCACTCATAAGGAAGACTATTAATAAATAAATCATGCTCCGACTTCATCACATAACGGTTCACCATACGTGCATGCTACGGGAATCACATACTTTAACACAAGTATTTCTCAAATTCACAACTACTCAACTAGCATGGCTCTAATATTATCACCTTCATATCTCAAAACAATTATCAAGCATCAAACTTTTCTTAGTATTCAACGCACTCAAAAGAAAGTTTTACAAATCTTGAATACCAAGCATATTATTATTTTAAGCAAATTACCATGCTATTTAAGACTCTCAAAATAATCTAAGTGAAGCATGAGAGATCAATAGTTTCTTTAAAACAAATCCACCACCGTGCTCTAAAAGATATAAGTGAAGTACTAGGGCAAAACTACAAAGCTCAAAAGATATAAGTGAAGCGCATAGAGTATTCTAGCAAATTCCAATTCTTGTATGGCTCTCTCAAAAGGTGTGTACAGCAAGGATGATTGTGGTAAACTAACAAGCAAAGACGCAAATAATACAAGACACTCCAAGCAAAACACATATCATGTAGTGAATAAAAATATAGCTCCAAGTAAAGTTACCGATGGAAGTGGATTTAAAGAGGGATGCCTTCCAGGGCATCCCCAAGCTTTGACTTTTGGTGTCCTTGGATTAGCTTGGGGGTGCCATGGGCATCCCCAAGCTTAGGCTCTTGCCACTCCTTGTTCCATAATCCATCAAAAGATTTCACCCAAAACTTGAAAACTTCACAACACAAAACTCAACAGAAATCTCGTAAGCTTTGTTAGCGAAAGAAAACAAAAGACCACTACAAGTTACTGTAATGAACTCATTCTTTATTTATATTGGTGTTAAACCTACTGTATTCCAACTTCTCTATGGATTATAAACTATTTTACTAGCCATAGAATCATCAAAATAAGCAAACAACACACGAAAAACAGAATCTGTCAAAAACAAAACAGTCTGTAGTAATCTGTAACTAATGCAAACTTCTGGAACTCCAAAAATTCAGCAAAAATAGCAGTGGCGGAGCTTGGGGCAAATCTTTGGAGGGGCAGTGGGCTAAGGAGGGGCAAAACTATGAGGTTTAGCCTGTTTTTACTGAAAATGCAACACAAAAACTAACATGTATTAGGTAGTTTTTTCTTGGGCTGGGGGGGCACTGCCCAGGTTGGCCCCCATGAAGCTCCACCACTGCCAAATATGGACGACCTAGGCAATTTGCAGCAATTGGAATCACTATTTTATCACGTTCTGGTGATTTTTAACAATTGTTTTTGTGAACAGAAAGTTTCTGGAAATTACAGCAAGATCAAATAACTATCATCTAAGAAGATACTATAGGTTTAACTTGGAACAAACACTAATTAAAACATAAAACCACATCTAAACAGAAGGTAGATGGATTATTTATTCCTAAACAGAAACAAAAACAAAGAAACAAACATAAAATTGGGTTGCTTCCCAACAAGCGCTATCGTTTAACGCCCCTAGCTAGGCATAAAAGCAAGGATAGATCTAGGTATTGCCATCTTTGGTGGGCAATCCTTCAACGATGCATCTACCTTACTTAGAGTTTTCTTTCTTTCTAGTAATTATCAAATTTTTAGGCAAAAGATCGAAAAATTCATTCGTAGCAAATGGTTCCTTAATGATAGCAAAAAGATTAGGATGAATACTTATAGATTAAAGATCCGTGGTTTCCTTACTAGAGGATTCACCCTTATTTTTAGGAACATACATGAGCTTAGCAATATTAGTAGGTGGACTTGGAGTATTCATCACGGAAGAAAAAGCGGTTCCTAAGTTGGTAATGATACCCTCAAGTTTATCAATTCTAGAGGAATCTTGATTTATTTTCTCATTAACTATGGGTTCCTTCTCCTTAATATTTTTCAAAGTTACTCCTACCTTAGATCCATATTGGGTAATATGATTGTGGATCTTTTTATCTAGATTTTCAATTAACTCAACGGTAGCAACTTTATTTTCAATAATTTCAAGTCTTTGCATTACCTGCTCCAAAGTTAACATAGTTCCATTAACCAAAAGAGGTGGTGAGCCAAATAAATCTATCATAGAATTATAAGAATCAAAAGTATGGCTACCCAAAAGATTCCCTCTGGTAATGGTATCGAGGATATATCCATACCAAGGATTAGCACCTACATAAAAATTGCGGAGAAGAACAAAAGTAGATTGCTTCCTGATAGATCTATTTTGAGCATAGCAAATTCTATACCAAGCGTCTTTTAGATTTTCTCCCTCCCGTTGCTTAAAATTTAGAACTTCATTCTCAGGAGACAACGGAGAAGATATAAGACTAGCCACAACGACAAGAAAACGAGAAAAAAGGCAAACGGAAAAGAGAGGGCGAATAAAACGGCAAGGGTGAAGTGGGGGAGAGGAAAACGAGAGGCAAATGGCAAATAATGTAATGCGAGAGATAAGGGATTGTGATGGGTACTTGGTATGTTGACTTTTACGTAGACTCCCCGGCAACGGCGCCAGAAATCCTTCTTGCTACGTCTTGAGCTTGCGTTGGTTTTCCCCGAAGAGGAGAGGAGGATGCAGCAGAGTAGCATAAGTATTTCCCTCAGTTTTTGAGAACCAAGGTATCAATCCAAAGAGGAGGCCACGCGCAAGTCCCTCATACCTACACAAAGCAAATAACTCTCGCAACCAACGCGAATAGGGGTTGTCAATCCCTTCACGATCACTTACGAGAGTGAGATCTAATAGAGATGATAAATAATTTTTTTGGTATTTTTGCTATAAAGATGCAAAGTAAAAAGCAAAGCAATAATAAAGCGTAGGAAGATTAATATGATGAAAATAGACCCGGGGGCCATAGATTTCACTAGTGGCTTCTCTCAAGAGCATAAGTATTTTACGGTGGGTGAACGAATTACTGTTGAGCAATTGACAGAATTGAGCATAGTTATGAGAATATCTAGGTATGATCATGTATATAGCCATGATGTATATAGGCATCCTGCCTGCATCTACTACTATTACTCCACTCATCGACCGCTATCCAGCATGCATCTAGAGTATTAAGTTAATGAAACCAGAGTAACGCCTTAAGCAAGATGACATGATGTAGAGGAATAAATTCATGCAATATGATAAATACCCCATCTTGTTATCCTCGATGGCAACAATACAATACGTGCCTTGCTGCCCTTCATCACATCGGGAAAGTACACCGTAAGATTGAACCCAAAGCTAAGCACTTCTCCCATTGCAAGAACTACCAATCTAGTTGGCCAAACCAAATGGATAATTCGAAGAGACTTGCAAAGATAACCAATCATACATAAAAGAATTCAGAGAAGATTCAAATATTGCTCATAGATAATCTTGATCATAAACCCACAATTCATCGGTCTCAACAAACACACCGCAAAAAAGAAGATTACATCGAATAGATCTCCACGAGAGAGGGGAGAACATTGTATTGAGATCCAAAAAGAGAGAAGAAGCCATCTAGCTACTAACTATGGACCAAGGTCTGAAGTAAAATACTCACACTTCATCGGGAGAGGCTATGATGATGATGTAGAAGCCCTCCATGGTGGAATCCTTCCTGGTGAGCTCCTAACAGGCCCCAAGATGGGATCTCGTGGATACAGAAAGTTGCGGTGGTGGAATTAGGTTTTTGGCTACGTATCTGATCTGTTGGGGGTACGTAGGTATATATAGGAGGAAGGAGTACGCCGATGGAGCTTCGGGGGGCCCACGAGGCAGGGGGGTGCGCCCTAGGGGGGCGCTCTCCACCCTCGTGGCCGCCTCCCTCCTTTCTTGACCAAGGGTTCAAGTCTCCTGGATCTTATCTGATGAGAAAATCATGTTCCCAAAGATTTCATTCCGTTTGGACTCCGTTTGATATTTCGTTTCTTCGAAATACTGAAATAGGCAAAAAAAAAACAGCAATTCTGGGCTGGGCCTCCGGTTAATAGGTTAGTCCCAAAAGTAATATAAAAGTGGAAAATAAATCCCAATATAGTCCAAAACAATAGATAATATAGCATGGAGCAATAAAATATTATAGATACATTGGAGACGTATCAGGCATCCCCAAGCTTAATTCTACTAGTCCTCGAGTAGGTAAATGATAAAAAGAGAATATTTGATGCGGAGTGCTACTTGGCATAATTTCAATGTAATTCTTCTTAATTGTGGTATGAATATTCAGATACGAAAGATTCAAGACAAAAGTTCATATTGGCATAAATATAATAATACTACAAGCATACTAACAAAGCAATCATGTCTTCTCAAAATAACATGGCCAAAGAAAGTTATCTCTACAAAATCATATAGTCTGGCTATGCTCTATCTTCACCACACAAAGTATTTAAATCATGCACAACCCCGATGACAAGCCAAGCAATTGTTTCATACTTTTGACATTTTCAAAACTTTTTCAATCTTCACGCAATACAAGAGCGTGAGCCATGGATATAGCACTATATTAGGAATAGAATGGTGGTTGTGGATAAGACAAAAAGAGGGAAGATAGTCTCACATCAACTAGGTGTATCAACGGGCTATGGAGATGCCCATCAATAGATATCAATGTGAGTGAGTAGGGATTGCCATGCAACAGATGCACTAGAGCTATAAGCATATGAAAGCCCAACAAAAGAAACTAAGTGGGTGTGCATCCAACTTGCTTGCTCATGAAGACGTAGGGCAATTTGAGGAAGCCCATCATTGGAATATACAAGCCATGTTCTATAATGAAAAATTCCCACTAGTATATGAAAGTGACAAAACGAGAGACTCTCTATTATGAAGATCATGGTGCTAGTTTGAAGCACAAGTGTGGTAAAAGGATAGTAACATTGTCCCTTCTCTCTTTTCTCTCATTTTTTTATTTGGGCCTTTTCTCCTTTTTTTTATGGCCTTTTTTTTATTTTTCGTCCGGAGTCTCATCCCGACTTATGGGGGAATCATAGTCTCCATCATCCTTTCCTCACTTGAGACAATGCTCTAAAAATGATGATCATCACACTTTTATTTTTCTTACAACTCAATGATTACAACTCGATACTTAAAACAAAATATGACTCTATATGAATGCCTCAGGCGGTGTACCGGGATATGCAATGATTCATAAGAGACATTTATGAAAGAATTATGAGCGGTGGCTTTGCCACAAATACGATGTCAACTAAATGATCATGCTAAGCAATATGACAATGATGGAGCGTGTCATAATAAACGGAACGGTGGAAAGTTGCATGGCAATATATCTCGGAATGGCTATGGAAATGCCATGATAGGTAGATATGGTGGCTGCTTTGAGGAAGGTGTTATGGTGGGTGTATGATACCGTCGAAAAGTGCGTGGTATTAGAAAGGCTAGCAATGGTGGAAGGGTGAGAAAAATGCGTATAATCCATGGACTCAAACATTAGTCATAAAGAACTCATATACTTATTGCAAAACTCTACAAGTTATCAAAGCAAACTATTACATGCATGCTCCTAGGGGGATAGATTGGTAGGAAAAGACCATCGCTCGTCCCCGACCGCCACCCATAAGGAAGACAATCAATAAATAAATCATGCTCTGACTTCATCACATAACGGTTCACCATAATGCATGCTACGGGAATCAAAAACTTTAACACAAGTATTTCTCAAATTCACAACTACTCAACTAGCATGACTCTAATATTATCACCTTCATATCTCAAAACAATTATCAAGCATCAAACTTTTCTTAGTATTCAACGCACTCAAAAGAAAGTTTTACAAATCTTGAATACCAAGCATATTATTATTTTAAGAAAATTACCATGATATTTAAGACTCTCAAAATAATATAAGTGAAGCATGAGAGATCAATAGTTTCTTTAAAACAAATGCACCACCGTGCTCTAAAAGATATAAGTGAATTACTAGAGCAAAACTACAAAGCTCAAAAGATATAAGTGAAGCACATAGAGTATTCTAGAAAATACCAATTCATGTATGGCTCTCTCAAAAGGTGTGTAAAGCAAGGATGATTGTGGTAAACTAACAAGCAAAGACGCAAATAATACAAGACGCTCCAAGTAAAACACATATCATGTAGTGAATAAAAATATAGCTCCAAGTAAAGTTACCGATGGAAGTGGACGAAAGAGGGGATGCCTTCCGGGGCATCCCCAAGCTTTGACTTTTTAGTGTCCTTGGATTATATTGGGGGTTCCACGGGCATCCCCAAGATTAGGCTCTTGCCACTCCTTGTTCCATAATCCATCAAAAGATTTCACCCAAAACTTGAAAACTTCACAACACAAAACTCAACAGAAATCTCGTAAGCTCCGTTAGCGAAAGAAAACAAAAGACCACTTCAAGGTACTGTAATGAACTCATTCTTTATTTATATTGGTGTTAAACCTACTGTATTCCAACTTCTCTATGGATTATAAACTATTTTACTAGCCATAGAATCATCAAAATAAGCAAACAACACACGAAAACAGAATCTGTCAAAAACAGAACAGTCTGTAGTAATCTGTAACTAACGCAAACTTCTGGAACTCCAAAAATTCAGAACAAATAGGAACACCTAGGCAATTTGTTTATTGATCAGCAGCAACTGGAATCACTATTTTATCACCTTCTGGTGGTTTTTAAAAATTGTTTTCGGTAACAGAAAGTTTCTGGAAATTACAGCAAGATTAAATAACTATCATCCAAGAAGATCCTATAGGTTTAACTTGGCACAAACAATAACTAAAACATAAAACCACATTGAAACAGAAGTAGATGGATTATTTATTCCTAAACAGAAACAAAAACAAAAAAACTAAAATAAAATTGGGTTGCCTCCCAACAAGCGCTATCATTTAACGCCGCTAGCTAGGCATAAAAGCAAGCATAGATCTAGGTATTGCCATCTTTGGTGGGCAATCCTTCAACGAGGCATCTACCTTCCTTTGAGATTTCTTTCTTTCTAGTAATTATCAAATTTTTAGGCAAAAGATCGAAAAAGTCATTCATAGAAAATGGTTCCTTAATGATAGCAAAAAGATTGGGATGAATCTACTTATAGATTTAAGATCCGCACGCGGTTTCCTTACTAGAGGATTCACCCTTATTCTTAGGAACATACATGAGCATAGAAATATTAGTAGGTGGACTTGGAGTATTCTTCACGGAAGAAAAAGTGGTTCCCAAGTTGGTAATGATACCCTCAAGTTCATAAATTCTAGAGGAATCTTGATTTATTTTCTCATTAACTATGGGTTCCTTCTCCTTAATATTTTTCAGAGTTACTCCTACCTTAGATCCATATTGGGTAATCTGATTGTGGATCTTTTTATCTAGATTTTCAATTAACTCAACGGTAGCAACTTTATTTTCAATAATTTCAAGTCTTTGCAATACATGCTCCAATGTTAACATAGTTCCATTAACCAAAAGAGGTGGTGATCCAAATAAATCTATCATGGCATTATAAGAATCAAAAGTATGGCTACCCAAAAAATTCCCTCCGGTAATGGTATCGAGGATATATCTATACCAAGGATTAGCACCTAAATGAAAATTGCGGAGAAGAACAAAAGTAGATTGCTTCCTGGTTGATCTATTTTGAGCATTGCAAATTCTATACCAAGCGTCTTTTAGATTTTCTCCCTCCCTTTGCTTAAAATTTAGAACTTCATTCTCAGGAGACAACGGAGAAGATATAAGACTAGCCATAACGACAAGCAAACAAGAAAAAGGCAAACGGAAAAGAGAGGCCGAATAAAACGGCAAGGGTGAAGTGGGGTAGAGGAAAACGAGAGGCAAATGGCAAATAATGTAATGCGAGAGATAAGGGATTGTGATGGGTACTTGGTATGTTGACTTTTGCGTAGACTCACCAAGAACGGCGCCTGTAAATCCTTCTTGCTATGTCTTGAGCTTGCGTTGGTTTTCCCCGAAGAGGAGAGGATGATGCAGCAGAGTAGCGTAAGTATTGCCCTCAGTTTTTGAGAACCAAGGTATCAATCCAGTAGGAGGCCACGCGCAAGTCCCTCATACCTACACAAAGCAAATAACTCCTCGCAACCAACGCAAATAGGGGTTGTCAATCCCTTCACGGTCACTTACGAGAGTGAGATCTAATAGATATGATAGATAATATTTTTGGTATAAAGATGCAAAGTAAAATAAAAAGGCAAAGTAAAAAAGCAAAGCAATAATAAAGTGTAGGAAGATTAATATGATGAAAATAGACCCGGGGGCCATAGATTTCACTAGTGGCTTCTCTCAAGAGCATAAGTATTTTACGGTGGGTGAACGAATTACTGTTGAGCAATTGACAGAATTGAGCATAGTTATGAGAATATCTAGGTATGATCATGTATATAGGCATCCTGCCTGCATCTACTACTATTACTCCACTCATCAACCGCTATCCAGCATGCATCTAGAGTATTAAGTTAATGAAAACGTAGTAACGCCTTAAGCAATATGACATGATGTAGAGGAATAAATTCATGCAATATGATAAATACCCCATCTTGTTATCCTCGATGGCAACAATACAATACGTGCCTTGCTGCCCTTACTGTCACTAGGAAAGGACACCGTAAGATTGAACCCAAAGCTAAGCACTTCTCCCATTGCAAGAACTACAAATCTAGTTGGCCAAACCAAACGGATAATTCGAAGAGACTTGCAAAGATAACCAATCATACATAAAAGAATTTGGAGAAGACTCAAATATTGCTCATAGATAATCTTGATCATAAACCCACAATTCATCGGTCTCAACAAACACACCGTGAAAAGAAGATTACATCGAATAGATCTCCACGAGAGAGGGGGAGAACATTGTATTGAGATCCAAAAATGAGAAGAAGCCATCTAGCTACTAACTATGGACCCAAGGTCTGAAGTAAACTACTCACACTTCATCGGAGAGGCTATGATGATGATGTAGAAGCCCTCCATGGTGGATTCCCCTTCCCATGGAGCTCTAACAGGCCCCAAGATGGGATCTCGTGGATACAGAAATTTGTGGCGATGGAATTAGGTTTTTGGCTCCGTGTCGATCTGTTGGGGTACGTAGGTATATATAGGAGGAAGGAGTACGTCGGTGGAGCTTCGGGGGGCCCACGAGGCAGGGGGCGCGCCCTAGGGGGGGCGCCCTCCACCCTCGTGGGCGCCTTCCTCCTTTCTTGACCGAAGGTCCATGTCTCCTGGATCTTACCTGATGAGAAAATCACGTTCCCGAAGATTTCATTCGTTTCTTCGAAATACTGAAATAGGCAAAAAACAACAATTCTGGGCTGGGCCTCCGGTTAATAGGTTAGTCCCAAAAGTAATATAAAAGTGGAAAATAAAGCCCAATATAGTCCAAAACAATAGATAATATAGCATGGAGAAATAAAAAATTATAGATACGTTGGAGACATATCATACACCGACAGGAGCCCCTGGTCCTGGGCGACACATAAGCGCGACGTGTTGTTGGGCTAGGCCCAGACCGGTGTGCGGGCAGGCGGGGCCGACTTTTATCGCGGTAATTTTTCCGCCCGCTGCGCTTCCCCGCGATCCGCACTGAATGCGCAATGTGGAGGGTCGTGCGTGACGTGGGGGGCATGCGTGGGGTGCTTGCTGCACGCAGGCATCACGTCGTAGTAAATGGTAAAGAGGCGGCCCGCGCCTTCCCCATAAAAAGGAATAACCGCAGGCGCGCTGCTCATTTACCCTCTGCGCTTTCTCCAATCTTGGCACCCTTGTCCCCATTTTCTTCCTCCTCGAGCTCGCCTCTTCTCGTCGCTGCAGTGCCCCCATTGCTCTCGATCCTCTGCCTTCGCCCAGCCGCCATGGCGCCCAAGACTGGCAAGGGCAAGGCCAAGGGGGCGGCCAAGGATGTCGTGGCGAAGGAGGCGCCGGAGAACGAGGCGGCGGTGCGGCGGGCGCAGTTCACCTACTTCTCACCGTCGTCGGTCGATGTATTCCACCTCAAGGATTTCTTCAGGCCTCTGTGGGCGCCAGAGACGACGGGGCACCCGGCCACGCGCATCATCGTCGCCGACTGCGGCGAGGCCGGCCCAAATTGGTACCCCTTCTTTGTCGATTTCTTCTCCTGCGGACTCTGCCCCCTTTCTCTGATTTCTTCAATGACGTCATGCGCACCTTCGGCTTCCGTCTTCTAGACCTCACGCCGAACACCGTGGTGTGCATGGCGTTCTTAGCCCACCTCTGCGAGGGCTTCTTTGGGGTGCTTCCCAACACGACGCTCTTCTTCGTCCAAGCGTCACCGGACTCCATCCCCTTCCCCTCCTCCCGCAGATGTCGACCCGGAGGTCGCCTTCGACCTTGGGTCCCTCAGCCCAAGGAGGAAAAAGAGGGCAACGGAAGAGGAGGCAGAGGACGAGTAAGTGTCTGCCCATTGTCATCTCCGTTCTTCCAGGCTGGCGTTGCTTTTCGTAACTCGTTTTTGTCTTCGTAGGGACAGGGAGACGCTGGCCCAGAGGGTGGCGAAGAGAGCCAAGGCGTCAGCGGGCGACCAGCCCCCGGCGGGCACTTGGCATACGCCGGTGGTGGAGATCAGCCCGGACAATAGCCCCCGGCGCAGCCCCCGGCGTGCGTCCACCGCCCAATCCTCACCAACGTGCGTCGGGGTACGATCTTGTGGTACTGACCTTGTCGTGGCTGCAGGAGGAGGACGACAGCAGGAGGAGCCACCGAGGGCCACCCCCAACACGCCGCCCTCATCAACCACGCCGCCCCGAGGGGCGTCCCCGGCAAGGGCACCAAGCGCCAAGCCCATGCGCACGGAGGAGGAGGAGGTGGACTTGGGCAACAGATGTTGGTGGGGAGGGGTAAGTCGCCCACTTCTGCTCAGCCTGGCACGGGTAAGTCACCCGCTTTTTGTTCCTGCTTTTCCTTCTGTCTTTTTCTTTTTTTATCCTTGATCTTGGCCTCGCCTCATCCTCCGTTCCGGCATCCAGATCCCCCCCGGCGGACCAGGAGTACATCGACACCGTCATCATGGAGGTCTCCAAGGACGCCATGGCCGAGGCCGACAAGGTCACCGCCGAGGAGGCCGCCGATACCGCCACCAAGGACACCGCCAAGGGGCCTGCCGGAGGAACCGGGGAGGCTGCCGCCGAAGAGACTGGCAGGGGCACCGCCGAGGGGGCCGGCAAGGGGCCTGCCGGGGAGCCCGGCAACGTTGCTGCCGAGGAGGAGGTAGTCGACAATCAACCCTCCTCCTCCACTGCCTCTGGCTCGAGCAGGTACCTGAAGGTGGGCGACGACCTGTTCGTCCACCTTCCAGGGACTGCGGGCACTAGGGCACCGGCCAAGGGGGAGGTGTTCGATGACGAGGTGCTCGCCGCCACCGGGCTCGAGGTTGTGGATGAACCGAGTGCCGATGGCGGCGGTACCCAGGAGGATCACCTTCTCCGGGCCATGGGCGCCAGCTTCTGGAAGCTCCAGGCGCTCCACCGCGCCCGACTGGACAAGTCGAAGTCCAGGGAGGCAGCGGCGGGCAAGGCAGAGGCAGATCTCAAGGAGCGTGTCGCCGAGGCGCAGGAATGGTTCCGCCATGCCCACAAGGAGCTGAGGGCTGCCCAAGACCAGCTGGCCGAGCGCCAGCAGGAACTCCTCTTGAAGTAGGCCGACATCGAGAAGGCCCAGGAGGCGGCGAGGGAAGAGGCCGCCAAGGCAGAGGCCGCCCGGTCCCAGCGCCAGGCCGAGCTGAACTCCCAGGAGGAGGACCTCGTCGCTCGTGAGGTGGCGCTTGCTACTACACTCCGCGGCAAGGACGAGGAGGTCACGGAGCTCGTCGTGCAGCAGACCCAGGAGCTGTAGCAGAAGCACAAAGAAGCACTTGATGCTCAAGCTCTCGGCCACGGCGACAAGGTGACGGAGCTGGAGGCAGAGCGGGACGACCTGAAGAGCAGGGCCGAGCAGCTGGCGAAGGAGAAGGACACGGCCAGCTGCGCCTTGACGGAGGCGTAGGGTGCAGTCTTCAACAAGGCCAAGCTGCTCACTCGTGCCAACGATTCCATCCAGGACCTAAAGCTGAAGCTGGAGGGTCTTGAGGGGATGCTTTCAGAGGCCAAGGCCCGGGAGGTGACCCTGACCAAGAGCCTGGAGATGGAGAGGTAGCTGCAGAAGAACAATGTCGCCAATCACGAGGATTTCGTGAAGGGCGAAAACCTCTGGATCAGCCGCCTCGCCGACGTCGCCAACAGGATCACCGAGGAGCTGGCTGATATGGGGATGTCGGACGTGACGTACACCTCAGAGCCGAATGTGAGCCCCAACGCTAGGCTGACCCTGTTCTTCGAGGGCGTTCTTGGAGCCCTGGAGCAGTTCCGCTCTAACAGAGCGAGCTCTCTAGCCAAATAGGCTCGTCAACTTTGCTGGGGTGCCCTGACCATGGTTCTCACCAAGGTGGCGTACTAGCACCCCACCCTCGACTTCGACGCCGCGCTGGAGAGCTCGCGGAGGATACGGACCTCGCGCCGCTCAGGAAGCGCATCAAGCCCATCATCAGCCGCGTCGACAGAATCGAGAGGGTGGAGGGCCAGCGTCGGGACTAGGCACCCCGTTTCTCATTGCCGCTGCAGGTTCACGACCAAGACAATTTATATCTTTAGTTAGAACCGCATCAACAATTGATGTAACATAACTTTGCAGTACTTTTGAAACGATGCATGTTGTTTTCCAATTAGATCTTTCTCTGTATGTCCACCCTATGTTAACTGGGCAAGCTTGCCGGCGCGTAAACCCATGTTGCGGCACCTCGAGGACGGATCCCCAATAGCCTACCTGGTGTGCTTGCTGCCAGGAGAACCACCTTGCCGTTCTCAGCGCGGCCGCTCGAGCTGTGGAGCGGACTCGAGACAGAATGACAACGTTGCCAATAGCGGAAGGCTACCCTGCAATTCTCGACGCAGCCGCTTGAACTGTTGAGCAGACTCGAAATAGAACAAAGGCATTGCCAATAGTGGAAGGGCCCCATCGCATGCAGGTTTCTCATAGAGAGAGAAAGATCTCCAAGGAGAATAATCGTATATAAAAAGAATCACATAAAGTTTTTGTGTGACTTAGCTTTTCTGTCGCTGCGCGGGCGTTTGCTGCATTTGCAGATAATGTCGCCCGTTCGATCGCCTTCTTCCTTGGAAGCCATGGCGATGAAGGACTGCTAGACTAGCTGCTAAACCAGATTCTAACAACTGCGCCGCCTACCTGGCGTGCCAAAGATGTCGGTGGGAACGATACCTATAGGATCAATGTAATCCCTACTGCGGTCGGCGGGCGCGAGGTTTTGAGAAGAGCGGGTCTAAGAGCCAGCACAAAGGTCGTTTACCCAAGTTCGTGCCGCGGAGATCGTGTAAGACCCTACTCCTGTTCAAAGATCCAATTCCCTCTCCAATATGCCTCGGGCCTCCTTTTATAGTCGGCGAGGCGCCATGCTGGCACACAGAGGTGGAAAGAATGCGATAGCTATGCTTATCGCCTGTCATTACGGGACAAGACACATTAAATGCGCCCCTGAGGTGTCCCCTCGCTTTGTTGCCGCCTCGCCCTGCTTCGACACGCGCCCAGGCCAGCGAGGCGGGCAGCGCCATGTAGGCTGGCAGGCTGCTCAGCTGGCGCGGTGGCGGCGTCTTCACGAAGATCTGCATGTCACCACGCAGGTGCTTGCTGAGTTGGCCTCGGGGCCATACGTCGCCGCACAAGTGCTCGCCTGGCTGGTTGGGCTGGCAGCTGCATGGGCACAGCGGCGGGGTCTGGGTGCGCGCGGGCCTAGCCGCGGCCCCGCTGATGTCCTCAGCAAGGGTCTTGCCGGGGGCCCCGGCAAGGGTCTTGCCTGGTGCCCCGGCAAGGGTCGTGCCGTGGCACCGTGGTCGTCCCCGGCAAGGATGTTTCCGGAGGTCTCGTCTTCTAGTCCTCATCTAATCTTGTGTGTTAATGATCTTCACAAAGATCTGCATGCCACCATGGAGGTGCCTCCCGAGCCTTGGTTCCAACGTTGTTGATGATGTTGGAAACCTCGGGCTCAAGGGTGGCACGCTCCGCAGGAGGGCGAGGTGGACTCTCCCGGCAAGGCCCTTGCCGGGGCCGTGGAGGCCGCCCCGGCAAGGGTCTTGCCGGGAGAGTCCACCTCGCCCTCCTGCTCTTTGTGTCTCTGTCTTGGCGTTGCTTTGATCGTCTCGTGGCTTCGGCTTCCCTCCTTTACCCTGCTAAGTGTGGCCGCAGGTGCGGCTCTGACTGCCCGTGCACAGGTAAAGGGGAGCAAAGTAGAGCCCCTACTTCTGTACACTGACACTATTGACGAGAATAAACTTGCTTATGTGGAGAGTAATAAAATTTCTATGCTTGTAGATCATGAAAATAATGCTTTATGTGATAGTTATATTTTTGAATTCATTCATGATGCTACTGAAAATTATTATGAGAGAGGAACATGTGCTTTTACATATTGCAATAATATCAAGTTTCCTCTCTATGTGTTGAATATCTTGAAGCTATGCTTGTTTTACCTTCCTATGCTAGTTGATTCTTGTTCCCATAAGTTGTTTGCTAATAAAATCTCTATGCATAGGAAGTGGGTTAGGCTTAAATGTGCTAGTCATATGCTTCATGATGCTCCCGTTATGTTTCAATTCTTATCTTTTATGTGAGCATCATTGTCATCATCACGCCTAGCTAGAAAGGCATTAAAGAAAAGCGCTTGTTGGGAGACAACCCAACATTTATACCTACTGTTTTGGTGTGTCCAAATGATTATGCTACTGTAGTAGTCATGTTTTATAGCTTTTGTTTCAATAAAGTGCCAAGTAAGACCTTTAGGATAGCTTATGGTGATAGTTGTGTTGATCCTGCTGAAAATCAGAAACTTTTGCACCCAGTAAATTAGTTTTGATAATTCACAGAAACGTGCGTTTGATGTGATTCTATTTTCTATAGATTGGTACACCAATTTCTCAGGTTTTTCTATTTTGGTAGAATTTTTTGAGTCACAGAAGTATTCGAATGATACAGTTTACTACAGACTGTTCTATTTTTGACAGATTCTGTTTTCTATGTGTTGTTTGCTTATTTTGATGAACCTATGAGTAGTATCGGAGGGTATGAACCATAGAGAAGTTGGAATACAGTAGATATTACACAAATATTAATTTAAAATGAGTTCACAACAGTACCTAAGTGGTGATTTATTTTCTTATACTAACGGAGCTTACGAGTTTTCTGTTGAGTTTTGTGTTGTGAAGTTTTCAAGTTTTGGGTAAAGATTCGATGGACTATGGAATAAGGAGTGGCAAGTGCCTAAGCTTGGGGATGAAAAAGGCACCCCAAGGTAATATTCAAGGACAACCAAGAGCCTAAGCTTGGGGATGCCCCGGATGGCATCCCCTCTTTCATCTTCGTCTATCGGTAACTTTACTTGGAGCTATATTTTTATTCACCACATGATATGTGTTTTTCTTGGAGCGTCATTTTATTTTGTTAGTATTTGATTGCTGTTATTTATAATAATGTTTTGCATCTATATTTTTAATAAAAATGTCAAGGATAGCCTTTACCATGCTTATTTTGCAAGTATACATGTTGCTGTTTCAAAACAGAAAGTTTACCGCTGTTGCAAGAATTCCCTAGAAAAGTCAGAAAATGATAAAATGTTGAATTTTTTTTTTGCATATTGAGCTCTGATAAATTATCTACAGTGTAGTATTTTTCTCATAATTTTTTGAGTTAGGGAAGTATGATGAATCTTGCATTCTTTACAGACGGTACTGTTTTGGCAGATTGCTGTTATGTTTGCATTGTTTGCATATGTTGGCTTGTGATTTTATTTGAGGATAGGAGTACTAAATATGCAGAGGCATTTAGTATGCAATGTTGAATAATAATTTTAGTGATTTGTTACAGTAGAGAATGATAAGGATTTTGCATTGGTTTATACTAACTTATCTCACGAGTTCTTGTTGAGTTTGGTGTGGATGAACCTTTCAAGATTTAGGAAATCATGATATAAAAGGAATTAAGGAGACACAAAAGCTCAAGCTTGGGGATGCCCAAGGCACCCCAAGATAATATTTCAAGAAGTGTCAAGCATCCAAGCTTGGGGATGCCCTGGTAGGCATCCCACCTTTCTTCTTCAACAATTATCGGTTAGTATCGGTTGAACCTAAGTTTTTGCTACATCACATGATGTGAGCTATCCTTGAAATGTCATTTTGTTTTGTTTTGCTTGATGTTTGAATAATATCTCAAGATCTGAAATTCTTAAATGTTAGAGAGTCTTCACATGGTTGCATAATTATTCGACTACTCATTGATCTTCACTTATATCTTTTGGAGTAGTTTGTCATTTGCTCTAGTGCTTCACTTATATCTTTTTTAGAGCACGGCGGTGGTTTTATTTTTAAGAAATAGATGATCTCTCATGCTTAACTTATATTATTTTGAGAGTCTTTTAGAACAGCATGGTAATTTTCTTTGGTTATGAAATTAGTCCTAACTAGCAGGGTGACCCGCGCATTTGCGCGGCTAGCTATTCTTATTGTGTTTGGGTTATGTTTGTTTCTCATACTTTTTCTCAACACAAGATGCATACGTGAACACTCATACATATGTACATAAACTCGTCTTTATCAATGCACGCACACACATCCTACCCCTATGAGCACCTCCGAGAGTCTAAGTGGCACATTCGACTTGAACTCTGGTGGGCGGGGGATACCATTGTTCTCCTATTCATCCAACCACAGGTTGGTTCGCTATTTTTGTGTTAATGTTATATCATGTCTCGAGATGCCCACCTTTATGTTCATGCAACTCTATTTACATCAACTGACTGTCCATCCATTGATATGAAATTTTGGTGTTTATTAATCAAATATTTTGAAGGCATTACTTCACTCGCTCTCCTTGTGGTCATTTTTAATCATGTCCATGTCGTTCTACTACAATTAGTTACACTTAATTAACATGGTTTGATGCTCTCTACAATTATTGTTTGCAGCCCCAAAATAATTATTATTTCATTGCATAACATTCTTATTCATGAATATATATACCACGATGGCACTGATCTTTTGGTTTCATACCATGTACTGTTCATCCAATGTGCGCGGTTCTTATAAGATTTTATTTTTCCTAATTAAACACTTGTATGTTTCTCTCAGTTATCATGAAATCTGCTAGTTAGCAGCAATTCATTTATACCTATGTTCATCATTATTCTAATCTTGCCGACATGTATCGCTATTTCATATACACATATAGTGGACCTAGAATTTTCAAAATAAAAAGGTCAATTTTGTATATTTCAGAAAATTCCTATATAAGCAGGTCAATTTTCTAATTTCAACGTTAATATGCTTATTTAGGAATTTCAAAAAGAAACGAATATGGTGATCCATAATACTCCCTTCGTCTCAAAATAAGTGCCTCGACTATAGTACAACTTAAATAAGCTTCTTGACTTCAGTATAACTTTATACTAAAGTTAGTACTAAATTGAGACATTTATTTTGAGACTAAGTGAGTAGTATATTCAAAGTTTGATAAAGCTAACCGGGCCTCCCTTTGGTGAGGGAGTACAAAATAAGTGTCTCGACTTAAGTACAACTTAAATAAGCTTCTTGACTTCAAAGTATAACTTTATACTAAACTTAGTACAAAATTGAGACATTTATTTTGAGACGAAGGGAGTAGTATATTCAAAGTTTGATAAAGCTAACCGGCCTCCCTTTGGTGAGGGAGTAGTAAATAGTGCGTCCATTCTCATTTTTGCCTTTTTAGATAATAGATAAATATATTTATTTGTAAAATTCTACATAATGAACAACTATATGTGCATACAAAATAATGCTTCAGATTTTTTAACAACAAAGTAGGTATTTTTAAGTGGGCTACATCAGTCGACAATTATTTTTATGCCAAAATACATTAGTCAATTTTGACATACATGCACGTGTTGTCGCTAGCATCTATGGAGTACTTTTCTTAACCTGCAGGCAGATATTGTTTTGTTTTTTATTTAGGGGATTTGGATTCTCTTCGATTGATTGAGTTGGTAAAGGAATAATGCAGCGTGCACGAGCAAGAATGCAGCGTATGCGTGACCAAGACTCCTGGGCGTATGTTTATTTTTTTTTTTTTTTGCTTGATTGAGATCAAGCGTGGGAATTTTAAGCGTGTATAATAGGAATCTTTATGGAGCGTGCGTGCCTAGAACTCAAGCCTACTTTTTTTTAATGGAAGCATAGATGAGATCTATGTTAAATCACATATTGAATCTAAACCGTTGAAATCTCATAACTTAACATTGATACATCTTAACCGTTCGTTTTCTATCATCTTAATAATATAATAGATATGATGGACATCCAAGTTGGGTATAATAAAAACTTTCATATAAAGTGCATTGAATACTATGAGAAGTTTGATACTTGATAATTGTTTTGAGATATAGAGGTCGTAATGTTAGAGTCATGCTAGTTGGGTAGTTATGAAATTGATAAATACATGTGTTGAAGTTGGCAAGTCCCGTAGCATGCACGTATGGTAAAAGTTGTGTGGCAAAATTGTAGCATGGGGTGTTCTTTTGATTGCCTTCCTTATGAGTGGAGGTCGGATCGCGCGATGGTTAACTCCTACCAACCCTTCCCCTACGAGCATGCGTAGTACTACATTGCTTCGAGGGCTAATAAACTTTTGCAATAAGTATATGAGTTCTTTATGACTAATGTGAGTCGATGGATTATACACACTCTTACCCTTCCATCATTGCTAGCCTCTACAGTACCGTGCATTGCCCTTCTTTCTCACCTTGAGAGTTGGTGCAAACTTTGCCGGTGCATCCAAACCCCGTGATACGATACGCTCTATCACACATAAACCTCCTTATATCTTCCTCAAAACAGCCACCATACCTACCTATTATGGCATTTCCATAGCCATTCCGAGATATATTGCCATGCAACTTTCCACCGTTCTGTTTATTATGACAAGTTCCATCATTGTCATATTGCCTTGCATGATCATGTAGTTGACATTGTATTTGTGGCAAAGCCACCTTTATAATTTTTTCATACATGTCGCTCTTGATTCATTGCATATCCCGGTACACCGCCGGAGGCATTCACATAGAGTCATATTTTGTCCTAAGTACTGAGTTGTAATTCTTGAGTTGTAAATAAATAAAAGTGTGATGATTTCCATTGTTAGAGCATTGTCCCAAGTGAGGAAAGGATGATGGAGACTATGATTCCCCCACAAGTCGAAATGAGACACCGGACTTTATGAAACAAAGAGGCCAAAGAAGCCCAAATAAAAAAAAAGAGGCCAAAGAAGCGCACCAAAAAAAAGAAAAAAAAGAAAAAATGAGAGAAAAAGAGAGAAGGGACAATGTTACTATCCTTTTACCACACTTGTGCTTCAAAGTAGCACCATGATCTTCGTGATAGAGAGTCTCCTATGTTGTCACTCTCATATACTAGTGGGAATTTTTCATTATAGAACTTGGCTTGTATATTCCAATGACGGGCTTCCTCAAAATGCCCTAGGTCTTCATGAGAAAGCAAGTTGGATGCACACCCACTTAGTTTCTATTTGAGCTTCATACCTTTATAGCTCTAGTGCATCCGTTGCATGGCAATCCCTACTCCTCGCATTGACATCAATTGATGGGCATCTTCATAGCCCTCTGATTAGACGCGTCAATGTGAGACTTTCTCCTTTTTTGTCTTCTCCACACAACCTCCATCATCCTACTCTACACCACCCATAGTGATATATCCATGGCTCACGCTCATGTATTGCGTGAGGGTTGAAAAAGCTGAAGCGCGTTAAAAAGTATGAACCAATTGCTTGGCTGAAACCATGGTTGTGCATGATGGGAGTATTTTGTGTGACGAAAATGAAGCATGGCCTAACTATATGATTTTGTAGGGATAAGCTTTCTTTGGCTATGTTATTTTGATAAGACATGATTACTTTGTTTATGCTTGAAGTATTACTATTTTTTTGTCAATAATAAACTTTTATCTTGAATCTTATGGATCTAAATATTCATGCCACAATAAAGAGAATTATATTGAGAAATATGTTAGGTAGAATTCCACATATTTTTTTATGTTTTTATCATTTACCTACACGAGGACGAGCAGGAATTAAGCTTGGGAATGCTTGATATGTCTCCAACATATCTATAATTTTTGATTGTTCCATGCTATTATATTATCTGTTTTGGATGTTTAATGGGCTTTACTATATACTTTTATATTATTTTTGGGACTAACCTATTAACCGAAGGCCTAGTCCAAATTGCTGTTTTTTTGCCTATTTCAGTGTTCCGCAG
Source organism: Aegilops bicornis (assembly GCA_021605145.1). NCBI lineage: Eukaryota > Viridiplantae > Streptophyta > Magnoliopsida > Poales > Poaceae > Aegilops > Aegilops bicornis. The sequence goes on along the minus strand of CM038671.1, from coordinate 772,069,578 downwards.
AAAATGAATGTCAAACGGAGTCCAAACGGAATGAAACCTTCTGGAGAGTTATTTTTGGAACAAACGCAATCCAGGAGACTTGGAGTACACATCAGGGAAGGAACGAGGTGGCCACGAGGGTCCAGGGCGCGTCCTAGGGGGGTGTGCACGCCCCCACCCTCGTGGGCCCCTTGTGACTCCCTGCCGACTTCTTTCATATATATACCCATATACCCCGAAAACATCCAGGAGCACAATATATCAGGGGTTCCGCTGCCGCAAGCCTCTGTAGCCACCAAAAACCAATCGGGACCCTGTTCCGGCACCCTGCCAAAGAGGGGATCCTTCACCGGTGGCCATCTTCATCATCCCGGCGCTCTCCATGACGAGGAGGGAGTAGTCCACCCTCGGGGATGAGGGTATGTACCAGTAGCTATGTGTTTGATCTCTCTCCCTCATGTTCTTGATTCGGCACGATCTTGATGTACCACGAGCTTTGCTATTATAGTTGGATCTTATGATGTTTCTCCCCCTCTACTCTCTTGTAATGGATTGAGTTTTCCCTTTGAAGTTATCTTATCGTATTGAGTCCTTAAGGATTTGAGAACACTTGATGTATGTCTTGCATGTGCTTATCTGTGGTGACAATGGGATATTCACGTGATCTACTTGATGTATGTTTTGGTGATCAACTTGCGGGTTCAGTGACCTTGTGAACTTATGCATAGGGGTTGGCACACATTTTCGTCTTGACTCTCTGGTAGAAACTTTGGGGCACTCTTTGAAGTACTTTGTGTTGGTTGAATAGATGAATCTGAGATTGTGTGATGCTTATCGTATAATCATGCCCACGGATACTTGAGGTGACATTGGAGTATCCAGGTGACATTAGGGTTTTGGTTGATTTGTGTCTTAAGGTGTTATTCTACTATGAACTCTATGATAGATCGAACGGAAAGAATAGCTTCGTGTTATTTTACTACAGACTCTTGAATAGAACGATCAGAAAGAATAACTTTGAGGTGGTTTCATACCCTACCATAATCTCTTCATTTGTTCTCCGCTATTAGTGACTTTGGAGTGACTCTTTGTTGCATGTTGAGGGATAGTTATATGATCCAATCATATTATTATTGTTGAGACAACTTGCACTAGTGAAAGTATGAACCCTAGGCCTTGTTTCCTAGCATTGCAATACCGTTTGTGCTCACTTTTATCATTAGTCACCTTGCTGTTTTTATATTTTCAGATTACAAAAACCTATATCTATCATCCATATTGCACTTGTATCACCATCTCTTCGCCGAACTAGTGCACCTATACAATTTGCCATTGTATTGGGTGTGTTGGGGACACAAGAGACTCTTTGTTATTGTAACACCCCCAGTGTCATGCTACAGTAACCCTCTTTGATTAAGCTAATCATTTTTCCAAAACAGTGCTTAATCACCTTTGTTCAATATCCCATTTCAAATTCCAGTCAATTCAAATTCAAGTGATGTTTGAAGTTGCTCAAAAGTTGCTGGGAAAATGTTCATCATTTGCCAAAACTTCCATAACAATTATTTGTTAAGGACCACAACATCAATTTTGTGCAAAGATGAGCATTAGCAATTATAAGAGCACCAATTCAGTATTTTTCAATGCTATCCTATTTATGAAAAATATCAAATGAATTATTCTGGTCTCCAAAATATTTATGGCACTGTCTATAATCACCAGGGATTTAATGGGACTCCTCCCAAATTTTTCCTAAGTGAAATAGTTGACCAAATAATTCCCTTTCTCTCTCTGTTAATAAATAAATGCTAAAACAGAAAAGAAAAACTGTTTACAGTAAAAGAAAAAAAGGAAAAGCCCCCCCTTCAACTGGGCCGATTGGCCCATTGCCATCAAGGCTTTGGGCCTCAGCCCACCTGGCTGACCCAGGCCGACCAGCTCCCCCTCCCGCGTCGTCTTCACTGTGCGGGCGACCGAGCGCCCGTGCCCGCGGTCGCCGCCCGACCGGCTCGCTGCCCCACGCCGTGGCAACGCAGGGGGATAAGGACGAGCCCTCCCCCCTCGACCTCGTCCTCGTCAGCCCCCCTCCCCGCGCAGATATTTTTCCTCTCCCCCCAGATCCCTCCTCGTTCTCCCCCTCGTTCCCCATCGACGCCCGAGCGCGGTCGCCGCCATTCTCCGTCGTCCCCGCGGCCACCGGCGTCCCCGAGCTCGGCAACCAAGCATGGGAGGTGCGCCATACTCCGCTTAACCGTCCTCGTCCATAAGCTGGAGTCGGGGAGGTCGGCGACGTCGGCATCGCCCTCTTCCCCTTCTGGGTGGTCACCGGCGATCACCGGAGCCACAGGCCTCCCTCTGCGCTCCCGAACCCCGAGAGGCCTCCGTGTGCCTGCCCCGTAAGCTCCGCCTCCTTCCTCCCCATCCTTGCTCCATTGCCCCCTTCCCTAGCTAGCTGGCCGTAAGCGCCGGCTCCGCCGTCCGCAATTGCTGCCGCGCACGAGATCCTGAGCTCCTCCTGCTCCGTCTAGTCCCCGTAGCGCACTCCTGGAGGACTGCTGCTCCCGACTAGCCCTTTAACCTGAGTTGTAGCACGCCATAGCAACTTTTCCGCCGTCGATCAGAAGCCGCCTCCGCTGACCTCGCCGCCGGGCGACGCTTTCCGGCCAGGTCCGGGCGATGTTACCACCACCACTCGGACGCGTGGTCGAAAGTGACTGTTCAACGTGCTCGGGCGGCACCTTTCCGTGCCTCACGCTGCTTCGGCCAACTCCGGCGACGCTGCTGGGTAGGCTCGGCTGGGCCACTCCGGGCTGACTGGCGCCGATGTGGCACCGCCTGGGTAATCGCCAATGGGCACTGGTCCTCACTGCCCGGATGACCCAGTCCACCCGATGACTGGTTTTGACCAGTCGCTGACATGCGGGCCCCACACCCTTAATCAAAGTTTTATTTATTTAAATTATTTAGTTAACTTAATGAGACACTGACATGTGGGGCCCAGTTGCCAATAACTTCATAGTAGTTTTAAATAAACTCTGTTAAGGCCCCTGTCCATGACAAGTGGGCCCCACTTGTCATTTTGACCAGTCAACCGCACTGTTGACTGCTGACGTCGCTCCTACGTCATGCTGACGTCATATTCCATTTCTGTTAATATAAATAATTTCGGAATATGTTTAAAATTTAGAAAATTCATATAAAATCATCTGTAACTCGGATGAAAATGTTTTCTATATGAAAGTTGCTCAGAAAAATCCAACGAATCCGAATACAAGGTCCATTCATCTGTCACATGCCCCTATCATGCTGAACATGGGACATTCCCCCTCCGGTCATCTCTGTCTGACATTAGTCGAAAAGGAGAAAACATTCCCGGTTGATTCCCCCCTTCACCTTTATCGTGTAGCCATACGTTAGGTCACTCCCGGCACAGCATATTGCCACGTTCTTCTTTGTGATGCTATGTTTGCTTTATATTTACTGTTTCTCCCCCCTCTTCTCTCCGGTAGACCCCAAGACCGATGCTGCCCCTGTGATCGACTACGTCACCGACGACCCCTCCTTCTTGTCTGAGCAACCAGGCAAGCCCCCCTTTGATCATCCCGATATCGCCCATTCCATTCTCTCATGCTTGCATTAGATTTTGCTACTGTTATTGTTTGCTCCTATTCTGATGCATAGCCTGCTTTTGTAACCTGCTCATTGTTACCTACCTGCTTATCCTAAACTGCTTAGTATAGGTTGGTTAGTGATCCATCAGTGACCCCCACCTTGTCCTTGTTGCTCCTGCTTCATCTTTGAAGACCCGATCAACGGGACCGAAGACCAGGCCCCGGCACCGCACATCACTTTCCCCTTAGTTTCTCAACAATACTGGGTTACTATCGAGTACCGAGGGTGAACCTCTTCAGCACTTCTCATGTTAACCCTGTAGTGTAGTCATTCGGTCGTGGTCATCGAGGGTGATTTCCTCCTTAACCACTTCCGATACGGCTCTGTCGTGCAACCTCTCAAGTGTGAACCTCGGGGGTGATTCCTCTTACGTTCACCTTGATGATTACATCTAGTGGAATTCATCGGGGGTGATTCCTCGGGTTTTCCCCTTGATGTTTGGACACACAGATACTTGGACTTTACCAATGTTACTTGGAAAGACGGGTCGACCCTGAGGGGTGCCCGCGCGAGCTTAATTGCGAGTGATGTGGAGTCGGGTTGACCTAGAAGGTGCCCGGGAGATAATTACGGCGTGGCGGGCATTCCTAGCCCTTGCCGCAAGTCCTCGAGGCAGAGGCAACGGGTCACATCTTCGTGAGTCTCGCTTGTTACCATGCGTTCCTAATCCACTACGATTTGGATATTTGATCCGAGGGGCCTCGGCCCGATAGCACTAACCATCACCGGCATAGTATGGGCGTTACGTCGTATGCATCACCAAGCTTAATAGACGCGTTAGCGGTGGCGGCGTCGCCGGGTTGGAGTGCGTAAGCGCCTGCCTTGTTGAAGGAGGTAGCTAGGTCTGCTCACCGGCCGCGTACGCAATGTGCAGGAGTTCTCGGGGAGATGGCCCATGACCCCTGGGGGCATAGGTTTAGTCTGGCGTGCTGGCCTCTCTATTAAGCCTGGGTCGGGTTGCGGCGTATTGTTTGGCCGAGGCCGGGCATGACCCAGGAAAATGTGTCCGGCCGGAGTTAATCGAGCGTGGTGGGTAAGTTGGTGCACCCTGCGGAAGAAAACATCTATCGATAGCACATGCTTTACGATAACGGACACTTGGAGTTGTATCGATCGATACAACTAGAACTGGATACTTGTGATGAGAATTGGATGGCGATGAGAAATGGATTGTGATGATAACTGGATAGTATGGCTCAGGATTTCTTTCTCACGTGGAGTCGAGAAAGGATCTCCGGCGAGGTTGATAACACTACTACTACTTTACCTTATGCTACTCTACTCCCTCCTGTTTGCTGCAAGATGGTGGTTTCCGAAGATGCTAGTCTTCGATAGGACTAGGCCTTCTCTCTATTCTCGGCATTTCAAGAAGCCACCCACATATACATCCCATTTCATTGATACCGATGCATATGTAGTGTAGATCCTTGCTTGCGAGTACTTTGGATGAGTACTCACGATTGCTTTGCTCCCCTTTTCCCCCTTCTTTCTTCTTTCTGGTTGTCGCAACCAGATGGTGGAGCCCAGGATCCAGATGACACCACCTACGACTACGACTACCCCGAGGGTACCTACTACTTCGTGGAGGCCGCCGACGACCAGGAGTTGTTAGGAGGCTCCTAGGCAGGAGGCCTTGCCTTTTCGATCGTAGATGCTTTTGTGCTAGCCTTCTTAAGGCAAACTTGTCTAACGTATGTCTGTACTCAGATATTGTTGCTTCCGCTGACTCTTGTGCATTCAAGCTTATGTATTCTAGCCCTCGAGGCCCCTGGCTTGTAATATAAAGCTTGTATTATTTTAATTTGTGTCTAGAGTTGTGTTGTGATATCTTCCCGTGAGTCCTTGATCTTGATCGTACACATTTGCGTGTATGATTAGTGTACGATTGAATCGAGGGCGTCACAAGTTGGTATCAGAGCCGAATGCCTGTAGGTAGCCCCCTTCCAACTCCTTGGCCGAAGTCGGGTCTAGTCACTACAAAACTTTTACTAACATGGCTGTGTTTCCTACGGGCCCACGTCGCCATTAGGAGCTTTTATTCCTCGTCTATACTCTGGGACTCTAATCTCTCGTCTATTCGGGTTAAACATTTTACTGACTCTGACATTACGTTCTCGTACCCACTTCCTCCTGGAGAGCCCCGACATTACCGATGATCGCTTGCTTTGCCAGAAGATTCTGCAGATACTCCTCGAGGTTTCTCGAGACCCTGTACCCACTGCCTTGCAGTTCCTGACCATAGATAATCCCCGTGAATAACATCCTTGCCGCTTGTACCTTCATACCCAGTTGCTCCTATTATTACAAGATGTACTCTCCGTTGTTTCGAGAATCCTTTATGCCTTCTGCTTTGCGGCTTATTTTTGCACTACGGATGATTCACTAAACCCGTTTATCCCCAGTTGTTCATGTGTTTCACAAATTCTTTGGAATACTATTCGATCTACCGATAATCCTTAGTAGCCTATTGCTCCTGTTCTTCCTTACCGTCTTACATTATGGTTAATTCCATATGTCTAACAATATTCTTTAAAATTATTTGTGATTGTCATTCTGTTCCTATGGATTCAACGTATGAGCGAATACTCGCAATCATCAATTAGTCCTTGGAAATTTCCTTTCCGGCTCCGACATCGCTCTGGATATGAGCTGGTTCTTTCCCAATCAAGGTTTGGTCGGGTGCACCTCTAAGTCTATTCAACTTACTCATCTTTTGATCAGAGCCTCTGCTTCTGATCCTTCGTCTTTAAATCATAATTACTTTGTACCCAGGCATCGAATCATTCAGACGTTTCTATAAGCCAATGCCTTTGCATCCCCTTCTTAATCTGATTGATTACCGATAATCACATCAACTCTGTCATGAATTGCCAGATCCATTGCTGGGTTGTTATCCGACTGTGTCCTTCACATCCAAATTCTTGTGAGTTTTTCCCTAATACATAATATCTTCGGTAAATGGTATCATCTTCTTTGACTTCGATACTCTGCTTTTGAAATCGTATCTTTTGTTTGGTTGATGGTTGTATAGATTCATGAAAATGCCCTTATAGGTTGAACTTATGCCTTCCATAATCCGTATGAACCCGAGAGTTCTCACGAGTCTTACTCTTCTGGTACTTCAACAGATAAATCTTCTGCACTACAATTTCTTCGAAAACGAGGAGTGAATGAAAGGTTATGCATTGAAGAAGTGGGAGTCGACCTTGAACCTTTGTGTTCATGCCCATGGGCCCGATGTAGAACTTATCGTGGAAGCTGCTCGTAAAAATAATTACCCCTTGTTATAGGTTCATCTTCTATCGGTGGTTTGATCATTCATAACCGTGGTTCCGACCATAGTTTCTTCTTAATTCCATTTCCCGGACAAGTTAAAATACTTGTCTCCTGTAAGTCATTTCACCTGTCCAACCTCTAATATGATCTACCTTCAAGTATTGCCTCATGTTATCTCGAGAATAACAAAGAACTTTTTTCCTTCCTATGAGTCTTCTTCTAGTATTGCTACTCACCGATTTCAAATTTCCCTCTGGTTCCGAGTTGTTAGTCACTCGAGAACACAGATAAGTGAATCGCTTCTGCACTCCGATTCAATAACTCTAAGTAATTTTCATTGCTTACGAGTTTAATAATCCTTCAAGTCATTCCTAGCCTGACCGGCAATATCATTATCATGCTAAATTTTAACTGTGCTACCTGGTCCTTCTCCTGGAGCACAATTTTCGACGATGAGCTAAGCCTACGTCGATTTACCTCATCATATCATTTCGCCTTGAACAACAAGCATGATTCGAGTTGGTGTCGAATCCTTTGTTCTCGTAGCCTTTCACTTCATTCTTCCTTTTCTGCTCGATGGCATCTTCATAGAGTCTCTCGACAAAATTTGTCGTGATCACCGTCAACACTTTGTCTTCTTCAGAGATGACAATTGAATTCATGGTGAGAAATACCATCCGTGACCTTCGATGATTTGAGTTATCATTGACAACCCCCCTTGTCTTCTTTCCAACACATGTTTGATCACGCCTTGGTTAAACCTTGGACTCCTTGCTATTCCTGCAATTGTTCCTTGTGTATTTCTTGTGATCTTCAACTCCAACCCCTACTTGTAACACCATGTTAATACTACCTCGAAGCATGACTGAGGTATTCCGAATATCAACAGAAACATTGGAAGCACATTGTCGAATGTTTCTTGATCTATTATCCAAACACCGTTGTATGGGTAATATCATGATTCTTCCCTCGCCCCCTTTATCTAAATGCTTTTGAACTTGTTGTCATATAATGTATATCCTGCTCCGCTTCCCCTTGGAAGGATATATTCCCAATTCTTGTGTGTAAACACATTTTCCTTTCCAGTGTTCTGATTAATCTAATGATCGCCTTTTCCTTTCCATTGGTTTGTTTAAACCTACTTGTGATCTATATGATCTAAGCAGTATTAGTTCCCTGCTTATGGAAACACCTCGGTGTACAATTTGTCAGTAAGACCTTGTTATTATTGCTGTTGACATTCCGGTAACCACCGATGGACGAGAACTTTGCCTATTGGTCCGCCTCGTTCAACGAGCAGGAAAATGGTTCTCTTCGTCCCTCGCCCTTGGTACAGACGTTGTTGGCAACATAACTGACAGTCTATCATCTGACATGCCTTGCTATCGTTCCCCATTCTAATATTAACCCACATGGTGGGCCCATAACCCACAGTTCCACAGGATCGAAACCTGACTCTCTTGTATACCCCCTGTTTCTAAAAGTTTTTCCTCACGCTTGGTTTCGTATGTAATTCACAAGTCACCTTCCGAGAGATCACCAATTCTGGTATCAGACAAAATACTTATTCCCATCGCTTCGAAACTCTTCCACACTCTGTTTCAGGCAACGAACGATCGCCTACCCAATTGAAGCTTTTTATTGCACCTTCTTACCTTGCTCTCGATGACTTTCTTGAATTTCAACTTGAGAGATGCCTCTTTGCCAATTTCACTGAGATAGTCCCCAGATAACTATCTTGTGTTAAGCTCTGTCTTTTCCGAGTCTTTCCAACTTACTCCACCCCTTAAATCTTGGGACGAGATTTCTTGTAGTAGAGGAGATTTGTAACACCCCTAGTGTCATGCTATAGTAACCCTCTCTGATTAAGCTAATCATTTTTCCAAAACAGTGCTTAATCACCTTTGTTCAATATCCCATTTCAAATTCCAGTCAATTCGAATTCAAGTGAAGTTTGAAGTTGCTCAAAAGTTGTTGGGAAAATGTTCATCATTTGCCAAAACTTCCATAACAATTATTTGTTAAGGACCACAACATCAAATTTGTGCAAAGATGAGCATTAGCAATTATAACAGCACCAATTCAGCATTTTTAAATGCTATCCTATTTATGAAAAATATCAAATGAATTATTCTGGTCTCCAAAATATTTATGGCACTGTCTATAATCACCAGGGATTTAATGGGACTCCTCCCAAATTTTTCCTAAGTGAAATAGTTGACCAACTAATTCCCTTTCTCTCTCTGTTAATAAATAAAAGCTAAAACAGAAAAGAAAAATTGTTTACAGTAAAAGAAAAAAAGGAAAAGCCCCCCCTTCAACTGGGCCGATTGGCCCAGCTGGCCATCGCGCCCCCCTTGGGCCTCAGCCCACCTGGCTGACCCAGGCCGACCAGCTCCCCCTCCGCTGCGTCTTCACTTTCAGCATGCAGGCGATCGAGCGCCCGTGCTCATGGTCGCCGCCCGGCTCGCTGCTGCCACGCCACAACGCAGGGGATAAGGACGAGCCCTCCCCTCGACCTCGTCCTCGCCAGCCCCCCCTTCCCGCAGATATTTTTCCCTCCCCAGATCCTCCTCGTTCTCCCCCTCGTTCCCCATCGACGCCCGAGCGCGGTCGCCGCCATTCTCCGTCGTCCCCGCGGCCACCAGCGTCCCCGAGCCCGGCAACCAAGCCTGGGAGGTGCGCCGTACTCCGCTTCACCGTCCTCGTCCATCAGCTGGAGTCGGGGAGGTCAGCGACGTCGGCATCGCCCTCTTCCCCTTCTCAGTGGTCACCGGCGATCACCGGAGCCACGGGCCTCCCTCTGCGCTCCAGAACCCCGAGAGGCCTCCGTGTGCCTGCCCCGTAAGCTCCGCCTCCTTCCTCCCCGTCCTTGCTCCGTTTCCCCCTTCCCTACCTAGTTGGCCGTAAGCGCTGGCTCCGTCGTCCGCCATTGCTGCCGCGCATGAGATCCCGAGCTCCTCCTGCTCCGTCTAGTCCCCGTAGCGCACTCCGTCATATTCCATTTCTGTTAATATAAATAATTTAAGAATATGTTTAAAACTTTGAAAATTCATATAAAATAATCTGTAACTCGGATGAAAATGTTTTCTATATGAAAGTTGCTCAGAAAAATCCAACGAATCCGAATACGCGGTCCATTCATCTGTCACATGCCCCTAGCATGCTGAACATGGGACATTCCCCCTCCGGTCATCTGTCTGACACAGGTCCGAAACCGGGAAAACATTCCCGGTTGATTCCCCCCTTCACCTTTATCGTGTAGCCATACGTTAGGTCACTCCTGGCACAACATATTGCCACGTTATGCTTTGTGATGCTATGTTTGCTTTGTATTTACTGTTTCTCCCCCCTCTTCTCTCTGGTAGACCCCAAGACCGATGCTGCCCCTGTGATCGACTACGTCACCGATTTACCCCTCCTTGTCACGAGCAACCGTGCAAGCCCCCTTTGATCATCCCGATATCGCCCATTCCATTCTCTCATGCTTGCATTAGATTTTGCTACTGTTATTGTTTGCTCCTATTCTGATGCATAGCCTGCTTTTGTAACCTGCTCATTATTACCTACCTACTTATCCTAAACTGCTTAGTATACGTTGGTTAGTGATCCATTAGTGACCCCCACCTTGTCCTTGTTGCTCCTGCTTCATCTTTTAAGACCCGATCAACGGGACCGAAGACCAGGCCCCGGCACCGCACATCACTTTCCCCTTAGTTGCTCAACACTACTGGGTTACTATCGAGTACCGAGGGTGAACCTCTTCAGCACTTCTGATGTTAACCTCAGTAGTGTAGTCATTCGGTCGTGGTCATCGAGGGTGATTTCCTCCTTAACCACTTCCGATACGGCTCTGTTGCAACCCTCAAGTGTGAACCTCGGGGTGATTCCTCTTCGTTCACCTTGATGATTACATCTAGTGGAATTCATCGGGGATGATTCCTCGGTTTTCCCTTGATGTTTGGACACACAGATACTTGGACTTTACCAATGTTACTTGGAAAGACGGGTCGACCCTGAGGGGTGCCCGCGCGAGCTTAATTGCGAGTGATGTGGAGTCGGGTTGACCTGGAGTGTGCCCACGAGATAATTACGAGGCGTGGTCGGGCATTCCTAGCCCTTGCCGCAAGTCCTCGAGACGGGGCAACGGGGTCACATCTTTCGTGAGTCTCTGCTTCTTACCGCGCGTTCCTAATCCACTACAATTTGGATATTTGATCCGAGGGGCCTCTAGCCTGATAGCACTAACCATCACATGGGCATAGTATGGGCATTCTGCGTCGTATGCATCAGCCGAAGCTTAATAGGCGTTAGTGACTGAGCGGCGCGCGCCGGGTTGGACTGCTTAAGCGCCTGCCTTGTTGAAGGAGGTAGCTAGGTCTGCTCACCGGACGCGTACGCAACATGCAGGAGTTCTCGGGGAGATGGCCCATGACCCCTGGGGGCATAGGTTTAGTCCGGCGTGCTGGCCTCTCTATTAAGCCTAGGTCGAGTTGCGGCGTAATTTTTGGCCGAGGCCGGGCATGACCCAGGAAAATGTGTCCGGCCGGAGTTAATCGAGCGTGGTGGGTAAGTTGGTGCACCCCTGCAGGGAAGAAAACATCTATCGATAGCATGTCCTATGGTAACGGACACTTGGAGTTCTATCCCGATCGATACAACTCGAACTGGATACTTGTGATGAGAATTGGATGGCGATGAGAAATGGATTGTGATGATAACTGGATAGTATGGCTCTGGGATTTCTGTCTCACAGGGAGTCGAGAAAGGATCTCCGGCCGAGGTTGATAACACTACTACTACTTTACCTTATGCTACTCTACTCCCTCCTGTTTGCTGCAAGATCCTTTCTTGCGAGTACTTTGGATCAGTACTCACGGTTGCTTTGCTCCCCTTTTCCCCCTTCTTTCTTCTTTCTGGTTGTCGCAACCAGACGGTGGAGCCCAGGATCCAGACGACACCACCGGCGACTACTACTACCCCGAGGGTACCTACTACTTCGTGGAGGCCACCGACGACCAGGAGTAGTTAGGAGGCTCCTAGGCAGGAGGCCTTGCCTTTTCGATCGTAGATGCTTTTGTGCTAGCCTTCTTAAGGAAAACTTGTCTAACTTATGTCTGTACTCAGATATTGTTGCTTCCGCTGACTCTTGTGCATTCAAGCTTATGTATTCTAGCCCTCGAGGCCCCTGGCTTGTAATATAAAGCTTGTATTATTTTAATTTGTGTCTAGAGTTGTGTTGTGATATCTTCCCGTGAGTCCTTGATCTTGATCGTACACATTTGCCTGTATGATTAGTGTACGATTGAATCAAGGGCGTCACAGTTATTTGGTTGCAGGGTTGTTTGAGAGAGACCATCTTCATCCTACACCTCCCATGGATTGATAAACCTTAGGTCATCCACTTGAGGGAAATTTTCTACTGTCCTACAAACCTCTGCACTTGGAGTCCCAACAACGTCTACAAGAAGAAGGTTGCGTAGTAGACATCAGTGCCTGCCGGAGAATCACATCTGCCGTGTTATAGGCGCAGGGTCCAGCCCCCTGCTAAATTCTTCTTTTGCCCATGGTTATTGCAATTACCCCGACCGAAGTAGCGTTCGAGTCGGGGATGGGAGCACCCAAGTCTAGATAGAGTGGAAAGGTTTTCTAATGCGCAAGTCACAAATACGAACAGGAATGGGCAGGGGAGGAACTTTATCTGATTAAGTTGTTGATGGAGACGCCGGGTCCAGCAGTCTTCTCAATCTCTTGCCGGGATGTTGTCACTACGACCGGAGGGAAGAAAGGACAAGGGGCATGGAATCTTGGCGGTTTCCCAACACTTGTTAGAATCTAAGGTAGCACAATATCCTGGACAAGTACGCATGCATACATATATATGAACATGGAAACTAGTAGGAAATTGTACAAGCTAAAAACTATTTTGCTGCGCACAGGGTCTGCGCCTGGCTCTGTACATAGGGTTATATGCCTTGCCAGCAAGGCTAGTACAAAAGGGGGTCGCCAGAGCTCCCGGCAACCGCGCCCTATGGGTAAAACTTGCGAAGATGGTCGATGTTCCAGGAGTTGCTCACTGGAATGCTATCTTCGGTCTCCAGTTGGACTGCGCCGGGCCTTGTGACTCGTATTACCTGATAGGGGCCTTCCCACTTTGGCATCAACTTGTTGGAATTCTTGGCGGACTGAACGCGCCGAAGATCAAGGTCACCTTCCTCAAGGCTTCGGGCTTGAACCTTGTGGCCATGGTAGCAGCGCAAGGCTTGTTGGTAGAAGCTCGAAGACGATCTTCCTCAAGGACCGTCGCATCATCTTGGTGCAACTGCTCTTGCGCAAGCTCACACTACAAAAAAATACACTTCCGTGATGATACGTGTTTGTCACAGTAGGTTGCGTTTTTTCATGCATGTACATCCATGACGATTTTACGACAGAATCAAGATAGTCATACCTGTGCTATCGTAGAAGTGTTCCATGACATTACCAAAATTATCATCACGGAAGTGTCCACTTCCATGACGATAAATCACGCGTCATAGAAGTGCTTTCGTCAAGGGTGACTGACACATGGCATCCATCGTAACGGAATGCCATTAAGCTATCGAGTTGGGTTTTGGATCCGATAACCCGTTAACAGCCCCGACCAATGGGGATTTTCCACGTGTAAAATCATCATTGGCTGGAGGAAACACGTGTCGGCTCATTGTTGGGACAGATGTCATCCACTCATTGGATGTAGGCGCCTATGATACGCTTCGGACGCGTGTACCGACCCAACAGAGGCTCATTCCCGTGAAAAGGCCAGCCCGTTTGACTTGGTCAAAAGGTGGCGGGCCGGCCCATGGAAAGCCTGTTAAAGGCCTGTTCGCATATAGCCCATTTACAGCCCACTAACCCAAGGCCCGTTACGCCCTATCCGAATTAGGCCGAGTAGCGTCATCTGGGCCAGCTAATATGATTCCAGCTCGTTTTCACTTCTGGCACATGTATGGCCCATGACGTCTTTCGGCCCATATCAGGCCCTTTGTAACTCTTGGCCTATTAACGGCCCGCAGTGAAACTGGCCCGTAATGAACAGTGTATCACTTTACACCCATTAACAGCCCGTGGTGAAACTGGCCCATAATGAATAGTGTATCACTTTATACCCATTAACGGCCCGTTATTCCGTTGGGCTTTCCATTTCATGTTATCTTTCGGCCTTCTAAGAGCCCATTTATTCTTGGGCTCATTTCAAAGATTCTTTTACTTACGGCCCGTTCGCCATTTTCTCGCTTAGGCCAAATTCAGCCCGTGGATACAGTCGGCCCGTTTGTGGTCTGTTAATACGTTGGGCCGTTTTCATAGCGTCATCAAATATGGCCTATTAACGATTTCCCGTTATGGTCGGCCCATGAACGTACGATTCCAACTCTAGCCTGTTTACGGCCATAATGCGGCCTGTTATTGGCCCATGTTTGGCCAATCGATCATACAGCTCGTATAAGGCCCATTGATGATACGGCCCGTAGAAGGCCCACTGTTTCTACAGCCTGTAGAAGGCCCACTGTTTCTACGCCCCGTAGGAGGCCTAGTGTCACTACAGTAAATATTAGCCCATGGTTATTGTGGCCTAGTTTTAAAAAATAGGTTATTGCAGCCACTAGCAAACCACGGAAAAAGAACTGCAATGACTACAAGCAAACAAATAAACAAGACAACAAGGAAATAAATAAGCAAGCAACTTACGCTAGGCTAGCACGGCTATCACACATATTACATCCACTGGGCATCAAAGTTCGCCACCAGTGCAAATAAACGCACCGACAAAAGAATATACAAAATCGAGAGCACTTCAGAAGGCACTAGGCCTGGCCAGGTCGGGCCCCCCAAACGACCGAAGAAGCTGAGTACACCTCAGTTGTGTCAACGATAGATGCATCAACACTAGATTTATGGTATGATGGTGCGCACGGGAGTCCTCTGACATCTTCATTGCATCTTTGACTTCAAGTCGGAGCTGAGCTGAAGCAAGCCTTTCCGCTTTAAGTTGAGACTGAAGAAGTCGAACTGATTGAGGCAGCGACTGCACAGAGGTTGTCTCACACCTGATGGTGAGTAGCTTCAACTCACTGTCTTCATCAAGACAGGACCTTGGGGTCATCTCGCTGTCCTCAAGATGGTTTGGCTCACTATCTTCCCTAAAGTTCTGCCTGGCATAAGAGATACGAATCTGAAAGAGAAACAAGGAGACACGTAACATGTTTCACATATATATATAAGCAAATAAATGGATCTGTTCTGCATAAGGAACATGTTTTTACAACTACAATTTGAAACTGGTAGTTGTTGCAAACATCCAATCAGATGTAAACAACAAAGCAAACAATAGTGGAGGAAATGATGCCTATCCAAATCTATACTACAACAAAGTTTGAGGGCTTGAGAAGGATGAACTTACATTACATGTTAACACAGGCTGGACAAAGCCCTTCTCCATGTTGATGGAAGGATAATTCAATAAATTCCCCAAAGAAAATTCTTTATAAGCCTTTCCATTATTCTACATTTTGCAAAGAGTAAATATAGATCAAATAATATTGGAAGAAACAGAGGATAATGAAGCTCAAAGTGCGGGCCGATGATACATAATCAAATAGCAATTAATTAAGTACAACGTTACAAGGCAAAAGGGAGAGAGGTACTGACAAGAGCAATGCAGAGCCCAATCTTTTTTTGAGATCGTATGATCCTTTGAGCAAGGAGATTCATCTGAAATTATTTTTCATACAAGAGAGAAGGTAAGGCACAAGCATAAATTTAGGAGTTCAAATTTTGAATTGATATCATAGACAAGACTGACGCTGGGCTCCCAAAGAGCTCTAATAGGGGTTTTACCACCTTTGGAGTAGGGGTAAAGTGTGTAATGCAGTTGGGCCTGTGTTTTCTATTGCTGCTGATCTATCTGATTTAACAGGTATCACTACCTTTTCCAAATACCTAGTTTGTACTCCTTGAGGATCTGCACTCACCCTCTTCCTTTTGGACATCTATTATGAAAGAACAACATTTGAATGGAAAAACATAGTGTGACGACACATGGAATAGGTACAGAAAATGGATAGGTATGGCATATAATCATATATGATGCTTAAACTAAGCAGATGGTGTAACAAAGTAGAAGTAACGCAAGAGGTCAGATGCAAAATATGCGACCAATACAACTTTGCAAAGTTAGAGCAAGCACCTTGATGGGTGAATAAGATAGGCCATCCTCCACCATGCCAAGTTTGTTAGCCAAAGGATTGTTCCGCAATATTCCTCTCGTCGCCCATTCTCATATTCATTTTGATAATGTTCAATATCCGACATGCATGAAAACATAAAACAAGTGAGATTTTCTTTTGTAATGCGTAAGTGATTCTAATCCAATACCGCCTCCTCAGAACCCTTTGTGCTATCTCTGCAATTCTTTTAAGAGATGCCATGCATGCTGTAATTTGTTGTGTGCATTAATATAATGTGGCCTACTACTCAAAATATGAGAGCTCCAGAAGTGATGACACTTCGCAGATGACAGCTTCAACATATAGTAAAGAAGAACAAGTCGACCTGACCTAGTAGATTCAAAATATACTAAGGCAGAACAACTCGACCTGACTAGTTGACCACAAGAGAAGAGTATCATCTTAAAGAAGAGCAGAAGAGAAAGCAGATCGAAGATATTACAAGTCTTTCAATACAATGTCGGTTGGCCACCCATGATGAACTAGAGCGCACAGAGAAATACTATTGTTTCCGGTCTCTCCATATGTGGCTCACATGCATTTCGAAACTAAAGTAGGAACATTTAGCTAACCAATTAAACAACTCTCAGTTTTACTAATATCAGCAATAATATCAGATATGAATTTGTAGAACTAAGCTTGTTTAGCTCGATGGGTGGAGCAGTGCTATTACGACACGAATCATGTAGGCTGATTGTGGTCATCATAAAATGGGGAAACCATAAGCATGATGAGTACAGTGTTGACCGTGGCAGTAGGATGGCAGATCTGAAGCTGCAAAACGCGCAAAGGGTAGTTAGCAACCGATGTTTGCTTTGAAATAACAACTAAGATTTGGTATGGACAAGAAAGTACGGTCAACAAGTGACAAAGAAATGCAATTATGCTGTCTCTCTATATGTCGCGACATGCATTTGGAAACTCAAGTGGGACCTTCAGCTAACCAATTAAATGTGTCGGTTAACTAATATCAGTATCATATCACAATCATATTTGAACAACTAAGCTTTCAAATTCTGAGTGTTGTGTTGTTGTAAGTGCATCTAGTGCCCCTTAGTGATTTTGGTGTATTGAAGACTTATAGGTTAAGGGACTAATGTGTTTGTGAGTGTACACAGGTCTATAAGTCTATGAGGAGTTTGATATTTACAGAGAAAGTCGCCCCCTAAAAATGAAGTTCTTCGAATCAAGACTTTGATATTCTAAGACTTTCTTCAAGACTTTGAAAGTGAAGAAATTGGTGTGACCTTGAAGACTTGGTATTCATTTGAGGAACATGAAGGGTGAAGACTTGTTTTCAGAGTTTCGCTTTCTCTTTCTTGATTCATAGGAAACACCGTATCGTTAAAGGGGTCGAGGAAATACTAAGGAAAAATTTCCATGTGATGCTCAACTCAAAATCCTACACCTACAAATCCTTCGAGTGAAGCCTTTGGAAATCTCATACAGCTAAGTCAATTTCTTCCGTGATGTAGACGAAGTTCTTCCGTTGCCGAGGAATTTGTTTTGACCGAGGAGTTAGGAATTCGCCAAAGGCGGATTGCCTACACAAAGTGAGGAACATGATAGCCCCGAGGAATTTGAGAGTCAAATTTCCGATCACAGGTTCTTGCCGCCACTGTCCCAAAATATCCTATCCACCTAACGGTCATATCATTGAAGGGCATTTATGTCTTATCATGTCGGGCTGCTCCCTAGGCTATAAATAGCCCCCCCCCCCCGACAACCACTAGCGGGTTAGCTGCACCGGGAGAACTTGACACTTGGCATTTGAGAGCCACCCATCCGCCGAGGACGTGGGGCGAAACTCATCGAGTGAGGACAATCCCAAACCAAACCCCTTACAAACCCAAAGTGATTGAGCATCATCAAGAGATTGATCCTGTGGATCCGACGCTTGTTACCTTTGAAGACTGTGCTTCTTCCAGATGGTTAGGCGTCATGGTCTAGAGCATCCAAGAGGAATTGTGGATCGCCGAGTGACCAAGTCTGTGAATGTTTGGAAGTCGTCTGAAGACTTACCACGAGTGATTGGACGAGGTCTGTGTGACCTTAGTTCAAGGAGAATACGGTGAGGACTTGGTGTCCTGAGCTGCGTGCTCTGCGACTGGGTGTCCGGGACTGTGTGTCCTCGAGTTTAAATACTCAGCCGCTCCAACCAGACGCATAACCGAGACAAAGAGCTTGAACTGGTCTACCAAATCATTGTCTTCACCAACCTAATCGGGTTCTATTTCCTCAACTCTTTCATTTCCTCATTAATGTGTTGAGTGTTCGCTCATATCTGTGTTTGAAGACTTTGACCAAGACTTTCTCAGTTTCCTCAGTTCAATTTCTTCACCGCTTTGTCTTCATCTTGTGTTATTCGTGTTTACGCTTTTCTCGTACTCTGTGATTGTCTTCATTTCATCATGATGACCATGCACGATTCTCGTTATGCTTACTTGAGTACTTATTCTCCGCAAGCAGTTCTTCGCTTAGGAATTTCCTCACCAGCAAATTCCTCAGTGAAGATTTCATAAAAATCGCCTATTCACCCCCCTCTTGTCGATATAACGCACTTTCAGTTGTTTAGCTTGAAGGGTGGAGTAATGCTAGTACGACAGAAAGCACCTACGTAGATCATAGTAGAGTAGATAAAAGGGGAAAACCCTAAGCATCAAGAGAAAAATCAGGAAAGTGGAACTAGCTGGACCGAGGGGTGGCACATGCTTTTCGAAACGAATATAGGAATATTAGGTGACCAATTAAACATTCTCTGTTTTAGTGATATGAGCATCATATCAGATTCGTATTTCAACACGTAAGCTTTGGGTTGAGGTCTTGAGGAGCAGTGCTAGCACGACACGAAGCACCTACAATGATGGTCGTGAATATAAAGGGGGAAACCATAAGCTTTACGACTATAGTGCCCATGCCATGGCAGATCTGAAGGTGCAAACTGGACAAAGCTACTTCGCAACCAATGTTTGCTTTCAACTAGCCACTACGATTTGGTACGGACAAGAAAAGTACACTAAACAAATTACGATCTATTTTCCAATCAATAACTTAAGCACATATGGAAGAGTACCACCTCTCTTGCGACGCCGTGTAGGCCTATGCTGATATGTTGAGGGTGCTGCAGGTGCGATGGCTGTCAGCGGCGGGGAAGAAGACTTTAGACGGCAGACGGCCAGGTCGAGGGATATATCATGTTGCAGTGGACGAGGCGGTCGTAGGAGTGGCAGCGACAAGGTGGACGACGGTGCCGATGAAGCGAGAGGAGGCGATGAAAGGATCCTGGTCCAGTGCCGTGGATGAGAGACGTCCATCTCTTGCAGTGGACGACGGGGTAGGGGTAGCGGCTCCGGCAAGGTGGAGGATGGGGTGGCGTACGGAGCAGGCTAGCCGCAGTGCGGAGGTTGTCGTGCCGCCAACGGTGTATGAATGGGGAAATGGAGGGGAGGGGGGATCTCATACTTTGGGACGCGCTTCTCTGAAATGTGGGAAAGTTACGAACTTATCCCTGGTTAAAATTTTGGGCATCGCGTCGGTTGGGATAGGACGGTAATCTCGCATCTCCCAAATATTTGTCGGTAACTATTTCGGGCGAGGAGAGGGTGTTTTGCCGCCCACGGTTGGCGCCCACGGTGTATGAATGGGGCTGACAGGTAGGGCGGTTGTGTCACGTCTAAGGGGAGTTACACATCTGCCCCTATTTAAAATATTAGCCTACATCGATTTGGGATGAGGAGAGTTTGTTTTTCGGCCGACCGTGTATGAATGGGGAAATGGAGGAAGAGACACATGTCTTTCGGACGAGCTTGAATCAAATGTGTTTTGCCGCCTACCGTGTCTGAATGGGCTCAGAGGCCGTCGTGTCACGTCCGATTGAAGTTACTAGTCTACCCCTATCGACAACAGTGTAAATCCGGTCGATAAGGATGTCAAGTGTCAGGGGTCGACAGTAATTTCCATCTCGCAAACACTTGCTTCGGGCAGCCCACAATATATAGTGAGTGTTTAGCCGCTTGGTTCAAAACTTGGGAGAATTAGCATTCACGTTTGCCCTAGGCCCTGGCAAACTAAATTCAAATCCAATTTGTATTCAATTACGAATATCCACAGATAATTCTACGTTTTGTTATTTATTTCTTCAAAACCACAAAAAAGATTTATTCCACCTTTATATACGATTATGATTTATAAATGCCGGGGTCTTTGAATTCAGTAGGTTGGATACACTCTGAGTCAAACAGTTATTTCATCCAATACAATATGCTCACACGAAAAACAGTTCACCTTATGCAAAGCATACAAGTACTGAGGATTACCTCGCCTAAAAAATTTGGATCATTACAACACATGGACAACATAGGGGTTCTTGCAACATAATCCATTCAGAGACATGACACAACATGCAATTACAATAATCTAATGACAATTTCAATTGGTATCTAAAGAAGAACCGAGATTACCTTGGGCTTCAGATAGCAGAAACATCAGGACCTCCTCCATTTTCAAATGCAACATTCTTACTTCCTCCAATTCTTGGGTTGCTTGCATAATGTGTGCCGCTAATTTCGTAATTTCCAGCCTCAAGATAAAGATTACCTCATTCATGGTAGCCACACCATCTCTTTCTGCCTCTACTAGAGCCTCAAGCACTATAATATATGTGCTCAGACTACTCTCCGGCGGTGTTGCCTCTGAACTGCTACCATCTGGTAACATGCATGGCGCACTGCTTCCACAAATAGATTCTAGGGTTGTACATTGTGGCCTAGTGTGAACGCCATCCTGAAAGGTTTCCGCTGGACATAAGTAAGAGATAGTTATCGTATGATCCAGGCAGTAAGCTTACATGGTAAACGATGCAATAATTATTGCCGAGCATGGCAAACTATATTTAAATGGTTCGAAGCAGCATCCGCCGAAAAGAAATTAAAATTGTAAGATGAAACTAGGGACGTAAGTGGCAAATAAACGTCATCCGCCAGTCCCATCTAGTTAGTTTTTGCTACCTCCCTAGTTCATTTTCCTCAAAAAACAAAAACTCTTTTGAACTATCATACCACTAGTGGACTTTAATCGGGATTAAACAGACCCGATTGACATCCCTAGTTGAAAGGGAGTGTACCACTGCTATATTTAAGTTGCCAAGGCATCTAAGCAGTTGAAATAATCTGAGAAAGCACTTAACAATGTCTCCTCATATAAACTACGAAGACAGTCTTGTGATGAAGTTGAGAGGAAAAGTTAAGGACTCAAATGAAATAGGCATGCATTTCTTTACAATAGTACAGTGAGCCTTCTTGACATATTAACCAAATCAGGTATAGCGTAACAACAAACAAGCATTCGAATCAAGCAATACAAAGCAAAGCGCATAACCGAACTATTTGTAATTCGGTAGGATTACAGGTTGAGGGCACAAGCCAAGAAAGCAGCCCACTCGCCTTACATTTTACATGTACTAAAACACAATGGCTTACCATATGTTGCTTTGTGAAGCCTCGCTCTTTGTTGCAATGTTCTTTGAAGATATAAAGATCCCGTGGTTGCAAATCTAGTTGTTGTAGTTTATTCTGCACCCTCTATTTAGGTAAAATTAATTTTAATCGCATGCACTGGCCCGAATTGATCATCAATGGTTCATCTAAACTAATGAAAGAAGGGTGTGTGCATACACGACAATATATCTGCTTCCCTCTATTTTTATGCTTGTTTGAGGTTCCAGCCCCAAAAGAACAAATATTTTGCTTGATGGGGTTGACAGCTCCATAATTAATAGAAGCATCAAATTAGTCATGCAACTTGGGAAGATCAAGAACACACAAACAAGTAATGAACAGAGGCTCAGAGCAGTGATGCAATAGCTAGCATCAAAAAATGTAGGGTAAAACAAACAAAAAGCACTGGAACCACATGCTTGTTTGCTGATGTGTAATTAAGGATAGAGAACATTAAGCAGTCTGATGGAACCAACAGGTGGCATCAGAACAACACCATTATCATAAATATAGCATTTATAGCATTCAAGAAGTAAAATAGTAGGCAGTGATATCTAGGAAGTACAGTAATACTCCCTCCGTTCCAAAATAGATGACTCTACTTTGTACTAACTTCAGTACAAAGTTAGTACAAAGTTGGTTCATCTATTTTGGAACGAAGGGAGTACTTAGGACAAAACTAAAGCATATTAACTATATGTGCACTGGTATGTAATTTAGCACATGTAACATGTTCACTCCCGTAAGTATGGCCCCTCAGGTGCAAGCGTAATAACGCGTCTCATGAAAAACTGAATGATGCCCTCAAGAAATTCAAAGGTGCGGTGCTTATGCTAGGAAAGTGAACGTAGGCGCCCGGCCGTTGGATAATAGTACCGATTCTCGAGGCGTATGGGTATCGTTATCATACTTGATAGCTAAGGATCATCGATGGTGCTCGTGTTGCGGTTGAGTTTGGGCGGTTTATCGCCCGTCGTGAGCTGACTGTGCTACGGTTGCGGCGCCTGTCGACATACAAGAAAGCTCATCTGTGGTAAGTGAACAGTTGCACGATAAAGAGAAAAACCAAAGGAGTACAAATCGAAATAACCTGATGAGGCTGCGGCATCGGTAAAGCAGGGCCGGTGGAGTTGAATATGGCGTCCGTGGAGCGGGTCTCTGCGATGGGCGAAGGCTTTGGCGCGCGTTATGCGATTAACTTTCGGTGAGGCGGATCTGCTATGCGGCAGACGAGGGCTTGTATGAAGGGCCAGCGAAGGGGCGGACGAGGGAGTCAGTGAAGGGCCTACACTATGGTGGACGAGGGCGCCGGTTAAGCAGATCCGGTGCGGTGGACCATGATGACGGTCAAGGAGATCTTGAGCGGTGGACAAGCCAGTCGCTGAAGCGTCTCCGGTGAAGTGGTGAGTTGGTAGTTGGGGGTTCCAAGGTGCGGAAGGTAGATCCGGCGGGGTGTGAGATCCACCGCTGCGGCGGAGGACTAGATTCGGCGGCTTGCCGTGGTTGGGGGGTCGGGAGGGAGGGAGGGGCTCTGGGGAAGAATGTTGGGGCAAATAGGGGAAACAATGGAGTTACCAAAGCAGCCCTTTTCCGTTCATGTGTTAGGGGTAAACAGGAATATCGCAGGCTAAACTTTGGTAGCGTGATATTTCGATGTGAGCGGGAAGTTTGAAAGCTTTTAGGCGCCTAAAATTATAAGTATTCTGCTCTCGTCACGGCCGACTATGATATCATGGCCGACAATTTGTTTGTTTTGCACGCAAAAAATGTGCATGTTTTGAAAATCAATGTCTCCAACTCGAAACTTAGATTGTCCATTCAATTCAAATATGGATCATTGAGCTACTACAAGCAAATACCATCATACGGTCCAATTCAAATGAAATTCCAAATGTGTTTATCCTAAATATGATGACAAAAGCAAAAATGTGTATGTGTATGAATAAAGTGGATGATTATAAAGTTTAAACATGCCTGTATGTGTATATCTCTAGGTTTGATATATGAATTTGAAATCACGAAATCCCGGCTTAAAAAATGTACCTCCGTTTAAATGAATTACAAAATCTAATGATGGAGTCGAATTCCAAAATTCCAATCTTAGGTTTGTAATTCTGGTACATCAAGGTATATCACGCATGTTCAAAAGTATCGTTATATCATAGTCCAAACTGTGAAACAAATTGATCAACCATGAGTGCACAATATCTCAATTATGCTAAAGTCCCTCAAATATAGACATCTCACTCTTTATCTGAAGCCAAGCCCCCCCCCCCCTCGCCCCCACCACACACACACACACATAGAGAAGTCGTTTTATCCCCCAAACACCAACACACGAGCACATTAACACCCCTCTCTCTTGTAAAGTCTGGACCCCAATATAGGTCTGTATCACTTTGTCTCTCGGGCATGCACACAACTCTTCCCTCACTCTCTAGGTCTCCCGCTATCTCTCTTACCCAAGCACACGCACTATGTAGAGTGTATATTTCCCATACACACAAAATGTCGCCCCAAACGTCTATCTCCCTAGTTATGTGGTTCTCGCGCACTCACCTCACACACCACCCCCACTGCAGACAAGCACAATTTGTCTCCTTGTGCACCACTCTCCTCTTTCTATCTCTCCCACATGCGGACCCGCCCCAGCTCCTACCCTGTATACATATATGTCATGACACTTTCCATAGCTCCCTAATGTATCATCGTTCTCGATTTCGCACATTCTTCTCTACACCATCTATTCTAGATCTCTCATGAAGTCCCTATCACACACACGATGACTCGCTTCCCTTGCGTCTCCGTACATAGGCCAATTTCGGACAACATCAACATTGTCTCCCTATCTATACGCCGTTTACAGACACAAACGACCCCTCTCACCCTCTCACCCCCTCTCTTCCTCTCTCTCTCTCTCTCTCTCTCTCTCTCTCTCTCTCTCTCTCTCTCTCTCTCCGTCGCTAGCTCTCTCTCTCTCTTGCTCTCACACCCCTCTCCCACACAAACACTCGATGTCTCTTCCAAATAGTCTGCTCCCCCCGCCCGGACCCGTGCTATCCCGCTACTACACATGTCACACCATTCCCCCTTCCCTTATACTAGATTTACATCATCAGTGGTCTCTCTACTCCACATACACACACTCCCTCTCACACACAAACGCGTGCACAAACACATCCAGACACGCACAGACATCCATTTATCTGGATCCTCATCTCTCCCCATGTCCGCATGTGTATCTCACACACTCACTCTCTAATTATGTATATGTGTCTCCATGTTACACAACACAAAGCCCCATGTACATGTCTCTCTCTATCCTCCACACACATAGACACAAAGAATCTGTTATCATTTCCTCGGCCTCTAACATATCACACACGCACCTGTCTCTCTCTCTCTCGCAAACACGCTCAACAAGGGTTTCCCGTGAATAACTAACCGCCTATTCATCAACAAATGTGGCAGACGGGCGAACACGAGACGTGAAAAAGAATAAATCTACACATGCTTAGACCACCTGGTATGACTACTAGGACTGGAGCAAGCCAAAAAGCGCGCCGCCGTCACCCCCTCCTTATCGGCGACAGGAAAATCTTTGTTTTACACAGTCGAGAAGTCATTGTGCTAAGGCCCCACATATCGAGGCGTTGAATAGAAAGTAAATGCTAGTTTATGGAAGCAAGTATCAATAATGCATTTGTATCTCCGTACTTATATTTCTTCTCTTATAAAAAACCGAGTTGGTGATGATGGTACGTGTGCCATCTTGTTATATAGACCGTCCGATCTATATCTGACGGATGAAATTAAACTAAAAGATACCCGCACCCCTCTCCACATTTGCAGGCAAGGCCTTCCCTCGTTCATCCTTATCTCCAACAAACCTCATTGTTGAGCAATTAAGAAAGGAAGCCTCTGGACCAAACTGGACTGGTGGCCGCTGCCGGCGTCGTCAATCCCCATGCCTCCGCTCAGTCCGACCACCAATCACCACCACACCCCACTCCTCTTCACCTTATCTCATATTTCTCGAGATATCATTAGTTTTTACACATGGGATTACTCCCGCAAGGGTCAATCACAACAAATGTTTTATAAAAAAATGCATCTTGTTGTTCCAGACAATGCATGGATCTTGCTAGTACTCCTACACAAGACTAAGTTGGTGATGATGGTGTGTCTGCCATCTGTCGTTTCTGACCATTAGATCTACATCTAACGACTGTGAGGTAAGTTGTTGCCTTTTCTCACCAACATCCCACTTGTCTACCAATTTGCGAGAAAACCCATAATTAGTATCTTAAAACCAACCACATCCCTCCTCGACCTCACCAAAACAGCCCAAGGAATATATTCTAATTGAAACATAATATATCTCTAGTGACATATGTATATCAAAATTAGAGTGTTTTGTATCAAGTTTGTGAATAAGTATTATTCTAATTATGATTCGTTGCAACGCACATGAACACTGCTAGTATTCCAACCATGCATTTTTTCCTAGTATTCCATAGCTTCGAGTTTTCCATCAAGATATTAGCCACTCATGGTTGATATTTACTTTCAATCATGTACACATATGCACTATGTAACTAGCCTTGCTTATTGGCTTCCAAAGCTTAACTTTCACTCCTACTTACAATATGTCGAGTATTTAACAAAAAACTACCACTTTCAACCAGCCCTAGGAAGAATCTATTGTACAAAAAATAGCAAAAACATACCCAAAATTTCTTAATCCACGCCAAAAACTACTACCTAGTACTCCTACCGATTAGGTTCGTTTAAACCCATTTATGACAGGGTTGGCCAACACATTTTGTTTGACCGTTGACACGAGGGACCCACATCTAACCTTCTATCCTGTTATTCCTCCTCAAATCATTATTTTTCCTGAACATTACTTCAAACAGTACTGATGCGTGTTCGTCGGTGGCGCCGGTGATGAGCGAAGTTGGCCGCTCACGCCGGACGGGCCGGACGCCGCTCACGCCTCCGTGACGGGTTGGCAGGCTGGCCCGAAGCGTGACTCACGAGCGAGCAAGCCGTCATACTGGCCTTCGCCGAGCCGGATGGCTGGTTTTAGCTAAGCGCGGCGCCACGAAAGCAAGCCGCCCGTCTTTGCCGTGCCAATCTAGCTAGCAAACCGTGCAGACAAGCAGCTGGACGGAGCTATCTGGGCTAGCTAGCGGCCGCGAGTGCCGGACGGAGCTGGCATCCGGGCTGCCGCAACATGGGCTCCGCATCGCCGGTGGTTTTGACCTCGTCTTCTGCCGGCGACGGTAGCTGCGTCCCATGGCCGAGGATGACTAGGTGGATGGGCCGGATGTAGGATGTCACTCGGGGATTTTTGTGCAGACTGACATGTAGGTCCCACAAGTCATAACGCCCGGTCGAATAGAAGGCGTTGACTTAATGGGAGACATGGGCCCTGTCACAGGTTCGAGTTAGATTCTAACCCTGAACTAACTCTAACCAAAGTGGTGTTTGGATGGCAAGGTTAGATTGACAACAAATGTATCAAACAGGGCCATGGGTTGAAACGTGCCTATAACGGCACTTTGCAGAGTAGTCGTTTCTTGGTAGGGCTGGTTGGTAAGAGCATGTACAATGGTTGATAAGGTAGTCTTATCTTAAGTCTGCCACATATGCAAGTGGTAGTAGTTTCTTGGCATTTTAGTGGTTTCTTGCATTATTAGGGGTTTCTTGTAAGGAACAATGTACGTACTACTAGCGACAAAAGGCAATTCTAGGTTGCGTTGTACTCCAACGAGTACTACTAGTGGTCGTTGGAGTGTATCCCGGCCGAACACGCGGCGGCCTTTTTTTTAAATAGTACTACTACACTTAGCTGCGAGCCAATATTTTACACGGGTAGTTTGAGTTTTGAAGTCAAACGAACATGCGGCCCCACAATCTGTGTGCACTGGATAGCTTAGCCACGTGAACGGGTTTTCCTTGCCAGCATCCCGTGGCTCGCGTGCTCGCCCTAGCAGCACCTCGCTTGCATCTTCCTCATCAGCTAGTAGCATATTTAAACTAGCGCCTCCCAATTAAGCCGGAGGAGCCGGAAAAGCCTGGCGGGGCATTGGGAACTGTGCAATATGGCTCTGTACGTAAAGTGCTCTACTACTACTCTCTAGCTTGTGGCGTTGCACGCATGGACTTCACTCCATTATCGGCTCTACTATAAAAGAAATTCATATTGACGTGTTTTTCTTTTGAAACGGAGGTAAAAGCTTTGCTTCATTTCATTCATAAAGAAGGAACTACTAACAAAGTTCGACGAGATCCATTACACCTCCACAAATGGAAGCAAAAATCCTAGTCTCGTTGTATCAAATAACTCAAATGTTCTGCCCCCGCAGTTACCGTCGCTGATATATAGGCTGCTAGTGTGTGCGTGAGAGGAGCGGCTGAGTAGGCCAGCTACATGTGAGGAGCGGCTGAATACAGCACCGAGAGTACCCACTAGGCCACTACGTAGGTGTACGTTCCCTGCATTGATAGTATAGCGATGGTTCTAGACAACAGTAGTACCCTCCACTTCCAACTGTAGCTCCTTGGCCCGGCCTTGAGATTCAAGAGTTCAAAACTGGTGCACTATACTAGACTAGACTAGAAGTACAGCACATCGCACTACTAGTTGAGAAGAAGTAGTACTAGTACTGCTACAGTACGAGTACGTACTCCTCCATCACATAATGTAAGACGTTTTCTGACACTAGTTGGCATGTAAAAAAATGGCAAAAACATACCCAAAATTTCTTAATCCACGCCAAAAACTATTACCTAGTGCCAAAAATTTCTTACTAGTGCTATTATTTACAGTATAATGCAATTCCATAACGTTCTACAGTTGGAAGGGACGAGGCCCTGCGGTTACTACGCTCTTATCTCCTCCTCGCCAGTTCCCCTCCCCCCGAAGAGAAGGTAGTTCGTTGCTGCTCCCATGGATTCGCTAGGTGGTTCTCCTCCTCGTCGGGGCTGGGAGACCTTGGACGATGATCCTCTGGGAGAAATCGCGCGCCGCTCCGACGTCCTCACCGCCGCAAGACTCGGTGCTTCCTGCGCCAACTTTTTCAAGATGTTGCTTAAACAGGCTTGGGAAAAGGCCATGCTTGTTGGTCTTCCATGCGTCCTCGAGGAGAAGGTTCTTCTATGGGACAATCCTTCGAACAGTCCACCACTCCCTGGCCATGGTTGCACGTTGACTCCGCTAGAGTTGCCGACGTTGAGAGGTAGTCGGATTTTGTCCGATTAGCAGGTCAGTAATGGAGTTTTATCATGTAGTACTTAGTTATTCCATTTCCATCCCGTAATTTCTCCGCTGCCCACCGTCTTATATATAGGTCAGGGTCGGTGCCAATGAAGATTGGCTTGCATACCTCCGGTCGGATACCACCATCATTTTGCACAACGTCCACAGTAGTGCGGCCGTTCCGGTATACCCCTTCTCCACCATTGGGATCGGCCTTCCGGACTGGCTGGGCTTGAATATGTATGATGATGCCTACATGAGATTGAAGAAGATAGCAATTGTAGACCCGCCGACAGAGCGACGCGGCTACGACGATTACTATCTCATCGCGGTGTTTGACATAAGGATTGCCATCAATGCAAGAGGCAGTAACGGCAGAGGCTGGCGCATGTTGGCGGCGGCAGATTTGTACCCCTACACGTTCGAAGATGACGTGCGCCATCTAGGCCGCATCTTCGCGGTGACAAGCCAAGGGACTTGTTTCATCTGGTTGCCATTCTATGGTACAGGAGATTACAAACGGAATGCACAAACCATCATTTGCATCCCTAACGGTACTCCATTATTTTGCAGGGACCAGTCATCCCCCAATCAAAATAAGATCGCCGATCCTGGATGTGCATTTGCATCGCCGGTCCTTGTAGCTGACTTTGGCATATTGGGATCAACTATCTTAGCAGTCGTTACCCATGGTACCACTGATGTGCAACATGGTCACACAATCTACCATGATCGGACCGTCACCATCTACCCAGGTATTCCATTTTTTAGCCCCCTTGCCTTCTCTTTCATTGTTGTACTAGTAGTATACTTAGTAGTAGTACTAGGAGGAGTACTTTTTACCTTGGAGGACGCATATAGCTAGCTAGGCCCTTGAACACTTGAACCCACTAGCTGCCACCATTTTTGTTTTTCCATGTCTTACTATCTCATCCATGTAGCCAAGAGTGGCTATATATAATAAGCCGTTATTTTACTTCCTCTATACCGAGTAGTACTATTTGCTGCACAAGACATCGACCGCCATATTTGAGCACAACATTATTATGCATGGACCTTGACTATGTACGTCACCATGTGTCTAGATCTTGGATGTCGCGTGTACCAGATGAACGGCGCCGAGTTCGACCCTCGTGATGCTACGTGGGTGCCGAGGAACACTCTTGGAGAGTACTCGCTTTCATCGTGACAGCTACCCCATTGTGAAGCGGAAGCCACCTTCCGTGCACGACACGGAAGGCCTTCGCTCATGAAGCATGGTTATGTCTTCAAAGGTCGCATCGGATGAACGACATGCTGGGACACGCTATCCTTGATTTATGCTGCTTCAGCTTGGATGAGTCTCCATCGTGTGGAACCGGACTAGAAAGCTGCAACAATGATTCCCGTTGCCCACCGCTATGGATCGTGCCATCCATGAAGAACACACAGCTGGAACACGGAGGAGGACATGTAGCCCATCTATAACGTGTAAGTGGAGTACGGTAATTGTGAACGGTAGCCCTGTGAATATATGTAGACTAGTCGTGCACAAATTTATCACATGAATTGGAGATAAACTTGTGTGATATACTGGTATTTGTCCTTTAGAATTTATTACTAGTACATGTGTTATGTGTACGTGCAACTTGTGTGGTTGTTGCACGGACTCCAACACGCTCTTTGAGAAAAAAAGGTGGCACAACTTTGGATATACGTGACGTGGAGGCATCATACAGTAGCATCGTTTGCTATAGTTGTAGTACACTCCTATTAGGACGACAACTCCTATAAAACCTTGCGCTTGGCTCTTTGCCTCTTCGGGAGGTTCAACAGTTCGTACTCATGTGATGCTTGCACTTGGCTCTTCGCCTCTTCGGAAGGTCCAACAATGATTATACTACAATACAATATGCTTCTGGCAATCTGACACTGATTGAACTGCTACACGTCGACCGCGAGGGCGAGGGCGAGGTCGAGGAAGAGGGAGAGGGAGAGGGAGAGGGCACTGTAGTCAAAACCCTCTCCTCGTCCTGCGAACCACCGCGTGCGTGGTGCAAGGGAGAGGCGTAGTAAGCAAGCTTCTCCTCGTTCAACAAGTTGACAGGACACATCAAAGCAGTACTAGTACTAGTAGTCCATATTGCATCCTTTCCGATTAATATGGCTTAATTTGAAATGAGAAAAATACACTGGCGGTCAACGTATGTAACAATACGCTCTTTACGGTCACTATATATAGTTTTGCGGTGATTATACGATCACTAGCTCGTCGTAGAGCACCGTATTGCACCCTACTGACCGGCCACATAGTCGATGGGGCACTTTGTTGACTGGTTAAATTGTCACCTGGTTTCGGGTCCCACAGCCGCTAAGGTAGCAAAGAAATCAGTTAAACAAAACTTTACGCAGGCGCGACATGAGTCCAACCCTTGCGCGCGAACCACCCTGGCTGTGTATGTGAGTGCATGTATGTGTACTCCCTCGGTCTTCTAACAAAGAGTGTACATCGGGTATAAAACAAAGAGTGTAGTACATGATGTACATCTACACTTCCAATGCATTTAGCCTTTAATCTAAATCGATATTGATTGACTAATACACCAACTTGTGCTGTAGGTATAGGCTACATGTCTATCCTTAATTACAGCATGCAACGGCCTTCATATAATCTTCTTCTCTCAATGGTCTCATGCACACATAAGTCTGCTACTTTTGGGCATTAATTATGCTCTGGTCAATGTGTAAATCTCTAAATGTACAGTCTTTCACGGACGTAGGGAGTAGATTGAGCACTTGAGCGTGAGCGTGTGTGTTGCGTCGTGTGCTGTGTGCCGCATGGGTGCGTGAGTGTTGCGTGCGTCCATGTGTATGTGTGAGTGTTGCATGTTGCATGCATGCATGCATGGGGCTTACTCCCTCCCATTGACATGTTCATATTTCAAGCTTCCTCTGTTCCCTCCATATGGTGATACTCCCTCTGTTCCCAAATACGGAGTATTTGTCTTTCTACAGATTTCAACAAGTGACTAGGTACGGAGCAAAATGAGGGAAGTGAGCGTAGAGGCATAGGGATACTGTAGAAAGGAAGTCCTCGCGATCCATTATTTCCCATCTCGGTTAGAGAGAACTATTCAACTAGTCTTCGCAGTGAAGTGACAATACATGCTGCAGAAGATGGGACACGTAATTAATAAGCTGAACGAGCGTGTTGGTGTTACTAAATCAGCCTTACCCAAGATCGCCATCATGTTTTCCAAGAGAGCACGCTTCCGCAAATACGCCCTCGCACCTCTCTGTCCTCCATTAATCGACATATGGGCCCTCTTGTGGTAGACCCACATGTCATCGGTGTAACTATTTACACTCCGAAGGAAGGTATATCCTGGTAGTAGTACTAGTAGAATTGAGATTTAATGAACTTTCTTCCCCATCTTCCACTCTTCTTCCTCCTCTCTTCTTCTTCCTCCTCTCTTCCCCATCGTCGGCGACACCATTTACCCCGCCACCGCTTTCGCCCACCCGCGCCATCTTCCTTGGCAGCTCGCGCATACCATATCCCCCCGCTCACTTCTCGGCCACATGAGGAGAAGCTTCTTCGCTCGCTCGCCAGAATCCACTTCCCCGCTGGCTCGCAGGCACCGAAAACCCCAATGGCAGAACCGACTGACACGCAGAGCCACGATTGGAATTCCCTCCCCGATGTTCTCTTGGAGCAGATCTGTAATCGTCTGGACCTACTCGGACCGTCCGTCTGGCGCATGCTTGGTGTCTTTGTACCGTCTACTAAATACAACCGGGCCGGGCTCTTTTCAAGACACCCTGCTTGCGATGCCCGCCCTCGCAGTGGCCCGGATAATCGACTTGACGATCCTACGGAGGTTGCCGTGGTGCCCCTCGACATGCTACCACTACCCGTACACCTGTCCTTCATGCGTGGCCACTACTGGGCGGGCATGAAGGCCAACTGGATCGTCCTCATCCACCACTCCGGTAGTCTGTGGCGTCTCGTGGATATCTACACCTAGCGAGAGATCGCCCTTCCATCTTTGGATACCGCCGCCATCGAGCCTCACGGCCCGCCGGACACTCCTGCCTACTACCCAGTTAAGGCTTGACCTCTGTTTGCAGAAAGTTGTAATCTGCGAAGTGCCCAGACCATCAGAAGACTACATGGATTACAAGCTCATTGCCTTGTTCAACATGGGATTAGTCTATCTGGAATCCGGCCGCCATTCATGGTTATGGCTCATCATCAATCCTGTTGAGGCAACATTTCTGTCTGATGCTATAGTGCACGATGGCATCGTTTACGCGGTCGACGAACAGATTGGCTGCCTATACTGGTGGAATCTATCATCATGTAATTGTTCTATCTCATCTCATCTTTACCTTATGAATATGACTGCATGTTCATTTGTTACAAATTTAGAATGCATAGCATGTCTATAATCACATCATTGCTATATGTCCCTCTCATTTCCTAGATTTTTATGACCACACATGTTATTGTTAGAGTTGATATGAGAACAATTGGCATCTAATGATTGTTAGAATACATATTATGAGCATAACATCATGATTGCTATGTGTTACCCTCGTTTACAAGATTTTTATAACAACACATGTTATTGCTTAGAGTTGATATGAGAATAGTAGTAGTAAGTGCTATGGTAGAATATGAGTAGGCGCTGTCATAGTTGTTTTCCTCTCATTGTTACATGATGTTTGAACCATGACATATTGCTAGAATATGAAAGCCATTGGCTTATTTTTTTAACTTGGGGTATGATTATGACCACGACATTGCAATTCTCTGTCTATGATATGTGTCACTGTTATAATAATCTTAATTCCACACATACTCTGAACATGATTGTTTATTTTTGTCCTTTTGGTCTCCAATTTGAATTGTTGCAGCAGACGCAAATGCACTGGCCTTCATGATTCCAGGACCTGGAATCATACCAACCGATGGGTGGTGGTTTATCGCTCGTTCAGGTGACGGCGGTCATTTGATGCTCATCTGCACATACCAAATTGACCAAACCATTACATCAAACCGCATGCAGTACAATGCGTGGGGCGTTCGTGATATTGATGGCTATGGCTGCTTCGTGTTCAAGAAAGATCCCAGCTCCGTTGGGCCAGGCGTATTCAACTGGAGGCGGGTTTACAGCCCCGGCAACCACTCCTTGTTCCTCCGGATCAATTATCTGATCATCCAACCAATCATCGATCATATCACCGGCGATGACATCGTGCTATGCAACTTCCATTCGCGAGGGGGACTGTGTTTACACATCATACCATGGGTTTCATGAATCACCAGATCCAGAGATTCGTCGACACAGCTTGTTGCCAGATAATCTTCAGTGTGTGAAAGGCATCAAGCTTCCATGCGATGGATGGCTTTTGCAAACCCGACATGCGGCGATGTGGTTCATGCCAACAACAAATATGCACAACTTGATTCGTACTGATATCTAGACTGAGCCATGTATTCTGCTGCTGTAGCACGACCCTCTTTTGTTGGATATTATGTACTGTTGTTAGTTTGAAGCACTCCTCTGGTTTGAAGGATATATAACTTACTGTGGTCAAGTGCATCCTAACTCACCTACGTAGGATGTACTGATAAGGATGATGGAGATGTTGTGCAGAAGCCATATATATATATATATATATATATATATATATATATATATATATATATATATATATATCAGTTAGGCTTCAAGTGCATACTTGTTAGTTAAACCTATGTATAAATTGTGACACTAAATACGACTAGTAAGTAGTACAGTAGCAGTACTAGTATACGTCGGTCAAATTATTCATCATGTCCACACATTGAATTGACGTGACAACACGCTGCACATGAGGTGACACAAGAATCCCGGCAGCGTGTTCGGGTATTCTGGACTTCAGATTTGGAGTAAAATTTATCTGTCGAAATCTTTCATCATTCACTTAAAACAGTTGATTGATCATACATTGAGTACCATATAACTGGAATTACCGATGCAAGTCAAAGAAGGATTGGCCGGTACTGCCGGCTGGCGTCAAGTTCGATCCCACGGATCAGGAGCTGATCGAGCACCTTGAGGCCAAAGTGAGTGCTGACAGCGCGATATTTCAGTCTCTCATCGATTTGTTCATGCCAACCATCGACAGCGAGCACGGCATATGCTACACCCAACTTGAGAAACTTCCAGGTAAGACACTGATCGGCCGTCTACTTGCACAAACATATTCCTTTGTCTATAGCCCTATTTTTCTTTTTAGACGCAGAACTTGTGAAGCAATTACAATTTGACAGTTAATAAAAAGTGAAACAAGTGACTGCAACATGCCAAAGATGTTATGAAAATGCCAACTATGTACACTAAAACCTGTATTCCACAATACTGCAGGTATCACACTGAGTGGCCTAAGGAAGCATTTCTTCCAGAGCAATTCCGTATGCGTTCAAAAGGCACGTGGACCCGTCAGCAAGATACGATCAGTGCGACATGCACGCGATGTGGCACAAGACCGGCAATACCTTGCCGGTGATGGTCAACGGCCGGCAGACGGGCAGCAAAAAAGGTTCTGGTGCTGCACACCAACAAGAACTTCGACCAGCAGAGGACCAACTGGGTGATGCACCAGTACCACCTCGGGCACTTGGAGCAAGAGAAGGAGCGGGAGCTGGTCCTCTGCAATATTTTCTACCGCATTTAACACTAGGGCCAAAAGTAAAAAGATTATAAGTTAGTTTGGTATTGGTAGTTGTACTACCTTGTCGTCCGCAAGTTGGTATTGTTGTTAATGATCTTTTGGTATGAACTTGCATTTGCTTCCCACCATCATGCCGAGGGTCGACGTGGATATAAAGTTGAATCATTTGTTTCAAAACGAATTTTCAGGCACCTCATTTTTATTTCATGGGTAGCATAAGCACCTGCCGTTCAAATTCCCAGTTCTCCAATTTTTTTGAAACAAGTGCATGCACTTATTATCACGATGAAAAAACAATATCCCTGCCGCATCCCAGTTATCAGTCTGTACTTGCAGAATTCTCTCGTTTATTGAGCACGTATATTGTTTTTTCCGGTCGAGCAAGTTTCGACTAGGCTGTAGACTGCCCAGGGTTGGTTTTGTTTTTAACAGGCCCAGCCCATGACGACAGCGGGGCACAAAGATCCAGCAGGTATCTACTGGCCTCTTGCCCGCCAGCGTTAGTTATATTTTGTCTTACAACATTCGCAGGCAGTTTTTTTACTAAATCAAACACACAACCCAGTTCTATTTTCCTCTTGAAACGCATGTTCGACATCCGTTTTCTAATCTCTACCTATAGTTTTACTAGTTCATATACACATGTCATTATATTGAAAACACATGAAATTCCCTTTTCATATTTGCATCTTTATTTTTGTTGTTTTTTCCCACCCAGCGCTGATTTTTTTACCACTGGTTTTCCCTTAAACCAACTCAATTGTCCCACGTCTTATTTGCTCACAAAAACAAAATGATTTTTTTGGCAAATCAATAAGTTCTTAAAAAAATGTTTATTTTTTCGGGATTACAACAGTTCGGACTCCACCGAAATATGCCAAATACGGTTGAACTTTTTGACTGTGGTCCTGGGCAGAAAATGGGCTGTAATAAATTACTTAAGAATTAGCAAATGGGCTGCAAATTATAAAACATAGCAAATGGGCTTTAAGTTGTCTGCCACAGATTTGGAGGCTGACTTGTGGGCCTACTAAGTTCATGCGTACACAAGGTTTCTCAAAAAAGAAACTTAGTCAACAATCAACTCTACCAGCGTCAGACCGTTAGATGTCAATCTAACGACAATTGTGCTTCTTCATTCTCTGATCTTCCTGCCCCAGCCGCCCAAACCAGCGCCGTCGGAACCGCCTGCTCCCGCCTCCCGTGGCTGGCTGTGCTGCCTGGGAGGCCTCACGGCCCCATCATACTCGCATCCCTGGCCTTTCTATCCTTCTACTCACCCACACCTCCTGTTATTTCCTGCGACGGCAGCCGAACCAGTCACCCCTCGTACTCTCCACCGCGTGGGCAGCCACTGTCGTGTATTTCCCGGCTCAGTGTCATTCCCTTCGTAGGCCTCGCCGTCGTCCACCGCCCTGGTGCTCTCGGCGCGGCGTGGTCAACGATGTCCATCCAACGGCCGTAGTTCCTCTTCAACCTCTGGACTTTTTGTTCCAGCCTCCCAAAGCAGCGCCGGTCGTGCCGCATGCTCCTGCCTCCCGTGGCCGATTGTGCTGCCGCGGAGGCCTCACCGCCCCCATACTACTCCCACCGCTTGCCAGGCCATCCCTCCACTCACCCACTCCCACTATTATTCTGCGGCGACGGCAGCCTCACACCGCAGCCGAACCAGTGAACCCTCGTACTCCTCTTCGCGTGGGCATCCACTGCTGCGTCTTCCCCGGCTCCGCGTTGTCGCTTTCCTAGGCCTCGCCATCATACACCGCCGTGGTGCTCTCGGCGCGGCGTGGTCAATGTGGTCAACGGCTGACTTCCATCGGAAGAGTACTGTACGTGGAGAGGCTGATAGCTAGGTCCACGGCAGCCGCAAGGAAGTGCCTCCTTGTTACGCGCAAAATAATTATTCCTCCACCTGACAGCAGGGACCCACCGGACGGGCCACCGTATTTCGCGAAAAAAATGTTTCCCCCTGACTGCTGGGACCCATCGGACGGGCCACCGTATTTCACGAAAAAAACGTTTCCCCCTGACTGCTGGGACCCACCGGACGGACCACCGTATTTTGCAAAAAAAATGTTCCCCCCGCTGTCAGCTCGGACCCACCAGAAGTGCCTCCTTATTACGCACAAAAAAAATGAATACTCCCCCTGCTATCTAGGACCCACCATGGTGGTAGGCTGACTTGTGGGTCTACTAAGTGGACGGGGACGGAGGGCTTCGTTAACTTAGTCAATATGAATGATTTAAGCGCAAGTGACCGTAAGATGTCCATCCAATGGCCGTCGTGCTTCTTCAATCTCTGCTCTTCCTGCTCCAGCCGCTGAAACAAGCGCCGGCGGGACTGCCTGCTCCCTCCTCCCCGTGGCCGGCTGTGCTGCAGCGCAGGCCTCATCGCCCCACCTTACTCCCATCGCTGGCCTAGCCATCCCTCTACTCACCCACACCTGCTGTTATTCTCCGGTGACGTTAGACGAATCAGTAAACCCTCGTACAATCGTACTCCCCTCTGTGTGGGAAACAACTGCCGAGTCTTCTCTGCCTCCGTGTCGTTCCCTCCCTAGGCCACGTTGTCGTCCATCGCCCTTGTGCTCTCAGCGCGGCCTGGTCAACGTGGTCAACGACCGACATGCATCAGAAGTGGACTGTACGTGGAGAGGCCGACAGCTGGGTCCATGCTACGTCTTGAGCTTGCGTTGGTTTTCCCTGAAGAGGAGAGGATGATGCAGCCGAGTAGCGTAAGTATTTCCTCAGTTTTTGAGAACCAAGGTATCAATCCAGTAGGAGGCCAATGCGAAGTCCCTCGTGCCTACACAAAGCAAATAGCTCCTCGCAACCAATGCGAATAGGGGTTGTCAATCCCTTCACGGTCACTTACGAGTGAGATCTGATAGAGATGATAGATAATATTTTGGTATTTTTGGTATAAAGATGCAAAGTAAAATAAAAGGCAAAGTAAAAATCAAAACAATAATAAAGCGTAGGAAGATTAATATGATGAGAATAGACACAGGGCCATAGATTTCACTAGTGGCTTCTCTCAAGAGCATAGGTATTCTACGGTGGGTGAGCAATTCTTGTTGAGCAATTGATGTAATTGAGCATAGTTATGAGAGTATCTAGGTATGATCATGTGTATAGGCATCACGTCCGAGACAAGTAGACCGACTCCTGCGTGCATCTACTACTATTACTCCACTCATCGACCGCTATCCAGCATGCATCTAGAGTATTAAGTTAAGGAAAACAGAGTAACGCCTTAAGCAAGATGACATGATGTAGAGGAATAAATTCATGCCATATGATAAATACCCCATCTTATTATCCTCGATGGCAACAGTACAATACGTGCCTTGCAACCCTTTCTGTCACTGGCTAAGGACACCACAAGATTGAACCCAAAGCTAAGCACTTCTCCCATTGCAAGAACTACCAATCTAGTTGGCCAAACCAAACAGATAATTCGAAGAGACTTGCAAAGATAACTCAATCATACATAAAAGATTTCAGAAAAGATTCAAATATTGCTCATAGATGACCTTGATCATAAACCCACAATTCATCGGTCTCAACAAACACAACGCAAAAAGAAGATTACATCGAATAGATCACCACGAGAGAGGGGGAGAACATTGTATTGAGATCCAAAAAGAGAGAAGAAGCCATCTAGCTACTAACTATGGACCCGAAGGTCTGAGGTAAACTACTCACACTTCATCGGAGAGGCTTTGATGATGATGTAGAAGCCCTCCATGGTGGAATCCCCTTAGTGAACTCCTAACAGGCCCCAAGATGGGATCTCGTGGATCTGAGAAAGTTGCGGCGGTGGAATTAGGTTTTTGGCTCAGATCTGATCGGCGAAGTGCGTGGGTATATATAGGAGGAAGAAGTACGTCGGTGGAGCCTCGAGGGGCCCACGAGGTAGGGGCCGCGCCCTAGGGGGGCGCCCTCCACCCTCGTGGCCGCCTCGGAGCTTTCTTGACGGAGGGTCCAAGTCTCCTGGGCCTTATCCGATGAGAAAATCACGTTTCCGAAGATTTCATTCCGTTTGGACTCCGTTTGATATTCTGTTTCTTCGAAACACTGAAATATGCAAAAAAACAGCAATTCTGGGTTCGGCCTCCGGTTAATAGGTTAGTCCCAAAAGTAATATATAAGTGTAAAATAAAGCCCAATATAGTTCAAAACAGTAGATAATATAGCATGTATCAATCAAAAATTATAGATACGTTGGAGACGTATCAGGCATCCCAAAGCTTAATTCCTGCTCGTCCTCAAGTAGGTAAATGATAAAAGAGAATTTTTGATGCGGAGTGCTACTTGGCATAATTTCAATGTAATTCTTCTTAATTGTGGTATGAATATTCAGATCCGAAAGATTCAAGACAATAGTTCATATTGACATAAAAAATAATAATACTTCAAGCATACTAACAAAGCAATCATGTCTTCTCAAAATAACATGGCCAAAGAAAGTTATCCCTACAAAATCATATAGTCTGGCTATGCTCTATATTCACCACTCAAAGTATTTAAATCATGCACAACCCCGATGACAAGCCAAGCAATTGTTTCATACTTTTGACATTTTCGAAACCTTTTCAATCTTCACGCAATACATGAGCGTGAGCTATGGATATAACACTATATGTGGAATAGAATGGTGGTTGTGGAGAAGACAAAAAGAGGGAAGATAGTCTCACATCAACTAGGCGTATCAACGGGCTATGGAGATGCCCATCAATAGATATCAATGTGAGTGAGTAGGGATTGCCATGCAATGGATGCACTAGAGCTATAAGTATATGAAAGCTCAACAAATGAAACTAAGTGGGTGTGCATCCAACTCGCTTGCTCATGAAGACCTAGGACAATTTGAGGAAGCCCATCATTGGAATATACAAGCCAAGTTCTATAATGAAAAATTCCCACTAGTATATGAAAGTGACAAAACGAGAGACTCTCTATTATGAAGATCATGGTGCTACTTTGAAGCACAAGTGTGGTAAAAGGATAGTAACATTGTCCCTTCTCTCTTTTCTCTCATTTTTTAATTGGGCCTTTTCTTTTTATGGCCTCTTTTCTTTTTTTTCTTTTTCATCCGAGTCTCATCCCGACTTATGGGGAATCATAGTCTCCGTCATCCTTTCCTCACTTGGGACAATGCTCTAAAAATGATGATCATCACACTTCTATTTTTCTTACAACTCAATGATTACAACTCGATACTTAGAACAAAATATGACTCTATATGAATGCCACCTGCGGTGTACCGGGATATGCAATGATTCATAAGTGACATGTATGAAAGAATTATGAACAGCGGCTTTGCCACAAATACGATGTCAACTAAATGATCATGCTAAGCAATATGACAATGATGGAGCATGTCATGATAAACGGAACGGTAGAAAGTTGCATGGCAATATATCTCGGAATGGCTATGGAAATGCCATGATAGGTAGGTATGGTGGCTGTTTTGAGGAAGGTATATGGTGGGTGTATGATACCGGCAAAAATTGTGTGGTATTAGAGAGGCTAGCAATGGTGGAAGGGTGAGAAAAGTGTGTATAATCCATGGACTCAACATTAGTCATAAAGAACTCATATACTTATTGCAAAAATCTACAAGTTATCAAAGAAAAGTATTACGCGCATGCTCCTAGGGAGATATATTGGTAGGAAAAGACCATCGCTCGTCCCCGACCGCCACTCATAAGGAAGACAATCAATAAATAAATCATGCTCCGACTTCATCACATAACGGTTCACCATACGTGCATGCTACGGGAATCACAAACTTTAACACAAGTATTTTTCAAATTCACAATTATTCAACTAGCATGACTCTAATATTACTACCTTCATATCTCAAAACAATTATCAAGCATCAAACTTCTCTTAGTATTCAACGCACTCAAAAGAGAGTTTTACAAATCTTGAATACCAAGCATATTTTTATTATTAGCAAATTACCATGCTATTTAAGACTCTCAAAATGATCTAAGTGAAGCATGAGAGATCAATAGTTTCTTTAAAAAAATCCACCACCGTGCTCTAAAATATATAAGTGAAGTACTAGAGCAAAACTATCAAGCTCAAAAGATATAAGTGAAGCACATAGAGCAAAACTATCAAGCTCAAAAGATATAAGTGAAGCACATAGAGTATTCTAACAAATTCCAATTCATGTATGGCTCTCTCAAAAGGTGTGTACAACAAGGATGATTGTGGTAAACTAACAAGCAAAGACGCAAATAATACAAGACGCTCCAAGCAAAACACATATCATGTGGTGAATAAAAATATAGCTCCAAGTAAAGTTACCGATGGAAGTGGACGAAAGAGGGGATGCCTTCCGGGGCATCCCCAAGATTTGACTTTTTGGTGTCCTTGGATTATCTTGGGGGTGCCATGGGCATCCCCAAGCTTAGGCTCCTTGTTCCATTATCCATCAAAAAAATTCACCCAAAACTTGAAAACTTCACAACACAAA
Source organism: Aegilops bicornis (assembly GCA_021605145.1). Lineage (NCBI taxonomy): Eukaryota > Viridiplantae > Streptophyta > Magnoliopsida > Poales > Poaceae > Aegilops > Aegilops bicornis. The sequence continues at coordinate 772,027,428 of CM038671.1, read as the reverse complement.
ACTCAACAGAAATCTCGTGAGCTCCGTTAGCGAAAGAAAACAAAAGATCACTCTAAGTTACTGTAATTCACTCATCCTTTATTTATATTGGTGTTAAACCTACTGTATTCCAACTTCTCTATGGATTATAAACTATTTTACTAGCCATAGATTCATCAAAATAAGCAAACAACACACGAAAAACAGAATCTGTCAAAAACAGAACAGTCTGTAGTAATCTGTAACTAACGCAAACTTCTGGAACTCCAAAATTTCAGACAAAATAGGAAGACCTAGAAAATTGGTTTAATGATCATAAGAAATTGGAATCACTATTGTATCACGTTCTGGTGATTTTTAACAATTGTTTTCTTGAACCAAAAGTTTCTTGAAATTACAGCAAGATCAAATAACTATTGTCCAAGAAGATCCTATAGGTTTAACTTGGCACAAACACTAATTAAAACATAAAACCACATCTAAACAGAAGGTAGATGGATTATTTATTCCTAAAAACAAACAAAAACTAAAAACTAAAAATAAAATTTGGTTGCCTCCCAAGAAGCGCTATCGTTTAACGCCCCTAGCTAGGCATAGGCAATCCATAAGTGGTTCTCATAATAGATTCATATGGTAATTTTATCTTCTTCCTAGGGAAGTGTTCCATGCCTTTCTTTAATGGGAATTGGAATCTAATAGTCGCTTCCTTCACATCAATAATTGCACCAATCGTTCTAAGGAAAGGTCTACCAAGAATAATAGGACATGAAGGATTGCAATCTATATCAAGAACGATAAAGTCTACGGGCACATAATTCCTATTTGCAATAATAAGAAAATCATTAATTCTTCCCATAGGTTTCTTAATAGTGGAATACGCAAGGTGCAAGTTTAGAGAGCATTCATCAAAATCACGAAAATCTAGCAAATCACACAAAGTTTTGGGAATAGTGGAAACACTAGCACCCAAATCACATAAAGCATAAAATTCATGATCCTTAATCTTAATTTTAATAGTTGGTTCCCACTCATCATAAAGTTTTCTAGGGATGGAGACTTCCAACTCAAGTTTTTCCTCATAAGATTGCATCAAGGCATCAACGATATGTTTAGTAAACACTTTGTTTTGACTATAAGCATGCGGAGAATTTAGCACGGATTGTAACAAGGAAATACAATCAATTAAAGAGCAGCTTTCATAATTAAATTCCTTGAAATCCAAAATAGTGGGTTTAGCAACATCTAAGGTTTTACTTTCAATCCCACTTTTATCAATTTTAGTATCATAATCTAAAAGCTCCGAATTTTTAGAACGCCTTCTAGGTAAAGGTAAATCATATTCAATCTCATCATTATCAAGATTCATATTGCAAAACAAGGATTTGATAGGGGACACATCAATAACTTTTAGATCTTCATCTTGATTTTCATGGAAATTGGAAGTACACGCTTTAATAAAGGCATCTTTCATAGCGCGCATCTTAGCGGTTCTTTCTTTGCACTCATCAATGGAAATTCTCATGGCTTTGAGAGACTCATTGATATCATGCTTAGGAGGAATAGATCTAAGCTTCAAAGAATCAACATTAAGAGAAATTATGTCAACGTTCCTAGCCAATTCATCAACTTTAAGTAATTTCTCTTCAAGCAAAGCATTAAAATTCTTTTGTGAATTCATAAACTCTTTAACACTATTCTCAAATTCAGAGGGCATCTTATTAAAATTTCCATAAGAGTTGTTGTAGGAATTTCCATAATTATTAGAAGGATTACTAGGATAGGGCCTAGGATTAAAATTCCCTCTATATGCGTTGTTACCAAAATTATTCCTACCAACAAAATTCACATCCATAGATTCATTATTATTCTCATTCAAAGTAGACAAAGGCATATCATTAGGATCAGAAGAAACACTCTTAGTAGCAAATAATTTCATAAGTTCATCCATCTTTCCAATCAAAACATTGATTTCTTCTATCGCATGCACTTTTTTATTAGTAGATCTTCAAAGGTGCCATTGAGAATAATTAACCATAATATTATCTAGGATTTTAGTAGCATCTCCTAAAGTGATTTCCATGAAAGTGCCTCCCGCGGCCGAATCTAAAAGATTTCTAGAAGAAAATTCAATCCGGCATAGAAATTTTGTATAATCATCCACAAATTCAAACCATGAGTAGGGCAATTACGTATCATTAATTTCATTCTCTCCCAAGCTTGTGCAACATGTTCATGATCAAGTTGCTTAAAATTCATAATATCGTTCCTAAGAGAGATGATCTTAGCGGGAGGAAAATACTTAGAGATAAAAGCATTTTTGCACTTGTTCCAAGAATCAATACTATTTTTAGGCAAAGAAGAAAACCAAGCTTTAGCATGATCTCTAAGCGAAAAAGGAAATAGCTTCAATTTAACAACATCATTGTCAACATCTTTCTTCTTTTGCATATCATACAAATCCACGAAGCTATTTAAATGAGTAGCGGCATCTTCACTAGGAAGGCCGGCGAATTGATCTTTCATAACAAGATTCAATAAAGCAGCATTGATTTCACAAGATTCAGTATTGGCAAGAGGAGCAATCGGAGTGCTAAGGAAATCATTATTGCTGGTATTGGTAAAGTCACACAATTTGGTATTATCTTGAGCCATAGTGACAAGCAAGCAATCCAACACATGAGCAAACAGAAAAAGGCAAGCGAAAAGAGAGGAGGAGATTGGGAAAGAGAGGGCGAATAAAACGGCAAGGGTGAAGTGGGGGAGAGGAAAACGAGAGGCAAATGGCGAATAATGTAATGCGAGAGATAAGGGATTGTGATGGGTACTTGGTATGTTGACTTTTGCGTAGACTCCCCGGCAACGGCGCCAGAAATCCTTCTTGCTACGTCTTGAGCTTGCATTGGTTTTCCCCGAAGAGGAGAGGATAATGCAGCAGAGTAGCGTAAGTATTTCCCTCAGTTTTTGGGAACCAAGGTATCAATCCAGTAGGAGGCCACGCGCGAGTCCCTCGTACCTACACAAAGAAAATAGCTCCTCGCAACCAACGCGGATATGGGTTGTCAATCCCTTCACGGTCACTTACGAGAGTGAGACCTGATAATGATGATAGATAATATTTTTGGTATTTTTGGTATAAAGATGCAAAGTAAAATAAAAGGCAAAGTAAAAAAGCAAAACAATAATAAAACATAGGAAAATTAATATGATGAGAATAGACCCGGGGGCAATAGATTTCACTAGTGGCTTTTCTCAAGAGCATAGGTATTCTATGGTGGGTGAACGAATTATTGTTGAGCAATTGACAGAATTGAGCATAGTTATGAGAGTATCTAGGTATGATCATGTGTATAGGCATCACGTCCGAGACAAGTAGACCGACTCCTGCGTGCATCTACTACTATTACTCCACTCATCGACCGCTATCCAAAGATGCATCTAGAGTATTAAGTTAAGGAAAACAGAGTAACGCCTTAAGCAAGATGACATGATGTAGAGGAATAAATTCATGCAATATGATAAATACCCCATATTGTTATCCTCGATGGCAACAATACAATACGTGCCTTGCAACCCTTTACATCCTTTGGGTAAGGACACCGCAAGATTAAACCCAAAGCCAAGCACTTCTCCCATTGCAAGAACTACCAATCTAGTTGGCCAAACCAAACGGATAATTCAAAGAGACTTGCAAAGATAACTCAATCATACATAAAAGAATTCAGAAAAGATTCAAATATTGTTCATAGATAATCTTGATCATAAACCCACAATTCATCGGTCTCAACAAACACAACGCAAAAAGAAGATTACATTGAATAGATCTCCACGAGAGAGGGGGAGAACATTGTATTGAGATCCAAAAAGAGAGAAGAAGCCATCTAGCTACTAAGTATGGACCCGAATGTCTGAGGTAAACTACTCACACTTCATGGGAGAGGCTTTGATGATGATGTAGAAGCCCTCCATGGTGGAATCCCCTTCCGGCTGAGCTCCGGAACAGGCCCCAAGATGGGATCTCGTGGATACAGAAAGTTGCGTCGGTGCAATTAGGTTTTTGGCTCCGTATCTGATCTGACGGGGGTACGTAGGTATATATAGGAGGAAGAAGTACGTCGGTGGATCCTCGAGGGGCCCACGAGGTAGGGGGGCGCGCCCGCCCTAGGGGGGGGCCTCCACCCTCTTGGCCGCCTCGGAGCTTTCTTGACAGAGGGTCCAAGTCTCCTGGGTCTTATCCGATGAGAAAATCACGTTCCCGAAGATTTCATTCCGTTTGGACTCCGTTTGATATTCCGTTTCTTCGAAACACTGAAATAGGCAAAAAACAGCAATTCTGGGCTGGGCCTCCGATTAATAGGTTAGTCCCAAAAGTAATATAAAAGTGGAAAATAAAGCCCAATATAGTCCAAAACAGTAGATAATATAGCATGGAGCAACCAAAAATTATAGATACGTTGGAGACGTAACAGTCCACGGCCGCACGCAAGGAAATGGCTCCTTATTACGCGCAAAATAATGATTCCTCCACCTGACATCAGGGACCCACCGAAAGGGCCTCTGTATTTCGCGAAAAAAACGTTACCGCCCGGACTCGGACCCACCAGCTATATCTTCGCACACAAGGAAGTGCCTCCTTATTACGCAAAAATGAATACTCCCCGCTAGTCGGGACCCAGTATAGTGGCAGGCTGACTTGTGGGCCTTCTAAGTTGACGGGGACGGAGGGCTTTGTCAACTTAGTCAATATGCACGATTCTAGCTCCAGTGACCGTACAATGTCCATCCAACGGCCGTAGTGCTTCTTTAACCTCTGGTCTTCTTGCTCCAGCCGCCCAAACCAGCGCCGGTCGTGCCTCATGCTCCTGCCTCCCATGGACGGCTGTGATGCGGCGGAGGCCACACCGCCCCCTATTACTCTCACCGCTGGCCAGGCCATCCCTCTACTCGTCCACACCCCCTGTTATTCTGTGGCGACAGCAGCCTCACACCGCAGCGAACCATCGAACCCTCGTACTCCTCTACGCGTGGGCATCCACTGCCGCGTCTTCCCCGGCTCCGTGTCGTCCCCTTCCTAGGCCTCACCATCGTCCACCGCCCTGGTGCTCTCGGTGCGGCGTGGTCAACGTGGTCAAGGAACGGCTGCCATCGGACGTGGACTATACGTGGAGAGACTGACAGCTGGGTCCACGGCCGCAGAAAGGAAGTGCCTCCTTATTACGTGCAAAATAATTATTCCTCCACCTGACAGCGGGGACCCACCGGACGGGCCACCTTATTTTGCAAAAAAAAATGATTCGCCCCCTGACTGCTGGGACCCACCAGCTACATCTTCGCACGCAACGAAGGGCGTCCGAAAAAAACGATTCGCCCCCTTACTGCTGGGACCCAACAGCTACATCTTCGCACGCAAAGAAGTGCGTCCGGGAAAAAAACGATTCGCCCCCCTGACTGCTGGTACCCACCAGCTACACCTTCGCATGCAAGGAAGTGCTTTCGGGCAAAAAAAATGATTTGCCCCCCTGACTGCTGGGACGCACCAGCTACACCTTCGCACGCAAAGAAGTGCGTCCGGGCAAAAAGAACAAAACGATTCGCCCCCTGACTGCTGGGACACACCACCTACATCTTCACACGCAAGGAAGTGCCTGATAGTCGGGACCCACCTGGTCGAAGCGTACGTAACGTTGTCATTCTGGTCGCGAACGTGTACGTACATATATACTGGTCGATGTAGAGGCGCGCACGTGTCGTAGTAGAGGCGCGCACGTGTCGTAGTAGAGGCGCGCATGTAGCATGTACACATATGTACAGCGGCCAGTGTGCAAGAAAGAAAATACGGCCACGTTTGTGTACATACGGGCGGGGTCGTGTACATGGCTGGGTCGGAACGGAGAAACAACGTTGTCGTCGTGTTCATGGGGAGGCAACGGAATGTGTCGTGTTCATGGGGAGGCAACGGAATGCATCGTGTTCATCGGGAGGCAACGGAACGCGTGGGAGCCAACCGGCTGGGTCGGAACGGAATGCGTCGTCATGTTCATTGGGAGGGCTTGGACGGAACAGGCGATGGAAACGAGGTCTGGCATACCGCAGAACGGAGGAAACGGCCTTGTGTTCGACCGGTCACGTTCAAAACGGGATCCTGTTCATCGGGAGGGGTCTGGCGTACCGCAAAACGGAGGAAACAGACCTCCTACGGTCGAAACGGGGGTCCTGTTGATCGGGAGGGGTGTGGCGTACCGCAAAAGGGACAAAATGGACTTGTGTTGCAGCGCTGCGGTCAAAACGGGGGTCCTGTTGATCGGGAGGGGTGTGCGTACCGCAAAACGGACGAAACGGACTTGTGTTGGAGCGCTATGGTTGAAATAGGGGTCATGTTCATCGGGAGGGGTGTGGTGTACCGCAAAACAGGACTACACGGGATACTATTCATCTCCACCATCGACCTCCTCCAGCCTCCACGGGCTACCGTCGACCTCCTCCAGCCTCCACGGGCTCCTGTTCATCCAACCTCCACCGCGCGCTACTCCACCGGCTACTGTTCAACCACCCCTCCACGGGCACCCCTCCACCGTCTACTGTTCATCCAGCCCTCCACGGGGTCGTCCTGTTCATCCAGCCCTCCACACCACGGGGTCCTGTTCATCCAGAGGCAACGCCACCGCTCACTGTTCATCCAACCCCCCTCCCCCGCAACGCTCACTGTTCATCCAGAGAGGCAGCATCCATCGGCTTCAGTTAGCAGCAGTAGCGAAGTAATCGCTCGATCGGGTTCAGTTAACAGCCATCGATCAATCGCTCGTGTTCGATGTCGTAGCCTGCGGTGTCGCTTTCGGGTTCGATTAGAGCCCAACGCCTTGCTCGGGTTCAATTAGAAACGCCGCACTACGCTTTTGCAGCAGCGTCGTGTAAGAGATAAAGGCGCATCCACGGCCCCCGACCTCCCACCGTAACTGGGAACTCCCCAAAATTTCCCTCGCCCTCGCTTCTACCACGGTTTTTTCCGTCATGGATGGCCCAAGGAATGTCATGCAGCTGCGTCTCCGGCCCGCCCAGGATGAAAAACCCATTTTCTGTCATGATTTTTTGTCATAGAAGTAGGAGCCCACCACATCTATAATGATACCGGGTTTTTTCACAATTATCGTCATAGAAGTGTCATATGTATGACAGAAAAAAGTTTCGTTCGGCCCAAAATGTCACGGATGTGTCTTTTTTTTGTAGTGTCATCATAAGCGAGCACTCGAGGTGACCCGTATATGAGTTTAGTGGGGAGAACTGCTTCCGCCCCGTAGACCAGGGCAAAGGGTGTCTGCCAGTGGCTCGATTTGGTGTCGTTCTGATTGACCAAAGAACCATTGGCAACTCATCAATCTAGCGCCTTCCACACTTGTGAAGCTTGTCGAAAGTCCTTGTTTTGAGGCCTCGCAACACTTCAACATTTTCCCTTTCTGCTTGGCCATTGCTTCTTGGATGAGCAAGAGAAGCGAAACATACCTTGCTGCCAAGGTCCTGGATATACTGCATGAAGGTGTGACTTGTGAACTGTGTGCCGTTGTCGGTGATGACTCTGTTTGTCACACCAAAACGGCAGACGAGTCCCTTAAAGAACTTGAAGGTTGATTGTGCTATCACCTTCCTCACTGGCTCCACTTTCGGCCCTGTCAATCGTGACGTACAAGTACTCAAAGCACCCGACAGCGCGGGAAAAGGGGCCCAGTATGTCGAGCCCCCAGATTGAAAAAGGCCAGGAGAGAGGGATTGTTTGAAGGGCTTGAGCTAGTTGATGAAGCTTCTTCGAATGAAACAGGCACACTTCACACTTGGTTACTAGCGTCGTTACATCCTGGAGGGCAGTGGGGCAGAAGAAACCTTGTCGGAACGCGTTGCCGGCAAGGGCTCTTGACCCTATGTGGGAGCCACATATGCCTCAGTATATTTCTGCCAACAACTCCAGTCCGTCCTCCCGAGGAATACACTTGAGTTTCATGCCGTTCAGCCTTCTTCTATAAAGGGCATCATCCACGAACTGGTACATGCTGGACCGACGGGCTACTTTTTCTGCTTCTTCCTGCTCCTTTGGGAGCTCTCCCGCTTGGAGGAAATGGACCGTATGTTGTGCCCATGCCGGAGCCTCGGGCTCGACGGCAAGGACTAAAGGCATGTCTTCCGCTGCGAGGCCAGCCGCATCGACGGCAAGGGCCTAGGGCCCCGTCGAAAGCTGCTGCTCTTCGGCAAACTTGGGGTACCCGGCAACTTCCTTGCCGGCGGCTCCTGGGAGCTCTGCGGGAAAGTACTAGCCGAGCCCCACTTTCCTTCGCTTGTTCTGTTCTGCTGACGGCTCGACAGATGGCTGAGTCAATTGAAGCACAAAGGTACCTGGTTCCACAGGTAGCCTGAGGGCAACGTGCTTGGACATGTCATCGGCAATGTTGTTCTCTGCTCGAGGAACATGCTCTGCTTGTAGACCGTCAAAGCGCTCTTCCAACTTTCTCACTTCATCCACATAAGCCTCCATCAGAGGGCTTTGATAATCCTTGTTAACTTGCCTGACGACAAGTTGTGAGTCTCCTCTGATAATAAGCTTCCTGATCCCAAGGTCTGCCATGATCCTAAGACCAGCAAGCAGCCCCTCATATTCCATGGTGTTGTTTGTCAACCTCTCCCAGGGGAAGTGCATCTGGATCACGTACTTGAGGCGTTCTCCAGTGGGCGCGACGAGCAACACGCCGACACATGCACCTTGTAACGAGAAGGCTCCATCGAAGTACATAATCCAATGACTACTTTCCTCTTGTCGGGAAGGGTGGTTTCTTGAACTTGTTCGTCGGGCGTGGATGTCCATTCTGCTATGAATTCTGCCAAGGCTCTGCTCTTGATCGTCGAGGTACTTTCAAACCTGAGCCTGAAGCTTGACAACTCCATTTCCCACTCCACAATCCTCCCTGTCGCGTCTGGATTGTGCAAAATCTGTTGCAACGGGAGGCGAGTGACAACAGTGATCTCGTGTGCTTGAAAATAATGATGCAGCTTTCTCGAGGCCATAAGGAGGCCAAAAAGCAACTTCTACATCCCGGAGTACCTTGACCTAACCCCCTGCAAAAGGGAGCTGACAAAGTAGACTGGGTGCTGTGCCACCTTCTTCTTCTGCTCTACCTTGCTTTCCTGCGCAGGTGATTTCTTGCCGGGATCGGGTCCTGCCGGGGGCCCTCCCTTGCCGGGATCGGAGCCCACCGGTTCCAACTTTTCTCCTAAGGGCCTCGCCACCATTGTCGCCTCTTCCTGGACTTCTCTCTGTGCCACTAGCGCGACACTGACCACTTGATTCATCGCTTCTAGGTACAGCAGCAACGGCTCTGGTGGCTTGTGTGCGACCAGTATTAGCGTAGAGGAGAGGTATCTCTTTAAATCTTGTAGTGCTGCCTCTGCCTCTAGGGTCCATTTCATTGGACCCGCCTTTTTTAAAATCTTGAAAAAGGGGAGGGCACGCTCGGCAGACTTAGAGATGAACCTACTCAGGGCGGCGATGCAGCCGGCAAGCCTCCGGACATCTGTGACCCGTCTTGGCGCCTCAATTTGCTCGATTGCTTTGATCTTGTCGGGATTGGCTTCGATCCCATGTTGAGACATAAAGAAACCAAGAAGCTTGCTGAACGGAACACCGAACACGCACTTCTCTGGGTTGAGCTTGAGGTTGATCATGTGCGAGTTTGCAAAAGTTTCTTCCAAGTCCTGCATGAGCATAGCCTTGTCTTTGGTTTTGTGCACTATGCCATCCATGTAAGCTTCCATATTTCTATGGAGCTGGGGCTCAAAACCAATTTGGATCGCTCGAGCAAACATTGAACCAGCACTCTTCAACCCAAAAGGCATCCATACGAAACAGTACGTACCACATGGGGTGATGAACGCGGTTTTCTCTTCATCTTACTTCATCATGAGGATCTGATGATACCCTGAATAAGCATCAAGGAACGACAGCAGGTCGCATGCAGCAGCGGAATCCACTATTTGATCGGTACGTGGCAATGGGAAAGGATCCTTAGGAAGGCTTTATTGATATTAGTATAGTCGATACATAGCCTCCACTTCCCATTTTCCTTACGTACTATGGCCGGATTGGCCAACCACGTTGGGTGGAGAACTCCCTTGACCAAACCTGCGGCCTCCAACTTCCTGATCTCCTCGACGATGAACACTTCTCGCTCCAAAGCTTGCTTTCTGGCCTTCTGCTTGACGGGCCGTGCATGAGGGCAGACATCAATATGGTGCTCAATCACCTCCCTGGGAACGCCGGGGATGTCGGATGCTTGCCATGCAAACACGTCGACATTCGCCCACAGGAAGGCGATGAGAGCGCTTTCCTATTTACTGTCAAGGGTGGAGCTTATGATGAAAGCTCCGCCTATGCCGTCCTCCTTGATGGACACCTTCTTGGTTTCCGGCGGGGCCGCCTTGGACTTTTTGCTCTTACCGGGGGAGCTCTCTGGTACGTCTCCGGCGGAAACACATCACTCCAAGGAGGTGTGTTTGCCGTAGAAGGTACAGGAGCCCTTGCTGGAGCCAGGAGTCTTATCGGCGGCCGAAGCCTTACTGGTCCTCCTCCCGGTGGCAGGAGCAGGTGCCTTGGCGGTAGATGCTGCAACCGCCTCTCAATAGAGCTGATCGGGGCAGATGAGTGTGTCCTTCCTATCGCAGCCGACGATGATGATGCTCATCAGGCCAGGCATCTTCAAATTGTTGTAGGCGTACTGCGACGCTACCATGAACTTGGCCAGCGCAGGGCTGCCAAGGATCCCGTTGTATGGTAACGGGATCTCAACGACATTGAAAACGATCCTCCCCATCCTGTAGTTGAGGTCACCACCAAATGTAACTGGTAGCGTGACCTTTCCCTTGGGCTGACTCCTCCCGGGATTGGTCCCCTGGAACGTGCCCGTCTCTTCGTGGTCCTCATCGGGGATCTGCAGCCTCTTGACCACGTTGGGTGAGATCAAGTTAAGGCTGTCCCCACAGTCAACTAACATCTTCGTCCCCTTGAGGTTGTGTATTGTTGGGGATACCAACAACGTCAAACACCCGACCGCAGTGGTGCGATCAAGGTGATCCTCGGCGTCGAAGACGATAGGCGTGTGGGACCACCTCAACGGCTTCTGGGCATCGACCATTGGTTCTGTTGCATTAATCTCACGCGCCCACTGTTTCAGTTGGCGGTGAGAAGAATGCAGCGAAGCACCTCCGTCGACACAAATGACTTTTGTCGCCTTCTGGAACTCATGCTCGGTGGATTCATCATCATCATCATGATCGTCATCCTCCTCTTTCTTGCCGCGGCCTCGGGCATGCCTCTCTTGTTGCTTTTCCTTGTTACTGTGTCCTCCTTGGCCACCGCGCTTCTTGCCGGACCCTTCAGCGCCTCCTTGGCCCTTCTCTTTGTCTCGTCTCTCGTACTCAGCCCTTTTCTTCTCCATCAGCAGCTCCACTTGGCGGCAGTTCTGGAGATCGTGGCCCTTGGTATGGTGAATCTTGCAGTACTGCTTGTCGGAGCCCTCTGACTTGCCGGCAGCCGCCAAGGCCCGGTAGGCGTCGCACCCGGCAACCTCCTTGCCAGGGTCGTCGACCTTGGCCGTCTTGGCAGTGTCGGGGTCGCGAGATTCCTCAATGGCAAGCACGGTCTTGCCCTTGCGCTTCCTGTTACGCCGCTGGGCTTTCTTCGCTGGGGCAACGATGTCTTTGCTTTCTGAGTCACTTTCCCACGTTGGCGTCTTCACCGGGGTACTTCCTTCCTTCCTCCGCTCGGGCACATCTATCAGCCAGAACGTACAGCTCGGCAACATCCGCGACCTTTTTCATGGCCAACTCTTCACGCATCTTTCGATTGCGCACGTTTTGGTGAAACGCGTTGATGACGGCCGCAGGATGAACATCGCGGTTGTTGTACTGCACGCGACCAAACCTCTGTATGTACTTGCGCAAGGATTCGCCGTCTCTCTGAGGGATCACGTGCAAGTCACTTGCCTGCCCAGGAGCTACGTCGCTGCCTATGAAGGCACCAACAAACTAGTGGCACAGGTCGGACCAAGAAGCAATGGAATCTATCGGCAGATGCATCAACCATGACCTGACGTTGGGTTTAAGTGCCAACGGGAAATAGTTGGCGAGTATCTTGTCGTCCCGTGCTCCGGCAGCTTGCATCGCAATAGTTTAAACACTCAAGAACTCAGACGGGTGAGTCTTGCCGTCGTACTTCTCGGTTTGAACGTGCAGGTGTTGGGCCACTGGAACTGCCGAAGCTCACGGGTGAATGCTGGACAAGTGATTGCATATGGACAATCATTAGCATCCCCCAGCGCAGGCCTATACTCAGCGGGCCCAGCACGCCTATCGGACTGGTGACGTGCTTCCCGTCGTCGCTCGATAGTAGTCTGAGCGTCGTCCTTGAGGCGCTCTTGAAGAACTTGGCGCTGGTCACGGCGCGTCCGTGGGTCTGACGATGTCGTGGACACATTGTCCTGGACGTCGCCCCGACAGGCCGATCGTGGCGGAGGGGAGTGCATCGTGGTTGCGGCGCCCTCAACCCTTCCACTGCCTGCACGCGTCGGCTCGTCATTTCGGCGCCGTGAGGGGCTTGCTCCCCGGTGGCCATCTCTGTTGGCATGGCCAATAAGGCTTTGGATAGCAGCCCTCCATTCCTCTTGCTTCTCCAAGGCAGGAGGAAAGTCAAGGAGCAGCTGCACTCACGACAGCGCTTCCGCTCGTGTGGGTGGCAGCGACAGGCGCGAGGAATGGGAGGAACTCGGACTTCTAACAATGTTAGAAGGAGTCCCATCTCGATTCCGCGGCCACGCGCTCTTTTCGCCTGCACCAAGATGTGCGTGACGGCCATGCGTGTCTTGAGAGTGACGCTGAGGGCACTTGCCATGGCGACGCCCGGGGTCCTCAACGTCGCGATGTGGTTCGTCGTGCGCGAGCTGAGAAGACCGTGGCACACGCGTTGGGAGGTCGATCTTCCGCCCTTGGAGGTCCCCGCACCACCCGCAGGTGGCACAGCTCCACCCTTGGGCGCGGCGGCACACTGACCCCCGTCGCCGCTGTGGAGGACGCCGACGGGCTGACTTCTTGTATTTGGATGGTGTGGACGATCTCGATCTCCTCCACCGTTGGCGCCCTCCTCGTCACCCATCCGCGTGGGTGCGGGCGGAGCGGCCTCGGACGGGCCAATCGCCGCAGCCGTCTTCTTCTTCGGATCCATGGCGATGAAAGAGCTACTGTACTAACTACAAACCAGATTCTCACAACTAATGCCCCCTACCTGGCACACCAAAGATGTCGGGGAAACCGATCAAATATGGGGTCACAAGGATCTCTTCTACGTTTGGCGGGGGATTAGTTGCACGAAGAGCAAGTCGAGTCGTTAGCACACAAAGGATTTTTATCCAGGTTCGGGCCGCGAAGATGCGTAATACCCTAGTCCTACTTTATCTCGTATATGAGTGTCCTTGAGCTTTTGAACTAGCTACGATATGTGCTTTGTCCAAAAGTCCGAATCCCTTCTCTGTGCGCCTCGGGCCTCCTTTTATACACAAAGGGGTTGCCACAGTGGCACACAGGAGGTGGCAAGCTATAGTGGTATGAGCTTATCGCTCGATCAACATAGGACAAGCACATTTAATGCGATGCCTACGTGTCCTCTTGCTTTATTGGGGACGGCAATAGAGGCCATCCCGCCCTTCGCCGCTTCCCCTTGCCTTGCCACGCGTCTGGGCCGACGAGGCATGTAGCGCCATGCTGGCCAACCAGCTGTTGTGTTGGCAAGAAGGTAGGCTTCCATGAAGATCTCCATGCCGCCACACAGGTACCTGCTTAGCTGGCATGCTTATCATCGCGTTGGAGTGATGGTGAAGCAAAACCTTACCGGGCGCTGGCCTGGCTGCGGCCCAGCGATCGTCCCCGGCAAGGCTTGCCGGGGGCCTTGGAATCGTCCCCGGCAAGGGTCTTGCCGGGGGTCTTCGTCTCCTGATCCCTATGTAGGCTCGTGTGTTGCCAACCTTCATGAAGAGCTGCATGCTACCAAGCATGGGCTCTCCAAATCCTGGTCTTGAACATTGTCGATGGTGTCAGAGCTCTCAATCCCAAGGGTGGCGGCCCTGCTAGTCCCTTCGCGAGTTGCCTCGGCAAGGGGCTTGCCGGGGGCCGCGCAGGTCGCCTCAGCAAGGCTTGTTGTCGGGCGTGGCCCTGCTTGCCTCTTGCTGCTTGCTACTCTGGGCAGCTGCCTTGATATTCTTTGTACCTGTCTTGCCTTATGCTGTCCTCCTCTGCCTCGCCAAGCCCTGCTGTAAGGGTGGCTGCAACCGTCCGCGCACAAGTAAGGGGTATAGAAGTACCCATACTTTTGTACACCGACACCAAGCTTAGTTGGTTGCTCATTATTGTGTAATAGCTTGGGATGCCGGGCATCCCCAAGATTAGGCTCTTCTATCCTTCTTTCATCCATCGTAAGATAACCCAAAACTTGAAAACTTCAATCACACAAAACTCAACAAAACCCTTGTGAGATCCGTTAGTAAAAGAATGCAAACCACTATAATAAGTGATGTGTCAAACCAATTCTTATTTTGTTTTTGTATTATATCTACTATATTCCAACTTTTCTATGGCAAAAACTCATCAAAGAAAACCATAGAGCCATCAAAATAAGCACACAACACAAAGAAAACAGAATCTGTCAAAACAGAACAGTCTGTAGTAATCTGTAACTTTTGGATACTTATGTAACTCCAAAAATTCTACCAAATTAGGAAGACCAGAATAATTTGTATATTAATCTTCTGAAAAAATATCAGAGCAAAAGATCTTTTCTGTGATTTATGATATTATTTTCATGAGCACAAAGTTTCTGTCTTTTTCAGCAAGATCAAACAATTATCACCCCAGAAGATCCTAAAGGCTTTACTTGGCACAAACACTAATTAAAACACAAAAATAACAATCATAACAGTAGCATAATTGTGCTAAAACTCAAGAACATAAAGCAAAAGGAAAAACTAAATTTTATTCATTGGGTTGCCTCCCAACAAGCGCTATAGTTTTATGCCCCTAGCTAGGCGTAATATTTCAATGATGCTCACATAAAAGATAGTAATTGAAATACGAAGAGAGCATCATGTAGCATATGGCAAACAAATTTAGGTCTAACGTACTTCCTATGCATAGGAATTTTATAGGAAAACAAATTAGCAAGACAAGCAAGATCTAGCATATGCAAGGAAAAAGAAAGAAACAATAGCAATCTCAACATGAAGGGAAGTAACTTAGTGACATGAAGATTTCCACAACCATATTTCCTTCTCTCATAATAATTATATGTGGGATCATAATCAAATTCAACAATATACCTATCACATAACATATTTTCTACATGATCCACATGCATGCAAAGTTGGCACTCTTCCAAAATAGTGGGATTAACATTAATTATGGCCATGACCTCTCCAAACCCACTTTTATAAAAAAATTCATAAGATTGAACATTCTCCAAAGTAGTGGGATCTAAAGTGGACACTCTTCAAAACCCACTTTCAATATTATTGCAAACACTATTATCAATCTCATATTCATCGCGGGGCTTAAATAGATTTTCAAGATCATAAGAAGAATCACCCCAATCATGATCATTGCAATAAGTAGTGGACATAGCAAAATTAGCATCCCCAAGCTTGGGGTTTTACATATTATTAGCACAATTGACATTAATAGAATTTATAGTAAAATCATTGCAATCATGCTTTTCATTCAAAGAGCTATCATGAATCACTTCATAGATTTCTTCATCAAAATTTTCAGATTCACGGATCTCAAGCAAAACTTCATAAAGATAATCTAGTGCACTCAAATCACTAGCAATTGGTTCATGATAATTGGATCTCTTAAAAAGATTAGCTTGTGGATGAGGATCCATATCAATTGATTTTTAGCAAGCAAAGATGTAAGCAAATAAAAGGCACATGGTAACACATGCAAACAAGAGATCTGATGAGAAAATGGCAAATGAAAAAGAGGGCGAATAAAACGACAATTTTTTGTGAAGTGGGGGAGAGGAAAATGAGAGGCAAATGGAGAATAATGTAAATTGCAAGGAGATGAGATTTGTGATTAGGAACCTGGTAATGTTGAAGATCCTTCCCGGCAACGGCGCCAGAAATTCCTTTTGATGTTGCTTGAAGCTATGTCGGTTTTTTCCCCAAAGAGGAAGGGATGATGTAGCACGGCAGTGGTAGGTATTTCCCTTAGATATGAAACCAAGGTTATCGAACCAGTAGGAGAACCAAGCAACACAACGTAAACATCCCCTGCACACAAATAACAACTCCTCGCAACACGGCGTGTTAAAGGGGTTGTCAATCCCTTTCGGGGTACGGCGCCTTAAGATAGGCAAAGGACGTGAGATAAATTTGTAGATAGGATAAATAGATCGCGGAACAAATAAATTGCAGCAAGGTATTTTTGTACTTTTTTAGTTTAATAGATCTGAAAATAAACGCAAGGAAAAAGTAGATCGCAAGGCAAATATATGAGAAGAAGACCCGGGGGCCGTAGGTTTCACTAGTGGCTTCTCTCGAGAAAAATAGCAAACGGTGGGTGAACAAATTACTGTTGGGCAATTGATAGAACTTCAAATAATCATGACGATATCCAGGAAATGATCATTATATAGGCATCACGTCCAAGATTAGTAGACCGACTCCTGCCTGCATCTACTACTATTACTCCACACATCGACCGCTATCTAGCATGCATCTAGTGTATTAAGTTCATGGAAAAACGGAGTAATGCAATAAGAACGATGACATGATGTAGACAAGATCCTTTTATGTATTGCGGCAGATATGGATCTCATCTTTTTATCCTTAGAAGCAATGATACATACGTGTCGGTTCCCTTTCTGTCACTGGGATCAAGCATCGTAAGATCGAACCCACTACGGGGCACCTCTTCCCAATGCAAGATAAATAGATCAAGTTGGCCAAACAAAACCCAAATATCAGAGAAGAAATACAAGGCTATAAGAGATCACGCATATAAGAGATCAAAGAACTCAAATAACTTGCATGGATATAAAAAGATATAACTGATCATAAACTCGAAGTTCATCGGATCCCAACGAACACACCGCAAAAAGGACTTACATCATATGGATCTCCAAGAGATCATTGTATTGACAATCAAGAGAGAGAGAGGAAGCCATCTAGCTACTAACTACGGACCCGAAGGTCTACAAAGAACTACTCACGCATCATCGAAGAGGCACCAATGGAAGTGGTGAACCCCTTCGTGATGGTGTGTAGATTGGATCTCGGTGTTCAGGACTCTGCGGCGGCTGGATGAAAATTTCGTCGACTCCCCTACGGTTTCTGGAATATTGGGGTATTTATAGAGCAAAGAGTCAGTCTAGGGGGCACCCGAGGTGGGCACAACCCACCTGGGCGCGCCTGGGCCTCCTGGTGCACCCAGGTGGGTTGTCCCCTCCTCGGGACTCCCCCCCCCCCCCCAAGTGCAACCAGGGCCCATTGTGTTCCTTCTGGTCCATAAAAAATAATATATAAATTGGCGTGGTATTTGGACCCCTTCTGATATTGATTTCCTGCTATGTAAAAAAACATGCAGAAAACAACAACTGGCACTTGGCACTATGTCAATAGGTTAGTACCAAAAAATGATATAAAGTGACTATATAATGATTATAAAACATCCAAGATTGATAATAAAACAGCATGGAATGATAAAAAATTATAGATACGATGGAGACATATCATTAATCTTCCAGATAAGATAGTGATTAACAAAGTTCTCTAGTCACTATCACCAAGCTACTAGAACTTCGTGATGAACTGTAATATGCAAGGGACAACGAAAATGATTCTTGAGCTCTTCGTGATGCTGAAATCGGCAAAGGTAAAAATCAAGAAAGAGCATCAAGTGTTGCTGGTTAACAAGACCACTAGTTTCAAGAAAAGGGCAAGGGCAAGAAAGGGAACTTCAAGAAGAATGGAAAGCAGTTTGCCGCTCCCATGAAGAAGCCCAAAGCTGGACCCAAGCCTAAAACTGGGTGCCTCTACTACAAAGGAAATGGTCACTGGAAGTGGAACTTCCCCAAATACTGATAAGAAGGATGGGAAAGTACACTATGGTATATTTGATATATATGTTATTGATCTGTACCTTACTAGTGTTCGTAGTAGCCCCTGGGTATTTGATACCGGGTCAGTTGCTAAGATTAGTAACTTGAAACAGGAGTTGCAGAATATACAGGGACTAGTGAAGGGCGAGGTGACTATGTGCGTCGGAAGTTATTCCAAGGTTGTTACGATCACCATCGCACACTCCCTCTACCTTCGGGATTAGTGTTGAACCTAAATAAATGTTATTTGGTGTTTGTGTTGAGCATGAATATGATTTGATCATGTTTATTGCAATACAATTATTCATTTAAGTCAGAGAATAATTGTTGTTCTATTTACATGGATAAAACCTTCTATGGTCATACACCCAATGTGAATGGTTTATTGAATCTCGATCGTAGTGATACACATATTCAAAATATTGATGCCAAAAGATGCAAAGTTGATAATGATAGTGCAACATACTTGTGGCACTACCGTTTAGGTCATATTGGTGTAAAGCGCATGAAGGAACTCCATGCAGGTGGACTTTTGGAGTCACTTGATTATGAATCATTTGATACTTGCGAACCATGCCTCATGGGCAAGATGAGTAAAACTCCGTTCTCCGGAACAATGGAGCGAGCTAATGACTTATTGGAAATGATCCATACCGATGTATGCGGTCCGATGAGTGTTAAAGCACACAACGGGTATTGTTATTTTCTGACCTTCACAGATGATTTGAGTAAGTATGGGTATATCTACTTGATAAAACACAAGTCTAAAACATTTGAAAAGTTCAAAGAATTTCAGAGTGAAGTGTAGAATCATCACAACAAGAAAATAAAGTTTCTACGATCTGATCGTGGTAGCGAATATTTGAGTTACGAGTTTGGCCTTCATTTAAAACAATGTGGAATTGTTTCACAACTCATGCCACCTGGAACACCTCATCGTAATGGTGTGTCTGAATGTCTTAACTGTACTTTATTAGATATGGTGCGATCTATGATGTCTCTTACTGATTTACCACTATTGTTTTGGGGTTATGCAATAGAGACAGTCGCATTGGTTTGGCAAGAAACCTAAGTTGTCGTTTCTTAAAGTTTGGGGTTGCGACACTGATAAGCTCGACCCCAAATCGGAGAAGTGCGTCTTCATAGGATACCATAAGGAAACAATTGGGTACACCTTCTATCACATATCCGAAGGCAAGATCTATGTTGCCAAGAATGGATCCTTTCTAGAGAAGGAGTTTCTCTCGAAAGAAGTGAGTGGTAGGAAAGTAGAACTTGATGAAGTAATTGTACCTTCTCTCGAATTGGAGAGTAGCACATAACAGAAAACCATTTCCGTGATGCCTACACCAACTAGAGAGGAAGCTAATGAATATGATCATAGAACTTTAGATTAAGTTATTACTGAACTTCGTAGTTCAACCGGAACACGTTCTGCACCAGAGTGGTACGGTAATCCTGTCCTAGAAGTCATGTTACTAGACCAAGGTGAACCTACGAACTATGAGGAACCTATGATGAGCCCAGATTCCGACGGATGGCTTGAAGCCATGAAATATGAGATAGGATACATGTATGAGAACAAAGTGTGGACTTTGGTGGACTTGCCCGATGATCGGAAAGTCATAGAGAATAAATGGATCTTCAAGAAGAAGACGGACGCTGGTGGTAATGTTATTGTCTACAAAGCTCAACTTGACGCAAAAGGTTTTCGACAAATTCAATGGGTTGACTATGATGATACTTTCTCACCTGTAGTGATGCTTAAGTCTATCTGAACCATGTTAGCAATTGCCACATTTTATGAAATCTGGCAACTGGATGTCCAAACTGCAATCCTTAATGGATTTCTTAAAGTAGAGTTGTATATGATGCAACCAGAAGGTTTTGTCGATCCTAAAGGTGCTAACAAAGTGTGCAAGCTCGAGCGATCTATCTATGGACTGGTGCAAGCATCTCGGAGTTGGAATATACACTTTGATGAGGTGATTAAAGCATATGGTTTTATACAGACTTATGGTGAAGCCTGTATTTACAAGAAAGTGAGTGGGAGCTCTATAGCATTTCTTATATTATATGTGGATGACATATTGTTGATTGGAAATGATATAGAATTTCGGGATAGTATAAAAGGATACTTGAATAAGAATTTTTCAATAAAAGACCTCGGTAAAGCTACTTATGTATTGGGCATTAAGATCTATAGAGATAGACCGAGACGCTTAATAGGACTTTCACAAAGCACATACCTTGACAAAGTTTTGAAGAAGTTCAAAATGGATCATTCAAAGAAAGGGTTCTTGCCTGCATTGCAAGGTATGAAGTTGAGTAAGACTCAAAACCCGACCACGGCAGAATATATAGAGAGAATGAAAGTCATTCCCTATGCCTCACCATAGGTTCTATAAAGTATGCCATGCTGTGTACCAGACCTATTGTGTACCTTGCCATGACTTTGGCAAGGGGGTACAATAGTGATCCATGAGTAGATCACTGGACAGCGGTCAAAATTATGCTTAGTTACCTAAGAGGACTAAGGAAATATTTTTCGGTTATGGAGGTGATAAAGAGTTCGTCGTAAAGGGTTATGCCGATACAAGCTTTGACACCAATTTGGATGACTCAGTGTCTCAATCTGGATACATATTGATAGTGGGAGCAATTAGCTAGAGTAGCACCATGCAGAGCATTGTAGACATAGAAATTTGCAAATATACATATGGATCTGAATGTGACAGACCCGTTGACTAAACTTCTCTCACAAGCAAAACATGATCACACCTTAGTACTCTTTGGGTGTTTATCAAATGGCGATGTTAACTAGATTATTGACTCTAGTAAACCCTTTGGGTGTTGGTCACATGGCTATGTGAACTATGGGTGTTAATCACATGACAATGTGAACTATTGGTGTTAAATCACATGGCGATGTGAACTAGATTACTGACTCTATTGCAAGTAGGAGACTGAAGGAAATATGCCTTAGAGGCAATAATAAAGGAGAAGGCCAATTTGGCTCGCGGGCTCAGCTGCACCCGCGCCGATGAAAAACATCAAAACAAATACTAGAAAAATTCAAAAAAATCCCATTTTTTTGTGTGGTAGATAATTTGATGCATGAGGTTCGCAGAAAAATTCAACTCGTTTGGACATTTGAGCATCTCTCGGCAAAAAAGACAAAATCGGGGTCTGTAAAAAAGTTTACTGTTCACGAATTGTTTTGACACGATTTGTCTTTTTTGCCAAGAGCTGCTCAAATGTACAAATGAGTTGAAATTTGCAGCGGTCCTCACGCAACAAATTATCTACTACACAAAAAAATTGGATTTTTTTGAATTTTTTTAGTATTTGTTTTAATTTTTTTCTGAGCGGGAGCATCTGAGCCTGGGCTCAGATGCGGATTTTCGGTAATAAAGTTATTATTTTATATTTTCTTATTCATAATAAAGGTTTATTATTCATGCTAGAATTGTATTGATCAGAAACTTAAATATATGTGTGGATACATAAACAAATACTGTCTCGCTAGTAAACCTCTACTAGACTAGCTCGTTGATCAAAGATGGTTAAGGTTTCCTAACCATGGACATGTGTTGTCATTTGATAACGGGATCACATTATTAGGAGAATGATGTGATGGACAAGACCCACCCGTTAGCTTAGCATAATGATCGTTCAGTTTATTGCTATTGCTTTCTTCATGTCAAATACTTATTCCTTCGACTATGAGATTATGCAACTCCCGGATACCGGAGGAATACCTTGTGTGCTATCAAACGTCACAACATAACTGGTTGATCATAAAGATTCTCTACAGGTATCTCCAAAGGTGTTTGTTGAGTTGGCATAGATCGAGATTATGATTTGTCACTCCGAGTATCGGAGAGGTATCTCTGGGCCCTCTCGGTAATACACAGCATAAGCTTGCAAGCAAATGACTAAGGAGTTAGTCGTGAGGTGATGTATTACGGAACGAGTAAAGATACTTGCCGGTAAAGAGATTGAACTAGGTATGAAGATACCGACGATCGAACCTCGGGCAAGTAACATACCGATAGACAAAGGGAATTATGTATGTTGTCATAATGGTTCGACAGATAAAGATCTTTGTAGAATATGTAGGAGCCAATATTGGCATCCAAGTTCCGCTACTGGTTATTGACCGGAGAGGTGTCTCGGTCATGTCTACATAGTTCTCAAACCCGTAGGGTCCGCACGCTTAACGTTCGTTGACGATATAGAGTTATATGACTTATATGTTTTGGTGACAAAATGTTGTTCGGAGTCCTGGATGAGATCACAAACATGACGAGGAGTCTCGAAATGGTCGAGAGGTAAAGATTGATATATAGGATGATGGCATTTGGACACCGGAAGTGTTTCGGGACGTACCGGGAAGTAGTCGAGTCAGCGGAAGGGGTTCGAGGCACCCCCCCCCCCCGGCAAGTTATGGGCCTTATGGGCCAAAAAAGGGAACAGACCAGGCCACAAGGGGGCTGGTTGATACGTCTCCAACGTATCTATAATTTTTTATTGTTCCATGCTATATATTACCTGTTTTGGATGTTTATGGGCTTTACTATACACTTTTATATCATTTTTTGGGACTGACCTATTATCTGGAGGCCCAACCCAAATTGTTGGTTTTTTGCCTATTTCAGTGTTCCGCAAAAAAGAAATATCACACGGAGTCCAAATGGAATGAAACATTCGGGAGAGTTATTTTTGGAACAAACGCAATCCAGGAGACATGGAGTGGACATCAAGAAGCAAACGAGGAAGCCACGAGGCAGGGAGGCGCGCCCCCCACCCTCGTGGGCCCCTCGTGGCTCCCCTGGCCGACTTCCTTCGCCTACATATACTTGCATACCCTGTAAATATCCAGGAGCACCACGAAACCCTATTTCCACCGCTGCAACCTTCTGTACCTGTGAGATCCCATCTTGGAGCCTTTTCCGGCGCTCTGCCGGAGGGGGAATCAATCACTGAGGGCTTCTACATCAACACCATAGCCTCTCCGATGAAGTGTGAGTAGTTTACCACAGACCTTCGGGTCCATAGTTATTAGCTAGATGGCCTCTTCTCTCTCTTTGAATCTCAATACAAAGTTCTCCTCGATCTTCTTGGAGATCTATTCGATGTAACTCTTTTTGCAGTGTGTTTGTCGAGATCCGATGAATTGTGGGTTTATGACCAAGTTTATCTATGAGAAATATTTGAATCTCCTCTGAATTCTTTTATGTATGATTTGTTATCTTTGCAAGTCTCTTCAAATTATCAATTTGGTTTGGCCTACTAGATTGATCTTTCTTGCAATGGGAGAAGTGCTTAGCTTTGGGTTCAATCTTGCGGTGTCCTTTCCCAGAGACAGCACGGGCAGCAAGGCATGCATTGTATTGTTGCCATCGAGGATAAAGAGATGGGGTTTATATCATATTGCTTGAGTTTATCCCTCTACATCATGTCATCTTGCCTAATGCGTTACTCTGTTCTTATGAACTTAATACTCTAGATGCATGCTGGATAGCGGTCGATGTGTGGGTAATAGTAGCAGATGTAGAATCGTTTTGATCTACTTGTCGCGGACGTGATGCCTATATACATGATCATGCCTAGATATTCTCATAACTATGCACTTTTCTATCAATTGCTCGACAGTAATTTGTTCACCCACCGTAATACTTATGCTATCTTGAGAGAGGCCACTAGTGAAACCTATGCCCCCGGATCTATTTTTCATCATATAAGTTTCCGATCAACTTTATTTTGCAATCTTTACTTTCCAATCTATATCATAAAAATACCAAAAATATTTATCTTATTATTATCTCTATCAGATCTCACTTTCGCAAGTGGCCGTGAAGGGATTTACAACCCCTTTATCGTGTTGGTTGCGAGGTTCTTATTTGTTTGTGTAGGTACGAGGGACTTGCGTGTAGCCTCCTACTGGATTGATACCTTGGTTCTCAAAACTGAGGGAAATACTTACGCTACTTTGCGGCATCACCCTTTCCTCTTCAAGGGAAAACCAACACAGTGCTCAAGAGGTAGCAAGAAGGATTTCTGACGCCATTGCCGGGAAGTCTACGCACAAGTCAAGACATACCAAGTACCCATCACAAACTCTTCTCCCTCTCATTACATCATTTTCCATTTTCCTCTCGTTTTCCTCTCCCCCACTTCACCTTTGCCTTTTCTTCGCCCTTCTTCCATTCGATCTTATGTTTGCTTATGTCTCCATGTGCCTTCTATGTGCTTGCATCTTTGCTTGCTAAAAATCTATTGCTATGGATCCACTTAAAGTGTTCTACTTGGATCATCTTCGATCTATATGCGCTCGTGCTGAAACCCCAACTAGCCTAGTTGATGGGAAATATTTAGATGAGCATGCTCATTTTGTGCGTCATCGTGTGTCTCAAAAAGGGAGAGTCTTATGGGATCAAATAAACAGATTGTTGTGTTATGCTTGGAATCTTTTTGAAATTTATGATTTTACTTGTTGTTCTAAGAACCCTAAAAAACGCCTTCCCTACTTATGTGAGTTTAATGATAATGAAATATTGTCTTCTTATGCAAAGGGTGTTTATAGTTACTATGATATCGAACAAATGAAGAATTTGTTGCTTTTAAGGGTGCTTATGAAGTTGCTTCTTTGATTGAAAAGTATGATATTACACTCTACGAATCTGAAAATTTTGGCATACTTAAATATTGCTATGAAAACTATGCTCATAATGTCTATGTCAAAGAATTTATTGAGAGAATGACTGTTGCTTTGGAAGAAAATAATGATATGCATGAATCTATAGATAATGATTCCGATGATTTGATTGAAATATCCCTTGATTAACATGATGCTTGCTATTCTTGTGGCCATGATGCCAATATTTATGAAGATGAATTTGCTATAGTTCCTTATGTTAAACATGAGATCGTTGCTATTGCACCCATACTTGGTAGTTCCTTCAATGAAAAGCATGATTGCAATGATGTTACTATAAATTCTCTTGATGTCAATTATGCTAATAATATCCAAAATTCTAAGCTTGGGGATGCTAGTTTTGCTATGTCTACTACTTGTTGCAATGATCATGATTGGGGTGACTCTTCTCATGATCTTGAAAATTTTTTAAGCCCCATGATGAATATGAGATTGATAATAGTGTTTGCAATATTATTGAAAGTGGGTTTGGAAGAGTGTCAACTTTAGATCCCACATATGTGGAGAACGTTCAATCTTATGAAATTTTTGATACAAGAGGGTTTGGAGAGGTCATGACTTTATTTAATGTTAATCCCACTATTTTGGAAGAGTGTCAACTTCGCATGCATGTGGATCGTGTTGAAAATATTTTATGTGATAGCTATATTGTTGAATTTGCTTATGATCCTACATGTAATTATTATGAGAGAGGAAAATATGGTTGTAGAAATTTTCATGTTACTAAATTACCTCTCTTCATGTTGAGATTGCTATGGTTTCTTTCCTCTTCCTTGCATATGCTAGTTTTCGCTTGCTTTGATAATTTGTTTGCCTATAAGATGCCTATGCATAGGAATCATGTTAGACTTAGATGTGTTTTTCACGTGTTCCATGATGCTCTGTTTGCGCTTCAATTCTTTTCTTTCAAGTGAGCATCATCGAAATCTCAATGCCTAGCTAGGGGCGTTAAACGATAGCGCGTGTTGGGAGGCAACCCAATTTTATTTTTGTTCTTTACTTTTTGTTACTGTTTAGTAATAAATAATTCATCTAGCTTATTTTTGGATGTTTTTTTATGTTTTAATTAGTGTTTGTGCCAAGTAGAACCTATAGGATCATCTTGGGTGATAGTTAATTTGATCTTGCTAAAAAACAGAAACTTTTGCGCGCACGAGAATAATTTTAATAAATCACAGAAACGTGATTTTCAGTTGATTCTTTTTGCGGTAGATTAATAGACAAATTTACTAGTACTTACTATTTTGGTAGGAGTTTTAGAGTTCAGAAGTATTCGAAAGTTACAGATTTCTACAGACTGTTCTGTTTTTGACAGATTCCTTTTTTCGTGTGTTGTTTGCTTATTTTGATGAATCTATGGCTAGTATCGGGGGGTATGAACCATAGAGAAGTTGGAATAAAGTATGTTTAACATAAATATAAATAAATAATGAGTTCATGACAGTACCTTAAAGTGGTGGTTTGCTTTCTTGCACTAACGGAGCTCATGAGATTTTCTGTTGAGTTTTGTGTTGTGAAGTTTTCAAGTTTTGGGTAAAGATTTGATGGACTATGGAATAAGGAGTGGCAAGAGCCTAAGCTTGGGGCTGCCCAAGGCACCCCAAGGTAAATTCAAGGACAACCAAAAGCCTAAGCTTGGGGGTGCCCTAGAAGGCATCCCCTCTTTCATCTTCGTCAATCGGTAACTTTACTTGGAGCTATATTCTTATTCACCACATGATATGTGTTTTGCTTGGAGCGTCTTGTATGATATGAGTCTTTGCTTTTTAGTTTAACACAATCATCCTTGCTGTACACACCTTTTGGGAGAGACACACATGAATCAGAATTTATTAGAATACTCTATGTGCTTCACTTATATCTTTTGAGCTAGATAATTTTACTCTAGTGCTTCACTTATATCTTTTTAGAGCACGACAGTGGTTTTATTTTGTAGAAATTATTGATATCTCATGCTTCACTTATATTACTTTGAGAGTCTTTTATAACAGCATGGTATTTGCTTTGGTTATAAAATCTGTCCTAATATGATGGGCATCCAAGTTGGGTATGATAAAAACTATCATATAGAGTGCATTGAACACTATGATCAATTTGATACTTGATGATTGTTTTGAGATATAGAGGTGGTAATGTTAGAGTCATGCTAGTTGGGTAATTATGAAATTGAGAAATACTTGTGTTAAAGTTGGCAAGTCCCGTAGCATGCACGTATGGTAAACGTTGTGTGACAAATTTCTAGCATGAGGTGCTCTTTGATTGCCTTCCTTATGTGTGGAGGTCGGGATCGCGCGATGGTTAACTCCTACCAACCCTTCCCCTAGGAGCATGCATATTAGTACTTCGCTTCTAGGGCTAATAAACTTTTGCAGTAAGTATATGAGTTCTTTATGACTAATGTGAGTCCATGGATTATATGCACTCTTACCCTTCCATCATTGCTAGCCTCTACGGTACCGTGCGTTGCCCTTTCTCACCTTGAGAGTTGGTGCAAACTTCGCCGGTGCATCCAAACCCCGTGATATGATACGCTCTATCACACATAAACCTCCTTATATCGTCCTCAAAACAGCCACCATACCTACCTATTATGGCATTTCTATAGCCATTCCGAGATATATTGCCATGCAACTTTCCACCGTTCCGTTTATTATGACACACTCCATCATTGTCATATTGCTTTTGCATGATCATGTAGTTGACATCGTATTCGTGGCGAAGGCACCTTTATAATTCTTTCATACATGTCACTCTTGATTCATTGCATATCCCGGTACACCGCCAGAGGCATTCACATAGAGTCATATTTTGTTCTAAGTATTGAGTTGTAATTATTGAGTTGTAAATCAATAAAAGTGTGATGATCTTCATTATTAGAGCATTGTCCCAAGTGAGGAAAGGATGATGGATACTATGATTCCCCCACAAGTCGGGATGAGACTTCGGAATTTATGAAAAATAAAAGAGGCCAAAGAAGCCCAAATAAAATAAGAGGCCAAAGAAGCCCATCAAAATTTAAAAAAATGAGAGAAAAAGAGAGAAGGGACAATGTTACTATCCTTTTTCCACACTTGTGCTTCAAAGTAGCACCATGATCTTCATGATAGAGAGTCTCTTATGTTGTCACTTTCATATACTAGTGAGAATTTTTCATTATAGAACTTGGCTTGTATATTCCAATGATGGGCTTCCTCAAAATGCCCTAGGTTTTCGTGAGCAAGCAAGTTGGATGCACACCCACTTAGTTTCTTTTGTTGAGCTTTCATACATTTATAGCTCTAGTGCATCTGTTGCATGGCAATCCCTACTCCTCATGTTGACATCAATTGATGGACATCTCCATAGCCCGTTGATTAGCCTCGTCAATGTGAGACTTTCACCTTTTTGTCTTCTCCACACAACCTCCATTATCATATTCTATTCCACCCATAGTGCTATATCCATGGCTTACGCTCATGTATTACGTGAGAGTTAAAGAAAGTTGAAGCGCGTTAAAAAGTATGAACCAATTGCTTGGCTAAAACCGGGGTTGTGCATGACGGGAGTTATTTGTGTGACAAAAGTGAAGCATGACCTAACTATATGATTTTGTAGGGATAAGCTTTCTTTGGCTATGTTATTTTGATAAGACATGATTACTTGTTATTATGCTTGAAGTATTACTATTTTTATGTCAATATGAACTTTTATTTTGAATCATTTGGATCTGAACATTCATGCCACAATAAAGAAAATTACATTGAGAAATATGCTAGGTAGCATTCCACATCAAAAATTATGTTTTTATCATTTACCTACTCGAGGACGAGCAGGAATTAAGCTTGGGGGTGCTTGATACATCTCCAACATATCTATAATTTTTTATTTTTCCATGCTATTATATTACCTGCTTTGGATGTTTATGGGCTTTACTATACACTTTTATATCATTTTTGGGACTAACCTATTAACCGGAGGCCCAACCCAAAGTGTTGTTTTTTTGCCTATTTCAGTGTTTCGCAGAAAAGGAATATCAAACGGAGTCCAAACGGAATTAAACCTTCGGGAGAGTTATTTTTGGAACAAACGCAATCCAGGAGACTTGGAGTGGACATCAAGAAGCAAACGAGGAAGCCACGAGGCAGGGAGGTGCGCCCTAGGGGGGTGGGCGCGCCCCCCACCCTCATGGGCCCCTCGTAGCTCCCCTGACCGACTTCCTTCGCCTATATATACTTGCATACCCTGAAAACATCCAGGAGCACCACGAAACCCTATTTCCACCGCCGCAACCTTCTGTACCCGTGAGATCCCATCTTGGAGCCTTTTCCGGCGCTCCGCCGGAGGGGGAATCGATCACGGAGGGCTTCTACATCAACACCATAGCCTATCCGATGAAGTGTGAGTAGTTTACCACAAACCTTCGGGTCCATAGTTATTAGCTAGATGGCTTCTTCTCTCTCTTTGAATCTCAATACAAATTTCTCCTTGATCTTCTTGGAGATCTATTCGACGTAACTCTTTTTGCGGTGTGTTCATCGAGATCCGATGAATTGTGGGTTTATGATCAAGTTTATCTATGAGAAATATTTGAATCCCCTCTGAATTCTTTTATGTATGATTTGTTGTCTTTGCAAGTCTCTTCGAATTATCAGTTTGGTTTGGCCTACTAGATTGATCTTTCTTGCAATGGGAGAAGTGCTTAGCTTTGGGTTCAATCTTGCGGTGTCCTTTCCCAGTGACAGCAGGGGCAGCAAGGCACGCATTGTATTGCTTGAGTTTATCCCTCTACATCATGCCACCTTTCCTAATGCGTTACTCTGTTCTTATAAACTTAATACTCTAGATGCATGCTGGATAGCGGTCGATGTATGCAGTAATAGTAGTAGATGCAGAATCGTGTCGATCTACTTGTCGCGGATGTGATGCCTATATACATGATCATGCCTAGATATTCTCATAACTATGCACTTTTCTATCAATTGGTCGACAGTAATTTGATCACCCACTGTAATACTTATGTTATCTTGAGAGAAGCCACTAGTGAAACCTATGGCCCCCGGGTCTATTTTCCATCATATAAGTTTCCGATCTACTTTATTTTGCAATCTTTACTTTCCAATATATATCATAAAAATACAAAAAATATTTATCTTATTATTATCTCTATCAGATCTCACTTTCGCAAGTGGCCGTGAAGGGATTGACAACCCCTTTATCGCATTGGTTGCGAGGTTCTTATTTGTTTGTGTAGGTACGAGGGACTTGAGTGTAGCCTCCTACTGGATTGATACCTTGGTTCTCAAAACTGAGGGAAATACTTACGCTACTTTGCTGCATCACCCTTTCCTCTTCAAGGAAAACCAACGCAGTCAAGAGGTAGACTGGTGCACCCCTTCCCTTGATTGGCCAGCCCTAGGGAAGGAAAAGGGGAGGCTAGCCCTCACCTTTCCCTCTCATGGGAGAAAGGAAAGGGGGGCGCCACCTTCCCATGCCTTTCTTCGCGCTCCAAATAAGGAAAGGGGGCGCGGCTTGGGATAGACCCCAAGTAGGATTCCCCTTACTTGGGCAGCCCCCTTGGCTGCTCCTCCCTGCCTCCCACCTATATATATGTGGGAGGGGGCGCCTAGCACAGAACAGACAATTGCCTAGCCGTCTACGGCGCCCCCTCCACCATTTACACCCCTGGGCATTTTCGTAGTGCTTAGGCGAAGCCCTGCGGAGATAGCTTCACCGTCACAGTCACTACGTCGTCGTGTTGTCAGAACTCATCAACTACCTCGTCATCTTGCTAGATCAAGAAGCCGCGGACGTCACTGAGCTGAACGGGTGCTGAACGCGGAGGTGTCGTATGTTTGGTACTCGATCGGTTGGATCGTGAAGAAAGTTCGACTACATCAACCGCGTTGTGAAACGCTTCCGCTTACGGTCTATGAGGGTACGTAGAAACACTCTCCCCTATGGTTGATATGCATCTCCTTGATAGATCTTGCTTGGGCGAAGGAATTTTTTGTTTTCATGCAACGCGTTCCCCAACAGACAGGGGCACCAGTCCGCGGACACGGATGTGGGAGACAGCCATCGAACACTAGCCGCATACATTTTCACAACAACTCAAACCAACCGGACAAATTCGTGCAAACACGGCTGAATTTCATATAAACATGACGCATTTCATATAAAACAACCGGATTTTCATATAAACATGACGGATTTCAGTACATTTACATCAAACGGTGCTAGTCCGGCTCTATAGGTATAATTAATACCTAATCTGAATCGCCGCCCATGGATCCCTTTCTCTTCCTCATGTTCGGCAGCCCGATCATCGGACTGCTGGTAGCCCCGGAGTTCTATGCTTCAGCATAAAGGACGGCTTGCTTCCCCACCACTCATCGGAGTAGAACACCCGGCTGATGCTTCGGTGGGAGGGGAAAGCGGCGCCTCCGCTTCCATGGAGGCCATGTGGGATCGACAGAGGTCCTCGAAAGAGAAGAACTGGGCAAGACACCGGTTGTGTACGCCGGCGTCGCCTAGGCGGTGGCCTTCATGGGACCCAAGCGGCGGCGGACTCCAGTGTTCTATTTCTCCTTGATGATGCCAGCGGACGCGGAGGCGCCGGTCATCGACTCGTTGCTCTCTGCGCACCCGGGTTTTGTCCCTGCCGCATGGCGTGGTCGCAGGCACGGGAGTCATGGTTGTCGACGGCAGTAATGACGCCCGTGCTGCCGTGCTCCCCGTCGTGCCGACGTGGGAGCAACTCGCCACTCCTCATCGAGTGGGCCTAGAGCGACGAGTTGCTGAACCACGTGGCAGCTTGGGGCGGCAACTTGCTCCGCCGGGACAATCATGAGAGGTGGAGCAGCGAGCTGCCTCGCTCGTATTTGGCGGGCTCGGCAGGCCACCCAGCCGGCTTGTATGCTGGAGAACTGCTCTTCGGAAGCCGTCGGAACAATGGTGAAGGAGGGGATGAGGGAGGGGTGGAGGGGTGTGGTTCTTGCCCTGCGTCTAGCCTCGTTTAAATAGAGGGCAAACGGTAGGAGTTTGGTCGGCGTTGCGCTTAATGCCGGCCCGCTCATGAACAAACGTGTGGCCATAGTAGGTTTCTTGGCTTCCACGCAGAGTTAATGGAGGTGTATGAATACGGCGAGGATGTGTGTTCAGCCGGGCGTGCAGCGGGCGGCGCCCTCGGCCGTCGCACCGCTTCAATGGCGAACGCAATGAGAGGTCGCGTCCATCCTGAGCCCTCTTCAATGCGGAGCAGCGCGTTCTACAGCGGCATGAATGCGGGCAGCTGATGCGAGACGGGAGCAAGCATGGGATGGGGAGGTTTTTTTGGTGGGCCAGGATGGTCAGAAGTGGGCTTGAGAATGGTCTCGACTTCAGCAAACCTCCCCCATTTTTGTCTCCGGTTTGAGGGAGAAATCGCGTCCAGACCGCCCCGCGGACTGATACAGGTCGGCGTTGGATGGCTTCCGCGGTCCGGACGGTTGCAGGAGGTTTACGGTCCGCCTTGGAGATGCCCTTAGAGGACTAATAATCTTGCATTAAAACCTAACCATAAATTTTAGATCCGATGATTAAGTTAATTTGGATGATGTGGCATAACTTGGCACTTCAATGATACTCTGTATTTTGCTTTTAGTATATACAGTAGATCAATTTAAATAATGAATGTGATTGCATTGACATGGTTACATGATTAAGATTCAGTGATTAGGTTAATTTGGATGGTGTGACTTAATGTGATACCATCTATGATACCCTATGTTTTGCTTTTGGTATATGATGATAAATAAATAAATAGACAGATGGAATATATAAAAGATAGAATAGATAGATAGACACGGACCGACAGTCAGACGGACAGACGGACGGACGAATAGATAGATAGATAGAAAGTGCCACCGACACTATCCGACAAAGATATGAATGCTCGGGATACATTGTACAAAGTTTGACCATGCCAAACATCGTACACGTCTTTATAGTCTGCACGAAACAAGAAATGGGACATGTACATATATCCTAAAGAAATGGTGTAGAGTGTGTATCTGCTGATCATCGCCATGGCTAACTGCTCTCGGGATATCCCTGACTCTGTTGCTGAGCACCCTTGTACTTGATAATTTCCTTTTTTTTTTTTGTTCTTTCTTTCGATTGATCGTAATTCTTGGTTAATTGTGACAACTGGTGAATTTAGTACAGGCACAGCCCAATTACGGGAGAGAAAAAGACACGACGCCTGGCATACTACATCGATCGATTCGATCGATTGAATCGCATCTCGGCATCTGCGTCTGGTCCTGGTCGCCTCGGGGGCTCGTCCGCCTCCGCCTGCTGCTCTCTCTGTCTCTCGAAGACTCGCACGGACGCCCGGCCGGCCGGCCGCCGGCTGCTGCAATCAGGTGGCCCTTTAATCCTTGATTCCGTGATTCCCGTCTTGATTTTCTTGGTACGGTTGATTTTCTTGCTTTCTTGGCGTAAACGTATTTATCTTTTCAGTTTCATCATCTTTCTAGTCGTATTGATCTATTGTTTCTCATCTTGGGAATATGTTTCTCATATTTAATATTTTGCTACTTTATTAGTCTTCCTTTCATGATATGAAGTCTGCGTGATTATTAATTTTTTATATGTTATACGTCTCAGAATAACAAAATATGATCGGATATGCGTACATATATATTACCTATAAGGGGAGAGCGGCGTTTTGGCTCCTAGGTGCATATGCTTCTATTGTCGAAATACACATTTCGAAAAGTTGAAAAATTCGGAACAAAAATTCCACGTGTACATCCGGACATTTTATATGCGTTCACAAGGTTTCGGTGAAAAACGACATTTTTTGTGGCTTGTGTAAAAAAGATAAAGAAATGCCTCGTGAATAGTTAGAATGAAGCATCAGAAATTGTCTTTTTTACACAAGACACAAAAAACTTCATTTTTCACTGAAACCTTGTGCACGCACATAAAATGTCCGGATATACACGCGGGATTTTTGTTCTGAATTTTTCAACTTTTCGAAATGTGTATTTCGATAATGGGTGCATATGCACCTAGGCGCCAAAGACAACTACCGCTATAAGGGTCTTTTTTCAACTTGGCCAAGGGCCCCGAAAAACATAGAGCCGGCCCTGGATGGGGTGCAGCCGGATACATCATCTGCGGCGAGATCAGTGAGACGTGGGACGGGGGGCTGTGCGCCAAGCACGGCACCTGCAACAAGCCGTGTCGGGCGGAAGGGTACGACTCGGGCTACTGCGCCCCCTTCCCCTTCTTGACCTACTGTTGCTGCAAAAATAATTGTGGCAAGTCTCTGCAACCACAGAGGAGCAGCTTTATGTGCGGCGATAATTGTCTACATTATTAACTATGAGTATACATACCATGTATGGATGCATGCATGGTTAGTGAAATAAATAAATCTCATTTCGATTGCGTGCGTGCCTACCTATAGATGGCAAAAAGAATAATTCTTATAATTTGTTTTTTTTTCTACTAGTAAGATGATTTTACCCCTCATGCAACTTGTGACCCTAATTATTCACATGACCAAAGAAGCCATCTTTTTTTCATGGTTACATGTATAATTATCATCAACGCCAATGGACCAATTTTAATTCAAAAACATGCACACAATCCATATCTCAGGAGTAAAATTCAAAATTTTGAATTTCAATTCAAGAATTGGGCAAAACATCCACAATAATTGGATGCTATATGCCCTACACATAGTTCACATATACATACTCATCACACAATATCCACATTTGCCATAAACATGACACATAAACATACAGGTTGACATAAAAATCAACCACCCCCCCCCCCCCATACACACACTGGATGATATCAGCAAATCTCTTGAAATCTATTTTTAAAAAGCATTTGAATTTGCACAAAAAAGAGAAGTGAAAAAGAAAAAGGGGCATGGCTGGGTCGAGGTCTCCTGGGTTGTCAAGTGAGGCATTAGCCACTGGGCTAGCTGTGTGGATGTGAAAATTAGGGATCTCACATTATATAACCCAAAGAAAACGGTCTATCCAATGAAACGAATAGTTTTTTCACTTACAGGTGGCATAGTGGGTAACTATTAGCAACTTTATGGGCAGTTTTCATGACGTACCGCCAGAAGCAATAGCCCCTTTGTTATTAGGTATAGATTTCTCCAAGAACTGTCCACCAAGTTGCATACATACCATCACTTCATCATAATCTAGTGGATAAGATTGATCGGTACTGCACCCCAATAATTCTACACTTGTAGGCTGGAACCTATGGACGTACATGTCTCCATCGTAATCCTCCTCCTCCCCTCGAGAGAACTCTCATCTACGGTTTTCCTGCCTCTTGTCGGTGCCGCCTAGTCTCCTATGGTCCTTGGACCATGGAGGCACGATGGATCCCACATTTGCCGGCGGGAGGGCTTCATTTTTAGGTGTTTTTCTGAGTTTCATTAGGGTTTGTGCCATGCTCAAGAAGACAAGACGGCGACGACATCTTGAAGATGGAATAAGGTCATCCCCGCCTAGCACCCGTTCTGTCGATGCTTCTAGTGTCGTCGGAGGGCGTGTGGAGGTGTGTTTCCGGTGGACCTCGTGGTATCTGGTCGGCCTTTGTCTTTTGTGGATCCGTCTGGATCCGGTCTTCGTTCGTCTACGTATATGTGTCTGCAGGTTGGATCATTGCGATCTACGTTTCTCTTCATCAGCGGTGGAGATTGTCCTAATGCGCTGGTCCTATGGAGTCTTAGCACGATGACTTCCCGACTGTCTACTACAACAATGTTTGCCCGACTCCGAAGAGGGAGGGACGATGACGGCGGCGCGCCTTCGGCTCGCTTCAATGCTTGTAGTCGTCATTAGGTGGCCTATGGACCTGGATGTAATTTTACTTCTCCTGTTTTTGTACTACCTTGACAATTGATGAATAGATCAGAAGTTATGTCGAAAGAATATTAGTTATTGTTTAACGTATGAGTTAAATTAAGGGGAGACATGGATCTTTGCATAATCACACTATAATATACTCCCTCTGTAAGAAATATAAGAGTGTTTACATCACTAACGCTCTTATATTTCTTTACGGATAGAGTACCAGATTATATACTACCTAAATCAAACATATCTTTTCTTAGGATTCATTTGCATTACCTTCAATAGGAGCATTTGTATCCACTCTAATCACCCAGGAAAGAATCTTATGTTTTTACTACACACAAACTTCAATCATTCATGTAGTATAAAGATGTCACTGAACACTAATCCTATATACTTCTACCAGAAATGTTAAGAATTTGACGTTCATTGGTTAAGCATGGCCAATCAAATGTTTATATGGCACGGAAAATCCTGGTAAAGAACTGGGCATGACGGATCTGCCATTTGTGTTTGCTAAAGGAAATTGACATCTTCGCGCCAACGTAATTTGCCATAAAATATGTCCGGTTTGCCATGTGTAAAAATTTGACGTTCACTGGTTATCGACTATCCTTTTTCTATTCCTATGTTTTGTGAATTTGGAAATAAGACACAACAGTCAAAAGATTTGAAAACGCAAAGGATCTAATTGATTGACGAAGCGAATAAAGAACAAGGTACTTTTCCTGGATGCCACGCGCTACCTCTTTTCTTTCCCCTCCCATTTTTTTGCATGGTAATACGTGTCTCATTCATATCATAAAGATTAAAGTACAAGTCACGTAAGGACTGACATGACAAAACTGAAAAGATAACAGAACATCTCTGAGCTTGACGCCAACGCCCACCACCTGCCTCCGGCACCACGACAGCAGCCACCGAAGAAAAGAATGATGGATCGCCTCCTCACCCGAGCTCGACGCGGCTCCATCGCTGATATGCAGCTTTGCGGACCTCCAAGGTGACTCACCAAAAATGAAGCCCTTACCGTTGAACGAATCAGACGGGGCAACACCCCGGACACGCCATCGAACTCCAGATCTGACACCCCACCGCGACTAAGACGTCGCGGAAGGAAACCATACCTGTCATCCACGAACCACGAACCCAGCACATGTTCCGTCTTCCAGATGTCGTCGATGCAGACCACAATCTGCATCCGCTCCTGGACTACCTCCCAAGCTCCGTGCCGACGCTGGAGCAAATGCCGTCGCAACGACGGAGCCCGAGGACACAGGTCCACCACGAGGATGCCGCCGCCGCCACGCCATCCTTGCTTGAACAGACTGGTTTCCAAATCCATCCCCAACCATAGAACCAATGGCCTTGTCAAAGAAGGATCCGACGAATCTTTATTCAGCGCTGTCAGCACACACAAAATGCGCAAGACGCCAAAGATGGAGACAGATCGCCCAATACGGCTGACACACGCGCCTAGATAGATATAGATGTAGATTAGGTATAGATAAATAATAATAAATAAATAGAAAGGTGGAATAAATAAAGGATAGAATAGATAGATAGATAAATAGATAGTCAAACAGACAGACGGACTGATGGACAGACGGCTGGAAAGACAGACAGATAGATGCTACCCACACTATCCCACAAACATATATCTCGTACCTATAAGATGAATGCTCGGGATACATCGTACAAAGTTTGACCATACCAAACATCATACACGTCTTTGTAGTCTGCACCAAACAAGAAATGGGACATGTACATATATCCTAAAGAATGATGTACTCCATAAGCCATAGACATATTGTGAAATAAATTTGGCTATGACTAGGTGTGATTTGAGAAAGCTAATGTTGTGGCCATAAGGAAATTATTAGATATAATCGAGGAGAGCTATGGTGGCATAAATCCAACGCATTATTGCACCGCTGAACCCCCTAGAAAATACATGAATCACATCTTGGCTATATAT
This sequence comes from Aegilops bicornis, assembly GCA_021605145.1. Classification (NCBI taxonomy): domain Eukaryota; kingdom Viridiplantae; phylum Streptophyta; class Magnoliopsida; order Poales; family Poaceae; genus Aegilops; species Aegilops bicornis. Next base: position 771,989,719 of record CM038671.1, on the reverse strand, counting down.
ATGCGGATATTGGAAGGGGGAAGAAGCAACCAAACAAAGCATAGGCATGGTCATAGGAGCGTGGTCGGCGATGAAAAAGAGCTTATTAGTGAAGCTGAGTGTGTATCTGCTGATCATCGCCATGGCTAACTGCACTCGGGACATCACTGACTCCGTTGCCAAGAAGCCTCGTACGTGATAATTTCTTCCTTTTTTTCACTCTTTCTCTCGGTCAACCGTAATTCTTGGCTAATCGTGGCAACCGGTCATGGGGTGCAGCCGGACCATACACCTGCGACGACATCAGCGAGACGTGGCGCGGGGGCCTGTGCGCCAAACACGGCACCTGCAACAAGCCGTGCCGGGCGGAAGGGTACGACTCGGGCTTCTGCGCCGCCTTCCCCTTCTTGACCTACTGCTGCTGCAAAAAGAACTGCCCCGAGGCTCTGCAGCCACGCAGGAGCAGCTTTGTGTGCGGATAATAGTCTACCTTATTAACTATGAGTGTACTAGTGGATAAGGTTGGTGAAATAAATAAATCTCATTTCGACCGTGTGCGTGCCTGCCTTGTTGATGGCAAAAGGAACCGTTCTTGTAATTTGTTGGAACTGCTAGCTATTTCTCAGTGACCAAGAACTGTCCACCAAGTTGCATACACAAGGTCAGTTCATCGTAATCTAGTGGATAAGGTTAATCGGTACTGCACCCCAATAATTCTAGCCGGCGGGAGGGTTCCCTTTTTAGGTGTTTTTATTAGTCATGTTAAAGCACCTATAGCCAGACTTGGTAAATCCGGCCCCTCAAACGCCAGTGGACGCGACCGGGCGCTTTCGCGGGCACTGACCGGGCACGCCTGAAATTATCGACTTTGCATCCGTCTCACTCATATTTCATTCCCTAAATTCATACAAAGCATGCAAAAGGAATCCTACGTACTACATCGACGTACTACCCTAGCTACTCTTCGTCGTCGGAGATTTCCACGACGACGGTGCGGGGCGCCAGCTGGACGGGCGGGTAGGAGGGCTCCGGCTCATCCTCCTCCTGCTCGACCCCATCCATGCAGGCGAACATCTCCGCCTCCTCCGCGGCGTCTTGCCTCCGCAACCGACTCCGACCGAAGGGAATTGAGGATGGCCCGCTGCTCCACCTACAGACCCCCGTCGCCAGCGTCCCCCACGTCCTCCTCCTCGTCCTCCTCCTCCTCCTCCAACTCCTCCTCCGGATCAACTGCATCCAGAGGTAGCCCCGCGGCGATTCCGGGCTTCGCGCCTAGCCCGATTCTGCTCAAGGAGGTCGAGCCGGCGCTCCGGCGTCAGAAAGGGATCACTCCTTACCTGGCGGCATGGGGGCGTGGCTACAAGGCGGACAGGTGGAGTGGAAAGTGGCGGCGGCAACGGATAGGAGGGGGGAAATGTGGATCGATGGTAGGGTTTCGGTGTCGCCGGTCGACTTAAATAGTCGGGCAATGCATTACGAGGCCCACCGGAGCGGTGCCACGCGGCGCCACCGGTTCGATGGAGGAGATGAGCTTCGGACCGCTGGGTTTGAGGGTGCTTCCGGTTGGGACCCCAGTCCGATGTGGCGCGCGCGCCCGGGCACCCTCATATCCGCCCCATGTTTGGGCTGGATATGGGGGGTGCCGGTCAGCCCGGGCGTATGAGGGCCGTTTGAGAGGCCCGTCTGGGTCAAAAGATCGCCCGGGCGTATGAGGCTTCACTAATAAGACAGGCAGATAAATGTTTCCATGATTAGGATAGTGCATTGATGAGTGCTCTTTTTAGATGTTTCCATGCCACTGATCAGTGGCACTTGCTGTTGGGCAAGTCTCCTGATTAGTGGCACTTGCTGTTGGGCAAGTCTCTCGATCAGTGACACTGATCAGTGGAATTTTCCCAAGAGCAAGTGCCATTGATAAGTGGCATTTGGCAAAGAGTTTGTACACTGATCAGTGGCATTTGCTCTTGGGAAAATGTTTCTGATCAGTGCCATTTGTTGTAGTGCTAGTGCAACTAATCGATGGCATTTGATAAGTGCCATTTGGCAAAGAGTTTGTGCACTAATACTTGTCATCTTACCGGACAAGATATTTAAGAGTGACTGGGATGTGGCTGGTGGAGGAGCTCAGGTGGTGGCCGGAGCTGAGGGCGCCGAGGATTTCATCCCCACGAACAGGTGGCTCAGGACGGTGGACCTACCTGGTAGGATCGCCTTCATGAGCTTGCCTCGTTCAAGGGGACACTCTCCAAGGCAGGGCCATGAGGAGGGGCCTGATACGTCTCCAACGTATCTATATTTTTTGATTGTTCCATGCTATTATATTATCAACCTTGGATGTTTTATATGCATTTATATGCTATTTTATATGATTTTTGGGACTAACCTATTAACCTAGAGCCCAGTGCCAGTTTCTGTTTTTTCCTTGTTTTTGAGTATCGCTGAAAGGGAATACCAAATGGAGTCCAATTGACGTGCCAATTTTTGATGTTTTTTTATGGATCAAAAGAAGCCCCGGAGTAAAAGAGTTGGGCCAGAAGAGTCCCGGCTGTCCACGAGGGTGGGGGGCGCGCCCCACCCCTTGGGCGTGGGCCCCTATCTCGTGGACGATCTGGAGACCCCCTGACGTGAGACCTACGCCAAAAATTCCTATAAATACAGAAACCCCCAGAAATAAACCTAGATCGGGGGTTCCGCCGCCGGAAGCCTCTGTAGCCACCGAAAACCAATCTAGACCCGTTCCGGCACCCTGCCGGAGGGGGGAATCCCTCTCCGGTGGCCATCTTCATCATCACGACGCTCTCCATGACGAGGAGGGAGTAGTTCACCCTCGGGGCTGAGGGTATGTACCAGTAGCTATGTGTTTGATCTCTCTCTCTCTCTCTCGTGTTCTTGATTTGGCACGATCTTGATGTATCGCGAGCTTTGTTATTATAGTTGGACCTTATGATGTTTCTCCCCCTCTACTCTCTTGTGATGGATTGAGTTTTACCTTTGAAGTTATCTTATTGGATTGAGTCTTTAAGGATTTAAGAACACTTGATGTATGTCTTGCATGTGCTTATCTGTGGTGACAATGGGATATCACGTGATCCACTTGATGTATGTTTTGGTGATCAACTTGCGAGTTCCGTGACCTCGTGAACTTATGCATAGGGTTTGGCACACGTTTTCGTCTTGACTCTCCGGTAGAAACTTTGGGGCACTCTTTGAAGTTGTTTGTGTTGGTTGAATAGATGAATCTGAGATTGTGTGATGCATATCGTATAATCATACCCATGGATACTTGAGGTGACATTGGAGTATCTAGGTGACATTAGGGTTTTGGTTGATTTGTGTCTCAATTAAGGTGTTATTATAGTATGAACTCTAGGATAGATCGAACGGAAAGAATAGCTTCGTGTTATTTTAATACAGACTCTTGAATAGATCGATCAGAAAGGATAACTTTGAGGTGATTTCGTACCCTACCATAATCTCTTCGTTCGTTCTCCGCTATTAGTGACTTCGGAGTGACTCTCTGTTGCATGTTGAGGGATAGTTATATGATCCAATTATGTTATTATTGTTGAGAGAACTTGCACTAGTGAAAGTATGAACCCTAGACCTTGTTTCAACGCATTGCAGTACCGTTTTTACTCACTTTTATCATTAATTACCTTGCTGTTTTTATATTTTCAGATTACAAAAACATATATCTACCATCCATATTGCACTTGTATCACCATCTCTTCGCCAAACTAGTGCACCTATACAATTTACCATTGTATTGGGTGTGTTGGAGACACAAGAGACTCTTTGTTATTTGGTTGCAGGGTTGTTTGAGAGAGACCATCTTCATCCTACGCTTCCCACAAATTGATAAACCTTAGGTCATCCACTTGAGGGAAATTTGCTACTGTCCTACAAACCTCTGCACTTGGAGGCCCAACAACGTCTACAAGAAGAAGGTTGTGTAGTAGACATCAAGCTCTTTTACGGCGCCCGTTGCCGGGAGGTTAGCGCTTGAAGGTATATCTTTAGATCTTGCAATCGAATCTTTTTGTTTCTTGTTTTATCACTAGTTTAGTCTATAAAAGAAAACTACAAAAAATGGAATTAAGGTTGCCTCATATGCTTCATCTTTTTAATATCTTTCGTGAAAATAAGGATTCCGATAATTGTGCCAAAATGCTAGAAGAAGAATGTATTAAAATGTTTGGCACTAAATCTTTGGATGATGAGCATGATTGCAATGTTGTTAGTATGAATTCTTTGGATATCCATGATGCTAATGATATGCAAAGCCACAAGCTTGGGGATGCTATGTTTGATGAAGATGATATTTTTGTCCCCCAAGTTTTGATGAGCAAATTTATTTTGATGATAGCATGCCTCCTATTTATGATGATTATATTGATGAAAGTGGGTTTGGAAGAGTGTCAACTTTAGGAAGTAATGATCCCACTATTTTGGAGGGTGTTGAATCTTATTGTGATAATTATGAAAGTGGGTTTGGAGAGGTCATAACTTTAGTTAATGTTAATCCCACTATTTTAGAAGGTTGCATACATGTGAATCGTGTTAAGAATATCTTTTGTGATAGCTATATTGTTGAATTTGCTTATGATCCTACATGTAATTATTATGAGGGAGGAACATATGCTTGTAGAAATTGCAATAATATCAAGTTTCCTCTCTATGTGTTGAAAATCTTGAAGATTTGCTTGTTTTACCTTCCTATGCAAGTTGATTCTTGTTCTCGCAAGTTGTTTGCTCACAAAATCCCTATGCATAGGAAGTGTGTTAGACTTAATTTTGCTAGTCATATTCTTCATGATGCTCTCTTTATGTTTCAATTCTTATCCTTTATGTGGGCATCATTGAAATCATCATGCCTAGCTAGGGGCGTTAAACGATAGCGCTTGTTGGGAGGCAACCCAAGTTTATTTTCGTTCTTTGCTTGTTGTTCCTGTTTAGTAATAAATAATTCATCTATCCTCTCACATGATTGTTTTTTTATGTTTTAATTAGTGTTTGTGCCAAGTAAAGCCTTTAGGATCTTCTTGGGTGATTGTTATTTGATCTTGCTGTAAAAAACAGAAAGTATGCGCTCACGAAAATAATTTGCGTTATTTACCAGGGAGCGATAAAATACCAATTCCAAATGAAGTAGATCAATATACAAATTGCCTAGGACTTCCTAATTTCTCAGGATTTTTTGAGTTACAGAAGTATTCCAAACCTCCAGATTACTACAGACTGTTATGTTTTTGACAGATTCTGTTTTCATTGTATTGTTTGCTTATTTTGATGAATCTATGAGTAGTATAGGAGGGTATGAACCATAGAGAAGTTGGAATACAGTATATATTTCACCAATATGAATTTAGAATGAGTTCATAACAGTACCTAAATGGTGATTTATTTTCTTATACTAACGGAGCTTATGAGTTTTCTGTTAAGTTTTGTGTTGTGAAGTTTTCAAGTTTTTGGTAAAGATTTGACGGAATATGGAATAAGGAGTGGCAAGAGCCTAAGCTTGGGGATTCCCAAGGCACCCCGAGGTAATACTCAAGGACAACCAAGAGCCTAATCTTGGAGTTGCCCCGGAAGGCATCCCCTCTTTCGTCTTCATTCATCGGTAACTTTACTTGAGGCTATATTTTTATTCACCACATGATATGTGTTTTGCTTGGAGCATCATTTTATTTTATTTTGTTTTGCTTGCTGCTTGAATAATATACCAAGATCTGAAATTCTTAAATGTTAGAGAGTCTTCACATAGTTGCATAATTATTCAACTACTCACTGATCTTCACTTATATCTTTCGGAGTAGTTTGTCATTTTCTCTAGTGCTTCACTTATATCTTTTTAGAGCACGGTGGTGGTTTTATTTTATAGAAATTATTGATCTCTCATGCTTTACTTATATTATTTTGAGAGTCTTTTAGAACAGCATGGTAATTTTTTTGGTTATGAAATTAGTCCTAATATGATAGGCATCCATGATGGGTATAATAAAAACTTTCATATAAAGTGCATTGAATATTATGAGAAGTTTGATTCCTTATGCTTGTTTTGAGATATGAAGATGGTGATATTAGAGTCATGCTAGTTGAGTAGTTGTGAATTTGAGAGATACTTGTGTTAAAGTTTGTGATTCCGTAGCATGCACGTATGGTGAACCGTTATGTGATGAAGTCAGAGCATGATTTATTTATTTATTGTCTTCCTTATGAGTGGCGGTCGGGGACGAGCGATGGTCTTTTTCTACCAATCTATCCCCCTAGGAGCATGCACGTAGTACTTCGTTTCGATAACTAATAGATTTTTGCAATAAGTATGTGAGTTCTTTATGACTAATGTTGAGTCCATGGATTATACGCACTCTCACCCTTTCACCATTGCTAGCCTCTCTAGTACCGCGCAACTTTTGCCAATACCATAAACCCACCATTTACCTTCCTCAAAACAGCCACCATACCTACCTATTATGGCATTTCCATAGCCATTCTGAGATATATTGCCATGCAACTTTCCACCGTTCCGTTTATTATGACACACTCCATCATTGTCATATTGCTTTGCATGATCATGTAGTTGACATCGTATTTGTGGAAAATCCACCATTCATAATTCTTTCATACATGTCACTCAGGAGTCATTGTACATCCCTGTACACCGCCAGAGGCATTCATATAGAGTCATATTTTGTTCTAAGTATCGAGTTGTAATTCTTGACTTGTAAGTAAATAAAAGTGTGATGGTCATCATTATTAGAGCATTGTCCCATGTGAGGAAAGGATGATGGAGACTATGATTCCCCCACAAGTCGGGATGAGACTCCGGACAAAAAATAAAAAAAAATAAAAGAGAAAAAAGAGGCCATAAAAAAAGAAGGCCCAAAAAACAAACAAAAAAATGAGAGAGAAAGAGAGAAGGGGCAATGCTACTATCCTTTTACCACACTTGTGCTTCAAAGTAGCAACATGATCTTCATGATAGAGAGTCTTCTATGTTGTCACTTTCATATACTAGTGGGAATCTTTCATTATAGAACTTGGCTTGTATATTCCAATGATGGGCTTCCTCAAAATGCCCTAGGTCTTCGTGAGCAAGCGAGTTGGATGCACACCCACTTAGTTTCTTTTTGAGCTTTCATACACTTATAGCTCTAGTGCATATGTTGCATGGCAATCCCTACTCACTCACATTGATATCTATTGATGGGCATCTCCATAGCCCGTTGATAGGCCTAGTTTATGTGAGACTATCTTCTCATTTTTGTCTTCTCCACTACCACCATTCTATTCCACTTATAGTGCTATGTCCATGGCTCACGCTCATGTATTGCGTGAAGATTGAAAAAGTTTGAGAACATCAAAAGTATGAAACAATTGCTTGGCTTGTCATCAGGGTTGTGCATGATTTAAATATTTTGTTTGATGAACATAGAACATAGCCAGACTATATGATTTTGTAGGGATAGCTTACTTTGGCCATGTTATTTTGAGAAGACATGATTGCTTTGTTAGTATGCTTGAAGTATTATTATTTTCATGTCAATATTAAACTTTTTTCTTGAATCTTTCGGATCTGAACATTCATGCCACAGTAAATAAAATTACATTGATAAATATGTTAGGTAGCATTCCACATCAGAAATTACGTTTTTATCATTTACCAACTCGAGGACGAGCAGCAATTAAGCTTGGGGATGCTTGATACGTCTCCAACATATCTATAATTTTTGATTGTTCCATGCTATTATATTATCAACCTTGGATGTTTTATATGCATTTATATGCTATTTTTATGATTTTTGGGACTAACCTATTAACCTAGAACCCGATTGCAGTTTACATTTTTCCTTGTTTTTGAGTATCACAGAAAAGGAATACCAAACAGAGTCCAATTGACGTGCCAATTTTTGATGATTTTTTATGGACCAAAAGAAGCCCCCGGAGTAAAAGAGTTGGGCCAGAAGAGTCCCGGGATGTCCACGAGGGTGGGGGGCGCGCCCCAACCCCCTGGGCATGGGCCCCTATCTCGTTGATGATCCGGAGACCCCCCTGACGTGAGACCTATGCCAAAAATTCATATAAATACAGAAACCCCTAGAGATAAACCTAGATCGGGAGTTCCGCCGCCGCAAGCCCTTGTAGCTGACGAAAACCAATCTAGACCCGTTCCGGCACCCTGCCGGAGGGGGGGAATCCCTCTCCGGTGGTCATCTTCATCATCCCGACACTCTCCATGACAAGGAGGGAGTAGTTCACCCTCGGGGCTGATGGTATGTACCAGTAGCTATGTGTCTGATCTCTCTCTCTCTCTCTCTCGTGTTCTTGATTTGGCACGATCTTGATGTATCGCGAGCTTTGCTATTATAGTTGGATCTTATGATGTTTCTCCCCCTCTACTCTCTTGTGATGGATTGAGTTTTCCCTTTGAAGTTATCTTATCGGATTGAGTCTTTAAGGGTTTGAGAACACTTGATGTATGTCTTGCATGTGCTTATCTGTGGTGACAATGGGATATCACGTGATCCACTTGATGTATGTTTTGGTGATCAACTTGCGAGTTCCGTGACCTCGTGAACTTATGCATAGGGGTTGGCTGCGTTTTCGTCTTGACTCTCCGGTAGAAACTTTGGGGCACTATTTGAAGTTCTTTGTGTTGGTTGAATAGATGAATCTGAGATTGTGTGATGCATATCATATAATCATACCTATGGATACTTGAGGTGACATTGGAGTATCTAGGTGACATTAAGGTTTTGGTTGATTTGTGTCTTAAGGTGTTATTCTAGTACGAACTCTAGGATAGATCGAACGGAAAGAATAGCTTCGTGTTATTTTACTACGGACTCTTGAATAGATCGATCAGAAAGGATAACTTTGAGGTGGTTTCGTACCCAACTATAATCTCTTCGTTTGTTCTCCGCTATTAGTGACTTTGGAGTGACTCTTTTTTGCATGTTGAGGGATAGTTATATGATCCAATTATGTTATAATTTTTTAGAGAACTTGCACTAGTGAAAGTATGAACCCTAGGCCTTGTTTCAACGCATTGCAATTTCGTTTTTACTCACTTTTATCATTAGTTACCTTGCTCTTTTTACTCACTTTTATATCCGTGGGAGAACTTGCACTTTTATCGTGAACTAGTGCACCTATACAATTTACCATTGTATTGGGTGTGTTGGGGACACAAGAGACTCTTTGTTTTTTGGTTGCATGGTTGTTTGAGAGAGACCATCTTCATCCTACTCCTCCCACGGATTGATAAACCTTAGGTCATGCACTTGAGGGGAATTTGCTACTGTCCTACAAACCTCTGCACTTGGAGGCCCAACAATGTCTACAATAAGAAGGTTGTGTAGTAGACATCAAGGCCTGGGAGCCGCTGCGCTTCTACTAGCAGATCAAGGATAACGAGGACCTCGCCATGCTTGTCGTCCCTCGCAAGTTCGTGGAGGTGATGAACACATGGCTGGTCATCAAGCGGCTTCCGCGCATTGTCAGGCTGTCGGCGAACAAGCGGTGCGTGTTCTAGGTGCAGGTCCAGAACTTTGAGGGGCACATGGTGCTTGGACGGGGCTGGAACTACTTCTGCCACCGCCACTGGATCGTCCCCGGTGACCTCGTCGTTGTGTGCATCTCAGGACTCGGACTGAAGGTTCAGATCTACAACCATGACTTCTCGGTCATATGCAGGTTTGATTGCAGCAAGCACAACTGCGTTGGTGACATTGAGCATGCTATGTAGTTAAGTAAAGTAAGGTGTTAGTGTTGAACTTTTATGGTGTGTGGCTAGACTTGTGCTGGGAACTTGTTCATATTTTGGCCAGGAGCAGCACCCTGGCGTGGAGCAGGGAAGGAGGGTGCCCCTACTATTAATATTAAGTAGTTTGCTGTCATTTCCTTGCTTGCTTTGTTTGATTTCATTTGGTTGCTTGCTTTGTTTGATCTCATATGTGCTTGTTGTTGTGCTGATCATGTGGTGGTAAGGCCACCACATTTGAATGGGGTGAGCAGAACACAAACGTTGTTTGCAACCAAACAGCTGAAGTTTGCATCTGTTCACACCCTAAGCACAAAAACGGCAACCAAACAGCAGGGGGGTAAGTGCCCCTTCATGCGATACAGGCAACCAAACAGGTTGCATATGAGGCTACATTTCAAGAACCTGGCTGGCTGGAGATGGACAAGCTATGCAGGAACTGTAGCAAACTGGAACCAAACACGCCCTATACTACTCCCTCCCCTACCTATAAATATATAACGTTTTGGTAGGCTATATCTTGCCTTGAGCAAACAATTCTTTTTTATTTGAACCATGCGAGAGAGAGAGAGAGAGCCACATGTCCTTTCTTTTATTTTGAATATATAATTCTACTACAACAAGGTTTGTCCGGCTCTGGTGGGGGGTGGGGGCGATGATGGCAGTGCGCCTTTGTCTTGCTCCAAAATGACTCTAATCCTCGCTAGATGCTCTATAGACTTTGGTGCAATTTCTATTACTTTTTATGTTTTTTTTGTAATAACATTGTGTTTGATGAATAGATTTGAAGCATGGTGTTGCTTTTCATGTTTATACATTACCCCACTTCTTTCACATTTGTTAAAACATGGTAGCCTACTTTTTAGAGTGCAATCAAGTTTGACCTCCTGGTCGGTGGTGAACTTAGCTAAGGTGGATCCCTTGATGACACGTAGCGACGACCAATCAAAGGTCGGCGTGGGAAAGAAACCACACTGGATCGATTAGGATCAAGGTTGGTGTGATTAGGCGCCGGGGTTAAGCGGTTTATCGGAGCCAAGGGAGCTTAGGGACGAACACTTGATCCGGTCGTGCAACGGCCGAATAGGATGTGCCGAGGTGGAGACATCAGCGAAGGCGAGGATGGTATAGGAGATGATAGTTTAAACTTTAAAGGCGAGAGGTAAAAAGAAGCGAGGGAGTTAGAAGAAAAAATGATAAACAAAAGTGAGCAAAGGAAGAAGACAAAGATGGGCCACTAGATCAGTTTACAAAATCCCCTCACAAAAACAAAAAAAAGGTCAGCTTGCAAAATCGATCTTTACTTTAACATCAATGCAAACATGATTTCTCACATAATGTTTCACCTGAAGGCGGTGTGCCGCCATGCGTGGCATGGCTAGTACATTCTTATGTCTAAAACCACATTTTTTTAATATGTGGTTCCAGGGTGTGTCTAGGGCATATGTAGATGTGCCCTAATTATTGCACATCTAAGTGACTCAATCAAATTAAAAAGAAAACGATAAAAGATAAAAGAAATGATTGCACGAATCTTAGTATAAAATCAATGAAATATGACTTAGATGTGCAATACTTAGAGCACATCTAGATGAGTGATACATCTCCGTCGTATCTATAATTTTTTATTGTTTCATGCCAATATTATATCACTTTCACATACTTTTACCAACATTTTATATGATTTGTTGGACTAACCTATTGATCCAGTGCCCAATGCCAGTTCCTGTTTTCTGCATGTTTTTTGTATCACAAAGTATCCATATCAAACGAAGTCCAAATGCAATAAAATTTCACGGAGAATTATTTTGGAATATATGTGATTTTTCAGAGTTGGAATTACTGCAAACGGAGGCCCACATAGCCCACAACACACTAGGGCGCTCTAGGGTTCCCTGGCACGCGGTGGTGGGTTGTGCCCTCCTCGAACGTTGGTTGGAGCTCTACTTCGGGTCCAAGGAAGCTTATATTCGGAAAAAAATCGTGTAAAAATCTCAGCGCAATCGAAGTTACGGATCTCCGAGAATATAAGAAACGGTTTTCGGCCAGATATGGGAAATGCGAAACAGAAGAGGACAAAGAGGGAGATCCAATCTCGGAGGGTCTCCCACCCCTCCGGCGCCATGGAGACCAAGGACCAGAGGGGGAACTCTCCTACCATCTAGGCGGGGGGGGGGGGGGGAGGCCAAGGAAGAAGTGGAAGGAGGGGTCTCCGTCTGTGTAAAAAACGGCGGATCTCGGGTAGGGGGTCCCGAACTGTGCGTCTAGGATCGATGGTAACAGGAGACGGGAGACGCAATGTTTTACCCAGGTTCGGGCCCTCTCCATGGAGGTAATATCCTACTTCCCGCTTGATTGATTTTGATGAATATGAGTATTACAAGAGTTGATCTACCACGAGATCGTAATGACTAAACCCTAAAAGTCTAGTTCGGCTATGATTATGAGGATTCGCCCTATCTACGGACCTAGCCCTCCGGTTTATATAGACACGGGAGGGATCTAGGGTTACACAAGGTCGGTTACAGAAAAAGGAATCTTCATAGTTGGTCGTCAAGCTTGCCTTCCATGCCAAGGAGAGTCCCATCCGGACACGGGTGGAGTCTTCGGTCTTCATATCTTCACAGCCCATCAGTCCGGCCCATATGCAAATAGGTCGGACACCCGAGGACCCCTTAGTCCAAGACTCCCTCAGTAGCCCCTGAACCAGGCTTCAATGACGAGGTGTTCGGCATACAGATAGTCTTCGGCATTGCAAGGGGGGTTCTTCCTCTTATGACTTTAAAGTGATGTATTCGACTGTCCATTTAATGTCGCACCCCTTGGCTTCCGCGCCTTCCTGACTCCAGCTTCCGCGTCTTGAATGAATACAAGAGGTCGGGGTATTTTTACATATACCACCCTGACCGTACCAGAAAGGTGCCTATTTAAAGAGAATAGACCTCAGATCCCCTCCAAATCCACGGAACAGATCCTCAGAGCTTGCGGAGCAGACCCACCCCAACATGGCTATCACTCCCAGCTCTTCCTCTCGTCCCCACAACCCCGAAAAGGGGAATTGGGAGAGATGCTCAGTTTCTCACAGTCAGCTAGCGAAGCTGCAAACACAGGGCTTTCTCCCCCCTCCCCCCCTACGGATTTGGTCCCTGTATGAGCAGGGATGATGTCCTTCAATGGCGGGGCTCATGCAGAGAACTTCCCCAATCCATCCAGGGGAGAACGAGTATGCTTTGTCCCCTTCTTGTTAAAAGGTGTCGAATTTTGGATCCATCCCTTCCTCCGAGGTCTGCTGCAGTATTACAGCCTCCAATTGCATAGTCTCACTCCCGCCTCTGTCCTTCATATTGCGGGTTATGTCGCTCTATGCGAGCTATTCCTGGGCTGCGAGGCCCATTTCGATTTATGGAGAAGACTGTTATGCCTCGTACCTCGCAATCAAGAAGGGTCGATACTTGAAGTGGGGGAGCCGAGGTGTGGCACATCGCCGGCACCAGATACCTGTCCGGCATGCCGAAGAAGGCTTCCAAAGAATGGCCTTCCGAATGGTTCTATATCGATGACGTTGCTCTTCCCGACCCGGTCCGTATGGGCCTTCCCGAATTTTCAAGTGCTCCATTAAAGAAACGCCATAGCTGGCGTCCTCGGAGCCTCGAAGAAGAGGATAGTGCGGATATCAGTCTGCTGCTGGGCAAGATTAAGATGCTTGCCCAGTCCGGATTGTCAATTGTCAAGGTAATGGCGGCCTCCATAGTGTGGGGGGGTCCAACCACTCCAATATAGAGGGCTACCCATGTGGGACTACAATGGGGAAGACGACGCCTCACACTGCGGTCGGAAGGGCCCAAAGACTCCCGCCGCTTTGGCCAAAATATTGGCCGAACTATATAAAGGGGAGAAGGAGGAATTCACCCGTCTCCAGTATCGAGACGGATTTTCCATGTATAATCCTCCTAGCTGGGTAAGCTTTCAACTCCACTATTTTACTCCTCTCCCTGAATTATTTTTGACGGGCAGTATACTATCAGCTTACAATAGGAATGGTGAAAAGCTGTCGAGGGGATCCATGACCGTGCTACTTAGCCAGAGAATCGCAACCGGGATCTTGACCCCGGATATGAAGATGATCCGAACATATTTGTGGAGCTCGAGGATGGGATATTCTATCAGACGAGCTATGACAGTACGAACGTACCCATCATTGCCGATTACCCCGGTCTCCTTCCCGCTTCGCATGTAAGTAATCTGGAGATACCTTGTCCAAGAGAGTTTTCTCATTCTTACTCACCCACTGCACTGTCCTGTGCTTGAAAGGGGAAGCGTTCGGCGCGCCATGCTGCCCCAGGGGCATCTCCAAAGAGAGCGGCCCCCAACCGGGCAAGCCTTCGGAGAGGAAGGCAAACAAAGGTACGACTGAGCCTTCATCAAATAGGTATGGATTTGCACACATGCACTTTGGCAGTCACATCCAACAATGACCTTTCTGTTTATCCTGTATCAGGAAAAAGGTGTGCCGGACTATATCCGGGGGTCCAGCCGGTCATACTTCCCACAGCCAGGATCCAGATCCTGTCATAAAGACGGGGGTTGATACAGGGGTAATGCCGGACTGTCCTCCAGCCGAGGATTCGTATGATGTATCCGTCACTAACTCAGAAGTGGAGAGCGCCATGAATCATCGGCGTCGAAAGGCCATTTTACAAGACCCCGGCTTTTCGGAAGAGGTTTTTAACGCCTTCAGCTCGGCTGATGCATACATCCGAGCTGCCCGAGATGGGCTTAACAGAGCTACAAAGCAGCATTTAAAAGATGTGCGGGTAAGTTTACTTTGTCCGAATATGATAAACATATGCTAGTAGCCCCCGAGACATGAAGCAGTTGGTACAACTGATGTAAGTATCGTTGTATAACCAGGTTCTTACGGAGAAGAACGACCTGCTAGCCTAGGAGCTAGAAAAGTGTGAGACGCAGCTAACTGCTGTCCGTGCCGAACTGGAGAAGTCCAAGAAGGCGTCCCCTGGTATTGTTTCCCTCCATCGAGAAACAATGATTATATGCCAGCTATGCTGATACTGTTGCTTGTCTCATAACAGGGTCGTCGGACCAACTGGAAGAGAAACTGAGGGTTGCTCAAACAGGCGAGAAAGAGGCAAAAAGACAACATGCCGCAGGCGAGCGCGTTCTGACCCGAGTCGGAGAGGAGAAAAAAAGCTCCAGGATTCCAACATCCAGCCGGGCGAGGAACTGAAAGATGTGCGGGTCCAACTGGCCGACTCCGTGAAGGAGAATAAAAGGAAAGTTATGTTTGCATGTATGCTGACAGGCCATCCCGAAGAGGAGATGTCCAGATCGTCGGATGATCTACTGCAGGGGTTGTCACAAATGCACGAGCAAGCTCTCGGCAGGCAATGCGGAGTGTTGCTAAGGCCTTATGGCCATCCGCCTCCCCTCCAGGAAGTATGGAGGAGCTTGTAGAGCTATTCAAGGGAGCGCGGCAATGTATCCGATTATGGAAAATATCGGCCTGCCGGGAGGGTGTGCGTGAGGCCCGGGTCGGACCTTTAGGGTCAGATGGGAAAGAAGTGCCCGTTAATTTGGTATATGACCAAGTAGCAGTAGCTGCCAAATGTTCCCAACAGGATTGTAAGTTAGATAGCCTGTTGGATGGTATAGAGGAGGAAATTTATGAGTCTAAGTGAGTATGTACTTTCCTTGACATATGTAAATTCTAGCTGAATTGTAAAACGATTGTCATGGCAGACCTTTTCGCTTCAACCTCGGGACCCGAAGGTGCGGAGTGTTTCCGAATACCCGTGCGGCCGAATAGACTGAGGTATGCATGGAAACCAGGCGCAGGGGTCATAGTTGCTTGAACAGACAAGTTGTATCCGACTAGTTATGTTATATTACATTAAAGTTGTAAGAAACATCTTCCAGAGAGAATAGTTCCGTTAGGGGTTCCTTTCCCTGGGTGTGCATGCGTTAATGTGCATGTCCGGACTATGATTGAAAAATCGCAGTATGCGTGACTTCTAGGGGTTCACAATGGAGTGAGTGTGAAAAAACGTCTTTAATCCGCCGACCGAATATTCCCTTAATAACGTTAGCTTTCGACTTCACCCGGTCTGAGGTACACATCTGGATGACCCGGCAGTAACAATCGCAGAGGTGATCCCTTTATGCCCTAGCCGAACAAACGGGAACGTAGGGCATAAGCACAGGAGCCAGGCAATCCATCTTGGCCAAAACTTAAGTCATATCGATGCATATAATGGCGAAGAAAAGGTACATATGGGAAAAACGCATATGTAATGAGCTTGATGCTCGGAGAATAATAGAAAGCTTTTGTACAAGAAGCCCCCAGGTATAATAGACGTACATATTTGAAGATGTGTGCATCAAGGGTGCGCGGACGAAAGTTTTAAGGCTAAAAAGAAAACAAAGAAAAAAAGAAAAGAGAGAAAAGGTGAAGGAGGCAACAGGGAGAAGGGGACGAACAAAGAGTTCAGCTCTAGGCGTAGAACCTTCGGAGTCTGGCCGCGTTCCAGGGGTTCGGCTCCAGGCGGTTGTCTGACGCATTACGCAGGCAGTACGCTCCTCCGGTGAGAACTTCGTTGATGATGAAGGGACCCTCCCACTTGGGCTTGAGTTTGTCCTTTTTGTTCTCCGGCAGGCGTAGAACAAGTTCGCCAATGTTATAAGTCTTGGCCCGCACTTCTATGCTTTGATACCTGCGAGCCTGCTATTGATAAAATGCGGAGAGGGCTTTTGCGACGTTGCGCTCTTCCTCCAGGACATCTAAGCTGTCCTGCCGATCCATCTCGGCCTCTCTCTCTTCGTACATGCGCACTCGAGGTGAGTCATGAATAATGTCGCAGGGTAACACCGCCTCTGCTCCCTGCACCATGAAGAATGGTGTGTATCCGGTAGTGCGATTGGGCTTGGTCCGCAACCCCCAGAGTACGGAGTCGAGCTCCTCAGCCCAGTGCTTGTATGATTCTTTCAAAGACCGTACTAGTCTAGGCTTGATGCCGCTCATAATAAGACCATTGGCTCGTTCGACTTGACCGTTTGTCTGCGGATGATAGGCAGAGGCGTAATCGAGCTTGATGCCCAGATTAGCACCCCAGGTTTTCACTTCATCGGCTGTGAAGTTGGAGCCGTTATCAGTGATGATGTTGTGTGGAACACCATAACGGTCTACGACACCGGATATGAATTCTATTACCGGCCCGGACTCGGCCGTTTTAACTGGTTTGGCCTCTATCCACTTAGTGAATTTATCCACCATGATAAGCAGATATTTTTTCTTATGGCTTCCTCCTTTAAGAGGTCCGATAATATCTAGTCCCCAGACCAGAAAAGGCCAAGTGATGGGGATTGTTTGTAGGGCGGTGGGGGCATATGGCTTTGGTTGGCGAAGAGTTGGAATCCGATGCAACGTTTGACAAGATCCTATGCATCTTCTCGGGCCGTCGACCAATAAAACCCTATACGGAAGGCCTTGCTAACAAGGGCCCGAGCTGCGGCGTGGTGCCTGCTACGTCTTGAGCTTGCGTTGGTTTTCCTCGAAGAGGAGAGGGTGATGCAGCAAAGTGTAGCATAAGTATTTCCCTCAGTTTTGAGAACCAAGGTATCAATCCTGTAGGAGGCTCCTCAAAAGTCCCACGCACCTACACAAACAAACTGAGAACTCACAACCAACGCAATAAAGGGGTTGTCAATCCCTTCACGGCCACTTGCGAAAGTGAGATCTAATAAAGATAGTATGATAAGATAAATATATTTTTGGTATTTTATAATATAGATGCAAAAAGTAAAGATGCAAATAAAAGTAGATTAGAAACAAATATGATAAGAGATAGACCCGGGGGCCATAGGTTTCACTAGTGGCTTCTCTCAAGATAGCATAAGTATTACGGTGGGTGAACAAATTACTGTCGAGCAATTGATAGAAAAGCGCATAGTTGTGAGATTATCTAGGCATGATCATGTATATAGGTATCACGTCCATAACAAGTAGACTGACTCCTGCCTGCATCTACTACTATTACTCCACACATCGACCGCTATCCAGCATGCATCTAGAGTATTAAGTTCATAAGAACAGAGTAACACATTAAGCAAGATGACATGATGTAGAGGGATAAACTCATGCAATATGATATAAACCCCATCTTGTTATCCTCGATGGCAACAATACAATACGTGCCTTGCAACCCTTTACATCACCGGGTAAGGACACCGCAAGATTGAACCCAAAGCTAAGCACTTCTCCCATGGCAAGAAAAGATCAATCTAGTAGGCCAAACCAAACTGATAATTCGAAGAGACTTGCAAAGAAAACTTAATCATACATAAAAGAATTCAGAGAAGATTCAAATATTATTCATAGATAAACTTGATCATAAACCCACAATTCATCGGATCTCGACAAACACACCGCAAAAAGAGATTACATCGAATAGATCTCCTCAAGAGAGGGGGAGAACATTGTATTGAGATCCAAAAAGAGAGAAGAAGCCATCTAGCTAATAACTATGGACCCGTAGGTCTGTGGTAAACTACTCACAACTCATCGGAGGGGCAAGGATGTTGATGTAGAGGCCCTCCGTGCTTGATTCCCCCTCCGACAGAGTGCCGGCGAAGGCTCCAAGATGGGATCTCGCGGATACAGAAGGTTACGGTGGTGGAAATTGTGTTTCGTGGTGCCCCTGGATGTTTTCGGGGTACGTAGGTATATATAGGAAGAAGAAGTACGTCGGTGGCAGCCCGAGGGGCCCATTTAGATAGGGGCGCGCCTATATAGGGGGCTCCTATCTCGTGGAGGCTCCGGTTGCTTCTTGACTTGCACTCCAAGTTTTCTGGATCACGTTCGGTGAGAAAATCACTGATACGTCCATTTTGCATCATGCTTTTATATCGATATTTATTGCATTATGGGCTGTTATTTCACGTTATGTCACAATACTTATGGCTATTCTCTCTTATTTTACAAGTTTTACATGAAGAGGGAGAATGCCGACATTGGAATTCTAAATTTGGAAAAGGAGCAAATATTGGAGACCTATTCTCGTGCAACTCCAAAAGTCCTGAAACTCCACGAAATATCGTAAAATAAATAAAGAAAAATCGTCGCCAAAGATGAAGGCCAGGGGCCCACACCTGCTCACGAGGGTGGGGCGCCCTACCTCGTGGGCCCCCGGTGGCTCTCCGATGCCCATCTTCTCCTATATGAAGTCTTCGATGAGAAAAAACATTTAGCAACCTTTCGACGAGACTCACGCCACGCCAGGCGGAACCTTGGAACCAATCTAGGGCTCCGACGGGCATTCTGCCGGGGACACTTCCCTCCGGGAGGGGGAAATCATCGTCATCATCATCACCAACGCTCCTCTCATAGGGAGAGGGCAATCTCCATCAACATCTTCACCAGCACCATCTCATCTCCAAACCCTAGTTCATCTCTTGTATCCAATTCTTGTCTCCAAGTTCGGGATTGGTGCTAGTAGGTTGCTAGTAGTGTTGATTACTCCTTGTAGTTGATGCTAGTTGGTTTATTTGGTGGAAGATCATATGTTCAGATCCTTTATGCATATTATTACCCCTCTGATTATGAACATGAATATGCTTTGTGAGTAGTTAGGTTTGTTCCTGAGGACAAGGGAGAAGTCTTGCTATTAGTAGTCATGTGAATTTGGTATTCGTTTGATATTTTGATAAGATGTATGTTGTCTAGCCTCTAGTGGTGTTATGTGAACGTCGACTACATAACACTTCACCATTATTTGGGCCTAGAGGAAGGCATTGGGAATTAATAAGTAGATGATGGGTTGCTAGAGTGACAGAAGCTTAAACCCTAGTTTATGCATTGCTTCGTAAGGGGCTGTTTTGGATCCATACGTTTCATGCTATGGTTAGGTTTACCTTAATACTTTTGTTGTAGTTGCGGATGCTTGCAATAGAGGTTAATCATAAGTGGGATGCTTGTTCAAGTAAGAACAGCACCCAAGCACCGGTCCACCCACATATCAAATTATCAAAGTACCGAACGCGAATCATATGAACGTGATGAAAACTAGCTTGACGATAATCCCATGTGTCTTCGGGAGCGCTTTCCTATTATAAGAGTTTGTCCGGCTTGTCCTTTGCTACAAAAAGGGTTGGGCCACCTTGCTGCACTTTATTTACTCTTGTTACTTGTTGCTCGTTACAATTTACCT
The DNA here is from genome assembly GCA_021605145.1 of Aegilops bicornis. Lineage (NCBI taxonomy): Eukaryota > Viridiplantae > Streptophyta > Magnoliopsida > Poales > Poaceae > Aegilops > Aegilops bicornis. The sequence goes on along the minus strand of CM038671.1, from coordinate 771,969,757 downwards.
TATCACAAAAATATCTGTTACCACTTATTTCAGTACTTGCAGAGAATACCTTGCTGAAAACCGCTTATCATTTCATACGCTTCCTCGTTGGGTTCGACACTCTTACTTATCGAAAGGACTATGATAGATCCCCTATACTTGTGGGTCACCAAGACTCTTTTGTGGCACCATTGCCGGGGAGTGTAGCGCCTTTGGTAGGTGGAAATTTGGTAAGGAATTTTTTTTATAGTGTGCTGAAATTTTCTATCACTTGTTACTATGGAAAGTAATTCTCCGAGGGGCTTGTTCGGGGTATCTTCGCCCCGTCCAGTAGAGCAAAGAGTTGCTCCTCAACCTTCTGAACCTATTGAAAATGAAACTCCTTTTGAAGTTCCTTCGGGTATGATGGAAAAACTGCTAGCTAATACTTTTACAGGAGATGGAACAAAGCATCCTGATGAACATCTACTCTATGTGGATGAAGTTTGTGGACTATTTAAGCTTGCGGTGTATACCCGATGATGTTGTTAATAAGAAGGTCTTCCCTTTATCTTTGAATGGAGACGCATTGACATGGTATAGGATATGTGATGATACGAGATCATGGAACTATAAAAGATTGAAATTGGAATTTCATCAAAAATATTACCCTATGCATCTTGTTCATCGTGATCGCAATTATATATATAATTTTTGGCCTCAGGAAGTAAAAAGCATCGCTCAAGCTTGGGGGAGGCTTAAATCAATGTTATATTCATGCCCCAATCATGAGCTCCCAAGAGTGACAATTCTTCAGAATTTTTATGCTCGGCTTTCTGATAACAATCGCACCATGCTCGATACTTCTTGTGCTGGCTCTTTTATGATGAAGACTATTGAATTTAAATGGAATTTATTGGATAGAATTAAACGCAACTCTGAAGATTGGGACCTCGATGAAGGTAAGGAGTCAGGTATGACACCTAAGTTTGATTGTGTTAAGTCTTTTATGGATACCGAGCATTTTCCGTAAGTTTAGCACTAAATATGGACGACTCTGAGATAGTAGCTTCTTTTACGTGAATCTTTTGCTACTTATGTTGATCTCCCCAAGGAGAAGTGGTTTAAATATCATCCTCCCATAGAAGCAAAAGTAGCTGCACCTATTAAAGTTGAAGAAAAGACTGTCACTTATAATGATCCTATTGTCCCTACCTCTTATGTTGAGAAACCACCTTTCCCTGTTAGAATAAAGGATCATGCTAAAACTTCAACTGTTGTTCGTAAAAGCAATATTAGAACTTATACACCTCCTGAGCAAGTCAAAGTAGAACCTAATATTGCTATTGTTAAAGATCTCTTGTCTGATAATATTGATGGGCATGTTATTCAGTTCTGTGGTGAAACTGCTAGAATTGCTAAACTGTGTGCTAAAGATAAACATAGACCTGTGGTAGGCATGCCTGTTATTTCTGTTAAAATAGGAGATCGTTGTTACATTGGCTTATGTGATATGGGTGCTAGTGCTAGCGTTATACCCATTGACTTATACTAAGAAATTATGCATGATATTGCACCTGCTGAGTTAGAAGATATTGATGTTACAATTAAACTTGCCAATAGAGATACTATATATACGCAATGGGAATTGTTAGAGATGTTGAAGTCTTGTGTGGAAAAACCAAATATCCCGCTGATTTTCTTGTTCTTGGTTCTCCACAAGATATCTTTTGTCCCATTATATTTGGTAGACCCTTCTTGAACACTGTTAATGCTAAGATATACTGCAAAAAGAATGTTGTTACTATTGGCTTGGATGATACGGTTCATGAGTTTAATTTCTCTAAATTTAGTAAACAACATCGTGAGGAAGAATTGCCTAGTAAGGATGAAATTATTGGTCTTGCTTCTATTGCCGTACCTCCTAGTGATCCTTTAGAACACTATTTGGTAGACATGAAAATGATATGTTCATGAATGAAAGAAGGGTAATAGATGAAGTATTCTTTAAACAGGAACCTATTCTGCAACACAATTTGCCTGTTGAAATCCTAGGGGATCCTCCTCCACCCAAGGGTGATACCGTGTTTGAGCTTAAACCGTTGCCTGATAATCTTAAATATGCTTATGTTGATGAAAAGAAAACATATCCTGTTATTATTAGTGCTAACCTTTCAGAGCATGAAGAAGAAAGATTATTAAAAACTCTGAAGAAGCACCGTGCCTCTATTGGATATACTCTTGATGATCTTAAGGGCATTAGTCCCACTCTATGTCAACATAAAATAAATTAGGAAGCGGATGCCAAACCAGTTCGTGATCCTCAACGACGTTTGAATCCTAAAATGAAAGAAGTGGTAAGAAAAGAAATACTCAAGCTTCTTGAGGCAGGTATAATTTATCCCGTTGCTGGTAGTCAGTGGGTAAGTCATGTCCATTGTATCCCTTAGAAGGGAGGTATTACTATTGTCCGTAATGATAAAGATGAATTGATTCCGCAAAGAATTATCACAGGTTATAGGATGGCAATTGATTTCTGCAAATTAAATAAAGCTACTAAGAAAGATCATTACCCCTTACCTTTAATTGATCAGAAGATAGAAAGATAATGCAAACATACACATTATTGCTTTCTAGATGGTAATACTGGTTTCTCTCAAATACATGAGTCGGCTAAAGATCAATCAAAGACTACTTTTACATGCCCTTTTGGTACTTTTGCTTATAGACGTATGCCTTTTGGTTTATGTAATGCACCTGCTACCTTTCAAAGATGCATGATGGCTATATTCTCTGATTTTTGTGAAAAAAATTGCGAGGTCTTCATGGACGATTTTTCCGTCTATGGTTCCTCTTTTGATGATTGCTTGAGCAATCTTGATCGAGTTTTGCAGAGATGTGAAGAAACTAATCTTGTCTTGAATTGGGAAAAGTGCCACTTTATGGTTAATGAAGGTATTGTCTTGGGGCACAAAGTTTACGAAAGAGGTATTGAAGTTGATAAAGCCAAGGTTGATGCTATTGAAAAGATGCCATGTCCCAAGGACATCAAAGGTATAAGAAGTTTCTTGGTCACGCCGGATTTTATAGGAGGTTCATTAAGGACTTCTCAAAAATTTCCCGGCCTCTCACTAATTTATTACAAAAGGATGTACCATTTGTCTTTGATGATGATTGTGTAGAAGCATTTGAAATACTTAAGAAAGCATTAGTCTCTGCACCTGTTGTTCAGCCACCTGATTGGAATTTACCCTTTGAAATTATGTGTGATGCTAGTGATTATGCTGTAGGTGCTGTTCTAGGGCAAAGAGTTGATAAGAAATTAATGTTATCCATTATGCTAGTAAGACTCTAGACAATGCTCAAAGAAACTATGCTACTACCGAAAAGGAACTTTTAGCAGTTGTATTTGCTTGTGATAAATTCAGACCCTATATTGTTTATTCTAAAGTAACTATTCACACTGATCATGCTGTTATTAAATATCTTATGGAAAAGAAAGATGCTAAACCTAGACTTATTAGATGGGTTCTCTTGCTGCAAGAATTTGATTTGCATATTGTTGATAGAAAAGGAGTTGAGAACCCGTTGCGAGATAACTTATCTAGGTTAGAGAATGTTCTTGATGACCCACTACCTATTGATGATAGCTTTCCTTATGAACAATTAAATGTCATAAGCACTTCTCGTTGAACTCCATGGTATGCTGATTATGCTAATTATATTGTTGCTAAACTTATACCACCTAGCTTCACATACCAACAAAAGAAAAAGTTCTTCTATGATTTGAGACATTACTTTTGGGATGACCCACATCTTTATAAAGAAGGAGTAGATGGTGTTATTAGACGTTGTGTGCCTGAGCATGAACAGGAACAGATCCTACGCAAGTGTCACTCCGAAGCTTATGGAGGACACCACGCTGGAGATAGAACTGCACATAAGGTATTGCAATCCGGTTTTTATTGGCCTACTCTCTTCAAGGATGCCCGTAAGTTTGTTTTGTCTTGTGATGAATGTCAAAGAATTGGTAATATTAGTAGACGTCAAGAAATGCCTATGAATTATTCACTTGTTATTGAACCATTTGATGTTTGGGGCTTTGATTATATGGGACCTTTTCCTGCCTCTAATGGATATACACATATTTTAGTTGCTGTTGATTATGTTACTAAGTGGGTAGAAGCTATTCCAACTAGTAGTGCTGATCATAACACTTCTATTAAAATGCTTAAGGAAGTTATTTTTCCGAGGTTTGGAGTCCCTAGATATTTAATGACCGATGGTGGTTCACACTTTATTCATGGTGCTTTCCGTAAAATGCTTGCTAAATATGACGTTAATCATTGAATTGCATCTCCTTATCACCCGCAGTCTAGTGGTCAAGTAGAATTGAGTAATAGAGAGCTCAAATTAATTTTCAAAAGACTGTTAATAGGTCTAGAAAGAATTGGTCCAAGAAACTTGATGATGCATTATGGGCCTATAGAACTGCATATAAGAATCCTATGTGTATGTCTCCGTATAAAATGGTTTATGGAAAAGCATGTCACTTACCTCTCAAACTAGAACATAAGGCATATTGGGCTATTAAAGAGCTCAACTATGATTTCGAACTTGCCGGTGAGAAGAGGCTATTTGATATTAGCTCACTTGATGAATGGAGAACCCATGCTTATGAAAATGCCAAGTTGTTTAAAGAAAAAGTTAAAAGATGGCATGACAAGAGGATACAAAAGCGTGAGTTTAATATAGGTGATTATGTATTGCTATACAACTCTCGTTTAAGATTTTTTGCAGGAAAACTTCTCTCTAAATGGGAAGGTCCCTACGATATCGAGGAGGTCTATCATTCCGGTGCCATAAAAATCAACAACTTCGAAGGCACAAATCCGAAGGTGGTAAACGGTCAAAGAATCAAACATTATATCTCACGTAATCCCATAAATGTTGAAACCAATATTATTGAAACCGTAACCCCGGAGGAATACATAAGGGACACTTTCCAGACCGTTTCAGACTCCGAAAAGGAATAGGTATGTGGTGCGGTAAATAAACCGACTCCAAAACAATTTCTAAGGCAATATTTCTCCGTTTTGGAATATTTAGAAAAATAGAAAAATAAGTGGCAGTCTGGGAAGGACACGACGCCTTCACGAGGGTGGAGGGCCCGCCCTACCCCCCTGGGCGCGCCCCCTACCTCGTGAGCACCTCGTGTGCCCTCCGGACTCCGTTTTCTTGCACGACACGTATTTTGGTCGGTAAAAATTCATTATATATTCTCCCTAAGGTTTTGATTCGCGTATCACGCAAATATCCTCTGTTCTTGTTTTGAGCTGTTGCTGCTGCAGATTAGAGCAAGATGTCTTCTCAAGAGTCAGTCGGGGAGAGCCGGGTATCTAATCCGGCACCGGAACCATAAGGCACAGCGATGCTGACCACTTTGGGCCAGCAACGGAGGAAGAAATGGAGGCCGACTTGATGAGGGTAGATGCCATGGAGGATCAAGAAGTCACCTCTCGCCTCCAAGCGGGGTTTATGATGGGGGAACTACAGAGCTCAGCTATTCCCAACTCGGTTATCCCTTCCAATGTTAGATTTCTTTCTTATGAAAATATGAGGAGGAGTGTCTCTTGTTCTCCCAAGAACTATGCAACACCCTTGGGTGCAAGGAGCTTTAGCCGTTACAGGAAAGCTTCGCAAGGAAATAATGGACCTCAAGCAGCAAGTCAATAAGCTCGAGGAGGAGAACCGTATCTTGAGGGGAATAATCGCCAAGAATATTACACCAACAACAAAGAAGGATATATAATCACATGGGTATGGGCACTCCCCTTGGCAACTGCCAAGCTTGGGGGAGGTGCCCCATCACAACTCCTATCTTTACCCTTTTTCTTAGTTCGATCCTATTGGTAGTATCTTGATCTAGTAGAATAAAGTTTATGGCATGATCTAGTTTTGAGTTTTGCTTTATGATCTCTCTATGTAATCGGGTCCGTGAGCTATATATATAATAAGGATTAGTGTTGAGTCAAGGGCTTGATTATTTTGCCATGATCTTGGGTGAATAATAGAAAGAAAGAAGAAAGAATAAAAAGAAACAAAGAGTCCATATTGATCTTATTGAAAGTAATGACTTCACATAGAAAGAGTATGCTGATTAAAAGTTGTTGGGAGTTGGCAAATATAGCTTGGGTCATCGTTGCAATTAATAGGAAGTAATAAGGAAAGAGAGGTTTCACATATAGATATATTATCATTGACATCTTTTATGATTGGGAGCACTCATTAAAATACAACATGCTAAAGAGTTGATGTTGGACAAGGAAGACAACATAATGAGTTATGTATTCTTATATCTGAGATAAAGTATGTTGTCATGGATCCTCTAACACGTTGAGCTTGCCTTTCCCCCTCATGCTAGCCAAATTCTCAGCACCAAGTAGAGATACTACTTGTGATTCCAAATACCCTTAACCCAGTTTTGCCATGAGAGTCCACCATATCTACCTATGGATTGAGTAAGATCTGTCAAGTAAGTTGTCATCGGTGCAAAGCAATAAAAATTGCTCTAAATATGTATGATTGAATGGTGTGGGAGAAATAAGCTTTATACGATCTTGTGATATGGAAGAAATAAAAGCGACAGACTGCATAATAAAGGTTCATATCACAAGGGGCAATATAAAGTGACGTTCTTTCGCATTGAGATTTTGTGCATCCAACCATAAAAGCGCATGGCAACCTCTGCTTCCCTCTGCGAAGGGCCTATCTTTTATTATTATCCTCTACCCTATGCAAGAGTCACGGTGATCTTCACCTTTCCTTTTTCATTTTATCCTTTGGCAAGCCCAGCATGTTGGAAAGAACATGATATACATATGTAATTGGATGTAGGGGAGCATGAATTATTATTGTTGACATTACCCTTGAGGTAAAAGGTTGTGGGGCAAAACTATAAGCCCCTATCTTCCTCTGTGTCCGATTAAAACTCCGTAACCACAAGTATTGCGTGAGTGCTAGCAATTATGAAGGACTAAATGATAGTTGAGTATGTGGACTTGCTTTTAAGCTCTGACAGAGACTCTTTCCGATGTTATGATAAATTGCAATTGCTTCAATGACTGAGATTATAATTTGTTGGTGCTCAATAAGGTTTCTGATTCATACTTTTGCATTGTGAAAAGATCATCACTTGAACATAAGTAATCATATGACAAAATCTATATATGTTGCTGTTATGAGAATAATCATGATGCCTTCATGTTCGTATTTTATTTTTATCGACGCCTCTACCTCTAAACATGAGGACAAATTTATTGTTATCGGCTTTTCGCTTGAGGACAAGCAAGGCCTAAGCTTGGGGGAGTTGATATGTCCATTTTGCATCATGCTTTTATATCAATATTTATTGCATTATGGGCTATTATTTCACGTTATGTCACAATACTTATGGCTATTCTCTCTTATTTTACAAGGTTTACATGAAGAGGGAGAATGCCGACAACTGGAATTCTGGGCTGGAAAAGGAGCAAATAATGGAGATCTATTCTGTGCAACTCCAAAAGTCCTGAAACTCCAAGGAATATCTTAAAATAAATAAAGAAAAATCATCGCCAAAGATGAAGGCCAGGGTGTGGGCCCCCTGGTGGCTCTCCGACGCCCATCTTCTCCTATATGAAGTCTTTCGATGAGAAAAAAACATTAAGCAACCTTTCGGGACGAGACTCCGCCGCCACGAGGCGGAACCTTGGCGGAACCTTGGCGGAACCTTGGCGGAACCAATCTAGGGCTCCGGCGGAGCTGTTCTGCCGGGGACACTTCCCTCCAGGAGGGGGAAATCATCGTCATCATCATCACCAACGCTCCTCTCATCAGGAGAGGGCAATCTCCATCAACATCTTCACCAGCACCATCTCATCTCCAAACCCTAGTTCATCTCTTGTATCCAATTCTTGTCTCCAAGTTCGGGATTGGTGCTAGTAGGTTGCTAGTAGTGTTGATTACTCCTTGTAGTTGATGCTAGTTGGTTTATTTGGTGGAAGATCATATGTTTAGATCCTTTATGCATATTATTACCCCTCTGATTATGAACATGAATATGCTTTGTGAGTAGTTACATTTGTTCCTGAGGACAAGGGAGAAGTCTTGCTATTAGTAGTCATGTGAATTTGGTATTCGTTCGATATTTTGATGAGATGTATGTTGTCTAGCCTCTAGTGTTGTTATGTGAACGTCGACTACATAACACTTCACCATTATTTGGTCCTAGAGGAAGGCATTGGGAAGTAATAAGTAGATGATGGGTTGCTAGAGTGACGTAAGCTTAAACCCTAGTTTATGCGTTGCTTCGTAAGGGGCTGTTTTGGATCCATATGTTTCATGCTATGGTTAGGTTTACCTTAATACTTTTGTTGTAGTTGCGGATGCTTGCAATAGAGGTTAATCATAAGTGGCATTGTCGTGGAATTAACACGTCAGATGTCCTTAGTGTCAGGACTTAGTCGCGAGGCCAGCGCATCATTGTGGTAGCTTGAGAGGGGTTGAGCGGAATCGAGAGACGCAACACAGGACAGGGATTTAGACAACCGGGCCCGGAAACATCATCCGGTAACAACCCTACATGCTGTTTGAGGCTAGGTCTCATTATCATCACGAGGGAGTTGCCGTAAACCGGCTCTCCTCTTTGTGTCTAGCCCTAAGATTGTTTATTCTTGCTTGTAGCTTCCCCCTCTTTGAGGAGCCCTACCTCTCCTTATATATGCTGAAGAGGCGGGTTACATGTAGAGTCCAACTCGGACTTTAACTTAAACTATTCTAAGTTATCGCCATGGGCTTCTTAACATCTTGGGCTTCATAACGTCTTGGGCTTCATAACCCCGGACAACCCAGTTATCACTGTTTGCCGGTTTAACATTGTCTGCCCGGTTTAACATTGTCTGCGGTTTAACATTGTCTGCCGGTTTAACATAAATCTGCGGTTTAACATTGTTCTGCGGTTTACCACCAACCGGCTTACCGTCTACGAGCCATCTGTCTTGACTGTCTGGCCGGTTTAACATCCGCCGGTTTATCAAGTCCCGGCCGGTTTACGACTCGGCGGGTCATGCGAGGTATATCCCCGACATTAGCCCCAGTTTAATTTGGATTTATCCATGTTAAACTGATCCTCGATCATCCTTAAGTCCTTGTCACTTCCTTCTTCTAGAAAATCCGGTTTAATAGGCCAGCTTCATAATCAATTTGTTGACATTGGTTTGTCAGAGAAATATTGTGAAGAATAACTTCCTTGACTCAGCTCCCAATGCTTAACAAAAATATTGGTCTTTGAAATACTCATCTGATCTTCAGCCGGTTTAAGAATGTAGAACTTTGCCGGTTTACAAATATTGATGGCACCGGATCATAACTGTTTGTTAACATCAGCTTTTGAAAATATACCTCTTATATGCCTATCACTTGTAGCCCTCAACTCTTAAGAAGGTAACGTAATAACAGCTTAAGATTTGCTTCAATATGAATGTCACAAGCTTGAAGAAAACCAGGTTGTTCATCTCAATCACTAGTCAGAATTGGGTATTCCACATATGTAGCCCCCAAGTACCGGGTTGTCATGCTTGCGACAACACAGGACTTGTAATTTCCTGCTGCTCATAAAAACTTCAACCAGTGTAGCCCCCAAGGGTCGGGTCATTATGCAAATAATGAGCAGGGACTTTTGAAAATATGATCATGTAGAATGTAACACTAACGTGTAGCCCCCAAGGGCCGGCTCAGTAAGATAATATTGAGCTGGGACTTTATATATAATTCATTGAGAATAACATTATATTATGTAACTCCCATCATGGGGTGTGAACCCAGGTCCACAAGGTTGAGAGCTTTGTGCTTTATCAACTGAGCAGTGGATCCTTCAATAATAGATGGAAATTTGTGTACCTTGAATTGTTGACAGGAGCAATTGGTAGCCCCCAAGGGCCGGCTCATTATAATATGATGAGTCGGGTCTTCAATAAGGTGAGCAAACAATGACTTTGCATTAGCCCCCAAGTGTCATGGTGCATGCTTGCAGCGGCATGAGACTTGCATATTTGATGTAATCTCAACTTGAATAATATAGCCCCCAAGTGCCGGGTTGTCAGCCTGCAGCAACTCGGGACTATTCCATTAATTATAAAATAAATCATATCCATTGGTAATATAATAGCCATTGCGCCAAAGCGACTTTGAAAACCATAACCATAATACTGGTTATTGATAACCATAATAGAAATCCAACCATGTTGGCTATTTGAAGATTTGAATAATATAATCCAATGATTTATGAGCGCATGATTCCAATGGCGCAATCCAAATATATACTGACGACTTATAGTCGAAACCAAACCGGGCTGATAGTCTCCGGATATGATTTAATCGCGTTCCGTCAATTTGTAACTGACAGTTGGACCGGGTTTAATAATGTTGGGTGAAAACACAACATAAAAAATATTTTATCAAAAGAAAAACAGAAGCAAAGGCAAAGATAAAACCATTTGCAAAAGAGGCTTTCTTGAGCCGATCGGATGGTGTTACCATGGTCGGACACGACCAAGCTCCCAATAAGGTGTAGCTATGGTTCAAGTCAGCGGGTCCCCAACTGAATCCGTGGCATTATGCCGATCAAGTGGCGTGACAATGGTTCGGGTTCGACCAGGCCCCAAGTGACTCTATGGCCTTAGGCCGATCAAGAGGCGTGTTGGTTCAGACTTGACCATGTCCCCGATGATCTGGTGGCTTTTGCCTATCAAAAGGTGTTGCATTGGTTCGGACACGACCAAGCCCCCAAGTGATATCTTGTGGCATTGCGCCGATCAAGAGATGTGACTATGGTTGAGACATGACCAAGCCCCCAAGTGATCAATAATATGATAAGCCAATAAGGCATGATACCCATGTCCGAACGCGCATCATGGCAGCGGGTCCTCTTTGGCACCCTTTAACTTTTTGCAAGAGATAAATCCTTCTTGAACCGGGATTTTGAACCGGATTTGAGAGCTTCAAAGCTTTGTGGGAGATATCTTCCCCTTGAGCCGGATTTTAAACCGGAATTCCTCTTTTTAAGCTGGAAATTTTCTGACGGCCTTTAAATTTGCACCAATATGGCGGTTTAGGGTCCTGCATTAGACAACTTTGCAGGCCAAAGTAATTGCTCATTTAAAGAAAGCAATATATAATATAAAAATATATTGGATGGATTTCACCTGATATGTAACCAGAAATTATCCACCGCGGAGTTGATGATCACCCCGGTAAAGCTGAAATCAATCCCGGCCGAGTCGGCCGTGGGAACATAAAGATGAGCCGGTCACGGCGTTGTAAGCCGGTGCAGATGCACGAGCCAATCATAGGCGCAGTCCCAGCTAGTTGATGTAGACCGGGCAGCGGCTTGTGCGCGTCCATTCATCGTGTGATATGACACGGATGAAACACCGGTGCGTAACGTTGCTAGCTGCGTGCTCCGTGCTGTAATATAACGCCTCATTTGTAATGAACAATTGTCCTGCGTCAAAAAATATCACATGCCAAAGTAATTGTTCACACAAAAATTAATGTGCTAAAATAAATCGGACGGATATCACCTGGTCGTTTTTGTCCAAAAAGATAGCAGATGCTCAGTTGATCTGATGATGTGCGTTCTCTTCAGCTTTTATGAGTCTGGGGACTTGATCCCTTTTGTTTCTTTCCTCTTGTGAGGAGACAGTACTCAATTCGTTTCATGCATGTTGACCTTTCTTTCTGGCCGGTTTGTCCATACTGGAAATTATTGCATTGAGGCTTCCGGTGTGTCACTAGCTCCACTTTTTTATGCATCCTTGCAATCACTCCCATGCTGCATGTTGGGTTGCTGGCTTGCCTTATGGAACATGCCATTAAAAACTCCATTGGATGATGCTTGGTCTATCTCTGTAGTATTACTTGCAATGATGTAATCGATCGTCTGAACATATAACAACACTGATCTCCTAGCCAATCACTGCATCGTTGCCGCCTCATAAGTTTAGTCAGCAAAAAAGGTGCTCAATAGCATCATTGGAGGTGTTCCAGCCACCTGTAGACTTGTGATGCAGGCAATGGCTCGGAACAACCGCGACAGCTCAACTGGCATAGGCGCGCCCGATGGCGGTTTTGAGTGAAGCGAGGGTGAGGCCGCGAAGGCAGAGAGCTGTGGTTGAATCGGCGGCGGCTCTCAGCGGCATCGCGGCGGTTCAGCGACGGGATAAAGGGCGCTCATGGTGGCGCAGTCTGGGGACGGCGACGGCTCGCGACTACAAGGCCGGTTCAACCCGGCGGGTCGACAAATGCGTCGCCGCAGCGGCGAAGTTGGAGAGGCGCGCGTCTGCAGAGGGCACAGAGGAGGCGAGGGCGAGCGGCGGGCGCGCCACGAGGGGCGCGAGGAGGAGAGACTTCGAGCACGGCCTGGCGGAGAACGGAGTAAGCGCCATGAGGGCGCAACCAGCGCCCATGAGGAGGGAAGCTGCGGCTCAGGTTGGTGACTTGACGCGCCGGTGGGCCCGCAGCAGAAAGACGGCGGCGGCGAAGATCTCTCGTGGCGAAGAGGAAAGCAGGCGGTTAAGTAGCAACAGGTTGAACCGGCGAGGAGAGGTTGCGGGTTGGCCTACAACTGTGGAGGCAGAGGCGACTCATGGAAACTGGTCAAACCGCGTGCAAAAGGAAACACTGAAACCGGGTTGCCGGGCCACGCCGGGCGCAGCAAGCTCGAATGGAGAGGCAGTGATCCAGCGGGGCCTGCAGAGCCGGCCGAGGTAGCGACTCAGTCCGGCACGCAGATGTGGTTGAGCGGCACGCCCAGGCGTCTGGCGGCTGAAGCAGCAGGCGTCTAAGAAACGACTCAGGGGAGCAGCGGACTCAGCGGGAGGCAAGGATAACTCGACTGGCGGCTTGTCACACTGATAGCGATTTGGACTCGAGGTGACCCACGACCCGTTTGACGGACAGCGGTTCAAGGCCGACGACTCAGGCGGCTTGCCGCGAGCACTGGAACAACATCGGCCTTGAGAATTGGGGGCGCGGGTTGTATCTAGCGCGGAAGAGGTAGCGTCAGTGTGAACCGGTGGCGGCTTCGAGCGTCGAAGATGCAGGTGATTTCACTGCAGAGGCGACGGCACAGACCGGCGGCGGTTTGGAGGAACGCCAGCCCAACGGGTAGGCGTGGGTGACTCGGCGGGAACAGCGCCCAGCGAGAATCTTGCGGGACGGTCCGACGGGCGGCTCGAGGCTCGTGGAAACGACCCGAGTCGCGGTGATTTGAAGCTCTGGCGGAGACAAAACGGCTGCTCGCTTGCGGAGGAAAACGGTCCGTGGCAGAGGCAGACTCGCGAGGCAGCTCACACCGTGGCGGAGAGGGCGGCTCGGTGTTGGAAAGGGGGCTACAAGGCGATTTCACTGTGGGCGCCAACTGTCGTGGAATTTTTTTTGAGAGCTCATGTGAGCAAGTACAGGTTTCCAAGTAGTATTCGTGGTAGGAGTAGCACCAGCAGCTACGCGTTGACCCGGCCGGGACTTGAACAGTACATGATAGCACAAATTGACTGTCTCGGCGACTTGGCAACCTGACGGCTTGATGTAGACGCTACCGGTAGTTTTTGCGGATTGACGACTTCGCTGCTGCGTGCGAATCGACTCAGCACTAAAAATACTTTCGGTCTTGATAACGTCGATTGCTAGAAGAAAACGATCTTGCTTCGGATTGATGGATCGTCAGGTTGCATCCGCGGCGGCTCACGCGACGCTGCAACCCTAATTTCTCCGACTGATTGTTGATGACGTAGATCCTTTCTTCATCCGTAAAAGTTGTTTATTCCATGATCCCTGAAAGAAATCCCTCCAAGAACTCAACACCACCGTGCGCAGGCCCCACGGTGGGCGCCAACTGTCGTGGAATTAACACGTCAGATGTCCTTAGTGTCAGGACTTAGTCGCGAGGCCAGCGCATCATTGTGGTAGCTTGAGAGGGGTTGAGCGGAATCGAGAGGCATAACACGGGACAAGGATTTAGACAACTTGGGCCCCGGAAACATCATCCGTAACAACCCTACATGCTGTTTGAGGCTAGGTCTCATTATCATCACGAGGGAGTTGCCGTAAACCGGCTCTCCTCTTTGTGTCTAGCCCTAAGATTGTTTCTTCTTGCTTGTAGCTTCCCCCTCTTTGAGGAGCCCTACCTCTCCTTATATATGCTGAAGAGGCGGGTTACATGTAGAGTCCAACTCGAACTTTAACTTAAACTATTCTAAGTTATCGCCATGGGCTTCTTAACATCTTGGGCTTCATAACGTCTTGGGCTTCATAACCCCGGACAACCCAGTTATCACCGTTTGCCGGTTTAACATTGTCTGCCGGTTTAACATTGTCTGACGGTTTAACATTGTTCCGCCGGTTTAACATCGTCTGCCGGTTTAACATTGTCTGCCGGTTTACCACCAGCCGGCTTACCGTCTGTCTAAGCCATCTGTCTTGACTGTCCGCCGGTTTAACATCCGCCGGTTTATCAAGTCCCGGCCGGTTTACGACTCCGGCCAGGTCATGCCGCGGGGTATATCCCCGACAGGCATGCTTGTTCAAGTAAGAACAGCACCCAAGCACCGGTCCACCCACATATCAAATTATCAAAGTACCGAACGCGAATCATATGAACATGATGAAAACTAGCTTGACGATATTCCCATGTGTCCTCGGGAGCGCTTTCCTATTATAAGAGTTTGTTCCGGCTTGTCCTTTGCTACAAAAAGGATTGGGCCACCTTGTTGCACTTTATTTACTCTTGTTACTTGTTGCTCGTTACAATTTACCTTATCACAAAAATATCTGTTACCACTTATTTCAGTACTTGCAGAGAATACCTTGCTGAAAACCGCTTATCATTTCCTTCTGCTCCTCGTTGGGTTCGAAACTCTTACTTATCGAAAGGACTACGATAGATCCCCTATACTTGTGGGTCACGTTCCCGAAGGTTTCATTCCGTTTGGACTCCGTTTGATATTCCTTTTCTTCGAAATACTGAAATAGGCAAAAAACAGCAATTCTAGGCCGGGCCTCCGGTCAATAGGTTAGTCCCAAAAATAATATAAAAGTGGAAAATAAAGCCCAATAAAGCCTAAAATAGTAGATAAAGTAGCATGGAGCAATCAAAAATTATAGATACGTTGGAGACGTATCAGGCATCCCCAAGCTTAATTCCTGCTTTCCTCGAGTAGGTAAATGATAAAAAGAGAATTTTTTATGCGGAGTGATACTTTGGCATAATTTCAATGTAAATCTTCTAAATTGTGGTATGAATATTCAGATCCGAAAGATTCAAGACAAAAGTTCATATTGACATAAAAATAATAATACTTCAAGTATACTAACTAAGCAATTATGTCTTCTCAAAATAACATGGCCAAAGAAAGTTATCCCTACAAAATCATATAGTCTGGCTATGCTCCATCTTCCCCACACAAAATATTTAAATCATGCACAACTCTGATGACAAGCCAAGCAATTGTTTCATACTTTAACATTTTCAGAAATTTTTCAATCTTCACGCAATACATGAGCGTGAGCCATGCATATAGCACTATATGTGGAATAGAATGGTGGTTGTGGAGAAGACAAAAAAAGGAGAAGATAGTCTCACATCAACTAGGCATATCAACGGGCTATGGAGATGCCCATCAATAGATATCAATGTGAGTGAGTAGGGATTGCCATGCAACGGATGCACTAGAGCTATAAGTATATGAAAGCTCAACAAAAGAAACTAAGTGGGTGTGCATCCAACTCGCTTGCTCACGAAGACCTAGGGCATTTGAGGAAGCCCATCATTGGAATATACAAGCCAAGTTCTGTAATGAAAAATTCGCACTAGTATATGAAAGTGACAAAATGAGAGACTCTCTATAATGAAGATCTTGGTACTACTTTGAAGCACAAGTGTGGTAAAAGGATAGTAACATTGCCCCTTCTCTCTTATTCTCTCTTTTTTTTTCTCTTTTTTTTCTTTGGGCCTTTTTTTATGGCCTCTTTTTTTCTCTTCTTTTATTTATTTATTTTTCGTCCGGAGTCTCATCCCGACTTGTGGGGGAATCATAGTCTCCATCATCCTTTCCTCACTGGGACAATGCTCTAATAATGATGATCATCACACTTTCATTTACTTACAACTCAAGAGTTACAACTCGATACTTAGAACAAAATATGACTCTATATGAATGCCTCTGGCGGTGTACGGGGATATGCAATGAATCAAGAGTGACATGTATGAAAGAATTATGAACGGTGGCTTCACCACAAATATGATGTCAACTACATGATCATGCTAGCAATATGACAATGATGGAGCGTGTCATAATAAACGGAACGGTGGAAAGTTGCATGGCAATATATCTCGGAATGGCTATGCAAATGCCATAATAGGTAGGTATGGTGGCTGTTTTGAGGAAGATATATGGTGGGTGTATGATACCGGCGAAAAGTGCGCGGTATGAGAGAGGCTAGCAATGGTGGAAGGATGGGGAAAAGTGCGTATAATCCATGGACTCAACATTAGTCATAAAGAACTCATATACTTATTGCAAAAAATCTAGAAGTTATCAAAGCAAAGTATTACGCGCATGCTCCTAGGGGATAGATTGGTAGGAAAAGACCATCGCTCGTCCCCGACCGCCACTCATAAGGAAGACAATCAATAAATAAATCATGCTCCGAGTTCATCACATAACGGTTCACCATATGTGCATGCTACGGGAATCACAAACTTCAACACATGTATTATTTAAATTCACAACTACTCAACTAGCATGAATCTAATATCACCATCTTCATATCTCAAAACAATTATCGAGCATCAAACTTTTCTTAGTATTCAATGCACTCAAAAGAAAGTTTCACATATCTTGAATACCAAGTATATTAATATTTAAGCAAATTACCATGCTATTAACGACTCTCAAAATAATATAAGTGAAGCATGAGAGATCAATAGTTTCTTTAAAACAAATATACCACCGTGATCTAAAAGATCTAAGTGAAGCACTAGAGCAAAAATTATCACGCTCAAAAGATATAAGTGAAGCACTATGAGCAAAACTATCAAGTTCCAATTTATGTATGGCTCTCTCAAAAGGTGTGTACAGCAAGGATTATTGTGGTAAACTAAAAATCTAAGACTAATATAATACACGACGCTCCAAGCAAAACACTTATGATGTGGTGAATAAAAATATAGCCCCAAGTAAAGTTACCAATGAACGAAGGCGAAAGAGGGGATGCCTTCCCGGGGCATCCCCAAGCTTAGGATTTTGGCTATTCTTGAATATCTTGGGGTGCTATGGGCATCCCCAAGCTTAGGCTCTTGCCACCCTTTATTCCATAGTCCATAAAAGCTTTACCCAAAACTTGAAAACTTCACAACACAAAACTCTATAGAAATCTCGTGAGCTCCGTTAGAGAAAGAAAACAAAAGACTACTTTAAGGTACTGTAATGAACTCATTATTTATTTATATTGGTGTTAAACCTACTGTATTCCAACTTCTCTATGGATTATAAACTATTTTATTGGCCATAGATTCATCAAAATAAGCAAACAACACACGAAAAACAGAATCTGTCAAAAACAGAGTCTGTAGTAATCTGTAACTAAAGCAAACTTCTGGAACTTCAAAAAATCTACCAAAATTAGACGGCCTAGAAAATTTGTTTATTGATCAGCAGCAATTGGAATCACTATTTTATCACGTTCTGGTGATTTGTAACAATTCGGGCACTGAGCGCAAAGTTTCTGGAAATTACAGCAAGATCAAATAACTATCATCCAAGAAGATCCAATAGGTTTAACTTGGCACAAACACTAACTAAAAGATAAAACCACATCTAAATAGAAGGTATATGGATTATTTTTTCCTAAACATAAACAAAAACAAAAAACATAAAGAAAATGTGGTTGCCTCCCAACTAGCGCTATCGTTTAACGCCCCTAGCTAGGCATAAAAGCGAGGATAGATCTAACGGGTGCCATCTTTGGCACTAAACTCATAAGTAGCACGCATGATAGATTCATAAGGTAATTTGACTTTATTTCTTGGAAAGTTCTCCATGCCTTTCTTTAATGGAAATTGGAATCTAATATTCCCTTCCTTCATATCAATAATCGCACCAATCGTTCTAAGGAAAGGTCTACCAAGAATAATAGGGCAAGAAAGATTGCAATCTATATCAAGAATGATAAAATCTACGGGCACCAAATTTCTATTTGCAACGATAAGAACATCATTGATCCTTCCCATTAGGCCTTTTAATGGTGGAATCCGCAAGGTGCAAATTTAAAGAACAATCATCAAGATCATGGAAACCTAGAATATCACATAAAGTTTTCGGAATCGTGGAAACACTAGCACCCAAATCACACAAAGCAAAACACTCATAATCTTTAATTCTAATCTTTATAGTAGGTTCCCACTCATCATTAAGTTTTCTAGGTATAGAAACTTCCAAATTAAGTTTTTCATCATAAGATTGCATCAAAGCATCAACAATATGCTTGGTAAAAGCTTTATTTTGACTATAAGCATGAGGAGAATTAACAACGGCTTGCAACAAGGAAATACAACCTTTTAAATAGCAATTATCATAATTAAATTCCTTGAAGTCCGAGATAGTGGGTTCAACATTATTAGAAGTTGAGGATTCTCCAATCTCACTTTTACCAAATTTAACATTAAGATCTAAAGATTCCGAATTCTTGGGACGCCCTCTAGGCAAAGTTGATTCATCATCAGTCCCATAATCATCAAAGTTCATATTGCAAAACATATATCTAATTGGAGATGCATCAATAACTTTAAGATCCTCATCATTATTTTCACGGAAACTAGACGAACACGCTTTTATAAAGCTTTCTTTCTTAGCACGCAATCTAGCGGTTCTTTCCTTGCACTCGTCAATGGAAATTCTCATTACTTTGAGAGAATCATTGATATCATGCTTAGGAGAAGAAGATCCAAGTTTAAGAGAATTAACATCAAGCGAAAGTCTATCAACGTTCCTAGCTAAATCATCAACTTTGAGCAATTTTTCTTCAAGCATAGCATTAAAATTCTTTTGAGAGATCATAAATTCTTTCACACTATTCTCAAAGTCAGAGGGCATCTTATTAAAATTACCATAAGAATTTTTGTAGGAATTTCCATAATTATTAGAGGGATTACTAGGGAACGGTCTAGCATTAAAATTTCCTCTATAAGCATTATTTCCAAAAATATTCCTACCAACAAAATTCACATCCATAGATTCATTATTATTCTCAATCAAGGAAGACAAAGGCATATAATTGGGATCAAGAGGAGTATTTTTAGTAGCAAACATCTTCATAAGTTCATCCATCTTTCCACTCAAAACATTGATTTCTTCTATAGCATGCACTTTTTACTAGAAGATCTTTGATTGTGCCATTGAGAATAATTAGCCATAATATTATCAAGTAATTTTGTAGCATCTCCTAACATGATTTCCATAAAGGTGCCTCCATGCCAAATCTAAGAGATTTCTAGAAGCAAAGTTCAAACCGCATAATTTTTTGTATGATCATCCATAAATTCAAACCATGAGTAGGGCAATTCTGAAGCATCAATTTCATTCTTTCCCAAGATTGGGCAACATGCTCATGATCAAGTTGTTTAAAATTCATAATATCGTTCCTAAGAGTGATGATCTTAGTGGGAGGAAAATACTTAGAGATAAAAGCATCTTTGCACTTGTTCCAAGAATCAATACTATTCTTAGGCAAAGACGAAAACCAAACTTTAGCACGATCTCTAAGTGAAAACGGAAATAACTTCAATTTGACAACATTGTTATCCGTATCTTTCTTATTTTGCATATCACACAAATCAAAAAAGTTGTTTAGATGAGTAGCGGCATCTTCGCTAGGAAGGCCGGCGAATTGATCTTTCATAACAAGGTATCAATCCAGTAGGAGGCTCCTCAAAAGTCCCACGCACCTACACAAACAAACTGAGAACTCGCAACCAACGCAATAAAGGGGTTGTCAATCCCTTCACGGGCACTTATAAAGTGAGATATAATAAAGATAGTGTGATAAGATAAATATATTTTTGGTATTTTATAATATAGATGCAAAAAGTAAAGATGCAAATAAAAGTAGATTAGAAACAAATATGATAAGAGATAGACCCGGGGGCCATAGGTTTCACTAGTGGCTTCTCTCAAGATAGCATAAGTATTATGGTGGGTGAACAAATTACGGTCGAGCAATTGATAGAAAAGCACATAGTTATGAGATTATCTAGGCATGATCATGTATATAGGCATCATGTCCATAACAAGTAGACCGACTCCTGCCTGCATCTACTACTATTACTCCACACATCGACTGCTATCTAGCATGCATCTAGAGTATTAAGTTCATAAGAACAGAGTAACGCATTAAGCAAGATGACATGATGTAGAGGGATAAACTCATGCAATATGATATAAACCCCATCTTGTTATCCTCGATGGCAACAATACAATACGTGCCTTGGAACCCTTTACATCCTTTGGGTAAGGACACCGCAAGATTGAACCCAAAGCTAAACACTTCTCCCATGGCAAGAAAGATCAATCTAGTAGGCCAAACCAAACTGATAATTCAAGAGACTTGCAAAGATAACTTAATCATACATAAAAGAATTCAGAGAAGATTCAAATATTATTCATAGATAAACTTGATCATAAACCCACAATTCATCGGATCTCGACAAACACACCGCAAAAAGAGATTACATCGAATAGATCTCGACAAGAGAGGGGAGAACATTGTATTGAGATCCAAAAGAGAGAAGAAGCCATCTAGCTAATAACTATGGACCCGTGGAGTCTGTGGTAAACTACTCACAACTCATCGGAGGGCAAGGATGGTGATGTAGAGGCCCTCCTGCTTGATTCCCCCCCTCGTGAGTCTTGTGAAGGCTCCAAGATGGGATCTCGCGGATCTGAGAAGGTTACGGTGGTGGAAATTGTGTTTCGTGGTGCCCCTTGATGTTTTCGGGTGCGTGAGGTATATATAGGAAGAAGAAATGCGTCGGTGGCATGAGGGGCCCATGAGAGAGGCGCGCCCTATAGGCGCCCCCTCCTATCTCGTGGAGGCTCCGGTTGCTTCTTGACTTGCACTCCAAGTTCTCTGGATTACGTTCGGTGAGAAAATCACGTTCCCAAAGGTTTCGTTCCGTTTGGACTCTGTTTGATATTCCTTTTCTTCGAAATACTGAAATAGGCAAAAAACAACAATTCTGGGATGGGCCTCCGGTTAATAGGTTAGTCCCAAAAATAATATAAAAGTGGAAAATAAAGCCCAATAAAGCCTAAAACAGTAGATAAAGTATCATGGAGCAATCAAAAATTATAGATACGTTGGAGACGTATCAGTGCCCACCGAGACCAGCGTGGATCTCAGCCAAGAGTTGCCGCCCCTCCTCCCCGGAGATACATCTTTGAAGGACTCTGGTAGCGCTTTTCTTATAGAGC
Organism: Aegilops bicornis; assembly: GCA_021605145.1. NCBI lineage: Eukaryota > Viridiplantae > Streptophyta > Magnoliopsida > Poales > Poaceae > Aegilops > Aegilops bicornis. Next base: position 771,948,233 of record CM038671.1, on the reverse strand, counting down.
TCTCCATCGTGAACCTTTTAGGCCTTCGAACTCCGGACAATGCGGCGGGCTTCATTCTGATCCTCGGGAAGTTCCTTCCTAATAAGGTAGGCCAAGAAGGGTTCGTTCCATGGGGCAATGACTGCCATAATAAGATGGGTCGACGGTGCTATTTCGGTGGCTGAGCCTCCAATGATATCGGTGGGTTCGGAATCTGGGGTTGTGTTCGGATCCAGACTAGTGTTGCCGCTTTCCCCCTACCACACCACAGATGGCTTAAAAAGCCTTTCCAGAAAGATATTAGGTGGGACGGGGTCGTGCTTGGTGCCGATACGAGCGAGAACGTCCGCCGCTTGATTACTTTCTTGGGCCACGTGATGGAAATCGAGCCCCTTGAACCAAGTCGACATTTTTAGGACATCATTACGATAAGCTGCCATCTGCGGATCTTTGGCATCGAAGTCTACATTTATTTGAAATATTGCAAGGTTTGAATCCCCGCGCACTTCCAGGCGCTGTATGCCCATGGAGATAGCCATCCGGAGACCATGCAATAAGGCCTCGTATTCGGCTGCGTTGTTGGAGTCTGTGTATAGTATTTGGAGTACGTATTGAACGATGACTCCAGTGGGGTACGTTAAACGACGCCCACTCCAAGCCCTGCCAGCATTTTGGAGCCATCAAAATACATAACCCAAATGGAATATGTGCCGTACTCTTTAGGGAGTCCGGCCTCTGTCCATTCGGCGACGAAGTCTGCCAGTACATGGGATTTAATAGCTCGACGTGGTTTGTAGGTAATATCAAATGGAAGGAGCTCAATGGCCCATTCGGCAATCCGGCCCATGGCATCGCGGTTGTTTATTATGTCGTTAAGTGGTACTTCGGAAGCCACCGTGATCGAACACTCCTAGAAGTACTGTCGTAGCTTTCGGGATGCCATGAAGACTGCGTATGCTATCTTTTGATAATGTGGGTACCTGGATTTGCATGGTGTAAGGACAGTGGATGCGTAGTGTACTGGCTTCTGAAGCGGGAATTTGTGTCCGTCCTATTCTCGTTCAACGATGAGCATAGCGCTCACCGCTTGATGTGTTGTTGATATGTATAGCAACATGTGTTCGCCTATGTTTGGCGCGGCTAGGATTGGGTTGCTCGCTAGAAGGGTTTTTATTTCTTCCAGTCCGGTTGTTGCTGCGTCCATCCAACCGAATTGATCGGCTCGCCATAGAAGGCGATAGAGTGGCAGTGCCTTTTCTCCCAGTCTGGAGATAAAGCGGCTTAAAGGTGCCATGCAACCCGCGAGTTTTTGGACTTGCTTAAGGTCTGTTGGCGTAGCCAATTGTGACAGAGCTCGGATTTTGGCTGGATTTGCTTCAATTCCTCTATTGGAAACAATGAAGCCCAGCAGTTTTCCTGTGGGGACGCCAAAAACACACTTTTCCAGATTGAGCTTAATGTCATATGCGCGGAGGTTGTCAAATGTGAGATGTAGGTCGTCTATTAGTGTTTCGACGTGCCTTGTCTTGATTACGACGTCATCCACATAGGCTTCAACTGTCCTTCCGATCTGTTTCTCCAGGCATGTTTGGATCATGCGTTGGTAGGTGGCGCCGGTGTTCTTGAGCCCGAAGGGCATGGTGTTGAAGCAGAATGGCCCATATGGGCTGATGAATGTTGTTGTAGCTTGATCGGACTCCTTCATTTTGACTTGATGGTATCCGGAATATGCGTCGAGGAAACACAGTGAGTCGTGTCCTGCGGTAGCATCAATTATTTGATCGATGCGGGGGAGGGGGAAGGGATCCTTAGGGCTAGCTTTATTGAGGTCTTTAAAATCGACGCACAGGAGCCAGGATTTGTCCTTCTTTGGTACCATCACAAGGTTTGCCAGCCAGTCCAGATGTTTTATTTCTCTAATGGAACCGTCCTCGATTAGCTTGGCTAGCTCCTCTCCCATGGCTTGGCGTTTGGGTTCGGAAAAGCGCCGCAGTGTTTGTTTGACTAGTTTGTATCCCTTTAATATGTTGAGGCTGTGTTCGGCCAGCTCGTGTGGGATTCCTGGCATGTCAGAAGGGTGCCATGCAAATATATCCCAATTTTCACGAAGAAAATCCCGTAGCGCGGTGTCGACCGTTGGGTCTAGCTGTGCCCCAATAGATGCTGTCTTCTTGGGGTCTGTTGGATGGACTTGGAATTTGACTATTTCTTCTGCTGGCTTGAAGGAGGTGGATTTGGGGCGCTTGTCTAAGATTATATCGTCTCTGTCCACCGTGGAGTGCAGTGCGGTTAATTCTTCGGCCACGAGGGCTTCAGATAATGCCTCAAGAGCTAGGGATGCGGTTTTATTTTCGGCGTGGAGTGCTATGTCCGGATCACTGGCGAGAGTGATTATGCCGTTGGGCCTGGGCATCTTAAGCTTCATGTACCCGTAATGAGGTACAACTTGGAAGCGTGTAAATGCCTCTCTCCCTAAGAGGGCGTGATATCCGCTGTTGAAAGGGGCCACTTGGAAGGTTATTTCTTCTGACCGGTAATTCTCCGGCGTGCCGAATACCATGTCGAGTGTTATTTTTCCCACACACCATGCCTCCCGACTGGGAATGATTCCTCGGAAGGTCGTGCTGCTTTGCTCGGTGCGGCTCCTGTCTATTACCATTTTGTGGAGTGTATCTTCATAGATGAGGTTTAGTCCGCTGCCGCCGTCCATGAGAACCTTGGTGAGCCGAAAGCCGTCAACGATTGGACTGAGGGCCAAGGTGGCTTGTGCTCGGACTGTCCTGTATTTTGGTTCGTCACCGGCATTGAAAGTTATAGCCGTGTCGTTCCAACGGTTTATTGCTGCTATTTGACATACTTCGGCGAGTTCACGGAGTGCCCTTTTACGCCTATTATTTGAGGCGAATGTCTCGAAGACCGTCAGTACTTTGGGGTCGTCGTCTTCTGGGGGGTGTTGTTCTGGGGTATTCTTGGTGACGATATCCTCGCCGCTCTTGGCCACTTGCCGGAGTATCCAACATGCTCTAAGGCTATGTGTTGGTATGTTATCCGGTGTTGCGTGTATTTTGCATGGCCCATCGACCCATCCTTCCAGAATGGTTCCGCGCCTCGTACTGGACTTATATTTCTTTACTATTGGACCGGGTGTGTTACAAGGGTGCACCCTTTTCTCCTGAATGAGGGATTGAGTGGGGAACGATGGCTCCCAACGGGCTGCCTGAGTTTTCCAGGCGCTTTCCATTGCGCTGTACTTCTGTACGATAGTTGCCAAGTCCGTGAACTGTAGTATGCGACGGAGGTTGATCGCGTTGAGGATTTCTTCCTCCGTGCAATTGCTGCGGAACACTGAGATCGCTTCCTCGTCGCGGCAATCTTTAATCTAGTTTTTAACAAGAAGGAATCTGGCCCAGAAGTGGTGGACCGTTTCCTGAGACTGCTGTTTTAGATGGGTGGGTGGGTGGTTTTAAATCTGAACCCTGACCCAATTTTGGATCCGGGGTCTGAAGGACTTCTGGACTTAACAGATCGGGCTCCGGGATATCCTTAGGCCCGTCGTCCGTTTCTTTGTTCGGAGGGCAGGATGCATCTCCTCGCAGGTGAGTGTCCGGCTCTTCAAAACCGGAGATCCGGACATAGTCCGTCCTTACTATGGATGAAGAGTTGTCGCCTCGCTCCTCGACTATCGCTATCTGGTGGGTGATCGATGGAGATTTGATTTCTCTCTGATCGGGTTTAAGCCCAATTTGATCGTATTCTGTGGCGACCCCCAGGGCGGCGATGCGATCTAGGAGCTCGTTTAAATACGAAAGCTCCGCTGGATCCATCTGCTTGGAGTGTTCGGTGTCGATACAAAGGGGATTTTCGATGACCGGAGAGCTCATCTTCGGCTTAACAACCGAACGGGCGGTCATGGTAAAGCCGCCCAGCCGAAGGGTTTGGCCTGGGGCCAGTGCTCCTTCAGCGGTGATATTGTCCTTGAGAACAAGGCGAAACATCGATCCTGTCGTCGACATCACAGTGGAACTCTCAATGAAAGCACCAATGTCGGTGTCAAAACCGGAGGATCTCGTGTAGGGGGTCCCGAACTGTGCGTCTAGGATCGATGGTAACAGGAGACAGGGGACACAATGTTTTACCCAGGTTCGGTCCCTCTCTATGGGGGTAATACCCTACGTCATGCTTGATTGAACTTGATGAATATTAGTATTACAAGAGTTGATCTACCACGAGATCGTAATCACTAAACCCTAAAAGTCTAGTCCGGCTATGATTATGAGGATTTGCCATGTCTACGGACCTATCCCTCCAGTTTATATAGACACGGGAGGGATCTAGGGTTACATAAGGTCGGTTACAGAGAAAGGAATCTTCATAGTTGGTCGCCAAGCTTGCCTTCCACGCCAAGGAGAGTCCCATCCGGACATGGGTGGAGTCTTCGGTCTTCATATCTCACAACCCATCAGTACGGCCCATATCCAATAGGTAGGAGGCCCGAGGACCCCTTAGTCCAGGACTCCCTCAGTCTCTCTCTCCCTCGCATCCGGTGGCGCCGGAGTGCCGCCGGGGCAAGGATCGTGACGGCGATCTACATCAACAATCTTGCTAACCTCAACACCAACTTTCCCCCCATCTATGCAGCGGTGTAACACCTCTTCCCCCCACTGTAATCTCTACTTAAACATGGTGCTTAACTCCATATATTATTTCCCAATGATCTATGGTTATCCTATGATGTTTGAGTAGATCTGTTTTGTCCTGTGGATTAATCGTGATCTTGGTTGGTATGATTGTATATTTTATTTATGGTGGTGTCCTACGATGCCCTCTGTTCTCACGCAAACACGATGGGCCCTCGCTGTAGGGTGTTGCAATATGTTCATGGTTCGGTTATGGTGGGTTGTGAGAGTGACAGAAACTTAAACCCGAGTAACTGGGGTATGACATATGGGAGTAAAGAGGACTTGATACTTACTACTATGGTTGGGTTTCACGACCTTAATGATCTTTAGTAGTTGTAGATGCTTGCTAGAGTTCCAATCATAAGTGCATATGATCCAAGTAGAGAAAGTATGTTAGCTCATGCCTCTCCCTCATATAAAATTACAAGAATGATTATCGGTACTTGTTATCGGTTGCCTAGGGACAAATAACTTTCTTGTTGACAAAAGCTCTCTAATAAAAACAGCCCCTAGATTTTATTTACGTTCTCTTTATTATCTTGCAAACCTATCCTATCACACCTACAAAGTACTTCTAGTTTCATACTTGTTCTAAGTAAACCGAACGTCAAGCGTGCGTAGAGTTGTATCGGTGGTCGATAGAACTTTAGGGAATATTTGTTCTACCTTTAGCTCCTCATTGGGTTCGACACTCTTACTTATCAAAAGAGGCTACAATTGATCCCCTATACTTGTGGGTTATCAAGACCTTTTTCTGGCGCCGTTGCCCAGGATCAATAACGTGGGGTGAATATTCTCGTGTGTGCTTGTTTGCTTTATCACTAAGTAGTTTTTATTTCCTGTTCTAAGTTGTTCTCTATCTTTAGTTATGGATATGGAACACGAAACACCAAAAAAATTAGTGGTACTTGCTACTCATGGAGATGGGGAACCTCCTAAAACCCTCGATGCTCGTTATGTGAAAAATATTATGCACTACTTTGATAATCCTGAGAAAACCCCATTCAACTTGATAAAGGGAGTAATGTTGGATCAACATGAATACTTTACGGATTACCGGTTGACACAAAAAGGGAAAGTTTTGTGGGATCAAATTCATATGTTGCATTGGTATGCTTGGAATTTATGTCAGAGATATGATTTTATTTGTTGCTCTAGGATGAATGCTCCACGTGTTCCCTTTTCATGTGAATTTAATGATAATGAAACCTTGGCTTCTTACGCTACTAGTATATATGATTATTATCATGTGCAACGAGTAGACGAATTTGTTGCTTTTAAGGGTGCTTATGAAATTGAATATTTGTTTAAAAAATATGAAGCTTTTGATGATGACGTTTATTGACCTGAAAATTTTGCCATCCTTCAATATTGCTATGATAATTATAAATAGAATTCCGATATTTATGAATTTATTGAGAAAGTCTCCGCTGTCCAAGAAGAGATTAATATTTTGCAAGAGTCTATGGAAGAAGAAATTGATGAAACTGTGAGCTCATTGGATGAAAAAGATGATGAGGAGAGCGAAGAACAAAAGGAGGAACATTGGATTAGCTACCCGTGCCCACCTTCTAATGAGAGTAACTCTTCAACTCATACATTATTTAATTCCCCCTCGTGCTTACCGGAGGATGATTGCCATGATAATTGCTATGATCCCATTGATTCGTTTGAAATATCCATTTTTGATGATGCTTGCTATGCTTGTGGCCATGACGCCAATATGAATTATGCTTATGGGGATGAACTTGCTGTAGTTCCTTATGTTAAGAATGAAATTGTTACTATTGCACCCACACATGATAGTCCTATTATCTTTTTGAATTCTCCAAACTACACTATATCGGAGAAGTTTGCTCTTGTTAAGGATTATATTGATGGGTTGCCTTTTACCATTGCACATGATGATTTTGATGAATATAATATGCATGTTTTTTCTGCTCCTACTTGCAATTATTATGAGAGAGGAACTATATCTCCACCTCTCTATGTTTCCAACATGAAAAAATTGCAAGAAACTATTTATACTATGCATTGGACTTTACTTGATGTGCATGAATTGTTCTTGTATGACATGCCGATGCATAGGAAGTGAGTTAGACTTCGTCATTGCATGATATATGTTGCTTTGTGCTCACTACTAAATGCCAAATAATTATTGATTCAAATTTGCTTTGATATACTTTGGGATCCTGGTGGATCCGTTACTTGAGCACTTTATGCCTAGCTTAATGGCTTTAAAAAAAGCGCTGCCAGGGAGACAAGCCGGAATTTTTAGAGAGTCATTTATTTCTGTTGAGTGCTTTTATAAAGTTTAAAAACAAAAAAAATAGAGGGGAACTTAAAAACTTCACAAAAAGAAAAGTGAAAGTGAGATAGATGAGCACCGTGGAAACGGGAGCTAGCCTTGAACTTTGTTCATGCCTGACGGTGTCCTGGACTAGGGGGTACTCACCACGTCATCTCTCGATCTGTTAGATTGGGCCGAGGACCCCCATGGCCGTATACTCATGGGCCAGTCCGGACAGCTGCCGCATACAAGGAAGATTCCGCAAGACTTGGCGATCAAGACAAGGACTCCTCCCCCACCGGCGTATTCAGCTAGGACTCTTGTTATCCTAGGCCTCTGGTGCATTATATAAACCAAGGCCAGGCTAGTCGATAGAGAGATACAACAATCATACCATAGGCTAGCTTCTAGGGTTTAACCTCTCTGATCTCGTGGTAGATCTACTCTTGTACTACCATATCATCAATATTAATCAAGCAGGAGTAGGGTTTTACCTCCATCAAGAGGGCCCGAACCTGGTAAAAACATCGTGTCCCTTGTCTCCTGTTACCATCCTCCTAGACACACAGTTCGGGACCCCCTGCTCGAGATCCGCCGGTTTTGACACCGACATTGGTGCTTTCATTGAGAGTTCCGCTGTGTGTTCGACAAAAGGTCGATGGCTCGCCTGCAGATCAACTGCGACTTCGGCATCTTCGTCACCAGCTCGACCGGGTCACCTTGGTTCGACCAAGGACTGCGCCCTACCTCCGATCGTCATGTTCGGATGAGGGCCTTCATCAACATCAGCTCCGATCTCTATCAAGATCATGGAGGAATCATCCAGGAAGCCCAGGGGCTCAACGTTAACATTGCCCTCGGGCGACCGTGCTGTTTTTCTGAACAGCGAACTTGTATCCGCCGTCACCGCCTCCTCGAGCGTCGGTTTGACGATTGCTTCTGTGCAATAGTGCGGAATTACGTCTACAACAGCCACGCTAAATTTCGTCGATTCCAATGGAGGAATCTCCGACAATCTACGATATACCGGAGCCCTGTCAAATCTGGACGAGAATCTGGACGAGTTTAGGGCGTGGTGTCCAGCTTCTAGCTCGGACCTCCTTTGGAAGATACAACCATTGATCGATCAAGGAATTCCTATATCTACCACCCTCAAAATTTCAGCTCGATCCGACCGTCCAAACTCCAGGAACCTTCCGATTAGTGCATCACTTTTGGATCTGTTTTCTGCTGCGAAAACAAATCCGACCCGAGTTAAATCCTTTTTACGAACGGGATTTCGGACATCCTTTTTGAAGGAAGTTTTGTATGGGGTATTGTGTTTTGTTCCCGAACACATCCCACTAACTTTAAAATCTTTTAAACATGATCTTCAATATCATGCTGGTGTTAAACCAGTCCGGCAATATTGCTCCACGGCTGCCGACTGCGCTGACATCGTCGTCACTTTTTGAGCCGAGCTCAACTTCTTCGGATCATCATCTCGGCAAGTCGAACAAGAGTCCGGCATTGCGAAGGATAAATCATCACCAACATCGCCGCCCCACGGATTACGGAGCAGGCATACGAGGCATCGCCGCGCGGTCGCTTCATCAAGCCGGCATCGACCACGTCACGACCTGCATCGGCAGGGCCGCACTATTGCTTCTTCAAGCTGGTGTCCATCACGCCGACCTACTTCGACATCTCGGCTGGCCGGGGGCTTCGCCATCTCTTCATCAACCTACTCTGGACACTTCGGCATCACTAGCCGACCAGCTCCGTCACGTTAGCTAGACCGAGGGCTTTGCCTCGGTGAGCCAACCTTTGCCAGCATTGCCATGCCGTCGTTTTATCACCAATCAGGCAATGGGTGCGCGGATCGAGTCCCAATTTTGAGAATCACCATCCTTCGAATTGCTACAACAAATAAACCAGGTGCTATTAATCCCAGTATTTTTTGCTTGTTTGGGTTCATTTTTCCTAGGGAATTATTACTCTTGTTTGTCCATCATATGTACACAGGTCTATCAAATGGTGGCCGCATTAACGACAGTCGCATGGTGGTTCGGTCGGTTTCAGTACATAGTCCGTGACGCCAAGATCCGAGCTCGGACTGGCCTGTGAATTCAGGCTTTGCCACGCCTTTACCGCATCACGTTGATGCCCTGCATCGACATTGACTTCGGCGCCAGTCCATATTTCTTTTATTACTCACTTTGCATAAATTATTTATTATGCAACAATTTTTTTAATTATCATTATTACTATTATCTCCGGTTTGCACCATTTTTTGTGCACAGGAAAATGATCCGGGGACTTCAAGGCCACCTCGCCGGGTCTGCATTGACCGTGCTATGTCACCACTTCGGCGTGTCGAGCTCTCCGCTCCGCCACCTCGGGACCCGGCTTGGGGATGGAACCTTGTCCCGTATCAAGCTCGGACCGTGTCATCAATACCGAACACATTAACGAGCTAAGTCGCTTTCATGCTCAAAGCTTTAATTTCTAACTTGTCTTCGGTTCGACCAAGCATTATACTTTTTTGGAAAAAATGTTGCTTGTAAAAAAATCTTCTTGTCCAAACTTTGTTTGTGACGCATAAATTCAAATACCCAATTCATTTGGGGGCTTCCTTCATGAAGCTTTTCCTCCATATGATTATACTTGTACGGCTTCGTTCCTTGTTCGTGTATTACGCCACAATCTGCACCATATTGACTTAAGCGATTTGCAAGCTGGGTTGCCTCGCTCCTGTGTTTACCCTCGTTCCGATTGTTTGGCTAGGGAGTAAAGGGAGCACCTCTGCGATTGTCACGATCGGGTCATCCGAGCGGACCTCAAAGCTGGGTGAAGCCGAAAGCTAAGCGCTCTTATAGTTTTCAATGATGGTCGGCACACAACGGAACTCATGAGTACAAAAATCTATTGCACAAGTCTCATAATAACAATGAGCACCGAAGAAAGGTATCGGTGGGGTACTATTTTCTTCAAGATGCTTCTTACACTTCATAGTAATATAGCATAAGTTCCACTGGCGAGCTTTATGCATTACGACCTTATGGCCTGATTGCCTGGTTATTGGAAACACCGTCGATATTCTCGACGGATGGAGTAGATAACACTTTTCGTCCTTGACGAAGAGGGAGAAGCCGACGATCGATTACGAGGTGTTTAAAGTTCGGTTGAACATAGATATGATATAAGTACTTGATACATGCAATCATTCTTTTACCCAAGTCACTTGGGGCCTCTTAAATTTATATGAGCCGTTTTATGATAAGTGTTATTCTTCTTGGTCGTTGCAAAGTTTTATTATTATTATTATTATTATTATTATTATTATTATTATTATTATTATTATTATTATTATTATTATTATTATTATCTATCACTCCTTTTTTCGACACGAGCGTGTGGTCACTAGCCAGGGAGCCTAATTTCTCTCTCAAAGCCGCTAGAGTTTAGTTTGCTAAACTGGCCTAATGAGAAGTACTCCGCCCTCGGGATAGGAGGTTGAAGCCGTAGGCTGACCCGCTTGAAGTCTTGAGATAAGATGTATCATGTTAAAGCACGACAGAAGCACTTCTTTTGCTAAGGCCAATTTTCGGAGTGGCACCGAACACTTGATCTTGTTCGGACGTCAAGTTTTTACTAACGTTGTTTTTGGGTTTCCAAGCTTATGGCACTTTTAAACTATTTGTGTGTTTTCAGCACAAGTCTCGCAGTGCAACGCCGGACACCTTTAGAGATTCGGCAAAAACATTCTCGGATATTGCTATATATGCATCGGTTTTGAATTGTGTCTTCGGTCAATAGTTGGGTTGCCCGGCTCCTGCGCTTGCCTCCTACACTCCGCTTTGTTCGGCTAGGTGTGCAAAGCGAGAACCACTGCTATTTTGCTTCCAACTCACATGGTTAAGCACCTCAGTGGAGAAAGCCGAAAACTGACTGTCACAATAAGCGTAAACTGGTCAGCGGTCCGATGACGGTGTTAAACGACGGACCATTCATAACAATGGCCGAAGTGTTTACGGCTTGACCTCGACTGTCGCCGAACACTACCGGGGGCTATTAACTGGCCTCCCAAACTAAATCCTCGATATTTTTCTCTTACATTGGAGCTGAGGTTTCATGATCATGCTTAGCATGACAACCCAAAGAAAGGAACCGATGGCGGGACTATTTTCTTTGGAAGACATTTCTTCTGTTAAACAGTAATATAACATATCTCTCCGCGTACCTTTGTTTATAAAACTGTATGGCCAGATTGCCCTGTTTGTTGTAAATCTTTGCCCTCATAAAGGCTTCATAAAGTAGGACAAACACTCCTCGGCTATTGGCCGAGGAGGTGGAAGCCGATGGTCGGTCAACAAAGTTTTGTACAATGCGGATCCGAGCATTAATGACGTAAAGTACTTGGATACATAGAGTCATTACACAAAATTTGTGATTTTACTATGGATATCGATCCTTAATTCGGCCTCCCGTCACCGCATTAAGGCTCGGGGGCTACTAGGCTTCGGGCTTATTATTTACAAATATTAAAGGGGCACATCGATCCCCTGATCTGGTGTTGCCACCCGACCAATGTCTCGGGGGCTACTGCATTGCCTGTCCAATGCAGAAAATTTTAAGTGTAATACAGTCTCGAGGAGATTTCGATCCTCGGGTTGGTCGGCCGCACCCAACCTGAGTCTTGAGGACTGAGCACGCCGCTTTTGTGTCCCGAAGTATTACGCCGAGCTAGGACTTGATCCTCAGACCGATTTTGCAAATCAACCTGAGTCTCAGTGGCTACGGGGATCAGCGGTCTTATGTCATCCTTCATGTGCATCTCGGGTTTTAGACCGATACCCACCTTGTGGGCTACTGGCTATGTATCTCGGCAGAGAATAAATTGTACCAATCAAAAATATTGACAAAAATCGGCCCACATTCGGGGTGGTGCACCACCTCGGAAGCAGTTCGCATAAAGCTCGGGCGCTAGTGGCTGGCTCCATAGAGGGCATTTCCGGCATTAAGTTCGGCTAAACTCCTTCAAACTTCTTTGAGCCAAGGTGATTTACGACACCTCGGATACAGTCCGGCATTGGAACTCGGATACATAGTCCGGCGTTGGAGCTCGGATACAGTCTGGCGTTGGAGCTCGGATACATAGTCCGGCGTTGGAGCTCGGATACATTCCGACATTAGAGCTGGGAAGCAGTCCGCCATTGGTGCTCGACTGCAAAAGATACCTCGAATGCAGTCTGGTGTTGGAGCTCGGACGCAAGAGGATGCTGCCGCCCGGGAACAACTTCAAACCCGAGGTGTGGCATAAAAATAACAAGGCATTGATAAAGGCCGGAAACTTAAAGGGGCTCCTCGGATACCCGACGTGTAAACTCGTCGAATGCATTTGGCGATCCTCAAGATCGAAGATGAGAAGATTTGTTGAACCAGTTTTCAAGACCGACGATCAAGATGAAGAACGGTTCGGAAGAATCGAGGAGCGTCCCTAAACTTGAAGACCGGTTCAGGGGGCTACTGACGGTGTCCTGGACTAGGGGGTACTCACCACGTCATCAACCGATCTGTTAGATTGGGCCGAGGACCCCCATGGCCGTATACTCATGGGCCAGTCCGGACAGCTTCCGCATACAAGGAAGATTCTGCAAGACTTGGCGATCAAGACAAGGACTCCTCCCCCACTGGCGTATTCAGCTAGGAATCTTGTTATCCTAGGCCTCTGGTGCATTATATAAACCGAGGCCAGGCTAGTCGATAGAGAGATACAACAATCATACCATAGGCTAGCTTCTAGGGTTTAGCCTCTATGGTCTCGTGGTAGATCTACTCTTGTACTACCCATATCGTCAATATTAATCAAGAAGGAATAGGGTTTTACCTCCATCTAGAGGGCCCGAACCTGGGTAAAAACATCGTGTCCCTTGTCTCCTGTTACCATCCGTCTAGACGCACAGTTCGGGACCCCCTACCCGAGATCCGGCGGTTTTGACACCGACAATGCCCTTGGAAACTTTGTGAATCTTAATTACATAAAATTTTCAACAAAAATAATTATCCCCTTGTACTATTCCATTGTATTATAAAAATAATGTACCAAGATTTGCCTCTAGGATGTGTACATTGCTTGTTGGTTTGTGCGGGGCAAAACAGAAACTTTGGCTGTAGTGCGCGATTTTACATTTTTTACTGGAACGTCAAACGGTTCTGAAACTTTTTGCACTGTATTTCTATACAAATTTTTTATTGTTTCTAATTTGTTCAGAATTTTTGGAGTACATAGGTATGGTGAATGTTCAGATTACTATAGACTTTCCTGTTTAAGACAGATTCTGTTTTTGATGCATTGTTTTGCTTGTTTTGATGAAACTATTGATTCTATTAGTGGATTAAGCCATGAAAAAGTTATATTACAGTAGCTACAACGCAAAAACAAAATATGAATTGGTTTGCAACAGTACTTAGAGTAGTGATTTGCTTTATTATACTAACGGATCTTACCAAACTTTCTGTTGAGTTTTGTGTGGATGAAGTGATCAAAGATCGAGGAGGTCTTGATATGAGGAGAAGGAGGAGAGGAAAGATCTCAAGCTTGGGGATGCCCAAGGCACCCCAAGTAAATATTCAAGGAGACTCAAGCGTCTAAGCTTGGGGATGCCCCGGAAGGCATCCCATCTTTCTTCAACAAGTACCGGTATGTTTTCGTTCTCGTTTCGTTCGCGTGATATGTGCAAATCTTGGAGCGTATTTTGCATTTAGTTTTTCCCTTTTTCTTTTATGCACCATGCTGGTATGAGATAGTCCATGGTTGATTTATAGAATGCTCATTGTACTTCACTTATATTCTTTGAGTATGGCCTTTATAGAATGCTTCATGTCACTGGTACGCGTCGGTCCTAAACAAACGGTTTTTTACCCCTTTCAGCGATGGCATTTGGAACCGTCGCCAAGTGAGTGTGGGAGATAGGGGGGTCCTTCCCACAAGACCCAGAATCCGTTAGGGATATGCCCTCATGGCACACACGCTCGGCAAAATGAGGTCGTGTGCAACCGGCGAGCACCCAAATACAGAAATACGTACAATAGTGCTCAAAAATACAATTATACAGGCAAAATCATTTTTGGTCATAAGTACATCCCACACAGTCAGTCACCACTAAATGTTTCCGTTCGTATATACATCCCACACAGTCACTACAAGGAAAACGTTTGCGCAAGGTGGCGTAACGCAAACAGTTTTGAAGAGAATGTCTTGTATGATTGTTCATTGATCCAACACGGTTTATTCCTAGAAACTGTGTGCGTTGCCTTAGGTCATCGCCCACTGTGTTTTCTCATTAACCGTTCACAATAAGAAAACCCAATTAGCAAGCTAATTGGCCAATTAGTGGGCTAATTGGCCTATTATTAATAATCCATTTACTAATCTAATTGACGTTCATATTAAGCACATAATATATTCCATTTCCATATTAAGGAAGCAGGATTTCATAATTGAAATACATCGGAGTACAACATGATATAGCTTCAGCACTCAGCTACCCCATTACACAACTGCACCAGCAGCAAGTTTCACATGCAACATCTAGAACCTTTCGAAATTAGCATCACTAGTCATCAACCCGTGCACCAGCACGGGCTAGCGAATGTTTACTATTTATAATTTATGAAACTGAAGGGATGAAATATCAGGGCAATAATAATAATGATATAAACATGAAATTTGTTGATCCCGGGAATAGAGTATTACAATTGTTTGATCACCGTGTGATTAGATGGTTTGCATGAATTTTTCCTTTTTAGTCATCCCATCTCTCATAATTTTCAAATATGATATTTATTTGACATGAATATGAAGGCGGTATTGATGGTCCACATAGTTCCAAATATGTAGTTCGTTTTATGTAAATTTTCTTCTAACGATCTAAAATTTTGAAATATAAAATTTGTGGGAATCTATGTTTACTTGTAACAGATTGTGACGTGCGATGAATATACACAATTTACAAAAATATGCTAATCTTATATTTATTGATGCTTCTTCATGAAATGACATTCTGTTAGCCACAAATCTGTTGAATATGTTTTTTCTTGATTCCTGCAAAGGCATATTGTTGTATCAAGATGAGAGGGCTATCATCTGCTTTCACGTTTTGGTCACCGAGAACAAATGCATGCACATTGTCCTACTGGTAATACATGCAATTCCCATAACCATACAAAACACATTTGCCTACATTATCATCGGTACACGGCCAATCTATTCCAAAATGAATAGTTACCCTAACATTATTTCTACCAATACTGAAGCCGAATGACACTAAATTAAATGTATGATTTTTCTCTTTGTTATATCGTCTTTTATTTAAATAAATGTTGATGCCTTGAATTTATTATTTATGCCCTCAGTTAATCATCAGTTTATTTATAGAAATTATATATTGAACTGGGAATCTCTAAATATTTTTGTGTAAGACGTACATTTTTGTCACTAAACTCCTAACTATACAAATATCTATATGTATACTCAGGTAATATGAGAACATTGTTACGCATCGTCCATACGGATAGCTGATTGATTTTTCTTCTTTGTACGTATACGAATTTCTGGATTTAACGATGCTGTCAGTTCTGAACAATGAGTTGTTCCATGCACATACATATATGTATGAACCATTTTTCCGAAAAAAACTAATTAAATAGAAACATTAGCATAGACTACATCGTCACTGCCTTGGTTGCCTGCAGAAATTAATAATCAAATATTACTATGCGCTACTCCAGTCAGACTACATGATACCATTGTTGCTTGCATGGCTCAGGCTGCATGCTGTAACACGAATAGCTATCATCAAGGCCCTTGTACGTTGTCGTTGATCGACCACTGATTCAAATCTCTTTTGCTGAAGATAATCTCACAATGCAATCATGAGGACTATTATTAATACCCAGCCACTCATGTCAAAAGAAAGAGAGAGAACGTGATGTCTTTCCCCAGTGTAGTAGAGTAGTATTATATATATGCAGAGTAGCCTAACTGAAAATATGCGATAATTTGCTAACTACTATGATGACTTGTTTGCAGCATTGCATCTTCTCCAGAACGTTGCCGCTTTCTTAATTCAGTGCGCATAGAGGGCAAGAGCTTGAGAGATAAAGAAACTAACATCAGGTATGTCTCCAAACATAGTTATTACTAAGATGAGATTGATCGTTGGACTTCCAATCAAAGTAATTCATAGGATCCACACATGAAGATTTCAGTAACACTGCGTTTGGATGTCTCCATTGGAGAGCTCCGTATTGAATTGGCCTGAATTCCAAATCAGTGTGGAAACTGAAATGGGACGAATACGAATTCACATGTTTGGTTGTCCAACGAATTGGCCCTTGAAATGCCTCTGAGATTTCAATACAGAATCTTGTTTGGATGACAAACTTTGGAATTGCATAGCTATATTACCAGGTTATAACTTGTTCTGCATCACTCAAAAATGAAATCTGACTATGAATGAATGTATAGAAATAAAATAATTAAATATTCTAGAAAAGCATCAGGAAACACAAATGGTGATAGAATGACAACAATATATTTTTACGATAACATAACACAAAATTCGAAACAATAAGAAATAGCATGTAGTCTCAAATATGGTCTCGTACATGACATAAATCACAACAATTTAGAAGATAGGTCCAAATGCTTGACATAAACAGTGCATGACAGTACATACATAGTTCCAAGTTCAACAAGGCAGTACATACATAGTTCCAAGTTCAACATGACATAAAATAGATGGTTCAAAGTTCAACAACACATAAAAGCATTGATCTTCAAGGCAACATTAGCAGCCATGTCTTCCTCATGGTAATGGGCAGCTCCTTCAGAGCTTGAAATAGGCGATCATTGAGTACCAACTTCCCGTAACATCGAAGCATATCTTGCTCAGCTAAATCAGGTATCAACCTAAGTGCATCAAGTATTTCAGCGGGTGTGGTAACCTTTGGTAGTGGAATAGGCTCAGTTGTCTTGAAAGCATCAACTAAGTCCTTTTTCATATCTCCAAGCATGCAAAGAATAGCATCACCTGTTAGCCTCTTTGGCGCTACTTCGGAGAGACTTCAATTGGTTCTTCTAATGGCTCTGCAGCAATCTCAGCACCTGTCTTCGCACCCTCGCCATTAGCATGATCTTTTGAATATACGATACATATGGACTCCCAGTTCTTGATTACTTTGGTCTTGTAAGACTTTATCTCCTTGCTTGCCTTGTTAGCCTGCACAAAAAACACAAACTTATAAAGCTACTGCCTTGTTATTCTACATATGCAAACTACACACATAATGTGTATTCATGATGCATGGTTACCTCCACATATTTATCCCAAACATCATCACTATCCATTGATATCCTATTATTGGTCCAATCCCAGCCGAAACCACTTTGAGAAAGGATTTTGCTAACGACCTCATAGTGATGATCCAAAGTCCTCATCCTTCCACTTATGTTATCCTTTGTGATATCCTTATTGCACTTGTCCTTCACATTCCTTATGGCATGCGTGTAAACATGTGGTTTCCATCCATTTTGGGCATGGTCACCCTTGTTGTGATGCTCAACTAAGACTTCAAGCAATGCAGCATCCATCTCATCATCCCATGTGCAGTAATTCCTCCTCCTTGTACCTACTTCTTCGTCCATGGTTCTACAAAGAGATATAAATTGTACATAATAGAAAAAAAAAAATACAATATTAAGTTTGAGAAACAACATGAAACATAATGTCATTCATTAGTTGCATAAAGATGATGCATATACAAAATACCACATGCATCATCACATTAGCCAGTAGCTAGCTATACAAAAGAACACCGTTGGTAGCTATACAAAATAAGACCACCACCGTAGCTAGCTATACAAAAGAAGACCACCGCCGCAGCTAGCTATACAAAAGAAGACCACCGCCACAACTACATATCATACTCTCATCCTATTCCATCTCTTGTTGTCCTTGCCCACAAGGTACTCAAAGAAACATATCATCGGCTAGTTGTTGCCTAAAGTTGGACCATTCAGTAGTGACTTGCACACTTCTAATGAAGTTGTCGTCATCTGGATCATCAGTTGGCGCATTTGCTAATTCACTATCCACTTCAGGCAATAACAAATCATCCATGACATGCTGCCTATCCCTTGCAAAGTTGTGCAACACACAGCAAGCACTAATAATTCGAATCTGCAATAATATTTTAGTTCATTGTAAGCAATTGTCATCTCACATACTAATTTTATTTAACAACATATTTACTTTTTGTACCTGATCCTTTATTTCAAAGAAGGTTTGGGAACGCAAGATAGCCCATTTTTTTGGAACAAGCCAAATGTTCGCTCCACTGCATTCCTAGCACGATAATGGCGCAAGTTATATAACTCTTTAGCTGTTTGAGGCTATTGTGCACTTGCAGCCCATTCTTTTAGATGATACCGAGTGGACCTGAATGGAGCTAGAAATCCTTCTCCATTGGTATAACCAGCATCAACTAAATAATATTTCCCTATATCAATATAAGTTAGTTAGCTAACAATCAAATCAAAGAAACTACATGCCAAGAGTAAGAGTCATACCCTTAGGTATAACAAAAGCATCTTGGCGGTTTGTCCTCATTGCATCACGCATAAAACTCTTGAGTCTGAAAGCAGAACCCTCCCAGCCGGGTAACACATAAAGAAACTTCATGTTCCAATCAACAACACCTAGCATGTTAGTGGTAATGGCTTGCTTTCTGCTCCTATACCTTCCTTGGTCAGCCACATCAACAAGCACGTCAATATGGCAACCATCTAGTGCTCCAAGTGCATTACCAAACCACTTCCATTTGTAATCATCAGAGCTTGAGCGGTAGCGGAAGGTAGCTTAATGAACTCCTCATATAGAGAGAGTAGGGCTGTTAGGACAGCAGAGAAGTGTGTACTAATGGTCCATAAAGAACGCTTGTAGGTGCCACGCAACATCCTCATCTTGATACTATGGCCAACTACAAGTAAGAACATTGCAACTTTCTCTTCCACGGTCACATATACACTATCACAGAGGCCACATCTCTCCCGTAACATGGTGCAAAGGTCATGAAAGTTTCGTTTTGTTAGACGCAATTGATCGTAGCATGCCACTTCAGATCCATCATACATGGTTTTAAGCAAATATTTCCTAAGCCTATGCTTGTCCTCCTCATCATTAAAACTTCCCAGGTCCCTTGGTCCCCTATCCCTTTGTGTAGTAACAAATGCTAATGCAAGAGCACAAGTTTCAACAAACAATTTAGTCAAAACAATTCTTTTCCTCTTCCGTCTTTTATTTTCTTCATTTATCCACTCAATCAACTCCAATTGATCCGACATTGTGCTGTACAAATTACAATTGAATTGTCTAGTCGTAAGGCATATACCTTCAACAGGCGTGCAGATCGATGAAAACTTCACAAATCTGCAGTGTTGAACAAAAAAAATTAGTCTTGCTGCAGCTGATTTAGGGAAAAAGATTAAAAAGACAGTTGAGGGTTCAGACTACAGAGAACAAACAGGGGTTCAGACTACAGAGAACAAACAGGGTTCGAGAGATTTAGAAACAGAGGGCAGCTACAGGGGTGGGGGGTGGGGGGTTGCTGCTCTCGTGGATGTACATGCAGCTGCCTTGGACGCAGCAGACGAGGACTAGGGAGGGAGCCGCGGGCATGGGAGGAGTGGCGCGACTCGGGAGGACGAGTCGTAGCGAGCCGGGACTGCGGAGGGAGCCGCGAGCTATGAACCGACCGGAGACGGGGGAGAGAGCCGCGACCCACGAGCAAGTCGACCGGAGACGAGGGCGAGGCGCGACCTAGGGGGAGGACCTGACCGGACGTGGACCAGTCCGCGACCTAGGAGGAGGACGCAGGATGGTGGCGCGACTTAGGAGATGCGGCGGACGAGGATGGACCAGGGGAGATGCGGCGGCGCCAGAGGTTGCCGCAATTGGAGGGGGCCGGAGAGGGAACGGACCTGAGTGTCGCCGCCAGCCTTGTCGACGCCGCCGCCCTCTCGTTCCTCTCTCCTTATCTGTTCGGCAGGGGGGCGGGGGGAAGAGGCTAAAGCGGTATGTTTTTTGCGGGAGGGGGCCATTTCAGAGCAATTCGCAGCGGGAGGCCTCCGTGTTGTGGGCGGGTACTTTGCGTGGAAGCGATTTCGCCCTGAATTTGGTTTAATTACGGAGTGCCAATTCGGTGTCCAACCAAACATGTGAATTGGAAGTTTACCAATACGAATTCAGATTCCGGCCTTCCAATGAAGACATCCAAACGCAGTGTAAATGTTTTCATTGTCTTTGACTGATCACAAACATATTTCTGTCTATCTGCATGAAGCCCATTCCTATAATCCATTGGGAATTATTAGAAAAGCATGTGCGCAGATCAAGAAAACATCAAACAAAGAAAAAACATAATTATTTCATATTTTTATCCTGCCTACCAAATCTATTGTCTATTGATCTGCATCACGCCATGTATTTATTTCCCGTGGGGAGTCAGGTGAGGAAACATCCATTAGAACCAAGACAACGAAAGCAAGAGAAAGCCAACCTGTACTACATATGATAGCCAAGCAAGACATACAGGATCTTGACAGCAGGGATTGATGGAGGAGTTGGGTGATTCATGCCCGTGCTACCAACGGAACCCGACCAAACATGGTCATCATCGGAAAGATGCTCGTACAGACCACCCCTGCTGGTTCTCCTCCCCTCCCTCCAATATATAATCTGGTAAAGAGAAGTGATGCAAGATGGACATGGAAAAGGCCGATGTTTCTTTATTAGATATTATAGATCCACTCAAATTGGATTTGGAGTGTTATACTTGTGTGCCGCCACCACTCCAACGTAATTCCTCCACTCTCGGGTGCCTCAACTATCCATGTCGCCCTCGTTTCTTCAAATTATCGTGCATACAAATCCTCATCCCATGCATCAGCTATCTTGAATTGCAAAACTTGGAATATAGATAAGATTTAAGGTTAGACGGGAGGGGATAAATCGATTGAGACATGTTCTTCTTGATGGATGCAATATGGATGGAAGGTTGAAGTCGAAGATGACATTAAAATACGGGATGGAGAGATAGAGGATGCTCGAACTGCTCACGTGGAACCCCAGCCGCCGGCGCAGCTCCCACATGACACGCCCATCTGCAGCATCAACTGGGTCGGCTGCCGCCAATTTTCTTGGATGAGATTTGGATCGTGATTTTATTGGACGCAAGAAAATAGGAGGAGCTACTATGTACTGTGGTTGTGGAAAAAGGCATGGCAGGAGCGCACCAGATTGAATCCATACATGGATGGAGAGGAACGTGGTGATGCTAATTTTTTTTTAGGGAAACGTGGTGATGGTCTTGATTTAGGATAAAACGTGGTGATGGTCCTGTTTCTTGTGAGATGTGGACTCCTATAACATTGTTTTTTTGGTTGAGATCTCAGCTCCCATGACGTTGTTAATTTAGGTGAATATACACTGGTTTTTTCAGACGTTAATTGTGTGCAGGTTGGGTCAGGTTTACGTCTAGATTGAATATTTTTTCCACTATATGGGTAACGTAAATCGTAGGGTTTAGATTGATCAATTACATAGATCTAATGATTAAGAATGATTAAGATTGTAACATCCCAAAATTCTGAATTTTGGAATGTTATAAATAAATAGATTGATTTGATTGATTGTTTGATTGATTGTGTGAAATTGAGTGAAATTCGAAACTTTTTGAAAGTTAAATGAGAGGGAATAAAATGACTTTCCCAAACTTTCATTTTTCATTCTGATCTCCGTGAATTCAAATTCTTTTCACCACAAAACCCTGGAGAGAAGATGACATGACTTCTTCCATTTATTCAAATGACAAAGGGTGTTGAAAATATTTGAATTTCATTTGAGGATATTTCCAATTCTGAAACTTTATGCAACTCAATGATTTTCACGAGCGAAGAAAAAATGACTTCTTCAAAACATATGAAATATGAGTTGGGAGTTTTTAAAGAATCAAATTCAAAGTTCTTTTGAATTTATTTTCAATTTGGAGTTAATTGAGTTTTATTCAAATTATTTTTCTCCAAAAATAAAATATATGGAAAATAGGGTAACATGATTCCCTACATCAGAAAATTGGAGATAAATAAATTTGGAGTCATTTTGGTATTTTTAAAATGATTTTATTGGATTTTATTAAAGCTGAAGCACTCTTTTCTTTATTTGAATTTGTGTGTATTTTATTTAAAGCTAGAATAATGTCCATGTTGTAGGAAATTTTTTTCTGAAAATTTTGATATATTATATGCCTATGTTGTATTTTTATTTTATTGGTATTATTTTATTTTTAGTGTCTGTTTAAAAAATCTTGAGCAGTGCAGGCGAAGCCCAGCCTTTGCTCTCTCTCTCTCCTCTCTCCCGCGCCCGGGCCAGCCCGGCCCAATGACCCAGCCCAGCCGCGTCGTCTCTCCCAGGAGTCCCGGCCACGCCTTACGCCGCCGCCTCGACGTCCGTGCCGCCACCGGATTCTCCCCGCCGCCTCTCCGTTGCCCCTTCTCCACGCCGCCGCGCCGCCCTCCTCCATAAAACCCGAGGGCCCGGCCCCGTTTCCCTCGAAACCGGAGCCACCGGAGTTGCCGCCGCCGCCGAGAATCGCCACTCCCACGCCACTCCCTCGTCGCCACTCCCTCGCCGGAGTTGCCACCGCCGCCGAGAATCGCCGCCGTTGCCCCGCTCCACTCCGTCGCCCCCGACCGCTGCCGCCACCACCATCTTCATCGCCGCGCCGAAGCGCCGACGCTTCGCCGCCGCCGAGACCCACCGGAAGCCGCCCGTCGGCGACCGAATCAAGCAACCGCCGTCTTCCCCGTCGCCGGCGACCTCCACGCCGCGGTAACCACCGCCTCTCTCCCTTGGCCGTCCGATCGTTGACCTAGGGCTAGGATTAGATCTATAGTTTTTTTTATTTCAACCGTTTTTCTTAAGGAGAGAACGTTCGTTGTTTTAGTCCTTGCTGCGAACGGTTTTCACCTTATAAGCCTCTGCAGCGAACGTTCGTTCGATAAGATTTGTTTTTTTTTTCTTTTTCTGTTTTAAATTCCGGCCAGGGACCTATCTGTGATGATTTCCTTTACAGATTAGTCCCTGATTTTTAAACGACCATAACTTTTTGCTCGTTAGTCGAAATTCAACGAAATCAACGACCACGTCTTCATTATGATCCCCTCTATCCAGTAATCCAACTCAAACATGTTTTTGAAAATTTAAAATTTGAATTAGACCAGATTTAAATTTGAACTTTGTTTGATCATAACTTGAGTTTCGTGACTCCGATTTAGTTGATTCTTTTTGCAGATCGAAGCTCTTGACCTAAACTTTCTGATAAGGCCAAATACACATGGTTTTGGTACTGTTAGAAATTGTTTTATGTTGCAAGAGTTATTTGCTTGGTTTTGATGTTTTCCGAATCGTACTCTTCGTTATTTCCGATCTTTTGAGTGATTGCTTATGTGTGGTTACTATTGCTTGCTTACGATAGATTGACCGTAGTGTGACGAGTAGAGCTATCAAGAGTTTTGAGTGCGAACCATCTTCGTCAACATTGCAGGCAAGTAACACTTTGATCATACTTTCTCACACCCAGTTTTTATGCATTAGATCAATCCTCAAACACTTGCATGATTAGGATCTAATTAAACTGTGGGATGGGAAGTAGATTGAGGTAGTACCTATTACCTGTTTTACTTATGAAACCTTGGGAGTTACTTCTACGTTTGCTTATTATGCTATGCTATGCTAGTAGACGTGGATTGGGTGAGTGTATTCCATGACAGATGTGAGATTGTTAAATTAATGGTTTATTTAAGGTGGCAACTTAAACACACATCCGGGTGGATTGAGGCACTGGTTTCTATCAGGACTTGCCTGTTTTCTTGGACCGCCACCCAGTGCTCAAAGGGATCATAAGATTATTCATGCTAGTAACTTCCGTGTGCAGCCACAAGCCATTATGGGATCTGGCATAGTTGATTAATTCGTGTGAACTCTTACAGTTGTAGACTAGCTGATGTAGGGGTTGTATGTGGTACGGTCTACCCATCGTAAGCTGCAAACGCTTACGAAGACTATGTCTCGGTCATCCGCTCTCAAACACCATGTAGTGCGAGAAACCAAACGGAGGCGATCGAGTCTTGTGGGGAAAAGTGTGCAAACCTCTGCAGAGTGTATAAACTAATCATGATTAGCCGTGTCCCCGGTTATGGACATCTTGAGTATCTAGTACTTGAATATCATGTGAATCTCAACATGTTACTCTAATTAATATTGTTGGGTTTTTAATGAGCACTTTTAATTGGGATTGAGGATGTCGTCAACCATTCTCAATGTTTAACAACCACCATGATAGTTAAACAAATTTATTCCTTTGCGATAGGGAAAAAGCGGCTTTATGCAAAAGCTGTAACCGTAGAGCTTTTCCACTAGCCACATATGCATGTAGTACATGCTTATCATTCATTACTCTCTATGTGTTACATTGCCAAAGATATTCCATGTGTCAATTGACCCGTTTTCGGACTGCAACTTTTCATGTTGCGCACTTTTCGCATTTACGAGTAAGTGATACGTTAGGTTACGATTTCCTATACTCAACTTTGCCGTTGGTGTTGATGGGAATCCACAACCTTGTTGCTTCCGCTATATTTGGATTGAGGTAATAGTATTTACGTTACTTTATACATGTGATTTACCTCCGTTATAAATCCTTCGAGTACTGTGTGTGTCAGCATACCGATCCAGGGATGACACGAAAGCACAGAGACTTGATCCATTCGGGTCGGGTCGCTACAAAGATATTTCTAATGATGTGGATTAACGTGGAGCTTAGTATGATGCCTCCAATTAGTAAATATAAGATATAAGATAGACGGTACATAGAGAGATGGATCTCATCTGGAAAACTGCTGAAGCGGAAGGCGAATATTAAGCCTTCATTCATGTTGAAGGTCTTTGCAACTTTAGGCCAGTGCCTGTGGATGATTGACCGTCCATCGTTTGACCTCTTCAGGAACACTTCAATATTGAACCATGGGTGTTGTATGAAAATTTTCCTCGCATCCTGACCACAGAGGTGGTTTGAGAGGTAATCATCAGTGAACGCTGAAAACAAGGATGTGCATAAATATCTTCTCTATATTGGAAACGGGGCAAAGGAATAAAAAAAGGCAAGGTATAATAGTTAGTACCATCTTATAAACCTTAGTGCTTCCCATTGTTTCCTTGCAACACATATAAGGTAGTTATTCATCAGGTTAAGTAAGGGTTCGCATGCTACCAGTAAAATATGTTGATGAAAAATAAGCACATTGCAGATTCATCAGATTAATTCAAGCCACATGGAAAACCCATTTATCCAAACCAAGCATGATTAAGAACTAGGAAATATGGCACTTGTATATGTTTCTCATGTATTAAGTGTAGCCAAATTCGATTTATTCCTCACATGGTATACAATATGAGAATGCAGCAACAGCAATTGAACATCGCATTACAGAATTGAACCAAGCAGTTAACTAAATACCACAACAAATGAACCAAACATTAACTGAGCACCACATTGCACAATATAACACACTCCTAATAGAAGATCAGACATTTAACCAAACCAAGCATGGTTAACAACTTGGAAATATAGCAATTGTATTTATTTCTCATGTATTTAGTACAGCCAAATTCGATTTATTCCTCACATGGTATACAATAAGAGAATGCAGCCACAACAATTGAACATCGCATTGCAGAATTGAACCAAGTTGTTAACTAAACACCACAACAAATGAACCAAACGTTAACTGAGCACCACATTGCACATTATAATATACTCCTAATAGAAGATCAGACAGTTAACCAAACCAAGCATGCTTAACAACTTGGAAATATAGCAATTGTATTTGTTTCTCATGTATTTAGTACAGCCAAATTTGATTTATTCCTCACATGGTATACAATAAGAGAATGCATCCACAACAATTGAACATCGCATTGCAGAATTGAACCAAGCAGTTAACTAAACACCACAACAAGTGAACCAAGCCACAACAAATGAACCAAGAAGTTAACTAAACACCAATTGAACAATATAACATACTCCTAATAGAAGATCAGACAGTTAACCAAACCAAGCATGCTTAACAACTTGGAAATATTGCACCGTGAAGAATTGAACATCACATTTGCAGAATTGAACCAAGCAATTGAACATCACATTGCAAGACATATAGAACATATACACTATAGCAGAAGATTGCATGGTGAAAGTAGATAGCACAATTCACTAGAACTTGTTAAGGAAAGGCAATAGCTAGCAAACTGAGCATGGGTCCTTATAGTGAGCTAATAAGACAAGCTACTCCTCATTGTCGGAGATATCAATGACGATTGGCTCCTTGTACATGGAAGAGGGCGAGGCCTCCGCATCGTGGGTGCTCTTGTTGTAGTGGGGAGTTGCCTGAGCCGCTCCGGGCACCAACATGCTGGCTCTCGAGATGAGGTAAGCACGTGCACGCTGAGAAAACACCTCGTAGTCTTCGTCGAAGGCACCGACGGTGGCCTTGAGAAAACGTCACGAACTGTCATTTAAAGCAGCCAACCGCGTCGCGTCGTCGGCCCGTGAGGCGTCAACGATGGCCTCGACGGCGAGGTGCTCCTCCAAGATCTGGGGGTCAACACGAATGGTAGCCATCGCGACCTCATCCGCGCGTGTGACCGCGATTTGCTTCTCCACTGCCAAATTCTCCTTGAGGTCTTGGCTATAGTGCGTGTACCATGGCTTAGGTCGGCGCTTATTTGGTGGAGGGGTCGGTGATTTGGGTGGAAGGTGTCGTGCTCGCGCCGGCGGTCGGGGCATGTGGGTTGTGGAAGGAGGAGGAGGATGTGGGTTGAGTGTGGATTACCTGCCTTGATAGGCGAGGCCGAGCAGCATGAAGGAGGGTTGCCGGCGAGGAGGCGGCGACGCTGCAAGCAAGGAGTGAAGGTTTCAGCTTGGAAAGGAAGGCAGAAAGGGGGGAAATGTGGCTTTTGGTAAGTGGGAGGGGGCGGGGAGGTAGATATTTCCGCGGAAGCCGAAAATTTGGAATCACTTCAGCCGAAAAACTAGCGTGCAAAGTGTCATCAGACACGGTCCCTTATTCAGACACGGTCCAAAGATATTTTGTGTTGCATCTCACACGGTTGGTCATAATAAACTGTGTGGGATCTACTTGATTTTTCGTCTTGATTTGAATTACATAATGGGGTCACAGCGGCCATGGACGGTGTTTGAATTGTTAGACCTTTTATCTGTAGTGATCATAAAAGAATTGCAATTATTCAGGGTTCGTTTGGAAATTTTTATGCATTAAGTGAGTTTTCAATGCATTTATATGCATAATTCAAATTTTAACTACATGCACAAGCTCCAGTGCATATAAATTGGTTGAAAAATCAAATCTTTGTCCTCGGGTGCATGCTTAGGTCCCATGCAAGAAATGGGAACGAATGTCAAGCACCGTGCCACCGTCACTCGGCTTCAAACATTGAGATACCTGGTTTTTAAATTCTAGTAAATCCAAAACTCGTCTGAAATTCATGAAACTTGGCATGCTATCATGGAGCGGCATCAACATGTTGTGGTAAAGTTTTTGTCCCATTTGGGGCAGGTTTGGGTATATGCTTCTCACAAACCAGAGCTTATCACAACAAGCATGATGGTTTCGGTAGGGAACGCCCCAACTTTGGGGGCGAAACGATATCCATTGCCTCTAATTGCTTTCAAAATTTTCTCGTGTCAACATAGAACAAAAGGAGTGTTGTGTTAGTTTTTGCGATTTTTCGGGGTTCGTTTGGATATTTTTATGCATTAAGTGAGTTTTCAATGCATTTATGTGCATAATTCAAATTTGAACTACATGCACATGCTCCGGTGCATATAAATTGGTTGAAAAGTCAAATCTTTGGTCCTTGGGTGCATGCTTAGGTCCCATGCAAGAAATGGGAATGAATGTCAAGCACCGTTCCACCGTCACTTGGCCACAAACATTGAGATACCTGGTTTTTAAATTCTAGCAAATGCAAAACTCACTGAAATTCATGAAACTTGGCATGCTATCATGGAGCGGCATAAACATGCCTTGGTAAAGTTTTTTCCCATTTTTGGCAGGTTTTGGTATATGCTTCTCACAAACCAGAGCTTCTCACAATAAGCATGATGGTTTTGGTAGGGAACGCGCCAACTTTGGGGGCGAAATGATATCCATTGCCTCTAATTGCTTTCAAAAAATTTCTCATGTCAACATAGAACAACAGGAGTGTTGTGTTCTTTTTTGTGATTTTTCGGGGTTCGTTTGGACATTTTTATGCATTACTTGAGTTTTCAATGCATTTATGTGCATAATTCAAATTTGAACTAGAAGCACATGCTCCGGTGCATATAAATTGGTTGAAAAATCAAATCTTTGGTCCTTGGGTGCATGCTTAGTTCCCATGTAAGAAATAGGAATGAATGTCAAGCACCGTGCCACCGGCACTCGGCTGCATACATTGAGATACCTTGTTTTTAAATTCTAGTAAATCCAAAACTTGTCTGAAATTCATGAAACTTGGCATGCTATCATTGAGCGGCATCAACATGCCGTGGCAAAGTTTTTGTCCCATTTGGGGCAGGTTTGGATATATGCTTCTCACAAACCAGAGCTTCTCACAACAAGCATGATGGTTTCGGTAGGGAACGCCCCAACTTTGGGGGCGAAACGATATTCATTGCCTCTAATTGCTTTCAAATTTTTTCTCGTGTCAACATAGAACAACAGGAGTGTTGTGTTATTTTTTGTGATTTTTCGGGGTTCGTTTGGATATTTTTATGCTTTAGGTGAGTTTTCAATGCATTTATGTGCATAATTCAAATTTGAACTACATGCACATGCTCCGGTGCATATAAATTGGTTGAAAAATTGAATCTTTGGTCCTTCGGTGCATGCTTAGGTCCCATGCAAGAAATAGGAATGAATGTCAAGCACTGTGCCCCCG
Source organism: Aegilops bicornis (assembly GCA_021605145.1). Taxonomy (NCBI): domain Eukaryota; kingdom Viridiplantae; phylum Streptophyta; class Magnoliopsida; order Poales; family Poaceae; genus Aegilops; species Aegilops bicornis. Next base: position 771,919,185 of record CM038671.1, on the reverse strand, counting down.
TCACTCGGCCGCAAACATTGAGATACCTGGTTTTTATATTCTAGTAAATCCAAAAATCGTCTGAAATTCATGAAACTTAGCATGCTATCATGAAGCGGCATCAACATGCCGTGGTAAAGTTTTTGTCCCATTTGGGGCAGGTTTAGGTATATGCTTCTCACAAACCAGAGCTTCTCACAACAAGCATGATGGTTTTGGTAGGTATCGCCCCAACTTTGGGAGCGAAACGATATCCATTGCCTCGTATTGCTTTCAAATTTTATCTCGTGTCAACATAGAACAACAGGAGTGTTGTGTTATTTTTTGTGATTTTTTGTGGTTCATTTGGATATTTTTATGCATTAATTGAGTTTTCAATGCATTTATGTGCATAATTCAAATTTGAACTACATGCACATGCTCCGGTGCATATAAATTGGTTGAAAAATCAAATCTTTGGTCCTTGGGTGCCTCCTTAGGTCCCATGCAAGAAATGGGAATGAATGTCAAGCACCGTGCCACCGTCACTCGGCCGCAAACATTGAGATACCTAGTTTTTAAATTCTAGTAAATTCAAAACTCGTCTGAAATTCATTAAACTTGGCATGCTATCATGGAGCGGCATCAACATGCCGTGGTAAAGTTTTTGTCCCATTTGCGGCAGGTTTGGGTATATGCTTCTCACAAACTAGTGCTTCTTACAACAAGCATGATGGTTTCAGATAGAACACCCGTATGCAAAGTGAGAGCAGGATTTGTGCATCTCTTGAACACAAACGATTCTTTTGGATGATTTGTGTGAATCACTAGCGGGGCGGCGCGGTACTATTCGATTTGACAGCGGGTGGCGCAGTTACCGATACGGCTTTAATGTAGACGAGGGAGAGGATAGCAGTTCCCGAAATGTTGAACGGCCAATGATGCATCTTCCTTCAATTAGCATCGTGTGAATGCATGAGGGAAGTAATGGGAGGATCGGGAAAAGAGGCAGCACGATGTGAATGCAACGCAGTTTGCACTCATATAAAGGTGCCCCTCCATTCCAATGCATCTACCACATCATACGCACCTAAGCATTTGCCTAAGCACCTACACTAATAAGCGCAAAAAGCGCCCACTCCAGACCATGGCGGCGATGCGCACGAGCAGCCAGCGGCTATGCCAGATGGTCCATGACGCCGGCCTGTGGCATGGCACCGTGGATCCTCTCCATACAGTGTTGGCGACCGGCTAGTGGATGGCTGCCATCGACGCCAGCTACGACTCTCAGTTGGACGAGATGATCGTTCACAGCACCAACAGGTTCACCGTACTCCTCCAGCCCACGCGCCCGGGCTCCTTATTGCCTGCCACCCTAATCGGCCTCCATGGTTGGAACCTCTTTGAAGCACTGGTGGCCCTGCGGCTGCCCACCGACGCCACAATCAATGTCCACCTGGAGGTCGCGCTCGGCGCAAGGCGCCTCGCCCTGCAAGAAACTGTCGACCTACACATCCATGTGTATGAATGAATCGTGTACATAGGTATCTACAAGGCCAGTGAGGACGCTACGACATTGGCCTTCTTCAGCCGGCTAGAAGCCTTGGATGCCTTAGTTGAGAAGCACCTGGACCTCGCCACACAAGCCGACGCTCCTTAGCCACCGGTTGGTGGCCCGGCCGGCACACTGAGTTGAGGTGGAGGAGGTCGTACGTTGATGGATGCATCTTTCTTCTTGCCTCCTATAACCACCGCTGTGATTGCATCATCGTGGCCTTAATTCTTATTTTGCTATTGCATTCTCATTCCAGTCAATACGGACATGTGCGATCCCTTTGCTCAATGACATGTCCGTTCCAGTCTTATTTTGATTAGGTTGAATGAAAGTATATCCTGCCGTTGAAATGCGCTGTGCTTGTTGTTAGCGCCGCCAAGACTCGCTCTTGTCCGGTCGGCTTCGGCTTGTGGACAGCTTTTCGTTGCGTGTTCAACTGCTATATGCATATATATATATGCATATATATATATATGCATATATATATGTATATATATATATATATATATGTATATATATGTATGGTTGCTCGCCGTTGAGGCGACCGTGGGGCACTCTGCTCGCGTCCCTCCGTGCGCGCTCTGCCAACGGTTGGGCATGCGCACGATCACGTCAGGGGCCCCGTATGCATGTGGTTGCGCCGCGCACGTTGCCACGCGATGCAGTTACGTGCGGCATGCTAGAATTACGCGCTGCAAATTAGAACTACCATCAGGGCCTCCCGATATTCCAGGCCGTCCGGCTTCCCCTTTAATTCCCGTGGTCATTATAACCTTAGTCTCTTCAACCTTTCGATCGTGCCCCACAACACACCAAGCACACCCACTTCGACACGTATAGAGGGGATGTCCGGCGGCGCTCCAATGGAGTTCGGGGAGCATAAAGTGGAGACCCACACGAGGGAGACGGATCTCTCGGTGGTGTACACCATCGACCCAGCCATGGTGGACGTGTACATCAACAGCGTTGAGCAGTTGCTTGCTGGAGACAAGTACAAGGTGGTTGGCATCGCCCTCCAGTACACCGCCGGTCGTCCCGGCATAGATTAGAAGGTTGTCATCGCGCAGTTGTGCGTGTGCCATCATGTCCTCATCTACCACTACTGCATGGCCACAGAGCCTTGCGACCGTTTTAATAGGTTTGTCAACAGCACTGACTACAAGTTCGCCATGGTGGATACCACCAACGATGTAAAAGCGCTCAGTGTTACGGGCTTGGCCTGCAAGAACCTTGTCGAAGTCTGTGACCACTACACGGTCTGGGGTAGCACGAAGAAGGACTCCCTGGTCGAACTCACCTCGGCCATCATCGACCCCTACTACAAAAAGATGAAGCGGGATGCCCAGAGAACAAGTCCCGTATCCTGGCACGGGGCCTGGATGCGGCAACTGGATGAACCTCACCTCGGGTTTGTGGCCATGAGCGTGTACACATGCTACGAGATGCACAGGCGGATCGTTGACATGAGGAAGTGCCTCGTTACCCAAATCGACAAGCCCGGATCGAGCCACAAGCAGAGCAAGCAGCGTCACAAGAAGTAGATGATGATCAGATGATCGTTTATGCTAGTTAATCATGCATGTAATATATAATTTACTTTATTGGTGTGTGTAAATTTCATGTGTGTAGTAGCCGTAGCCACCTATGTCATTATGCATGTAATAGTTTACTTTGGTGTCTGCAAATGCCATGGTTGTAGTAGCCACCTATGTAAGTGGATGTTTAATTTGGCCATGCAAGCATGTCTTATAAGTGTGTGTGTGTGTGTGTGTATATATATATATATATATATATATATATATATATATATATTGTTGTTTTGTATGCAATCCCATCGCACAACACACACGTCTTATTAGCAGCAACCGTCTGTGTTCTTATCGGTCTACAGACACATTTCTGATTACAAACCTGTTTTCCGCGTATCACACATATCTTATTAAGTTGAACCATTTATATTCTCATGTCCCAACGCAAACAGTTCATCCGAGTGAACCGCTTGCCATATATCGCACACACCTTTGAGCTGGCTGACCGTTTTTTTTTGTGTTGCCTAATTACAAACAGTTCATCTGAGTGAACCGTATGCTGTGTATCGCACACGCCTCCATCTGGCTGCACGTTTCTTTTGTTCCTCCTGATCACAAACTGTTCATTGAACTAAACCGTATGCCCTTCACCGCACACGCAACTAAAACCTGAACCGTGTTTGATGCATCCGTCATCGCAAACATTTTACACATTTCTGACGGTTTTCATACAACACCGTTTGCGATTGTGGCATCGCACACAGTTTCTCGAAGGGTCTCTGATCGTAGTGTCACTTTAGCAGCATCCTGCAGTAGTGTGTGCTTCACTTATATCATTTGTAGTTTGGATTGCCTGTTTCTCTTCACATAGAAAACTGTTGTTTGAAGAATGCTCTTTTGCTTCACTTATATTTATTAGAGCATGGTATTTTGTAGAAAGAATTAAACTCTCATGCTTCACTTATATCTATTTAGAGAGTCAAAATGAATTGGTCAATTGCATGGTTAGTCAAAAAATCCTACATAAAACTTATGGATCACTGAATATGATATGTTTGATTCCTTGCAATAGTTTTGTGATATAGAGATGGAATATGTGGGAGGTACTAGTAAATGGTTGTGTTTAGTAGGAATATTGGTGTTAAGGTTTGTGATTCCCGAAGCATGCACGCATAGTCTCTCATTATTCTATGAAGTTGGAGCATGATTTATTATTGATTGTCTTCCTTATGAGTGGTGGTCGGGGACGAGCGACGGTCTATTCCTACCAATCTATCCCCCTAGGAGCATGTGTAGTAGTACTTTGCTTTGAGGGCTAATAAACTTTTGCAATAAGTATATGAGTTCTTTATGACTAATGTGAGTCCATGGATGTCGGTGGGAAACGACACCTATGGGATCACTGGAATCCGTTCTACGGTTGCGGGGCGAGGGGATCGTGAGAAGAGCGGGACTAGCAGACAACACAAAGGGATTTGCCCAGGTTCGGGCCGCAAAGATGCGTAAGACCCTACGATCCTGCTTTGGTGGATGTATTTAGTGTTCTTGAGCTCTTGAACTAGCTCTAGGTGCTGCGAGGTTCGAAAGAGCCGAATCCTTCTCCCGTGTGCCATGGGCCTCCTTTTATAGGCGAAAGGGGCCGCCACAGTGGCACACATGAGGTGGAAAGTGCTACAGCGTCACGAGCTTATCGCTGGTATTACAGGTCAAAGCGCTTTTACTGCGAGGCTTAGGTGTCCCTTCACTTTATCGGGGACGGGGGCGAGGCCCGTCCCGTCCGTCGCCGCTCTTCCAAGCTTCGACACGCGCCCTGGCCAGCGATGCAAGCAGTGCCATGTAGGTAGGCAGGCAGCTGAGGTTGCCCGGTGGTGGAGCCTCCACGAAGGGCTGCATGTTGCCACGCAGGTGCTTGCCCAGCTGGTTGGGCCGGCAGCTGCATGCGAACGGCGGCAGAGACTTGGCTGGTGCGGGCCTGACGGTGGCCCTGCTGGTGCGCTTGGCGAGGGCCTAGCCGGGTGGCCCGGCAAGGGTCTTGCCGTGGCGCGCAGGCGTCCCCGCCAAGGGTCTTGCCGGGGGTCTTGTGGGTTTCTTCGGTGAGGATGGATGCCTTCCTATCCTCATTTGATCTTGACTATTCTTTGTCTTCACAAAGATCTGCATGCCACCACAGAAGTGCCTCCCGAGCCCTGTCCCAATGCATTTGTCGAGTGTTGGTGGGCTCGAGGGTGGATCGCTCGGCTGGTGTGGGCGAGCTGACCGGAAAGGGTCTTGCCGGGGCCGCTGAGGCTGCCCCGGCAAGGGTCCTTGCCGGGGAAACCTGCTTCGTCCATCTGATCTTTGTGGCCTTGGTCCTTGTCATTGCTTTGTTCGTCTTGTGCCTTCGGCTTCTCTCCGGCTTCCCTTTCCCTGCCCTGTTATGTGCGGCCGTGGCGGGAGGCTCTGACTGCCCGTGCACGAGTGAAGGGGTCAAAAGGAGAGCCCCTACTTTTGTACACCGATAGGAGCCCCCGGGCCTGGGCCACACATAAGCGCATCACGTTGTCGGGCCAGGGCCAGAACGGTGCGCGGGCAGTTGGGGCGGATTTTTACCGCGGTAACTGCTCCGTCCGCCGCGCTTCTCCACAAGCCGTGTTGAACGCACAACGTGGGGGTCGTGTGCGTGCATGACGTGGGAGAGCTTTCGCACGCATGCATCGTATCGCAATTAATGGGAAAGGAGGCGGCCCGCGCCTTCCCCATAAAAATTAATAACCGTGGGCACGCTGCTCACTTTATCCCTCCCTTGCGCCTTCCTCCAATCTCAGAACTGCCGCCCCCTTCTTCTCGAGCCTCTCTACTTTCGTCCATCGCCGCCGTGCTTTCACCATCCTCTGCTTTTTCGCTCCCCGCAGCCGCCATGGCGCCCAAGTCCGCCAAGAGCAAGGGAGCAGCGAAGGATGCCGGTGCGTCGGAGCAGCCGGAGAGCAAGCTGGTGGCGCGGCGGGCGTAGTTCGCCTACTTCCCCTCGACGGTTGGCGTGCCCGAGCTTCAGGAGATGTTCAAGGATCTATGGGGGGTGAAGACCGGGGGAGAGAAAACGGGGCATCCAGCCATGCACGTCGTCCCTGCCAGCGCCAGGCCCTCCCCACATTGATACCCCTTCTTCGTCGATTATTTCTCTTGCGGGCTCTGTTCCCCCCTTCTCTGATTTCTTCAAGGACATCATGCACACCTACGGCTTCCGCCTCTTGGATTTCACCCTGAATGCCGTGGCGTGCATGGCTCTCTTCGCACACCTCTGCGAGGGCTTCGTCGGGGTGCACCCCAGCACATCGCTCTTTCGCCATTACTTCTCCCCTCGGATCCAAAAAGGGGGCGCCATTGCTGGCTGTGTCGCCTGGATCCTGAGGGCCAAGGGGCGTACCCGGACGGTGCCACGAAGGAGAGCTGGGAAGAATGGCGGGGCCGATGGTGCTGGATTGGGGAGGAGGACCCGCCAGCATTCTGCGCGGTTTGCGAGAAACCGCCCGTCCGTGGGGGTGACGTCGATGCCGATGACGCGAAGCTTACGATCGCCACCACCAGGATTCTTCGGCTCACCCGGGCCGGACTCACCCTCGAGATGATCGGGGCGGACTTCATCCGCCGATGAATCGCCCCTCTGCACGACAAGGGGAGGCTGGCCTGGCTCTTCGTGAACACCGCCGACATCATGAGGCTCCGCCCCGGCCTTGACAACAACATGACGGTGTTAAGGCACACCCATCTGTGCCAACGGATCTTCCAGCTCGAGGTCGACGACGTGGGCGAGGTCGAGCGGTCCGGCAAGCTTGCCAGGGCCGCCACGAAGGCCGGCAAAGTCGACAAGGAGCCTGTCTTCAAGCTGCCGGCAGGAGTGGTCCCGCTGAGCAACAACTCTCGCCAGAACGAGATCATTGCCATGATGCCGCTCTGCAACGCGCATGGCCTTCACCCGAACTAGGTTGAGCCGGACGAGCTCGCGGTGTAGGAGTTCTTCGACACCCTGCACGAGGTATATGTCAATGCCGAGCCATGGCTTATCCAGGACACCTCTCTGGCGGAGCTGGATTACATCGCCGCCAGGGTGGAGGAGGTGAGGCATGCCGAGGAGGAGGCAAAGCTCGTCAAGGAGGCTGGCAGCACTGGCGGCGTGGTGGACAAGGCCGCGGCGGAGGCGGAGGAGGGGGAGCTCGCCCGGTGGGCAGCTGCCGCTGGGGAGGCCAGCGGCGTCGACACCGGGGCTCCCCTCGTTGAAGACGCCGGCGACGGGTCGTCGGAGGAGGAGGGTGAGGAGGAGAGGACCGCGACTGTCGATCCTCCAGCCGTCGGAAAGAGGCGGGTCCTGCGGCGGGCCACCTCCGGCGAGCCGGTCTGCCTCGACCGGGCCATGCAGCTACAGCAAGCCTAGGAGGCGCCCGTGCGCCAGACGAGGGTGGTGGCGATGAAGAAAACGGCGAAAGCCGTGGCATCAAAGAAGAAGACATCTGCTTCTTCGTCGTCCAAACGCGCCCGGACGCCATCGCCTCCCCCCTCGCCAACAAACATCGGCACGGGGATTGCGTTTGACTTCGGGCCCCTGAGCCCGGAGAGAGACCCCGTGCCTCTCAGCCCGGAGAGAAAGAGGAAAGCAACAGAGGAGGAGGATGAAGAGAACGAAGAGTAAGCTTTCGCTTTCCTCCCTTATTCCTCGCCCTCCCCTGACGGCACTGCTTACTTGTCTTCATCTTGCAGGGATGTGGAGACGATGGTCCAGAGGATAAAGAGGGCCAGGACTTCGTCGAGTGGCCAGCCCCCGGCAGGCACCCCCAGAACGCCACTGGTGGTGTCGAGCAGCCCGGACAGCAGGCCCCAGCCCAGCCCCTAGCGTAAGTCCATCACCCATTCCTTGTCAACGTGTGCAATGCACGATGCTTTGGCACTAACCCTGCCGCGGATGTAGGAGGGGAGCAACACCAAGGGGAGCCGCAGAGGGCTTCTCCTATCGTGCCACCCCCATCGACCACGCCGCCCCGAGGGGCGTCCCCGGCAAGGGCACCAAGCGCCGAGGCCATGCACACGGAGGAGGAGGGGGAGAACATAGGCGCCGGTGGCTTTGCCTCGATGCCAGACCTTGGCTGAGAAGGGACTCCCGCCTCACGGCCCGACACGGGTAAGCCACTCACTATCCACTTCTGCTTGCATTCCTTTTTTTTATTTTTTTCCTTTTTGACTTTCGATCTTGGCTCCGCCCCGTCTCTTTCTTGGCGTCCAGACCCCTCCTCAGAGGATGTCGACACCACCATCAAGGAGGTCGCCGCGGATGCCGCGGCCGAGGCGGAGAGGATTGCTGCCGAGGAGAGCGCCAGGGGCACCGCCGAGGGATGCCGCGAAGGGGCCCGCCGAAGAGCCCGGCAAGGGGCCTGCCGGGGAAGCCGGCAAGGCCACTGCCGAGAGGTAGCGTTTGATGATCTGCCCTCCTCCTCCGCTACCTCTGGCTTCGGCAGGTACCTGAGGGTAAGCGACGACCTCTTCGTCCATCTCCTTGCTGCATCGAGCACCAGGGCTCCTTTTGAGGGAGAGGTGTTCGACGAGGAGGCGCTTGCCGCCGCCGGGCTCGAGGTCGTCGACGAGCCAGGCGTCGCTGGCGCCGGCTCCCAGGAGGAGCGGCTGCTCCAGGACATGGGTGCCAGCTTTCGGAAGCTTCAGGCACTCCACCGCGCTCGTTTGGACAAGGCCAAGTCCAGGGCGGCGTTACTGGAGAAGGCGGAGGCGGACTTCGGAGGGCACGTCACCGAGGCGCAAGACTGGTTCCGCCAGGCCCAGGACGAACTGAAGGCCGCCCAGGGCGAGCTGGCCAACCGTGAGGTGGAGCTTCGCCACAAGCCGGGCCGACGCCGAGAAGGCCCAGAGACGGCGAAGAAGTTGGCCGACGGCCGAAGCCGCCGGACCCAAAGACGAGGCCGCACCGAGACCAGGAAGAGGACCTTGCCGAGCGCGAGGAGAAGCTTGCCGCCACGCTCCGCGGCAAGGATGAAGAGGTGGAAAAGCTCGTACTGCAGCGGACCCAAGAGCTGGAGCGGAGGCATCAGGAAGCACTCAACGCCCAGGCTCAGGCCCACACCGGCAGAGTAAAGGAAATGGAGGAGCAAGCTCTAAAGCTGGCCCAGGAGAAGGACACGCTCAACGGCGCCCTGACGGTGGCGCAAGGCGAGGTCATCAACAAGTCTGGGGATCTCTCCGAAGCCAACATCTCCATCAAAGACCTCAAGCTGAAGCTGGGAGAGCTCGAGGAGACGTTGCCGAAGGCCAGAACTCGGGAGGGGATCCTGACCAAGGAGCTGGATACGGAGAATCAGCTGCTGATGAACGAGACCGCCAACCTCAAGGACCACAAGGCGGGCGAGAAACGCTGGCTCAAGTGCCCTGCCGTCGTTGCAAACTCGGCCGCCGATCAGCTGGACATTATGGGGATGCCAGATATGAGGTACGCCCCGAAAGTGATCCTGAGCCCCAATGCCAACCTGACCGTATATTTTGAGAAGGCCGTCGGCGCCCTGGGGTGGCTCCACTCCAACCGGGCGGCCTCCCTGGTCGAGGAATCCTGGATACTCTGCCGGGGGACCATGACCAGGGTGCTCACCAAGATTGCACACTGGCACCCAGACCTTGATTTCGGAGCTGTGCTGAAGAGCTTGCCGGAGGATGCCGACATCGCGGCGCTCAACGAGCATATCCAGCCCATCCTCAGCCGCATCGACAATATCAAGAGGGTGGAGGGCCAGCGTCGGGACTAGGCACCCCGTTCTCCGTCGCCGCTGCAGGTTCATGACCAAGACAATGCTATCTTTAGTTAGAACAGCGGCGGCAATTTGTGTAATATAATTCTGCAGTGCCCCTGAAACTATGCATGTTATTTTCCTGTTCGATTTTCCTTTGTATGCTCGCCCCACGTCGATGGGGTAAGCTTGCCGGCACATAAACCCAGGGCGGCGCCTTGAGGACGGATCCCCATTAGCCTGTCGAGTGTGCTTCTATGCCGGGCAAAGCACCTTACCGCGCTTGGCGCGGCCGCTCAATCTATCGAGCTTGACTCGAGTCAGAACCAAGAGCGTTGCCGATGGCGAAAGGCTACCCTGCTGTTCTCGACGCGGCCGCTTGAACTGTTGAGCGGGCTCGAAACAGAACAAAGGCGTTGTCGATCGCAGGAGGGCCCCTCTGCGTACAGGCTCTCCATACATAGGCCGAACCGTCCAGGATAATAACCTTCTATTTAAAGAGAAAAACTTAAAGTTCAGCATGACTTAGCTCTCTCGTCACCGCCTCGGCGTCCTTCGCATCAACGGGCGGCGCCGCCTTCTTGGCCGCCTCCTTCGCAGGAGACGTGGCGATGAAGAACAACTAGGCCGACTGCTAGACCTGATTCTCACAATTGCGCCCCCTACCTGGCGCGCCAAAGATGTCGGTGGGAAACGACACCTATGGGATCACTGGAATCCCTTCTACTGTTGCGGGGCGGCGGGATCGTGAGAAGAGCGGGACTAGCAGACAACACAAAGGGATTTACCCAGGTTCAGGCCGCAAAGATGCGTAAAACCCTATGATCCTGCTTTGGTGGATGTATTTAGTGTTCTTGAGCTCTTGAACTAGCTCTAGGTGCTGCGAGGTTCGAAAGAGTGGAATCCTTCTCCCGTGTGCCATGGGCCTCCTTTTATAGGCGAAAGGGGCTGCCACAGTGGCACACAGGAGGTGGAAAGTGCTACAGCGTGACGAGCTTATCGCCGGTATTACAGGACAAAGCGCATTTAATGCGAGGCTTAGGTGTCCCTTCACTTTATTGGGGACGGGGGCGAGGCCCGTCCCGTCCGTTGCCGCTCTTCCAAGCTTCGACACGCGCCCTGGCCAGCGATGCATGCAGTGCCATGTAGGTAGGTAGGCAGCTGAGGTGGCGTGGTGGTGGAGCCTCCACGAAGGGCTGCATGTTGCCACGCAGGTGCCTACCCAGCTGGTTGGGTTGGCAACTGCATGCGAATGGCGGTGGAGACTTGGCTGGTGCGGGCCTGACGGTGGCCCTGCTGGTGCGCTTGGCGAGGGCCTTGCCGGGTGGCCCGACAAGGGTCTTGCCGTGGCACGCAGGCATCCCCGACAAGGATCTTGCCGGGGTTCTTGTGGGTTTCTTCGGTGAGGACGGATGCCTTCCTATCCTCATTTGATCTTGACTATTCTTTGTCTTCACAAAGATCTGCATGCCACCACAGAGGTGCCTCCCGAGCCCTGTCCCAATGCATTTGTCGAGTGTTGGTGGGCTCGAGGGTGGCTCGCTCGGCTGGCGTGGGCGAGCTGCCCCGGCAAGGGTCTTGCCGGGGCCGCTGAGGCTGCCCCGGCAAGGGTCCTTGCCGGGGAAACCTGCTTCGTCCATCTGATCTTTGTGGCCTTGGTCCTTGTCGTTGCTTTGTTCGTCTTGTGCCTTCGGCTTTTCTCCGGCTTCCCTTTCCCTGCCTTGTTATGTGCGGCCGTGGCGGGAGGCTCTTACTGCCCGTGCACAAGTAAAGGGGTCAAAAGGAGAGCCCCTACTTTTGTACACCGACAATGGATTTTATGCACTATTACCATTTCGCAATTTGCTAGCCACTACGGTACCATGCATTGCCCATTCTCACCTCGAGACGTGGTGCAAACTTCGCAGGCGCATCCAAACCCCGTGATATGATACGCTCTATCACACATAAGCTTATTATATCTTCCTCAAAACAGCCACCATACCTACCTATTATGGCTTTTCCATGGCCATTCCGAGATATATTGCCATGCCACTTCCACCGCTTTCGTTTGATCACTTGAGCATTCATTGTCATATTGCTCTGCATGATCATATAGCTGACATAGTAGTTATGGCTCAGCCACCGTTCATCATTTTTCATACATGTTACACTGGATCATTGCACATCCTGGTACATGCTAGAGGCATTCATATAGAGTCATATTTTGTCATAGGTATCGAATTGTAATTTTTAATTCTTTTGAGGTATAAGTAATTAGAAGTGTGATGATCATCATTATTCATTTTTAGAGCAGTGCCCCAGTGAGGAAAGGATGATGGAGATTATTATTCCCCCACAAGTCGGGATGAGACTCCGGACAATGGGAGAGAAAAAAGAAAAATAAAAAAATAAAAAAGTAAAAATAAAAATAAATAAAAGAAAAAGAAAAAGAAAAAATAAATAAATAAAAGAAAAAATTAAACCAAGAGAGAAGGGGCATTGTTAGTATCCTTTACCACACTTGTGCTTCAAAGTAGCACCATGTTTTTCATATGGAGAGTCTCCTATGTTGTCACTTTCATATACTAGTGGGAATTTTTCATTATAGGATTAGATGCACACCCACTTAGTTTTCATATTGAGCTTTCATACACTTATAGCTTTTAGTGCATTCGTTGCATGGCAATCCCTACTCCTCAGGTTGATATCGATTGATGGGCATCTCCATAGCCCGTTGGTTAGCCGCATCGATGTGAGGCTTTCTTACTTTTTTTGTCTTGTCTATATTTACCCCTATCATCATACTCTATTCCACATATAGTGCTATATCCATGGCTTAAGCTCATGTATTGCGCGAGGGTTGAAAAAGCTGAATCGCGTTAAAAAGTATGAACCAATTGCTCGGCTTGTCATCGGGGTTGTGCATGATAAATACATTGTGTTAAGAAGACAGAGCATGACAAGACTATATGATTTTGTAGGGATAACTTTCTTTAGCGTTCATATTTTGAAAGACATGATTGTTTGTTGGGATGCCTGAGTATTGATGTCTTTATGTCAAATTATAGACTATTGCTTTGAATCACTTATGTCTTAATATTCATGCCATGACTAGATATATGATCAAGTTTATGCTAGGTAGCATTCCACATTAAAAATTATCTTTTTTTATCATTTACCTGGTCGAGGACGAGCAGGAATTAAGCTTGGGGATGCTGATACGCCTCCGTCGTATCTATAATTTTTTATCGTTTCATGCCAATATTATATCACTTTCACATACTTTTGGCAACTTTTTATATGATTTATTGGACTAACCTATTGATCTAGTGCCCAGTGCCAGTTCTTATTTTCTGCATGTTTTTTGATCACAGAGTATCCATATCAAACAAAGTCCAAATGCAAAAAAAAAAAATCACGAAGAATTATTTTGGAATATATGTGATTTTTCAGAGTTGGAATCACCGCAAAACAGAGGCCCACACAACCCACAATACACCAGGGCGTGCCAGAGGCCCCTGGCACACGGTAGTGGGTTGTGCCCTCCTCGAACGTTGGTTGGAGCTCTAGTCGGGTGCAATGAAGCTTATATCCGGAAATAGTGTAAAAATCTTAGCGCAATCAGAGTTACGGATCTCCGAGAATATAAGAAATGGTTTTCGGCCAGATTTGGGAAACGCAAAACAGAAGAGGACAGAGAGGAAGATCCAGTCTCAGAGGGGCTCCCACCCCTCCGACACCATGGAGACCAAGGACCAGAGGGGGGAACTCTCCTCCCATCTAGGGGGGAGGCTAAGGAAGAAGAAGAAGGAGGGGGGCTCTCTCCCCCTCGCTTTCGGTGGCGCCGGTGTGCCGTTGCGGCAAGGATCATGACAGCGATCTACATCAACAATCTTGCTACCGTCAACACCAACTTTCTCCCCCTCTATGTAGCGGTGTAACACCTCTTCCCCCCGCTGTAATCTCTACTTAAACATGGTGCTCAACTTCATATATTATTTCCCAATGATCTATGGTTATCCTATGATGTTTGAGTAGATCCGTTTTGTCCTATGGGTTAATCGTGATCTTGGTTGGTATGATTGTATATTTTATTTATGGTGACGTCCTACGGTGCCCTCTGTTCTCGCGCAAAAACGAGGGGCCCTCGCTGTGGGGTGTTGCAATATGTTCATGGTTCACTTATGGTGGGTTGCGAGAGTGACAGAAACTTAAACCCGAGTAACTGGGGTATGACGTATGGGAGTAAAGAGGACTTGATACTTACTGCTATGGTTGGGTTTCATGAACTTAATGATCTTTAGTAGTTCCAGATGCTTGCTAGAGTTCCAATAATAAGTGCATATGATCCAAGTAGAGAAAGTATGTTAGCTCATGCCTCTCCCTTGTATAAAATTACAAGAATGATTACCGATACTTGTTATCGATTGCCTAGGGACAAATAATTTTCTTGTTGACAAAAGCTCTCTGCTAAAACTAACTTAGTCATTTGTTTATCTAAACAGCCCCTAGATTTTATTTACGTGCTCTTTATTATCTTGCAAGCCTATCCTATCACACCTACAAAGTACTTCTAGTGTCATACTTGTTGTAAGTAAAGCGAACGTCAAGCGTGCGTAGAGTTGTATCGGTGATCGATAGAACTTGAGGCTATATTTGTTCTACCTTTAGCTCCTCGTTGGGTTCGACACTCTTACTTATCGAAAGAGGCTACAATTGATCCCCTATACTTGTGGGTTATCAATGAGCTTTAGAAAAATTGTTCCCTTTAATAGAGGTGTATATTTGACCATACATATGCGTATATCAACATACTTGGCTACATACATGTATTGATCAGTTCATATCCTGACACATCTTTATCGACGACACTATGTTCTAGCTAGCTAAGATATGTAGTTTCCTTCTCTCTCTTTTTTCAGAATGCAACTATTGTTCTAGGAAGATATGTCAAGAGGGGTCAAAGGCGACGACTGCGGCTATCGGGCGTTGATCCTTAGGGGCACCCGCACGAAGACTTCCCGATTTTCATCGATAAGGTGAAGCCGGCTTCAATACTGGAGCGGCGACAATGGTGCGTCAGTGGCTCATACTGGCGGAGGTAGTGGTCATTTGGTGGTGTAGGGTTCTCAATGAAATTTTGATTATGTTTAGTGTGCTTTGTATTTCTTATGAACTTTTATAATAGATCTGGGTCCTTTTGCGCAAAAATGTAATCAGTTTCCATGTCTGGTCGGCCACATTCGTATTTGAAATGTATCCTTCTCAGTATAAATTGTGAACACTGATATATGGACACGGTTAGTTGACTACTAATCTTGTGTTAAAATCTAACCACAAATTTTGAATCCAATGATTAGATTATTTGGATGATGTAGCTTAATGTGGTACCTATTTGGTACCCGTATTTGCTCTTTGTATATTTTAGATCCAGCAATTAAGATAATTTGAATGTTGTGGCTTAAGTGGTACCTCCACTAGTAGAAAAAGGGTCAAATGTTCAGCTCATTAGTCCCGGTTTGTATTTGAGCCGGCACTAATGTGACCATTAGTGCCGGTTCCAACAGCTATGCGGCCGCTCTCATTAGTACCGGTTCGTGGTGAACTCTTAGCACCGGTTCATGCCATGAACCGGTACTAAAGAGAGTGGTGGCAGTATGTTGTCAGTCTGGGGCCCCTCCAGCACCTTTAGTACCGGTTCGTGGCCGGTACTAAAGGTCGTCCTATATAGACCCTTCGTCCACCCGCGATCGAGCTCGCTCTGTTTTCTCCCCTTTCCCCTCTCCTCTCTGTTCTTTCCCTCTACCTCAAGCTAATCACACATTTTGCCCAAATTTTTTCAAGATATGAAGGCCCCCATCCATTCAAGTGATCACAAAGGTAAGCAACTTTGTCCTTTCATCTCTCATTGCTAGATTAGCTCTTGCAATGCTTTATATAGTCATTAATTTGTGGGTTTTAGTAATTTGGGAGGAATTATATATGTGGTAGTTTATTTGATTTATATGCAATTTGATCTCAAAATAACTCTTAGTTTGCATATGTAGGTGTGGTTTACTTAGTGCCTTCCCATCTCCGTCCTAACCACCGTCGATCGTCCGCACCATCCTATCGCCGACACCACCTTGTGGGGTGAGCCTCTTGTTCTTATCTTTTTTATATATAAAAGATCATGTTTTGTGTGATTTAGATATATAGTTACTTGTATAATTATATTACCCGTATGTTGTTTGTTATTCATAGTGCCATGGTTTTGATATCTGTCCCCATCGGCCCTCGTCTGGGTTATGATTCGGATGTGGTATATTTTCTTTTATAAATATTTTGTTGCATTTCGTGTTTATTAGAAATTATGCCCATCAAGTTGACATAGATATTTTTATCTAGGAGGTATGTGAACTAGTAATTCCAACCGATCCTATAATCGAGAGGTTAAATTTAGTTGAAAGAGAAAACGATTATTTGAAAGAAAAATTGAAAATAATTGAGGGGGAGAAGATGGAATTGGAGTTGCATGTTGCCGATGTTGTCGATGATCACAAGATCAAGATGGAGAAAATGCGCTTGAAGATTAGAAAGATTAGAAAATATGCCATTGATAGTGAGGCTTGGTATCAGTACGCTGTTGGATCAATTGTTACCTTAGTTGTGATCTTGATCGCATTTGTTGTTGCATTTAAATGCTTTAGCTAGAGAGTTATTTATATGTTTGCTTTATGAGAATAAGTGTTGTATGAACTTTATGTATGAACTTGTATTAATTTGAACTATTCGGTGCTATGTAATGAAGATGAGCCGGCAATGGATGTACAATGACCGATGCTCTCCCCAGTTCATTGAAGGCGTGCATACTTTTCTGATTGCGGCTCAGGCAAACAAGCGGGCGGATGGTTCTATGCCTTGTCCATGTGCTGGTTGTAAGAACGATCACAATTACTATAACTCAAGAACCATTCACGTCCACCTGTTTGAGTCCGGTTTCATGCCCCACTATAATGTTTGGACCAAGCACGGAGAAAGGGGGGTTATGATGGAAGACAATGAAGAAGAAGAGGACGACGATATCTATCCTGGCCATGGGTTCCCTAAATACGATGATACAACAATGGGGGAAGCAGCTGAGCCGGCAATGCGGGAAGAAGCTGAAGAAGAGGCATCAGATGAGCCAACTGATGATCTAGGTTGGGCCATTGCCGATGCAGAGAGAAACTGCACAAGTGAAAAGGAGAAGAAGAAGTTGCAGCGCATGTTAGAGGATCACAAGAAATTGTTGAACCCGAATTGCGAAGCTAACAAGAAAAAGCTTGGCACCACACTGGAATTACTGCAATGGAAGGCAGAGAATGGCGTATCTGACAAGGCTTTTGGAAAGTTGCTGGTAAAGTTAAAGAAGATGCTTCCAAAGGACAACGAATTGCCCGAGAGTACGTACGAAGGAAACAAGGCTGTCTGGCCTCTAGGGTTAGAGGTGCAGAAGATACATGCATGCCCTAATGACTGCATCCTCTACTGCGGTGAGTACGCGGATTTGAACGTGTGCCCGGTATGCGGTGCATTGTGCTATAAGATCTGCCGCGATGACCCTGGTGATGTTGAGGGCAAGTGCCCCAGGAAGAATGAGATTCCTGCCAAAGTGATGTGGTATGCTCTTATAATACCACAGTTGAAACGTTTGTTCCTAAACAAAGAGCATGCCAAGGCGATGTGATGGCATAGAGAAGACCGTAAGAAAGACGGGAAGTTGAGAGTACCCGCTGACGGGTCGCAGTGGAGAAAAATCGAGAGAAAGTACAGGAAGGAGTTTGTAGGTGATGCAAGGAACGCATGGTTTGGTCTAAGCGTAGATGGCATTAATCATTTTGAGGAGCAAAGCAGCAACCATAGCACGTGGCCTGTGACTCCATGTATCTATAACCTTCCTCCTTGGTTGTGCATGAAGCGGAAGTTCATTATGATGCCAGTGCTCATACAAGGCCCTAAGCAACTCAGCAACTACATTTATGTGTACCTAAGGCCATTAGTTGAAGAACTCTTACAGCTGTGGAATGGAACATGTGTACGTGCGTGGGATGAGCACAGACAAGAATAATTTGACCTAAAGGCGTTGCTGTTCATGACCATCAATGATTGGCCTGCTCTCAGTAACCTTTCAGGACAAACAAACAAGGGATACCGCGCATGCACGCACTGTTTGGAAGATACCGACAGTATATATTTGAATAATTGTAAGAAGAATGTGTACCTGGGACATCGTCGATTTGTTCCGAGCAGACATCTCATAAGAAAGAAAGCAAGCATTTCAAAGGTGAGGCAGATCACCGGACAAAGCCTCGCCACCGTACTAGTGCTGATGTACATGATATGGTCAAGGATTTGAAGGTAATCTTTGTAAAGGGTCCTGGCGGATAACCTGTTCCGAATGACGCTGACGGGCTCTCACCCATGTGGAAGAAGAAATCTATATTTTGGGACATGCCCTATTGGAAAGACCTAGAGGTCTGCTCTGCAATCGATGTGATGCACATGACGAAGAATCTTTGCGTGACCCTGCTTGGCTTCCTGGGTGTGTATGGGAAAACAAAAGATACACCGGAGGCATGGGAGGACCAGCAACGTATGCACAGAAAAGACGGCATACATCAGGGTCATGCCTGCTTAGTATGAAGGTATCGTCTGGCTTCTCGTCGAATATAAAGGGAATAATAAATATGGCAGAGAAAAAGTTCCAGAACCTAAAGTCTCATGACTGCCACGTGATTATGACACAACTGCTTCCGGTTGCATTGAGGGGGCTTCTCCGAAAACGTTCGATTCGCCATTGTGAAGCTATGTGCATTCCTCAATGCAATCTCTCAGAAGGTAATCGATCCAGAAATCATACCAAGGTTAGAGAATGATTTGGTGCAATGTCTTGTCATTTTCAAGTTGGTGTTCCCACCATCCTTCTTCAACATCATGATGCACGTACTAGTTCACCTATGCGAAGAGATTAACGTTCTTGGTCCTGCATTTCTACACAATATGTTCCCCTTTGAGAGGTTCATGGGAGTCTTAAAGAAATATGTTCATAACCGTGCTAGGCCAGAAGGAAGCATCTCCAAGGGCCTTGAAAATGAGGAGGTCATTGAGGTTTGTATTGACTTTATTCCTGACCTTAAGCCGATTGGTCTTCCTGAATCGCGGCATAAGGGCAGACTGGGTGGAAAAGGCACGCTAGGAGGGAATCAAATAATATGTATGGACGGGCATTCTCTCACTCAAGCACACTACACACTTCTACAGAATTCCGCCTTGGTGGCTCCGTATATGGAGGAACACAAGAATTTTCTACGCTCCAAACACCCGGAGCAGTCTGACGACTGGATTACACGTGAACAAACGGGGACTTTCGCCGGTTAGTTGCAGACACGTGCCATGCATGACGCCGCTATTGAACATGACCTGTACTTGCTGTCCAAGTTACCATCTTCGAATATAATGACTTTCAAAGGGTACGAGATAAATGGGAATACATTTTACACGATCGCCCAAGATAAGAAGAGCACCAACCAAAACAGTGGTGTCCTCTTTGATGCAGCAACCAAGACGGGAAATGACACATATTATGGTTACATAGAAGACATATGGGAACTTGACTATGGATGTGATTTGAGCGTCCCTTTTTTCGGCAAATGGGTCAATATGACATGAGGCGGGGTAACGGAAGACCCGCAGTACGGAATGACAATAGTGGATCTCAACAATCTTGCATACGCAGATGAACCATTCGTCCTAGCCAATGATGTGGCGCAGGTATTCTATGTGAAGGACATGTCTACTAAGACAAGAAAAAGAAAAGATAAGGAAGTGAATACATCATACGATGAGCCAAAGTGCCACATAGTTCTTTCAGGGAAAAGAAACATCATGGGAGTGGATGACAAGACAGACATATCAGAAGATTATGAAAAGTTTGATGAAAATGCTCCATTCAGAGTGAATATTAACCAGAGCATCCAGTTAAATGAGGAAGATTGTCCATGGTTACGGCGCAAAGGGACACACGCGAAGAAAAAGTTTCACACGTCACAAAGATCCCACTCTGGGATGTGATCGGCTTCACTGTCATCACTTTCTTCTCTAGTGAGTTTCTGGACTTGTATATGTTTGTAATAGTTAGGGTGCTTAGATGTTTTGGCACTTGAAACATTTACTTTTGTGCTTCGGACAAACGTGTAACTTTCTGACATCATTTGCTATTTTTCATGCATTTACTGATTTTTTTGAGCTAAATGACCCTGAAATTGAAAAGCACTATAAATGAACTCTGAAAAGGTTGAAAGTTGGCATGATATCATCATTTCACCCACATAGCATGTACAAAAAAGTAGAGAGTGTTACAGCAAAAATTGGATGCACTTCGTGCATAAAATGGACAATCTCTTTTGAAGTATCAGGGTTTCGGACGAAAACTCATCTGTTACAAAGGCATCTCATTTTGTAAATAACCTAAGTATTACCAAATTGAATATAATGATAAAACACACTAATACTAAACATAAGAAAAAAGAATCACTGGAAAACTATTTTTAAAGTTAAGTTATTCACAAAAGTTTCAAATAGTTCAAATTGAAAACTACTGGCACTAACGGAAAGTTTGTAACTTTTTGTACCTAAAGAAAAAATATTCACAAAGAAACTCTAAATACAGCAAAAAACAACTCAGAAATAAATAAAACAATTCAAATAAAGTAGAAAATAGAAAAAATAAAATAAAAAGCCCACCTACTTGGCCAGAGCGGCCTGCATATGACTAAAAACCCAACCTGTAGTTGGGCCAGGACGCAGGCCCGCAACCCCAGTAGGCCCCACAGGGCAGAGTAGAACAGTTAGGCCCCGAAGGCCTACAATAGAGGGGAGCTCAATGTAATGCCCACGCAGGGGCTTATAAATAGGTCCTTGGGGCTCCTCGACTAGCGAGGTGGCACTAAACTTGCCGCACCGCACCTGTGCGAGCTCACCCCCTTTAGTACCGGGCCGTGGCTCCAACCGGTATTAAAGGGGGGTTCTTTAGTACCAGTTGGAGCCACCACCCGGTACTAAAGGGGTGTTGTTCCCGCCGCTTTGCCTGGCAAAATTTGACCTTGAGTCCCGGTTGGAGCCACCAACCGGGACTAAAGTCCGTCCTATATAAACAACACTTGAAAAAATTTCATTCTCCCTCTGTTTCTCCATCGACGATGCACCGCCTGCCCCGCTCGATCAACGCTGTCGTTGCCGCCGTCCCGCGTCGTCCCGTTGCCCCGTCCGTGCGCCGTTGGCGCCTTGCCTCGCCGTCACCGTCAACGCCCTCGTCTCCGTCGCCGCCCCCGGCCCGTCCCCATCGCGGCATCCCCGCGTTGCCGCCCCGGCACATCGCCGCCCGTCTCCGCCCCCATCACCGTCGCCCCGTTGTGAGCTCTCCCCCCTCTCCCTCGCCCCGGCCACCATGGCCGCCCCTCCCCGGGCCAACACACACACACACACACACACACACACATGCATGATGAACACAAACACACAATTTCTTAAGTTAATTAGTATATATGTATTTTTGTATGTTTAATTAGTTTAGATGTTTTAGATTATTATTTTTTCAATAGTATATATGTATGAATGCATGTTAGATGGATATAATTAGTGTTTCATTAGTATGGAATTTTTGTATATAATGTTGTTTTTCTGTTTTTTAATGGATGCATAGAAGTTGCTTTTTCTGTTTTTAGTGTTGGATGCTTAATTAGTGTTTCTTTTTTCTGTTTTTAATTTTATACAATGTTGTATATCCTAGTATAGAGAAAATTTGCATATAAAAAAGTTGCATAGGAAAAAGTTGACCATATATATATATATATATATATATATATATATATATATATATATATATATATATAGACGAAGGACTAGGAGAAGTTGCATAGGAAAAAGTTGCTCAAAATTTCCTAATAAAATGACATTGCATATATAGGAATTTTTTTCCATAAGAATTTGTTATCGACGTCAACGGTGCCCGGCCCGCATCGTCTCCGTCGAGCCATTCGCGACGACGTCCAGCTTCAGAGGACCCATGTCTGGGAATGGGCTCCGCCGGGCTGGCACTGGGAGGTGCTACTTTCAGGTGCGCGCCGCTTGGTGAGGAACCCGGCCCCGGGTCACGTCATCAACCCTGATTTCCTTTGGGGGCGTTCGCGTGGGCCACTTTCGGTGCGGAGGGAGCCAGCCCCGCCGGAGGTGGTACGTCGCCGTGTCAGTGAGGAGGACGAGCACGTCAGTCGCTACATGGCTGCTATGGACGTCAGGTTCTCCAATACCTGGAAGGTTCTTCGGGGATCTCACCCGAGCTATGATCCTGTGATGGTTCCTTCTCTTTCACTACTACAGAAAACCCTAGTAGTAGCACTTGAAATATGCATAGCAGTAGCGCTAGGTCCAACGCTACTGCTAGCGCGCTACAGCTAAGTTGTAGCAGTAGCGATGGTATAGGCAGCGCTACTACTAAGTATTGTTAGCAGTAGCGCTTCCTGGACCAGCGCAACTGATAGTTATCAGTAGCGCTTTTCATATGAAGCGCTGCTGCTAAGCCGGTACTACTGCTAGGTACTGTCCATCGCTACTGCTAATGTTCCTGCTTTCGCCGACCCTCACCCCTTACGTATTTGTGGTGTAGTTATACATGCTCTATACAAAGTTTCATCAGATGATACTAAACATACACTATTCTCATCATATCATAGACATATAGTAGTCTCATCATACCATCATCATCATTCAACACAAATAGCATCAAATCTCGAAAATAGCGATACACAAGTGCGATCACGTCATGTCTCGAATAAGTGCAACTGCATGGTCATGGCACACACACAAGTTTCATCATGTATATCTAAACCATGATGTAGAAGAGAAGAGCGATCAACATCAGCAAGAGCGCGACTATGTAGTACCGGCGGTCCCGTCCCTACTCATGCTGGAGTGTCCACCTCAAGTAACTACTTTCCGCTTCGGCTCTGCTGTCGAACCCTCTGTGGCTAGCACCCGGGTACCAGGCACCTTGGCCCGAGCGGTGGCCGCTGGTCGAGACTCCTAGAACCCTCCCAACGTACACGACATAGTAGCCCTTCGCCATCTCTGATCTATGTACCTGCATCGTGAGTTGATGAATTGAACAATAATATGCAACATAATGTACTTAAGAAAACAAGGAGGCATAATTAGCAAACTACAATCAAACAATAGTAAACATAAATGACGAAGTTCCTCATACCCAAACTAATTAACTAGAGCGATCTACGCTAGTTCAGGACCACGGTTTAGTTACATCACATAGTTTCGCCGTGCATAAATTCAAAGTTTTGCCATAGAAAGATAGTAGTGACACATTGTCATCAACAATAAGTCCTCCATGACGGCGGTCCAATCTTCATAGTCAGGGAGGAAGCACCCGAGCTTCTTGAAAGGCTTCAGGTCAAGACGTTGAGCGAGTAGCAGAGCTCGGATATCTTCCCGCGTGATTGGCCCATGGTAGAACATTCCTGTTGGTTCGAGGACCTGCTTCATGATCACTTGGGCAAGTTCACACTGTACGTGATAAAACTTAGCTCTGATTCGATGATCTAGTGTCCTTCCTATGCTTGTGGCCCAGCTGACAATCTCAGCATCGTTGGTAGTAGGTGACATGCGAAGGCGTTGATTATCCCTTCTTTACTCGAGCAAGTGATGCATGAGGTAGAATCCATCAGCCATACTAGTGTGCGGTTCCTAGATGCAGCAGAAGTCGGTCTTATGGCCGAAAGCCAGCCCACGATTCCTGTACTTTTTCACCTTGATATATGTTGACACCCGATTTTGGCACGGTCAAGAACTTATTTAAGATGGCCTCAAATGGAGAAGTGATCTACATGAAGGATTTCGTATTGTTAATATGAACATCTTTGAAGTTTGGGCCATCGCCGTCCGATTTCATCTCAAAGGCTGAAACTATGCTCAAAGTACCAAGATCTTATATTCAGAGTACAATTTGGCCTATTAAACCCCCAAGATGACCTCATATGAAAAAATGATCTACAGGAATTGTCTTCGCCTCGTCGAACCGATCGATTTTCATATAAAAATTGTCCCATCCGAGTTCGTATGCAAAAGTTAGAGGCAACACTTCACGGACCGGTCTTGAGTGAAAAAAGTGACGCGAGGGACCAGGCACCCACCTAGGTGGTGTCTGATGGGCCGCGTGAGTTATTCGGCCTTTGTCGGTTGAATGAAGCT
This sequence comes from Aegilops bicornis, assembly GCA_021605145.1. Taxonomy (NCBI): domain Eukaryota; kingdom Viridiplantae; phylum Streptophyta; class Magnoliopsida; order Poales; family Poaceae; genus Aegilops; species Aegilops bicornis. Next base: position 771,895,126 of record CM038671.1, on the reverse strand, counting down.
TGCAGGGATGAAGACCTTGCCGACGTGGAAAGCTTGCTGGGTGGAGACCTTGCCGGCGTGGAAGCTTGCCAGTGTGAAAGATTGCCAAGGTAGAAACCTTGCCGGGTGGAAACCTTGCTGGGGTGAAAGCTTGCCGGGGTAGAAACCTTGTGAAGGAAATATGCCCTAGAGGCAATAATAAGGTTGTTATTTATATTTACTTACATCATGATAAATGTTTATTATTCATGCTAGAATTGTATTAACCGGAAACTTAGTACATGTGTGAATATATAGACATACTCCCTCCGGTCCTTTTTAGTCTGCATATAAGTTTTGTCTGAAGTGAAAGCATCTCTACTTTGACCAAACTTATAAAAAATATCAAGATTTACAATGTCAAATCAATATCCTTAGATTCATTACAAATGTAGTTTCATGGAATATATATTTGGCATGATAAATGTTGATGTTTTTAATATATATTTGGTCAAACTTTGCAAAGTTTGACTTGACCCAAACCTAATACGCGGAGTAAAAAGGACCGGAGGGAGTACTAAGTGTCACTAGTATGCCTCTACTTGACTAGCTCGTTGAATCAAAGATGGTTAAGTTTCCTAGTCATAGACATGAGTTGTCATTTGATTAACAGGATCACATCATTAGAGAATGATGTGATTGACTTGACCCATTCCATTAGCTTAGCATTCGATCGTTTAGTATATTGCTATTGCTTTCTTCATGACTTATACATGTTCCTATGACTATGAGATTATGAAACTCCCGAATACCGGACGAACACTTTGTGTGCTATCAAACGTCACAACGTAACTGGGTGATTATAAAGGTGCTCTACAGGTGTCTCCGATGGTACTTGTTGAGTTGGCATAGATCGAGATTAGGATTTGTCACTCCGATTATCGGAGAGGTATCTCTGGGCCCTCTCGGTAATGCACATCACTATAAGCCTTGCAAGCACTGCAACTAATGAGTTAATTGCGGGATGATGTATAACGGAACAAGTAAAGAGACTTGCCGGTAACGAGATTGAACTAGGTATTGAGATACCGACGATCGAATCTCGGGCAAGTAACATACCGATGACAAAGGGAACAATGTATGTTGTTATGCGGTTTGACCAATAAAGATCTTCGTAGAATATGTAGGAGCCAATATGAGCATCTAGGTTCCGCTATTGGTTATTGACCGGAGATGAGTCTCGGTCATGTCTACATAGTTCTCGAACCCGTAGGGTCCGCACGCTTAACGTTCTGTGACGATTTGTATTATGTGATTTGATGACTGAAGTTTGTTCGGAGTCCCGGAAGAGATCGGGGACATGATGAGGAGTCTCAAAATGGACAAAGGGAAGGAGTCGCGCGCCCCCCTTTGGGTCCGAATTGGACTAGGGGAAAGGGGGAGGCGCCCCCCTTGCCCTTTCCTACTCCCTCTCTCTTTCCTTCTTTCTTCTCTCCTACTCCGGAAAGGAAAAGGGGAATCCTACTAGGACTTGGGAGTCCTAGTAGGACTCCCGACACTTGGCGCGCCCCCTCTAGGGCCGGCCTCCTCCTCCTCCTCCTCCCTCCTTTATATACGGGGGAAGGGGCACCCCATGGACACACAAGTTGATCATTTGATCTTTTAGCCATGTGCGGTGCCCCCTCCACCATAATCCACCTCGGTCATATCGTAGCGGTGCTTAGGCGAAGCCCCGCGTCGGTAGCATCATCATCACCGCATCACGCCGTCGTGCTGACGGAACTCTCCCTCGAAGCTCTGCTGGATCGGAATTCGTGGGACATCACCGAGCTGAACGTGTGCTGAACTCAGAGGTGCCGTACGTTCGGTACTTGGATCAGTCGGATCATGAAGACGTATGAATACATCAACTGCGTTCTCATAACGCTTTTGCTTACAGTCTATGAGGGTACGTGGACGAAACTCTCCCCTCTCGTTGCTATGCGTCACCATGATCTCGCGTGTGCGTAGGAACTTTTTTTGAAATTACTACGTTCTCCATCAGTGGCATCCGAGCCAGGTTTATGCGTAGATGTTATATGCACGAGTAGAACACAAAGGAGTTGTGGGTGTGGGTATATACATATTGCTTGCCGTCACTAGTTGATTCTTGAATCATCGTCATTGTTGGATGAAGCGGCCCAGACCAACATTACGTGTACGCTTACGCGAGACGGGTTCTACCGACGTGCTTCCCACACAGGTGGCTAGTGGGTGTCTGTTTCTCCAGATTTAGTTGAATCTGATTCAATGAACAGGGTTCTTTCTGAAGATCAAAAAGCAATCACTATACCTCGTTGTGGTTTTTGATGCGTAGGTAAGAACGGGGCTTGCTCATCCCGTAGCAGCCACGTAAAAATTGCAACAACAAAGTAGAGGATGTTTAACTTGTTTTTGTAGGGCATGTTGTGATGTGATATGGTAAGACGGGATGAGATATAAATTGTTGTATGAGATGATCATGTTTTGCTAAAGTTATCGACAACTGGAAGGAGCCTTATGGTTGCCTCTTTATTGCATAAGATTCAAGCGCCATACAATTGATTTACTTTATCGCTATGCGATAGCAATAGTTGCAAAAGCAATAGTTTGTTAGATGACCATGTGACGACACGTTGATAGAGATCAAGATAATGGAGATCATGCTGTTATGCCGGTGACGGTAGAGATCATGACTGTGTTCTGGAGATGGAGATTAAAGGCACAAGATGATGATGGCCATATCATGTCACATATTTTGATTGCATGTTATGTTTATCCTTTATCTATATTATTTTGCTTAGTTCGGCGGTAGCATTATAAGATGATCTCTCACTAAATTTAAAGGTATAAGTGTTCTCCATGAGTATGCACTGTTGCGACAGTTCGTCGTGCCGAGACACCACGTGATGATCGGGTGTGATAAGCTCTACGTTCACATACAATAGGTGCAAGCCAGTTTTGCACATGCGGAATATTCGGGTTAAACTTGACGAGCCTAGCATATGCAGATATGGCCTCGGAACACTGGAGACCGAAAGGTGGAGCGTGAATCATATAGTAGATATGATCAATATAGTGATGTTCACCATTGAAAACTACTCCATCTCACGTGATGATCGGACATGGTTTAGTTGATTTGGATCACGTGATCATTTAGATGACTAGAGGGATGTCTATCTAAGTGGGAGTTCTTAAGTAATATGATTAATTGAACTTTAATTTATCATGAACTTAGTCCTGATAGTATTTGCATAACTATGTTGTAGATCAATAGCTCGCGCTATAGCTCCCCGATTATTTCTGATATGTTCCTAGAGAAAAACTATGTTGAAAGATGTTAGTAGCAATAATGCGGATTGGATCCGTGATCTGAGGATTATCCTCATTGCTGCACAGAAGCATTATGTCCTTGATGCACCGCTAGGTGACGGACCTATTGCAGGAGCATATGCAGACGTTATGAATGTTTGGCAAAGCTCGGTATGATGACTACTTGATAGTTTAGTGCACCATGCTTTATGGCTTAGAACTGGGACTTCAAAAATGTTTTGAATGCCATGAAACATATACGATGTTCTAAGAGTTGAAATTGGTATTTCATACTCATGCCCATGTCAAGAGGTATGAGGTCTCTGACAATACTTTGCCTTCAAGATGGAGGAGAATAGCTCAACGAGTGATCATGTGCTCAGAATGTCTGAGTACTACAATAACTTGAATCAAGTGGGAGTTAATATTCCCGATAAGATAGTGATTTACAGAGTTCTCTAGTCACTATTTTCAAGTTACTAGAACTCGGTGATGAACTATAATATGCAAGGGATAACGGAAACAATTCCCAAAGCTCTTCGCGATGCTGAAATCAGCAAAGGTAGAAATCAAGAATAAGCATCAAGTGTTGATGGTTGACAAGACCACTTGTTTCAAGTAAAAGGGCAAGGGAAAGAAAGGGAGTTTCAAGAAGAATGGCAAGCAAGTTGCCACTCCCGTGAAGAAGCCCAAAGTTAGACCCAAGCCTAAAACTGAGTGCTTCTATTTCAAAGGAAATGGTCACTGGAAGTGGAACTACCCTAGATACTTGGCAGATAAGAAGGATGGCAAAGTGAACAAAAGGTATATTTGATATACATGTTATTGATGTGTACTTTATTAGTGTTTATAGAAAACCCCTCGGTATTTGATACTAGTTCAGTTGCTAAGAGTAGTAACTCGAAACGGGAGTTGCAAAATAAACAAAGACTAGTTGAGGACGAGGTGACGATATGTGTTGGAAATGATTCCAAGGTTGATAAGATCACCACACTACAAAAAATACACTTCTGTGATGATACATGTTTGTCACAGTAGGTCACGTTTTCTGTCATGCATGTACATCAATGACGATTTTATGACAGAATCAAGATAGTCATACCTGTGCTGTCGTAGAAGTGTTCCATGACATTACCAAAATTATCATCACGGAAGTGTCCACTTCCATGACGATAAATCACGCGTCACAGAAGTGCTTTCGTCAAGGGTGACCGACACGTGGCATCCACCGTAACGGAACATCGTTAAGCTATCAGGTCCGGTTTTGGATCCGATAACCCGTTAATAGCCCCGACCAATGGGGATTTTCCACGTGTAAAATCATCATCACCATTGGGTCATCCACTCATTGGACCCAAAGCGCATATGATACGTCGACACATGGCACGACGCAACAGAGGCCCATTCCTGTGAAAAGGCCGGCCCGTTTGACTTGGTCAAAAGGTGGCGGGCCAGCCCATGGCAAGCCTGTTAACGACATGTTCGCATATAGCCCATTTACAGCCCGCTAACCCAGGGTCTGTTTACGGCCTATCCGAATTAGGCCCAGTAGCGTCATCTGGGCCGTCCAATATAATTCCAGCCCGTTTTAACTTCCGGCCCATGTATGGCCCATTTACAGTGTCGGTGTACTAGAGTAGGGGTACCCTAGTATCCCGAACTCGTGCACGGACAGTTGCAGCACCCCGCGGCAGGGCTTGCCTGGTCACCGCCAAGATCCTCCGTGGTTCCTTTGGAGCCATTCAAGAACAAAGTATTTAACCAAGAAGACAAGGCCCCGGCAAGAGGAGCTTGCCGGGAAGGCCACTCGAGGCACGCAGAAGACAAGACCCCGGCAAGAGGAGCTTGCTGGGAAGGCTCGGAGAGCGACAAGCCTCCAAGCGCGACAAGGATTCAGCCGCGGCAAGGCACTCGCCGCGGCAGGCAACCTCTCTTCATCTCCGCTCCAGCTCAGCCATCAACGTGTCGCCATGAGACCATTCCATGCGCGCGTGTCAAGAGGCTGTGCAACCAGCGGAGAGCAGCGATAAGCGGCGCTGACAAGCTTGCCATCGTGGCGAGCGGTGGCGCACTGACGGTCTCTGTAATGCCTTTGTTTAAGCGACCTGAGACGGGCATTTAATGCTTTTGTCCCTTGCCGCCGTGGTTAGGTAGAGAACACCGTACCTTTGTACAAGTAGGTGTACCAACTACTGTTTTTCCATTTGTACCCTCCTCTATGTTGCCACCTGTCGGAGACCCCTTGAGCATATAAAAGGAGGCCCATGCGCAACGTAGAGGGGGTTCGGCCCGGTTCGACTCATTCGAGACCAGAGACACTCACGCTAGGTTTTGTAGCTCTCATCGCTCCCTAGCAAGAACACAATACATTAGACAAGCAGCAGTAGGAGTATTATCTCTCCGGAGAGCTCCGAAGCTGGGTAAACTACTCGTGTGCTCCGCCTCGATCCGCTCTTCGTGCGATCTCCGCCCCCCTCCGAACCACAAGGGACCCGGCCCGCCGGTCCCATAGGTGTTCGTGGGTCCAATCAGCCTCCCCGACATCTTTGGCGCGCCAGGTAGGGGGCGTCGAGGCTGTGTGAACCTGATCCGGCGTTCACACGTGCAACGTCTTCATCATCTTCAACATCTTCATCAACATGCCACCGAAGAAGAAAGCTTCGGCGCCAGAGCCGTCGCTGCCGTACTCCACCATCACCGGAGCAAACGGGTGGTGGAGCAGACGCGGGCGGAAGAACGGGCGCCGGCGAAGGAGTTCGTGATGCTGCCAAGTCCAAGGACAAGGCCGCGCAAACCTCGGCGTCTGCACATCCCCCGCGCCCATCTCAGGAGACGTGGGACCAACAACGTCATGGTATTCACAATACCATACGCTCGTTGGATCAAGACCGAGCTGGAGGATCTCGAGACCCTCAAGACCAGCGTGCACGCCAACGTGCTAGCACAAGCGAGATACGGTCGCCTGGACAGGATGCTGCTCCTTCTAACATAGTTAGAAGTCCGAGCATATCCCGCTCCTCGCACCGTTCACCATTGCCACCCACTACTCCAGCAGAAGCTCTGGCGAGAGCTCAATCGCTCGACTACCCTCCAACGGCCGACAAGGTCGACGAGTGGAGGGCCACAATACAGAGTCTCATCGGCTTCGCCAACGGCGACGCTCCGCGGCAACCGAGTGCATCGCTGCCACGGCAGGACGACAAGGCACGAGCCGGTGGCGACGAGACTTGTGGAGGTGCAACCACCATGCACTCTCCACCCCGAAGGCCAAGATCGCTGACTCGCCGGATCCACCTCGACGACGACTCCACCGCGTCATCGGATCCACGAGCTCGCCGCGATCAGTGCCAAGTTCTCCATGAACGACAACAAGAAGACGCTCGAACTCGCATCGAGCGTCGAAGAGAAGCGCGGCGTCAGTCCGACAAGCGCGCTGAGCCTTCTGTCGATATGCATGCGCCAAGGGAACCAGGCGACTTGCCGTACGCGGTAGGTTACCCTGCGTTCACTCGTGAGCTGCGGCAAGTCCAGTGGCCCAGTAAAAAGAACTTCAAGCCGGGCGCATCGGAGAAGTACGATGGCAGGATGCATCCGTCGGAGTTCCTCGGATCTACACCCTCGCGGTGCAAGCTGCGGGGGGACGAGACGACAAGATCCTCGCCAACTACTTCCCGCTGGTGCTCAAGCCCAATGTCAGATCTTGGCTCATGCACTTGCCGGACAGCTCCATATCCTCTTGGGAAGATTTATGCCATCAGTTTGTTGGCGCCTTCACAGGCGGCCACAAGCCTCATGGCCAAGAAAGTGACCTTCATCTGCTCGCCGAGAAGGAAGGAGAGTCCTTGCGCAAGTTCATTCAAAGATTCAGCCGTGTGCACTACAACATCCCAGATGTCCACCCCGCCATGGTGATCGCCAAGCTTCATCGTAACGCGTGGGGAACCGCAGGATGAGGGAGGAGATGGCGATGTGCAAAGTCAAGGACGTCAGTGAGCTATATGCCTTGGCCGACAAATGTGCACGTGCTGAGGAAGGGAGGAGACTCCCAGGAGAGAATGCAGAAGCAGGATCTGACAGTGAGGGTACTGCTCCGGCAAAGAAGAGCCGGCGGCGGGGCCACAGGAAGAAGAAAGGCAGAGAAGTGCTAGCTGTCGAGCAGTTCGGCAACGGAGGTGGCGACAAGAACGCCAAGGCTGGTGGCTCCGGCAAGGAGGTTGCACGACGCCAACCACTGGCCTGTGGCGGCCGCCGACAAGCGTGACGGCTCCGCAAGCGATCTTGCAAGATCCACCGCACAAAGGGCCATGACCTCCAGAGCTGCAAGAAGGTCGAGCAGCTTGTTGAATAGCGGAAGGCTGAGTACGAGCGGCGCGACAAGGAGAAGGCCCAAGAAGGTGCTGGAGGAGTTAGCAAGAAGAGACCCGGCCGGGGAGGGCGCCGCGGCAAGGCCAAGCAGCGGCAAGGAGACAGACCTCCCCGCGGCAGCGATAAGGATGAAGATGACGACGACGATGAAGATATGGATGACGACGACGCCGATGAGCAGGAGTTTTAGAAAGCTACATAGGTCCTCTGTGTTGACGGAGGTGCTTCCCTGCATAGTTCCCACCGCCAACTCAAGCAGTGGATGCGGGAGGTCAATGCAGCGGAACCATCCGTAGAGTCACGCAAGCCTCTGAAGTGGTCCAGCACGCCTATCATCTTCGATATTGAGGACCACCCTGATCACAGAATCATGGTCGGGTGCTTGCCGATGTTGGTCTCACCAACCATCCGCAACCTCAAGGTCACCAAGATGCTAGTTGACGGCGGGGCCGGCTTAAACCTGATCTCCTCCGCGGTGCTCCGAAGCTTCAGATCCTCGACAATGAGCTCGAAGAGACTGGCACATTCCAAGGAATCAATCCGGGAAGGAGCAAGCCGAAGGGGAAGATCACGTTGCCGATAACATTTGGTAGCGAGCTGAACTTTAGGACTGAGAGGGTCACATTCGACGTTGCTGATTTCCCATTGCCTTACAATGGGATACTTGGCCGTCCAGCACTCGCCAAGTTCATGGCAGCCTCTCACTACGCCTACAACTTACTCAAGATGCCAGGCCCGATAAGCGGCATCTCTGTCCATGGCGACAAGAAGGATGCTCTTATCGTGCCGACAAGATCTACCGGATGCAAAGCTGCGATGTAAAGCAAAACACTTGCCGCTGAATCTCCCGGGGGGAAGATGACCAAGTCCAAGTCCGGCAAGAGCTCTGATGCCCACTCCGGCAAGCGCACCTCTTCGGAGTGCTGCGCTACCGTCGAGGACGCACCATCGAGCTCCACCGGCAAGTGCAAGAAGAAGATGGCAGCTCCGCCAAAGACCAAGAAGGTGTCCGCCAAGGAGGACGGCACTGGTGGTACCTTCACCATCAGTGCCTCTCTCGACCCTAAATAGGAAGGCGCGCCGTTGCTTTTCTCGGGCGAATGTCGACGTGTTTGCATGGCAACCGTCGACATCCCCGGTGTTCCTAGGAAAGTGATTGAGCACCGCCTTGCCGCTTGTCCTCACGCCGCCCGTCAAGCGTAAAGTCGAAGCAAGCGTGGAGCGCCAAGAATTCATAGCGTAAGAGATCAAGAAATTGGAAGCGGCGGGCCTTGTCGAGGAGTGCTCCATCCTACGTGGTTGGCCAATCTCAGAAGTTGTGCGCCAAGGCAAATGGGAAATGGAGACTTTGTATTGACTTCACGGATGTTAATAAAGCTTGTCCCAAAGACCCGTTTCCCTTGCCGCGCATCGACCAGATTGTTGACTCCACGGCTGGATGTGATTTGCTTTCATTTCTTGATGCATACTCAAGATATCATCGATCTTCATGGCGTAAGAGGATGAGGAAAAACTGCATTCATTACTCCATGTGGCACATACCGTTTTCATACGGATGCCTTTCGGTTTGAAGAATGCTGGTTCAACGTTTGCAAGAGTAGTCCATGACGGCTTTTGAGCCGCAAATGCACGTAAATGTAGAAGCCTACATGGATGACATAGTGGTCAAGAGCAAGGACAAAGCAACTCTGGTTCAAGATTTGGATGAGACCTTTGCAAATCTACGCAAGATCAACCTCAAGCTCAACCCCGAGAAGTGCGTGTTTGGAGTCCCTTCCGGCAAGCTTCTCGGGTTCTTCGTGTCTCAGCGAGGAATTGAAGCCAATCCCGACAAGATCAAAGCCATTGAGCAGATTGAAGCACCAAAGCGCGTCAAGGATGTACGAAGACTTGCCGGTTGCGTGGCCGCTCTCAGTGGGTTTATCTCTAGGTCTGCTGAACGCGCCCTGCCATTTTTCAAGATTTTGAAAAAGGCAGGTCCAATGAAATGGACTCCCGAAGCGGAGGCTACGCTGCAGGACTTGAAGAGATACCTGTCCTCCACTCCAACACTTGTCGCACCTAAGCCAGAAGAGAAGTTGCTGCTATATATAGCGGCAACTAATCAAGTGGTTAGTGCTGCGTTAGTAGCGGAGAGGGAGGCGGATGACGAGCTAGCAACCACGGCAGACACATCCCGCGACGAGCAGGGGGCTTCGCCGACAAGCTCTGGTCCCGACAAGGACGGATCTGCGCAGACGCATGAACAGATGCAGAAAAGGATGGTGCAGCGCCCAGTTTACTTTGTCAGTTCCCTCCTGCAGGGGGCTAGGTCAAGGTACTCTGGTGTGCAGAAATTGCTTTTCGGCCTCCTCATGGCCTCGAGAAAGCTGTGCCATTACTTCCAAGCACATGAGATAACAGTCGTCACTCGCTTTCATTGAAGAGGATACCGCAGAATCCGTATAAGCAACAGGCAGGATTGTCGAGTGGGCACTGGAACTGTCAAGCTTTGGCCTCAAGTTTGAAAGCACTTCAACTATCCAAAGCAGGGCATTGGCAGAATTCATAGCAGAGTGGACGCCAACACCAGATGAAGAAATTCCAGAGACGAGCATTCCCGTCAAGGAAGCAAGCAAAGAGTGGCTGATGTACTTTGATGGTGCCTTCTCGCTGCAAGGCGCCGGTGCCGGCGTGCTGCTTGTTGCACCCACCGGAGAGCACCTCAAGTACGTAGTCCAGATGCACTTTCCCAAGGAGCAAGCAACAAACAATACTGCAGAGTATGAAGGTTTGCTTGCCGGTCTCAGGATCGCAGTGGACCTTGGGATCAAGAAGCTTATTGTCAGGGGTGACTCGCAGCTTGTCGTCCGCCAAGTGAACAAAGATTATCAGAGTCCGTTGATGGAATCCTACGTTGATGAAGTGAGAAAGCTAGAAGAACACTTTGACGACCTACAAATGGAACATGTTCCAAGAGCTCAGAATGATATTGCTGATGGCCTGTCAAAGTGCGATGCACTTAAGTCGCCTGTGGAACCAGGGATTTTTGTGCTCAAGCTAACTCAACCAACCGTAACACCATCAACTGGACAGAACAAGAAGAGGAAGTTGATCTCTGGTGACTAAATTCCGGCAGAGCTTCCTGAAGCCGCCGCCAAGAAGGTCCCCAAGATCGACACCAACAGTGCTGAGGGGCAGTCTGCTCCGACAAGCCCCGTGAGTTTGTTTCGTTGAAGCGACGCTCCCGACAAGTTTTGCTCCGGCAAGCTTGCCGGGAACATCAAGCTCGGCGAACCGCAGGTTCTTGAGAGAAGCCGATGTTCCCGCAGCAGCAGATGTGCCTTTAGTCCTTGTTGTCGAGCCGCTAGCTCCAAAGATGGGCACAAGCAGATTGTCCATTTCCTTGAGGACAGAGAACTTCCCAAGAGTAAGAAGAAGCGGAAAGAGTAGCCCGGCAGTCAAGTATGTACCAGCTTTGTCGGACAAAGACACCTTGTAAAGAAGAAGACTCAACGGGTGAAATTGAAGTGTATTTGCCGAAGATGGACAAAAGCTGTTGGCGAGAGATACATGGAGGCATATGTGGTCATCACATTGGCGCAAGAGCGCTTTGCCGGCAAAGCTTTCCCAAGAAGGTTTCTTCCGCCGACAGCCCTCCGTGATGCAACCGCACAAGTAACCAAGTGTGAAGCGTGCAGGCCCATTCTAAACAGATACACCAGCCAGCTCAAGCTCTCCAGACGATCCCTTTATCCTGGCCATTTTCGGTCCTGGGGTTTCGACATCCTCGGCCCCTTCCCCGAAGCTGTCGGGGCTTTGAGTACTTGTGCGTCGCAATCGACAAGTTCACAAAGTGGCCGGAAGTGGAAGCGATGAGGAAGGTGACAAGACAACAAGCAGTCAAGTTCTTTCAGGTCGATTGTTTGCCGCTTCGAATCCCTAACAGGAGCATCACCGACAACGGCACACAGTTTACGAGACGCACCTTCATGCAGTACGGCCAAGAACTTGTCGCCAAGGTCTGCTTTTGCTTCGCTGCTCATATGAGAAGCAACGGTCAAGCGAGAGAGGGCAATCTTTGAAGTGCTGCGCGGGCTCAAGACCGTAACTTTCGGCTGTGGCGCAAGTGCGGAAGAAACTGGATTGAGGAGCTGCCTGTGGTTCTTTGGTCGATCGTGACGACGCCAAATCGAGCCATCGCCGCACACCTTTCGCTCTAGTCTATGGAGCAGAGGCAGTTCTCCCCACGGAACTTCAGATACGGATCGCCTCGAGTGCTCGCTTATGATGAGCTTGAGCAAGAGCAGCTGCGACAAGGTGACGCTGCTCCTTGAGGAGGATCGCCTTCAGCCGCTATACGAGCCGCCGTTACCGACAAGCTTTTGCGTCGCTACCATAGCCGCAGTTAGTGCCGAAGCCTCAAGGAAGGGACCTTGTTCTTCGGGCGTGTTCAGTCCGCCAAGAATTCAAACAAGTTGACGCCGAAGTGGGAAGGCCCTTATCGGGTGAAACGAGTCACTAGGCCTGGCGCTGTCCGCCTTGAGACCGAAGATGGCATTCCGGTGAGCAACTCCTGGAACATTGAGAATCTTCGTAAGTTTTACCCACGAGTAGCGCGGTTGCGGAACCTGTTCAAGCAACCACCTTTTTTGTACAAGTCTTGCCGCTGTTGCATGTAATCCTTTGTACAAAGCCGGGCGCAAACCCCGTGCATCAGTAAAGCTCATGTGTCGCGCACAACTTGTCAAATTCATGCTTTCATCATTTTATTGCATGTTCTGGCTAACACTTTGTGCAGCACCTACACCCGGTAAGAAAAATCGGGCCGCTGGGCTCCATAACTTTATTTTCTCTTCTTTCTCTTTTCTCAAAGAAAGAAAGGCTCCCTCGCGCACAAGTTAACCAGGGGGAAGGAGAAGATAATACTATGGACCAAGCGTTGCTCGAGGAAGTTTCGAAGGTAATACTATGGACCAAGCATTGCTCGAGGAAGTTTCGCCCTATCGGGAAGCAAACGACAGAAAAGCTAAGTTGCCAAAGTTTGAGCAATCAGTTTTTAAATTTTTAAGTTATCTTCCTCGAACGATAGTACTTTGTATGGAAAACTCATGCGTAGAGGAACCAACTCGCTGACTAGTCGCAAGACTTACTTTTGTTTCGAGTCCGCTCAACAACTTAAGTGAGCTGCAGCCGGTCGCGACAAGGTTGTTCGTCGGAGGCGGCACCGCCAAGAAGTCAGCGATGTTCCGCGACTCATGCAAGGCAAAGGTGCGTGCACCGACAAGTTCCCTAAATGCGTAGGGCAGAAACGTACAAAGGAAGGAATCAAGTAGAGGAAATAACATTGCAATCATCGCCTAAGATAGAGTTATATTACAAAATAAGCTTGTCGCAGATCTAATAAATTGTTCTAAACATGATCAGCAGTGACAAGGGAAAGATAAAATTGGCGGTCTAGTCTACGCGGTCGCCATCAATCCGCTTGATCTTGTTCACCTTGTCCACAATGGGTGTGACGAGGGTTTTGAGCGCCTCCACGTTAGCATCTGGCGGCAAGGATCTGAGGACGCCGTTGAGGTTGAGGCCTGGATTGCGGAAGGCCACCTTCATCAACACCTTCTCGAGAGCTCTTGCCCAGATCTGGCGCGACTCCTCGGCCAGCTGCTTTGGGACCTCTTCCCGAGTCGGCTGGAGGCCCGTCAACACGCCCTTGAAGAATAAGCTAAGCTTGGCGCTGGGTTGGAGATGCTCATCGGAGGAGTATGCAAGATCCACCATCCCCAGCTCCATCAGCTCGTTGTGGATGTCGGCAAGAAGATTCCACAAGACCTTCATCCAATGCTCCACACTCTCCCTCAAGGCGCCTGGTGGCAACAAGATCTCGCCAGCAGCTCCTCTTTGGCTTTGATCGTCTCCAACAGGCCCACCTCCCGCCTCCTTGGCGCCGTCCAAATATCTCAAGGCTGCGTCAGAGTGGTCAGCTTCAGCTGAAGATCTGCCTTGGAATCCTTGGCGGCGTCAAGCTCCTTGCTCGTATCAGCGAGACGGCCCTGCAACTTGCCAAGAGTGTAGGCGTCCTTTTCGCGCTCGTGCTTGAGCGCGGCAAGCTCCTCGCCGCTCTTCTGGAGACTAGCCTCCAGCTGCGCCACCTTCGTCTTCAACTCTTCCTTGGCGGCCTCGGCGGCTGCGGCAGCATCCTTCGCTTCCTTAAGCGCCCCGCCAAGTGACTCCTCGCGCGTGACAAGCTCTTCCTCGTGGCTGTCCAGGTTGACCTTCCGCTGCGACAGCTTGCTTTCCTGCGCGGACAGCTTCTCGGCGGCAAGCCGCTGCTCCTCCTCAGCTGCAGCTTTCTCGAGGATGAAGGCCGCGGCGCTCTTTCGAAAGTAGCGCCCGCTCTTCCGCTTCGCCCGGAGAGCTTCTTGGTTGGCGCCCGAGCTCTTCTGCCGCTTCTCCATATCTTCTCCCACCCTCGCGACAAGTGCTTCCCGGGACTCCAACTTGGCTTGCCGGGCGGTAGAGCGACAACAGCCTTCAGCCGCTCCTCCTCAGACTACTTGCTGCTGCTGCTTGGCGCGTCCACAGCGTCGGCCAGCGGAGGCGAGCAGCTTGCCATCGAAGGTCTCTCCTTCGACCGGGCGCCTGAGCTCGACTCCTGTGGGAGTTTGATGAAGACGCCGTCGCCCGGGCCTTCAAGTAGGCGCGCCGGGCTGGGGCTCCTCGAACTGCAGCAGCTGCGGCAATGGCGGGGAGTCAGCGGTCGGTGTAGCGCCTGGCGCTCCTGCGGCCCCAGGGCCGTCAGTGCGATCGCCAGACCCCTCGCCAGCTTCTGCGGCGGCAGCCTCGGTGGCCTCCTCGCCGGCAGGCTCGTCAGCGCCGGCCTCTTCTTCCATGACGGCGGCTTCGTCAGTGTTGCCGCGCGCGTCCTCCTCGCCGGCGACCTCGATCTCCATCGGCTCTGCGCCAGACAAAGAAAGAACAGTCAAGCAAATGTTCAAAAAGAAAAACAGAAGAAAACAAGCCCAAGGGAAATTTTCGCGCAAGAGGATTACCTGCAATGGGATCTGCAGCCATGGTCTCGACCACTGGAGGGTCACTGGTGCTGTCCCTTGCCGGAGTAGCCTCCCTTGCCGGAGGATGCTCCCTTGCCGGAGAATCCTCCCTTGGCGGCGTAGTTGAAGCAGATAGAATTTCAGGGGCGGCTTCCGAGCCCTCCTGATGAGGCTGCTCTGCTCCTACACAAACCAACAGTCAGATATCAATGAAGAAGGAGCACCCATGCACACCTAACAGTAAGGAGAAAACCGCATACTTACCCTGGGGGCTGTGTTGGGGGCTGCTCTGAGGAAGGGTTGCCGGATCCGGCAAGGGGGTCTCAGACGCGCCTCCTGTTGCCACGGGTGGATCGTCCTCAACGACAACCACCGGGGTCTTGGCCCTCTTCGACGCTCTCTGGGCCAGCATCCTAGAAATGAAAGAGTTCAGAACGAAGCAAATCAGATTCAAGATGAAGCAACAAAATTGAAGAAATACAAGCACAATATTGAAGCTTACTCTTCTTCTTCCTCCTCGGAGTTGAGCGCGGAGAAATCAAACTCCGGCTCACCTCCAGTCTGACGAGGCGGGAGGTGGGCTCTCTTGGCCGCTTAAGCGGAGGCGTCGGCGGTGGCACAGGAGGATTCAACCCCGTGTGTCGCAGCAGCGTGGGGTGCTCCAGCAACATCGCTTGTCATGAGAGCGCTGCGCGGGCGCTGTGGCTATGGTCCCATCTGCCGCCCGTCTCGTCTCCGCCTTGCGGAGACGCCTCTTTATGGCGGAGCAGGGGCTCCGTTCGGCAAGCCGCTGGGTGGCGGGAAGAAGCGCCCTCGGCTGGTCCGCTCGACTCGGCCTCGGGCTCGGCAAGCTCTTCCTCACCGGCGAGCTCCCTTCGCTCGGCAAGGCTTGCCGCCTTTGCTGCGTCTGCCTCCTCCACGGTGTACCCGAAGACACCAGCGGTAGCAGCTGCTGCCGCCTCCTCCAACCTTGTGGCAATGCGCACCATCTCTTCGTCAGTGGTGTCGCGGGTGAGCTTCTTCTGCTCGTCGGAGCGGATCGGCACTTCTTCCAAGATGTCGAAGAACTGCTGCACGATGTCGTCGGAAGGCTCTTGCCAGGTTGGAACGATCCCATGGGAATCACACAACGGCATCATGGCGCGGATGCGGTCGAGCGCAGAGTTGTTGCACAATGGGACGACCCCCCTCGGCAACCTAAACCACTCGGGGTGATCGGGGTCATTCTTGAACAGCTCTAGCAGCATCGCATCCAACTCCAAGACGGTGAAATTCCAATTGAGACCCGGGCGCAGCCTCATGATGTCTGCCGCATTTTGGAACTCCCAAGCAGGCCTCCTCCTTTCCTGCAAGGGAAGCGTCTGCGGCGAAGGAAATCTCGCCAACTGCGCCTCACGGTGAGTCCGCAAGCCTGAGGCGCAAAATCCGGGCACAGCTATCTTCAACCTAGCATCCTCCGGCGCCAAGTTGCTCCAATCGTTGCCGCGCACTATTGGGGTTTGGCGCACGGCAGTGAAGGGCTGCGGGTTCTCCTCTACGATCCAACACCAATTGGCTCTCCACTCCTCCCACTTTCTGCGGAACTCTCCTTCCAGATAGGCCTCCTTCTTGCCGACCACAGAGACCCAAGCAATCCCTCCCAAGACAGCGGCTCCACTCTCTCTCAGCTGGGCATGAAGAAGTGGCGGAAGAGGGCTACGTTGGGGTGGATCCCGACAAAGTTTTCGCAAAGGTGTGCGAAAACTGCCATGGTCAGAATGGCGTTGGGGGTGAAATCAAGGAGACGGAACCGGTATGTGTTCATAATGTCGCAAAAGAATTGAAAAGGCGGGCGAGCCCGCAATATAAGAAAAGGGCATATATAGGATACCCAGTTGGGGCTAATTCCGAAGCGGTGGCGGGGAGTACCTTCGTGCGCGGATGCGCACGCGTCTCCGTCGACCAGAAGAGGTAGAAGCCCTCCCTCAGCTCCTTTGCGTCGAGCTGGGGGGAGAAGATGGCCCGCTCCTTCCACAGCGCAGCGAGCCACTGCGCCGTCTCGACTTCACGCCTTTCCCTTGTCGGCTTTGAGCCATGGCGGAGGCGGTGGAGGAGGTCGACGGCGTTGAGTGTGCTGGTGGCGAAAGGGGCGGCTGCTCTCTTCGCCTTTGGAGAAGAAGGGGGCGGCGGTGGTTTTCGTGACAAGACAGCAATGGCGAGGTAGGCGGCCTGCCCCTTTTTCCCCGTTTATAAGGAGGGAGAGGGGGCGGACGTTCCGCTTTTCCTAATAAAGAACCCCCCACGATCTCTCGCACGACGCCACGTTCGGTGCGTGCCGTTAGTGGGGGACGTGGTGGGTCCGGGGCAAGTAACGGCGTGATCAAGGCCGCGTGTGACCGTGCACTGTTTTGGGCCTGGCCCAACAACGCTCGGCACCGTGTGTGGCCCAGGCCCGGGGGCTCCTGTTGGTGTACTAGAGTAGGGGTACCCTAGTATCCCGAACTCGTGCCTGCAGACGATTCTGACACCCAGCGGCGAGCTTGCTGGTCACCGCCAAGATCCTCCGTGGTTCCTTTGGATCCATTCAAGAACAAAGTATTTAACCAAGAAGACAAAGCCCCGGCAAGAGGAGCTTGCCGGGAAGTCCACTCGGGGCACGCAGAAGACAAGACCCCGGCAAGAGGAGCTTGCTGGGAAGGCTCGGAGAGCGACAAGCCTCCAAGCGCGACAAGGATTCAGCCGCGGCAAGGCACTTTCGCCATGGCAGGCAACCTCTCTTCATCTCCGCTCCAGCTCAGCCATCAACGTGTCGCCATGAGACCATTCCATGCGCGCGTGTCAAGAGGCTGTGCAACCAGCGGAGAGCAGCGATAAGCGGCGCTGACAAGCTTGCCATCGTGGCGAGCGGTGGCGCACCTGACGGTCTCTGTTGCACTGTTTAAGCGACACAGACGGGCATTTAATGCTTTTGCCCCTTGCCGTCAGGGTTAGGTAGAGAACACTATACACTGTACAAGTAGGTGTACCAACTATTGTTTTTCCATTTGTACCCTCCTCTATGTTGCCACCTGTCGGAGACCCCTTGAGCATATAAAAGGAGGCCCATGCTCAACGTAGAGGGGGTTCGGCCCGGTTCGACTCATTCGAGACCAGAGACACTCACGCTAGGTTTTGTAGCTCTCATCGCTCCCTAGCAAGAACACAATACATCAGACAAGCAGCAGTAGGAGTATTATCTCTCCGGAGAGCTCCGAAGCTGGGTAAACTACTCGTGTGCTCCGCCTCGATCCGCTCTTCGTGCGATCTCCGCCCCCCTCCGAACCACAAGGGACCCGGCCCGCCGGTCCCATAGGTGTTCGTGGGTCCGATCAGCCTCCCCGACATACAGCCCACGGCAAGCCTCTTATCGGCATGTTCGCATATAGCCCATTTACAGCCCGCTAACCCAGGGCTCGTTTACGTCCTATCCGTATTAGGCCCAGTAGTGCCATCTGGGCCGTCCAATATAACTCCAGCCCATTTTAACTTCCGGCCCAAGTATGGCCCATGACGTCTTTCGGCCCATATGAGGCCCTTATTACTCCCGGCCCATTAACGGCCCGTGGTAAACTGGCCCGTAATTAACAGTGTATTACTTTATACCCATTAATGGCACGTGGTGAAACTGGCCCGTAATGAAAAGTGTTTCACTTTATACCGATTAACGGCCCATTATTCCGTTGGGCCGTTTCCGGCCCATGTTATCTTTCGGCCTTCTCAGGGCCCATTTATTCTTGGGCTCATTTCCAGCATTCGCTTACTTACGGCCCGTTACTGTCATTATTTGCTTGTGGGCCAAATTCAGCCTGTGGTTACACTTGGCCCATTTGTGGCCTGTTAATATGTTGGGCCGTTTTCATAGCGTCATCAAATACGACCGATTAACGACGGCCCGTTATGGTCGGCCCATGAACGGACGATTTCAACTCTAGCCCATTTACGGCCATAATGTGGTCTGTTATTGGCCCATGTTTGGACAACTGATCATACGGCCCGTAGAAGGCCCATTGATGATACGGCCTGTAGAAGGCCCATTGTGTCTACGGCCCATATAAGGCCAATTGTTTCTGCGCCACGTAGAAGGCCCATTGTTTCTACGGCCATTAGAAGGCCCATTGTTTCTACGGCCCGTAGGAGGCCCATGTTAACTACAGCCGGTGGGCATCAAAGTTTGCCACCAGTGCAAATATAGGGAACACCCTACACTATACAAAAAGAGCTTGCTGTTTTCTTCAACCGGTGGCTTCACGTTAAGAACAAATTTTGTATCGCACCAAAACGAATTACAACTATAAAACAAAAGTTAATAGTCTAGCAGAAGGTGGCGATTCCACCATTTTTTCCATAGCTCGCTGAAAAGTTGATGTCGGTGGGAAACGACACCTATGGGATCACTGAAATCCCTACTGCGGTTGCGGGGCGCGGGGATCGTGAGAAGAGCAGGACTAGCAGACAGCACAAAGGGGATTTACCTAGGTTCGGGCCGCAAAGATGCTTAAAACCCTGCGATCCTGCTTTGGTGGATGTATTTAGTGTTCTTGAGCTCTCGAACTAGCTCTGGGTGTTGCCAGGTTCGAAAGAGCCGAATCCTTCTCCCGTGCGCCATGGGCCTCCTTTTATAGGCGAAAGGGGCTGCCACAGTGGCAAACAGGAGGTGGAAAGTGCTACAGCGCTGTGAGGTTATCGCTGGTATTACAGGATAAAGCCCATTTAATGCGAGGCTTAGGTTTCCCTTCACTTTATCAGGGACGGGGGCAAGGCCCGTCCCGTCTGTCGCCGCTCCTCCTTGTGTCGACACGTGCCCTGGCCAGCGATGCGTGTAGCGCCATGTAGGCAGGCAGGCAGCTGAGGTGGCGAGATGGTGGAGTCTTCACGAAGGGCTGCGTGTTGCCACGGAGGTGCCTGCTCAGCTGGTTGGGTCGGCAGCTGCATGCGAACAGCGGCGGAAGCTTGGTTGGAGTGGACCTGGCGGTGGCCCTGCTGGTGTTCTTGGTGAGGGCCTTGCCGGGTGGCCCGGCAAGGGTCTTGCCGTGTGGCCCGGCAAGGGTCTTGCCGTGGCGCGCTGTCGTCCCCGGCAAGATTGGTGGCCTTCCTCGACAAGGATCTTGCCGAGGACCAACGTCTTCTAATCCTCATCTGATCTTGAATATGTCTTCACAAAGATCTGCATGCCACCATAGGGGTGCCTTCCCGAGCCCTGACCCCACGTGGATGATGGCGTTGGGGACCGTTGGCTCAAGGGTGGCTCGCTCCGCTGGTGTGGGGCGAGTTGCCCCGGCAAGGGTCTTGCCGGTGCCGCTGAGGATGCCCCGGCAAGGGTCCTTGCCGGGGAAACCTGCTTCGTCCATCCGATCTCTGTGGCCTTCGTCCTTGTCGTTGCTTTGCTTGTTTTGTGCCTTCGGCTTCTCTCCGACTTACCTTTCTTGCCCCGTTATGCGTGGCCGTGGCGGGCGGCTCTGACTGCCCGTGCACAAGTAAAGGGGTCAAAAGCAGAGCCCTTACTTTTGTACACCGACAGGAGCACCCGATCCTAGGCCACACATAAGCACAACACGTTGTTGGGCCAGGCCCGAAATGGTGTGGGGAGTCAGGGCGCATTTTACCGCGGTAACTGCTCCATCTGCTGCGCTTCTCCACGACCCGCGTCGAACGCGCGACATGGGGGTCATGTGCATGCATGACGAAGCATGCTGGCGTCATCTCGTGGTGGACAGTAAAGAGGCGGCTTGCGTGTCTCTTTGAGACCGCAGGGCCGCTGCTCATTTACTGCCCTCGCTCGGGAACTGTCGCTCCATGCGTCCCACTGCGCCTATCCCTCGTGCCATGTTCGCTACATGCTTGATGCAGGGCAAATGACAGGTGTGCGGGATGTGGGAAGTCGCACGCGTGCGTGGGTCGATTCCCATGCGCCTTCAATGGAGCGGGGAGGGCGGTCGACGGCCCCGCTTGCTGTCACTCCAACGGGCCGGATTGGCCGAGAGGGGGCGGCCGAGCCTCGCCCCCGCCCCTTTATAAAGAGGGGAGCGGGAGGAACGGTGCCTCTCAACTCTTCGCCATCTACCTCTCCCCATTCCTGCTTCCTTCTTTCTTCTGCCATGGCGAGGGGGCGTGGCGACGCTTCATCGGTGGCGGCGAGGGTCTCGGCTCGACAGTGCATCGCCCCTCCCCAAGAGCTCGTAGTGCCGAAACCGGCCGCGAGAGGGAGGGGGAGGGGGCGAGGTCGAGGCCGTCGTGCGCTCGAGGGAGAGGAGGATGGGGCGGCAGATCGGCTTCGCCTCCGCCAGCGGCCCCTCCTCCGATGGAGGGCCATGTCGGGGACAACCCTTGCGAGTTCTTCGTCAGGCTGCGCCAGCCATCACGTCGTCGCCTTCACCTCCCAACTCCATTTGCAAGGGTGATGGAGCTGGATCCGCCGCAGGCACTGCGGCTGCATATGAGGGGTTGTGGGAATAGTGGCACATGGGCCGACACCGAGTTCCCTGCCCCTCACGTCATGTATATCCACCGAGGGTGGAAGACCTTCGCTCGCCTCTACATCTTGACGGAGGGGCTCACTCTCCATTTTAAACTAATGGAGAATGGCCTCCTCTTTGTCAAGATCTTCGGGCACTTCGGGACTCGCATAAGGTGCTGCGTGGAGAGCTCTTATGATGATGAAGATTCCTCCTCGAGCGAGAGTGGCGAGGAAGACAATGAAAGTGACCATGAGGCTAGCGGACGGCAAGATGATGGGTCCGACTAGGCGTCGAGCGCCGCTCCGAGCGGCACCGGCGACCCCATCATCCGTGTTGCCGGCTCCTTGAACTTCTCGGGGTCGTCTCCTTGGGCGGCTGGCGTTGGAAGAGGAAGAGGGCGGGCGGCAAGGCCATCAAGTCGGAGTACGCGGGCACCGACGCCTTCGTCGCGTATTGACGTCCTGCCGCCTCTTCTTCGAGCTCTGCCTCCGGCGCCGCCATCACCATCCAGCCCTTGGACGGCCACCGAGATGTTCCCTTGGTGTCTTCTACCACTCGTAGCTCGCCTAGGCGCCCCTTTTGCCCTTCTGCTTTCTTGCTCCATTTCCTGAGGAGAGGGATAAGAAAGGGATTACGGGCACCTTATCTCTTTTTAGTCTTGTAAGCCTTCGGGCCTTTGCTAGATTTAGAACTTGTAATCCCCATGTTCATGTTTTTCATTCCATATGAACTGTACCTATACGGGATGTTTTTTAACGAAAAAGGGTGTTTGCCGGGTTTTTCGTTCGCAGGTGGAACGCACGACAAGGAGTGAATCCTTGCTACCTTTAAGATAAACGTTTTCTTGCCCGGCAACAGGCCTTGCCGTCCCCCACTTCGCTCAACTTTTATCACGCCCTTGGCGGAGGCAGGGATGAAGTGGGCTTAGGCTCCTCGTTTTATCTCCTTGCTGCCACGACTACGACTAAACTCAGTCCTAGGAGATGAGTCCTAGGGTCCGGAATGAGGGGAGCATGGGAGCCTAAGGATAAAACGAGGTTTCACATACCTCAGTCCATAACGAAACGCATGATAGAGGATAGAAGACTTATCTGGATCTGCAGCCCCCAGCAACCTTGGCTTGCCGCGGATGGATCCTTGCTCTTGTACCCCCCGGCAACTTTGGCTTGCCGGGGCTCGGACGCCGGTCCGTCCCCTTTCTTCCAAAGCAGCTCGGTAAGGATATTCATGTGCCCTACGAACCAAATAAGATAGAGAAGAACAGAGAGACGCGCACTCGACCTCTAAGCTAAGGGTTCGCAGCCGCTAAGCACTATCAACCCTAACCGAGGAAGACACTCGACCTAGCATGCATGCTATAACTTAGGCGCCCGGTAACCGTTTATTTATGCTCAGGGTCTGCGCCTGGCTTTGTACAAAGGGTTGCATGCCTTGCCGGCAAGGCTTGTACAAAAGGGTGGCTTGCCGGGGGGCCCGGCAACCGCG
Source organism: Aegilops bicornis (assembly GCA_021605145.1). Taxonomy (NCBI): domain Eukaryota; kingdom Viridiplantae; phylum Streptophyta; class Magnoliopsida; order Poales; family Poaceae; genus Aegilops; species Aegilops bicornis. The sequence goes on along the minus strand of CM038671.1, from coordinate 771,872,484 downwards.
CCTTATGGGTAAAACTTGCGGAGATGCTCGATGTTCCAGGAGTTGCTCACTGGACTAACATCTTCGGTCTCCAGCCAGACTATGATGTCTACTACACAACCTTCTTCTTGTAGACATTGTTGGGCCTCCAAGTGCAGAGGTTTGTAGGACAGTAGCAAATTTACCTCAAGTGGATGACCTAAGGTTTATCAATCCGCGGGAGGCGTAGGATGAAGATGGTCTCTCTCAAACAAGAGAGAATTCCTTATTTGGCCCTTTCTTAAAACTTGCTTCCTTATTTGGCCCCGAAAAATATCTTCTTCCTTATTCGACACTAGACGTAAATTTTATTCCCTATTTGACACTTCCATCTATTTTGTGCACCAACGGTGTTAAATGTGACATGGAAAGACCATTTTGCCCCTATATTGTATTTAGGTGATTTGCTGCTGATTACACTAGTACTCTTACAATCTAATTGGTGTATGTGCTAGTAGGTCCAGTTCGATTGAGCACCTAGGTACATAACAGTTGTACTGTATGTCCTGTATACGGCAAAAAAAATTGTACATCCTGTATGTTCCACATGTACCATGTATAACGTCGCCAACCATTCGATTAGTTGTAGAAACTTGCGCCAGCATCCGAGTATAGTACTTTCGATTTCATCAGTCCATGACACAACTTCCATCACAAACCAATCAAGATGGCAGCGTTTGCTTTGTTTACACCAGGTATAAACAAATGAATTAGGATTTTTTTGATTCTCCATCTCAGGTACAAAATGGAACTATTCCAAGTTTGTAGTACCAAGGTGTGTTAGTGCTCGGACGTGTATTCGTTCTTGTTGCCGCCGGCCGCTCCCAGCTTGGCCGGCTGAGGCCAGGGTGCCCAGCACTGTGGCCACGTCCCTCTACACGGTGGGCCGCAGGCAGCGAGCTCCCACCGCCCTCGTACTGCCTCGATCACTTCGGTGTTGGTCAGCTCACGGCGGTGGGGAGGGACATAGAGAGGACTACAGCAGTAGTGGCCTGGTTGGGCTTGTTGGCAGGTTGACACCAGCGTCTCCTTGCCGTGGGCCTACTCATGGGCAAACAGAGGGAAGTGCATCTCGGGTGGAGAGAGGCGGCGCACTGGGAGACAGGGGCATGGCGGAGGGGCGTTATTAGATTAATGGAGTATTAGGTTTATCTAGAGCAAATCACCTAAATACAATATCAGGGGCAAAATGGTCTTTTCATGTCACATTTAACACCGTTAGAGCCCAAAATGGACGTAAGTGTCAAATAGGGAATAAAATTTACATTTAGTGACGAATGAGGAAGAAAATATTTTTAGGGCCAAATAAGGAAGCAAATAATAAGCAAGGGCCAAATAAGGAATTCTCTCCTCAAACAACCCTGCAACCAAATAGCAAAGAGTCTCTTGTGTCCCCAACATACCCAATACATTGGTAAATTGTATAGGTGCACTAGTTCGGTGAAGAGATGGTGATACAAGTGCAATATGGATGGTAGATATAGGTTTTTGTAATCTGAAAATATAAAAACAGCAAGGTAACAAGTGGTAAAAGTGAGCGTAAACGGTATGGCAATGCTAGGAAACAAGGCCTAGGGTTCATACTTTCAGTAGTGCAAGTTTTCTCAACAATAATAACATAATTGGATCATATAACTATCCCTCAACATGCAACAAAGATTCACTACAAAGTCACTAATAGTGGAGAGCAAACGAAGAGATTATGGTAGGGTACGAAACCACCTCAAAGTTATTCTTTCTAATCAATCAATTGGGCTATTCCTATAAGAGTCACAAACAGCCGTAGAGTTCGTACTAGAATAACACCTTAAGACACAAATCAACCAAAACCCTAATGTCACCTAGATACTCCAATGTCACCTCAAGTATCCGTGGGTATGATTATACGATATGCATCACACAATCTCAGATTCATCTATTCAACCAACACATAGAACCTCAAAGAGTGCCCCAAAGTTTCTACCGGAGAATCAAGACAAAACGTGTGCCAACCCTTATGCATAAGTTCATGGGCGGAACCCGCAAGTTGATCACCAAAACATACATCAAGTGAATCATGTGATATCCCATTGTCACCACAGATACGCATGACAAGACATACATCAAGTGTTCTCAAATCATTAAAGACTCAATCCGATAAGATTACTTCAAAGGGAAAACTCAATCCATTACAAGAAAGTGGAGGGGGAGAAGCAACATAAGATCCAACTATAATAGCAAAGCTCGCGATACATCAAGATCGTGCCAAATCAAGAACACGAGAGAGAGATCAAACACATAGCTACTGGTACATACCCTCAGCCCCGAGGGTGAACTACTCCCTCCTCGTCATGGAGAGCACCGGGATGATGAAGATGGCCACCGGTGAGGGTTCCCCCCTCTGGCAGGGTGCCGTAACAGGGTCCTGATTGGTTTTTGGTGGCTACAGAGGCTTGCGGCGGCGGAACTCCAGATCTATTCTCGTATTCGAAGTTTTTAGGGTACGTGGGTATATATGGGTGAAAGAAGTATGTCGGTGGATGCTACCTCTTGAGAACTGCGTTGGATTTCCCCGAAGAGGAGAGGATGATGCAGCGAAGTAGCGTAAGTATTTCCCTTAGTTTTTGAGAACCAAGGTATCAATCCAGTAGGAGGCCATCCTCGTACCTCCACAAAACGATAGCTCCTCGCAACCAACGCGATTAGGGGTTGTCAATCCCTTCACGGTCACTTACGAGAGTGAGATCTGATAGAGATGATAAATAATATTTTTGGTATTTTTGGTATAGAGATGCAAAGTAAAAGTAAAAGGCAAAGTAAAAACAAAGCAAGTATAAAAGTGATGGAGATTGATATGATGAGAATAGACCCGGGGGCCATAGGTTTCACTAGTGGCTTCTCTCAAGAACATAAGTATTCTACGGTGGGTGAACAAATTACTGTTAAGCAATTGACAGAATTGAGCGTAGTTATGAGTATATCTAGGTATGATCATGTATATAGGCATCACGTCCGTGACAAGTAGACCGAAACAGTTCTGCATCTACTACTATTACTCCACTCATCGACCGCTATCCAGCATGCATCTAGAGTATTAAGTAAAAAACAGAGTAAAACCTTAAGCAAGATGACATGATGTAGAGGAATAAATTCATGCAATATGGTAAATACCCCATCTTGTTATCCTCGATGGCAACAATACAATACGTGCCTTGCAACCCTTTACATCCTTTGGGTAAGGACACCGCAAGATTGAACCAAAAGCTAAACACTTCTCCCATTGCAAGAACTACCAATCTAGTTGGCCAAACCAAACAGATAATTCGAAGAGACTTGCAAAGATAACCAGTCATACGTAAAAGCATTCAGAGAAGATTCAAATATTATTCATAGATAAGCTGGATGATAAACCCACAATTCATCGGTCTCAACAAACACACCGCAGAAAGAAGATTACATCGAATAGATCTCCACGAGAGAGGGGGAGAACATTGTATTGAGATCCAAAAAGAGAGAAGAAGCCATCTAGCTACTAGCTATGGACCCGAAGGTCTGAAGTAAACTACTCACTCTTCATCAGAAGGGCAATGGTGATGATGTAGAAGCCCTCCATGGTGGATGCCCCCTCCGACAGACTCCTAACAGGCCCCAAGATGGGATCTCGTGGATCTGAGGAAGTTGCGGCGGTGGAATTAGGTTTTGGCTCCTGTTACGATCGTTTGAAGTACGTAGGTATATATAGGAGGAAGGAGTACGTCGGTGGAGCAATAGGGGGCCCACGAGGCAGGGGGCGCCCTAGGGGGGGCGCGCCCCCACCCTCGTGACCGCCTCTTTTGTTCCTTGGAGTAGGGTCCAAGTCCCCTGGATCACGTTTAGTGAGAAAATCACGGTTCCGAAGGTTTCATTCCGTTTGGACTCCGTTTGATATTCCGTTTCTTCGAAACACTGAAATAGGCAAAAAAAACAGCAATTCTGGGATTGGGCCTCCGGTTAATAGGTTAGTCCCAAAAATAATATAAAGGTGGAAAATGAAGCCCAATATAGTCCAAAACAGTAGATAAAGTAGCATGGAGCAATCAAAAATTATAGATACGTTGGAGACGTATCAGGCATCCCCAAGCTTAATTCCTGCTCGTCCTAGAGTAGGTAAATGATAAAAAGAGAATTCTTTATGCAGAGTGATATTTTGGCATAATTTCAACGTAAATCTTCTTAATTGTGGTATGAATATTCAGATCCGAAAGATTCAAGACAAAAGTTCATATTGACATAAAAATAATAATACTTCAAGCATACTAATCAAAGTAATCATGTCTTCTCAAAATAGCATGGCAAAAGAAAGTTCATCCCTACAAAATCATATAGTTAGGCTATGCTTCATTTTCGAAGATGTTCCCAACTTCTATACCCCCGATGACAAGCCAAGCAATTGTTTCATACTTACATAATCTCAAACTTTTTCAACCTTCACGCAATACATGAGCGTGAGCCATGGATATAGCACTATGGGTGGAATAGAATATGATGATGGGGACTGTGTGGAGAAGACAAAAAAGGAGAAAATCTCACATTGACAAGGATAATCAACGGGGTATGGAGATGCCCATCAATTGATGTCAACATGAGGAGTAGGGATTGCCATGCAACGGATGCACTAGAGCTATGAATGCTCAACAAAAGAAAATTAGTGGGTATGCATCCAACTTGCTTGCTCATGAAGACCTAGGGCATTTGAGGAAGCCCATCGTAGGAATATACAAGCCAAGTTCTATAATGAAAAATTCCAACTAGTATGAAAAAGATAACTTATGAGACTCACTATATTGAAAACATGGTGCTACTTTGAAGCACAATATATGAGACTCACTACATGAAGAACAAGGTGCTACTTTGAAGCACAAGTGTGGAAAAAGAGATAGTAACATTGCCCTTTTTATTTCCTTTTTTTGGGCCTTTATTTTTTTATTTTTGGCCGTTCTCTTTTTTTTGGGCAATGCTCTAATAATGATGATCATCACACTTGTATTGATTACAACATATGAATTACAACTCGAAACTAGAACAAGATATGACTCTATATGAATGCCTCCGTGATGTGCGGGATGTTGCAATGAATCAAGAGTGACATGTATGAAAAATAATGCATGGTGGCTTTGCCACAAATACGATGTCAACTACATGATCATGCAATGGCAATATGACAAAAGTAAAGTATGTCATGATGATGATGAGCGGAACGGTGCAAAATTGCATGGCAATATATCTCGGAATGGCTATGGAAATGCCATAATAGGTAGGTATGGTGGCTGTTTTGAGGAAGGTATAAGGAGGTTTATGTGCGATAGAGCGTATCATATCACGGGGTTTGGATGCACCGGCGAAGTTTTCACCAACTCTCAAGGTGAGAAAGGGCAATGCACGGTACCGAAGAGGCTAGCAAAGGCGGAAAGGTAAAAGTGCGTATAATCCATGGACTCAACATTAGTCAAAAGAACTCATATACTTATTGCAAAAATTTAGAAGTCATCAAAAATCAAGTACTACGCGCATGCTCTTGGGGGATAGATTGGTAGGAAAAGACCATCGCTCGTCCCCGACCGCCACACATAAGGATGCACAAGCCAGGTACACTTCATGTTTCAAATTGTTACACAACTTTAACCATACGTGCATGCTACGTGACTTGCAAACTTCAACACAAGCATTTCTCAAATTCACAACTACTCAACTAGCACGACTTTGATATTATCACCTCCATATCTCAAAACAATTATCAAGCATCAAACTTATCTTAGTATTCAACGCACTCAAAAAAGTTTCACATATCTTGAATACCAAGTATATTAATATTAAGCAAATTACCATGCTATTAACGACTCTCAAAATAATCTAAGTGAAGCATGAGAGATAAATAGTTTCTTTAAAACAAATCCACCACCATGCTCTAAAAGATCTAAGTGAAGCACTAGAGCAAAAATTATCACGCTCAAAAGATATAAGTGAAGCACTATGAGCAAAACTATCAAGCTCAAAAGATATAAGTGAAGCACATAGAGTATTCTAGCAAATTCCAATTTATGTATGGCTCTCTCAAAAGGTGTGTACAACAAGGATTATTGTGGTAGACTAACAAGCAAAGACACAAATGATACAAGATGCTCCAAGCAAAACAGATATCATGTGGTGAATAAAAATATAGCTCCAAGTAAATTACCCATGGAAGTAGACGAAAGAGGGGATGCCTTCCGGGGCATCCCCAAGCTTTGAATTTTTTGTGTCCTTGGATTATCTTGGGGGTGCCATGGGCATCCCCAATCTTAGGCTCTTGCCACTCCTTGTTCCATAATCCATCAAAAGGATTTACCCAAAACTTGAAAACTTCACAACCCAAAACTCAATAGAAATCTCGTGAGCTCCATTAGAGAAAGAAAACAAAAGACTACTTTAAGGTACTGTAATGAACTCATTCTTTATTTATATTGGTGTTAAACCTACTGTATTCCAACTTCCCTATGGATCATAAACTATTTTACTAGCCATAGATTCATCAAAATAAGCAAACAACACACGAAAAACAGAATCTGTCAAAAACAGAACAGTCTGTAGTAATCTGTAACTAACGCAAACTTCTGGAACTCCAAAAAATCTACCAAAATTAGACGACCTAGACAATTTGTTTATTGATCATCAGCAGTTGGAATCAGTATTTTATCACGTTCTGGTGATTTTTAATGATTCGGGCACTGAGCAAGATCAAATAACTATCATCCAAGAAGATCCAATAGGTCTAGCTTGGCACAAACACTAATTAAAACATAAAACCACATCTAAACAGAGGTTAGATGGATTATTTATTACTAAGCAGCAAGGAAAAATATTGGGTTGTCTCCCAACAAGCGCTTTTCTTTAAAGCCTTTTTAGCTAGGCATTGAGATTTCAATGATGCTCACAAGAAAGACAAGAATTGAGGCACAAAGAGAGCATCATAAAACATGTGACAACACACTTAAGTCTAACATACTTCCTATGCATAGGCATATTATAGGCAAACATCGTAGCATGGAAATTTCTATAACCATATTTTACTCTCTCATAATAATTACATATGGGATCATAAGCCAATTCAACGAAATAGCTATCACATAAAATATTTTCAACACGATCCACATGCATGAGAAGTTGACACTCTTCCAGAATAGTGCGATTATCATTAACTAAAGTCATGATTTCTCCAAGCCCATTTTTATCAAAAATTTCATAAGATAGAATGTTATCCAAATATGTGGGATCTAAAGTTGACACTCTTCCAAACCCACTTTCAATATTATTGCAAATACTATTATCAATTTCATATTCATCATAGGGATTAAATAAATTTTCAAGATCATAAGAAGAATCTCCCTAATCATGACTATTGGACATAGAAAAACTAGCATCCCCAAGCTTAGGGTTTTGCATATTATTAGCATAATTTACATCAATAGAATTTATAATAAAATCATTGCAATCATGCTTTTTATTCAAAGATCTATCGTGAAGCACTTCATCACAATTTTCAGATTCTGGATTTCAGGCAAAAGCTTATAAAGATAATCTAGTGCATCCGAATCACTAGGAATTGGTTCATCATAATTGGATATCTTAAAAAGATTGGCAAGCGGATGAGGATCCATAGATATTAGCTTCTTTGTTTAGGAATAAATACTCAACTATTTCAACCAAGTGAGAAAACGAGCCAAGAAAGACATCAAGGCGAACGGAAAAGAGAGAGGGCGAATAAAATGGAAAATGTGAAATGGGGGAGAGAAAAACAGGAGGCAAATGGCAAATAATGTAATGTGAGAGATAGGGATTGTGATGGGTACTTGGTATGGTTGACTTGCTCTTGCGTGAGCCTCCCCGGCAACGGCGCCAGAAATTCTTCTTGCTACCTCTTGAGCACTGCGTTGGATTTCCCCGAAGAGGAGAGGATGATGCAGCAAAGTAGCGTAAGTATTTCCCTCAGTTTTTGAGAACCAAGGTATCAGTCTAGTAGGAGGTCATGCACACGTCCCTTGTACTTGCACAAAACGATAGCTCCTCGCAACCAACGCGATTAGGGGTTGTCAATCTCTTCACGGTCACTTACGAAAGTGAGATCTGATAGAGATGATAAATAATATTTTTGGTATTTTTGGTATAGAGATGCAAAGTAAAAAGTAAAAGGCAAAGTAAAAGAAAAGCAAGTATAAAAGTGATGGAGATTGATATGATGAGAATAGACCCGGGGGCCATAGGTTTCACTAGTGGCTTCTCTAAAGAACATAAGTATTCTACGGTGGGTGAACAAATTACTGTTGACCAATTGACAGAATTGAGCATAGTTATGAGTATATCTAGGTATGATCATGTATATAGGCATCACGTCCGTGACAAGTAGACCGAAACGATTCTGCATCTACTACTATTACTCCACTCATCGACCGCTATCCAACATGCATCTAGAGTATTAAGTTAAAAACAGTAACGCCTTAAGCAAGATGACATGATGTAGAGGAATAAGTTCATGCAATATGATAAATACCCCATCTTGTTATCCTCGGTGGCAACAATACAATACGTGCCTTGCAACCCTTTACATCACTGGGTAAGGACACATAAAGATTGAACCCAGAGCTAAACACTTCTCCCATTGCAAGAACTACCAATCTAGTTGGCCAAACCAAATGGATAATTCGAAGAGACTTGCAAAGATAACCAATCATACATAAAAGAATTCAGAGAATATTCAAATATTATTCATAGATAAGCTGGATCATAAACCCACAATTCATTGGTCTCAACAAACACACCGCAAAAAGAAGATTACATCGAATAGATCTCCACAAGAGAGGGGGAGAACATTGTATATATTGAGATCCAAAAAGTGAGAAGAAGCCATCTAGCTACTAGCTATGGACCCGAAGTTCTGAAGTAAACTACTCACACTTCATCGGAAGGGCTATGGTGATAATGTAGAAGCCCTCCATGGTGGATGCCCCCTCTGGCGGAGCTCCGGAACAGGCCCCAAGATGGGATCTCGTGGATACAGGAAGTTGCGGCGGTGGAATTAGATTTTTGGCTCCTGTTCTGATCGTTTGGGGGTACGTAGGTATATATAGGAGGAAGGAATACGTCGGTGGAGCAACAGGAGGCCTAGGGGGGCACACCCCCCACCCTCGTGACCGCCTCTTTTGTTCCTTGGAGTAGGGTCCAAGTACCCTAGATCACGTTTGGTGAGAAAATCACGTTTCCGAAGGTTTCGTTCCGTTTGGACTCCGTTTGATATTCCATTTCTTCGAAACACTGGAATAGGCAAAAAACAGCAATTCTGGGCTGGGCCTCCGGTTAATAGGTTAGTCCCAAAAATAATATAAAAGTGGAAAATAAAGCCCAATATAGTCCAAAACAGTAGATAAAGTAGCATGGAGCAATAAAAAAAGTATAGATACGTTGGAGACGTATCAGTGGATCTCCGGGCTGTCCACGAGGTAGGGGGGCACGCCCTAGGGGGTGGGCGTGCCCCCCACCCTTGTGGACAGCCCGGGACTCCCCTGGTGAACTCCCGGTACTCCGTGGGCTTCTCCTGGTCCAAAAATAAGTTCTGTGGAGTTTCAGGTCAATTGGACTCCGTTTGATATTCCTTTTCTTCGAAACACTGAAATAGGCAAAAAACAACAATTATGGGATGGGCCTCCGGTTAATAGGTTAGTCCCAAAAATAATATAAAAGTGGATAATAAAGCCCAAAATTAACCAAAACAGTAGATAATATAGCATGGAGCAATCAAAAATTATAGATACGTTGGAGACGTATCAAGCATCCCAAGCTTAATTCATGCTCGTCCTCGAGTAGGTAAATGACAAAAAAGATAATTTTTGATGTGGAATGCTACTTGGCATAATTTCAATGTAATTCTTCTTAATTGTGGTATGAATATTCAGATCCAAAAGATTCAATACAAAAGTTTAATATTGACATAAAAATAATAATACTTCAAGCATACTAACTCAGCAATTATGTCTTCTCAAAATAACATGGCCAAAGAAAGTTGTCCCTACAAAATCATATAGTGTGGCTATGCTCTATCTTCACCATGCAAAATATTTAAATCATGCACAACCCCGATGACAAGCCAAGCAATTGTTTCATACTTTTGACATTCTCAAACTTTCTCAATCTTCACGCTATACATGAGCGTGAGTGTCGGTGTCAAAACCGGCGGATCTCGGGTAGGGGGTCCCGAACTGTGCGTCTAGGTGGATGGTAACAGGAGACAAGGGACACGATGTTTTTACCCAGGTTCGGGCCCTCTCGATGGAGGTAATATCCTACTCCTGCTTGATTAATATTGATGATATGGGTAGTACAAGAGTAGATCTACCACGAGATCAAGGAGGCTAAACCCTAGAAGCTAGCCTATGGTATGATTGTTGTTCGTCCTACGGACTAAAACCCTCCGGTTTATATAGACACCGGATAGGTTAGGGTTACACAGAGTCGGTCAGAATGGTAGGAGATATACATATCCGTATCGCCAAGCTTGCCTTCCTCGCCAAGGAAAGTCCCATCCAGACACGGGACGCAGTCTTCAATCTTGTATCTTCATAGTCTTGGAGTCCGGCCGTGGTGATAGTTCGGCTATCCGGACACCCCCTAGTCCAGGACTCCCTCAGTAGCCCCTGAACCAGGCTTCAATGACGACGAGTCCGGCGCGCATATTGTCATCGGCATTGCAAGGCGGGTTCCTCCTCCGAATACTTCATAGAAGGTTTTGAACACCAGGATAGTGTCCGGCTCTGCAAAACAAGTTCCTCATAACACTTAGAGAGAATAATTTTTGCACAGATCTGCTGACGTATTCCGCAGCGTGACATCACACCCCGACCAGGCCTTTATATGAATTGTTTTTACCGTTCCACCTTAGCGCGTTTAGCGAGGCGGTTTCCTTGGCACGTCTTATCAAAGCATAGATCATGCCCCCTTATTCCGGGATTCTCATCAATACGGACGTGGGTAACCCATCCGCGCCATTGATACAACGCTTGGGAGATAAGCGAGTTTTACCAGGCCGGTGGGGGACGCATAGCTTCGTCCGTCCATATAAGGGGATAAGGATCCACCTTTTCACCTACGCCTTCTTCCTCCTTTGCTCATCCATTTCCGGCGCTTTCGAGCTCCAGCGCCCAAGTCCGCACATCCCACCTCAACCTTCTCCAACCATGTCGAGGCGGGAGGCGGGTGGATGGCCTCCTCCGTCACGGAGGGGCACATCACACGCATCGGGAGGCTGGATATTTGTCCGGCGACATCACACAAAGCTGCCCGGACGCAGGCAGCTCATTCCAACCCCGTGCCCCATGAGAGGGTGGTGTTTCTCCCCACTTCCTCCATGGACTAGGTTTTCCACTTCACCCATTTTTCCGGGGGCTCATGTTCTACTACATCCTGGACTTCCACGACCTGGCCCCGAATTTTGTCCTCAACATCTCAGCGTTTATCGTCGTGTGCGAGGCCTTCCTCTGCATCCAGCCCCACTTCGGCCAATGGCTGAAGATCTTCAATGTCAGGCCGAAGGTAGTGGGAGGCCGTCAAGCGGAGTGCGGAGGTGCCATGGTCGGCAAGATGGCCAAAGTCCTATCGCTCGAGGTCGCCTTTGTGGAGACAATAAAGGGCTGGCAATCGGGGTGGTTCTACATCACCGAGCCACGTGACCCCGAATGGGTGGCGGCCCCCAAATTCAGATCTGGCTTCCCCACACGGCTCTCGTCATGGAAAGAGACGGGCCTGACGTGGGGGAATTCGGACGAGCTATCCGGACTCCAAACATGCGGCTGAAACCTGGTGGACAAGAATCTCAGACTTGTCGACGTAATCCAGGTGATGCTCATCCGCCGGATTCTCCCATGCCAACAACGGGCCTTTAATTTGTGGGAGTTCGATCCGGCACAGCACCGAGCCTTGAGCCGGCTCTTCGACACTACGTATGAAGATGCCTGGAACGTGCTGTTCAAGGACGCTGAAGCCCCAGCATCCGCTAACAAAGATCGCAGATACAGCTCGCGGCGTCAAGTCAGCGAGGTAAGTTACTTTACCCTTTACGGGACTCTTTTTTCATAGATTGACTCTATGTGGGATCTAAAACTCCCTAATCTTTGACAAGACTGGCTAAAGACGTCCGGACAGATTAACTGTCCGGCTCCTTTGCCGGAAGACCCGGCGGACGCCCGATTAGCCAGGGCTGCTGGCTCCGGTACCCCATGTGGTGCCGGAGAAGAAGGCCAAGAAGGAGGCCACGTGAACTCGAAGGAGCTCCCGACGCCAGGTGCTGTCAGATTCTGAAGCAGAATCTTCTCCTAAGGACGAGGAGGAGAAAAAAGAAGCTTCTCCCTCAGCGGGGGAGGAGAGGAAAAGGAAGGCCGCCCCAACTGGGGAGGCCGGAGGGTCCAAGAAGGGAAGAACCCTTCCTCCGGACTTCTCCACCAACGTCGACGACGACGAGGAGGATTGGCCAACAAGGGACAAGCCCCTGGCGAGATCGTAAGTGTCCGGATACCCGTGGCTTTTTTTATCATTGCATAGTGTTCTCTAATGCCGAACAATCATGCAGCCCGCCCAAGGGCGGGTTCGCCACTTCGTCGAGCGGGTCCCTGAGTTCGTCGGAAATGGAGAGTACTTCACTTCTGACCGCCTCCTCACCTCACGCGGCGGACGACGCCGCGGTGGGGCCCCAAGGGGGGCTTGGTCAAGAGGAGGTGGCGCAGGAGGCGCCACAAGACAACCTCCCGGACTCCAGGCACGTGGGGGGCAAGACCCCCAGGGGCTCTAAGCCCAACCCTTGTCCGGACTCCATGACGGAACCTTCAGCGGTTCCGGAGTCCGGCAAGCGGTCCCTTTGCAAGAAGGGTAAGACGCCGGTGTCCTCCGTCCAACCGGAGGTACCGGATAGCTTACTGGAGGCGCTTAACAGCGCCTCCATCGAGGAAAGCACCGCCTTTGTTATGAGTGCGGTGATCCGGACGATTCGATCCGCCAAGAGCAGGCTGACGAAGCCTGTACCAGCCTTCTAACAGGCTTTGAGGTAATTTTAGAATATGTAAAAATATTACCGCATAGACAGTAGCCCTCGATGCTTAGTTCGGTGTTCGGAAAGAAAAGCGGACTAAGGATCAAAAATATATCTGTGAGTCTAACATAAGTGTGTCAATATGGGAATGCAGGTTGCGCTGCTGACCTCTGCCGCACTGACTGCGGAGGTCAATGCATTGAAGCAGAGCCTCGAATGGTCTGAGAACGAGCTCGGCCAAGCCAAGAAGCAGCTCGAGGACAAGGAAGGCAAGTAGTACCTTATTAAAGAAATACCCTATAGAAAGGTTTCGGTTGCAAAAAATAACAAGAATAACATGGGTACTGCAGGGGCCACGAACGAGGTGGCTACCCTGAAGGAAACGGTGTCCGTGGCCGAAAAAAAAGCGGTTGCGGAACGCACCGAGCGAAAGAAGGGGGAGGCGCAGCTGGCCAAGGTACGGCAAGAGCTCCAAGCTCTCGTGGAAAAACACGAGAGTTTGGAGCGTGACTCGAAGACTCGAGAGTCCGAGCTCGCCTCGGCTCTTGAGAGTGCCAAAGCTGCTAAGGCCGAGGCCCAAAAATCCCTCCAAGAAATTGAGTCATTAAAGAAGATAGCGGCGGGTAAGGCATTCTTTATGCAAAGCAAGCATGTGAAAGTGAATTACCTATTACTTACCCGGATTCAGAGCTCTCCAGGAGCATTCGCAGATTTGCCCCGTAGTGTGTCTGATGCTGCCGCATTCTACCGCGCCAAGGAGGGGAGCTCGACGGAAAAGGTGTTCTGGTCTCAGTATGCTAAGGCCGGACATCCGGTGCCCCTGAGCGACCAGCTGAAGCAGCTGGTCGAGCTCCACAAGGTCGCCGAACAGGCCATGAAGGGCCTTATAGCGCGGCTGTGGCCATTGGAAGCCATGCCTGGGAACTACTTCGGCTTGGTGCAGCGGCTGGTGGACGCCTGTCCACGGATTGACGTCATCAAGCGCTCCGTCTGCATTGAAGGTGTCCTTCGGGCCCTTGCCCGTGCTAAAGTGCACTGGGGCAAGCTGGATGTGGAGAAGCTTGTGATGGACGGGCCACCGAAGGGCAAGGAGCATCGCACGCCCGAAATGTACTACGAGGGCCTCCTGAAGGGTGCCCGCCGAATAGCGGATGAGTGCTCCAAAGATGTAATTTTTTAATAGGCTCGCATTTGTTATCCTGTACGCTGAAAACTTGTTCATATGCGCTAAGCAACGCTTGTTAATTTAAAATATTACCTTCTGTGCGGCCATTTATCAAATTTGAGAGATGGCAAGTCGTTGGCTTCAGCCCCCATGCCACGAGTGCTGGGGTGTTCGGGATAAACTTGAGCACTCTTGTTCCCATTCTTGGGTCCATCTAGGAGGCGCTCAACATAGCGAACAAGGCAACCGGACTTATAATGCTTGAACACTCTCACTTAGCCATAGAATTCTATAATTTTAAATTTTCGAAGCCCCTAGTATTCGAAGACCGAGTTCGGGCGCTATCCACGCCTTTGGCGGACAATTCCGGTTCCTCGCTCTAAGCGGCATAATTCTTTAGGGACCGAAAAAACCTCTCGAACAGCGACCGACTCTCGCCCTATCATGACGGTCAGTTTTAGCTTTCTCCACCGAGGTGCTCGACCCAGCTCAAGCTGGGCACAATCGCAGATGGTTCTCCGGTGCTACCTTAGCCGATATAACGGAACGTAAGGTACCAAAACACGGAGCCGGGCAAACCCAACTATTGACCCAAGACATGATTCGAGCCGATTCATATAATGCTATAAGTCCGGGTGCCGCACTTGTGAAAGTGTTCGGACTTATCACACCATAATTTTGGGATACTTAAGCCCACGGTGTATTGGCCGTACCAAAGTGTACGGTTGCAACATGTCATGAAATGAACATATGTATAGATAAAGGAAGTAGTGCAATAATAAGCAAAAGCTATGTATTGTTTATTCAAAAAGGTACTGCAATGAAAGCAGAACGATACAAATAATGCAATAAGCAAGGGATGGGACTATCTAACATGTCCCCCTCCAGGGGTAAGCTGCGGGATGGTATGTAAAACAGGTATAATGCTCGTAATAGAGACCACCTGAACACTCGACGTGGCTTTCTGCTTCCCTGGCTGTTGCATCATGAGTTGGCGATTCTAGTGCCGGACAGGACTTCTGAAAGACAAAGTCCTGAAAGTAAGAAAAAGGAAGAAAAAGTAAAAAAGAAAAGGGATGACACAATCGGGAGCCCCTGGTGCCGTCGAGCCGCATTCTTGGCGTGCCGTGGTCTTGTCCCTCCCCATATGCCCATGGTATCTCCAGAGCGTAATTATGTACGCGTAATACTAGATTTGCAATTTCACGAGGGCTGGGGTTAGGGCCGGATTGCTACGCGTGCTTGAATCGTGCCAGGCGGTCTTGTTGTAGGTACTCCGGGCGTGCTTGACAGTGTCCGGACGCTTAGTGGCCGGACTCGAGAATTGCTGTGAGAGGCTGCTTTGTACCTCCGTCGCGAGGGCCGCCGTGTGCTCTCTGTTCGGAGAGAGCGTTCGGTGTTTCCATTGACCGTGATTACTCCTCGAGGGCCTGGCATCTTGAGCTTGAGGTGTGCGTAGTGCGGCATCGCATTGAACGTTGCAAATGCGGTTCGTCCGAGCGGTGCATGATAACCGCTGCGGAATGGGACGATGTCGAAGATTAACTCTTCGCTTCGGAAGTTATCCGGGGATCCGAAGACCACTTCGAGTGTAACTGAGCCCGTACAACTTGCCTCTACACCCGGTATGACGCCTTTAAATGTCGTCTTTGTAGGCTTAATCCTGGAGGGGTCTATGCCCATTTTGTGCACTGTATCCTGATAAAGCAGGTTCAGGCTGCTGCCGCCGTCCATCAGGACTCTTGCGAGGTGAAATCCGTCAATAATTGGGTCAAGAACCAATGCGGCGAACCCGCCGTGACGAATGCTAGTGGGGTGGTCCCTTCGATCGAAGGTGATCGGGCAGGAAGACCATGGGTTGAACTTTGGGGCGACTGGCTCCATCGCATATACGTCCCTTAGTGCATGCTTCCACTCCCTTTTGGGTATGTGGGTTGCGTATATCATGTTCACCGTCCGCACTTGTGCGGGAAAACCCTTCTGTCCTCTATTGTTTGGCGGCCGGGGCTCTTCCTCGTCATCACTATGCAGCCCCTTGTCATTGAGTTCGGCACTTAACTTGCCTACTTGCTTGAACACCGAACAATCCATGTTGGTGTGATTGGCTGGTTTTTTCGGGGGTGCCATGTATCTGGCACAAGCGATCGAGTATTCGGTCGAAGTTGGACGGGCCCAGGGTATTTCTTTTGAATGGCTTCTTCCGCTGACCGGGTTTAGAGCCTCTGAATCCGGCATTAACGGCCGCATCTTCAGTATTATCGCCGTTAATGCGGCGCTTGTTCTTGTTGCGATGCGACCTGCCATTGCTGTCCTTGGTATCCGAACTATCAGGATGTTTGGCCAAGTTGTTGCTTCGAGCTAGCCAGTTGTCCTCTCCCGCACAAAAGCGGGTCATGAGTGTTGTGAGGGCTGCCATGGATTTTGGCTTTTCCTGTCCTAGGTGCCGGGCAAGCCACTCGTCGCGGATGTTATGTTTGAAGGCTGCAAGGGCCTCTGCATCCGGACAATCAACGATTTGATTTTTCTTTGTTAGGAACCGTGTCCAGAATTGTCTGGCCGATTCTTCCGCTGCTGAATTATGTGGCTAAGGTCATCGGCGTCTGGTGGTCGCACATATGTGCCCTGGAAGTTATCAAGGAATGCGGCTTCAAGGTCCTCCCAACAACCAATTGATTCTGCTGGCAAGCTGTTGAGCCAATGATGAGCTGGTCCTTTAAGCTTGAGTGGGAGGTATTTGATGGCATGTAGATCATCACCGCGGGCCATGTGGATATGGAGGAGATAGTCCTTGATCCAGACCGTAGGATCTGTGGTACCATCGGGTTTGAAACCCTCAGGGATTTGATGATCCATTACTTCATCTATGAAGCATAGTGGGTGTGCGGCGCCTCTGTATTGGGCTATATCACGACGTAGCTCATATGAGCTTTGTCTCATCGTGTTCGCCCGGCCAGGTTTCTTTGTATCCGGTAGCGACGGTAATCATCCCGTGTCATTGGGCGCCCACGCAATCCGTAGATCGATCTTGTATATTTTGCCTTGTCCTCCAATATATCTCGCAAGTCCGGCGCGTTTTCCCGTGCCTTGGTACTTTTTGAGCGGCGTCGGGGTGTGGCTTGAGCGGAGGGCCGAGAGGCTTCTCTGTCGCGGCCACGGGGTGGCCGGTCTGCCATGTCATGCGCTGGTGACTTGGGTGCTTCCTCCTCTGATCGAGGCAACGGCCTGCGTTTGGGGTAGCTTTTGGAGGGGCGTTCGAGTTCATACTCTTCGGCTGCAAGGACTTCAGTCCATCTGTCAGCTAGCAGCTCTTGGTCAGCTCTAAGCTGTTGCTGGATTTTCTTGAGGCTGCTTGCCGTAGCTATAAGCCTACATTTGAAACACTCTTGTTCGGCGGGATCCTCAGGTACGACAAATTCGTCGTCGTCGAGGCTTGCCTCGTCTTCGGAGGGAGGCGCATAATTATCGTCCTCGACCTCTCTTTTCTGCCAGACCGCTCGTGCAGATTTGCTTCTCCCTCCTCCTGCCGAGTCCTGCTGGAGGGTTGTCTTCTTCAATCTTGTCCGGGGCGTTATTATCTCCCGTGCCGGAATCACCATTTTTGCTGTGGCGGGATTTAGAGCGGCGCCGCTGACGACGGCGTTTCGGTTGCTTCTTGGAGGGGTCGTCCTCCGTTGTTCCATCTGGGATGTCCACCATGTATATGTCATATGACAAGGTGGCCTTCCAGTGCCCTGTAGGCGCTGGGTCTTGGTCGTCTCGGGCACTCGTCCATACCGTCGATGTCTTTGGAGTCGAAGTCGAGCATGTCGGTTAAATCATCGACAGTGGCTACAAAGTGGGTGGTGGGTGGGTGTTGAATTTCTTCGTCATCCGCATCCCAACCTTCTTGTCCGTAGTCCGGCCAGGGCTCTCCGGATAAAGAGAGAGACTTTAGTGAATTCAGGATGTCGCCAAAGGGCAAGTGCTGAAAGATGTCCGTGGTAGTGAACTCCATAACCGGCGCCTAATCGGATTCGATTGGCAGGGGCGCGGAAGGTTCGGCGTCCGGAGAGGAGTCCGGCACCCTGGAGTCGAGGTCTTCGCAAAGGACAGGGATGGAGTCCGGCTCAATTGCCGTAGAGATCGTAGCCCCCAAGGCGGTGTCCAACCACTCGTCCTCGATCGGGGAATCCGGCTCCGGATTAAAGGTCGGAGCGGATGCTGGTGCGGCCTCCAGGGCACTGTTCGGCTGCAGAGCTAGATCATTCCCATCGAGACAGTGTGGCACGCTTGGCTGTGGCTCGAATCCGTCGAAGATCAAGTCTCCGCGGATATCGGCCGTATAGTTCAAACTTCCAAATCTGACCTGATGGCCAGGGGCGTAGCTTTCGATCTGCTCCGGATGGCCTGCTTAATTGGCCCGCAGCAAAGCCGCCCGAATCTGAAGATCTGTCTGGGAGAAAAGTCTCACCCTGGACCGCGTCGTTGTTGATGATCGAAGGAGCCATCGGGCCTATCGGTGACGACATAGAGGACCTCTCAATGAGAGCACCAATGTCGGTGTCAAAACCGTGGATCTCGGGTAGGGGGTCCCGAATGCGTCTAGGCGGATGGTAACAGGAGACAAGGGACACGATGTTTTTACCCAGGTTCGGGCCCTCTCGATGGAGGTAATACCCTACTCCTTCTTGATTAATATTGATGATATGGTTAGTACAAGAGTAGATCTACCACGAGATCAAGGAGGCTAAACCCTAGAAGCTAGCCTATTGTATGATTGTTGTTCGTCCTACGGACTAAAACCCTCCGGCTTATATAGACACCGGATAGGTTATGGTTACACAGAGTCAGTTACAATGGTAGGAGATCTACATATCCGTATCGCCAAGCTTGCCTTCCACGCTAAGGAAAGTCCCATCCGGACACGAGACGAAGCCTTCAATCTTGTATCTTCATAGTTTTGGAGTCCGGCCGTGATGATAGTTCGGCAATCTGGACACCCCCTAGTCCAGGACTCCCTTAGTGAGCCATGGACATAGCACTATAAGTGGAATAGAATGCACTACAAAAAAATACACTTCCGTGATGATACGTGTTTGTCACAGTAGGTCACGTTTTTTGTCATGCATGTACATCCATGACAAATTTATGATAGAATCAAGATAGTCATACCGTCTTTGTCGTAGAAGTGTTCCATGACATTACCAAAATTATCATCACGGAAGTGTGCACTTCCATGACGATAAATCGCGAGTCACTGAAGTGCTTTCGTCAAGGGTGACCGACAGGTGGCATCCACCGTAACGGAACACCGTTAAGCTATCGAGTCGGGTTTTGGATCCGATAACCCGTTAATAGCCCCGACCAATGGGGATTTTCCACGTGTAAAATCAGCATTGGCTGGAGGAAACACGTGTCGGCTCACCGTTGGGACAGATGTCATCCACTCATTAGACAGAAGGCGCCTATGATACGTCGACACGTGGCACGGCCAAACAAAGGCCCATTCCTGTGAAAAGGCTGGCCCGTTTGACTTGGTCAAAAGGTGGCGGGCCAGCCCATGTAAAGCCTGTTAACGGCCTGTTCGCATATAGCCCATTTACAGCCCGCTAACCCAAGGCCCGTTACGCCCTACCCGAATTAGGCCCAGTAGCGTCATCTGGGCCACCCAATATGATTCTAACCCGTTTTCACTTCTGGCCCATGTATGGTCCATGACGTCTTTCAGCCCATATGAGGCCATATGTAACTCTTGGTCTATTAACGGCCCGTGGTGAAACTGGCCCGTAATGAACAGTGTATTACTTTACACCCATTAACGGCCCGTGGTGAAACTGGCCCGTAATGAAACAAGGTATCACTTTATACCCATTAAGGGCCCATTATTCCGTTGGGCCGTTTCCATCCCATGTTATCTTTCGGCCTTCTCAGAGCCCATTTATTCTTGGGCTCATTTCCAGCATTCATTTACTTACGGCCCGTTACTGTCACTTTTTGCTTATGGGCCAAATTCAGCCCATGGTTACAGTCGGCCCGTTTGTGGTCCATTAACACGTTGGGCCATTTTCATAGCATCATGAAATACGGCCTATTAACGATGGCCCGTTATGGTCGGCCCATGAACGGACGATTCCAACTCTAGCCCGTTTACGGCCATAATGCGGCGTGTTATTGGCCCATGTTAGGCCAATCGATGATACTGCCCGTATAAGGCCCATTGATGATACGGCCCGTAGAAGGCCCATTGTTTCTACGGCCCGTAGAAGGCCCATTGTTTCTACGGCCCGTTGAAGGACCATCGCTTTCTCTGACCCGTAGAAGGCCCACTGTTTCTACGGCCCGTAGGAGGCCAAGTGTCACTACAGTAAATATTAGCCCATGGTTATTGTGGCCTAGTTTTAAAAAATAGGTTATTGCAGCCACTAGCAAACCGCGGAAAAAGAACTGCAATGACTATAAGCAAACAAATAAACAAGACAACAAGGAAATAAATAAGCAAGCAACTTACGCTAGGCTATCACGGCTATCACACATATTACATCCACTGGGCATCAAAGTTCGCCACCAGTGCAAATAAACGCGCCGACAAAAGAATATAAAAAACTGAGAGCACTTCAGAAGGCACTAGGCCTGGCCAGGTCAGGCCCCCCAAACCGCTGAAGAAGCTGATTAGACCTCAGTTGTGTCAACTATAGACGCATCAACACTAGATTTAAGGCATGATGGTGCGCACGGCAGTCCTCTGACATCTTCATTGCATCTTTGACTTCAAGTCGGAGCTGAGCTGAAGCAAGCCTTTCCGCTTTAAGTTGAGACTGAAGAAGTCGAACTGATTGAGGCAGCGACTACACAGAGGTTGTCTCACACCTGCTGGTGAGTAGCTTCAACTCACTGTCTTCATCAAGGCAGGACCTTGGGGTCATCTCGTTGTCCTCAAGATGGTTTGGCTCACTATCTTCCCTAAAGTTCTGCACGGCATAAGAGATACGACTGAAAAGAGAAACAAGGAGACACGTAACATGTTTCACAATTATATAAGCAAATAAATGGATCTGTTCTGCATAAGGAACATGTTTTTACAACTACAATTTGAAACTGCTAGTTGTTGCAAACATCCAGTCAGATGTAAACAGCAAAGCAAACAGTAGTGGAGGCAATGATGCCTATCCAAATATATACTAGAACAAAGTGTGAAGGCTTGAGAAGCATGAACTTACATTACATGTTAACACGGGCTGGACAAAGCCCTTCTCCATGTTGATGGAAGGATAATTCAATAAATTCCCCAAAGAAAATTCTTTATAAGCGTTGCCATTATTCTACATTTTGCATAGAGTAAATATAGATCAAATTATATTGGAAGAAATAGAGGATAATGAAGCTCAGGTGCAGACTGATGATACTTAATCAAATAGCAATTAATTAAGTACAGTGTTACAAGGCAAAATGGAGAGAGGTACTGACAAGAGCAATGCAGAGCCCATTATTGTTTTGAGATCATATGATCCTTTGAGCAAGGAGATTCATCTGAAATTAGTTTTCATACAAGAGAGAAGGTAAGGCACAAGCAGAAATTTAGGAGTTCAAATTTTGAATTGATATCATTGACATTACTGACACTGGGCTCCCAGAGTTCTAATAGGGGTTTGGCCACTGGAGTAGGGGTAAAGTGTGGTACAGTTGGGTCTGTGTTTTCTGTGGCTATTGATCTATCTGATTTAACAGGTACCACTACCTTTTCCAAATACCTAGTTTGTACTCCTTGAGGATCTGCACTCACCCTCTTCCTTTTGGACATCTATATGAAAGAACAACATTTGATCGAAAAATATAGTGTGACGACACATGGAATAGGTACGTAAAATGGATAGTTATGGCATATACTCATATATGATGCTTAAACTAAGTAGACGGTGTAACAAAGTAGAAGAAATGCAAGAGGTCGATGCAAAAATATGTGCGACCAATACAACTTTGCAAAGTTAGAGCAAGCACCTTGATGGGTGAATAAGATAGGCCATCCTCCACCATGCCAAGTTTGTTAGCCAAAGGATCGCTCCGCAATATTCCTCTCATGCCCATTCTCATATTCATTTTGATAATGTTCAATATCTGACATGCATGAAAACATAAAAACAAGTGAGATTTTCTTTGTAATGCGTATGATTCTAATCCAATACTGCCTCCCTGTAAACCCCTTTGTGCTATCTCTGCAATTCTTTTAAAAGATGCCATGCATGCTGTAATTTTTTTGTGTGCATTAATATAATGTGGCCTACTACTCAAAATATGAGTGCTCTAGAAGTGATGACACTTCGCAGATGATAGCTTCAACATATAGTAAAGAAGAACAAGTCGACCGACCCTGTGATTCAAAATATACTAAGGGAGAACAACTCGACCTGACCAGTCAACCGCAAGAGAAGAGTATCATATTAAAGAAGAGCAGAAGAGCAGGCAAATTGAAGATATTACAAGTGATTCAATACAATGTCGGTTGGCCACCCATGATGAACCAGAGCACACAGAGAAATACTATTCTTTCCGGTCTCTCCATATGTGGCTCACCTGCATTTCGAAACTAAAGTAGGAACATTTAGATAGCCAGTTAAACATCTCTCAGTTTTACTAATATCAGCAATAATATCAGATATGAATTTGTACAACTAAGCTTGTTTAGCTCGATGGGTAGAGCAGTTCTATTACGACACGAACCACGTAGGCTGATTGTGGCCATCATAAAATGGGGAAACCATAAGCATGCTCAGTACAGTGTTGACCGTGGCAGTGGGATGGCAGATATGAAGCTGCAAACCGCGCAAAGGGTAGTTAGCAACCGATGTTTGCTTTTAAATAACAACTAAGATTTGGTATGGACAAGAAAGTATGGTCAATAAGTGACAAAGAAATGCAATTATGCTGTCTCTCTATATGTCGCGACATGCATTTGGAAACTCAAGTGGGACCTTTAGCTAATCAATTAAATGTGTCGGTTAACTAATATCAGTATCATATCACAATCATATTTGAACAACTGAGCTTTTGAATTCTGAGTGTTGTGTTGTTTAGCTTGAAGGGTGGAGTAATGCTAGTACGACAGAAAGCACATACGGAGATCATAGTAGAGTAGATAACAGGGGAAAACCCTAAGCATCAAGAGAAAAATTAGGAAAGTGGAACTAGCTGGACCAGTGGGTAGCACACATGCTTTTCGAAACGAATATGGGAACATTAGGTTACCAATTAAACGTTCTCTATTTTAGTGATATGAGCATCATATCAGATTCATATTTGAACACGTAAGCTGTGGGTTGAGGTCTTGAGGAGTAGTGCTAGCACGACACGAAGCACCTACGATGATGGTAGTGAATATAAAGGGGGGAAACCATAAGCTTTACGAGTATAGTGCCCGTGCCATGGCGGATCTGAAGGTGCAAACCGGACAAAGCTACTTCGCAACCAATGTATGCTTTCAACTAGCCACTACGATTTGGTACGGACAAGAAAAGTACAGTAAACAAATTACGATCCATTTTTCGAGTGAGATCAATAACTTAAGCTCATACGGAAGAGTACCACCTCTGTTGGGACGCCATGTAGGCCTATGCTGATACGTTGAGGGTGCTGCGGGTGCGATGGCTGTCGGCGGCGGGGAAGAAGACTTTAGACGGCAGACGGCCGGGTCGGGGGATATATCTTGTTGCCATGGACGAGGCGGTCGTAGGAGCGGCAACGGCAAGGTGGACGACGGCGCCAAAGCGAGAGGAGGCGATGAAAGGATCTTGGTCCAGCGCCGTGGATGAGAGACGTCCATCTATTGCAGTGGAAGACAGGGTAGGGGTAGCGGCTCCGGCAAGGTGGAGGATGGGGTGGCGGACGGAGGAGGCTGGCCGCAGTGCGGAGGTTGTCGTGCCACCGACGATGTATGAATGGGGAAATGGAGGGGAGGGGGGTGATCTCAAACTTTGGGACGCGCTTCTCTGAAATGGGGGAAAGTTACGAACTTATCCCCCGTTTAAAATATTAGACATCGCGTCGGTTGGGGATAGGACGGTAATCTCGCATCTCCCAAATATTTTCCGGTAACTATTTCGGGCGAGGAGAGGGTGTTTTGCCGCCCACGGTGTATGAATGGGTCTGACAGGTAGGGCGGTTGTGTCACGTCTGATGGAAGTTACACATCTGCCCCTATTTAAAATATTAGCCTACATCGATTTCGGACGAGGAGAGTTTGTTTTGCCGCCCATCGTGTATGAATGGGGAAATGGAGGAAGAGACACATGTATTTCAGACGAGCTTGAATCAAATGTGTTTTGCCGCCACGCTTTGGCCCACCGTGTCTGAATGGGCTCAGAGGCCGTCGTGTCACGTCTGGTTGAAGTTACTAGTCTATCCGTATCAACGGCAGTGTAAATCCGGTCGATAAGGATGTCAAGTGTCAGGGGTAGACAGTAATTTCCATCTCGCAAACACTTGCTTCGGGCAGCCCACAAATTATAGTGGGTGTTTAGCCGCTTCGTTCAAAACTTGGGAGAATTAGCATTCACGTTTGCCCTAGGACCTGGCAAACTAAATTCAAATCCAGTTTGTATTCGATTACGAATATCCACAGATAATTATACGTTTTGTTATTTATTTCTTCAAAACCACAAAAAAGATTTATTGCACCTTTATATATGATTATGATTTAGAAATGCAGTGATCTTCGAATTCAGTAGGTTGGATACACTCTGATTCAAACAGTTATTTCATCCAATACAATATGCTCACATGAAAAACAGTTCACCTTATGTCAATCATACAAGTACTGAGGATTAACTCGCCTAAAAAATTGGGATCATTACAACACATGGACAACATGGAATTCCGGACAACATAGGGGGTCTTGCAACATGATCAATTCAGAGACATGACACAACATGCAAGTACAATAATCTAATGACAATTTCAACTGGTATCTAAAGAAGAACCGGGATTACCTTGGGCTTCAGATAGCAGAAACTGCAGGACCTCCTCCGTCTTGAAATGCAACATTCTTACTTCCTCAAATTCTTGGGTTGCTTGCATAATGTGTGCCGCTAATTCCGTAATTTCCGGCCTCAAGATAAAGATTACCTCATTCATGGCAGCCACACCATCTCTTTCTGCCTCTAGTAGAGCCTCAAGCACTATAATATATGTGCTCAGACTGCTCTCCGGCGGTGTTGCCTCTGAACTGCTACCATCTGGTAGCATGGATGGCGCACTGCTTCCACAAATAGATTCTGGGGTTGTACATTGTGTCCTAGTGTGAACGGCATCCTGTAAGGTTTCCGCTAGACATAAGTAAGAGATAGTTATCGTATGATCCAGGCAGTAAGCTTACATGGTAAACGACGGATGAATTATTGCCGAGCATGGCAAACTATATTTAAATGGTTCGAAGCAGCATCAACCGAAAAGAAATTAAAATGGTAAGATGAAAGTTGAAAGGGAGTGTACAACCACTATATTTAAGTTGCCAAGGCATCTAAGCAGTTGAAATAATCTGAGAAAGCACTTAACAGTGTGGCCTCATATAAACTACGAAGACAGTCTTGTGATGAAGTTGAGAGGAAAAGTTAAGGACTCAAATGAAATAGGCATGCATTTCTTTACGATAGTATAGTAGGCACTGCTGACATATTGGCCAACTCAGATATAACGTAACAACAAACAAGCATTCAAATCAAGCAATACAGCAAAGCAGACAACTGAACTATTTGTAATTCGGTAGGATTACACGTTGAGGGCACAAGCCAAGAAATTAGCCCACTCGCATTACATTTAACATGTACTAAAACACACTGGCTTACCATATGTTGCTGTGAAGCCTAGCTTTTGTTGCAATGTTCTTTGAAGATATCGTCACCATCTCGTGGTTGCAAATATAGTTGTTGTAGTTTATTCTGCACCATCTATTTAGGTAAAATTAATTTTAATCGCATGCGCTGGTCCGAATTGATCATCAATGGTTCATCTAAACTAATGAAAGAAGGGTGTGTGCATACACAACAATATATCTGCTTCCCTCTATTTTTATGCTTGTTCGAGGTGCCAGCACCAAAAGAACAAATATTTTGCTTGATGGGGTTGGTAGCTCCATAATTAATAAAAGCATCAAATTAGTCATGCAACTTGGGAAGATCAAGAACACACAAAAAAGTAATGAACAGAGGCTCGGAGCAGTGATGTAATAGCTAGCATCAGAAAATGTAGGGTAAAATGAACAAAAAGCAGCGGAACCACATGCTAGTTTGCTGATGTGTAATTAAGCATAGGAATATTAAGCAGTCTGATGGAACCAACAAGTGGAATTAGAACAAAACTAAAGCATATTAACTATATGTGCACTGGTATGCAATTTAATACATGTAACATGTTCACTGCCAGAAGTATGGCCCTACAGGTGCAAGCAGAATAACGTGTCTCATGAAAAACTGAATGATGCCCTGAAGAAATTCAAAGGTACGGTGCTTATGCTAGGAAAGTGAATGTAGGCGCCGGCCGTTGGATAATAGTACCTGATTCTGGGCGGCGTATGGGTATCGTTGTCATACTTGATAGCTAAGGATCGTCGATGGTGCTCGTGTTGCGGTTGAGTTTGGGCCGGCTGTCGCCGTTGCTGAAGCTGCTCCGGTGCTACGGTTGAGGCGCCTATCGACATACAAGAAAGCTCATCTGTGGTAAGTGAACAGTTCCACGATAAAGAGAAAAACCGAAGGAGTACAAATCAAAATAACCTGATGAGGCTGCGCCGTCGGTAAAGCAGGGCCGGTGGAGTTGAATATGGTGTCCGTGGAGCGGGTCCGGTGCAGTGGACGAAGGCTTCGGAGGGCGCGTTGTATAGTGCTTTCGGTGAGGCGGATCTGTTGCGTCGGACGATGGCTTGTATGAAGGGCCAGCGAAGGGGCAGATGAGGGAGTCAGTGAAGGGCATGCGCTGTGGTGGAGGGCACCGGTTAAGCAGATCCGGTGTGGTGGACCATGATGGCGGTCAAGGAGATCTGGAGCGGTGGACAAGCCAGTCGCTGAAGCGGCTCTAGTGAAGTGGTGAGTTGGCAGTTGGGGGTTCCAAGGTGCGGAAGGTAGATTCGGCGGGTTGTGAGGTCCACCTCTGCGGTGGAGGAATAGATTCGGCGGCTTGTCGTGGTTGGTAGGGTCGGGGAGGGGAAGGGGAGGGGCTCTGGGGAAGAATGTTGGGGGCAAAGAGGGGAAAACAATGGAGTTACCAAAGCAGCCCTTTTCCGTTCATGTGGCAGGGGTAAAAAAGGAATATCGCAGGGCTAAACTTTCGTGCGCGTGATATTTCGATGTGAGGAGGAAGTTTGAAAGCTTTTGGCGCCTAAAATTATAAGTATTCTGCTCTCGTACGACCGACTATGATATCATGGCCGACAATTTGTTTGTTTTGCACGCAAAAAAAATGTGCAAGTTTTGAAATCAATGTCTCCAACTCGAAACTTAGATTGTCCATTCAATTCAAATATGGATCATTGAGCTACTACAAGCAAATACCATCATACGGTCCAATTCAAATGAAATTCCAAATGTGTTTATCCTAAATATGATGACAAAAGCAAAAATGTGTATGTGTATGAATAAAGTGGATGATTATAAAGTTTGAATATGCCCGTATGTGTATATCTCTAGGTTTGATATATGAATTTGAAATCACGAAATCCCGGCTTAAAAAAGTACGTCCGTTTAAATGAATTACAAAAGCTAATGATGGAGTCGAATTCCAAAATTCCAATCTTAGGTTTGTAATTCGGGTAGATCAAGGTATATCACGCATGTTCAAATGTATCGTTATCTCATAGTACAAACTGTGAAACAAATGGATCAACCATGAGTGCATAATATCTCAATTACGCTAAAGTCCCTCAAATATAGACACCTCACTCTTTATCCAAGTCACCCCCCCACACCACCACACACACACACACACCCCCACCTAGAGAAGTCGTTCTCTCCCCCAAACACCAGCACATGAGCACATTAACACCCCTGTCTCTTGTAAAGTCCGGACCCCAACATAGGTCTCTAACACTTTGTCTCTCGGGCATGCACACATCTCTTCCCTCACTCTCTAGGTCTCCCGCTATCTCTCTTACCCAAGCACACACACTATGTAGAGTGTATATTTCCCATACACACAAAACGTCGCCCCCAAACGTCTATCTCCCTAGTTATGTGGTTCTCGCGCACTCACCTCACACACCACACCCACCGCAAACAAGCACACTTTGTCTCCTTGTGCACCACTCTCCTCTTTCTATCTCTCCCATATGCAGACCCGCCCCAGCTCCTTCCCTGCATACATATATGTCGTGACTCTTTGCATAGGTCCCTAATGTATAATCGTTCTCGATTTCGCACATTGTTCTCTACACCATCTATTATAGATCTCTCATGAAGTCCCTATCACACACACGATGACTCGCTTCCCTTGCGTCTCCGTTCATAGACCAATTTCGGACAACATCAACATTGTCTCCCTATCTATACGCCATTTATGGACACAAATGACCCCTCTCGCCCCCTCTCTTCCTCTCTCTCTCTCTCCGTCGCTAGCTCTCTCTTTCTCTCGCTCTCACACCCCTCTCCCGCACACACACTCGATATCTCTTCCAAATAGTCTGCTCCCCCAGCCCGCACCCGTACTATCCCGCTACTACACATGTCACACCATTCCCTCTTCCCTTATACTAGGTTTACATCATCAGTGGTCTCTCTACTCCACGTACACTCTCTCCCTCTCACACACAAACGTATGCACAAACACACACAAACACGCACAAACACCCATTTATCTGGATCCTCGTCTCTCCCCATGTCTGCATGTGTATCTCACACACTCACTCTCTAATTATGTATATGTGTCTCCACGTTACACAACACAAAGCCCCATGTACATGTCTCTCTCTATCCTCCACACACATAGACACAAAGAATTTGTTGTCATTGCCTTGGTCTCTAACATATCACACACGCACACTGTCTCGCTCTCTCTCTCGCAAACACGCTCATCAAGGGTTTCCCCGTGAATAACTTACCGTCTATTCATCAACAGTCGTGGCAGTACGGCGAACACGAGACGTGAAAAAGAATAGATCTACACGTGCTTAGACCACCTAGTATGACTACTAGGACTAAAGCAAGCCAAAAAGCACGCCGCCGTCACCCCCTCCTTGTCGGCGACGGGAAAATCTTTGTTTTACATAGTCGATAAGTCATTGTGCTAAGGCCCCACATGCCGAGGCGTTGAATAGAATGTCGATGCTAGTTTACAGAAGCAAGTATCGATAATACGTTTGTATCTCCATACTTATATTTCTTCTCTTATAAAAAATCAAGGTGGAGATGATGGTACATGTGCCATCTTGCAATATAGACCGTCCGATCTATATCAGACGGATGGAAATTAAACTAAAAGATACCCGCACCCCTCTCCACATTTGCAGACAAGGCCTTCCCTCGTTCATCCCTATCTCCAACAAACCTCATTGTTAAGCAATTAAGAAAGGAAGCCTCTAGAACAAAGCGGCACAGTGGCCGCTGCAGCGTCGTCAATCCCCATGCCTCCGCCAAGGTCGACCACCAACCACCACCACACCCAACTCCTCTTCACCTTATCTCATATTTCTCGAGATATCATTAGTTTTTACACATGGGATTACTCCCGCAAGGGTCAATCACAACAAGTGTTTTATAAAAAAATGCATCTTGATGTTCCATGCAATGCACGGATCTTGCTAGTACTCCTACACAAGACTAAGTTGGTGATGCTGGTGTGTCTGCCATCCGTCATTTCTGACCATTAGATCTACATCTAACGATTGTGAGGTAAGTTGTTTCCTTTTCTAACCAACATCCCACTTGTCTACCAATTTGCAGAAAAACCCGTAATTAGTATCTTAAAACCAACCACATCCCTCCCTGACCTCACCAAAGCAGCCCAAGGAATATATTCTAATTGAAACATATGTATATCAAAATTAGAGTGTTTTGTACCAAGTTTGGGAATAAGTATTATTCTAATTATGATTCGTTGCAATGGACATGAACATTGCTAGTATTTCCAACCATGCATTTTTCCTAGTATTCCATAGTTTCGAGTGTTCCATCAAGATATTAGTCACTCATGGTTGATATTTACTTTCAATCATGTACACATATGCACTATGTAACTAGCCTTGCTTATTGGCTTCCAAAGCTTAACTTTCACTCCTACTTACAATATGTAGAGTATTTAACAAAAACTACCACTTTCAACCAGCCCTAGGAAGAATCTATTGTACAAAAATAGCAAAAAATACCCAAAATTTCTTAATCCACGCCAAAAACTACTACCTAGTACTCCTACCGATTAGGTTCGTTTAAACCCATTTATGACAGGGTTGGCCCACATGTCCGTCTTGTGAGGCAGCTTAAACCAACACATTTTGTTTGACCGTTGACACGAGGGACCCACATCTGACCTTCTATCCTGTTATTCCCCCTCAAATCATTATTTTTCCTGAACATTACTTCAAACAGTACTGATGCGTGTTCGTCGGTGGCGCCGGTGATGAGCGAGTTGGCCGCCGCTCCGCCGGACAGGCCGGACGCCGCGCTGGCCTCCGCACGGGTTGGCAGGCTGGCCCGAGCGTGACTCACGAGCGAGCAAGCCGCCGCGCTGGCCTTCGCTCGAGCCAGATGGCTGGCCTAAGCGCGGCGCGCGTGAGCAAGCTGCCGCGCTGCTGTGCCAATCTAGCTAGCAAACCATGCAGACAAGCATCTGGACGGAGCTGTCTTGGCTAGCTAGCAGCCGCGAGTGCCGGACGGAGCTGGCATCCGAGCTGCCGCAACATGGGCTCCGCACCGCCGGCGGTTTTGACCTCGCCTTCTGCCGGCGGCGGTAGCTGCGTCCCATGGCCGAGGATGACTAGGTGGACGGGCCGGAGGTAGGAGGTCACTCGAGGATTTTTGTTGGTAAGAGCATGTACAATGGTTGATAAGGTAGTCTTATCTTAAGTCTGCCACGTATGCAAGTGGTAGTAGTTTCTTGGCATTTTAGTGGTTTCTTGCATTATTAGGGGTTTCTTGTAAGGAAATGTACGTACTACTAGCGACAAAAGACGATTCTAGGTTGCATTGTACTCCAACGAGTACTACTAGTGGCCGCGGGAGTGTATACCTCGTTTTGTGGGTTCGATCCCGGCCGAACGCACGGCGGCCTTATTTTTAAAAATAGTACTACTACACTTTGCTGCGAGCCATATTTTACATGGGTAGTTTGAGTTTTGAAGTCGAACGGACGTGCGGCCCCACAATCTGGGTGCACTGGACAGCCTAGCCACGTGAACGGGTTTTCCTTCCCAGCATCCCGTGGCTCGTGTGATCGCCCTAGCCGCACCTCCCTTGCAGCTTCCTCATCAGCTAGTAGCATATTTAAACTAGCGCCTCCCAATTAAGCCCGAGGAGCCGGGAAAGCCTGGCGGGGCATTGGGAACTGTGCAATATGGCTCCGTACTTAAAGTGCTCTACTACTACTCTGTAGCTTGTGGTGTTGCACGCATGGACTTCACTCCATTATCGGCTCTACTATAAAAGAAATTCCTCTTGACGTGTTTTTTTAAATGGAGGCAAAATCTTTGCTTCATCTCATTCATAAAGAAGGAACTACTAACAAAGTTCGACGATATCCATTACACCTCCACAAATGGAAGCGAAAAGCCTAGTCTCGCTGTATCAAATAACTCAAATGTTCTGCCCCCACAGTAACCGTCGCTGATAAACAGGCTGCTAGTGTGTGTGTGAGAGGAGAGGCTGAGTAGGCCAGCTACTCCTACTGAGAGGAGCGGCTGAATAGAGCACCGAGAGTACCCACTAGGCCACTACGCAAGTGTACTTCCCCTACATTGATAGTACAGCGATGGTTCTAGAGAACAGTAGTACCCTCCACTTCCAACTGTAGCTCCTTGGCCCTGAGATTCAAGAGTTCAAAACTGGTGCACTATACTAGACTAGACTAGAAGCACAGTACATCGCACTACTAGTTGACAAAAGTAGTACTAGTACTGCTATAGTACGAGT
Organism: Aegilops bicornis; assembly: GCA_021605145.1. Taxonomy (NCBI): domain Eukaryota; kingdom Viridiplantae; phylum Streptophyta; class Magnoliopsida; order Poales; family Poaceae; genus Aegilops; species Aegilops bicornis. Next base: position 771,840,161 of record CM038671.1, on the reverse strand, counting down.
ACGTACTCCTCCGTCACATAATGTAAGACGTTTTTTGACACTAGTTAGCGTGTACAAAAATGGCAAAAACATACCCAAAATTTCTTAATCCACGCCAAAAACTACTACCTAGTGCCAAAAATTTCTTACTAGTGCTATTATTTACAGTATAATGCAATCCCATAACGTTCCATAATGCTAGTACTAGTAGTAAATAATAGCCTCATCCCTTCACTGAGGAACGATCTACAGTTGGAAGGGACGAGGCCCTGCAGTTACTACGCTCTTATCTCCTCCTCCTCGCCAGTTCCTCCCCGAAGAGAAGGCAGTTCGTCGCTGCTCCCATGGATTCGCCAGGCGGTTCTCCTCCTCGTCGGGGATGGGAGACGTTGTACGACGATCCTCTAGGAGAAATTGCACGCCACTTCGACGTCCTCACCGCCGCAAGACTCGGTGCTTCCTGCACCAACTTTTTTAAGACGCTGCTTAAACAGGCTTGGGAAAAGGCCATGCTTGTTGGTCTTCCATGCGTCCTCGAGGAGAAGGTTCTTCTATGGGAAAATCCTTCGAACAGTGCACCACTCCCTGGCCATGGTTGCATGTTGACTCCGCTAGAGTTGCCGACGTTGAGAGGTAGTCGGATTTTGTCCGATGAGCAGGTCAGTAATGGAGTTTGATCATGTAGTACTTAGTTATTCCATTTCCATCCCGTAATTTCTCCACTGCCCACCGTCTTATATATAGGTCTGGGTCAGTGTCAACGAAGATTGGCTTGCATACCTCCGGCCAGATACCACCATCATTTTGCACAACATCCACAGCAGTGCGGCCGTTCCGGTAGACCCCTTCTCCACCATTGGGATCGGCCTTCCGGTCTAGCTGGGCTTGAATACGTATGATGATGCCTACATGAGATTGAAGAAGATAGCAATTGCGGACCCGCCGACAAAGCGACGCGGCTACGATGATTACTATCTCATCGTGGTGTTCGAAATAAGGATTGCCATCAATGCAAGACGCAGTAACGGCAGAGGCTGTCGCATGTTGGCGACGGCAGATTTGTACCCCTACACGTTCGAAGACGCCGTGCGCCATCTAGGCCGCTTCTTCGCGGTGACAAGCCAGGGGACTTGTTTCATCTGGTTGCCATCCTACGGTAAGGGAGATTACAAACGGAATGCACAAACCATCATTTGCATCCCTAACGGTACTCCATTATTTTGCAGGGACCAGTCATCCCGCAATCAAAATAAGATCGCCGACCCTGGATGTGCATTTGCATCCGTGATTCGGTCTAACCTGGAACCTTGTAGCTGACTTTGGCATATTGGGATCAACTATCTTAGCAGTCGTTACCCATGGTACCACTGATGTGCAACATGGTCACACAATCTACCATGATCGGACCGTCACCATCTACCTAGGTATTCCATTTTTAACCCTCTCGCCTTCTCTTTCATTGTTGTATTAGTACTCTACTTAGTAGTACTAGTAGGAGTACTTTTTACCTTGGAGGACGCAGATAGCTAGCTAGGCCCTTGAAGACTTGAACCCACTAGCTGCCACCATTTTTGTTTTTCCATGTCTTACTATCTCATCCATGTAGCCAAGAGTGGCTATATATAATAAGCCGGTTATTTTACTTCCTCTATACCGGAGTAGTACTATTTGCTGCACAGTATTACTGACCGCCATATTTGAGCACATTGTTATGCAGGGACCTTGACTATGTACGTCACCATGTGTCCAGATCTGGGATGCCGCGTGTACCAGATGAGCGGTGCCGAGTTCGACCCCCGTGATGCTACGTGGGTGCCGAGGAACACTCTTGGAGAGTACTCGCTTTTCATCGGGGACAGCTACCCCATTGTGAAGCAGATGCCACCTTCCGTGCACGACACGGAAGGCCTGTCGTTCATGAAGCATGGTTGTGTCTTCATTGGGCACCGCCGGATGAACGACATGCTGGGACACGCTATCCCTGATTTATGCCGCTTCAGCTTAGACGAGTCTCCATCGTGTGGAACCGGACTAGAAAGCTGCGACAATGATTCCCGTTGCCCACCGCTATGGATCGTGCCATCCATGAAGAACACCTGGGACTGGAACCTGGAGGAGGACATGCATGTAGTCCATCTATAACGTGTAAGTGGAGTACGGTAATTGTGAACAGTAGCGCTGTGAATATATGTAGACTAGTCGTGCACAAATTTATCACATGAATTGGAGATGAACTTGTGTGGCATACTAGCATTTATCCTTTAGAATTTATTACTAGTAAATGTGTTATGTGTACGTGCAACTTGTGTGGTTGTTGCACGGGCTCCAACACGCTCTTTGAGAAAAAAAGGTGGCACAACTTTGGATATACATGACGTGGCGGCATCATACGGTAGCATCGTTCGCTATAGTTGTAGTACACTCCTACTAGGACGACAACTCTTATAAAACCTTGCGCTTGGCTCTTTGCCTCTTCGGGAGGTTCAACAGTTCATACTCGTGTGAACCTTGCACTTGGCCCTTCACCTCTTCGGAAGGTCCAACAATGATGATACTATAGTACAATATGCTTCTGGCAATCTGACACCGATTGAACTGATGCACGTCCACCGCGAGGGCGAGGGCGAGGGCGAGGAAGAGGGAGAGGGAGTGTCGTGGATTTGTCACGGCAGATGTCCTTAGTGTCAGGACTTAGTCGCGAGGCCAACGTAACTATGCGGTAGCTTGAGAGGGGTTGATCGGGACGAGAGACACAACACACAAGACAAGGATTTAGACAGCTTCGGGCCCCGGGAAACATCATTCGGTAATAGCCCTACATGTTGTTTGTGGCTAGATCTCATTATGCTCATCAGGGAGACGCCGCATAAGCCGGCTCCCCTTTAGTTGTGTCTAGCCCTAGAGATTATTGTTTCTTCTTGCATGTCCCCCTTTGGGGAGCCCTGCCCCTCTTTATATAAGTTAGAGGGCGGGTTACATGTGGAGTCCTAGTAGGACTAGGACTAGCCTATCTTCTACTACAAGCTGGATACAAGTCCGGGTCTTGATTCCTTGTAAGGGAAATATTCCTTACACCTTTCTTCTTAAGTCGGCTCACCATCACATGAACCGGCCTACTGGGCCTTGGGCCATGTCGTCCGTTTGACCCGCCGGGTCTCCAGTGAAGTCACAATGTCCAAAGGGTTATATGTAAACCACCATGTCCAGCAGATCGCCATCGAGTCGCCTAGCTCCACCGGTCTTCGGTGAATCGCCAAGTCCGGCCGGGTCATAACTCGGTCGGGTCATACCGCGGGGTATATCCCCGACATTAGCCCCCGGTTTAATTTGGATTTATCCATGTTAAACTGATCCTGCAAAATAAACACCAGAACAACTTTAACAGGTTGTGCTCCGGGTTAAAAATTCTTGTAAGCCGGCACCTGATCATCCTTAATTCCTTGCGCTCCGGGTTAAATATTCTCCTGAGACAGGACCTAATTACTCTTAAGTCCAATTGTCATTTCCTTCATCTAGAAAATCCGGGTCAAATAAGCTAGCTTCATACTCAATTTGCTGATGTTGGTTTCTCACAGAAAAATATTGTGAAGAATAATCCACTTGTGTCGGCTTCCAAGGCGCCGGGTTAAATAATTTTGGCCTTCAAATACTCATCTGATATTCAGCCGGCTTGAAGATGTAAAACTTGCCGGTTTATCATTACCAAAAACTGCCTGATTATAAAACAGACAATGTCGTGTCATAATTGTTGTTGACACCGGTTTATGTAATTGATCCTCCTGATTTTCTCAAAACTGATAATTTGAAGATTTTTCTCCCTTATATCTATATTACCTATAGCCCCCAAGTCTTGAGCAGAACAAAGTGATGGTTTAAGACTTGATCCAATAAATGTTGCAACCTTGAAGAAATCCGGTTTATTCATCTCAATCATATAAACTGAATATTCCACACATGTAGCCCCCAAGTGCCGGGTCATTATGCAATAATGAGCAGGGACTTTGTAGATATAACCATGTAAATTTGAACATCAATGTGTAGCCCCCAAGGGCCGGCTTTGTAAGATAATACTGAGCCGGGACTTTGTATATAATTGATAATAACATCATATAATATAGTCTCCGCCATGGGGCTTGAACCCACGTCCACAAGGTTAATAGCTTTGTACTCCAGCAACTAAATAGTGGACCGTTCAATATAATGGATTAATGCTTGTGTGCCTTGAATTTTTGACAGGAGCAATTGGTAGCCCCCAAGGGCCAACTCATTCAGAATGTGATGAGTCGGGTCTTCAATAAGTTGAGCAAAAAATGACTTTGCATTAGCCCCCAAGTTCCAAGGTGCATGCTGGCAGTGACATGGGACTTGCATATTTGATATAATCCCAATCTGAATAATATAGCCCCCAAGTGTCGGGTCGTATGCCTGCAGCGACTCGGGACTATTCCTTCCATTGTAGAATAAATCATATCCATTGATAAAAATAATAGCTGTTGCGCTAAAGCGACTTTGAAAACCTCAATCATAGCACTGGTTATTGATAATCACAATAGAAATACAGCCATGTTGGCTATTCGATATTTGAATAATATAATCCGGTATGAAAACCTCAATCATTCAATGTCATCATGAAAATCCAGCCAGTTTGGCTATTAAAGATTTGAATACCTCATCGGTTGACAAGTAAATCCGGAGTTTAAAGACTTGGCGGCTCTTGGCCGATGGCGATTTAATACGCCTCCATTGTAAGCCGGAATTTTTATAACCCTGCGGCTTATAGCCTTTGAGAAAAATCCAGAACGGATCATCATTTTGAAGCATGAACTTTGGTAATGAGCTTGAACTTAATCATTTATATGTCATATTTCTGCAAATCCTGCAAAGAGTTTAAACAACATATGCCCTGGCGACTTAACGTCAAAAACCTGGGCGGGTAACCACCCAAATGTAGTCTTATCCTGCACACAAGTAGATCACAAGGTCCCTATGATCCGTTGAATGATACCGCCGGCTTATCTGACCCGGACAGTGAAGTTGATAACTCAACTCTGTAAGAGTCGGCACATATGATATTTGTGACAACTCAAATACTTGCGATTGTACAAAAACAGATAAAAAAATTAGGCTTCTGATTCGAATACGATCAGTAAACCGTTCCAAAGGGGTTAAGCTAAGATTCAAATATGATCATATAGCCCCCAGTGGCGTTGGCGTTGCCGATCAAAGTGGGTATCGACAACTATGTTCTCTTTGGTTCGAATACGACCTATGTTTGAACAGGAAGCCCCCAAAATGACCTTAAGATTTGTTTAGCGACGCTGATTCAAATACGATCCACGTCGATTCCCAAAGGGGTTGAGCTATGATTCGGATACGATCAAGAAGCCCCCAAGTAGGTTCAGCAGTTTGCTAATCAAAAGGGTATCGACAACTAAGTTCTCTTTGATTCGAATACGACCTATGTTTGACCAGGAAGCCCCCAAGTGACCTTAAATTTGGCATCACAGCGATCAAGAGGGTACCGACAGCTATGCTCGATGAGCAGGAAGCCCCCAAGTGACCATAATAAGATAAGCCGTAAGGCAGGATACCCATGTTTGAACCGCGCATCATGGCAGCAAGTTCTTTTTGGCAACCTTTACTTTGTCTGAGAACTCGAACTTTGCAAGAGATTAATTCTTTTTGAATCAGAACTTTAAACTGGATTTGAAAGCTTCAAAAATTTGTGAGGGACAAATTTACCTTGAGCCGGATTTTGAACCGGATTTGAGAGCTTCAAAAATTTGTGAGGGAAAAATTTACCTTGAGCCGGATTTTGAACTGGATTTGAGAGCTTCAAGATTTGTGGGAGAAAGATGTCTCTTGAGCCGGATTTTAAACCAGAGTCCTTATTTTGAGCCGGAAATCTTCTGACGGCTTTTTAATTTTCATCGATCTAGCAGTAATCTCCGGGGCCGGGTTATTTTTCCCTTCAATGATCTTGAATTTATTGAAACCGGCTAATTTTGCCGAGTCATACCATTGTAGCCCCCGAGTCTCAAGACGACTTGAGGAGTTGGCTTGAGATTCTCCATAATTAACCGTGATATAGACCGGTTTGAATCCTGCATGGGACAACTTGCAAACCAAAGTAATTGCTCTTTTGAGAGGGAGAGGGCACTGTAGTCAAAACCCTATCCTCGTCCTGCGAACCACCGCGCGCGTGGGCGTGGGAGACGCGTAGTAAGCAAGCTTCTCCTCGTTCGGCGAGTTGACGGGACACATCAAAGGAGTACTAGTACTAGTAGTAGTCCATACTGTGTCCTTTCCGATTAATATGGCTCAATTTGAAACGAGAAAAATACACTGGTGGTCAACGTATGTAACAATACGCTCTTTACAGTCACTATATATAGTTTTGCGGCAAGTATACGATCACTAGGTCATCGTAGAGGACTGTATTGCACCCTACTGACCGGCCACATAGTCGACGTGGCACTTTGTTGACTGGTTAAATAGTCACATGGTTTCTGGGTCCCACCTGTCAGTTGGCAGAGCAAAGAAATCAGTTAAACAAAACTTTACGCAGGCGCGACACGAGTCCAACCCTTGCGCGCGAACCGCCCTGGCTGTGTATGTGAGTGCATGCACGTGTCCTCCCTCGGTCTTCCAACAAAGAGTGTACATCGGCTACAAAACAAAGAGTGTGGTACATAATGTACATATACACTTCCAATGCATTTAGCCTTTAATCTAAATCGATATTGATTGACTAATGCACCAACTTGAGCTGTAGGTATAGGCTACATGTCTATCCTTAATTACAGCATGCAACGGCCTTCATTTAATCTTGTTATCTCAATGGTCGCATGCACACATAATTCTGGTACTTTTGGGCGTTAATTATGCCCTTGTCAATGTGTAAATCTCTAAATGTACAGTCTTTCACAGACGTAGGGAGTCGGTTGAGCACTTGAGTGTGAGTTGTGTGTGTTGCGTCGTGTGCTGTGTGTCGCATGGGTGCATGAGTGTTGCGTGTGTCCATGTGTACGTGTGAGTGTTGCATGTTGCATGCATGGGGCTTACTCCCTGCCATTAACATGTTCATATTTCAAGCTTCCTCTGTTCCCTCATATGGTGATACTCCCTCTGTTCCCAAATAGTACAGAGTAAAAGCCTCCCTCTGTTCCCAAATACGGAGTATTTGTCTTTCTACAGATTTCAACAAGTGACTAGGTACGGAGAAAATGAGTGAAGTGAGCGTAGAGGCATAGGGATATTGTAGAAAGGAAGTCCTCGCGATCCATTATTCCCCATCTTGGTCGAGAGAACTATTCGACTAGTCTTCGCAGTGAAGTGACAATACGCCGCAGCGGATGGGACACATAATTAATAAGCTGAACCAGCGTGTTGTTGTTACTAAATCAGCCTTACCCAAGATCGCCATCATGTTTGCCAAGAGAGCACGCTTCGCAAATATGCCTACGCACCTCATCCTCCATTAAGTGACATATGGGCCCTCTTGTGGTAGACCCACATGTCATCGGTGTAACTATTTACACTCCGAAGGACGGTATATCCTGGTAGTAGTACTAGTAGAATTGAGATTTAATGCACTTTCTTCCCCGTCTTCCACTCTTCTTCCTCCTCTCTTCTTCTTCCTCCTCTCTTCCCCATCGTCGGCCGCACACCATTTACCCCCGCTCACTGCTCGCCCGCCCGCGCCATCTTCCTTGGTATGTGGCTCGCGCGTACCATATCCCCCCGCTCACTGCTCGGCCACACAAGGAGAAGCTTCTTCACTCGCCCGCCCGAATCCACTTCCCCGTTGGCTCGCAGGCACCGAAAACCCCAATGGCAGAACCGACTGACACGCAGAGCCGTGATTGGAATTCCCTCCCTGATGTTCTCTTGGAGCAGATTTGTAGTCGTATGGACCTACTCAGCACCGTCCATCTGGCTGCATGCTCAGTGTCTTTGTACCGTCTACTCGTCTGCAACCGGCCGACTCTTTTCTAGACACCCTGCTTGTTGATGCCCGATCCTCGCAGGTGGCCCAGACACCGACTTGACGATCCTACGGAGGTTTTTCGTGGTGCCCCTCGACATGCTACCACTACCTGTCCACCTGTCCTTCATGCGCGGCCACTACTGGGCGGGCATGAAGGCCAACTGGATCGTCCTCATCCACCACACCGGTAGTCCGTGGCGTCTCGTGGATATCTACACCCAGCGAGATATCACCCTTCCATCGTTGGATACCGCCGACATCGAGCCTCGCGGCCCGCCGGACACTCCTGCCTACTACGCACGAGACGCGTCAAGCTTTTGGCTCGACCTCTGTTTGCAGAAATTTGTAATCTGCGAAGTGCCCACACCATCAGAAGACTACATGGATTACAAGCTCATTTCCTTGTTCAACATGGAATTGGTCTATCTGGAATCCGGTCACCATACATGGTTATGGCTCATCATCAATCCTGTTGAGGCAACATTTTTGTCTGATGCTATAGTGCACGATGGCATCGTTTACGCGGTCGATGCACAAATTGGCTGCCTATACTGGTGGAATCTATCATCGTGTAATTGTTCTCTCTCATCTCATCTTTACCTTATCAATACGACTGCCTGTTCATTTGTTACAAATTTAGAATGTATAGCATGTCTATAACCACATCATTGCTATGTGTTCCTCTCATTTCCTAGATTTTTATGACCACACATGTTATTGTTAGAGTTGATATGAGAACAATTGGCATCTAATGATTGTTAGAATACATATTATGAGCATAACATCATGATTGCTATATGTTACTCTTGTTTACAAGATTTGTATAACAACGCATGTTATTGCTTAGAGTTGATATGAGAACAGTAGTAGTAAGTGCTATGGTGGAATATGAGTAGGTGCTGTCATAGTTGTTTTCCTCTCATTGTTACATGATGTTTGAACCCTGACATGTTGCTAGAATATGAAAGCCATTGGCTTATTTTTTTAACTTGGGGTATGATTATGACCACGGCATTGCAATTCTCTGTTTATGATATGTGTCACTGTTATAATAATCTTAATTCCACACATACTCTGAACATGATTGTTTATTTTTGTCCTTTTGGTCTCCAATTTGAATTGTTGCAGCAGACGCAAATGCACTGGCCTTCATGATTCCAGGACCTGGAATCATACCAGCCGATGGGTGGTGGTTTATCGCTCGTTCAGCTGACGGCGGTCATTTGATGCTCATTCGCACGTACCAAATTGACCAAACTATTACATCAAACCACATGCAGTACAATGCATGGGGCGTTCATGACATTGATGGCTATGGCTGCTTCGTGTTCGAGAAAGATCCCAGCTCCGTTGGGCCAGGCGTATTCAACTGGAGGCGGGTTTACAGCCTCGGCAACCACTCCTTGTTCCTCGGGCTCAATTATCCGATCATCCAACCAATCATCGATCATATCACCGACGATGATTACTGTGCTACGCAACATCCATTCGCGAGGGGGGCTGTGTTTACACACCATACCATGGGTTTCATGAATCACCATATCCAGAGATTTGTTGACACAGCTTGTTGACAGGTAATCTTCAGTGTGTGAAAGGCATCAAGCTTCCATGCGATGGATGGCTTTTGCGAACCCGTCATGCGGCGATGTGGTTCATGCCAACATCAAATATGCACAACTTGATTCATGTTGATATCTAGACTGAGCCATGTATTCTCGCTGTCAGAGTACGACCCTCTTTTGTTGGATATTATGTACTGTTGTTAGTTTGAAGCACTCCTCTGGTTTCAAGGATAGATACCTTCCTGGGATCAAGTGCATCCTAACTCACCTGCGTAGGATGTACTGATAATGATAATGGAGATGCTGTGCAGAAGCCATATATATATATATATATATATATATATATAAAAGTTAGGCTTCAAGTGTGTACTTGTTAGTTAAACCTATGTATAAATTGTGACACTAAATACGACTAGTAAGTAGTACAGTAGCAGTACTAGTATACATCGATCAAATTATTCATCATGTCAACACATTGAATTGACGTGACAACACGCTGCATGTGAGGAGACACAAGAATCCCGGCGGCGTGTTCGGGTATTCTGGACTTCAGATTTGGAGTACCACTTATCTGTCTAAATCTTTCATCATTCACTTAAAACAGTCGATTGATCATACATTGAGTACCATATAACTGGAATTACCAATGCAAGTCGAAGAAGGATTGGTCGGTGCTGCCGGCGTCAAGGCCAAGTTCGATCCCACGGATCGAGAGCTGATCGAGCACCTTGAGGCGAAAGTGAGTGCTGACAGGCGAGATTTCAGTCTCTCATCGATTCGTTCATACCAACCATCGACAATGAGCACAAAGATATGCTACACCCAACCTGAGAAACTTCCAGGTAAGACACCGATCGACCGTCTACTTGCACAAACATATTCCTTTGTTTATAGCTCTATTTTTCTTTTTAGATGCAGACCTGATGAAGCAATTACAATTTGACAGTTAAAAAAAGTGAAACAAGTGACTGCAACATGCCAAAGATGTTATGAAAATGCCAACTACGTACACTAAAACCTGTATTCCACGATACTGCAGGTATCACACTGAGTGGCCTAAGGAAGCAATTCTTCCAGCGCAATTCTAGGGCATTCAAAAGGGGCACGTGGATGCATCGCAAGATACAGTCGGAGTGCGGCATGCACGCGATGTGGCACAAGACCGGCAATACCTTGCCGGTGATGGTCAACGGCTGGCAGACGGGCAGCAAAAAAGGTTCTGGTGCTGCACACCAACAAGAACTTCGACCAGCAGAGGACCAACTGGGTGATGCATCAGTACCACCTCGGGGACCTGGAGCAAGAGAAGGAGCGGGAACTGGTCCTCTGCAAGATTTTCTACTGCATTTAACACTAGGGCCAGTAGTAAAAAGATTAGAAGTTAGTTAGGTATTGGTAGTTGTACTACCTTGTCGTCCGCAAGTTGGTATTGTTGTTATTGATCTTTTGGTATGAACTTGCATTTGCTTCCAACCATCATGCCGAGGGTCGGCGTGGATATAAAGCTGAATCATTTGTTTCAAAACGAATTTTCAGGCACCTGATTTTTATTTGATGGGTAGCATAAGCACCCGCCGTTCGAATTCCCAGTTCTCCAATCTTTCCGAAACAAGTGCATGCACTTACTATCATGATATAAAAACAATATCCATGCTGCATCCCAGTTATCAGTCTGTACTTGCAGAATTCTCTTGTTTATTGAGCACGTATATTGTTTTTTCAGGTCGAGCAAGTTTCAACTGGGCTGCAGACTGCCCAGGGTTGGTTTTGTTTTTAACAGGCCCAACCCATGATGACAACGTGGCACAAAGATCCAGCAAGTATCTACTAGCCTCTGGCCCGCCAGCGTTAGTTATATTTTGTCTTACAACATCCGCAGGCAGTTTTTTTACTGAATCAAACACACAACCCAGTTCAATTTTCCTCTTGAAACGCATGTCCTACATCCGTTTTCTAATCTCTACCTATAGTTTTACTAGTTCATATACACGTATCATTATATTGAAAACACATGAAATTCCCTTTTCATATTTACATCCTTATTTTTGTTGTTTTTCCCACCCAGCGCTGATTTTTTTACCACTGGTTTTCCCTTAAACCAACTCAATTGTCCCATGTCTTATTTGCTCACAAAAACAAAACGATTTTTTTTGGAAAATCAATAAGTTCTTAAAAAAATGTTTATCATTTCGGGATTACAACAGTTCGGACTCCACCGAAATATGCAAAATAAGGTTGAACTTTTCGACCGTGGTCATGGGAAGAAAATGGGCTGTAATAAATTACTTAAGAATTAGCAAATGGGCAGCAAATTATAAAAAATAGCAAATGGGCTTTATGTTGTCTGCCACAGATTTGGAGGCTGACTTGTGGGCCTACCAAGTTCATGCGTACACAAGGTTTCGCAAAAAATAAACTTAGTCAACAATCGACTCTACCAGCATCAGACTGTTAGATGTCAATCTAATAGCAATCGTGCTTCTTCAGTCTCTGATCTTCCTGCTCCAGCCGCCCAAACTAGCGCCATCGAAACCGCCTGCTCCCGCCTCCCGTGGCCGGCAGTGCTGCCGGGAAGGCCTCACGGCCCCATCATACTCGCATCCCTGGCTTGTCTATCCCTCTACTCACCCACACCTCCTGTTATTTTTCGGTGACGGCAGCCGAACCAGTCAACCCTCGTACTCTCCACCGCGTGGGCAGCCACTGTCGTGTCTTCACCGGCTCCGTGTCGTTCCCTTCATAGGCCTCGCCGTCGTCCACCGCCCTGGTGCTCTCGGTGCTGCGTGGTCAACGATGTCCATCCAACGGCCGTAGTGCTTCTTCAACCTCTGGTCTTCTTGCCCCAGCCGCCCAAAGCAGCGCCGGTCGTGCCGCATGCTCCTGCCTCCCGTGGCCGGCTGTGCTACCGCGGAGGCCTCACCGTCCCCATACTACTCCCACCGCTGGCCAGGCCATCCCTCCACTCACCCACTCCCCCTGTTATTCTGCGGCAACGGTAGCCTCACATCGCAGCCGAACCAGTGAACCCTCGTGCTCCTCTCCGCGTGGGCATCCACTTCCGCGTCTTCCCCGGCTCCGCGTCGTCCCCTTCCTAGGCCTCTGCGTCGTCCACCTCCGTGGTGCTCTCGGCGCGGCATGGTCAATGTGGTCAACGACTGACTTCCATCGGAAGAGTACTGTACGTGGAGAGGCTGACAGCTGGGTCTCACCGAAAGGAAGTGCCTCCTTATTACGCGCAAAATAATTATTCCTCCACCTGATAGCAGGGACCCATCGGACGGGCCACCAGTATTTTGCGGAAAAGACGTTTCCCCCCTGACTGCTGGGACCCACCGGACGGGCCACTGTATTTCGCGAAAAAATCGTTTGCCCCTGACTGCTGGGACCCACCGGACGGACCACCGTATTTTGTGAAAAACGTTTCCCCATTGTCACCGGACCCACCGTGCCTCCTTATTACGCATGAAAATGAATACTCCCCCCGCTGTCAGCTCGGACCCACCATGGTGGGAGGCTGACTTGTGGGCATACTAAGTTGACGGGGACGGAGGGCTTTGTCAACTTAGTCAATATGAATGATTCTAGCTCCAGTGACCGTACGGTATCCATCCAACGGCCGTCGTGCTTCTTCAATCTCTGCTCTTCCTGCTCCAGCCGCTCAAACAAGCGCCGGCGGCACTGCCTGCTCCCTCCTCCCCGTGGCCAGCTGTCCTGCCGCGCAGCCCTCACCGCCCCACCGTACTCCCATCGCTGGCCTAGCCATCCTTCTACTCACCCACACCTGCTGTTATTCTCGGGCGACGGTAGACGAACCAGTAAACCCGCGTATGGTCGTACTCCCCTCCGCGTGGGAAACAACTGCCGAGTCTTCCCTGCCTCTGCGTCGTCCCCTTCCTAGGCCTCGCTGTCGTCCACTGCCCAGGTGCTCTCGGCGCGGCATGGTCAACATGGTCAACAACCGACATGCATCTGAAGTGGACTATACGTGGAGAGGCTGACAGTTGGGTCCACGGCCGCATGCAAGGAAATGCCTCCTTATTACGCGCAAAATAATGATTCCTCCACCTGACATCGGGGACCCACCGAAAGGGCCTATGTATTTCGTGAAAAACGTTATGGCCACGACAGCTCGGACCCACCAGCTATATCTTCGCAGGCAAGGAAGTGCCTCCTTATTACGCACAAAAATGAATACTCCCACATTAGCTGGGACCCAGTATAGTGACAGGCTGACTTGTGGGCCTACTAAGTTGATGGGGATGGAGGGCTTTGTCAACTTAGTCAATATGCACATTCTAGCTCCAGTGACCGTACGATGTCCATCCAACGGCCGTAGTGCTTCTTCAACCTCTGGTCTTCTTGCTCCAGCCGCCCAAACCAGCGCCGGTCGTGCCTCGTGCTCCTGCCTCCCATGGCCGTCTGCGATGCGGCGGAGGCGTCACCGCCCCTACTACTCCTACCGCTGGCCAGGCCATCCCTCTACTCACCCACACCCCCTGTTATTCTGCGGCGACCGCAACCTCACACTGCAGCGAACCAGTGAACCCTCATACTCCTCTACGCATGGGCATCCACTGCCGCGTCTTCCCCGGCTCCGCGTTGTCCCCTTCCTAGGCCTCGCTGTTGTCCACCGCCCTGGTGCTCTCGGTGCGGCGTGGTCAACGTGGTCAAGGAACGGCTTCCATCGCACGTGGACAAGACGCGGAGAGGTCGATACCGGGTCCACGGCCGCAACAAGGAAGTGCCTCCTTATTATGTGCAAAGTAATTATTCCTCCACCGACAATGGGACCCAACCGGACGGGCCACCGTATTTTGCGAAAAAACGTTTCCCCCTGACTGCTGGGACCCACCAGCTACATCTTCGCACGCAAGGAAGTGCGTCCGGGCAAAAAACATGATTCACCCACCTGACTGCTGGGACCCACCAGCTACATCTTCGCACGCAAGGAAGTGCGTCCGGGCAAAAAAAACAAAACGATTCACCCCCCTGACTGCTGGGGCCCACCAGCTACATCTACGCAGTAAGGAAGTGCACGGCGGTCGGGACCCACCTGGTCGAAGCGCACGAAGCGTTGTCATTCTGGTCGACGGTACGCATATACCGGTCGATGTAGAGGCGCCGCATGTGTCGTAGTAGAGGCGCCGCACGTCGTAGTAGAGGCGCGCACGTAGCATGTACACGTACGTACAGCGGCGAGGGTGCAAGAAAGAAAATACGGCCACGTACGTACATAAGGGTAGGGTCTCGAATGCCTACTCGCACATACATACATGGCTGAGTTGGGATGGAGAAACAGCGTCGTCGTCAAGTTCATGGGGAGCCAACCGGCTGGGTCGGAACGGAATGTGTGGTCGTGTTCATCGGGAGGGCTGGGACGGAACAGGCGATGAAAACGAGGCCTGGCGTACCGCACAACAGAGGAAACGGACCTCCCTACGCTCGAACGGGGTCCTGTTGATCGGGAGGGTGTGGCGTACCGCAAAACGGAGGAAACGGACCTCCTACGGTCGAAACGGGGGTCCTGTTGATCGGGAGGGGTGTGGCGTACCGCAAAACGGACGAAACATACCTCCTATGGTCGAAACGGGGGTCCTGTTGATCGGGAGGGCTGTGGCGTACCGCAAAAAGGACGAAACGGACTTGTGTTGGAGCGCTACGGTCGAAACAGGGGTCCTGTTCATCGGGAGGGGTGTGGCGTACCGCAAAACGGGACTCCACGAGATATTGTTCATCTCCACCGTCGACCTCCTCCAGCCTCCACGGGCTACCGTCGACCTCTCCAGCCTCCACGGGCTCCTGTTCATCCAGCCTCCACCGCGCGCTACACCATCGGCTACTGTTAAACCACCCCTCCACGGGCACCCCTCCACCGTCTACTGTTCATCCAGCCCTCCACACCGTCTACCGCAACGCTCACTGTTCATCCAATCGATCGGCTTCAGTTAGCAGCAGCAGCGAAGGAATCGCTCCATCGGGTTCAGTTAACAGCCATCGATCGATCGCTCGAGTTCAGTAACGTGTAGCCTGCAGTGCAATCGCTCAGGTTCAGTTAGAGCCCAACGCCTCGCTCGGGTTCAGTTAGAGCCAACGCCTCACACACACTCACGTACATGTACGAGAGAAACGCGCATCGCTCGGCCCCCGACTTCCCACCGTAACCGGCAACTCCCCGAAATTTTCCTCCCCCTCGCTTCTACCATGGTTTTTTCCGTCATGTACGGCCCAAAGAATGTCATGCAGTTGCGTCTCCGGCCCGCCTAGGACGAAAAGCCCATTTTCTGTCAGGAATTTTGTCATAGAAGTAGGAGCCCACCACATCTATGATGATACCGGGTTTTGTCACAATTATCGTCATAGAAGTGTCATATGTATGACAGCAAAAAATTTCGTTCGGCCCAAAGTGTCACGGATGTGTCTTTTTTTGTAGTGATGGTGGTTGTGGAGAAGACAAAAAGGAGAAGATAGTCTCACATCAACTAGGCATATCAACGGGCTATGGAGATGCCCATCAATAGATATTAATGTGAGTGAGTAGGGATTGCCATGCAACGGATGCACTAGAGCTATAAGTATATGAAAGCTCAACAAAAGAAACTAAGTGGGTGTGCATCCAACTCGCTTGCTCACGAATACCTAGGGCATTTTGAGGAAGCCCATCATTGGAATATACAAGCCAAGTTCTATAATGTAATATTCCCACTAGTATACGAACGTGACAACATAGGAGATTCTCTATCGTGAAGATCATGGTGCTACTTTGAAGCACAAGTGTGGTAAAAGGATAGTAGCATTGCCCCTTCTCTCTTTTTCTCTCATTTTTTTATTTTGTTTATTTTTTTGTTTGGGCCTTTCTCTTTTTTATGGCCTCTTTTTTTTCGTCCAGAGTCTCATCCTGACTTGTGGGGGAATCATAGTCTCCATCATCCTTTCCTCACTGGGACAATGCTCTAATAATGATGATCATCACACTTTTATTTACTTACAACTCAAGAATTACAACTCAATACTTAGAACAAGATATGACTCTATATGAATGCCTCCGGCAGTGTATCGGGATGTGCAATGACTCATTAGTGACATGTATGAAAGAATTATGAACGGTGGCTTTGCCACAAATACAATGTCAACTACATGATCATGCAAAGCAATATGACAATGATGGAGCATGTCATAGTAAATGGAACAGTGGAAAGTTGCATGGCAATATATCTCGGAATGGCTATGGAAATGCCCTGATAGGTAGGTATGGTGGCTGTTTTGAGGAAGGTATATGGTGGGTGTATGATACCGGCGAAAGGTGCACGGTATTAGAGAGGCTATCAATTGTGGAAGGAAGAAAGTGTGTATAATCCATGGACTCAACATTAGTCATAAAGAACTCATATAATTATTGCAAAAATCTACAAGTTATCAAAGCAAAATATTACGCGCATGCTCCTAGGGGGGTAGATTGGTAGGAAAAGATCATCGCTCGTCCCCGACCGCCACTCATAAGGAAGACAATCAATAAATAAATCATGCTCCGACTTCATCACATAACGGTTCACCATACGTGCATGCTATGGGAATCACAAACTTTAACACAAGTATCTCTCAAATTCACAACTACTCAACTAGCATGACTCTAATATCACTACTTCCATATCTCAATACAATCATCAAGCATCAAACTTCTCTTAGTATTCAACACACTCATAAGAAAGTTTTTACTATTTTTGAATACCTAGCATATTAAGATTATTTAAGAAAATTACCATGCTATTTAAGAATCTAAAAATAATATAAGTGAAGCATGATATTTCATCTATTTCTTCAAAATAAAACCACCACCGTGCTCTAAAAGATATAAGTGAAGTACTAGAGCAAATGACAAACTACTCCGAAAGATATAAATGAAGATCAATGAGTAGTCGAATAATTATACAACTATATGAAGACTCTCTAACATTTAAGAATTTCAGATCTTGGTATTTTATTCAAACAGCAAGCAAAAACTAACAAGAGAAAATGACGCTCCAAGCAAAACTCATATCATGTGGTGAATAAAAATATAGCTTCAAGTAAAGTTACCGATGAACGAAGACGAAAGAGGGGATGCCTTCCCGGGCATCCCCAAGCTTAGGCTCTTGGTTGTCCTTGAATATTACCTTGGGGTGCCTTGGGCATCCCCAATCTTAGGCTCTTGCCACTCCTTATTCCATAGTAAATCGAATCTTTACCCAAAACTTGAAAACTTCACAACACAAAACTTAACAGAAAATATCGTGAGCTCCGTTAGTGAAAGAAAACAAAACACCACTTCATGGTACTGTAATGAACTCATTCTTTATTTATATTGGTGCTAAACCTACTGCATTCCAACTTCTCTATGGTTTGTAAACTATTTTACTATCCATAGATTCATCAAAATAAGCAAGCAACACATTGAAAACAGAATCTGTCAAAAACAGAACAGTCTTTAGTAATCTGTATCAAACGTATACTTCTTGATCTCCAAAAATTCTAAAATAAATTGGTGGACCTGAGGAATTTGTATAGTAATCATCTGCAAAAAGAATCAACTAAATAGCACTCTCCAGTAAAAAGTTGAAGCTAATCTCGTGAGCGCTAAAGTTTCTATTTTTATAGCATGATCATAAAGACTTCGCCCGAGTCTTCCCAAAGGTTCTAATTGCACAAACACTAATTAAAACATAAAACCACCTCTAAACATAAGCTAGATAGATTATTTATTCCTAAACAGAACCAAAAAGCAATAAACTAAAATAAAATTGGGTTGCCTCCCAACAAGCGCTATCGTTTAACGCCCCTAGCTAGGCATGATGATTTCAATCATGCTCACATAAAACATAAGAATTGAAACATAAAGAGAGCATCATGAATAATATGACTAGCACATTTAAGTCTAACCAACTTCCTATGCATAGGGATTTTGTGAGCAAACAACTTATGGGAACAAGAAACTTGCATAGGAAGGTAAAACAAGCATAACTTCAAAACTTTAAGCACATAGAGAGGAAACTTGATATTATTGCAATCCCTACAAGCAAACATTCCTCCCTCATAATAACTTTCAGTAGAATCATGAATGAATTCAACAATATAACCAGCACCTAAAGCATTCTTTTCATGATCTACTTGCATAGAAAATTTACTACTCTCCACATAAGCAAAATTCTTCTCATGAATAATAGTGGGAGCAAACTCAACAAAGTAACTATCATGTGATTGAAAATTAAGATCAAGATGACAAGTTTCATGGTTATCATTATTATTTAAAGCATACATGTCATAGCAATAATCATCATAGATAGGAGGCATGCTTTCATCATAGTAAATTTGCTCATCAAAGCTTGGGGGACTAAACATATCATCTTCATCAAACATAGCATCCCCAAGCTTGTGGCTTTGCATATCAGTAGCATCATGGATATTCAAGGAATTCATACTAACAACATTGTAATCATGCTCATCATTCACATATTTGATGCCAAGCATTCTATGTAATTCTTCTTCTAGCACTTGACCACAATTTTCCTTTCCATCATTCTCACGAAAGATATTAAAAAGATGAAGCGTATGAGACAAACTCAATTCCATTTTTTTGTAGTTTTCTTTTATAAACTAAACTAGTGCTAAAACAAGAAACAAAAAGATTCGATTGCAAGATCTAAAGATATACCTTCAAGCACTCACCTCCCGACAGCGGTGCCAAAAAGAGCTTGATGTCTACTACACAACCTTCTTCTTGTAGACGTTGTTGGGCCTCCAAGTGCAGAGGTTTGTAGGACAGTAGCAAATTTCCCTCAAGTGGATGACCTAAGGTTTATCAATCCAGGAGGCGTGGGATGAAGATGGTCTCTCTCAAACAACCCTGCAACCAAATAGCAAAGAGTCTCTTGTGTCCCCAACACACCCAATACAATGGTAAATTGTATAGGTGCACTAGTTCGGCGAAGAGATGGTGATACAAGTGCAATGTGGATGGTAGATATAGGTTTTTGTAATCTGAAAATATAAAAACAGCAAGGTAACAAGTGGTAAATGTGAGCGTAAACGGCATTGCAATGCAAGGAAACAAGGCCTAGGGTTCATACTTTCACTAGTGCAAGTTCTCTCAACAATAATAACATAATTGGATCATATAACTATCCCTCAACATGCAACAAAGAGTCAATCCAAAGTCACTAATAGTGGAGAGCAAACGAAGAGATTATGGTAGGGTACGAAACCACCTCAAAGTTATTCTTTCCAATCAATCCATTGGGCTACTCCTATAAGTGTCACAAACAGCCCTAGAGTTCATACTAGAATAACACCTTAAGACACAAATCAACCAAAACCCTAATGTCACCTAGATACTCCAATGTCACCTCAATTATATGTGGGTATGATTATACGATATGCATAACACAATCTCAGATTTATCTATTCAACCAACACATAGAACCTCAAAGAGTGCCCCAAAGTTTCTACCGGAGAATCAAGACGAAAATGTGTGCCAACCCCTATGCATAAGTTCATGGGCGGAACCCGCAAGTTGATCACCAAAACATACATCAAGTGAATCACGTGATATCCCATTGTCACCACAGATACGCACGGCAAGACATACATCAAGTGTTCTCAAATCATTAAAGACTCAATCCGATAAGATTACTTCAAAGGGAAAACTCAATCCATTACAAGAAAGTGGAGGGGGAGAAGCAACATAAGATCCAACTATAATAGCAAAGCTCGCGATACATCAAGATCGTGCCAAATCAAGAACACGAGAGAGATCAAACACATAGCTACTGGTACATACCCTCAGCCCCGAGGGTGAACTAGTCCCTCCTCGTCATGGAGAGCGCCGGGATGATGAAGATGGCCATCGGTGAGGTTCCCCCCTCCCAAGGAGTCTTGGAACAGGGTCCCGATTGGTTTTTGGTGGCTACAGAGGCTTGCGGCGGCGGAACTCCAGGTCTATTCTCGTATTCGAAGTTTTTAGGGTATGTGGGTATATATGGGTGAAAGAAGTACGTCGGTTGACCTCCGGGCTGTCCACGAGGCACGGGGGGCGCGCCCTAGGGGGTGGGCGCGCCCCCCACCCTCGTGGGCAGCCCGGGACTCCCCTGGTGCACTCCCGGTACTCCATGGGCTTCTTCTGGTCCAAAAATAAGTTTTGTGGAGTTTCAGGTCAATTGGACTCCGTTTGATATTCCTTTTCTTCGAAACACTGAAATAGGCAAAAACAGCAATTCTGGGCAGGGCCTCCGGTTAATAGGTTAGTCCCAAAAATAATATAAAAGTGGATAATAAAGCCCAAAATTGTCCAAAACAGTAGATAATATAGAATGGAGCAATCAAAAAATATAGATACGTTGGAGACGTATCAGACTGCGCCGGGCCTGGTAACTCATGTTACCCGATAAGGGCCTTCCCACTTAGGCGTCAACTTGTTGGAATTCTTGGCCGACTGAACGTGCCGAAGAACAAGGTCGCCTTCCTCAAGGCTCCGGGCATGGACCTTGCGGCTATGGTAGCGGCGCAAGGCTTGCTGGTAGCGTGCTGCTCTCACAGCCGCCCGGAGACGATCTTCCTCAAGGAGCGTTGCGTCATCTTGCCGCAATCTCTCTTGCTCAAGCTCATCATAAGCGAGCACTCGAGGTGACCCATATATGAGTTCTGTGGGGAGAACTGCTTCTGCCCCGTAGACCAGGGAAAATGGTGTCTGGCCGGTGGCTCGATTTGGCGTCGTCCTGATCGACCCAAGAACCGCCGGCAACTCATCAATCCAGCGTCTTCCACTTTTGTGCAGTCTGTCAAAAGTCTTCGTCCTTAAGCCTCGCAAGACTTCAGCATTTGCTCTCTCCGCTTGGCCCTTGCTCCATGGATGCGCCACGGAAGCAAAAAAGACCCTGCTGCCGAGATCCTCGATGTATTGCATGAAGGCATGGTTTGTGAACTGTGTGCCGTTGTCGGTGATGATCCTATTGGGTACACTACTAGGGAAAAGCTTATAGGCAGACGCTTAATAGTAGCGAGGGTTTATAACCCTCGCTACTGCTACTTAGTAGTAGCGCGGGTTTTTACCCCTCGCTACTACTAAGTCGATACTAGTAGCGCGGTTTTTTAACCCTCGCTACTACTAAGCGGTCTCTACCGTGCCCTCCCGGGGCATGCCATAGTAGTAGCGAGGGGTACAAACCCGCGCTACTACTAAGTTGATAGTAGTAGCGCGGTTTTATACCCCTCGCTACTACTAAGTACGAGGTAGATGAAATCCCCGTATCCTCAGCCAAATCCCTCTTCTCTCCCTCACTTTCCCCCTCTCACACTTTCCTCGTCTCTCCCTCATACTCCAGCGGTGGCCGCCGCTGGTACACTCTGCTTTCTTCCCCCCTCCCTCTCCGAGATCCCTCCGGCGGGCGGTCGCCGGAGCTCCTCGCCGCCGCCAAGATGCGGAAGTGCGACCTCGGCATCCTCCTCCTCGCTGCATTCACCGTCTTCTTCTTGCTCCAGGTCAGCCCTCCTCCTCCCCCCTCTCGATTCGATCCGGAACCTAGCTGACCCATCCCCCTCCTCCTCTGGAAGCACGAGGGCAACTTCTCGTTCCGGGAGACGTGGACCGCCTCCAGCCGCTGCTCGTCACCGACCTCAAAGGCGACGGCCGCCACGAGGTGCTGCTCCCCACACACGATGCCAAGATGCAGGTCCTCCAGCTCGCGGCCCACGCCGGGCTGGCCTCCGCGACCGCCCTCAACGGCTTCCACGAGGCACACGTCATGGCCGAGATCTCCTTGCTCCCGGCCAACATGCGCGCGTCATGGGGTCGAGATTTTTTTTTGGTTTTTCAAATTAATAGTAGTAGCGCCGGGTCACGCATAACGCCGCTACTACTAACACGTACTAGTAGCACGGGATGCACCACGCTACTACTACTAGTTAGATGTAGCGCCGTAGTAGTAGCGCAGGCACCCGCGCTACTACTAGCTTTTGACCCGTGCTACTACTAGGCTTTTTCCTAGTAGTGGTATCCCAAAATGGCACACTAGTCCCTTGAAGAACTTGATGGCTGACTGCGTTGTCACCTTCCTCACTGCTTCCACTTCTGGCCACTTTGTGAACTTGTCGATTGCGACGTACAAGTACTCAAAGCCCCGACAAAGCACGGGGAAAGGGCCCGATATGTCGAGCCCCAGCACCGAGAAGGGCCAGGAGAGAGGGATGGTTTGAAGGGCTTGAGCTGGTTGATGAAGCTTCTTGAATGGAACTGCATGCTTCACACTTGGTTACTAGTGCCATCGCATCACGGAGGGCGGTGGGCGGAAGAAACCTTCTTTGGAAAGCCTTGCCGGCAAGGGCCCTCGAACCTATGTGGGAGCCACATATGCCTCCATGTATCTCTGCCAACAGCTTTAGTCCTTCCTCCCGGGAGATGCATTTCAATTTCACCCCATTCGGTCTTCTTCTGTACAATACGTTATCAACGAATTGGTACAGAGCAGACCGGCGGGCTACTCTTTCTGCCTCTTCCTGCTCCTCAGGAAGCTCTCCTTTTTGGAGGAATCGGACGGTGTGTTGCGCCCATGCCGGAGCCTGTGGCTCGACGACAAGGACCAAAGGCATCTCTTCTTCCACGGGAGCGGCCGCCTCCATGGCCATGACCTGAGGTCCTGCCGGAGTCGGTTGTCCCGCGGCAGGATCGGCATCCACGGCAACATCTTCGGCGGCGGCTCCGGGGAGCTCGGTGGGGAAGTACTTGCCGGATCCTAGCTTCCTTCACTTGTTCTACCCAGTCGACGGCTCAACGGATGGTTGAGTTAACTGGAGCATAAAAGTACCTGGCTCCACAGGTAGCTTGAGGGCAGCGCGCTTTGATAGGTAGTCGGCGATGTCATTCTCCGTCCGAGGGACATGCTCCGCTTCTATACCGTCAAAGCGCTCCTCCAGTTTCCTCACCTCATCTACGTAAGCTTCCATCAACGGGCTTTGATAATCTTTGTTGATCTGCCTGACGACGAGCTGTGAGTCGCCCCTGATGATGAGCTTCTTAACTCCGAGGTCCGCCGCGATCCTAAGACCGGCAAGCAAACCCTCGTACTCGGCGGTGTTGTTGGTTGACATCTCCCAGGGGAAGTGCATCTGGATGACATACTTGAGGTGCTCTCTGGTGGGCGCGACAAGCAGCACACCAGCACCGGCGCCTTGCAGCGAGAAGGCACCGTCAAAGTACATGATTTAGTTGCGGCTCGTTTCCTTGCCGGGGAGAATGGTCTCCTGTGCCTCTTCGTCGGGCGTCGAGGTCGATTCCGCAACAAACTCGGCCAAGACTATGCTCTGAATCGTCTAGGTACTTTCGAACTTCAAACCGAAACTTGACAGCTCCAGGGCCCATTCCACGATCCTTCCCATTGCGCCTGGGTTATGCAGTATCCGTTGCAATGGGAGGCGGGTGACCACCGTGATCTTGTGCGCTTGGAAGTAATGGCGCAGCTTCCTCGAAGCCATAAGGAGGCTGAAGAGCAGCTTTTGCACACCTGAGTACCTCGAACTAGCCCCCTGCAAGAGGGAGCTGACAAAGTACACTGGGTGATGTACCATTTTCTTCTTCTGCGCCTCTTCACCCGGTCGCGTGGGTCTGTCAAAGGCGTCGACCTACCGCCGGGACTCAGTCTTGCCGGGATCGAGCCCTGTCGGAGAGAGTTCCGGCTTGCCATCTATTGATTCTGCCAGTGCCGCTGCCTTCTCGTCGACCTCTCTCTGCGCCACTAGTGCGGCGCTAACCACTTGATTTGTTGCCGCTAGATAAAGCAGCAATGGTTCTTGTGGTTTGGGCGCAACCAGCACTGGGGTAGAGGAGAGGTATTTCTTCAGATCCTGCAGCGCTGCCTTGGCCTCTAGGGTCCACTCCACTGGCCCTGCCTTCTTCAAGATCTTGAAAAAAGGGAGGGCACGCTCCGCGGACTTGGAGATGAACCGGCTCATGGCAGCAACGCAACCAGTGAGCCGACGCACGTCCCTGATCCGTTTGGGGTACCTCAATCTGCTCGATGGCCTTGATCTTCTCTGGGTTTGCTTCAATCCTGCGCTGGGACACAAAGAACCCGAGAAGCTTGCCGGACGGGACACCGAAGACACACTTCTCAGGGTTCAATTTGAGGTTGATCTTGCGCAGGTTTCTGAATGTTTCCTCCAGATCTTGCACAAGGGTTGCTTTGTCCTTGGTTTTGACCACTATGTCATCCATATAAGCTTCCATATTTCTATGTAGCTGCGGCTCAAAACCAATTTGGGCTGCTCTTGCAAAGGTTGAGCCAGCACTCTTCAACCCGAAAGGCATCCGTAAGATGGGGTGACGAATGATGTCTTTTCCTCGTCTTCTTTTGTCATGAAGATCTGGTAGTATCCTGAGTAGGCGTCAAGGAACGATAACAGGTCACACCCAGCCGTGGAGTCAAAAATCTGGTCAATGCGCGGTAACGGGAAGGGATCCTTTGGGCAGGCCTTATTGATGTCTGTGTAATCAATACACAGCCTCCACTTCCCATTTGCCTTGTGCACTACTACCGGATTGGCCAACCACGTCGGATGGAGTACCCCTCTCACCAAACCTGCCGCCTCTAGCTTTCTGATTTCCTCCGTGATGAACTCCTGCCTCTCTAGAGCTTGCTTCCTGACCTTCTGCTTGACAGGCCGCGCATGAGGACAGACAGCAAGGTGGTGCTCAATCACCTCCCTGGGAACGCCGGGGATGTCGGAGGCTTGCCATGCAAACACATCGACATTCGCCCGCAGGAAGGTGACGAGCTCGCTTTCCTATTTGCTGTCGAGGGTGGAACTTATGGTAAAAGCTCCCCCGTGCCGTCCTCTTTAACGGGTACCTTCTTAGTCTCTAGTAGCGTGGCTCTGGACTTCTTGCTCTTGCCGGCAGAGCTCTCTGGCACGTTCTCAACGAGAGCGCAACAACCTGAAGAGGTGCGCTTGACGGAGTGGGTGCGAGGGGTCTCGCCGGTCTTCTTCCCCCCCCCCCCCCCCCGGCAAGGGTGAAGTGGGGGAGAGGAAAACGAGAGGCAAATGGCAAATAATGTAATGCAAGAGATAAGGGATTGTGATGGGTACTTAGTATGCTGACTTGTGCGTAGACTCCCCGGCAACGGAGCCAGAAGTCCTTCTTGCTACGTCTTGAGCTTGCGTTGGTTTTCCCCGAAGAGGAGAGGATGATGCAGCAGAGTAGCGTAAGTATTTCCCTCAGTTTTTGAGAACCAAGATATCAATCCAGTAGGAGGCCACGCGCAAGTCCCTCGTACCTACACAAAACAAATAGCTCCTCGCAACCAACGCGAATAGGGGTTGTCAATCCCTTCACGGTCACTTACGAGAGTGAGATCTGATAGAGATGATAGATAATATTTTTTTGTATTTTTGGTATAAAGATGCAAAGTAAAAGAAAAAGGCAAAGTAAAGAGCAAAAGAATAATAAAGCGTAGGAATATTAATATGATGAAAATATACCCGGGGGCCATAGATTTCACTAGTGGCTTCTCTCAAGAGCATAGGTATTTTACGGTGGGTGAACGAATTATTGTTGAGCAATTAACAGAATTGATCATAGTTATGAGAGTATCTAGGTATGATCATGTATATAGGCATCACGTCCGAGACAAGTAGACCAACTCCTGCCTGCATCTACTAGTATTACTCCACTCATCGACCGCTATCCAGCATGCATCTAGAGTATTAAGCTAGAGTAACGCCTTAAGCAAGATGACATGATGTAGAGGAATAAATTCATGCAATATGATAAATACCCCATCTTGTTATCCTCGATGGCAACAATACAATACGTGCCTTGCAACTCTTTACATCGGTAAGGACACCGCAAGATTGAACCCAAAGCTAAGCACTTCTCCCATTGCAAGAACTACCAATCTAGTTGGCCAAACCAAACGGATAATTCGAAGAGACTTGCAAAGATAACTCAATCATACATAAAAGAATTCAAAAAAGATTCAAATATTGCTCATAGATAATCTTGATCATGAACGCACCATTCATCCGGTCTCAACAAACACACCGCAAAAAGAAGATTACATCTAATAGATCTCCATGAGAGAGGGGGAGAACATTGTATTGAGATCCAAAAAGAGAGAAGAAGCCATCTAGCTACTAACTATGGACCCGAAGGTCTGAGGTAAACTACTGACACTTCATCGAAGAGGCTATGATGTTGATGTAGAAGCCCTCCGTGGTGGAATTCCCTTCCGGCAGAGCTCTGGAACAGGCCCCAAGATGGGATCTCGTGGATACAGAAAGTTGCAGTGGTGGAATTAGGTTTTGGCTCCATTATCTGATTTGGCCGAAG
The DNA here is from genome assembly GCA_021605145.1 of Aegilops bicornis. Taxonomy (NCBI): domain Eukaryota; kingdom Viridiplantae; phylum Streptophyta; class Magnoliopsida; order Poales; family Poaceae; genus Aegilops; species Aegilops bicornis. Next base: position 771,813,280 of record CM038671.1, on the reverse strand, counting down.
TGCGTGAGGTATATATAGGAGGAAGAAGTACGTCGGTGGAGCCTCGAGGGGCCTACGAGGCGGGGGCGCGCCCTAGGGGGGCGCGCCCTCCACCCTCATGACTGCCTCGGATCTTGCTTGACGGAGGGTCCAAGTCTCCTGGGTCTTATCCGATGAGAAAATCACGTTCCCGAAGATTTCATTCCGTTTGGACTCTGTTTGATATTCCGTTTCTTCAAAACACTGAAATAGGCAAAAAACAACAATTCTGGGCTGGGCCTCCGGTTAATAGGTTAGTCCCAAAAGTAATATAAAAGTGGAAAATAAAGCCCAATATAGTCAAAAACAATAGGTAATATAGCATGGAGCAATCAAAAATTATAGATACGTTGGAGACGTATCAGGCATCCCCAAGCTTAATTCCTGCTCGTCCTCGAGTAGGTAAATGATAAAAAGAAATTTTTTGATGCGGAGTGCTACTTGGTATAATTTCAATGTAACTCTTCTTAATTGTGGTATGAATATTCAGATCCGAAAGATTCAAGACAAAAGTTCATATTGACATAAACATAATAATACTTCAAGCATACTAACAAAGCAATTATGTCTTCTCAAAATAACATGGCCAAAGAAAGTTATCCCTATAAAATCATATAGTCTGGCTATGCTCTATCTTCACCACCCAAAGTATTTAAATCATGCACAACCCCGATGACAAGCCAAGCAATTGTTTCATACTTTTGACATTTTCAAAACTTTTTCAATCTTCACGCAATACATGAACATGAGCCATGGATATAGCACTATATGTGGAATAGAATGGTGGTTGTGGAGAAGAAAAAAAGGGAGAAGATAGTCTCACATCAACTAGGCGTATCAACGGGCTATGGAGATGCCCATCAATAGATATCAATGTGAGTGAGTAGGGATTGCCATGCAACGGATGCACTAGAGCTATAAGTATATGAAATCTCAACAAAAGAAACTAAGTGGGTGTGCATCCAACTTGCTTGCTCATGAAGACCTAGGGCAATTTGAGGAAGCCCATCATTGGAATATACAAGCCAAGTTCTATAATGAAAAATTCCCACTAGTATATGAAAGTGACAAAACTAGAGACTCTCTATCATGAAGATCATGGTACTACTTTGAAGCACAAATGTGGTAAAAGGATAGTAACATTGTCCCTTCTCTCTTTTTCTCTCATTATTATTTTTTTTGGGGCCTTTTCTCTTATTTTTTATGGCCTCTTTTCTTTATTTTTTTTAAATTTTCGTCCGGAGTCTCATCCCGACTTTTGGGGGAATCATAGTCTCCATCATCCTTTCCTCACTTGGGACAATGCTCTAAAAATGATTATCATCACACTTTTATTTTTCTTACAACTCAACAATTACAACTCGATACTTAGAACAAAATATGACTCTATGTGTATGCCTCCGGCGGTGTACTGGGATACGCAATGATTCAAAAGTGACATGTATGAAAGAATTTGAAAGTGCGTTATATCGACTAGAGGGGGGGTGAATAGGCGATTTTTATGAATTCTTCACTGAGGAATTTGCCGGTGAGGAAATTCCTTAGCGAAGAACTACTTGCATCGGAATAAGTACTCAGAAGTAAGCATAAAAGAATACAGGCATGGTCATCATGATGAAATGAAGACACGCACAGAGTACAGAAAGCGTAAACACAGGATAACACAAGATGAAGACAAACAGACTGAAGAAATTGAACTGAGGAAACTGATAAAGTCTTCATTCAAAGTCTTCAAACACAGATATGAACAAATATTCAACACAGTAATGAGGAAATGAAAGAGTTGAGGACATAGAACCAGTAAGCTTGGTGAAGACAATGATTTGGTAGACCAGTTCCAACTGCTATCTCAGTTGTGCATCTGGTTGAAGCGGCTGAGTATTTAAACTCGAGGACACACAGTCCCGGACACCCAGTCGCTGAGCACGCAGCTCAGGACACCAAGTCCTCATCGTATTCTCCTTGAACTAAGGTCACACAGACCTCGTCCAATCACTCGTGGTAAGTCTTCAGGCGACTTCCAAACCTTCACAGACCTCGATCACTCGGCGATCCACAATTCCTCTTGGATGCTCTAGACCATGACACCTAACTGTCTGGAAGAAGCACAGTCTTCAAAGGTAACTGAGTGTCGGATCCACGCAGGATCAATCTCTTGATGATGCTCAATCACTTTGGGTTTGTAGGTGTTTGGGTTTGGGTTTTTCCTCACTCGATGATTTTCGCTCAAAGTCCTTGGAGGATGGGTTGCTCTCTAATGACAAGTGTCAAGTTCTCTCGAGCAGCCAACCAGCTAGTGGTTGTAGGGGCGGCTATTTATAGCCTAGGGAGCAGCCCGACATGATAAGACATAAATGCCCTTCAATGATATGACCGTTAGGTAGATAAGATATTTTGGGACAGTGGCAAGAAGACAAAGAACGGTCGGATATTTGAGTATCAAATTCCTCAGGGCTATCACGTTCCTCACTTGTAGGCAGTCTGCACTGGCAAATTCCTAACTCCTCAGTCAGAACAAATTCCTCAAAGACCAGAAGAACTTCGTCTCTGTCACTGAAGAAATTGACTGAACTGTATGAGATTTCCAATGGCTTCACTCGAAGGGATTGGTAGGTGTAGGATTTTGAGTTGAGCATCACATGGAAATTTTTCCTTAGTATTTCCTCGACCCCCTTTAACAAAGACGGTGTTTCCTATGACTCAAGAAAGAGAAAACGAAACTACGAAAACAAAAGTCTTAACGCTTCATGTTCATCAAATTAATACCATGTCTGCAAGGTCATACCAATTTCTTCACATTCAAAGTCTTCAGAAAGTCTTCAGAAAACGAAAGTCTTCAGACAAAGAAAATCATTTTTAGTGGTCGAATTTCTCAGTAAAAATCAAACACCTCATAGACTTATAGACCTGTGTACACTCATAAACACATTAGTCCCTTAACCTATAAGTCTTCAATACACCAAAATCACTAAGGGGCACTAGATGCACTTACAATCTCCCCCTTTTTGGTGATTGATGACAATATAGGTTAAGTTTTCAACGGGGATAAACATATGAAGTGTAGATACTGATATTGAGGAATTATATTGCAAGGTATAGAAGAACTCCCCCTGAAGATGTGCATAGTGAGGAATTTGCTTTTGAGGCAATGCACATTTGAAGAGTTGAATCATGGAGATCTCCCCCTATATCTTGTAATTCATACACGCATTTGACATATAATATGAAGAATTTGAAATGCATGATGAAATGTGGTGGATCGATGTAATTCAGCATGCGTGTATTAACATATAACAAAGAATAAGCATGCAGAGGAACACATCAAAAGTATCGAGCACCATCGGGTTTAAGATTACAACTCGATCCAATAAAAGTTTCGTAAGAGCGAGAGTTGTAACTTAGCGTAAAAACGCCCATATAATAGACCCGCTTGAAGACTAACTCAAATTTCTCCCCTTTGTCATCGAATGACCAAAAGGATCAAACCGAGGACTAATGCCCTGAAGAATATCAAGTTGATGGAGGAGCGCCGGCGTTATCGGGTCGGTTGTCGTAGTAGGGCCTGCCGCAGTGTCGCCCAAGTCTTCATTTTCATCGGTGTTCTTGCGATGAAGAATAGGTGCTGGCCACCAAGGAAGGAACCTTGACCTTCTTGAATTTCTTCGGTGGAGGTGCAGACCAGTCAAATTCTTCCTTGAGACCCATTTTCTTCAGATCTTCTGCATTGTAGACATGAGATAGAACAACCCAGGTACAGTTGAAGGTTTCGTAGAGGAAATATTGGTTTTTCTTCACTGCATTGTGTGTTGAGGTCATGTTGTGAAGAATTGAATCAAACTGACGCTTGGCCCATTTATGATTGTGATCAACTTTCTGATGAAGACTGAGGAGTAACTCACGATCAGTCATCACCCTGGGTGCTGTGGCTTGAGGATTTTGCTTGGCAGAGTTGTTGGCGGCAGAGTCATCATTGGTGGAGTAGGATGCAGCCTTGCGAAATTGACCATCCAATGGACGAATGCCTTCATTTGTCACAGCAGTTGCCTTGCCTTTGTCATCAGCTGAGGAAAATGTCCGTTTGAGGACTTCAATTGGAGGCAAGTAGCTGCAGTGGTTCAGAGTATCAGCCTTGTAATTGAGTGAAGACCTTGTCCTGATGAACCTCATAATCCATGGTCCATAAGGCTTCAGCTCAAATGGTGACATAGCAATATTCGCCAGAGTCCTCATGAAGAAATCATGAAAGTTGACAGGAATGCCATGAATGATATTGAAAAGCATATTCTTCATGATGCCAACGACTTCTTCATCATTTGAGTCGTGGCCTTTGATAGGACTCATTGTCTTCGTCAGAATGCGATAGACGGTCCGAGGCACATAGAGTAATTCCTTGACGAGGAATTTGGTTCGAGGGGCCTGCCCTGGCTTCAAAGGCTTCATCAGCACTTGCATGTAATGATTTGTAAGCTCAGGTTCGTTGTAGATGCAACGAGCACCATCAAGGGGAGGACTGAGTGGGAGGGCACGAAGCAATTCAGTTGCTGGTGCCTTGTAGTGAGTATTTTCTGACATCCAGTCCAGCACCCATGAGTTCACACCTTTAGAATTTCCTGTGTTGTGCAGCGCCGCATAGAATTGAAGAATGAGTTCTTCATTCCAATCGCAGATGTCAGTGCAGAAATTCAGCAATCCAGCATCGTGAAGAACACAGAGGACTGGCTCGAAGCCTGGCAGAGATTCCATGTCCACGTGAGGAATGTGTGCATGATCGAAGACTTTGTCTTTGTTGAATAGCACTGAGGAATAGAAATTGGCTTGACTAGCAGTCCAGAAACGCCTCTTCCTTATGCGAGCAGAATCATAAGGATTGTAATCAGTGAAGAAAACATGCTCGCCAAAGAAGTCTTCAGCCTTGAAATTTTGCTTGCGCGAGAATGGATCCTTTGGTTTTGGCAGAGGAGTGTCAGTGAGTTGCATCACTACCTCAGGAATCGCAATCTCAGGTTCTTCAGGCTGAGGATTTTCTGGTTCCTCTTCATATGCAGTCTGCATGTTCAAAGGATCAGCAGCAACAGGTTCTTCAGCACTAGTGGCTGGAATTTCTTCATGCACAGACGAGGTGGGATGAGTTTCTTCAGAGCCCGGTTGAACGGTTGGTGCAGGGGACTGAGGTATTTGTTGTATTGGGGTGAAGAGTGGAGAATTGGGATGCTGACTTTCCCAAAAGTCATCGTTCATCACTGGCGTTGTACTTCCAATATCCACATCTTCTTCTTCAATTTCTTCAACACCAGCCTCTTCACCGTGAACCGAGGCATTGGTGAGGATACAACAGGAGTAGAAGGGATCGCATCCACTTTAATTTCTTCATCAATCTGCTCTGACGAAGCAGCAAAATGATTTTCTTCATCAGATCCGCTAGGGATCTCATATTCTTCACCAAAAGGAACAAGGTCCTTTGATGGCATGGTGGAAGTTGGAACAACATCAATTGGATTTTCAAACGAGCTGGTCATAGGCTTCATTTTCTTCGGAGCTGAAGAATTTGAAGCAGCTGATGCTTTCCTTTTCTTCACTGCAGCTCGCTCTGCAGCCTTGGTCTTCTTCACATCTGATGCAGATGGAAGGATAGGAGTTGGTGTAGGCGCGGGAGGAGCTGAGGAATCTGTTTGAATTTCTCAGCGCAATCGATGCGCAGTTCTCGACTTCTTCGCTTTCTTCAGCGCACCACTAGTGGACGCCTGCAATTTCTTCAGCCGGAATGGAGTCATCAGCCCTAGAACTAGCATTTTCTTCAAAGCAGACTGAAAATCATCAGCGGTCTTTGGCATGTTCTTCAAGAGATCGAGCAGAGGCTCCAAATTTTAGGAACTTCTTGTTGCATTGAGCTGCAACATTGGTGAATTTCTTAGTCGGGTTGACAACCGACTTTGGCTCCTTGCCAATCAGCATAGTAGGCATCAAAGTCATCGCTGAGGGCTTTGATTTCAGACTGGATCTTGAGGAGTTCATCAGTTGTCATTTTGACAACGTTTTTCCTCAGGAACTTCTCTTTCCTGAAAATAGCCTTTTTGATCTGCCTAGCCTTCTCAAATTTCCATTTCTCTTCAGTGATGAAATGGGTCAGCATGTGACTTTGGCCAGAAGTCAACTGAAAATCAGGCATAGGGGTGTCTGGATCCTTGTGCCAGAGATCAATGTACTCGAGGATCGCCCTTGGATCCAAAAGCAGTGGCACAGGTGTGCCTTTGGCTCTAGCTGCCCTTTCTTGTCTGCCTCTGATGATTTCTGCAAGTTTATCATCATCAGCTTCATCGTCAGATGGCACTTGGAAGGCAACATGTTTCTTCTTCGGACTTGGCCGAGGGCCTCGTTCAGCCGTTTCCTTTTTCTTCAGCAGACTGGGGCCAGATGAAGAATTTGGTGCAGTAGAGGAACTCGCTGAGACACCAGAGGCAATAGAGATGCCTGCAGTCCTTTGGCACGTGGCCAGATGTACAGGTGCTGAGGACTTTGCCGGAGCAGCTGAGGACTTTGGAGGAGGAGCTGAGGATTTGGGAGGAGAAGGAGTGCCATGAGGAACTGGCCGTGAGGGCATTGCTGAGGAATTTCGCTGTGAGGGCACAGTTGGTGAAGCACTTGGCTTGTGAGCGGGCTTCTTTGCCATTGATTTTCTAGGCTTGACAGGGGCCTCACTGGCAGCAGCAGTAGCAGAATCTTCATTGAATTTCCCCACTGCTTCTTTGGCTTGTCTCGCCAACTTGGCTTGGCGCTTGGCCCATTCTTCAGGAAAATCCTCACCACGCTTGATGCTGGTGGGGTCATCTTCTTGGCCAGGTGCCAATGGAGCTCTTGGGCATGGAGAATTAAGTGTGAATTTCTTCATATACTTTGGAGTAACATACATGTACTCCCTCCATTCTCTTGCCCATCTCCTTTCAATCCTCTCAGATGCACCTTTGCGCTGATTTTTGTTCTCCTTTCCGAACTTGGCCTCATCAGGTGTGCAATAGTCAGCATAGATGTCCTCAGGTATTTCAAAAGCAGTCATGACCTCAGGCCTCTTTCCTCCTTTCTGTGGCTTCTTACCATCTGCCGTATTCTTCAGTTGAGGAATTTGAACAATCGAACTCTCTGAAGAAGTATACAACTTTTCTTCGAGGAACGCTGCAAATGAGTTAAGTTGATGAGAACCTAGTGATTCAGCAGCAGTCATGAGTACCTATGAACAGAGTATATTTTCGAGGAATTTGGAGAGGTCTTATGCATTCTCAGAAGGTTTTTCAAAAAGAACAAGTTTGAGGAATTTGACCAGTTGAGCCTTGAAGAATTTCACTAAGCGTTCTTTGTCTTAGGTTCCAGAGTTGTATAGATCGAGGATCCACACAATTGAGAAATCTTGAAGAAAATGATGCTTAGGGAAACGAATCAAGAACAAATGACTAGTGAGGTGTTTTGTGTGTGAGGATTTGAAGAACAAAACACCTTTGAAGATTTTCAGGAAGGCTTGAGAATCAAAGCGAGCAATAAAAGTAACTTTTAATTACCCGAAGTGAAGAACACAACGAACTGAGAAGTGTAGATTTGAGGCTCGTCAGTTCAGATCTTCCACACCCTAACTCGGCGGAGGAATACAGCTGAGGTGGCGGCGGAGTGAAGATTTCCGCGGCCGGCACGAGTACGACAGCGACGAGGTCAAGGCAGTGAAGCTCTTCCTCAACGGCGACGATTGGAGTAGCGGCGGCGCTAGGGTTTGAGAAGCTCGAGCGATAGAGAGAGCGGTCGAGCGGAGTAAAGGAAGTGAGGAAGGGAGAGGGTATTTATAGTCGCAGGAAAAACTGTTTGCTCAAGATTTAGGACGAACGTGCCCCTGACCCTTCTCATTCTCTTGACATGTGTCACCCACGTACTGAAAAGTGGAGATCGTGTTAGATCATGGGTGAATAGATAAGTCTATCGTAGGAAGCGGAAAGGTTTGAGCGGCAAAGCCGAAAATTTGGATAAAATAAGTTAAAAGTTCCGTTCGCAATTTCTTCAGCTGACAAGGACACAGTGAAGATTTTGAACGATTTTCAAATAGAACGCACATGAAGAATTTGTGAATAGATTGGGTTGAGTATAGCATAGAGGGGGAAGGGTCCGATCACATTCACTTAGCAGAAAAAACAACTTGAAGAAATAGCCATAAGTGAATGTTGTAGAGGACATAAACCCATATATATATATATATATATATATATATATATATATATATATATATATATATATATATATATATATATATAGCCAATGAAGAAAGACAACGGAAACGGTGAAGATTATGCAAAGTTGAAAATTTTGAAAAACTGAGGAGAAACTCAAATTGAAGATTTTCAACTTTGGTGGTGGCGTGTCCCACCGTATAAGAATGATGATTTCAGACACCGCGTACAATTGTCGTAGGGTTCTGAGAATCAAATTCTTCATTAATTTTTTCACACTTAGAGTGTTATTCTTCATTGATTGAAGAAAAACGTTTCTTCATGTGTTGCACATCTAAGTCATCAACTTTGCATAAGTGTCAGGATGTGTGTCCTTTTCAAAGAACATTCAAAGATTCTAAGATATTTAGTTCACACCGCAACTTGCTAAATCTCTTCTCATCCAAGGGCTTTGTGAAGATATCGGCTAGCTGTTCTTCAGTCTTCACATGATCAATAAAGATGTCGCCTTCAACACATGATCGTGAAGAAAATGATGACGAATCTGAATGTGCTTTGTCTTCGAAAGTGCTGAACTGGGTTGTGAGCAATCTTGATGGAACTCTCATTGTCACAGAGAGAGGCACATTCTTCACGTTGATGCCGTAGTCCTTGAGAGTTTGCTTCATCCACGTAAATTGAGCACAAGAAGAACCGGCAGCAATGTACTCAGCTTCCGCAGAGATAGTGATACGCAGCCTGCTTTCTTCGAGGACCAACCGACCAAAGATCGTCCGAGGAAATGACAAGTACCAGATATTGACTTGCGGTCCACACGATCACCAAAGATAGTCGAGTCGTAATATCCATTGAGATCAAAAGTAGAGCCCTTGGGGTACCATAATCCTAGTGTTGGTGTGTGAGCTAGATATCGAAGAATATGCTTCACAACCTTATGGTGTGATTCCTTCGGTGTAGCTTGAAATCGGGCACACATGCAAACGCATTATATCTGGCCTAGATGCACATAAGTACAATAAAGAACCAATCATGGAGCGGTATACCTTGTGATCGAAGTCGATACCATTTTCATCAGTGCATAGATGGCCAGTTGTGGGCATAGGAATTTTGACGCCTTTGCAATCTTGCATGCCGAATTTCCTCAGAACATCTTTGAGGTATTTCTCCTGAGATATGAATATGCCATTGCGCTGTTGGCGAATTTAAAGACCTAAGAAGAATTTCAACTCTCCCATCATAGACATTTGATATTCTTCACCCATCATATAGGAAAATTCATCACTATAACGTTGGTCAGTACAGCCAAAGATAATATCATCAACGTATATTTGGCACACAAATAGTTCACCATCATAAGATTGAGTAAAGAGAGTAGGGTCGAGTGAACCGGTGTGAAGCCATTCTTCACGAAGAATTCCTTCAAAGTATCATACCACGCCCGAGGGGCCTGCTTGAGGCCATAGAGGGCCTTGTTGAGTCCAAGACTTTGTCGGGATTCTTTGGATCTTCAAAACCTGGGGTTGAGCAACATATACTTCTTCCTCAAGCTTACCATTGAGGAATGCACTTTTCACATCCATTTGATATAAAGTGATATTATGATGGTTAGCATAAGCAAGTAATATGCGAATAGCCTCAAGTCTAGCAACAGTGCAAAAGTTTCATCAAAATCAATTCCTTCAACCTGTGTGTAGCCTTTGAGCTACAAGTCATGCCTTATTCCTCACCACAAGGCCATTTTCATCTTGCTTGTTGCGGTAGATCCACTTTGTGCCAATGATATTATGCTTGCAAGGATCTGGGCGTTTGACCAGTTCAGACATTGTTGAGCTCGAATCGATGTAATTCTTCTTGCATGGCCTGAATCCACTCAGGCTCCAGAATGCTTCATCTACCTTAGTGGGCTCTGTGATAGAGACAAAAGCATAGTGCCCACAAAAGTTAGATAAATGTGAAGCTTTTGAGCGTGTGAGAGGACCTGGTGCTTCAATGTCATCGATGATCTTTTCAACTTGCACTTCTTTTGCAACGCGAGGATGAGCTGGTTGTCGTCGAGGAATTTGATCAGCATTTTCTTCAACACCATTTTCTTCAGCAGTATCTTCAGGTGCATCAGCTCGACGTTCTTCGCGTTCTGGAATGAATTGTTCAGCAGATTCTTCAGTAGGAACGAGCAGTTGCCTTGAACTTGATAGGTTCCTCAGGTGATGGTTCATCTATCATAGAAGGTAGGTGCTCTCTTTGCGAGCCATTAGTTTCGTCGAACCGCACATCTACAGTTTCAACAACCTTGTGAAGAGCGTTGTTGAAGACTCTGTAGGTGTGCCAGTCCTTTCCATAACCAAGCATAAAAACTTCATGTGCTTTCGGTGCAAATTTAGCATTGTGATGAGGATCTCTAATCCAACATTTAGCAATCAAGACTTTGAAATAACTCACATTGGGTTTCTTGTCGTTGAGGAGTTCATAGGAAGTCTTCTTGAGGAATTTGTGAAGATATACTCATTGATGATGTGGCACGCGGTATCAATTGCATCAATCCAAAAAGCAGCCGAGGCGTTTTGTATTCATCAAGCATAGTGCGAGCCATCTCAACAAGAGTTCTGTTCTTGCTCTCCACGACGCCATTTTGTTGAGGAGTATAAGGAGCAGATAACTCATGAGTAATACCAAGTTCATCAAGATAGTCATCAAGACTGGAATTCTTGAACTCAGTTCCATTGTCACTCCTGATGTGCTTGATATTCACACCAAAGTTGGTTGAAGCCCTCAAGGAAAATCGTTTGAAGACTTCCTGCACTTCATGTTTGTAAGTAACAATGTGTACCCATGTGTAACGAGAGTAATCATCAACAATAACAAAGCCATATAGAGATGCATCATTAGTGACTGCTGAGTAATGATTAGGACCAAAGAGGTCCATGTGAAGCAATTCGAATGGATGAGAAGTGGTCATGATAGTCTTCGCTGGATGCTTGGCCTTGGTCATTTTTCCAGCTTCACAGGCTCCACACAAGTGATCCTTGAGGAATTCGACATTCTCAATGCCAATGACATGCTTCTTCTTCGCAAGCGTGTGCAAATTCCTCATGCCTGCGTGACCAAGTCGTCGATGCCATAGCCAGCCTTCTGAAGCTTTTGCAAGTAGGCACACGGCTGGTTGTGGTCCTGTAGAGAAATCAACAATATACAAGTCTCCTCTCCTAAAGCCTTCAAAGACTTTGGAATTGTCAGCTTCCATAATCACAACACAACGATACTTGCCAAAGACAATAACCATATCAAGATCACAAAGCATTGAGACTGACATGAGGTTGTATCCTAAGGACTCAACAAGCATGACTTTGTCCATGTGTATGTCCTTAGAGATCGCAACCTTACCTAGACCCAATACCTGACCTTTGCCTTTGTCAAAGAAAGATGATATGCTTCAGATGTGACGGTGATAAGGGAGCATCCATCAATAGGTTCTTGTCACCAAATCATGTGATTTGTACATCCACTATCGAGGACCCACTCATTGGCTTTGGGTTGATCATCCTGCAGATGAATTAGTGCAACTTACGATCTCATATACTTCATCAGTGAAGAATATGATATCAATTTCATCAGATGAATTTCATCAAGCAGTAAAACAGATATAGCAGTATGAGGATGTGTGAAATGAAAGTTCATTTCTTCATGATTAGCCTGCGTCCTTTCAGGCATTTTTGTCAGGCCCCCAGCAAATTCTTCAGACGTTAAAGCACGTCTAGAGACCTGACCCTGCAGAAGAGATTAGTTCTTTTTCTTCACCACCCACATCTGAAGTGGTGGAAAAGAGTTCATCACTCTACGAGCTCCATATGAGAATGGTGGCATAGAAGCCAATCCATTTCGTTTCACATATGAGGGGTTAGGGTAAGCATATGAATAAGCAGAGAAATTCTTCGAGGACTTATGAACATAATGGTTTGAAGAATAATGCACATATTCATAGCCCTTAGCTCTACCCTGCGAAACAGAGTTGTTAGCACGATGATAATCATATGAGGACTTTGATCCTTTTGAGGAATTTGATCCATGTGCGGAATTTGGTCTGTATGAGGACTTGGATCCATATGAAGAATTTGGTCCATATGAAGAGTTTGATCTGGGGTTCCTATTCTTCACAGGTGGTGTCATGAGGGCATTCACCTGAAGACTTTCAAGGCACTTCTTGGGAACCCAGATTTTCTTCATAGGAGAACCATTTCTGCAGTTAGTGCCAACATATCTAGCAAATACTTCACCATTCTGATTTTTGAACAGTTTATAGTTGGAGTCAAATGACTCATCAGAAGAATGAGGAGATTGACATGTAAAGCCAGATAAGTTAGATGGATCAACTGGAGGTCCCTTTGCAGCAACCCATGAGGTTTTGGGGTACTGCTCAGGCTTCCAATATGTTCCATCAACATTGAGTTTCCTCTTATAGGCAATACCCTCTTTCCTAGGGTTCCTGTTGAGGATCTGCTTTTTAAGCACATCACAAAGAGTCTGATGCCCTTTGAGGCTTTTGTACATGCCTGTCATGTACAATTCCTTCAGCCCTGCATTGTCAGTGATACTAGCAATGTCCTCAGATGAGGAATTAGTGATAACAGGGGCAGGCGAAGAATTTGTAACAGTTGAAGCATTTGAACATTCAGGTGAAGAATTAGCATATTCACGTTCAACGCACTTTAAGCATGGAGGAACAAATTCTTCCTGAGAAGCGCTGATTTGTTGAGCAAGTAATGAATCACGCTCCTTCTGAAGATCTTCATAACTCACTCTTAGCTTCTCAAGATCTTGCTTTCTTTGAAGAAATTCTTTATAAAGCTTCTCATGATCAAATAAGAGAGTGTTATGATGACCTTGAAGGATGTCAAACCTAGACTGAAGTCTCTGAAGATTTTCAGTCAGGGCTTTAGTGCGATCCATTTCTTCACCCAACATATCATCACTTTTGTCTAGCATGTTTTGAACCTTTTCAAAATCCCTTTGTTGTTTTACAGCAATCTTAGCAAGTTTGGTATAACTAGGTTCAATATCATCATCAGATCCATCATCATCAGATTCATCGTCACAAAACTCGGATGAGGAACATTAGGTTACCTTGTCACCCTTTGCCATGAGACGTGATGCAGAAGATGATGATTCTGGTTCGAAAGTCATCGTTTTGAGAGATTCCTTGAAGTCCTCAAACCAAGGATCATGATGGGTTCGATGACCTTCATAGACGTCAGAGATTCGGTCCCAGATAAGCTTCGCATTGCAAAGATGCATAATACGCTTGAATTCATCTTTGGATAGGCAGGAACACATGATGTCCTTCGCCATGATGTCAAGTCAAGTGTACTTGGGAATGTCATCAGCGCCTGCCTTCTTACATAGATCAGTAAGACCAATCTCAGTGACGGTCCACAGCTCGCTGTTCATAGCCATGAGGCGCTTCCTCATCATGGCCTTCCACTTGGGATAATCATGACCGTCAAAGATAGGGCATGTCACTTTCTTCATACCTGCGGTCGACATAACTAAAACTCCAGGTGGTTAAACCAAAATCACACAGAACAAGGGAGTACCTTGCTCTGATACCAATTGAAAGTGTGTTATATCGACTAGAGGGGGGTTGAATGGGCGATTTTTATGAATTCTTCACTGAGGAATTTGCCGGTGAGGAAATTCCTTAGCAAAGAACTACTTGCAGCGGAATAAGTACTCAGAAGTAAGCATAACAGAATACAGGCATGGTCATCATGATGAAATGAAGACACGCACAGAGTACAGAAAGCGTAAACACAGGATAACACAAGATAAAGACAAACGGACTGAAGCTATTGATAAAGTCTTCAGTCAAAGTCTTCAAACACAGATATGAACAAACACTCAACACAGTAATGAGGAAATGAAAGAGTTGAGGAAAGAGAACCAGTAAGCTTGGTGAAGACAATGATTTGGTAGACCAGTTCCAACTGCTATCTCAGTTGTAAATGCAGTTGGAGCGGCCGAGTATATAAACTCGAGGACACACAGTCCGGACACCCAGCCCGAAAGCACGCAGCTCGGGACACCAAGTCCTCACCGTATTCTCCTTGAACTAAGGTCACACAGACCTCGTCCAATCACTCGTGGTAAGTCTTGAGGCGACTTCCAAATCTTCATGCACTTCGGTCACTCAGCGATCCACAATTCCTCTTGGGTGCTCTAGACCATGACGCCTAACCGTCTGGAAGAAGCACAGTCTTCAAAGGTAACAAGCGTCGGATCCACGCAGGATCAATCTCTTGATGATGCTCAATCACTTTGGGTTTGTAGGTGTTTGGGTTTGGGTTTTCCTCACTCGATGATTTTTGGTCAAAGTCCTCGGAGGATGGGTTGCTCTCTAATGACAAGTGTCAAGTTCTCTCGAGCAGCCAACCAGCTAGTGGTTGTAGGCGGCTATTTATAGCCTAGGGAGCAGCCGAAATGATAAGACATAAATGCCCTTCAATGATATGACCGTTAGGTAGACAAGATATTTTGGGACAAATGGCGCAAGACAAGAACGGTCGAAATTTGAGTCTCAAATTCCTCGGGGCTATCATGTTCCTCATCGTGTTGGCAATCCGCGACTGGCGAATTCCTAACTCCTCGGTCGAACAAATTCTCGTGACCAGAATAACTTCGATTCATCATCAAGAAATTGACTGAACCGTATGAGTTTTCCAAAGGCTTCACTCAAAGGGATTGGTAGGTGTAGGATTTTGAGTTGAGCATCACATGGAAAAATTTCCTTAGTATTTCCTCGACCCCCTTTAACAGTACGGTGTTTCCTATGACTCAAGAAAGAGAAAACGAAACTACGAAAACAAAAGTCTTCACGCTTCATGTTCCTCAAATGAATACCAAGTCTTCAAGGTCACACCAATTTCTTCACTTTCAAAGTCTTCGGAAAGTCTTCGAATACCAAAGTCTTCGTATCGAAGAACTTCATTTTTAGGGGTCGACTTTCTCTCAGAATATCAAACTCCTCATAGACTTATAGACCTGTGTACACTCATAAACACATTAGTCCCTTAACCTATAAGTCTTCAATACACCAAAATCACTAAGGGGCACTAGATGCACTTACAGAATTATGAACGGTGGCTTTGCCACAAATACGATGTCAACTACATGATCATGCTAAGCAATATGACAATGATGGAGCGTGTCATATTAAACGGAACGGTGGAAAGTTGCATGGCAATATATCTCGGAATGGCTATGGAAATGCCATGATAGGTAGGTATGGTGGCTGTTTTGAGGAAGGTTTTATGGTGGGTGTATGATACCGGCAAAAAGTGCGCGGTATTAGAAAGGCTAGCAATGGTGGAAGGGTGAGAAAAGTGTGTATAATCCATGGACTCAACATTAGTCATAAAGAACTCATATACTTATTGAAAAAATCTACAAGTTATCAAAGCAAAGTATTACGTGCATGATCCTAGGGGGATAGATTGGTAGGAAAAGACCATCGCTCGTCCCCGACCGCCACTCATAAGTAAGACAATCAATAAATAAATCATGCTCCGACTTCATCACATAACGGTTCACCATACATGCATGCTACGGGAATCACAAACTTTGGCACAAGTATTCCTCAAATTCATAACTACTCAACTAGCATGACTCTAATATTACTACCTCCGTATATCAAAACAATTATCAAGCATCAAACTTTTCTTAGTATTCAACGCACTCAAAGGAAAGTTTTACAAATCTTGAATACCAAGCATATTATTATTTAGCAAATTACCGTGCTATTTAAGACTCTCAAAATAATCTAAGCGAAGCATGAGAGATCAATAGTTTCTTTAAAACAAATCCACCACCGTGCTCTACAAGATATAAGTGAAGTACTAGAGCAAAACTATCATGCTCAAAAGATATAAGTGAAGCACATAGAGCGAAACTATCAACCTCAAAAGATATAAGTGAAGCACATAGAGTATTCTAACAAATTCAAATTCATGTATGGCTCTCTCAAAAGGCATGTACATTAAGGATGATTGTGGTAAACTAACAAGCAAAGAAGAAAATATTACAAAACGCTCCAAGCAAAACACATATCATGTGGTGAATAAAAATATAGCTCCAAGTAAAGTTACCGATGGAAGTGGACGAAAGAGGGGATGCCTTCCGGGGCATCCCCAAGCTTCGAATTTTTGGTGTCCTTAGATTATCATGGGGGTGCCATGTGCATACCCAAGCTTAGGCTCTTGCCACACCTTGTTCCATAATCCATCAAAAAAATTCACCCAAAACTTGAAAACTTCACAACACAAAACTCAACAGAAATCTCGTGAGCTCCGTTAGCGAAAGAAAACAAAAGATCACTTCAAGGTACTGTAATGAACTCATTCTTTATTTATGTTGGTGTTAAACCTACTGTATTGAACTTCTCTGTGAATCATATACTATTTTACTAGCCATAGATTCATCAAAATAAGCAAACAACACACGAAAAACAGAATCTGTCAAAAACAGAACAATCTGTAGTAATCTGTAACTAACGCAAACTTCTGGAACTCCAAAATTTCAGCCAAAATAGGACGACCTAGGAAATTTGTTTATTGATCAGCAGCAATTGGAATCACTATTTTATCCCGTTCTGGTGATTTTTAACATGAACGGAAAGTTTCTGGAAATTACAGCAAGATCAAATAACTATTATCCAAGAAGATCCTATAGGTCTAACTTGGCACAAACACTAATTAAAACCACATCCAAACAGAAGCTAGATGGATTATTTATTCCTAAACAGAAACAAAAACTAAAAACTAAAAATAAAATTGGGTTGCCTGCCAACAAGCGCTATCGTTTAACGCCCCTAGCTAGGCATAAAAGCAAGGATAGATCTAGGTATTGCCATCTTTGGTACTCGGATAAGAGGATTTCCTTTCTATGGCATTCATTCTTCTATTTAAGGTAAGCACATGGCCATTAATGGAATAAGTAAGATTAAGCATGTTACGGAAGTTTGCCTCTAAACTAGACTTCATCTCTTTAATAATTTCATTTTGATAAAAGCACAAGAGAGTAGTTGATTCGACCTTATCATTCATGGGGTGCCCAAATATAGTTTTCATTCTTTCATAGGTATCTATAGCATCCCCTTCAAGAAAACCTTCATCAAAAATAGAGTCTAGAACTTGTTTGAAATAAGCGGGCAATCCAATATAGAAACTCAATAAGTAAACCTCAATTTGATATTGTGGTACACAGCTAGGCCGAAGCCTAAGTAACCTATCCCAAGCATCTTTTAAAGACTCATCAAGTAAATAGCAAAAATTCCAGAGTCATCCTCATCAAAATTATTCAAGCTCTCATTGGAGACCCCCGTGGGTCTTCCAATAGCATCATTATTTATGAGCTTAGAGAGGATAGAAGGGTTATCCAAGGTACTAGAGCCCTAGAAAGGTCCCTTAGTTCTTTTTGACTCGTCCATGGCAACGGGAAGGAAAACGGAAAAGAGAGGAGGAGATTGGGGGAGAGAGAGGGCAAATAAAACGGCAACAGTGAAGTGGGGGAGAGGAAAACGAGAGGCAAATGGCAAATAATGTAATACAAGAGATAAGGGATTGTGATGGGTACTTGGTATGTTGACTTGTGCGTAGACTCCCCGGCAACGGCGCCAGAAATCCTTCTTGCTACGTCTTGAGCTTGCGTTGGTTTTCCCCGAAGAGGGGAGGATGATGCAGCAGAGTAGCGTAAGTATTTCTCTCAGTTTTTGAGAACAAGGTATCAATCCAGTAGGAGGCCACGCGCAAGTCCCTCGTGCCTACACAAAACAAATAGCTCCTCGCAAACAACGCAAATAGGGGTTTTCAATCCCTTCACGGTCACTTACGAGAGTGAGATCTGATAGAGATGATAGATAATATTTTTGGTATTTTTGGTATAAAGATGCAAAGTAAAATAAAAAGGCAAAGTAAAGAGCAAAACAATAATAAAGGGTAGGAAGATTAATATGATGAAAATAGACCCGGGGGCCATAGATTTCACTAGTGGCTTCTCTCAAGAGCATAGGTATTTTACGGTGGGTGAGCGAATTACTGTTGAGCAATTGATGTAATTGAGCATAGTTATGAGAGTATCTAGGTATGATCATGTATATAGGCATCACGTCCGAGACAAGTAGTAGACTGACTCACGCATCTACTACTATTACTCCACTCATCGACCGCTATCCAGCATGCATCTAGAGTATTAAGTTAAAGGAAACAGAGTAACGCCTTAAGCAAGATGACATGATGTAGAGGAATAAATTCATGCAATATGATGAATACCCCATCTTGTTATCCTCGATGGCAACAATACAATACGTTCCTTGCAACCCTTTCTGTCATTGGGTAAGGACACCGCAAGATTGAACCCAAAGTTAAGCACTTCTCCCATTCAAGAACTACCAATCTAGTTGGCCAAACCAAACGGATAATTCGAAGAGACTTGCAAAGATAACTCAATCATACATAAAAGAATTCAGAAAAGATTCAAATATTGCTCATAGATAATCTTGATCATAAACCCACAATTCATCGATCTCAACAAACACACCGCAAAAAGAAGATTACATCGAATAGATCTCCACGAGAGAGGGGGAGAACACTGTATTGAGATCCAAAAAGAGAGAAGAAGCCATCTAGCTACTAACTATGGACCCGAAGGTCTGAGGTAAACTACTGACACTTCATCGGAGAGGCTACGATGTTGATGTAGAAGCCCTCCATGGTGGAATCCCCTTCCGGCGGAGCTCCGGAGTAGGCCCCAAGATGGGATCTCGTGCATACAGAAAGTTGCGGCGGTGGAATTAGGTTTTTGGCTCCGTGTCGATCGTGAAGTGCGTAGGTATATATAGGAGGAAGAAATGCGTTGGTGGAGCCTCGAGGCGCCTGAGGCAGGGGCGCGCCTGGGGGCATGCCCTCCACCCTCGTGACCGCCTCGGAGCTTTCTTGACGGAGGGTCCAAGTCTCCTGGGTCTTATCCGATGAGAAAATCACGTTCCCGAAGATTTCATTCCGTTTGGACTCCGTTTGATATTCCGTTTCTTGAAACTGAAATAGGCAAAAAAGCAATTGCAGGCTGGGCCTCCTGTTAATAGGTTAGTCCCAAAAGTAATATAAAAGTGGAAAATAAAGCCCAATATAGTCCAAAACAATAGATAATATAGCATGGAGCAATCAAAATTATAGATACGTTGGAGACGTGTCGCGAGGAGCAGTGCCTTAGCATTCTTTGCAATCGCTTCCAGTAGAGTTGGTGGTAGCGCAGATCAATGCATCTTTCTTGTCGGAGGGGACGGTGATGATGTTCATCGGCCCGGGCATCTTCAGCATGTTGTAGGCGTAGTGTGAAGCCGCCATGAACTTGGCTGGTGTCGGGCGGCCGAGGATCCCGTTGTAAGGCAAGGGGATCTCGGCTACATCGAAAACAGTCCTTTCCGTCCTGTGGTTCAGCTCGCCTCCTAATGTCACGGGCAGCGTGACCTTTCCCTTTGGCTGGCTCCTCCCCGGGTTAACCCCTTGGAACATGCCTGTCTCCTCGAGGTCTCCATCGGGGATCTGCAGCCTTTTGACCACAATAGGCGAGATCAAATTCAGGCCAGCCCCGCCGTCAACCAACATCTTTGTCACCTTGGGGTTGCGGATCATTGGTGAAACCAACAATGGAAAGCACCTGACCGTAGTAGTGCGTTCAGGGTGGTCCTCGGTGTCGAAGATGATGGGCGTGCTGGACCATTTCAGGGGCTTCCGTGCGTTGAATGATGGCTCCACCGCCGTGATCTCAGGCGCCCACTGCTTGAGTTGGCGGTGGGACGTATGCAGCGAGGCACCACCATCGACGCACATGGCCTCTGTGGCTTTCTGAAACTCGTGGTCGCCGGACTCGTCGTCCTCGTCATGATCATCGTCTTCCTGCTTCTTGTCGCGGCCTCGGACGGGCCTCTCCTGCTGATTATCCTTGCCGCGGCGGCCTCCTTGGCCGCCACGTTTCTTGTCGGATCGCTCAGCACCATCTGGGCCTTTCTCCTTGTCCCGCCGCTCATACTCGGCTTTCTGCTTCTCGGCGAGTAGCTCTACCTGCCGGCAGTTTTGGAGGTCATGGCCCTTGGTGTGGTGGATCTTGCAGTACTGCTTGTCGGAGCCCCCTGGCTTGTCGGCGGCTGCCAAGGCCCGGCAAGCGTCACACCAGGCAACCTCCTTGCCGGGGTCGCTCGCCTTGGTCTTCTTGGTGGCGCCGGTGTCGTCGGATCCCTCGACGGCAAGCACGGCTTTGCCCTTGCGCTTCCTGTTACAGTGCCGACCCTTCTTCGCTGGGGTGACGGTGTCGCCAGTGGAGTCAGTTTCCGCGCCAGCATCTTCGCCGGGGTACTTCCTTCCCTCTTCAGCGCGAGCGCATTGATCGGCCAGGACATAAAGCTCGGCCACATCCTTGACCTTGTTCATCGCCAGCTCTTCACGCATCTCGTGGTTGCGCACATTCTGATGGAACGCACTGATCACGGCGGCAGGATGAACATCGGGGATGTTGTACTGCACCCGGCTGAACCTTTGGATGTACTTGCGCAAGTTTTCCCCTTCCTTCTGGGGGATGATGTGCAAATCACTCGCCTAGCCATGAGCTTGGTGACCTCCAGTAAAGGCGCCAAAAAACTCATGGCACAGATCCGCCCAAGAAGAGATGGTGTCCCCCGGCAAGTGCATCAACCATGACATAACATTAGGCTTGAGTGCCAACGGGAAGTAGTTGGCAAGCACCATATCGTCGCGGGCCCCAGCAGCTTGCATCGCGATGGTGTAGATGCTGAGGAACTCTGACGGGTGAGTCTTGCCGTTGTACTTCTCGCCAACGTCGGGCTTGAACGTACGGTGGGAGGGCCACTGGAACTGCCGCAGCTCACGGGTGAAGGTCGGACAACCCAGCTCGTAGGGTAGGCCACCGTAGCCTCCCGGCGCTGGGTGGTCCGTAGCGGGCCCTGCCCGCCTGTCCGACTGGTGGCGCGCATCACGTCGGTGCTCGATCGTAGTTCGAGTGTCCTCATGAGCTCGCTCCCGAAGGACTTGACGTTGATCGCGGTTGGTTCGCGGGTCGGACGACGCGATGGAGATATCATCTCGAGCGCCATCGCGACGGACCGACGCCCGTGGTGGCGAGGATGGAGGTGGGGAGTACACCGTGGCCGCGTCGCCTCCGACACGGCCTTCGCTGGCATGCGGTGGCCTGGCGGAGCGACAGCCTACGGGTCCTGCCGGCCGCAACTCATCGTTGTTAGCGATGCCGACGAGGCTCCAGACGGTGGCCTTCCATTCGTCGAGCTCCTCCGCGACAGGAGGAAAATCGAGGAGCAACTGTGCGCGTTCTAGGGCCTCCGCTGGCATGGGTGGCGGCGAAAGCTGGGTGGACCGTGATGCGCCTCGACTTCTAACCAGGTTAGAAGGAGCCGCATCACAGCCCCGCAGCTGTTCGCCACCTCCACTAGCACCTTGGCGTTCATGCTGGCCCTCTTCTTCATGTGACGGGCGCACGGGACTCTTCCCAGGGCGGCGCGCAGGGTCACCAACAGGGCGACGCTGCTCATCACGCACAACCTAGGAACAGCCCGCCGTGGGCACCGGTGTTGGCGTCTTGGAGGACGTCGTGCCGCCGTCTGGCGGGATGGCGGCGCCCTTGGAGGGCCCCGCGCCGCCTGCGGGGGGCCCGACTCCGCCTTTGGAGCCCGCTACTGGTGGCTCGTCGCCTGGCGCGCGAACGACGCCACTCGCCAGGCCTGGACCATCAGGGTGATGTGGATGTTCGCAGGCCGCGCCACGGGTTCTCTCCGCAACTGGCCCGCTACCGGTCCGCACCGGTACCAACCCGGCCCCGGACGAACCGATCATCGTGTTCGTCTTCTTCTTAGGAGCCATGGCGATGAAGAACAGCTAGGTCAACTGCTAGACCAGATTCTCACAATTGCGCACCCCCTACCTGGTGCGCCAAAGATGTCGGTGGGAAACGACACCTATGGGATCACTGGAATCCCTACTGCGGTTGCGGGGCGCGGGGATCGTGAGAAGAGCAGGACTAGCAGACATCACAAAGGGGATTTACCCAGGTTCGGGCCGCAAAGATGCGTAAAACCCTACGATCCTGCTTTGGTGGATGTATTTAGTGTTCTTGAGCTCTTGAACTAGCTCTGGGTGTTGCCAGGTTCGAAAGAGCTGAATCCTTCTCATGTGCACCATGGGCCTCCTGTTATAGGCGAAAGGGGTTGCCACAGTGGCACACAGGAGGTGGAAAGTGCTACAGTGCTGTGAGCTTATCGCTGGTATTACAGGACAAAGCGCATTTAATGCGAGGCTTAGGTGTCCCTTCACTTTATCGGGGACGGGGCGAGGCCCGTCACGTCCGTCGCCGCTCCTCCTTGTGTCGACACGCTCCCTGGCCAGCGATGCGTGCGGCGCCATGTAGGCAGGCAGGCAGCTGAGGTGGCGCGGTGGTGGAGTCTTCACGAAGGGCTGCGTGTTGCCACGCAGGTGCCTGCCCAGCTGGTTGGGTCAGCAGCTGCATGCGAACGGTGGCGGAAACTTGATTGGAGTGGACCTGGCGGTGGCCCTGCTGGTGTTCTTGGTGAGGGCTTTGCCGGGTGGCCCAGCAAGGGTCTTGCTGTGTGGCCCGGCAAGGGTCTTGCCGTGGCGCGCTGTCGTCCCTGGCAAGAACCTTGCCGGGGGTCTGGTTGCCTTCCTCGGCAAGGATCTTGCCGAGGACCATCGTCTTCTAATCCTCATCTTATCTTGAATATGTCTTCACAAAGATCTGCATGCCACCACAGGGGTGCCTTCCCGAGCCCTAGCCCCACGCGGATGATGGAGTTGGGGACCTTGGGCTCAAGGGTGTCTCGCTCCGCTGGTGTGGGGTGATTTGCCCCGGGAAGGGTCTTGCCGGGGCCACTAAGGCCGCCCCGGCAAGGGTCCTTGCCGGGGAAACCTGCTTCGTCCATCCGATCTCTGTGGCCTTGGTCCTTGTCGTTGTTTTGCTTGTTTTGTGCCTTCGGCTTCTCTCCGGCTTCCCTTTCTTGCCCCTTTATGCGTGGCCGTGGCGGGCAGCTCTAACTGCCCGTGCACAAGTAAAGGGGTCAAAAGCAGAGCCCTTACTTTTGTACACCGACAGTTGAGGTTTTACATTAGTAGTACCAGAACAGAAGATATTAAGGAGGCGGCAAAACCAAACAAAACAGCTTTGGTCTATATACAGAACTTATTCTGGTGAACCCATGTAAAATATTAGGTTTATTTTATTGCAAAGTACATAATCAAACCAGGTTCCAAACATATGACCATGTACCATCGCTAATGTATTGTCTATTTCTTCTCATTGTATTGAGGGATAAGGATAAAGAGACGAAGTTTATAATACGGTAAGCATAGTATGACATCATTCATATCACAAAACAACTGAGAACAGACAAATAGGAAATTGTAACATTTTGTGGGCAAGTCCAGCACAGAACTAGATTACAGGTCAAGATCAAAGGAACATCACTCCTCTCTTTTAAACTTTGTAAGGTGCAATGATACGCTAAGACAATTGTGTATAAAATTGAAAAGAGTAATAGACATTGGCTGCAAACCATGCAGTTCAAGGCACAAGTCAGATTAAGTAGTAGTTAAAAGGCATGAGGATTAAGGACTTACAACAGCGGCTTTGACTGGTGTAGTCATGCCCTTCTTCTTACTGGTGTGACAGTCCTTGAAGATTTCCACAGCATTTGGTTCAGCTACTTTTTGGTCCTTGCGGGCTTTCCTCTGCATTTGGAACAACTGATATAGATCTGATAATATGGTACAACAAAAAGAGTGAAACAACAGCTAATTACAAGAGCCTCGCATTGTGCAATATAGCTACGAGATCACGTAAATGCATTGGAATTTCACTTTAAATGCGGTTGGCCTTGTTCTTTGAACATTTCACCTACAAGAAGATAGATTTGTGTGGCACATGCGTAAATAGGACTTCAACATGTGATCTGATCACATATATATAATGTACCTGAAACTTCGGATCAGATCAGTGTTTAACGAGGCCCCTCCAGTCTTCATCCGATATATTTTCCACTAGAGATGTTTGGGAAAGTTCACTGTTAGCCTTGCCTTCAAAGTGAGTTTTCCTCAAGTTATACCGATATTGTCGCAGAGCAGACTTGAAAACATGGGTGGAAGCTTGTCTGGTTGCCTCATGTTGGCTATCCAACTTGAACCTCATCTGTTGAAAATTATGAGAGTCTCATTATCAGCAACCTAGAAAGTATGGGACAGAGCAAGACGATATTACTAGTTTCCATACATAACCATACTTATAGATAAATGATCGAGGAAGGTGTTGAACTAGGTTTCGTCTTTGTCATTCCTGTACTGAATCCATGTTGGGAGGATACGTACATGACACCTAACGGCAACCGCTGCCTCTAATACTAACTTGGCTGACTCTGTAGCATCACGTGGCCTTTTTAAACCTGCCTCAAAACGGACCTTCATTCTTCCTCCTCTAGATTTAGTTAAACTATATAGCATTATCCCTGATGTTTGTTTCCTCTTGCGCCTACGTGCTAGTCCAACAAGGAACATAGGAAGTGTTAGTGTACATCAAACTGTGAGACTACATATAAAGAAGCATGCGACTGTAACTTGACTCCAGCAACTACCTTCTTGCTGTTGAAGCTCACAAGGTTAATCTGATCTTGCCAACTCGTCTTGTGTCAAGAGTGCTTGGGAAGTAGTGTCAGGTGGCAAGGGAGCTTGGGAACGTCTTTGCTAGCTCGATTGGCCTTACGAGTAACTCATGCAGCTGGTAGTACTATGGAAGGTGTTGCAAGAACTAGGGTTGTCTCTGCTTGCTTGGTGGCAGCTATTTGTTTCTATTTGGCTTTTTCTGCAGCTCGTGTAGCATGGGATACCCTGTTTGTAGAATTTTCCGCTGGACTTTGACCTTCTATTGCACCATCAGTACCAGTAGAATCTGCAGGATTCTTCCGGTTCCCATTCCCTGCCATTCTGTGTTTATTCCTCTTTCTCTGTGCCATGTTAAGTCAAGCCGACAAGAAAAATGAATAACAATTTAGTTCTTCAGAACAAATTGACGCGTGATATAGATGAACTGAACTTTGAAGTTAGACAACCACATGATAGGAGGATGTAATATGTACGAAAAACAGGACGGAAGAGATAACCAAAACTATGATGTGTAAACTAAGCAGAAGACATTTCACTAAATTAGAAGCAATGCAATGGAAAGTAGACACCATATGAAAGATGCTACAAATATCGCTCTACCAAGTTAACAGTGTCTCATCATAAATGGCATTTAAACAAATGTGAAGCAGTACAAGAAATAAATCATATGCAAGATGCAAACAACATCACACTACCAAGTTAGAGGTCTCTCGTCATTAGTGCCATTGCATATTCACAGCTTATGATGGGTAAACTAAGGAGAAGGCATTTCAACAAATTAGAAGCAATGAAAGCTAGACACCATATGAAAGATGCAACGAATATCACTCTACCAAGTTAAAACTGTCTCGTCATAAGTGCCATTTCAACAAATTAGTAGTACAAGCTAGAAAAGAATGCGAGATATAACCTATATCACACACCGAAGTCAAACATGTCTTGTAATAAGTGATTGTTGCAGGTTACACAACAGTAGTAATTTGATGTAAGAACATGGTGTGATAGACAGATATTGTATGTTCTAGAAACAGGAACACGTGTCTTATTCAAGTATAATGTGTAAAGTAAGCAGATGGAATTCAACAAAATCAGAAGCAATACAAGCTAGACATCACACATAACATGCAACCACATATAACAATGCGAAGTTAGAGGGAGCACCGGTGATGGTGCACTAGGGGAGACGTGCTCATCATAAACACAGCTACATTGAGTGTCTATGCATGTGTTGTCTTGGAAATCATCTTGGGGGGCTGAAGGAGTAGAAACTGTAGAGGCCCTCTGTTTGGAAGGAGCACCTTTATCCGCTGCCTTGCTAACTTCCTTCCGCTTTATTGATTTTGAATTGTCAAGTAAAACCGACAAGAAAAAGCAATAAAATTCTCTCTTCAGAACTCATTCATGCATGATACCGACAATCACTACTTTGATGTAAGGCAAACACATGATACCAGGATGGAATATGTACAAAAAACAGGACGGGATGGCATGTTCACAACTGTTTGTGTAAACTAAGCAGAAACCATTCCAACAAATAAGAAGCAATGCAATCTAGACACCACATGAAAGATGCAACCAATATGACTATGCCAAGTTAAAAGCGTCCCATCATAAATGGAATTTCAACAAATTAGAAGCAGCGCATGCTATAAATCATATGAAAGATGCAACTAATATCGCACTCCATATACTAAAGGTGTCTCGTCATATTGATTGATGCGGGATACAAAAAAACAATAGTTTTATGTAAGGACATGCTTAATAGACAGATGTACTATGTACTAAATACAGGAAGGCATGTCACATTAATTGGTATAATGTATAAGCTAAGCATAATAGCACATGCAGTTTAACCATATTGGAAGAATTACAATCTAGACACCATATGCAACATGCAACCACATATCACGCTGCCAAGTTAGAGCAAGCACCTGTGATGCTAGTGTAGGGGAAATGCGGTAATCAACTACAGAGCTACGTTCACTATCTTCATCTAGCCTAGTTGCTTCTTGAGAATCATATCGGGAGGCTGACGCTGCATTCTTTAAATGAGGAGTAGTCCACTTGCGTGACTGCCTCATCATAAGTGATTGATGAGGGATACACAAGAACATTAGTTTGATGTAAGAACATGGTTAATACAAAGATGTGCTAGTATGTACCAAAAACAGAAAGGCATGTCATATTCAAAGGTATAATGTGTAAGCTAAGCAGATGCAATTTAACCAAATTGGAAGAAATACAAGCTAGACGTCCGGCTGGAGTGGTGAGCATGATCATCTAGGACCTGAGAGCCTGGTGGGAGGCGGGCTGCTTCGCCACCATCGCGGCTTTTTAGTTGGCTTCCAGGTGATGCATGTCTTTGTTGGGCACATCCGCTTGGCCAGTGCCCTGACTAGCTATTTGTCTTCTGGTGCTCACGGGATGGTGGTTCATGTAAAAAATATCTTTCCTTATCTTAATAAAGACCGACTACGGCCTTTCGAATACAAGCTAGACACCATATGGAACATGCAACCACATATGACACCGCGAAGTTAAAGCAAGCACCTGGGATGGTGGTTCATTGCGAGCGAGGTCATCAACTCCAGAGCTAGTTTACCATCTCCATCTGCTGACACTACACCCTTTATAGCTCTGTAACGTGCCGTGCTTACCCGCGTAGAAAGCCGGAGCAACTTCTCTCTTTTCTTTTCTGCTTCTCTCGAGGCAGACTCTGAAATACCCTTGCATAAAAACACAATAGTGAGAGTATGGGTGAAGTGTGTGCAGAACTAGTGCACTGTAAAAGTAGCATATAGCAGGTGGCTGAAAAATAAAAGATAGGAGACATGTGATAGCTCTACAACATTGCATGGCAAACAAAATTAGATTCTACTCCGTATGATTTTGTAATATATGAGCACAGAAATGCAGGTACTCCTCCAAAGACACCACCACATGTGGTCATATCAAGATAACAGTCGACGGAAAATAAATAGGTCAGTCGATTTTTTTAATGAACCGTCTGATGTATAAGAAATGAGCAGATGGCCTTCGTCTACCTCCCGCTAGTCACTGTTGACGATCTTTCTCGAACCGCCAGCGACCACCGGCCCAGACCCCTACCTCCGCTGCCCCGCCCTCCCCTCGACCTCACACCACCGCCGTGCTTGGCAGCGCCCCCAGGCCATCCCTTTAATCTCGGCCGACCTAAAGATCGGGCACCAGTAGCTCTAGGCCCCACACGCCCCTAAGATAAACACCGAGGCACTGCTTCCCCGGCGTAATAGGCGGACTAGCGCCTGTTACGCCGGGGAATGCTTCCGTTAATTGGGAATCAACTGACCAGGAATTGAAATTCAGGGGGGCGACGGACCTCTAGCTAAGGTGAAATAGTATATGAGGAGAAACCTTGTGCATCGCGATTTACTAGGAACATATAGTATCAAGAAGAAGCGGTCAACTAGTGTCTTCTGTGGGATAAATACCGTGCAAGCAGACACGTAAGATTTGCACGAATAAGGGAAGAGGAGTACCCTTATTGGTTGCCAGTGTGGTCTCCTCCATATGTCGTGGTGATCTTCTTTTTTCTCCCGGGGAACCGATGTTTTGGAGAACCGTCGATCCTTGGACAAACCCATGGCCAAATTGTTGACTGTGTTGCCGTGGCCGTATATCGGCGGAGGGGAAGCAGATCCAAGGCGGAGAAGGATGGCCTAGCAGGAACAGCCCCGGTGCGGTGGAGGGTGGCGAAGTTGGAGCGGCGGCGATGAGGCACAGGACGGCGTGGTTGAACTGGCTCGGGTACGGACGGCTCGGCCTCGGCTTCAACAACTAGCCGTGGAGGGCGTTGCGGTTGAGGTTGCGCTGGACGATGACGTCGGTGTATTGGCTCCGGCCTGATGGAGGAGGGCGGCGAATGATGGGTAGGATGGGGTGCCGGACGGAGGACGCCGGGGTTTCACGGCTGGTGGAGAGGTAGTTTTTGCACCCACGGAGTACGAATGGGGAATCGGACGGGTGGGCGTGGGGGAGGGGGGAGAACCATGTTTCGGTCTGGGACGCACTTGTTTTTGGCTTTTTGAACAGAAGATGGGCCGCGCTTGTTGTAAATTTGGGGAAAGTACAAACTTTACCCCCCTCTTAAATTTCGGACCCTCTTGGTCGGGGTAGGATGGTAATCCCAGTGTCCCAAATAGTGGGCGGGAGCAATTTTATTTCTTGGCGCGCATGTGTGCTTAGGCGGCCATTGTGTATGAATGTTTTTCAGAGGTGGTTGCGTGGCGTCTAGATGAAGCTACAAACCTACCCCGGTTTAGACCTTTGGACGTTGGGCCGGTAGGTTTCACAGGTCGGAGTTATTAGAAAAGTAATTTCCTTGTACTACCAAACATTGGTCTCACGCGGTTTCGAGCGAGTAGAGGCTCTTTTGGCGCTTCGTTCAAAATTTTGAACCACAAGAATTCACGTTTAGAGTACTCTTAAACTTTGAGGATTGACCTAAATAGACAATGTTAAATTTGACCTTGTCTGTTTGAAAACCTCATTAAATTATCCGCTTCTTTTTGAAATTTTGACACTTGAAAATCCAATAACTACAATTATTTTGGAATGGAGGAGCTAAATTTGAATCTATTTTGTACACGACTACATATGCTATTATGTACAAAATCGGAGCAAAGATTGGTGCCCCCATAATTTAGGTATGATTTACAAATGCCATGATATCAAATTCAAATAATTGAATGGACTTCATGTTGAATTCGATTTTTTTAAACCACCTTAAGTTGAATTCAAATGTATGCTAGTTCATAGGTAGCTATTTATATTGTTCATTGTGTAACTTTCGTATGTATAATGTGCTTTACACACACAACATGAACTATACTCACGTTTATATTCGATTGCTAAAGCGATGCATTGTTTGGAGTTCAAAATACTAACTATGTGGATCAATTGTGTCGAATAATAACATAGACATGCTCAAATTCGACAGAATCTAGATGTATGGTGGATCAATGACCGTTCCTTACGTGAACTGCAAATACCATGATCACATCCTAATATATGGATACAATTTATATCTTTAATCAATGTGTACATCAGTCTTTTACGTGTAGTTTTACTCTCCATCGGTGGTCTCTCACACATGCTCACACACTCTCGCCCGAGGTGTCTTTCTCGCACACATGCTCTCGATATAACCCTCCCTCTCGTAACCATTTACAACTGTTTTCACTAACCTTTATCACAAGCACTCTTCCTCTCGCAAGCATACACACGCACAGTCCCCATCGACCCTTTCTATATACATAGACCTGCCTACGTGTCTCTTGTACGCACATTATCTTTAGGCCTGTCTCTCACGCATTGTCTCACACCTCTCTTCCTAATAGACGAGTATGATTCTAGCAGAGAATTCTATAGGATGCCCCTTAAAGTTAGCTTGGATGAATTGTAATATCAGAGATAAAGGGTTTACCTTAGTCCTAGAACCTAGGGTTACAAATCCTAGCTGGCTTTGTCAGTGGACATAGAGTCCTTCACAATTATGCTATATTTTTCTTATACGACTAGTCATCCATGGGTCTCCCTAAATGCGTCACGGGCCGACCAATGTGGTGCAGGACGGAACCGAATGAAGGGCCTCACCTCGACCCACCGGACCTCACGCGGTGACACACCCTCTGCCCTCACGTCTCGTTATCTTCTCACACCCACACATACCAACACATACACCACACACACACACAAAATATTCTCCTTGTGCCTCTATCCACTCCCCCTTGCATATACACACTCAAAGGAATCTCTCGCCGTGATGTCATATCGTCCCTCTCTCTCTAGACCACTCTCATTTCTCGTGCTATCTCTCCCACGCCCCCCCCCCGCCGGCCCCTCTATCCATGCCTCTCTCGAATACGTAATACACACACATACCTCTCTAGGCCCTGCCAAATGCATCAACTACACATTCACACATGTTACATCACGTACCCCATTGATCTAAAAAGCCCTCTCTTCACGTTTACTTCACATACAACATTCCTTTTGAATAAAGTGTGGCCAAAAAATTATTTTAGAATTTCTACATATATACAACATTACAAAGTTATATGGAGGAGTATGAACGCTAATTTGCATTGCATGGTGCCCATAATGATATTTATTCCGCACTGTGAATTTGTATATTTTTATACTATATATAAAGTTAGTCATAATAAAGATAAACGAAGAGCATCTCTCTCTCCTTCGCATACCCCCCCTCTACGCCCCTTTCACGTCGCTTTAAACTATCTCCGTGTCCTCTAAAAGTAAGCCCCAGCACATTCACGCATGTTTCATCTTTCTCTCGCGATATATACAATGACGATCATTGTATTTAAAGCTAAAGCACGACACGTGACATTGGACTTCAGAATCCACTCATTACGGTCACCATTTACGTTTAAGTGGTTATTATCTGATCACGGGCTCACCGTACAACTCTGTATTTGCTCTAGACATGACTAGTTGACCAGTTAAACGCTCCACGTGGCACCTCTAGTGTTACATCACATTATCTCACTACCATTGGGCCCACCTGTCGGCTTGTATCTACTCTACATCTACACTCTTATAAAATATAAAATACACTCTTATAAAAAACAGAGTTGGTGATGATGGTGTGCCTGTCATCCTTCAATATAGGTCATCCGATTTATATCTGACAGATATCAAAGAAACTATGGTAATTTTGCAAAAGGGTACCCACACACCTCTCCACATTTGCAAATAAGGCCTTCCCTCGTTCATCCTTTTCTCTCACAAGATAAACTAGTCATACAAATACATCTCGGTGTTACGTGCAACGCACGGGCATCTTGCTATTAAGAATGAAAACAAACAACAACAAAATATTGGACGGTGGTTCGAAGTCATGACCGCGGGCACAACGAACAAGGTGGACTTGTATTGGTATGCTGAGTCGTCTGCTTTAACACACAGGAGCTGGTGTGGTGATTATACACACACGCACGAATGCACACGAACTGCATGCACGCAACACTCACACGAACACATGCACCCATGCACGCACACAACACTCACACGTACACATGCAGCCACGCACGCACGCAATACGCACACGCATACACGCACACATGCATGCACACACCGGTACACCACACGACCAACACACACTCTCACGCTCAAGTGCTCAACCTACACGTGGATGCGCACACATCAGGCCCTGACAAACACATACACAACCAGGTGATTCCCACGTACGGGTTGGAGTCTTGTCGCGCCTGCGTAAATTTGTGTTTATCTGACCTTTTCCCTATGTGAACTGACAGGTGGTACCCACAAGGAACGTGGTCAATTTAACTAGTCAACATGGTGCCACGCAGACTATTTGGCCGGTCAACAGAGTGCAATCCGATGTTGAACCGTGAGCAAGTGACCGTATAATCACCGCAATCAGCTTATTCTGAAGTTCGGTGAACGTATTACGCTTTTCTCTCTATAGGCCCTCCAAAACTACATCTCTACACGTTCTCGCATGTTACATCTAACAACTATACAATACAACACTACTACTACACTCTAACACAATAAATCATATGTGTTTTTAGTTTTACTAGATATCATATTGTTACTTAATTATTCAGTTTGCATACATTAAAATTGCCTTTGAAATGTATGGCCAGTATCATATACCGCGCGGGAAAAATCCCGCCCTTTCCTGTTAATCGGGTTTGTATCGATGGATCATGTGAAACAGCAAAACTATAGTACTATACAGTACAAGTGACAGTTCACTGGGCCGTCGTGTCGTGTACTCCTCCGTCGTAAGAGTGGAGCGCTTGCTTTCATAAATCTTCTACTCCCTTTCGCCGACATGTGGGACATCAATCTACCGGGTCCACGTGCCATACCGAAATATAGTGCAGAGCAGCTGGGGTGAAGCACCCAGTGATGGCGCCGGCGTAGTAATGAGCAATGAGGTGTCAAATCACAAAGTTGCACCTTTCCCGCAGCTAAGTTGGAGGGACGAAGCAATAATGCTAAAAAAAGAAGTTGCAGGGACGAAGAAACCATCATTTCACTCGTTGTTGAATCCGCTTCTCCCTCATCTTCTTCAAGTTAACCACGTGTTGCTTCCGCCGTTGATCTGCCTCATGTGGGACGCGGATCGGCTTGGTAAAGCAGTGACACATGGGACCGCATGTTAGCAAACCGCCAGGACAATGTCCTCTAAAAATAAGAAACCTCCCCTGCCATCCGCGTGGCAAAATCACCTCCTTTTACTAATCTTGATTCTATAATTTTTTAGATCAATATAATTGAGATTTGTATAGATAGCACATAGGAGCAAAACCAAGTGGTACGGTTAAGGGCATCCACAATGTGTCACCAAATGTGAAAATAGCTTTTGGCATCGTGGGAACCATTGTGGACGGTGTTGCCAAAGCCAAAAGGATGGAACCGAAGCTCCCTGATTGATTGATTGAAGGAATAAAAAATGCAACGTCTCTCCTCTTTCTCCCGTGCTTGGACACAGGTACATTATAGAGCACAGAGTCTACTCCCCTGTCCCTTCTATCACAAATCACAAAGCAGTGAGGCATCAAATCACAAAGAACGGACGAAGCAACCATCATTTCACTCTTTGCTGACTCCGCTTCTCCATCGTCTTCTTCAAGAAACCATCTCATCGCACTAAGCTGGACGGACGACGCTATTGTGTACTAGTAGTACTAGTACATTTACGCGTCCTTTGGCTCAACGGACTTCCTGGATGCAAATAAGGCGGTTGTCTCGGCTTGCAGGCGGCACTTGCGAATGACTTACCGTGGTCTCCCTCAATGTTGTTCTTCGTCGAACGCACTTCGCCAAACCACAACGTTCGACATATCATCGATGTCACCGCAATGGGGAAGGAAGTCAAATATAATAGTTGCTACCTCCATTTTTTTGTACACAAGTCCAGTATATCAAAATTACAATTTGCAAAAGGCCACTAACACTAATCGAGGCAAAATTGATGGGGTTTTTTTACCCTTGCTTTATAGCTGTGCATGCAGCCCGGGAGTGATGACAGACCAAACGCATGCATGCAGCATGCATATAAGAGGTAGGGGAAGCGCGCTTGCGGAGAATCTGAGAAGACTCAAGCAGGAATCAAGGAAAAGGAGCCAATGACTCCATGCGTATTAAGAGCCATACATTTCTCTAGGTCCTTGCATGCAGGGGTAAAATTGTCCAAAATAATGCACCGGGTGGTCTGCTTGGTATGCATGCGCTGACTTATACGCAAACCAAAAAAGAACAGAGGGAGTATACTAGCAACCAAGGACATTGATATCCCCTGCATGCATGCGGAAGTGAGAAGGTTGGTCTGCATGGCGCTGCATTAATCAAGCGATGAGGAGTGAGATGGTTAGCTCTTTGGGCTTTGGAGAAAAAATACGCATTAATTGACACGTGAAACGAGGATTTGTATCGATTAATCCCGTGAAGGAAAACCCCGCCTTTCTTTTTTAACACTAGTACTCCTAGTACGTACTTATCCTGTTTGGGACTAGGCCTTGCATTGCCATACTTTGCCACAAATTTTTGCCAAGCTTGCCTAAAGTTTTCAAAATGAAAAGGAGGTACACTTGCGCACGGCTGTCGTGGTCGCACCGCACCCTCACACGGTCGCTCCTGCACGCCGCGGTCGCACCGCACCCTCACACAGTCGCTCCTGCACGCTGCAAACCCAACCAAGGGAGCGCACCCTCACTGACACGTGTTGTCGCATGTGAACAAACAAAACTCAGCCATCCTACCGCTGACACATAATTTTCGTTCATAGAGTATGTTTATCCAACCGCATGTTGGGGAGTATCCGTACGGCCCGTGCGGTGGTCTATTGGGGAAGAAGAAAAGGTGAGGAAGAAGGGTTAGGAGACGTAGGATATTCATCCAACCGCCTGAAATGGTAGACTGACCCAAGTCAGGCGACTTGCATAACAATATGTGTTTTTACATAGCAAAAGATCCATAAAAACAACAACATAAAGAAAAACTATCACTGCTCGTGGAACGAGACGGCCTCGTCGTCTTTGGCTGCCGGCGCGAACCAGCCGTAGCTGCCGACGTGTGTCTCCGCACCGTGGTTCTCCTCGGCCTCCACCTACTCGTTCACGCAGCGGAGCGTCTTGGGCGCTTCTGCACGGGCGAGCACCGCCCGATTCAAGTCGAGGACGTCCGGTTCCGCCTGCAGGAGGGCCTCGATGGCAGCGGCATCCGCGTGCTCCGCGTCGAGTCGAGTCTCCGCCGCCCGGTTCAAGTCCAGGACGTCCGGTTCCGCCTGCAGGAGGGCCTCGATGAGAGTGGCATCCGCGCGCTCCGCGTCGAGTTGAGCCTTTGCCGCTTGGTTCAAGTCCAGGACATCCGGTTCCGCCTGCAGGAGGGCCTCTATGGCAGCGGCATCCGCGCGCTCCGCCTCAAGTTGAGCCTCCGCTGCCCAATTCACATCCACGACATTCGGTTCCGCTTGCAGGAGAGCCTCGATGGCAGCGGCATGCGCGCGCTCCGCGTCGAGTTGAGCCTCTGTCTCCCGGTCCTCCTTTAGTATCGCCAGTTTGAACCGCTGGTCCGCCTGCACCATGGGGGACTCGGACGCACGCAAGTCGGCGTCCATCGTCTCATACCCATCGGGGCCTTCTGCGCCGCGACCTCCGCCATGAACATTGGATCGGCTTCCTCCTCCTCGTAGCTTGGCTCCAGAGAACTCGGGGATTGGCCCGCTGCAAAGCGAGCTTGGGAACGGAGGTCTGTGGCGTGGACCGTCGCTGTGATTTCTGCGCGGTGCTCCGGCATCTGCATCTTGTAGTACGTGATCTTACGGTGCACCATGGCTTTTCGGCGAACTAGGGGACGCTTGATGCAGGCTAGGGGATCGAAAGGTGGGGGAAGGGGTTGGAGATTAGGTGTGGTTTTAGGGCAGTGGCTGGCATAGGCCGAGCAACGAAGGTTCTGGTGTGAATAGTGGTTCCGGTGACGACTGGTCAATCGGTTTTGACTGTACATCGCTCTTGTCGCGTTGGTGTTGCATCCCGGCAAGCTGGACCCTCCACATCGCTCACCGAATGGAATGCACTTCGTCTTGCATTTTCGCTCGCTTGTGGGACCGCAGTTGAGAGAAAACCGATGTCCCTCCCCCTCCCCCGCCCGCGTTATTTATACTA
This sequence comes from Aegilops bicornis, assembly GCA_021605145.1. Taxonomy (NCBI): domain Eukaryota; kingdom Viridiplantae; phylum Streptophyta; class Magnoliopsida; order Poales; family Poaceae; genus Aegilops; species Aegilops bicornis. The sequence goes on along the minus strand of CM038671.1, from coordinate 771,777,124 downwards.
CCACTCCCTCCATTTTATGCGGAGTAAATAAAAACAGAGGGAGTATACTACGCATGAGGATACCCTGACGTGGCCGAACCCATTGAGTAACTGACATGCGGGGCCTAGCAAGCATGGGGTCCACTAGTAAGTGACCGAAAGGGAGGCTAAGGCAGGGATACCTACGTCAGAGGATCCACTTCCACTACTACTCCCTCCTTCCATTTACTATACAGGGCTGATACGTCTCCAACGTATCTATAATTTTTTATTGCTCCATGCTACTTTATCTATTGTTTTGGACTATAATGGGCTTTACTTTCCACTTTTATATTACTTTTGGGACTAACCTATTAAGCGGAGGCCCAGCCCAGAATTGTTGTTTTTTGACTTTTTTTTTAGTATTTCAAAGAAACAGAATATCAAACGGAGTCCAAACGGAACGAAACCTTCGGAGATGTGATTTTCTCACCAAACGTGATCTAGGGGACTTGGACCCTACTCCAAGGAACAAAAGAGGCGGTCACGAGGGTGGGGGGTGCGCCCCCCCTAGGGCGCGCCCCCCTGCCTTGTGGGCCCCCTGTTGCTCCACCGACGTACTCCTTCCTCCTATATATACCTACGTACCCCCAAGCAGTCGTAACAGGAGCCAAAACCTAATTCCACCGCCGCAACTTCCTGTATCCACGAGATCCCATCTTGGGGCTGTTTGAACTCGTCGGAGGGGGCATCCACCACGGAGGGCTTCTACATCAACACCATAGCCTCTTCGATGAAGTGTGAGTAGTTTACTTCAGACCTTCGGGTCCATAGCTAGTAGCTAGATGGCTTCTTCTCTCTTTTTGGATATCAATACAATGTTCTCCCCCTCTCTCATGGAGATCTATTCGATGTAATCTTCTTTTTGCATTGTGTTTGTTGAGACCGATGAATTGTGGGTTTATGATCCAGCTTATCTATGACTAATATTTGAATCTTCTCTGAATTCTTTTATGTATGATTGAGTTATCTTTGCAAGTCTCTTCGAATTATCCGTTTGGTTTGGCCAACTAGATTGGTAGTTCTTGCAATGGGAGAAGTGCATGGCTTTGGGTTCAATCTTGTGGTGTCCTTACTCAGTGACAGAAAGGGTTGCAAGGAATGTATTGTATTGTTGCCATCGAGGATAACAAGATGGGGTATTTATCATATTGCATGAATTTATTCCTCTACATCATGTCATCTTGCTTAAGGCGTTACTCTATTTTTAACTTAATACTCTAGATGCATGCTGGATAGTGGTCAATGAGTGGAGTAATAGTAGTAGATGCGGAATCGTTTCGATCTACTTGTCTCGGACGTGATGCCTATATACATGATCATACCTAGATATACTCACAACTATGCTCAATTCTGTCAATTGCTCAACAGTAATGTGTTCACCCACCGTAGAATACTTACGCTCTTGAGAGAAGCCGCTAGTGAAACCTATGGCCCCCGGGTCTATTCTCATCATATCAATCTCTCCATCACTTTTATACTTGCTTTGTTTTTACCTTGCTTTTTACTTTTCACTTTGCATCTTTATACCAAAAATATTATCTCTATCAAATCTCACTCTCGTAAGTGACCATGAAGGGATTGACAACCCCTAATCGCGTTCGTTGCGAGTAGCCATCGTTTTGTGCAGGTACAAGGGACTTGTGCGTGGCCTCCTACTGGATTGATACCTTGGTTCTCAAAAACTGAGGGAAATACTTACACTACTGTGCTGCATCATCCTCTCCTCTTCGGGAAAAACCAACGCAAGCTCAAGACGTAGCAAGAAGGATTTCTAGCGTCGTTGCCGGGGAGTCTACGCAAAAGTCAACATACCAAGTACCCATCACAATCCCTATCTCTTGCATTACATTATTTTCCATTTGCCTCTCGTTTTCCTCTCCCCCACTTCACCCTTGACGTTTTATTCGCCCTTCCTCCGTTCAATCTTGTGTTACCATGTGCCTTCTTTTTGCTTGCATCTTTGCTTGCTAAAAGTTTATGGATCCTCATCCACTTCTAATCTCTTTAAGAGATCCAATTATGATGAACCTATTGCTAGTGAATTGAGTGCACTAGATTATCTTTATGAGGTTTTGCCTGAAATTCATGAATCTAAAAATTGTGATGAAGTACTTTATGAAGCGATTCACGATAGATCTTTGAATAAAAAGCATGATTGCAATGATTTTACTATAAATTCTATTGATGTTAATTGTGCTAAAAATATGCAAAACCCTAAGCTTGGGGATGCTAGTTTTGCTATGTCATCTACTTGTTGCAATGATCATGATTGGGATGATTCTTCTTATGATCTTGAAAATTAATTTAATCCCCATAATGAATATGAGATTTATAATAGTGTTTGCAATAATATTGAAAGTGGGTTTGCAGAGGTCATGACTTAGTTAATATTAATCCCACTATTTCGGAAGAGTGTCAACTCCGCATGCATGTGGAACGTGTTGAGAATATGTTATGTGATAGCTATATTGTTCAATTTTCTTATGATCCTACATGTAATTATTATGAGAGAGGAAAATATGGTCGTAGAAATTTTCATGATAATAAATTACCTCTCGTTATGTTGAGATTGCTATTGTTTCTTTCCGCCTCCTTGCATATGCTAGTTTTTGCTTGCCTTGATAATTTGTTTGCCTATAAGATGCCTATGCATAGGAAGTATGTTAGACTTAGATGTGTTTATCACGTGTTTTATGATGCTCTTTTTGTGCTTCAGTTCTTGCATTTCTTGTGAGCATCATTGAAATATCAATGCCTAGCTAGGGGCGTTAAACGATAGCGCTTGTTGGGAGGCAACCCAATTTTATTTTTAGTTTTTTGTTTTTTCTTCTGTTTAGGAATAAATAATCCATCTAGCCTCTGTTTAGATGTGGTTTTATCTTTCAATTAGTGTTTGTGCCAAGTTAAACCTATTGGATCTTCTTGGGTGATAGTTATTTGATCTTGCTGTAATTTCCAGAAACTTTGCGCTCAGTGCCCGAATTGTTAAAAACCACCAGAACGTTATAAAATATTGATTCTAATTTATGCTGATCAATAAACAAATTGTCTAGGTCGTCTAATTTTGGTAGAAATTTTTGAGTTCCAGAATTTTGCGTTAGTTACAGATTACTACAGACTGTTCTGTTTTTGACAGATTCTGTTTTGCGTGTGTTGTTTGCTTATTTTGATGAATCTATGGCTAGTAAAATAGTTTATGATCCATAGAGAAGTTGGAATACAGTAGGTTTAACACCAACATAAATAAAAGATGATTTCATTACAGTACCTTAAAGTAGTCTTTTGTTTTCTTTCTCTAACGGAGCTCATGAGATTTCTATTGAGTTTTGTGTTGTGAAGTTTTCAAGTTTTGGGTGAAATCTTTTGATTGATTATGGAACAAGGAGTGGCAAGAGCCTAAGCTTGGGGATGCCCATGGCACCCCCAAGATAATCCAAGGACACCAAAAAGTCAAATCTTGGGGATGCCCCAGAAGGCATCCCCTCTTTCGTCCACTTCCATCGATAATTTACTTGGAGCTATATTTTTATTCACCACATGATATGTGTTTTGCTTGGAGCGTATTGTATTATTTGCGTCTTTGCTTGTTAGTTTACCACAATCATCCTTGCTGTACACACCTTTTGAGAGAGCCATACATGAGTTGGAATTTGATAGAATACTCTATGTGCTTCACTTTTATCTTTTGAGCTTGATAGTTTCTGCTCATAGTGCTTCACTTATATCTTTTTGAGCGTGATAATTTTTGCTCTAGTGCTTCACTTAGATCTTTTAGAGCACAGTGGTGGATTTATTTTAAAGAAACTTGATCTCTCATGCTTCACTTAGATTATTTTGAGAGTCGTTAATAGCATGGTAATTTGCTTAATGTTAATATACTTGGTATTCAAGATATGTGAAACTTTCTTTTGAATGCGTTGAATACTTAGATAAGTTTGATGCTTGATAATTGTTTTGAGATATGAAGATGGTGATATTAGAGTCATGCTAGTTGAGTAGTTTTGAATTTGAAGAATACTTGTGTTGAAGTTTGTGATTCCCGTAGCATGCACGTATGGTGAATCGTTATGTGATGAACTCGGAGCATGATTTATTTATTGATTGTCTTCCTTATGTGTGGCGGTCGGGGACGAGCGATGATCTTTTCCTACCAATCTATCCCCCTAGGAGCATGAGTGTAATACTTTGCTTTGATAACTTCTAGATTTTTGCAATAAGTATATGAGTTCTTTATGACTAATGTTGAGTCCATGGATTATACGCACTTTTTCCCATCCTTCCATCGTTGCTAGCCTCTCTAATACCGTGCACCTTTCGCCGGTATCATACGCCCACCATATACCTTCCTCAAAACAGCCACCATACCTACCTATCATGGCATTTCCATAGCCATTCCGACATATATTGCCATGCAACTTTCCACCATTCCGTTTATTATGACACGCTCCATCTTTGTCATATTGCTAGCATGATCATATAGTTGACATCGTATTTGTGGCAAAGCCACCGTTCATAATTCTTTCATACATGTCACTCATGAATCATTGCATATCTCGGTACACCGCCGGAGGCATTCATATAGAGTCATATTTTGTTCTAAGTATCGAGTTGTAATTGTTGAGTTGTAAGAAAAATAAAAGTGTGATGATCATCATTATTAGAGCATTGTCCCAAGTGAGGAAAGGATGATGGAGACTATGATTCCCCACAAGTCGGGATGAGACTCCGGATGAAAAAAATAAAAAAGAGGCCATAAAAAAAGAAAAGGCCCAAATAAAGAAAATGAGAGAAAAAGAGAGAAGGGACAATGTTACTATCCTTTTACCACACTTGTGCTTCAAAGTAGCACCATGATCTTCATGATAGAGAGTCTCTCATTTTGTCACTTTCATATACTAGTGCGAATTCTTCATTATAGAACTTGGCTTGTATATTTCAATGATGGGCTTCCTCAAATGCCCTAGGTCTTCATAAGCAAGCGAGTTGGATGCACACCCACTTAGTTTCTTTTGTTGAGCTTTCATATACTTATAGCTCTAGTGCATCCGTTGCATGGCAATCCCTACTCACTCACATTTATATCTATTGATGGGCATCTCCATATCCCGCTGATACCCTAGTTGATGTGAGACTATCTTCCCTCTTTTTTGTCTTCTCCACAACCACCGTTCTATTCCACATATAGTGCTATATCCATGGCTCACGCTCATGTATTGCGTGAAGGTTGAAAAAGTTTTGAAAATGTTAAAGTATGAAACAATTGCTTGGCTTGTCATTGGGGTTGTGCATGATTTAAATACTTTGTGTGGGGAAGATGGAGCATAGCCAAACTATATGATTTTGTAGGGATAACTTTCTGTGGCCATGTCATTTTGAGAAGACATAATTGCTTAGTTAGTATGCTTGAAGTATTATTATTTTTATGTCAATATGAAGTTTTGTCTTGAATCTTTCGGATCTGAATATTCATACCATGACTAAGAAGATTTACATTGAAATTATGCCAAAGTATCACTCCGCATCAAAAATTCTCTTTTTATCATTTACCTACTCGAGGATGAGCAGGAATTAAGCTTGGGGATGCCTGATACGTCTCCAACGTATCTATAATTTTTGATTGCTCCATGCTACTTTATCTATTGTTTTGGACTATAATGGGCTTTATTTTCCACTTTTATATTACTTTTGGGACTAACCTATTATTCGAAGGCCCAGCCCAGAAATGTTGTTTTTTGCCTTTTTCAGTATTTTGAAGAAACAGAATATCAAACGGAGTCCAAACGGAATGAAACCTTCGGAAACGTGATTTTCTCATCGAACGTGATCCAGGAGACTTGGACCCTACGCCAAGGAACATCGGAGGCGGTCACGAGGGTGGGGGCGCCCTGAAGGAAATATGCCCTAGAGGCAATAATAAAGTTATTATTTATTTCCTTATTTCATGATAAATGTTTATTGTTCATGCTAGAATTGTATTAACCGGAAACATAATACATGTGTGAATACATAGACAAACAGAGTGTCACTAGTATGCCTCTACTAGACTAGCTTGTTAATCAAAGATGGTTATGTTTCCTAACCATAGACAAAGGAGTTGTCATTTGATTAACAAGGTCACATCATTGGTTGAATGATCTGATTGACATGACCCATTCCATTAGCTTAGCACCCGATCGTTTAGTATGTTGCTATTGCTTTTATCCATGACTTATGCATGTTCCTATAACTATGAGAATATGCAACTCCGTTTACGGAGGAACACTTTGGGTACTACCAAAGCGTCACAACGTAATCGGGTGATTATAAAGGAGTACTACAGGTGTCTCCAAAGGCGGATGTTGGGTTGGCGTATTTCGAGATTAGGATTTGTCACTCCGATTGTCGGAGAGGTATCTCTGGGCCCTCTCGGTAATACACATCACTAAGCCTTGCAAGCATTACAACTAATGAGTTAGCTGTGAGATGATGTATTACGGAACGAGTAAAGAGACTTGCCGATGCGAGATTGAACTAGGTATTGGATACCGACGATCGAATCTCGGGCAAGTAACATACCGATGACAAAGGGAACAACGTATGTTGTTATGCGGTTTGACCGATAAAGATCTTCGTAGAATATGTAGGAGCCAATATGGGCATCCAGGTCCCGCTATTGGTTATTGACCGAGAATAGTTCTAGGTCATGTCTACATAGTTCTCGAACCCGTAGGGTCCGCACGCTTAAGGTTTCGGCGATGCTTATATTATGAGTTTATGAGTTTTGATGTACCGAAGGAGTTCGGAGTCCCGGATGAGATCGGGGACATGACGAGGAGTCTCGAAATGGTCGAGACGTAAAGATCAATATATTGGACGACTATATTCGGAGTTCGGAAGGTTCGAATGATTCGGGTATTTTGAGTACCGGAGAGTTACGAGAATTCGCGGGGAGAAGTATTGGGCCTTATTGGGCCCTGCGGGAAAGAGAGAGGGCTGCCTAGGGCAGGCCGCGCGCCCATGGCCTAGTCCGAATTGGACTAGGGGAGGCCGCACCCCTCCTTCCTTCCCTTCTCTCTTCCCTTCCTTGTCTCCTACTCCTAATACATGGAAGGACTCCTAGTTGGACTAGGAAAGGGGAATCCTATTCCGGTGGGAGTAGGACTCCCCTTGGTGCGCCTCCTCCTAGGCCGGCCACCCCTCCCTTGCTCCTTTATATCTGGGGGCAGGGGCACCCCATGACACACAAGTTGATCTCTGGATTGTTCCTTAGCCGTGTGCGGTGCCCCTCCACCATATTCCACTTCGTCATATCGTCATGAGCTTAGGCGAAGCCCTGCGCCGGAGAAGTCATATCATCGCGGAGCTTAGGCGGAGCCCTGCGTCGGTGGAGCATCATCGCCGCCACCACGCCGTCGTCTTGTGGAACTCATCCCCGACACTTTGCTGGATCGAGTCCGGGATCGTCATCGAGCTGAGCGTGTGCGAACTCGGAGGTGCCGTGACGTTCGGTACTTGGATCGGTCGGATCGTGAAGACGTCTGACTACATCAACTGTTGTTATAACGCTTCGCTTACGGTCTACGAGGGTACGTGGACATACACTCTCCCCTCTCGTTGCTATGCATCACCATGATCCTTGCATGTGCGTAGGAATTTTTTTGAAATTACTACGTTCCCCAACAGTGGCATCCGAGCCTAGGTTTTATGCGTTGATGTTATATGCACGAGTAGAACACAAGTGAGTTGTGGGCGATATAAGTCATACTGCTTACCAGCATGTCATACTTTGTTTGGCGGTATTGTTGGATGAAGCGGCCCGGACCGACATTACGCCAGACGCTTCTGGCGAGACTGGTTTTACCGCCGTGCTTTGCACACGTGACTAGCGGTGTCGGTTTCTCCAACTTTAGTTGAACTGAGTGTAGCTACGCCCGGTCCTTGCGAAGGTTAAAACAGCACTAACTTGACGAACTATCGTTGTGGTTTTGATGCCTAGGTAAGAACGGTTCTTGCTCAGCCCATAGCAGCCACGTAAAATTTGCAACAACAAAGTAGAGGACGTCTAACTTGTTTTTGCAGGGCATGTTGTGATGTGATATGGTCAAGACGTGATGAGATATAAGTTGTTGTATGAGATGATCATGTTTTGTTGAAGTTATCGACAACTGGCAGAAGCCCTGTGGTTGTCTCTTTGTTGCATAAGATGCAAGTGCCAATTAATTGCTTTACTTCATCGCTATGCGATAGCAATAGTTGCAAGAGCAATAATTGGCGAGACGACCATGTGACAACACATTGATATAGATCAAGATGATGAAGATCATGGTGTCGTGCCGGTAACGATAAAGATCATGACAGTACTTTGGAGATGGAGATCAAAGGCGCAAGATGATCATGGCCATATCATGTCACATATTTTGATTGCATGTGATGTTTATCTTTTATACATCTTATTTTGCTTTGATTGACGGTAGCATTTTAAGATGATCTCTCACTAAAATTATCAAGTAGTGTTCTCCTGAGTATGCACCATTGCCAAAGTTAAATGCGTCTTAGAGACACCACGTGATGATCGGGTGTGATAAGCTCTACGTCCATCTACAACGGGTGCAAGCCAGTTTTGCCTTGTGAGAATACTCGAGTTATACTTGACGAGCCTAGCATATGCAGATATGGCCTCGGAACACGGAGACCGAAAGGTCGAGCATGAATCATATAGTAGATATGATCAACATAAGATGTTCACCATTGAAAACTACTCCATCTCACGTGATGATCGGTTATGGTTTAGTTGATTTGGATCACGTGATCACTTAGATGACTAGAGAGATGTCTATCTAAGTGGGAGTTCTTAAGTAATATGATTAATTGAACTTTAATTTATCATGAACTTAGTCCTGGTAGTATTTTGCAAATTATGTTGTAGATCAATAGCTCGCGTTGTTGCTTCCCTATGTTTTTATATGTGTTCCTAGAGAAAATTGTATTGAAAAATGTTAGTAGCAATGATGCGGATTGGATCCGTGATCTGAGTTTTATCCACATTGCAGCACATAAGAATTATGTCCTTAAAGCACCTCTAGGTGACAGACCTATTGCAGGAGCAAATGTAGACGTTATGAGCGTTTGGCTAGCTCAATATGATGACTACTTGATAGTTTAGTGCACCATACTTAACAGCTTAGAATCGGGACTTCAAAGGCGTTTTGAACGTCATGGACCATATGAGATGTTCCAGGAATTGAAGTTAATATTTCAAGCAAATACCCGAGTTGAGAGATATGAAATCTCCAACAAGTTCTATAGCTAAAAGATGGAAGAGAATCGCTCAACTAGTGAGCATGTTCTCGATTGTCCGGGTACTTCAATCGCTTGAATCAAGTGGGAGTTAATCTTCCGAGATAAGATAGTGATTGAAAGAATTCTCTAGTCACCAACACTAAGTTACTAGAACTTCGTGATGAACTATAGTATGCAAGGGATGACGAAAAGCGATTCCCGAGCTCTTCGTGATGTTGAAATCGACGAAGGTAGAAATCAAGAAAGAGCATCAAGTGTTGATGATTGACAAGACCACTAGTCTCAAGGAAAAGGGCAAAGGGAAGAAGGGGAACTTCAAGAAGAACGGCAAGCAAGTTGCTGCTCGAGTGAAGAAGCCCAAGTCTGGACCTAAGCACGAGACTAAATGCTTTTGCTGCAATGGAACTGGTCACTAGAAGCGGAACTACCCCAAGTATTTGGCGGATAAGAAGGATGGCAAAGTGAACAAAGGTATATTTGATATACAGATTATTGATGTGTATTTTACTAGTGTTCGCAGCAACCCCTCGGTATTTGATAATGGTTCAGTTGCTAAGAATAGTAACTTGAAACGGAGTTGCAGAATGAACAGAAACTAGCTAAAGGGATGTGACGATGAGTGTTGGAAGTGGTTCCAAGATTGATATGATCATCATCGCACACTCCCTATACTTTCGGGATTAGTGCGGAACCTAAATAAGTGTTATTTGGTGTTGAGCATGAATATGATTTGATCATGTTTATTGCAATACGGTTATTCATTTAAGTAAGAGAATAAATTGTTGTTACATTTACATGAATAAAACCTTATATGGTTACACACCAACAAAAATGATTTGTTGGATCTCGATAGTAGTGATACACATATTCATAATATTGAAACCAAAAGATGCAAAGTTAATAATGATAGTCCAACTTATTTGTGGTAATTGCCGTTTAGGTCATATTGGTGTAAAGCGCATAAAGAAACTCCATCTTGATGGGCTTTTGGAATCACTCGATTATGAATCACTTGATGCTTGCAAACCATGCCTCATGGGCAAGATGACTAAAGCTCCGTTCTACGGAACAATGGAGCGAGCAACAGATTTGTTGGAAATCATACATCTTGATGTATGTGGTCCGATGAATATTAAGGCTCGCGACAAGTATCATTATTTTTGATCTTCACAGATGTTTTTGAGCAGATATGGGTATATCTACTTGATGAAACATAAGTCTGAAACATTTGAAAAGCTCAAAGAATTTCAGAGTAAAGTGGAGAATCATCGTAACAAGAAAATAAAAGTTTCTACGATATGATCGCAGAGGTAAAATATTTGAGTTACAAGTTTGGTCTTCAACTAAAACAATGTGAAATAGTTTCACAAATTCATGCCACCGAACACCACAGCATAATGGTGTGTCCGAACATCATAACCGTACTTTATTGGATATAGTGCAACTATGATGTTTCTTACCGATTTACCGTTATAGTTTTGGGGCTATGCATTAGAGACAGCTGCATTCACTTTAAAAAAGGCACCATCTAAATCCGTTGAGACGACACCGTATGAACTGTGGTTTGGCAAGAAACCAAAGTTGTTGTTTCTTGAAGTTTGGAGTTGCGATGCTTATGTGAAAAAGTTTCATCCTGATAAGCTCGAACCCAAATCGAAGAAATGCGTCTTCATAGGATACCCAAAATGTTGGGTACACCTTCTATCACAGATCCGAAAGGCAAGACATTCGTTGCCAAGAATGGATCCTTTCTAGAGAAGGAGTTTCTCCCGAAAGAAGTGAGTGGGAGGAAAGTAGAACTTGATGAGGTAATTGTACCTTCTCTCTTATTGGAAAGTAGTTCATCGCAGAAATCAGTTCCTGTGACTACTACACCAATTAGTGAGGAAGCTAATGATGATGATCATGTAACTTCAGATCAAGTTACTACCGAACCTCGTAGGTCAACCAGAGTGAGATCCGCACTAGAGTGGTACGGTAATCCCATTCTGGAGGTCAGGTTACTTGACCATGACGAACCTACGAACTATGAGGAAGCGATGATGAGCCCAGATTCCGCAAAATGGTTTGAGGCCATGAAATCTGAGATATGATCCATGTATGAGAACAAAGTATGGACTTTGATAGATTTGCCCGATGATCGGCAAACCATAGAAAATAAATGGATCTTCAAGAGGAAGACGGACGCTGATAGTAGTGTTACTGTCTACAAAGCTAGAATTGTCGCAAAAGGTTTTCGACAAGTTCAAGATGTTGACTACAATGAGAGTTTCTCACTCATATCTATGATTAAGTCTGTCCGAATCATGTTAGCAATTGCCGCATTTTATGAAATCTGGCAAATGGATAAACAAAACTGCATTCCTTAATGGATTTATTAAAGAAGAGTTGTATATGATGCAACCAGAAGGTTTTGTAAATCCTAAAGGTGCTAACAAAATATGCAAGCTCCAAGTGATCCATCTATGGACTGGTGCAAGCATCTCGAGTTGGAATACATGCTTTGATAAGTTGATCATAGCATATAGTTTTATCTGAGACTTGCGGTGAAGCCTGTAATTACTAGAAAGTGAGTGGGAGCACTACAGCATTTACGCTAAGTATATGTGAATGACATATTGTAGATCGGAAATAATGTAGAATTATTCTCGCAAAGCATAAAGGAGTGTTTGAAAGGAGTTTTTCAAAGAAAGACCTCGGTGAAGCTGCTTACATATTGAGCATCAAGATCTATAGAGATAGATCAAGACGCTTGATAAGTTTTTTCAATGAGTACATACCTTGACAAGATTTTGAAGTAGTTCAAAATGGAATAGTCAAAGAAAGAGTTCTTGCCTGTGTTACAAGGTGTGAAGTTGAGTAAGACTCAAAACCCGACCACGGCAGAAGATAGAAAGAGAATGAAAGTCATTCCCTATGCCTTGGCCATAGGTTCTATAAAGTATGCCATGCTGTGTACCAGACCTATTTTATACCCTACAATCGAAGTTTGGCAAGGAGTACAATAGTGATCTAGGAGTAGATCCTTTGGACAGCGGTCAAAATTATCCTTAGTAGAATAAGGATATGTTTCTCGATTATGGAAGTGACAAAAGGCTCGTCGTAAAGGGTTACGTCGATGCAAGTTTTGACACCGATCTGGATGACTCTAAGTCTCGATCTAGATACATATTGAAAGTGGGAGCAATTAGCTAGAGTAGCTCCGCAAGAGCATTGTAGACATAGAAAATTGCAAAATACATAACGGATCTGAATATGAAAGACCCGTTGACTTAGATTCTCTCACAAGCAAAACATGATCACACCTTAGTACTCTTTGGGTGTTAATCACATAGCGATGTGAACTAGATTACTGAATCTAGTAAACCCTTTGGGTGTTGGTCACATGGCGATGTGAACTATGGGTGTTAATCACATGATGATGTGAACTATCGATGTTAATCACATGGTGATGTGATCTAGATTATTGACTCTAGTGCAAGTGGGAGATCAAGGAAATATGCCCTAGAGGCAATAATAAAGTTATTATTTATTTCCTTATTTCATGATAAATGTTTATTGTTCATGCTAGAATTGTATTAACCGGAAACATAATACATGTGTGAATACATAGACAAGCGAGTGTCACTAGTATGCCTCTACTAGACTAGCTTGTTAATCAAAGATGGTTATGTTTCCTAACCATAGACAAAGGAGTTGTCATTTGATTAACAAGGTCACATCATTGGTTGAATGATCTGATTGACATGACCCATTCCATTAGCTTAGCACCCGATCGTTTAGTATGTTGCTATTGCTTTTATCCATGACTTATGCATGTTCCTATAACTATGAGAATATGCAACTCCGTTTACGGAGGAACACTTTGGGTACTACCAAACGTCTGGCGTAATCGGGTGATTATAAAGGAGTACTACAGGTGTCTCCAAAGGCAGATGTTGGGTTGGCGTATTTCGAGATTAGGATTTATCACTCCGATTGTCGGAGAGGTATCTCTGGCCCTCTCGGTAATACACATCACTAAGCCTTGCAAGCATTACAACTAATGAGTTAGCTGTGAGATGATGTATTACGGAACGAGTAAAGAGACTTGCCGATGTGAGATTGAACTAGGTATTGGATACCGACGATCGAATCTCGGGCAAGTAACATACCGATGACAAAGGGAACAACGTATGTTGTTATGCGGTTTGACCGATAAAGATCTTCGTAGAATATGTAGGAGCCAATATGGGCATCCAGGTCCCGCTTATTGGTTATTGACCGAGAATAGTTCTAGGTCATGTCTACATAGTTCTCGAACCCGTAGGGTCCGCACGCTTAAGGTTTCGATGGCGATGCTTATATTATGATTTTATGAGTTTTGATGTACCGAAGGAGTTCGGAGTCCCGGATGAGATCGGGGACATGACGAGGAGTCTCGTAATGGTCGAGACGTAAAGATCGATATATTGGACGACTATATTCGGAGTTCGGAAAGGTTCTGAATGATTCGGTATTTTTGAGTACCGGAGAGGAAGTATTGGGCCTTATTGGGCCTCAGGAAAGAGAGAGAGGGCTGCCTAGGGCAGGCCGCGCGCCCCATGGCCTAGTCCGAATTGGACTAGGGGAGGCCGCACCCTCCTTCCTTCCCTTCTCTCTTCCCCTTCCTTGTCTCCTACTCCTAATACATGGAAGGACTCCTAGTTGGACTAGGAAAGGGGAATCCTACTCCGGTGGGAGTAGGACTCCCCCTGGTGCGCCTCCTCCTAGGCCGCCACCCCTCCCTTGCTCCTTTATATATCAGGGGCAGGGGCACCCCATGACACACAAGTTGATCTACGGATCGTTCCTTAGCCGTGTGCGGTGCCCCCTCCACCATATTCCACTTGGTCATATCGTCATGAGCTTAGGCGAAGCCTGCGCGGAGAAGTCATATCGTCGCGGAGCTTAGGCGAAGCCCTGCGTCGGTGGAGTATCATCATCGTCCACGCCGTCGTCTTGTGGAACTCATCCCGACACTTTGCAGGATCGGAGTCCGGGATCGCCATCGAGCTGAACGTGTGCAGAACTTCGGAGGTGCCGTGACGTTGATTACTTGGATCGGTCGGATCGTGAAGACGTCTGACTACATCAACCGTTGTTATAACGCTTCCGCTTACGGTCTACGAGGGTACGTGGACATACACTCTCCCCTCTCGTTGCTATGCATCACCATGATCCTTGCATGTGCGTAGGAAATTTTTTTAAATTACTACGTTCCCCAACACGCCCCCCCCTAGGGCGCGCCCCTGCCTCGTGGGCCCCCTGATGCTCCACCTACGTACTCCTTCCTCCTATATATACCTACGTACTCCCAAACGATCAGAACAAGAGCCAAAAACCTAATTCCACCGCCGCAACTTCCTGTATTGTAACATCCCAAAATTCTAAATTTTGGAATGTTATATTAAATAAATAACTATGATTGTTGTCTGATTGTTTGTCTGATTGATTTAGTGAAATTTAGTGGAATTTGAAAACTTTTGAAAGTTGAATGAGAGGGAATGAAATGACTTTCCCAAACTTTCCCCTTTTGCCTTTTGGATCCCAATGAGCTCAAGTTCATTGCAACAGCAAACCCTAGAGTGAAGTTGACATGACTTCATCCATGTTGAAATGAAAAGGGTTTTGGAAATAGATTTGAATTCCATTTGGGAATATTTCAAATTCAAAGCTTTATGCAACTCAATGATTTTCATGAGGGAAGATAAAATGAATTCTTCAATTATATGAAATATGAGTTGGAAGTTAAAAAGTATCAAGTTGAAAGTCATTTGAAAGTGCCTTGAAACCCTCTTTCAAATTTTGAGTTTTGCATTTGAATTCAAAACTTTGGCAAGTGGGAAACATTTCAAAAACTAAACCTGATAAATACTTGATCAAAAGTATGAGAGGAGCAAACATGACACTCCAAAAATATCAGAGGAAACAATGCCAAAAGTTTTGGATTCAAATCTGAATTTTATTTGAATTTGAAAAAATGAATTTTCATAAAGTTTGGATTTTGCCTTTGGAAAAATGTTCAAATGATAGGAATATTCCCTGATCATTTTGGTATATATATACCCTATATAAAATATTTATAGTTATTGTTTTAATTCTGTTTTTGTTTTATTAAAAAATAAAATCAAAAATAGAACCCCCAGCGCCCAGCCAGCCCCTGGCCCAGCGCCCGCAACCCCGGCCAAGCCCACCGAGGCCTGCCAACCAGCGCCGACCGACCGGCCTCACCTCGCCCCCTCGCCCGAAACCCTTTCGCCCCGGCCGCCCGCTCGCCTCGCCCCTCTCTCCCTCTCACTGACCGTGGGCCCCGCCCCCATCTTCTTCCCCTCGCCCACGCCACGCCGTCGCCGCCGCGGATCGCCGGATCCCGAAGGATCCGGGATCCCGATTCGCCCCCGATCGCCTCCCGAAGCTAGCCGAGGCCCCTGGCTATAAAAGCCGACGCCTCCGCACCCCATTCGCCCCCGAGACCTCGCTGACCCCTCCTCTCTCGCTCGAGCACGCCGAGTTCAAGCTCCCGTCGCGGCCATTGTCGCCGCCATCGCCGCCCTAGACCACCCCGGCCACCCCCGATGCCACCAAACCCCTCCCCGGCCTCTCCCGCACCCCCCAGGCTACTTCCCCGACCTCCCCGACGACCGGAACCCTCGCCGCACTCCTCGCCGCCGCCGTCGGACGCCGGTAAGTCGCCGGAATCATCCCGTCAGATTCATAACGCACGGCTAAGGATTAGACCTCAAGAAATGGGTTTTTATAAGAAAACCGGCTCGGTTCGTCCGGTTTATTATTTAGTTAGGTTTTTATTTTAGCCCGGTCCGTTTCAGTTTAACCCTAGGCCCGTTTAGGTTATTTGACGCACAGTGCGTAGTTTAGGCCCATTAGGCCTTTTTCTTTTTATTTTCATTTTCTGTTTTTAACAGAATAGTTCCTGTTTTGAAAAATGCATATCTTTTATTCTGTTTAATATTTTTAGATGATTCTTTTTTTTTTGGTTTGCAAATTTTATGTAGTTTCTGCAGAATATATATTTAGCTATGTTAAAGTTAATTAAAATTGCTATAATTTAGTTTTAGTCAGAATAGTAAATCTGCTATAACTTGAGTTAGAAAAATTATTTTTGGATGATTCTTTTTGTCCCAACTTTATTTTGGCATTGCCAAACCATAAAAATTAACTTGGGTATTTTAGGATTAATAAATAAATAGTTTTATGCAGAATCTTATTAATCCCAATTAATTAACTAGCTACTGTTTTCCATTAATTTAATTAGTAAATAAATTTATTTTTAACATATGATTGATTATTCTAGGATAGTTTCTGTCACTTTATAGGATGAACTTTTATTTATAATTAATAAAAGTTTTATTTTATTTTTCTTAATGGAAATTGGATTAGGCCTAAAAGGTGTTTTATAATAGCTTTTCAATTAATTCTTTTTGCTCCTAGTTGATTAATGAAATCCTTTCTGTTTAGTTAACCTAAAACCATGATTAGGTTATGTTGAGAAAATTTTGTTATATAAAACTATTTTAGTTGTTGCTTGAAGTAGGAAAAACTTTGAATTTGTTTTCTTTGAGTTTTCCTTTGGATTTGGTTTTGATTCGTTTGATTTTGATGTGTTATGTTGCTATTGCTATGCTATTGTGTTATGTGGTCCTATGCTATGTGCTTATTGTGATTATTTGTTTGTCTCGGTAGAATTTCCCGGAGTGGAGTTTGCTACTCTGAATCCCTAGTTTTCGAAGATCGTCAGCAAGGCAAGTTCACTTTGACCATTGCTTTCATACCTATGTTTTATTGCATTTAGTGGCATCCTTGCAACCACCCCTCAGTAGTGTTATTGAATCCTTGTAGTTGAGTAGTATGCATGAGGTAGGAACCATCACCCTGTTACCAAGCCCGGGACGTTATTTATTTTAATGCTACGCTATAGTAGACGGGGTTTGGTATGAGTGCTCAGGAGTGGTGTGAGAATGAAGGATCTATGTCAATGACGACAACACCATGATGAAAGCTGCAAGGACTGCATCTTCAAGGCCTCAAGACTTCAAGACTCGAGACAAGAATTCAATACACACTCTTTGGGTGAAGGGATTTGGACGGGCACCCTGGAGAAACCAGTGGTTGGCGGGATGCATGGAGAAGCGCCATGACATCTTGCGGAAAGCTTCACCCAGACCCAAAGAGACGGAAGAATACTTCATGCCGGAAGCTTACTGTGCAACCGCAAGTCATTATGGGCTCTGGCTTGGTTGACCTTAGTTGTGACTCTGGCTGGGACGGTACTAGCAGATGTAGAACTACGGTAGGATGCGTTGAGTACCGGACGGTGGTCGAGGAACTCTTTGGAAGACCATGTTTGGTCATCTTGTTCTCAAACACCACGAAGTGCGAGAACGTAAAGAGAGGATCGAATATTGCGGGTAAAGTGTACAAACCTCTGCAGAGGGTTATAACCTAATCGATTAGCCGTGTCCCGATTCACGGACAATTTGAGCCTCTGGACTTGGATCTATCTCGGAACTCTCAACACCGGATTGATAACTTAATTGTGGGCAACATATGATGAATTTTGGGCTATGAGACATCGGTTGGCGGAACCATGTCATGATAGAAAAACTCCATAGTACAGACTTCATTTATTCCTTTGATGTAGGGAAAATAAAACCAGCTTTTACGCAAACAAAACTCAGATACAGAGCCATAAAGCCATATTGCATATAGTATAGTTTATTATATGTTTTCTCCTATTGTGATATTGCGGTACATTCAATGTCTTGACCTACGGCTGCAACGTATCATGTTGCGTATACTTTCTTCCGACGAGTAAGAATACGGTGCAGGTTATGGTCTACACTCAACCTGCCGATGGCGTTGATGGGACTCCACTCCCGACTATTTTTTTCCGCTGTGACTTATGAGGTATATATCAGTTTTACGTTAATTATACATGTGATTGCACTTTGATATATACATTGATGTACTGTGCGTGCCAGCATACTGATCCAGGGATGGCACAAACACACAGAGGCTTGACCGTCTGAGGTCGGGTTGCTACATGTATCCATGAGATCCCATCTTGGGGCCTGTTCCGGAGCTCCGCCGGAGGGGGCATCCACCACGGAGGGCTTCTACATCAACACCATAGCCTCTTCGATGAAGTGTGAGTAGTTTACTTCAGACCTTCGGTTCCATAGCTAGTAGCTAGATGGCTTCTTCTCTCTTTTTGGATCTCAATACAATGTTCTCCCCCTCTCTCGTGGAGATCTATTCGATGTAATCTTGTTTTTGCAGTGTATTTGTTGAGATCGATGAATTGTGGGTTTATGATCCATCTTATCTATGAATAATATTTGAATTTTCTCTGAATTCTTTTATGTATGATTGAGTTATCTTTGCAAGTCTCTTCGAATTATCCCTTAGGTTTGGCCAACTAGATTGGTAGTTCTTGCAATGGGAGAAGTGCATGGCTTTGGGTTCAATCTTGCGGTGTCCTTACCCAGTGACGGGAAGGGTTGCAAGGCACGTATTGTATTGTTGCCATCGAGGATAACAAGATGGGGTATTTATCATATTGCATGAATTTATTCCTCTACATCATGTCATCTTGCTAAAGGCGTTACTCTGTTTTTAACTTAATACTCTAGATGCATGCTGGATAGCGGTCGATGAGTGGAGTAATAGTAGTAGATGCAGAATCGTTTAGATCTACTTGTCTCGGACGTGATGCCTATATACATAATCATACCTAGATATACTCATAACTATGCTCAATTCTGTCAATTGCTCAACAGTAATTTGTTCACCCACCGTAGAATACTTATGCTCTTGAGAGAAGCCACTAGTGAAACCTATGGCCCCCAGGTCTATACTCATCATATCAATCTCCATCACTTTTATACTTGCTTTGTTTTTACTTTGCTTTTTACTTTTCACTTTGCATCTTTATACCAAAAATACCAAAAATATTATCTCTATCAAATCTCACTCTACATGAAGTGACCGTGAAGGGATTGACAACCCCTAATCGCATTGGTTGCGGTAGCTATCGCTTTGTGCAGGTACAATGGACTTGTGCGTGGCCTCCTACTGGATTGATACCTTGGTTCTCAAAAACTGAGGGAAATACTTACGCTACTGTGCTGCATCATCCTCTCCTCTTCGGGGAAAACCAACGCAAGCTCAAGACGTAGCAAGGGCCTAATGCGTTTTTTTAGGCTAACTTTGGCCAAATGTTAGAGTAATAATATATGACATGCAACTTACACAAAGCATACTCCCCTTACATTTTTACATCTATCTCCTCACATAGGCCCTATATAAATGGAAGGAGGGAGTACTACTATGAGCACTGCATACTCTAGTACAGATGTTGTCAGTACTCCACTAGTACAATTGGACAGGGAGCTTAAAAAAAGTTACTATTGGACTGGCTATACGTGGCGAAATCCTAGTAGGAAGAGCATGCGCGAGAACAAGCACATTCACGTGGTTGAATACAAATTGGAAACCATCTCGAGTACAAATCTAGGAGTACTTACGAATCTAACGATATTGATTGGGCGTTGTTGAATGTTGATACTTTTTTTATCAAAGTAGAGATACTTTGACTACACATAAAACTTATATGTAAACTAGAAAGGATAGGAGGGAGTATATCGTACATTCAAAAACGAAACGAACATTGAATACCCTTTATATATGATTTGCGGATGCTATGATCACCGGTTCAAAATTTTGAATCCGCCTTAGGTATCACACATGCCCCCACTCGTTCTCTCTCAATTTTTCATCTCGGGGTCCGGAGATCGATTGAAAGAGGACTAGGGTGGGTACAATATGTTCGTTTCGCTTATGAACGTATAATATACTCCCTCTGATCCCCACAGACCCCCCCCCCCCTGCGGGTCATTTCTATCATATAAACAGACCAAACCTTTATCTCCTTGCATGACACACAATTGATCTCTGAACATCAATCGATCTCATCAATATGTGTCGAGGCATGAACCGAATGGGATGTCAAAACTAAGACGTGAAGCGACACATAGTGGAGGCAAAGTGAAACTTTAAACGAACCGTTTGTTTGTATGCATGTCGGACAAATTACAAAACATTGGAAATACAAGCATGGTCTACGCCCATATGCGAATGATACTCGGCGGAATGTTCAAATCAGGCATCCGGGAGGATGGACTCGACCGGAGGGCGACATGATCGATGGAGAAGAGGGTTGGAGAGGAATGAGAAATAAGCAAATGCCACATGATTATACTTGAACGGCTCAAATAAACAATAAGTTGTCTCGCTTGGCCTACATAGTGAAAGGCCTAATGCGCAACGCAGAGCACTGACGCTCGAATATGGCCGGGAAAACAGGAAAACCGACATGTGGGGCACACCTGCGGGATGACGTAGCGCAGACTAGTCCAATGGAGGAGCTGGCCCACGACCTCCTCGCCACCGGCAACCGTTCACGTGGGTCGTGGGGGCCAACAATGTGGCGCAGCTCCAGCACCGCCTCTGGACACGGAGACCACGGTGAGCGACACGCTCATCGTTGCTAGACACGGTCGGTTTCAGTGTGCCGATGGTGGCGTTAGTGCGGTGGCACGACCAACAGTATGTTTGGTTTGTGCCCAAGGTTGCCCCATCAAAGCATTGGGTAGACAAAATTTTGGTTGAGGTTTTGGTTGCCCATGATTTGGCCGGCATTGGCAAGAAAAATGAACTAGAGTTGGCTAGAGCTCATTGGCATCCAAAAAAATGGCAACCATCCAAACAAAGACCAATCTTTGGGTCATGACCAAAATTTTGGTAAGGTGCACTTTGGCCATAGTCCAAACACACCCCAACACCCGGCTCGTCGAGGATGCACGGGGCGCCGGCCGCGTCCATGAGTGGTATAGCGCGGCCAACTGCATCCTCAGGACATGAGACCATGCCGGGTCATCTTGCTTTTTCAATGACATGCGGCGATCGCATGTGAGCAAAAGGCATATCCAACGTTGCCACGACCGCAGCTGACTACCCTGGCACACAAAAAACCCTCGTCCCTCGCGCCGTCGCATGGTGCGTTCCCAGCCGGGGACAGCTCCCGCATTCATGTCGTCCGTCTGTATGCCGTCATTAAGAGGCTCGGTGCCCGAGGAACCAACTCCGTCGACTTAATGACGCACCAAGACGCTTGGCCTCACCGGAATGCGCTACTTAAAGCGGCAATGCCCAGCTAACCTCCACACCATAGCGCATCGTCCTCCTACCTGGCACCACATCCTCCATGACCGCAAGCACGAACGCTCTACAGGGGAGCTTGTCTTTGGGGATGAAGCTCGAGGTCGCCGCCCTCGCTCAAGTCGCCTCTCGCGACGCAATAGTGGCGTAGCCGGACGCGGACGCGACCGCACAAGCGGTGGCCACGCTGGCGGCCGACGACGGGAGCACCGTCAGCCATGCGTCCTACTTGCTGTCGTCCAACGTCCGGCACCGCCGAGGTCGAAGACTCTTCCGAGGATGAGTAGGGCATGGGAGGCGGAAGGGCATGCATGGTGTGCCAACTGACCGGTCAGTATCCCGTGTTCTACTCTTCCTCACCGGAGACCGCACCTTCACTTCATGGGTCTTCAACCCCGCCCCCGTACATAGAGATCGCAGATGGAGGATGTCGGTCGCCGCCGTAGAATAGGTTTAGGGTCGGGTTTCTTTTATTTTTCTGTCCTATAAAAGTTTGAAATGTAATGAAAATCTGCCGTGTTTGCATTAATCTCGGCTGGTGTATATGAACTTTCACAATAATATAGTATATTGTAGGAGTACTAGCAAGATGCCCGTACGTTGCACAGAAGATCAAGATCTTGTGGGAGAAAAGGATAAACGAGGGAAGGCCTTATCTGCAAATGTGGAGAGGAGTGCGGGTAAATTGTCATAGTTTCTTTCCTATCCGTTAGATATAGATCGGACGACCTATATTGCAGGATGACAGGCACGCCATCATCACCAACTCTGCTTTTTATTGAACCGAGACAAAGATAACATGCGAAGTAAAATAAGCACATAGGGTCTATACATACACAATTTATCTTAGGCACTCCAATAGTACGTCCACTACACATTCACGCATTTCACATCTTTCTACATCTACGGGAACCTACGAAAGGGTTAACGTAAATTGCCTCTCTCTCTCCTCACCTGATTTTCATGGTGGTGGGCCCCTCCCTTACCCCAATCTACACTCAACAGCTCACACGTTTCACATTACGTTAATTACGTAACTGGGATTACGTAGGTGTAGCATTACTCGTCCTAAAAACCCAACTAAGCCAACCTCCCAGCATATCGCGCGGGAAAAGACCCTTCTGTGCCGTTTTAGTCGGGATTACCGGATTACTAGTAGTAGTATCGATCGATCGTGCAAAGCAACTAGTTTTTTTAGGGGGCGAAGCACCTAGTTTAAAAAGAAAAAAGGCGGTACACTCACAGCACCCCTGTTGCGGTCGCATTGCACACCACATACGTTCGGTCCTGCACACGGCTCACGCAAACGGAACGCGCTTCGGCTTGCCTCTTCACTGACACATGGGACTGCACTTGGAGAAACCAACCATGCGTCAAACTCCCCCCGCCCACCGCCAAAATCCTCCCCCACCCACCCAAAATTCCCCCAAATCCTAGATTCAACCGCCCTTCGGCCAACTAGCCAATAATATTCCCCACCCCCCCCCCTGTCCCCCTCCACTCCATTCGCTCTGCGAAAGCCGCCCTCCCCGCCGTGCCGATACGTCAGCGCCGTGGTTCGTGAGGGGACGCACAGTGATCCTCTCGCTCCTACAGTATGCTCTCGTAGACTGCCGTCCTCTAGCCGCGCCGCCACCGCTGGCGACATTCTTGTGGAGGCGCACGGCGGTCAGCGCCGCCACCGTTGGCGACATTCGTGTGGAGACGCACGGCTGTTAGCTTCTCCCATGGTACGCGTATTCTAGACTAAGGCCCCGTGCATGTCAGTGTAGCGCTGAATGTTAGCTGATAGACGTTGTTAATCTCACTGTTTGCCAAAGTAGTTTACAGTCAATATGCTCTGCTTAAGAAGCTTCCTTGCCCTGTTCTGCACTCAAACTGCTTAGCTCAGATGGCATGCCAAGGCCGATTAGTTGCTAAAATATCCTGCCATATATTTATTGTGACATAGATTGCCATGGTCTAGTAGCCAATCTGTTAGGTGAAATAGCTCTACACCATTTTATATTCGATCTTTGTTGCTGCAATGGCCTTCGATAGTTCGATGGATGTGTGCTCGGCCTCATTGACTGCTGAAACAGCCTGCCATAATTTAGCACTCAAATCTGTTTGCTGAATTAGCTTTACATATATTTCGTTACATAGATCTGCTCGTCCAAATATCTTGCCATTCTGGACTTCATAAAAAAGCATATATGTTTTTCCTGTAATATCTAGTAGGAGAACTAATTTGTATGTCTAACAGATGGACAGAACTTGGATAACTTCTGCTCGAAGATTCTCCGCTGCATATGTCGAGGGGGTTGAAAACTTCATGAACTTTATCAGAGCAGAGTACAGTGGTCCAAAATCAGATGTGCTCTACCCGTGTAGCAGTTGTATGAATTCAGTTAGAAGACCCCAGTCAACTGTGCAAAAGCATCTACACTTGTATGCGATGTCGGTCACATATACTAGGTGGGTTCATCATGGTGAAGCTGTGAACGTCAATGTTATTGACTACGTGGAAGCAGCAGATCACCATCTTGATCTGCCTGATGCTCGGGTGGAAGAGGAGGAGGAGGAGGTGGTGGCGGAGCCAGTGAGTTTGACCAACATTGAAACAATGCTACGAAATGCTCGTGCATTCCGTGAACTTTCACCTGCAGAGGAAAAATGGTGGGCCCGCATGTTGGAACAATGCAACGTGGTTGTCACCCCAGGAAATAAGCTGTCAGTATTCTCAGCTATGGTCACCTTTCTTCAGGTGAAGACATCTGAGCGGATGACCAACAAATCATTCGATGCGATGTTGGCTGCTTTCCGCAAAGCTTTCCCAGATGCGTCTGAGCTGCCACACACCTACAGTAAAATGAAGAATTTCCTTCGTGCAGTTGGAGTTGGATATGATATGATCCATGTTTGTAAGAATAATTGTGTTCTGTTCCAGAAAGATTATGCCAACTTAAGTGAATGCCCGAAATGAAAATCATCAAGATGGAAAGATGGCGATGTTGTGAAGAGGATTCCTCATAATGTTCTGAGGCATTTTCCAATTACACCAAGATTGCAGAGGTTGTTTCATGATGCTGAAACAAGAGAGGATGTAGTGTGGCATTCTAGGAACCAGGAGTACAGAGATCAGAATGTAATGAGCCGTCCATCACATGGTAGTGAGTGGAAAAGCTTCAATCAGAAACGAGAAAAGTTTGCTGCTGACCCGAGAAACATTAGACTTGCCTTAGCTTCAGATGTATTTAACCCATTTGGCCACTAGAGCGCCACATATAGCATGTGGCCAGTGCTTGTTATCCCTTACAACATGCCTCCAAATGTCTGCACCAAAGAATCAAACTACATGATGGCCTTGCTCATCCCAGGTCCAAAAAGTCCTGGAAAGGATTTTGATTTGTTCATGGAGCCTCTTGTGGAGGAACTTCAACAGCTATGGAGGGGTGTTCTCACTCGAGACCTTTATAGCAGCCCACCAGCTGATTTCTTTCTGTGTGCTTTTATAATTTGGTGCACCATGATTATCCGGCTTTGGGCACTATGTCAGGGCGAACAACACATGGTTACAATGCATGTGTTCGCTGTGACAGGAATTCGCTGTCATACGCAATACTTAGCAAGATCTGTTACATTGGACACCGCCGTTTCCTTGCCAAGGACAAGTCGGATCCTAGAAAATACCAAAGACATGTGTTCAATGCAAAGCATGAAAACCGTGTTGCGCGAAAGAGGCTCACTGCCGATGAGTTGCAAGTGGAATTAGAGAAGGTCAGTCATATTACACCAGGAAACCATCCACGGTAATGGTAGCGGAAAAGGAAGCATGGCGAGGCGGAAGAGAGATTATTGTTTACCCGCAGGTCCACTTTGTGGGACTTGGAGTATTGGAAAGATTTGGATCTGCAGATAATCTTGATGTGATGCACATCGAGAAAAATATATGTGACAGCATTATCGGCACACTTCTTAATATTGAAGGCAAGACGAAAGATACCTTAAAATCTAGGATTGATTTGACACACCTGGGTATCAGACAGGATTTGCAGGTGCAAGATGAAGGTAAACCACGGGATATGGCACCAGTTGTGTACGTCTTGGACAAGGTAAAAAGAAAAGAATTCTGCGAGGTCCTGTCACGTGTGAGATTCCCACATGGATTTGCTTCCAACCTTGAAAGGAGAGTCAGTGCAGATGGAAACAAGGTACAAGGGTTGAAAACTCATGACGGCCATGCCATGTCCTACTTCAAAGGGTTTTACCTGTTATCCTTAGAGGATTGGGCCATACGACTTATACAAAGCGATTGCAGAGTTGGGACAATTCTTCAGGGAACTCTGCAGTAGAAATATCAGGATAGATGCTTTGGAGCGTCTTAGAGACAAGATACCAACTATCATATGCGACCTTGAGAAGATATATCCTCTATCCTTCCTTGATGCGATGGTGCATTTGGCTGTTCATCTACCTAATGAGGCACTACTTAGAGGTCCAGTACAGTATGGCTGGATGTACCCTATTGAAAGGAGGCTAGGCACTTTCAAGGGCTATGTTAGGAACAGAGCTAGACCCGAGGGTTCCGTTGTAGAGGCCTACATTGCTACAGAAGCGTTGACATTCTGCTCAAAATACATTGAAACAGCTGATCAACTTAGCAAAGAGGTGGGTGAAGACAATCCCGGGCTCAATGTTTTCGATTATTCTGTTCGAGTTACAGGGAAGAGTCGACAAGAGGACAAACCTAAAGATTTGGACAAAATGGTTTGGTAGATACTACCTTATATCAAGTAAGTGCTAAGTAATGCAACTTATACATCATAATCTACTAAACTTGCAGCACTTTCTTATATATTTAGATGTTTGACACGATCACTATGTTGTGTAGCATCTACAAAAAGGAGTTACTGCCGCAAAATCCAAGAAACATTGCCAAACTGGTTATGGCAGCATTCGCGAAATGGTTCAAGAGCCATGTAAGCTTTTGAATTGCACTGTCAGTTTTTTAATATGTTGAGTACATAAGATGATCAGCTTGTCCATTTTATAACCATAGGTTAAGAAGATGTGGGAGGATGGGCAGGCAGTTGATGATGCCCTTTACTCACTAGCAATGGGTCATGATACTTGTGTAAGACATTATGAATCTTGCGTTGTTGGAGATGTGCGCTACAACACCCTTGCACGAGACGAAGGCAGGAAGATACAAAACAGTGCCATCATGAGCACGGATACGTATGACAAAGAGACAACTGAAATGTATGCTAACATAACAGACATTGTTCAGTTGCAGTATATCTCCAGTTTCAAGGATCATTGGTGTGTGGTTTTGTTGTGCTGTCGTTGGTATAACCTGTTTTCCAGGATCGCAAAACCTAGAGCTGATGATTAGTTCAAATCCATCAATGTCAAGGTGGCGTACCAGACCAACGAGCCTTTTATTTTGGCAAATCAAGCAACCCCCAGATATATTTCTTGGAAGACACATTTGCACGTAGCGATGACTAGAGAGTATTGCAAAGGTTTGAGCAGAGGAATTCGTTTAATGAAGTTGCACAACAAGATGATTCTTACACTGCTCCTGATATACAAGATAACATAGATGTTCCTAATATCTTTGAGAACCATCACGTCAATGACGTCGGCGAAAAGATTGCATGTCGTGTTGTGGACATACAAGAGTTGATCAAGAAGAAGCCAATGTTAGAGGATGTTGAGGACGAAGAAGAAGATGACACCGTGAGGAATTACGATTCAGACTGATACACATGGCGAAGATGTTGGCGCTACTGCTGCGGATGATGATTACATTGCTTTTGTCGTATTTGCCTGTCAGAAGGCGTTTTTTATCTACTATGTGAAATTGTGTTTGCTATGACAACTGAAACCTGATGAACATGTTGTTTAGTATTTTCCTGTGAGAACATCACTTGTTATGTATGCTGATTTGTGTTTGGTGATTGTATTAAGACTAAAACATGATGACATTGTTGTTTACTTGTACTCATATTTGGCTGTGAAACTTGAATTTGATGACATAGTTTGTTGTTGGACTACAATTTGCTCGACGTCTTTGAATGAGAACAAAGCTGACCCGACAGGGCCTCTGCTAATTTATTTACTTATTACCAAAAGGGCCTCTGCTATTTATTTATTTATGAGCAAAAGGGGATACCCCCTGATTTCCAATAATAGAAATCATTAGATGTTCACAACACTACGCCCAGCCTGCTACACAGGTTTCATTCATTACTAGTTTTAGCAAAGTGCTCATGTCATAGCCACTGAATACATCACGAGTGCTACATACACTGCAAATAAAGAGACAATCATCCTACAGAGCACATCAATTTTGCCCATTATCTTCACAAGCTCTTTCATCTCCTCATTGATGTCAAGGCTGTTCAGCAGTTGTTGCTTGGCCATGATCAGAGGAACTGCGTCTTTAACCTTCTGCTCTGCATCTTACTCTTCTGCCGTTCCTTCAGTTACTTGTCCAACACCCCAACCTGCTGGTATTGGGATTCCTCGGCTAACCAAATAATCAGCATAGTTGCACTCCCCCACATCATCAACTTCCCAGAAATACAAATCACACGAATCTTCCCTTTTTTGCACGAATCAAATTGGAAGATCATCAACCAAACTATTAAAAAAATCAGCAACTGAAAGTAGCAGAACAACACTTAAACATATTATTACCCCATGATTCGGGCATTTGTAGAAGACTCGGCCAGGGTTGAGGATTGTGGTTGAGACGCGACAGATGAATCTGCGTGATTTGCAGCAGTGGCACCACACCAACGGCAGCGGGTTGCGATGAGCAACCGGCTGCGGCGCTGTCTTGGCCGGGTGTGATGAGACCCTGACGATGGTACGGGTGGCGACTTGGCGCATATCTGGTTGTTACTGCTGAAGAAGCGGTGGACGAGCAACCGGCGGACATGGTTGCTACGACGAGCTTCCGATGCTAAGCGAGTAAGTAGAGAACAGGAGAAGCGAACGTTGGATATGCCAGTTTCATTACTTGCAGAGTAGCATAGCACCATATATAGTCATAGTCTAGCTTTGGATTCGAACCAGCTACAGGAGGACGTCTCTCTTTTTTCTAAAATTTAGCAATGTCTCTTTACTGGTACACTAGCTTGTTCTGTACGCCTTCTCGAGTCTTTGATTCCTCCATCTGACATCTGGGACCCACCGGGAGGGCCTCTCAGATTTCGAAAAACGTGCCCCCAAATGACAGTGTCGGACCCACTCACTATCTTCGCATGCTAGGAAGTGCCTCCTTATTATGCACAAAAAAATGAATACTCCCCCTGCCAGCTGGAACCCAGCATTGTGGGAGGCTGACTTGTGGGCCTACCAAGTTGACGGGGATGGAGGGCTTTGTCTACTTAGTCAATATGAACGATTCTAGATCCAGTTACCGTACGACGTTCATCCAACGGCCCTAGTGCTTCTTCAACCTATGGTCTTCTTGCCCCAGCCGCCCAAACCAGCGCCGGTCGTGCCTCGTGCTCCTGCCTCCCATGGTCGGCTGCGATGTCGCGGAGGCCTCAACGCCCCTAATACTCCCACCGCTGGCCAGGCCATCCCTCTACTCACCCACACCCCCTGTTATTTTGCGGCGACGGCAGCCTCACACCGCAGCCGAACCAGTGAACCCTCGTACTCCTCTTCGCATGGGCATCCACTACCACGTCTTCCTCGGCTCCGTGTCGTCCCCTTCCTAGGCCTCGCCGTCGTCCACCGCCTTGGTGCTCTCAGCGTGGCATGGTCAATGTGGTCAACGA
Organism: Aegilops bicornis; assembly: GCA_021605145.1. Classification (NCBI taxonomy): domain Eukaryota; kingdom Viridiplantae; phylum Streptophyta; class Magnoliopsida; order Poales; family Poaceae; genus Aegilops; species Aegilops bicornis. The sequence goes on along the minus strand of CM038671.1, from coordinate 771,747,785 downwards.
CCGACTTCCATCGAAAGAGTATCTTGTCGTGGAGAGGCCGACAATGGGTCCACGGCCACAGCCCGATTTTTGTGATTTGCCAAGTAAGTCGCTTTGTCGAACTGTTGGGCTGCAAATCTTTCAAGACGAGGAGAGCTTCATTCGGCTGGCCGAGAAAATGGCCTATCAGTAATGAGAAATGGGCTGTACATTTTTAAAACACATCAGACCGGCAATTAGTTTCAAATTTCTTTTTTTCATATCGAGATTTTCAATTGCATTCATTTTTATGCGTGGACAATTTGTTGGATTTTATATTGATATACATTTATTTTTAAAATCAGTTTGAATGTGACGCGGAATTTCGGGATTAAAAACAGTTCGGACCGCACCGAAATATGCAAAATTTCGTATAATTTTTTAACTGTGGCCACAATATGGGCTGTAATGCTAACAAAAATAATATGGGCTCCAAAAAAACCTTATAAATTAGCAAATGGGCTGTAAATTATTAGAAATAATGGCAGATGGGTTGTATGTTGTTTTCCACAGATTTGAGTCTTTCCAAAAAAAAAGGTTGGCCTTGACAGGATCGTTGGATGTCCATCCAACGGCCGTCGTCTTCTTCAATCTCTGCTCTTCCTGCTCCAGCCAGTCAAACAAGCACCGCGGACTGCTGCTCCCTCCTCCCAGCGGCTGTCTTTGCCACAGGCCTCATCGCCTCCACCGCATTACTCCCATCGCTGGCCTAGCCATCCCTCTACTCATCCACACCTGCTGTTATTCTCCGGCGACGGCAAACGAACCGGTAAACCCTCGTACAGTTATACTCCCCTCCGTGTGGGAAACAACTACCGAGTCTTCCCTGGCTCCATGTAGTTCCCTTCCTAGGCCTCACCGTCGTCCACCGCCCTGGTACTCTCGGCACGGCCTGGTGAATGTGGTCAACGACCGACATGCATCTGAAGTGGACTGTACGTGGAGAGGCTGACAGCTGGGTCCACGGCCGCACGCAAGGAAATGCCTCCTTATTACGCGCAAAATAATGATTCCTCCACCTGACATCTGTGACCCACCGAAAGGGCCTCGGTATTTTGCGGAAAAAAACGTTACCGCCACTTACAGCTTGGACCCACCAGCTATATCTTCGCACGCAAGGAAGTGCCTCCTTATTACGCACAAAAAAATGAATACTCCCCCTGCTAGCTGGGACCCAGTATAGTGGGAGGCTGACTTGTGGGCCTACTAAGTTGACAGGGACGGAGGGCTTTGTCAACTTAGTCAATATGCACGATTCTAGCTCCAGTAATCGTACGATGTCCATCCAACGGCCGTAGTGCTTCTTCAACCACTGGTCTTCTTGCTCCAGCCTCCCAAACCAGCGTCGGTCGTGCCTCGTGCTCCTGCCTCCCGTGGCCGGCTGCGATGCCGCGGAGGCCTCACCACCCCCTACTACTCCCACCGCTGGCCAGGCCATCCCTCTACTCACCCACACCCCCTATCATTCTGCGGCGACGGCAGCCTCACACCGCAACGAACCAGTGAACCCTCATACTCCTCTACGCGTAGGCGTCCACTGTCGGGTCTTCCCCGGCTCCGCTTCGTTGCCTTCCTAGGCCTCGTCTTCATCCATCGCCCTGGTGCTCTCGGCGGCGTGGTCAACATGGTCAAGGAACGGCTTCCATCAGACATGGACTGTACGTGGAGAGGCTGACAGCTGGGTCCACGGCCGCAGCAAGGAAGTGCCTCCTTATTACGCGGAAAATAATGATTCCTCCACCTGACAGCAGGGACCCACCGGACGGGCAACCATATTTCGCGAAAAAAAATTCCCCCTGACTGCTGGGACCTATCAACTACATCTTCGCACGCAAGGAAGTGCGTCCGGGCAAAAAAAATGATTTGCCCCCCCTGACTGCTGGGACCCACCAGCTACATCTTCGCACGCAAGGAAGTGCCTGATGTCGTGGTACTAAGACTGACAGTAGAATAGGGGGGTAAGTATGGAGAGGCAAGATCCTAGCTATGGCGAAGTTGTACACACGAGTTTTACGAGTTCAGGCCCTTCTCGAAAGAGTAACAGCCCTACGTCTCAGAGCTCGGAGGCGGTCGACTCGATTATGTATGTGTGTGTTTACAGGGGTGCGAACCCTTGTCTAAGAGGAGGGGGTGGCTTATATAGAGTGCGCCAGGACCCCGGCCATCCCCCGTGTTACCAAGGGTTCAATGTACATAAAGAAGGAGCGTTGCAGGTAACGTCCGCAGTAAAGTGCTATAAATGATCATTAAGTCTATGAATAAACGTCAGACCGTTCTTTGTCTTTGGCGACTTTAGATCTTCGGTATGTCGAGTGGTTTCTTGCACACTCGAATGCTTGAGTGGTCGAGTGACGTAAAGAAGGAGGGGTCTCCGAGTGAATGATAGGTCGAGTGGATTGCACTCGACTCCTTTGTTGGGCCCTCCCTATTACCTCTTGAACTTCTTTGTTTCTAAGACAGTGACCTTGGGTAGGACGCATAGATCAGGCCTATTACCCTACCCCAGGTCTATGTCCTCATCACCTGACAGTCGGAACCCACCTGGTCGAAGCGTACGTAGCGTTGTCATTCTGGTAGCGAATGTGTACGTACATACTGGTCGATGTAGAGGCACGCACGTGTCGTAGTAGAGGCGCGCACGTAGCATGTACATGTACGTACAGCGGCCAGTGTGCAAGAAAGAAAATATGGCCACGTACATACATACGGGTAGGGTCTCGAATGCCTACTCGCGCATACGTACGGCCAGGGCTCGTGTACATGGCTCGGTCAAAATGGAGAAACAGCGTCGTCGTCGTGTTCATGGGGAGCCAACCGGCTGGGTCAGAATGGAATGCGTCGTCATGTTCATCGGGAGGGCTTGGACGGAATAGCCGATGGAAACGAGGCATGGCGTACCGCAGAACGGAGGAAACGGCCTTGTGTTCGACTGGCCACGGTCGAAACGGGATCCTGTTCATCGGGAGGGGTCTGGCCTACCGCAAAACGGAGGGAACGGACCTCCTACGGTCGAAACGGTGGTCCTATTGGTCGGGAGGGGTGTGGCATACCGCAAAACGGAGGAAACGGACTTGTGTTGGAGCGCTACGGTCGAAACAGGGGTCCTGTTCATCGGGAGGGGTGTGGCGTACCACAAAACGGGACTCCACGGGATACTGTTCATCTCTATCGTCGATCCCCTCCAGCCTCCACGGCTCTTTGTTCATCCACCGTCGACCTCCTCCAGCCTCCACCTGCGACTGTTCATCCACGGGCTCCTGTTCATCCAGCCTCCATTGCGCGCTACTCCACCCGCTACTGTTCAACCAGCCCTCTCCACGGGCTCCTGTTCAACCACCTCTCCACGGGCTACTGTTCATCCAGCCCTCCACCGTCTACTATTCATCCAGCCCTCCACGAGGTGGTCCTGTTCATCCAGCCCTCCACGGGGTCCTGTTGATCCAGCCCCAACCGGCTCAATCGATCGGGGTCCTGTTCATCTAGAGGCAACACCACGGGGTCCTATTCATCCACCCCCACGGGAACTGTTCATCTAGCCCCTCCCCCCCCCCCCAGCAACGCTCACTGTTCATCCAGAGGCAGCATCGATCGGCTTCAGTTAGCAGCAGTAGCGAAGGAATCACTCAGGTTCAGTAACGCGTAGCCTGCAATGCAATCGCTCGGGTTCATTTAGAGCCCAACGCCTCGCTCGGGTTCAGTTAGAGCCCAACGCCTCGCACACATGCGCGTACGTGTACGAGAAAAACACGCATCGCTCGGCCCCCGACCACCCACCGTGAAGGAACTCCCGAAATTTTCCTCGCCTCGCTTCTACCACAGTTTTTTCAGTCATGGACGGCCCAAAGAATGTCATGCAGCTGCGTCTCCGCCCGCCTGTGACGAAAAGCCCATTTTTGTCATGATTTTTGTCATAGAAGTAGGAGCCCACCACATCTATGACGATACCGGGTTTTGTCACAATTATCGTCATAGAAGTGTCATAAGTATGACAGGAAAAAAATTCGTTCGGCCCAAAATGTCACGGATGTGTCTTTTTTTTGTAGTGCCATCACACACTCCCTTTACCTTTGGGATTGGTGTTGAACCTAAAATAAATGTTATTTGGTGTTTGCGTTGAGCATAATATGATTGGATCATGTTTATTGCAATAGGGTTATTCATTTAAGTCAAAGAATAATTGGTATTCTGTTTACATGAATAAAACCTTCTGTGGTCATACACCCAAGGTGAATGATTTATTGAATCTCGATCGTAGTGATACACATATTCATAATATTGAAGCCAAAAGATGCAAAGTTAATAATGATAGTGCAACTTATTTGTGGCACTGCCATTTAGGTCATATTGGTGTAAAGCGCATGAAGAAACTCCATGTTGATGGGTTTTTGGAATCACTTGATTATGAATCACTTGATGCTTGCGAACCATGCCTCATGGGCAAGATGACTAAGACTCCGTTCTCCGGAACAATGGAGCGAGCAAGCGACTTATTGGAAATAATACATACCGATGTATGCGGTCCGATGAGTGTTGAGGCTCATGTGGGTATCGTTATTTTCTGACCTTCACAGGTGATTTGAGCAGATATGGGTATATCTACTTGATGAAATATAAGTCTGGAACATTTGAAAAGTTCAAAGAATTTCAGAGTGAAGTGAAAAATCATCGTGACAAGAAAATAAAGTTTCTACCACCTGATCATGGAGACGAATATTTGAGTTACGAGTTTGATCTTCATTTGAAACAATGTGGAATAGTTTCACAACTCACGCCACCTGGAACTCCACAGCATAATGGTGTGTCGGAATGTTGTAATCGTACTTTATTTGATATGGTGCGATCTATGATGTCTCTTAGCGATTTACCACTATCGTTTTGGGGTTATGCATTAGAGAGAGATGCATTCATGTTGAATAGGGCACCATCTAAATCCGTTGAGATGACACCGTATGAACTATGGTTTGGCAAGAAACCAAAGCTGTCATTTCTTAAAGTTTGGGGTTGCGATGTTTATGTGAAAAAGTTTCAACCTGATAAGCTCGAACCCAAATCGGAGAAATGCGTCTTCATAAGATACCCAAAGGAGACTGTTGGGTACACCTTCTATCACAGATCCGAAGGCAAGATATTCGTTGCTAAGAATGGATCCTTTCTAGAGAAGGAGTTTCTCTCAAAAGAAGTGAGTGGGAGGAAAGTAGAACTTGATGAGGTAATTGTACCTTCTCCCTTATTGGAAAGTAGTTCATCACTGAAATCAGTTCCAGTGATTCGTACACCAGTAAGTGAGGAAGTTAATGATGATGATGATCATGAAACTTCTGATCAAGTTACTACCGAACCTCGTAGGTCAACCAGAGTAAGATCCGCACCAGAGTGGTACGGTAATCCTATTCTGGAAGTCATGTTACTAGACCATGACGAACCTACGAACTATGAGGAAGCAATAATGAGACCAGATTCCGCAAAATGGCTTGAGGCCATGAAATCTGAGATGGGATCCATGTATGAGAACAAAGTATGGAATTTGATTGACTTGCCCGATGATCGGTGAGTCATTGAGAATAAATGGATCTTCAAGACGAAGATGGACGATGATAGTAGTGTTGCTATCTACAAAGCTCGAATTGTCGCAAAAACGATTTCGACAAGATCAAGGTGTTGACTACGATGAGATTTTCTCACTCGTATCGATGCTTAAAAGTCTGTCTGAATCATGTTAGCAGTTTCCGCATTTATGAAATCTGGCAAATGGATGTCAAAATTGCATTCCTTAATGGATTTCTTAAAGAAGAGTTGTATATGATGCAACCAGAAGGTTTTGTCAATCCTAAAGACGCTAACAAAATGAGCAAGCTCCAGCGATCCATCTATGAACTGGTGCAAGCATCTCGAAGTTGGAATATATACTTTGATAAAGTGATCAAAGCATATGCTTTTATACAGACTTGCGATGAAGCCTGTATTTATAAGAAAGTGAGTGGGAGCACTACAGCATTTTTGATAAGTATATGTGAATGACATATTGTTGATCGGGAATAATGTAGAATTTTTTGGAAAGCATAAAGGAGTGTTTGAAAGGATTTTTTCAAAAAAGACCTCGGTGAAGCTACTTACAAATTGAGCATCAAGATCTATAGAGATAGATGAGGACGCTTGATAAGTTTTTTTTCAATAAGTACATACCTTGACAAGATTTTGAAATAGTTCAAAATGGAACAGTCAGAGAAGGAGTTCTTGCCTCTGTTGCAAGGTGTGAAGTTGAGTAAAGACTCAAAACCCGACCACGGCAGAAAATAGAAAAGAATGAAAAGTCATTTCCCTATGCCTCAGTCATAGGTTCTATAAAGTATGATATGTTGTGTACCAGTCCTATTGTATACCTTAGCATGATTCTGGCAAGTGAGTACAATAGTGATCTAGGAGTAGATCACTGGACAGCGGTCAAAATTATGCTTAGAGGACTAAGGAAATATTTCTCGGTTATGGAGGTGATAAAAGAGTTCGTCGTAAAGAGTTACGTCGATGCAAGCTTTTTACATCAATCTGGATGACTCTAAGTCTCGATCTGGATAGATATTGAAAGTGGGAGCAATTAGCTAGAGTAGCTCCGTGCAGAGTATTGTAGACATAGAAATTTGCGAAATACATACGGATCTGAATGTTGCAGACCCGTAGACTGAACTTCTCTCACAAGCAAAACATGATCACTCTTTGGGTTTTAATCACATAGCAATGTGAACTAGATTATTGACTCTAGCAAACCCTTTGGGTGTTAGTCACATGGAGATGTGAACTAATCACATAAAGATGTGAACTATTGGTCTTAAATCACATGACGATGTGAACTAGATTATTGACTCTAGTGCAAGTGGGAGGCTGATGGAAATATGCCCTAGAGGCAATAATAAAGTTGTTATTTATATTTCCTTATATCATGATAAATGTTTATTATTCATGCTAGAATTGTATTAACAGGAAACTTAGTACATGTGTGAATATATAGACATACTAAGTGTCACTAGTATGCCTCTACTTGACTAGCTCGTTGAATCAAACATGGTTAAGTTTCCTAGCCATAGACATGAGTTGTCATTTGATTAATAGGATCACATCATTAGATAATGATGTGATTGACTTGACCCATTCTATTAGCTTAGCATTCGATCGTTTAGTATATAGCTATTGCTTTTCATGACTTATACATGTTCCTATGACTATGAGATTATGCAACTCCCGAATACCGGAGGAACACTTTGTGTGCTACCAAACGTCACAACGTAACTGGGTGATTATAAAGGTGATCTACAGGTGTCTCCGATGGTACTTGTTGAGTTGGCATAGATCGAGATTATGATTTGTCACTCCGATTGTCGGAGAGGTATCTCTGGGCCCTCTCGGTAATGCACATCACTATAAGCCTTGCAAGCAATGCAACTAATGAGTTATTTACGGGATGATGTATTACGGAACGAGTAAAGAGAGTTGCCGGTAACGAGATTGAACTAGGTATTGAGATACCGACGATCGAGTCTCGGGCAAGTAACATACCGAGGAACAACGTATGTTGTTATGCGGTTTGACCGATAAAGATCTTGTTAGAATATGTAGGAGCTAATATGAGCATCCAGGTTCCGCTATTGGTTATTGATCGGAGATGAGTCTCGGTCATGTCTACATAGTTCTCGAACCCGTAGGATCCGCACGCTTAACGTTCTGTGATGATTTGTATTATGTGATTTGATGACCGAAGTTTGTTCAGAGTCCCAGATGAGATCGGGGACATGACGTGGAGTCTCGAAATGCTCGATACGTAAAGATCGATATATTGGAAGGCTATATTCGGACATCGAAAAGGTTCCGAGTGATTCGGGTATTTTTCGGAGTACTGGAGAGTTACGGGAATTCGCCGGGAGAAGTATTGGACCTTAATGGGCCATACGGGAATAGAGGAGGCAGGATAAAGGGAAGGAGGCACGCGCACCCCCTTGGGTCCAAATTGGACTAGGGGAAAGGGGGAGGCGCCCCCCCTGCCCTTTCCTACTCCCTCTCTCTTTCCTTGTTTCTTCTCTCCTACTCCGGAAAGGCAAAAGGGAATCCTACTAGGACTTGGAGTCCTAGTAGGACTCCCCACACTTGGCGCGCCCCCTCTAGGGCCGGCCTCCTCCTCCTCCCTCCTTTATATACGGGGGCAGGGGCACCCTATGGACACACAAGTTGATCAGTTGATCTTTTAGCCGTGTGCGGTGCCTCCCTCCAACATAATCCACCTCGATCATAATGTAGCGATGCTTAGGCGAATCCCTACGTCGGTAGCATCATCATCACCGTCATCACGCCGTCGTGCTGACGGAACTCTCCTTCGAAGCTCTGTTGGATCGGAGTTCGTGGGACGTCACCAAGCTGAACGTGTGCTGAACTCGGAGGTGCCGTACGTTCGGTACTTGGATCGGTCGGATCGTGAAGACGTACGACTACATCAACCGCGTTCTCATAACGCTTCTGCTTACGGTCTACGAGGGTACATGGACGAAACTCTCCCCTCTCGTTGCTATGCATCATCATGATCTTGCGTGCGCATAGGAATTTTTTTTTGAAATTACTACGTTCCCCACCACCTTGTCGGGGTGTAAACCTTGCCGGGGTAGAAACTGTTGGAAATATGCCCTAGAGGCAATAATAAAATGATTATTATTATATTTCCTTTTTCATGATAATTGTCTATTGTTCATGCTATAATTGTGTTCTCCGGAAATCATAATACACGTGTGAATACATAGACCGCAACATGTCCCTAGTGAGCCTCTAGTTGACTAGCTCGTTGATCAATGGATGGTTACGGTTTCCTGACCATAGACATTGGGTTTCATTGATAACGGGATCACATCATTGGGAGAATGATGTGATTGACAAGACTCAATCCTAAGCATAGCACAAGATCTTGTAGTTCGTTTGCTAGAGCTTTTCTAATGTCAAGTATCATTTCCTTAGACCATGAGATCGTGCAACTCCCGGATACCATAGGAGTGCTTTGGGTGTACCAAACATCACAACATAACTTGGTGGCTATAAAGGTACACTACAGGTATCTCCGAAAGTGTCTGTTGGGTTGGCACGGATCGAGACTGGGATTTGTCACTCCGTATGACGGAGAGGTATCTCTGGGCCCACTCGATAATGCATCATCATAATGAGCTCAATGTAACCAAGTGGTTGGTCACGGGATCATGCATTATGGAACGAGTAAAGTGACTTGCCGGTAACGAGATTGAACGAGGTATTGGGATACCGATGATCGAATCTCGGGCAAGTAATGTACCGATTGACAAAGGGAATTGTATACGGGATTACTTGAAGCCTCGACATCGTGGTTTATCCGATGAGATCATCGTGGAACATGTGGGAGCCAACATGGGTATCCAGATCCCACTGTTGGTTATTGGCCGGAGAGCGGTCTCGGTCATGTCTGCGTGATTCCCGAACCCGTAGGGTCTACACACTTAAGGTTCGATGACGCTAGTGTTATAAGGAAGATATGTATGTGATTACCGAATGTTGTTCGGAGTCCCGGATGAGATCCCGGACGTCACGAGGAGTTCCGGAATGGTCCGGATGTGAAGATTTATATATGGAAAGTTGTCATACGGTCACCGGAAAAGTTCGGGGGCATACCGGTATTGTACCGAGGCCACCGGAGGGGTTTCCGGGGGTCCACCGGGAGGGTCCACCTGCCCCAAAGGGCCTTATGGGCTGTAGGTGGAAGGGAACCAGCCCCTAAGTGGGCTGGGCGCCATTCCCCCTAGGGCCCATGCGCCTAGGGTTGGGGGAACCCTAAAGCCCCCCCCCCCCCTTGCTGGGGGGCAAGCCCCCTCCCCCTTGGTCGCCGCCCCCCTCTAGATCCCATCTAGAGGGGCCGGCCCCCTTCCCCCTTCTCCCTATAAATAGACGGGCGAGGGGAGAGCTGCAGGACCACATCCAAGGCGCAGCCCCTCCCCTCCCCAACACCTCTCCTCCTCTGTTAAGAGCGTGGCGAAGCCCTGCCGGAGTACTGTCACTCCATCACCACCACGCTGGTGTGCTGCTGTTGGAGCTCTCTTCCTCAACATCTCCCTCCCTTGCTGGATCAAGGCGCGGGAGACGTCTCTGCTCCGTACGTGTGTTGAACGCGGAGGTGCCGTCCGTTCGGCGCTAGAATCATCGGTGATTTGGATCACGACGAGTATGACTCCATCAACCCTGTTCTCTTGAACGCTTCCGCTCGCGATCTACAAGGGTATGTAGATGCACTCCTCTCTCTCTCATTGCTAGATGACTCCATAGATTGATCTTCGTGATGCGTAGAAAATTTTAAATTTCTGCTACGATCCCCAACAGAAACCTTGCTGGTGTGGAAAGCTTGCCGGGGTGGAGACTGTCAAAGTCAATCCGACCAGAAGTTGGAGATGGACTCGAAAGGTTATTCAGATGGCCTCATATGGAAAAGTGTTCTACATGGAAGTTGTGCGTATCGTCGAAACTGTCAACTTTGCTTTTGGAGTCATCATCATCAGAAATAGAATACGGCTTGCAGAATTATTACAAGACTCGGACAGTTCAGAAAACTGCATAATTAAATCCGACCCACATTTAAATATAGGCCCTGGAAGTCATAAAGATGACCTTAAAAGGGTAAGTGGCTCGCGTAGTCTTATGCAGATCATCTAGGCGGACAAGTTTGATGTTGAACTCGACTCCATCCGAGTTAGTATGCGATTTCTATGGCCCACGCAAGAAGCAGAAAACAGAAGTATGGGACAGATTCGGGCTGAATCCGAGTTGGACTGAAACTAGAACTGTAGGACGTGAATTGATGTAATTTTCTTGTAAGAAAAGCCTAGATGAATCATTTGCTTATACGGGAAGTCCAGCTGCCTCTTATATATAGTGGAGGTGACGGCCGATTGAAACAACACCAATCGAATAAACACATCTACTACTTTTTCGTGTTCATCTACTTTTTATCTCTCCCTTGTATCTTTCTTCTCGTTCTTCGCTAGTTCTTCATGCCGGAGGGCTGAGGATCAACGAGGCTCTAGGGGCGAGTGAATTGACCTGGAGCAGCCCATTGCCGCTGCAAGCCCTGACGGGGTCCCTCCCGGGTAAGCGGGGCTTCGGGTCTACAAAAGCATCTTTCGGTTGTCCTGTTTATCGCGTTGCCGGTCGGACCTCCTTAGACGTGAGCTGCGGTGCATCATCCCCGGTGTCGAGGGTACACGGTGACGTGTTCATGTGCGAACACACTTTTTGGCGACTCCACTGGGGACGAAACTTTGAACGGTCTCCGGCCCGTTCTTGCTACGAAGAGATCGTCATCTAGGTTTTGTAATCTACAAAGGTAATATGAATACCCAACTCCCCTATGTAGATGCAAATTATTCATATGTTGTTGCTAGATCCCCTAATGAGCATAATGTATTGGCTAGCCCTAGTTTTATCAATCATGCATCTAATTATGTGCTAGGGCCGATGCAAAACAATCTTCATGCTTCAAATTCTTATGATTTTAGCAACGTACAACATATGTATCCAAACTCTCATGCATCGGCAACCCCACAAATCCATATGCCGATGAACAACATGATGGGTTTGGTTAATCAATTTGAAACACCTCATGTTAAAATTTCCAATAGTATACAAGAAAGTGTTTCACCCTTTTATTCATCGGCAAGTAATGTGCAATATACTAATCCAACCATGCCGGTGAACGAGATAATTGGCCATGCTACTACTAGCTTTTCGGCCAGTTATTCTCAAACGTCATATGCTACACCTCATGACAATAATTTTTCAGCACCATACACAACTGTAGATCTTCGTAATTCGGCTTCCGACCTTCCTGGTCATAGCCGAATAAATGTAAATTTTACAGGAGCGGTTGTGCCCAATATTATAGAAGATGAGGTAGTAGCGGCTGCACTGAAGAGTTTAGCCCAAAATAAGAGGATCAGTGCTCTTTGCCTTGAACAACATGAAAATGGGCTATTTCCTGATTTTGCCGCAATAAAAGCTAGAGTTTTGCAAGAAGATGAATCTTTTCCAATTGATAAAATTGGCGAGAAAAAATATGGCTTTACAGCAATGCATATGCCTTCACCTAGTACTACATCATATTATACACCCCCTACACTATTGCAAAATTTCGGCAACACTGTGTGTCATTGCCAAAAGAATCTAAAAACATTGGGGGGCAATCATATCCGGAGTGGGCTGGAATTGAGAAAAAGCTTAAAGCCAACTTTGCCGCTCGCCGCAAGAAACAAATAGAAAAAGAATTGGCTCAGATAAAAGAAGCATTGCCAATTGGTAGTATAAATGAAAAGAAGGATGATTCGGAACTTGAAATTGCTTCGGTTCAAAAAGCCGAATCAAGTAGTATATATTCCGAATCCATCAAATCCAAAGAGGCAAGCATTATTGAGAAAGGGCATGGCAAGCATAGAAAAACAACCATGCTTGCTTTTCTAAAGTTAATGGAACCTACTTCCTGCCCTATGAGTTCCGTGCCGTAGAAATTGACAAGCCTCAAGGACAAGAGCAAGTAGCCAAACATAGTTCGGCTGATAAGGATCTTCAAGGTAATGATGCACGGAATAAAGAAAAGGATGATGAAAAGGTGTTGCAGAGTCATCCAAAGACGAAGCTACATATTGTTCAAGTCACACCACTATGATGCTCTCCCAACGTATTTGAAGGGGTATGCATAGCGAGTAATTTACTAATTTTCAGATTTGGTCGCAACTTCATTATTGATGCATCTATAAGAAATATTCTCATAAGTAATTTTGAAAGACCAATGAAGAAGGTTAATTTACTTGTTAGCAATAAAAAAATTATGGAACATATCGGTCAACCCATTGCGCCATTTATAAAGACCGATAATGGCTTATTGTTACAGCTAAAGCTTTTTCCGTTGCTTTATCTAAAGTTCATATCTAGTTTGGTAGCTTTGCTTATTTCGTACTTGGTTTGCACTTGGTCTCAACTGAGACATGTATGTTCTAAATATCTTCATTTCGGAAATTTAAAGCCAATGTTAAATTCTATTGAGAAAATCGATGCTAATATAATATCTTATCCAAAGGCATCGAAGATAGAGTGGAAAACACAATGCATAGCCAAATGGGGAGATTGCAAATCTGAACCATTCGTTTGCTTATCTCCAAAGCCGTTCACACAGCAAGACCAGCTAGAAGACAAGAAATATACCTTCAATTCAAGCATGTGTGATCAAATATTTGATTTGTTGCTGAAAAATAATACAATTCTTGATCCCATGTTAAGCCATAAATCCAAGGACAAATGTATTGTAAGTTGCATGATTCGTCCAAGCATAATTTTGAGGATTGCAACATGTATCGTCAAATAGTTAAATCGGCCATTGAAAAAGGACGATTGAAGTTTGTTGAAACACGAAGAGATGACCGGTCTATTTCAATTGGTCCCGGTGGCAAAAAGTTTTTGCATCAACTGCTTCAAGCCGATCCATTTAAAGAGAACATAAAAACTGTAGGTGATGGGATCAAGCTTTCATGTAAATAAGTTGTTGAAGAGCATAATGAACATAATCTTGAGGGTGAGAATTCCATCGAAGCTACAATGGAGACACCAAGGACTGGGGGGCAGCAAGCAAATCCAATGATCGATGAAAGCAAACCAAAGCGAAAACAAAGGCCAAAATAAGCGCAAGTGTAAAGATCAAAAATCACCTTCATTTGAACTATTGGAGAAATATCAAAAGAAGAGTGAATAGAAGAATGCTTATCGGCCCAATCATGCAAAGAAACTAAGATCACCCCCAAGGCGCAAATATGAGGATCAGTACTGGCAAAGTGAGAATTTTAATGCAACATATTCATATCCTTATTTTGGGTCATCAATGCCAATGACGTGGATGCCTCCCTAGGCTCATATAGATCAATATCCATCTTGGGACAGGTATGATACAAGGGTACATTTTCCATCTTATTTTAGACCATCTCACCAACATTATGCAGCTTCGAGAGGATCAACATTTGAACAATCACATGTTAAAGACCGTTTCAATCATGAGGAATCGGTCCAGAACTCAAGGAAGAAGAAAGAGGTGGTGAAGCAAGTTTACCGTGTTAAAAGAGATGGTCGTAAGAGTGCAACTTCAGATTTGATCTCAAATGAAAAGAGCCAATTAAAGTGTTGGCATTGGCTACTAAAAGCAATGAGACGAAGCAACCAATTATTGAGAGTCAAAATGCCAAATCTGAAGAAAATGAGTTGAGAGTGCACAAGGTAAAACAAGAATTGCCATTACTTCAAACAAAATCGCAGCCGGGGTGCCCACTTGGCTTATCATATTGGCAAAAGAAGAAATTGCAAAAACTTAGTGCACAAGAACTTGAAGAAAGGAACATGGCATGGGTTCCCAAAGGAAGTGCTCAAAATAATAATTATGTGCAAGCTTCCATTAGAATAAGTGCGGTGAAGGTGAAGAAGGAAAAGAGTGAAAACTATGAAAGACCAAGCCGAAGGTTTCAGCATCTTCGGTCTATACATTATCCATATTCTTCAACTATGCCATTAACGCCTATGCCATGGAATTCGTCATCAGGTATGATTGGTAACCCTCAATGGGCTTATTTTAATCCATGGATGCAATATAATTTCTTACATCATGAAAGGGTCCAAGTCATTATACATTTGATTAGCTACAAGTCTGTTGTTGATCCAAAGGGCCGAAATACTTGATTTGTCATTTCATTTGTTTGTTTCAGCCATATGTGCTTTGAACGAAGTTTACATGGTAATGGCTGATAGTTATCTATCGTCTTAAGAGTATGTCAATGCATGGGCGGTGTAGTATTCTAAAATCGTCCATAGTTCGATTGGAGAGCGAGACAAGGTACGTGCTCATGGAAATTTATATTTATATTTGAATGGAGTTAAGACATCATGGGCGATGTCATTGAATACATGCTGCATAGACCAATTCATAGTTGCAGAATTGGCTAGTGGACTTATACTTTGTTTGGATATTATTTGGCTTATGCATCTTCGAGATCTATAAAAGGCCAAATCATAGCTTACTTTATTCTTGAACATCGGATTAATGACATGCATAATACTGATATTAGCCTTGTCTCTTTAGTACTATGGAGATTATGTTTTGATGGTTCAATTCGTAGCAATGGCCAAAGTGTTGGTGTTTTTTATGTATCTCCTTAGGGTACTATTTTTGAAGCCTCATGCCGCTTAGAATATTTTCATGCAAGATTAACCAAAGCCAAATATGCATTGTTATTCGGATTGAATATTTTAATTGAATCAGTTGCTATACATATTGAGGCTTTCGGTGATTCGTTATGAGTAGTGCAACAAATATCCAAGGGTTATCAATGTTTCGACGAATCACTTATAAGTTTATCATAAGGTATGTCTAGATGCAAAAATTGAAGGAAATATGCCCTAGAGGTAATAATAAAGTTATTATTTATTTCCTTATATCATGATAAATGTTTATTATTCATGCTAGAATTGTATTAACTGGAAACATAATACATGTGTGAATACATAGACAAACAGATTGTCACTAGTATGCCTCTACTTGACTAGCTCGTTGATCAAAGATGGTTATGTTTCCTAGCCATAGACATGAGTTGTCATTTGATTAACAGGATCACATCATTAGGAGAATGATTTGATTGACATGACCCATTCCGTTAGCTTAGCACATGATCGTTTAGTATGTTGCTATTGCTTTCTTCATGACTTATACATGTTCCTATGACTATGAGATTATGCAACTCCCGTTTACGGAGGAACACTTTGTGTGCTACCAAAGCGTCACAACGTGAATCGGGTGATTATAAAGGAGCTCTACAGGTGTCTCCGAAGGTACTTGTTGGGTTGGCGTATTTCGAGATTAGGATTTGTCACTCCGATTGTTGGAGAGGTATCTTTGGGCCCTCTCGATAATGCACATCACTTAAGCCTTGCAAGCATTGCAACTAATGAGTTAGTTGCGGGATGATGTATTACAGTATGAGTAAAGACTTGCCGATAACGAGATTGAACTAGGTATTGAGATACCGACGATCGAATCTCGGGAAAGTAACATACCGATGACAAAGGGAACAACGTATGTTGTTATGTGGTCTCGACCGATAAAGATCTTCAGAGAATATTTGGGAGCCACTCTGAGCATCCAGGTTCCGCTATTAGTTATTGACCAAGACGTGTCCGGTCATGTCTACATAGTTCTTGAACCCGTAGGGTCCTTGCGCTAACGTTTCGATGACAGTTTTATTATGAGTTTATATGTTTTGATGTACCGAAGGTTGTTCGGAGTCCCGGATGTGATCACAGACATGACGAGGAGTCTCGAAATGTTAGAGACATGAAGATTGATATATTGGAAGCCTATGTTTGGATATCGGAAGTGTTCCGGGTGAAATCGGGATTTTACCGAGTACCGGAGGTTCTGAGAGCCCCGGGAGGTAATTGGGCCTTAGTGGGCCTTTACGGAGAAGAGGAGAGGCGGCCAGGGCTGGGCGACGCGCCCCTCCCCCCTAGTCCGAATAGGAAAAGGAGAGGGGGTGCCCCCCCCCTTCCTTCTCTCTCTCCTCTTTCCCCCTCCCGAATCCTATTCCAACTAGGAAAGGGGGGAGTCCTACTCCCGGTGGGAGTAGGACTCCTCCTGGCGCGCCGCTCCCTGACGGCCGCACCCCTTGCTCCTTTATATCTGAGGCAGGGGGCACCCCAAAGACACACAGGTTGATCAGTTGATCTCTCCCAACCGTGTGCGGTGGCCCCCTCCACCATAGTCCACCTCGATAATACTGTAGCGGTGCTTAGGCGAAGCCCTGCATCGGTAGAACATCAACGTCGTCCTGCCACGCCGTCGTCTTGTGAAACTCTCCCTCAACACTCGGCTGGATCGGAGTTCGAGGGACGTCATCGAGCTGAACGTGTGCTGAACTCGGAGGTGCCGTCGCTCGGGTACTTGATCGGTCGGATCGTGAAGACGTCGACTACATCAACTGCGTTGTGCTAATGCTTCCGCTTTCGGTCTCACGAGTGCGTGGACAACACTCTTCCCTCTCGTTGCTATGCATCACCATGATCTTGCGTGTGCGTAGGAAATTTTTTGAAATTACTACGTTCCCCAACAGTGGCATCAGAGCCTGGTTTTATGCGTAGATGTCATATGCACGAGTAGAACACAAGTAAGTTGTGGGCGATATAAGTCATACTGCTTACCAGCATGTCATACTTTGGTTCGGCGGTATTGTTGGACGAAGCGGCCCGGACCGACATTACGCGTACGCTTACGCGAGACCGGTTCTCCCGACGTGCTTTGCACAAAGGTGGCTAGCGGGTGTCAATTTCTCCAACTTTAGTTGAACCGAGTGTGGTTACGCCCGGTCCTTGAGAAGGTTAAAACAGCACCAACTTGACAAACTATCGTTGTGGTTTTGATGCCTAGGTAAGAACGGTTCTTGCTAAGCCCATAGCAGCCACGTAAAACTTGCAACAACAAAGTAGAGGATGTCTAACTTGTTTTTGCAGGGCATGTTGTGATGTGATATGGTCAAGACATGATGCTAAATTTTATTGTATGAGATGATCATGTTTTGTAACCGAGTTATTGGCAACTGGCAGGAGCCATATGGTTGTCGCTTTATTGTATGCAATGCAATCGTCCTGTAATGCTTTACTTTATCACTAAGGGGTAGCGATAGTCGTAGAAGCATAAGATTGGCGAGACGACAATGATGCTACGATGGAGATCAAGGTGTCGCGCCGGTGACGATGGTGATCATGACGGTGCTTCGGAGATGGAGATCACAAGCACAAGATGATGATGGCCATATCATATCACTTATATTGATTGCACGTGATGTTTATCTTTTATGTATCTTATCTTGCTTTGATTGATGGTAGCACTATAAGATGAGCCCTCACTAAATTATCAAAGTATAAGTGTTCTCCCTGAGTATGCACCATTGCGGAAGTTCTTCGTGCTGAGACACCACGTGATGATCGGGTGTGATAAGCTCTACGTTCAAATACAACGGGTGCAAAACAATTGCACACGCGGAATACTCAGGTTAAACTTGACGAGCCTAGCATATAACAGATATGGCCTCGGAACACGGAGACCGAAAGGTCGAGCGTGAATCATATAGTAGATATGATCAACATAGTGATGTTCACCATTGAAACTACTCCATCTCACGTGATGATCGGACATGGTTTAGTTGATTTGGATCACGTGATCACTTAGAGGATTAGAGGGATGTCTATCTAAGTGGGAGTTTTTACGTAATATGATTAATTGAACTTAAATTTATCATGAACTTAGTACCTGATAGTATCTTGCTTGTCTACGTTGATTGTAGATAGATGGCCCGTGCTGTTGTTCCGTTGAATTTTAATGCGTTCCTTGAGAAAGCAAAGTTGAAATATGATGGTAGCAATTACACGGAGGGTTTGTAACTTGAGGATTATCCTCATTGCTGCACAGAAGAATTACGTCCTGGAAGCACCGCTGGGTGCCAGGCCTGCTGCAGGAGCAACACTAGATGTTATGAACGTCTGGCAGAGCAAAGTTGATGACTACTCGATAGTTCAGTGTGCCATGCTTTACGGCTTAGAACCGGGACTTCAACGACGTTTTGAACGTCATGGAGCATATGAGATGTTCCAGGAGTTGAAGTTAATATTTCAAGCAAATGCCCGGATTGAGAGATATGAAGTCTCCAATAAGTTGTATAGCTGCAAGATGGAGGAGAATAGTTCTGTCAGTGAGCATATACTCAAGATGTCTGGTTATAATAATCACTTGATTCAACTGGGAGTTAATCTTCCGGATGATAGCGTCATTGACAGAATTCTCCAATCACTGCCACCAAGCTACAAAAGCTTCGTGATGAACTATAACATGCAAGGGATGGAAAAGACGATTCCCGAGCTCTTCGCAATGCTAAAGGCTGCAGAGGTAGAAATCAAGAAGGAGCATCAAGTGTTGATGGTCAACAAAACCACTAGTTTCAAGAAAAGGGCAAAGGGAAGAAGAAGGAACTTCAAGAAGAACAGCAAGCAAGTTGCTGCTCGGAGAAGAAACCCAAGTCTGGACCTAAGCACAAACCGAGTGCTTCTACTAGACTGGTCACTAGAAGCAGAACTGCCCCAAGTATTTGGCGGATAAGAAGGATGGCAAGGTGAACAAAGGTATATGTGATATACATGTTATTGATGTGTACCTTCCTAATGCTCGCAGTAGCACCTGGGTATTTGATACCGGTTACATTGCTAATATTTGCAACTCAAACAGGGCTACGGATTGCGAAGATTGGCTAAGGACAAGGTGACGATTACGCGTGGGAAATGGTTCCAAAGTCGATGTGATCGCGGTCGGCACGCTACCTCTACATCTACCTTCGGGATTAGTATTAGACCTAAATAATTGTTATTTGGTGCCACCGTTGAGCATGAACAATATATCTGGATCTTGTTTGATGTGAGATGGTTATTCATTTAAATCAGAGAATAATGGTTGTTCCATTTATATGAGTAATATCTTTTATGGTCATGCACCCTTGAAGAGTGGTCTATTTTTATTGAATCTCGATAGTAGTGATACACATATTCATAATGTTGAAGCGAAAAGATGCAGAGTTGATAATGATAGTGCAACTTATTTGTGGCACTGCCGTTTAGGTCATATCGGTGTAAAGCGCATGAAGAAACTCCATACTGATGGACTTTTGGAACCACTTGATTATGAATCACTTGGTACTTGCGAACCGTGCCTCATGGGCAAGATGACTAAAACACCGTTGTCCGCAACTATGGAGAGAGCAACAGATTTGTTGGAAATCATACATACAGATATATGTGGTCCGATGAATGTTGAGGCTCATGGCGGATATCGTTATTTTCTCACCTTCACAGATGATTTAAGCAGATATGGGTATATCTACTTAATGAAACATAAGTCTGAAATTTTTGAAAAGTTCAAAGAATTTCAGAGTGAAGTTGAAAATCATCGTAACAAGAAAATAAAGTTTCTATGATCTGATCGTGGAGGAGAATATTTGAGTTACGAGTTTGGTCTACATTTGAAACAATGCGGAATAGTTTCGCAACTCACGCCACCCGGAACACCACAGCGTAATGGTGTGTCTGAACATCGTAATCATACTTTACTTGATATGGTGCGATCTATGATGTCTCTTACTGATTTACAGCTATAGATTTGGGGTTATGCTTTAGAGACGGCTGCATGCACGTTAAATAGGACACCATCAAAATCCGTTGAGACGACGCCTTATGAACTATGGTTTGGCAAGAAACCAAAGTTGTCGTTTCTTAAAGTTTGGGGTTGCGATGCTTATGTGAAAAACCTTCAACCTGATAAGCTCGAACCCAAATCGGAGAAATGTGTCTTCATAGGATACCCAAAGGAAACTGTTGGGTACACCTTCTATCACAAATCCGAAGGCAAGACTTTTGTTGCTAAATTCGGAGTTTTTCTAGAGAAGCAGTTTCTCTCGAAAGAAGTGAGTGGGAGGAAAGTAGAACTTGATGAGGTAACTGTACCTACTCCCTTATTGGAAAGTAGTTCATCGCAGAAACCGGTTCCTGCGAACCTACACCAATTAGTGAGGAAGTTAATGATGATGATCATGAAACTTCAGATCAAGTTGTTACTGAACCTCGTAGGTCAACCAGAGTAAGATCCGCACTGAGTGGTAATGCGGTAATCCTGTTCTAAAAGTTATGTTACTAGACCATGACGAACCTACGAACTATGAAGAAGCGATGGTGAGCCCATATTCCGCAAAATGGCTTGAGGCCATGAAATCTGAGATGGGATCCATGTATGAGAACAAAGTGTGGACTTTGGTTGACTTGCCCGATGATCGGCAAGCAATTGAGAATAAATGGATCTTCAAGAAGAAGACTGACGCTGACGGTAATGTTACTGTCTACAAAGCTCGACTTGTCGCGAAAGGTTTTCAACAAGTTCAAGGCATTGACTACGATGAGACCTTCTCACCCGTATCAATGCATAAGTCTGTCAGAATCATGTTAGCAATTTCCGCATTTTATGATTATAAAATTTGGCAAATGGATGTCAAAACTGCATTCCTGAATGGATTTCTGGAAGAAGAGTTGTATATGATGCAACCGGAAGGTTTTATCGATCCAAAGGGAGCTAACAAAGTGTGCAAGCTCCAGCGATCCATTTATGGACTGGTGCAAGCCTCTCGGAGTTGGAATAAACGCTTTGATAGTGTGATCAAAGCATTTGCTTTTGTACATACTTTTGGAGAAGCCTGTATTTACAAGAAAGTGAGTGGGAGCTCTGTAGCATTTCTGATATTATATGTGCATGACATATTGCTGATTGGAAATTATATAGAATTTCTGGATAGCATAAAGGGATACTTGGATAAGAGTTTTTCAATTGAAGACCTCGGTGAAGCTGCTTACATATTGGGCATCAAGATCTATAGAGATAGATCAAGATGCTTAATTGGACTTTCACAAAGCACATACCTTGACAAAGTTTTGAAGAAGTTCAAAATGGATCAAGCAAAGAAAGGGTTCTTGCCTGTATTACAAGGTGTGAAGTTGAGTAAGACTCAATGCCCGACCACCGCAGAAGATAGAGAGAAGATGAAAGATGTTCCCTATGCTTCAGCCATAGGCTCTATCATGTATGCAATGTCTGTGTACCGCACTGATGTGTGTCTTGCTATAAGTCTAGCGAGGAGGTACCAAAGTAATCCAGGAGTGGATCACTGGATAGCGGTCAAGAACATCCTGAAATACCTGAAAAGGACTAAGGATATGTTTCTCGTTTATGGAGGTGACAAAGAGCTCATCGTGAATGGTTACGTTGATGCAAGCTTTGACACTGATCCGGACGATTCTAAATCGCAAACCGGATACGTGTTTACATTGAACGGTGGAGCTGTCAGTTGGTGCAGTTCTAAACAAAGCGTCATGGCGGGATCTACGTGTGAAGCAGAGTACATAGCTACTTCGGAAGCAGCAAATGAAGGAGTCTGGATGAAGGAGTTCATATCCGATCTAGGTGTCATACCTAGTGCATCGGGTCCAATGAAAATCTTTTGTGACAATACTGGTGCAATTGCCTTGGCGAAGGAATCCAGATTTCACAAAAGAACCAAGAACATCAAGAGACGCTTCAATTCCATCCGGGATCTAGTCCAGGTGGGAGACATAGAAATTTGCAAGATACATACGAATCTGAATGTTGCAGACCCGTTGACTGAGCCTCTTCCACGAGCAAAACATGATCAGCACCAAGGCTCCATGGGTGTTAGAATCATTACTGTGTAATCTAGGTTATTGACTCTAGTTCAAGTGGGAGACTAAAGGAAATATGCCCTAGAGGCAATAATAAAGTTATTATTTATTTCCTTATATCATGATAAATGTTTATTATTCATGCTAGAATTGTATTAACCGGAAACATAATACATGTGTGAATACATAGACAAACAGATTGTCACTAGTATGCCTCTACTTGACTAGCTCGTTGATCAAAGATGGTTATGTTTCCTAGCCATAGACATGAGTTTTCATTTGATTAACGGGATCACATCATTAGGAGAATGATGTGACTGACATGACCCATTCCATTAGCTTAGCACACGATCGTTTAGTATGTTGCTATTGCTTTCTTCATGACTTATACATGTTCCTATGACTATGAGATTATGCAACTCCTGTTTACCGGAGGAACACTTTGTGTGCTACCAAACGTCACAACATAACTGGGTGATTATAAAGGAGCTCTACAGGTGTCTCCGAAGGTACTTGTTGGGTTGGCGTATTTCGAGATTAGGATTTGTCACTCCGATTGTCGGAGAGGTATCTATGGGCCCTCTTGGTAATGCACATCACTTAAGCCTTGCAAAAATTGCAACTAATGAGTTAGTTGCGGGATGATGTATTACAAGATGCAGTAAAGAGACTTGCCGGTAACGAGATTGAACTAGGTATTGAGATACCGATGATCGAATCTCGGGCAAGTAACATACCGATGACAAAGGGAACAATGTATGTTGTTATACGGTCTGACCGATAAAGATCTTCTTAGAATATGTGGGAGCCAATATGAGCATCCAGGTTCTGCTATTGGTTATTGACCGGAGACGTGTAACGGTCATGTCTACATAGTTCGCGAACCCGTAGTGTCCGCACGCTTAACGTTTAGATGACAGTTTTATTATGAGTTTATATGTTTTGATGTACCGAAGGTTGTTCGGAGTCCCGGATGTGATCACGGACATGACGAGGAGTCTCGAAATGGTCAAGACATGAAGATTGATATATTGGAAGCCTATGTTTGGATATCGGAAGTGTTCCGGATGAAATCGGGATTTACCGAGTACCGGAGGTTACGGAACCCCGGGAGGTAAATGGGCCTTAGTGGGCCTTACGGAGAAGAGGAGAGGCGGCCGTGCTGGGCGACGCGCCTCCCCTAGTCCGAATAGGAAAAGGAGAGGTGCCCCCCATCCTTATCCCTCTCCTCTTTCCCCCTCCCGAATCCTATTCCAACTAGGAAAGGGGGGGAGTCCTACTCCCGGTGGGAGTAGGACTCCTCCTGGCGCGCCTCTCCCCTGGCCGGCCGCACCCCCCCCCCCCCTTGCTCCTTTATATACGGGGGCAGGGGGGCACCCCAAAGACACACAAGTTGATCAGTTGATCTCTCCCAACCGTGTGCGGTGGCCCCCTCCACCATAGTCCACCTCGATATCAGAAGCGGTGCTTAGGCGAAGCCTGCGTCAGTAGAACATCAATGTCGTCACCACGCCGTCGTGCTGATGAAACTCTCCCTCAACACTCGGCTGGATCGGAGTTCGAGGGACGTCATAGGGCTGAACGTGTGCTGAACTCGGAGGTGTCATACGTTCGGTACTTGATCGGTCGGATCGTGAAGACGTACGACTACATCAACTGCGTTGTGCTAACGCTTCCGCTTTCGGTCTACGAGGGTACGTGGACAACACTCTCCCCTCTCGTTGCTATGCATCACCATGATCTTGCGTGTGCGTAGGAAATTTTTTGAAATTACTACGTTCCCCAACAAAAATTAACCTTGGTTTTCTTTAAAATTGTTCGTATATTTAGACATGACAATTCGAAAGAATTGGCAAAGCAAGCATCCGGCTACTATGTTAATCATGGTGTATTGCATTTCTCCCAATAGCCGATGCTTAGTCTCGTCAACATAGGTAAGGCCGAACCGAAGCCCACTACTTCGGCCACTAATGAAAAAGGACGATTGAAGTTTCTTGAAACACGAAGTGATGACCGGTCTATTTCAATTGGTCCCGGTGGAAAAAAGTTTTTGCATCAACTGCTTCAAGCCGATCCATTTAAAGAGAACGTAAAAACTGTAGGTGATGGGATCAAGCTTTCATGTAAATAAGTTGTTGAAGAGCATAATGAACATAATCTTGAGGGTGAGAATTCCATCGAAGCTACAATGGAGACACCAAGGACTGGGGGGCAGCAAGCAAATCCAATGATCGATGAAAGCAAACCAAACGAAAACAAAGGCCAAAATAAGCGCAAGTGTAAAAGATCAAAAATCACCTTCGCTGAACTATTGGAGAAATATCAAAAGAAGAGTGAATAGAAGAATGCTTATCGGCCCAATCATGCAAATAAACTAAGATCACCCCCAAGGCGCAAATATGAGGATCAGTACTGGCAAAGTGAGAATTTTAATGCAACATATTCATATCCTTATTTTGGGTCATCAATGCCAATGACGTGGATGCCTCCCTATGCTCATATAGATCAATATCCATCATGGGATAGGTATGATACAAGGGTACATTTTCCATCTTATTTTAGACTATCTCACCAACATTATGCAGCTTCGAGAGGATCAACATTTGAACAATCACATGTTAAAGACCGTTTCAATCATGAGGAATCGGTCCAGAACTCAAGGAAGAAGAAAGAGGTGGTGAAGCAAGTTTACCGTGTTAAAAGAGATGGTCGTAAGAGTGCAACTTCAGATTTGATCTCAAATGAAAAAGAGCCAATTAAAGTGTTGGCATTGGCTACTAAAAGCAATGAGACGAAGCAACCAATTATTGAGAGTCAAAATGCCAAATCTGAAGAAAATGAGTTGAGAGTGCACAAGGTAAAACAAGAATTGTCATTGCTTCAAAAAAAATTGCAGCCGGGGTGCCCACTTGGCTTATCATATTGGCAAAAGAAGAAATTGCAAAAACTTAGTGCACAAGAACTTGAAGAAAGGAACATGGCATGGGTTCCTAAAGGAAGTGCTCAAAATAATAATTATGTGCAAGCTTCCATTAGAAGAAGTGCGGTGAAGGTGAAGAAGGAAAAGAGTGAAAACTATGAAAGACCAAGCCGAAGGTTTCAGCATCTTCGGTCTATACATTATCCATATTCTTCAACTATGCCATTAACGCCTATGCCATGGAATTCGTCATCAGGTATGATTGGTAACCCTCAATGGGCTTATTTTAATCCATGGATGCAATATAATTTCTTACATCATGAAAGGGTCCAAGTCATTATACATTTGATTAGCTACAAGTCTGTTGTTGATCCAAAGGGCCGAAATACTTGATTTGTCATTTCATTTGTTTGTTTCGGCCATATGTGCTTTGAACGAAGGTTGCATGGTAATGGCCGATAATTATCTATCGTCTTAAGAGTATGTCAATGCATGGCCGGTGTAGTATTCTAAAATCGTCCATAGTTCGATTGGAGAGCGAGACAAGGTACGTGCTCATGGAAATTTATATTTATATTTGAATGGAGTTAAGACATCATGAGCGATGTCATTGAATACATGCTGCATAGACCAATTCATAGTTGCAGAATTGGCTAGTGGACTTATACTTTGTTTGGATATTATTTGGCTTATGCATCTTAGAGATCTATAAAAGGCCAAATCATAGCTTACTTTATTACTGAACATCGGATTAATGACATGCATAATACTGATATTAGCCTTGTCTCTTTAGTACTATGGAGATTATGTTTTGATGGTTCAATTCGTAGCAATGGCCAAAGTGTTGGTGTTTTTTATGTATCTCCTTATGTGTAACGCCCCCGATGCGGCTATATCTCCCACGTGTCGAGGCACGACTTAGAGGCATAACCGCATTGAAAGCAATGTCGCAAGTGAGGTAATCTTCACACAACCCATGTAATAAATAAGGGAAAGAGATACATAGTTGGCTTACAAATGCCACTTCACACAAAGTACATAAATAAACATCCATCATTGAGTACACTCAAGGTCCGACTACGGAACCAAAATAAAAGAAGATACCCCAAAAGCTAACACAGATCCCCGATCGTCCCAACTGGGCACCACTACTGATCATCTGGAAAAGACACATAGTAACGACCACGTTCCTCGTCGAACTCCCACCTGAGCTCGGTTGAGTCGCCTGCACTGGCATCGTCGGCACCTGCAACTGTTTTGGAAAGTATCTGTGAGTCACGGGGACTCAGCAATCTCACACCCGCGAGATCAAGACTATTTAAGCTTGTAGGAAGGATGAGTAGTGCAGTGGAGCTGCAGCAAGCGACTAGCATATATGGTGGCTATTTCAAGCAAAGAGAGAGAGAGAAGAGAAGCAAGGCACGGACGTGAAGCTAGTAGCGATCAAGAAGTGATCCTGAACTACTTACGTCAGACATAACTCCAACATCGTGTTCACTTCCCGGACTTCGCCGAGAAGAGACCATCACGGTTACACACGCGGTTGATGTGTATTTTATTTGAGGTCAACTTCGGGTTTTCTACAACCGGACATTAACAAATTCCCATCTGCCTCATAACCGCGGGCACGGCTTTCGAAAGATATTACCCTGCAGGGTGTCCCAACAGCCCATTATAAGCTCTCACGGTCAACGAAGGATATTCCTTCTACCGGGAAGACCCGATCAATCTCGGAATCCCGGACTACAAGACATTTCGACAAAGAATAAAACAAGACCAGCAAAAGCCGCCCGAATGTGCCGACAAATCCCGATAGGAGCTGCACATATCTCGTTCGTGGCACACCGGATAAGCGAAGCGTCTGAGGAACCGACGTAATCCAAGTTGCCCATGATTGGTCCCGCACGTTGCTCTAGTTTGGACCAACACTCAGAGGAGCATTGGCCCGGGGGTTTAAATAAGATTACCCTCGGGCTCGCGAAAACCCGGGGGAAAAGGCTTAGGTGGCAAATGGTAAAACCAAAGTTGGGCCTTCTTTGGGACGAGTCTTATTCAAAGCGAACTGTCAAGGGGTCCCATAAATCACCCAACCGTGTAAGGAACGCGAAATCAAGGAACATAACACCGGTATGACGGAAACTAGGGTGGCAAGAGTGGAACAAAACACTGGGCATAAGGCCGAGCCTTCCACCCTTTACCAAGTATATAGATGTATTAAATTTTAGCAGATATTTATATTGTGATATCCCCAACAAGTAAACATGTTCCAACAAGGAACAACATCTCCATGTTCCAACAAGGAACAAACTTCATCTTCACCTGCAACTAGCAACGCTATAAGAGAAATTTGAGCAAAGCGGTAACATAGCCAATCAACGGTTTGCTAGGAAAGGATGGTTAGGGGCTGACATGGCAATATGGGTGGCATGATATAGCAAGTGGTAGGCATGGCAGCATAGGCATAGCAAAGAGCGAGCATCTAGCATAGCAAAGATAGAAGTGATTTCGAGGGTATGGTCATCTTGCACGCAATGTTCTCGTGAGTTGTCGAAAGCTTGATCCTCGTGGCGTTCTCAACAGGTTCCTCGTTCACGTACTCGTCTCCCGGCTCTACCCAAAGCAACAACACAGACAAAGGAACCACAATAAATCACGGTGCAATGCACAATCAACATGATGCAAAACATGGCATGATATGCGAGATGTGATATGCAATGCGTATGCGCTCCGGAAGGAAATGATGAACCAGGCATCAACTTGGCAAACCAAGTATGCCACTGGAAAGATGAGATGATTTCGGTTGAAATCGATATAAAGATCACCGGAATCGGATGCACGGTTTGGAAATGACAAGCAAAACAAGAATGGCACAAATCTGCCATTAACAGCATGATGCCACTTAGCAAGCAACAAATAATTAAGCTACTGCACCCAAACGTATCAACAAAGTACATGGCAGTGATCTACACAAGATGCTTGACAAAAGATGAGCACTGAGCTTTGGCTAAAACACATCATAACAGGTTCAAACAAGCATGGCAAAAGTGCACAAAATATCAGGCTGGACATGGCAAAAACAGCATCAGGTTGCAATGTTCAGAGCAACAAAACTACATGCTACAGAAACTTAAAATAGCAAAACAAGGCATGGCATGAATCTACTCGAAGCATAGAACAAAAGTCCCTTACTGACGATAAGCCAAAAAGGATCTGAAAATATAGTAACTCCCATGTCAATATTGAAAGTTTCGTTAACAGATTCAGCAACATGGCATGTCAAAAACTGATAATAAGTAGGCATGTTTACAAGCTCAATGCACTCACTACAGAGCCTTAAATGATACACTAAGCATACATTCATCAAGAAGACATGTCATAGAAGACATACATGGCAAGAACAATAACATAGCATAAATGGATCAACTACAACAACCTTGGCAAAATTGAATAACATGTAAACAATCTGCCAGGAAACATTTTATAGCAAAAGTAGAGCTCGATTGACTCAAGCTATGGAACTCCATAATTGCAAACAAAGGCATGGATGGATAGAGCAAGACATGCTTAACAAAACATCCTTACTGAAGTATCTCAAAATAAGCATAGATCTCTCGGTAGCATCAAGTTAACATGGCATCAAAATATCAGCAAAACAGAGCTGAAAACAGCAACATCAGGACACCTACTTTTCATGCTTGTGCTAGTCACCACATAGATCACAAAAATACATGGCATACACCCCTGGAAAGATGGAATGGCATATTACAAAACACATGTAGGACTCCAATTTATAGGGTGCACACATTAATCATGGCAAAAATAACAAACGTGCAAGTTCTGTTAACAAACAGAAACTAACATCACATAGCACACTTCCAACAGCATTTCGGGCATCAAGATGAGCTCAAATGAAAATGATGCAATGGAATGAAATGATCTACTCTTCGAGACGAACATTTTGACATATTATACGCGCAAAATGGATCTACGTATGCGAAGATATAACAAGTTGAAAATGCACAATATAACATTAGATGCAAAATACTTAGAGAAATAAGAGGAGGGAGAAGAGGTCAACGGCGGCGCGCGGACCGAGGCCGGATCGGATCGGGCCGGGCTGCGCGGAGGGAGGAGCTCGCGGGTCGGCCGGCGAGGGGCGGCGGTCGGCGGGTTGCCGGGCGGCGAAGGGTCGGCCGGGCGACAGGCCGGGCCGGAGAGGCGGCGGGCGCAAGCAGGAAGGCGGCGACGGAGGCCGGGCCCGAGCGGGCGGGTGGCAGGGCGCGGCGACGGCGTGCGAGGCGCCGGGCGGCGGCGGCGGAGGCGGAGGGCGGCGGCGGAGGCGCGCTGAAGCGCGGGCGGCGACGGTGGGGCCGGGAGGGCCGGCTGGGCTCGGCTCATGGGCGCCAGCGGCGGCAGCGGCCACGTGGCGCCCCGACATGCTGGGCGGCGGCTGGAGCGTCCGGTTGGCGGCGGACACGTCCGCGCGCGACGCTTTTAGGGTTTCGGGAAGAGGATGATCCGGATTTGGGAGGTGTTTAAATAGGCATAGAGGGAGCTAGGAGAGTCCAAATGAGGTGTAGTTTTCGCCCACGATCGTGATCGTCTGACGGAGAGCATGGAGGTGACTTAGATGGGTTATTGGGCTGTTTTGAAAGGGGTGTTGGGCTGCAACTTAAAAGAGGCCTTGCGAGTGCGGTTAACCGTTGGAGTACCAAACGAGCTCCAAATGACCCGAAACTTGACCGGTGGTCTCCGGGTGGTATACCAAGGCCACTAGACAAACCTCGGTCCATCTCGAGGAGGTTTAATACCCGCACACGGAAAAACGTAAAAGGGGCCGCCGGGGGAGATAGGAGTGCCGGATTGCAAAACGGACAACGGGAAAAATGCTCGGAATCATGAGACGAACGCGTATGCAAATGCGATGCACATGAAGACATAATATAAAATGCATGACACGGACAAAAGCAAAAAGGAGAAAAAACCCAACCACGGAGGGAATATCATATATCAATGCGAAAATGGCAAGAGTTGGAGTTACAAATATGGAAAGTTACTTCCGGGTGTTACAACACTCCACCACTACAAGAGGATCTCGTCCGAGATCTAGGACTGAAAGAACTCCGGATATTCGAACGGAGGTGATCCTCGCGCTCCCGGTAGCTTCTCGGTCGGAATGGTGTGACCACTTCACTTTTAGGAATTTGATTGACTTGTTGCGAGTCTTGCGCTCGGTTTCTTCAAGAATAGCAACGGGGTGCTCATGATAAGAGAGATCTTCTTGAAGGTCAATCTCTTCAAAGTTGATAGTGCGTTCAGGAGTCTTGAAGCACTTGCGAAGCTGTGACACGTGAAACACATCGTGCACGTTTGCAAAGTTGGATGGAAGCTCAAGTTGATAGGCGAGATCGCCTCTTTTCCCAATGATCTTGAAAGGACCCACGTATCTAGGGGCAAGCTTCCCTTTGATACCGAGCGGCGAGTGCCTTTCATTGAGAGACGCGGAGGTAGACATGGTCTCCGATTTCAAAAGCGACATCACGGTGCTTATCATCATAATAGCTCTTTCTGGCGCGATTATGCGGCTTTGAGATTCTCACGAATGACTTGGCACATTTCTTCCGCCTCTGTGATCAAGTCATTGCCAAGAAGTTGGCGTTCACCATCTCGAGACCAATTGAGAGGAGTACGGCACTTTCTCGCCATAGAGAATTTCGAATGGGGCCTTGCCCGAACTTCGCTTGGAAGCTGTTGTTGTATGAGAACTCGGCTTATGGAAGACAATCCTCCAACTTCATTCCGAAAGAAATGACACAAGCCCTGAGCATATCTTCAAGTATTTGATTAACTCGCTCGACTTGGCAACTTTTTTGAGGGTGGAAAGCTGTCTTTGAAAGCGAATGTTGGTGCCCATGGCCTTCCGAAAAGAATCCCAGAACTTGGAGGTAAAGATGCTGCCACGGTCTGAAGAGATCAATTGTGGAATGCCGTGCAAGGAGACAATCCTGGAGGTGTATAACACAGCCAACTGAGCTGCTGTGATAGATTCTTTGATAGGAAGAAAAAGAGCCACTTTAGTAAGCTTGTCAATGACAACGAAGATAGCATCATTTCCACGCTTGG
The DNA here is from genome assembly GCA_021605145.1 of Aegilops bicornis. Lineage (NCBI taxonomy): Eukaryota > Viridiplantae > Streptophyta > Magnoliopsida > Poales > Poaceae > Aegilops > Aegilops bicornis. The sequence goes on along the minus strand of CM038671.1, from coordinate 771,716,371 downwards.
ACTTAGGAAAACCAGTCCACGAAGTCCATTTCAATATGATCAAACTTCCACTCTGGAATAGCAAGAGGTTGAAGGAGACCAGCTGGTCTTTGGTGTTCTGCTTTCACTCTTCTGCAGACATCACACTCATTCACGAATTGAGCAATTTCTCGCTTCATTCGAGTCCACCAATATGACCGCTTGAGATCATGGTACATCTTCGTACTTCCGGGATGAATGGATAGAAGCGAATTGTGAGCCTCGTTCATAATGACTTTTCTCGGATCACCCTTAGGAACCACAATCCGGTCCTCAAAGAAAAGAGTATCTTTGTCATCAACGTGGAAGCACTTGTACTTGGAAATGCCCTTGTCGATACCACGTTTCACCTTCTTCACCATGGTATCCGAAGTTGAGCCTCACGAATCTGATCTTCCAAAGTAGGAGAGACTATGAGGTTGGCAAGAAAGCCTTGAGGAACAACTTGAAGATTCAGCTTGGAAAGCTTCACAGAGATCCGGTGAAAGGGCTTGAGGATTAGACTGTTGCGATAAGCCTTCCCGCTCAAAGCATCTGCAATGACATTGGCCTTGCCGGAGTATATTCAATACTTGGGTTGTACTCTTGAATCATTTCGACCCATCGAGTCTGCCTCGAGGTTGAGGTTGGGTTGAGTGAAAATGTACTTGAGACTCTTGTGATCGGTGAAAATGTCCACTTTCCTTCCCAACAAGAGATGTCTCCACGTTATCAATGCATGGACAACTGCCGCCAACTCGAGATCGTGAGTGGGGTAGTTCTTCTCGTTGGGCTTCAAATGGCGAGAGGTATAAGCCACAACTCTCTTCTCTTGCATTAACACAGCACCGAGACCTTGAAGAGAAGCATCACAGAAAACTTCGAATGGCTTGGATTCATCAGGAGGAGTCAAGACAGGAGCTGTGACGAGTTTCTCTTTGAGAGTATTGAAAGCAACGTCACATTCAGGAGACCAGACATACTTCACATGCTTTTGGAGGAGGTTGGAAAGAGGCTTTGCAATCTTGGAGAAGTTCTCAACGAATCTTCGGCAATAGCTTGCAAGACCAAGAAAGTCATGGAGTTGCTTGACATTCGAGGAGGTTCCCAATTCACAATTGCGGACACCTTCTCGGGATTAACTGTGATGCCCTTATGGCGGAGATGATATGACCAAGATAAAGCACTTCATCAAGCCAAAATTCACATTTGGAGAACTTCGCATAGAATTGATACTCTCTGAGCTTGTCTAGCACCAATCGCAAATGTTTGGCATGATCCTTCTTATTCTTGGAGAATACCAAAATATCATCAAGATAGACCAAGACGAATTCATTGGTGTAGGGGTTGAAAATGAAGTTCATCATCCGAGAGAATGTTGGAGGAGCATTGACAAGGCCGAAAGACATGACAGTATATTCATAAGAACCAAAGCTTGTTACGAATGCTGTCTTGGGAATATCTTGTTCACGAATGCGAATCTGATGATACCCCATACGAAGGTCAAGCTTGGAGAACAACAGAGCACCTTTGAGTTGCTCGAAAAGCTCATTGATGTTGGGAAGTGGATACTTGTTCTTGATAGTCTTCTTATTCAATGGACGATAATCGACGCAAAGTCGGTCCGTGCCATCCTTCTTCTCGACAAAAAGAACACCACAACCCCAAGGAGATGAACTCGGTCTGATCAAACCCAGACGCTCTTGTTCATCGAGCTGCTTCTTCAATTCCTTCAGCTCATTAGGTCCAAGCTTGTATGGACGCTTGCAAACGGGTTCAGTGCCAGGCTCAAGATCAATAACGAACTCAACTGGCCGATGAGGAGGCATACCCGAAAGCTCTTACGGAAAGACATCTTGGTACTCACAAACGATCGAATCGAGAGATGGCATTCAGTTCGCCCTTCTCATTGAGAGAAAACAACCGAATGGTTTCATCACGAGCGGCATAGATGATCACATCATTAGAAGAGTGAGTCAATTGAATTTCCTGGCAGCACAATCAAGCTGAGCTTTGTGCTGAGAAAGCCAGTCCATCCGAGAATAAGATCAATATCCGAGTCACCAAGAACAATTGGTTTAGAAAGAAATCTATAATCGCCCATCTTGATAGAAACATCATGAACTATTGAGTTGGCTCTCATTGACTTCGGCCGAGAAATAACACCCAAAGGTTTATCCAGGTAAGACCAAGAAAAATCATTCTTTGCAAAGAACGATCTTGACATGAAACAATGCGATGCACCAAAGATCAAATAAGACTTTTGCAGAATATCATTAAGCTGGAAGATTACCCATTATCACATCGGAAGATTCCTCCGCTTGAGCTGCATTCATCATATTCACCTTTGCGAGACTTGGGATTATGCTTGACCACCGCATTGCTTTGGAAGATTTCACAGGAGGAGGAGGCGGAAGACGCCTCTGGTTGGAGCATTTGTTCGCATAGTGACCTTCTGCCGACATTTGTTGCAAGTCACCTCGTAGAGCGGACGGTGGTAAGGAGCACTTGACCTTGGAGCTTGAGAATTAGACTTGTTCTCGAAGCCGAGGTTGGGTGGGTGGGAAGATCCACGGCCACCGAAGTTCTTCTCACGATAAGGCCGACGGAACGGAGGAGGAGGAAGGTAAAACTTCCGCTGCTTAGCTGCCACTTGAGAGGAAGAAGAAGACTGAGCTGCATCCTCGATTCTCTTCTTAGAAGCCTCACATTTGAGCTGGGCAGCTTCTTGCTTCGGTGCCATGTTGTAGAAATCATCATACTTAATCGGCTCAAAAGCACAAGAGCTAATTGCAGATCTTCTCTCGCACCACCTCTGAATTGATAGATCATACTCTTCTCATCGTGCACGCCTTGCTTAGCAAAACGAGCAAGCTTCCGGAACTGGATATTGTATTGATAGACGGACATGTTGCCTTGCTTGAGATTGCGGAACTCCTCACGCTTGCTCTCAACAACACTTTTCGGAATGTGGTGAGCTCAAATCACGCGGAACTCATCCCAAGTAATGACACGACCTCCTCTGGAATCTTTGTATTGCTGGTACCACTCAGCAGCTTGATCCTTGAGTTGAAACGAAGCAAACTTGACAAAGTCCTCAGGTCTGACATTGCTACAATCAAAATGCTTGCATATGTCCACAAGCCAATCGTCAGCGTCTGTGGCCTCGACACAGAAACTGAAAGACTTCGGCTGATTAGCGAGGAACTGACTGAGAGTAGCAAAGTGTGGCTGATTGTTGCCTTGACCTTGATTGCCTTGATTGCCTTGATTGCCTTGCCCCTGAGTACGTTCTTGCAAGAGCTGCAAAATCATCTGAGCATTGGCTTTGGTGGGTGGCATGATCGCGGGCCTTGCATCTGGAGGCGGAGGTGGAGGTGGAGGTGGAGGGTTCGACTGATCCCCATCATTGCGATCCGGATTCAGACGCGTTGGCGGAGCCATCCTGAAGAGGGTGACATCCGTTAGTCCTTTGATAGACAAATAGTCAAGTAGAATCAACGGATAGAAATTGCAACATATAGTCTTCACAATAAACATTCGAACAAGAATGAACGAATGAATTCCAAAGTTAATCATCACACGTCCATTAAGGTGAGAAGCCACTTAGATAAAGGATATGGAAACAACAACCTGTCTTAGAAACAAATCGAATATCATAACTGAAAACAAAAGGTTGGCTTCTAGAATGAGCCGAACAAACACATGACAGAGATTTCGCCCAAAGTGTTCGTGGTGGGGCCCACACGGACACGACGATAGCGGCCGTCACGAATGACTAACAAGACGTCCCCGAATCAGCATAGCCAAGGATTCTTTAAGACGCCTCATGACCAATCGTAAATCGACCGTGAATGGGCGGACCACTAAACTTTGAACCCCAATCTCAAATCATACATCCGCCGGAAAGAATATCCCGTAAGCTACTAGAATTCCCACCTATAAACTCCCGAAACTTTCTGGTTATGCAATCTGGTGTTGGGGATACAGGGACACAAAATATATCACCCAAACTAACTATACCTAGATCCACCAGTATCCATCCGTCAACACATAACCAAGAAATCCTCGGAAATCGTGTACCTCGACCTTCAAAAACATCCGTTATACAAGTCATGGCAATACTCCCTTTTCGCCTCGATCGGGCTATCAGGTTATCTCACCAACAACTGCACAAAAGAGATTTCGATGTCGGCAAAACTCAGGTATTCCAGAATTGCAACGATAAAATTGTGACGACAACACCTCGGAGCTCAACTCCCGGGACACCGCCACAACCCCTAAATGTCGAGGCACCAAGAACAATGTTCTCGCCACAAAACGATCGGAACGATTCCAAGATACCCACGTGATCCTAAAAAAAAACTCAGTGAAATTTGAGGAGAGAAGAGTCAAAACACTACGTCAGGATACCTCACAGAGCGACGAAGGACCGGGAAGTAAAAAGAATCCTACTCCGATATATATAATCCTAAGACTCAAAACATTTTTCCATTCTAGACTCAACAACGCCAAAGAACAATCAAGTAGGGGGCTCCTAAGTCGGGGAAGGCTCTGATTACCAACTTGTAATGCCCCCGATGCGGCTATATCTCCCACGTGTCGAGGCACGACTTAGAGGCATAACCGCATTGAAAGCAATGTCGCAAGTGAGGTAATCTTCACACAACCCATGTAATAAATAAGGGAAAGAGTTACATAGTTGGCTTACAAATGCCACTTCACACAGTACATAAATAAACATCCATCATTCAGAGTACACTCAAGGTCCGACTACGGAACCAAAATAAAAGAAGATACCCCAAAAGCTAACACAGATCCCCGATCGTCCCAACTGGGCACCACTACTGATCATCAGGAAAAGACACATAGTAATGACCACGTTCCTCGTCGAACTCCCACTGAGCTCGGTTGAGTCGCTCAGACCGGCATCGCCGGCACCGCAACTGTTTTGGGAAGTATCTGTGAGTCACGGGGACTCAGCAATCTCACACCCGCGAGATCAAGACTATTTAAGCTTGTAGGAAGGACAGAGTAGTACAGTGGAGCTGCAGACAGCGACTAGCATATATGGTGGCTATTTCAAAAAGAGAGAGAGACAAGAGAAGCAAGGCACGGACGTGAAGCTAGTAGCGATCAAGAAGTGATCCTGAACTACTTACGTCAGACATAACTCCAACACCGTGTTCACTTCCCGGACTCCGCCGAGAAGAGACCATCACGGTTACACACGCGTTGATGTGTATTTTATTTGAGGTCAACTTCGGGTTTTCTACAACCGGACATTAACAAATTCCCATCCGCCTCATAACCGGGCACGGCTTTGAAAGATATTACCTGCAGGGTGTCCCAACTTAGCCCATTATAAGCTCTCACGGTCAACGAAGGATATTCCTTCTACCGAAGACCCGATCAATCTCGGAATCCCGGACTACAAGACATTTCGACAGCAATAAAACAAGACCAAAGAAGCCGCCGAATGTGCCGACAAATCCCGATAGGAGCTGCACATATCTCGTTCTCGTGGCACACCGGATAAGCGAAAGCGTCTGAACCGACGTAATCCAAGTTGCCCAGAATGGTCCCAAGACGGTGCTCTAGTTTGGACCAACACTCAGAGGAGCATTGGCCCGGGTTTAAAATAAGATTACCCTCGGGCTCGCGAAAACCCGGGGAAAAGGCTTAGGTGGCAAATGGTAAAACCAAAGTTGGGCCTTCTGGACGAAGTCTTATTCAAAGCGAACTGTCAAGGGGGTCCCATAAATCACCCAACCGTGTAAGGAACGCGAAATCAAGGAACATAACACCGGTATGACGGAAACTAGGGTGGCAAGAGTGGAACAAAACACCAGGCATAAGGCCGAGCCTTCCACCCTTTACCAAGTATATAGATGTATTAAATTTTAGCAGATATTTATATTGTGATATCCCCAACAAGTAAACATGTTCCAACAAGGAACAACATCTCCATGTTCCAACAAGGAACAAACTTCATCTTCACCTGCAACTAGCAACGCTATAAGAGGGGCTGAGCAAAGCGGTAACATAGCCAATCAACGGTTTGCTAGGAAAGGATGGTTAGGGGCTGACATGGCAATATGGGTGGCATGATATAGCAAGTGGTAGGCATGGCAGCATAGGCATAGCAAAAGAGCGAGCATCTAGCATAGCAAAGATAGAAGTGATTTCGAGGGTATGGTCATCTTGCACGCAATGTTCTCAGAGTTGTCGAAAGCTTGATCCTCGTAAGCGTTCTCAACAGGTTCCTCGTTCACGCACTCGTCTCCGGCTCTACCCAAAGCAACAACACAGACAAAGGAACCACAATAAATCACGGTGCAATGCACAATCAACATGATGCAAAACATGGCATGATATGCGAGATGTGATATGCAATGCGATAAAGGCCCGGAAGGAAATGATGAACCAGGCATCAACTTGGCAAACCAAGTATGCCACTGGAAAGATGAGATGATTTCGGTTGAAATCGATATAAAGATCACCGGAATCGGATGCACGGTTTGGAAATGACAAGCAAAACAAGAATGGCACAAATCTGCCATTAACAGCATGATGCCACTTAGCAAGCAACAAATAATTAAGCTACTGCACTCAAACGTATCAACAAAGTACATGGCAGTGATCTACACAAGATGCTTGACAAAAGATGAGCACTGAGCTGTGGCTAAAACACATCATAACAGGTTCAAACAAGCATGGCAAAAGTGCACAAAATATCAGGCTGGACATGGCAAAAACAGCATCAGGTTGCAATGTTCAGAGCAACAAAACTACATGCTACAGGAACTTAAAATAGCAAAACAAGGAATGGCATGAATCTACTCAAAGCATAGAACAAAAGTCCCTTACTGACCATAAGCCAAAAAGGATCCGAAAATATAGTAACTCCCATGTCAATATTGAAAGTTTCGTTAACAGATTCAGCAACATGGCATGTCAAAAACTGATAATAAGTAGGCATGTTTACAAGCTCAATGCACTCACTACAGAGCCTTAAATGATACACTAAGCATACATTCATCAAGAAGACATGTCATAGAAGACATACATGGCAAGAACAATAACATAGCATAAATGGATCAACTACAACAACCTTGGCAAAATTGAATAACATGTAAACAATCTGCCAGGAAACATTTTATAGCAAAAATAGAGCTCGATTGACTCAAGCTATGGAACTCCATAATTGCAAACAAAGGCATGGATGGATAGAGCAAGACATGATTAACAAAACATCCTTACTGAAGCATCTCAAAATAAGCATAGATCTCTCGGTAGCATCAAGTTAACATGGCATCAAAATATCAGCAAAACAGAGCTGAAAACAGCAACATCAGGACACCTACTTTGCATGCTTGTGCTAGTCACCACATAGATCACAAAAATACATGGCATACACCCCTGGAAAGATGGCATGGCATATTACAAAACACATGTAGGACTCCAATTTATAGGGTGCACACATTAATCATGGCAAAAATAACAAACGTGCAAGTTCTGTTAACAAACAGAAACTAACATCACATAGCACACTTCCAACAGCATTTCGGGCATCAAGATGAGCTCAAATGAAAATGATGCAATGGAATGAAATGATCTACTCTTCGAGACGAACATTTTGACATATTATACGCGCAAAATGGATCTACGGATGCGAAGATATAAGAAGTTGAAAATGCACAATATAACATTAGATGCAAAATACTTAGAGAAATAAGAGGAGGAGAAGAGGTCAACGGCGCTGGCGGACCGAGGCCGGATCGGATCGGGCAGGCTGCGGAGGGAGGAGCTTCACGGCCAGGGTCGGCCGGCGAGGGGCGGCGGTCGGCGGGTTGCTGGCGGCGAAGGGTCGGCCCGGCGACGGGCAGCCGGAGGCGGGCGGGCGGAGGAAGGCGGAGAGGCTGTGCCCGAGCGGCGGGCAGGTGGCAGGCGGCAGCGGCGTAGGCGGGCGGGCGGCGCTTGAGGCGGAGGGCGGCGGCGGAGGCGCGCCGAAGCGGCGGCGGCGCAGACGGCCATGAGGCCGGGAGGGCCGGCTCATGGGCTCAAGGCTGGCGCGGCGGCGGCCACGTGGCGCCCGATTAAGCGCTGGGCGGCGCTGGAGCGTCCAGCTGGCGGCGGACACGTCCAAGGTGGACGTTTTAGGGTTTCGGGAAGAGGATGATCCGGATTTTGGGAGGTGTTTAAATAGGCATAGAGGGAGCTAGGAGAGTCCAAATGAGGTGTAGTTTCGCCCACACGATCGTGATCGTCTGACGGAGAGCATGGAGGTGACTTAGATGGGTTATTGGGCTGTTTTGAAAGGGGTGTTGGGCTTCAACTTAAAAGAGGCCTTGCGAGAGTGCGGTTAACTGCTGGAGTACCAAACGAGCTCCAAATGACCGAAACTTGACCGGTGGTCTCCGGGTGGTATACCAAGGCCACTAGACAAACCTCGGTCCATCTCGAGGAGGTTTAATACCCGCACACGGAAAAAGCGTAAAAGGGGTCATGGGGAGATAGGAGTGCCGGATTGCAAAACGGACAACGGGAAAAATGCTCGGAATCATGAGACGAACGCGTATGCAAATGCGATGCACATGAAGACATAATATAAAATGCATGACACGGACAAAAGCAAAAAGGAGAAAAAACCCAACCACGGAGGGAATATCATATATCAATGCCGAAAATGGCAAGAGTTGGAGTTACAAATATGGAAAGTTACTTCCGGGGTGTTACATTATGGTACTATTTTTGAAGCCTCATGCCGCTTAGAATATTTTCATGCAAGATTAACCAAAGCCAAATATGCATTGTTATTCGGATTGAATATTTTAATTGCTACAGTTGCTATACATATTGAGGCTTTCGGTGATTCGTTATGAGTAGTGCAACAAATATCCAAGGGTTATCAATGTTTCGACGAATCACTTATAAGTTTATCATAAGGTATGTCTAGATGCAAAAATTGAAGGAAATATGCCCTAGAGGTAATAATAAAGTTATTATTTATTTCCTTATATCATGATAAATGTTTATTATTCATGCTAGAATTGTATTAACCGGAAACATAATACATGTGTTAATACATAGACAAACAGATTGTCACTAGTATGCCTCTACTTGACTAGCTCGTTGACCAAAGATGGTTATGTTTCCTAGCCATAGACATGAGTTGTCATTTGATTAACAGGATCACATCATTAGGAGAATGATGTGATTGAAATGACCCATTCCGTTAGCTTAGCGAACGATCGTTAGTATGTTGTTATTGTTTTCTTCATGACTTATACATGTTCCTATGACTATGAGATTATGCAACTCCCATTTACCGGAGGAACACTATGTGTGCTACCAAACGTCACAACGTAACTGGGTGATTATAAAGGAGCTCTACATGTGTCTCCGAAGGTACTTGTTGGGTTGGCGTATTTCGAGATTAGGATTTGTCACTCCGATTGTTGGAGAGGTATCTTTGGGCCCTCTCGGTAAAGCACATCACTTAAGCCTTGCAAGCATTGCAACTAATGAGTTAGTTGCGGGATGATGTATTGCAGTATGAGTAAAGACTTGCCGGTAACGAGATTGAACTAGGTATTGAGATACCGACGATCGAATCTCGGGCAAGTAACATACCGATGACAAAGGGAACAACGTATGTTGTTATGCGGTCTGACCGATAAAGATCTTCGTAGAATATGTGGGAGCCACTACGAGCATCCAGGTTCCGCTATTGGTTATTGACCGGAGACGTGTCTCGGTCATGTCTACATAGTTCCCGAACTCGTAGGGTCTGCACGCTTAACGTTTCGATGACAGTTTTATTATGAGTTTATATGTTTTGATGTACCGAAGGTTGTCCGGAGTCCCGGATGTGATCACAGAAATGACGAGGAGTCTCGAAATGGTAGAGACATGAAGATTGATATATTGGAAGCCTATGTTTGGATATCGGAAGTGTTCCGGGTGAAATCGGGATTTTACCGGAGTACCGGGAGGTTACGGGAGCCCCCCGGGAGGTAAATGGGCCTTAGTGGGCCTTTACGGAGAAGAGGAGAGGCGGCCAGGGTTGGGCCGCGCGCCCCTCCCCCTAGTCCGAATAGGAAAAGGAGAGGGGGCGGCGCCCCCCGCCCCTTCCTTCTCTCTCTCTCCTCTTTCCCCCTCCCGAATCCTATTCCAACTAGGAAAGGGGGGAGTCCTACTCCCGGTGGGAGTAGGACTCCTCCTGGCGCGCCTCTCCCCTGGCCGGCCGCACCCCCCCCCCCTTGCTCCTTTATATACGGGGGCAGGGGGCACCCCAAAGACACACAGGTTGATCAGTTGATCTCTCCCAACCGTGTGCGGTGGCCCCCGCCACCATAGTCCACCTCGATACATCAGAAGCGGTGCTTAGGCGAAGCCCCGCATCGGTAGAACATCAACGTCGTCCACCACGCCGTCGTCTTGACGTAAACTCTCCCTCAACACTCGGCTGGATCGGAGTTCGAGGGACGCCATCGAGCTGAACGTGTGCTAAACTCGGAGGTGTCGTCGTTCGGTACTTGATCGGTCGGATCGTGAAGACGACGACTACATCAATCTGCGTTGTGCTAACGCTTCCGCTTTCGGGTTCACGAGGGTACGTGGACAACACTCTTCCCTCTCGTTGCTATGCATCACCATGATCTTGCGTGTGCGTAGGAATTTTTTGAAATTACTACGTTCCCCAACAAAGGGCATCGAGCCTAGTTTTATGCGTAGATGTGATATGCACGAGTAGAACACAAGTAAGTTGTGGGCGATATAAGTCATACCGCTTACCAAAGATGTCATACTTTGGTTCGGGCGGTACGTTGATCTAAGCGGCCGGACCGACATTACGCGTCACGCTTACGCGAGACCGGTTCTCCGACGTGCTTTGCACAAAGGTGGCCAGCGGTGTCAGTTTCTCCAACTTTAGTTGAACTGAGTGGCTACGCCCGGTCCTTGAGAAGGTTAAAACAGCACCAACTTGACAAACTATCGTTGTGGTTTTGATGCCTAGGTAAGAACGGTTCTTGCTAAGCCCGTAGCAGCCACGTAAAACTTGCAACAACAAAGTAGAGGATGTCTAACTTGTTTTTGCAGGGCATGTTGTGATGTGATATGGTCAAGACATGATGCTAAATTTTATTGTATGAGATGATCATGTTTTGTAACGGAGTTATTGGCAATGGCGAGAGCCATATGGTTGTCGCTTTATTGTATGCAATGCAATCGCATAATGCTTTACTTTATCACTAAGGGGTAGCGATAGTCGTAGAAGCATAAGATTGGCGAGACGACAATGATGCTACGATGGAGATCAAGGTGTCGCGCCGGTGACGATGGTGATCATGCGACGGTGCTTGGAGATGGAGATCACAAGCACAAGATGATGATGGCCATATCATATCACTTATATTGATTGCACGTGATGTTTATCTTTTATGTATCTTATCTTGCTTTGATTGACGGTAGCACTATAAGATGAGCCCTCACTAAATTATCAAAGTATAAGTGTTCTCCCTGAGTATGCACCATTGTGAAAGTTCTTCGTGCTGAGACACCATGTGATGATCGGGTGTGATAAGCTCTACGTTCAAATACAACGGGTGCAAAACAGTTGCACACGCGGAATACTCAGGTTAAACTTGACGAGCCTAGCATATAACAGATATGGCCTCTAACACTGAGACCGAAAGGTCGAGCGTGAATCATGTAGTAGATATGATCAACATAGTGATGTTCACCATTGAAACTACTCCATCTCACGTGATGATCGGACATGGTTTAGTTGATTTGGATCACGTGATCACTTAGAGGATTAGAGGGATGTCTATCTAAGTGGGAGTTCTTACGTAATATGATTAATTGAACTTAAATTTATCATGAACTTAGTACCTGAGAGTATCTTGCTTGTCTAGGTTGATTGTAGATAGATGGCCCGTCCTGTTGTTCCGTTGAATTTTAATGCATTCCTTGAGAAAGCAAAGTTGAAATATGATGGTAGCAATTACACGGACTGGGTTTGTTACTTGAGGATTATCCTCATCGGTGCACAGAAGAATTACGTCCTAGAAGCACTGCTAGGTGGCAGACCTGCTGCAGGAGCAACACTAGATGTTATGAACGTCTAGCAGAGCAAAGCTGATGACTACTCGATGGTTCAGTGTGCCATGCTTTATGGCTTAGAACCGGGACTTCAACGACGTTTTGAACGTCATGGAGCATATGAGATGTTCCAGGAGTTGAAGTTAATATTTCAAGCAAATGACCGGATTGAGAGATATGAGGTCTCCAATAAGTTATATAGCTGCAAGATGGAGGAGAATAGTTACATCGGTGAGCATATACTCAAGATGTCTGGGTATAATAATCACTTGATTCAACTGGGAGTTAATCTTCCGGATGATAGCGTCATTGATAGAATTCTCCAATCACTGCCACCAAGCTACAAAAGCTTCGTGATGAACTATAACATGCAAGGGATGGAAAAGACGATTCCCGAGCTCTTCGCAATGCTAAAGGCTGCAGAGGTAGAAATCAAGAAGGAGCATCAAGTGTTGATGGTCAACAAAACCACTAGTTTCAAGAAAAAGGGCAAAGGGAAGAAGAAGGGGAACTTCAAGAAGAACAGCAAGCAAGTTGCTGCTCAGGAGAAGAAACCCAAGTCTGGACCTAAGCACGAAACTGAGTGCTTCTCTGCAAGCGGTGGTCACTAGAAGCGGAACTGCCCCAAGTATTTGGCGGATAAGAAGGATGGCAAGGTGAACAAAGGTATATGTGATATACATGTTATTGATGTGTACCTTCCTAATGCTCGCAGTAGCACTGGTATTTGATACTTTGGTTACATTGCTAATATTTGCAACTCGAAAGCAGGGGCTACGGATTGCGAAGATTGGCTAAGGACGAGGTGACGATGCGCATGGGAAATGGTTCCAAAGTCGATGTGATCGCTGGTCGGCACGCTACCTCTACATCTACCTTCGGGATTAGTATTAGACCTAAATAATTGTTATTTGGTGCCACCGTTGAGCATGAACAATATATCTGGATCTTGTTTGATGCGAGACGGTTATTCATTTAAATCAGAGAATAATGGTTGTTCCATTTATATGAGTAATATCTTTTATGGTCATGCACCCTTGAAGAGTGGTCTATTTTTACTGAATCTCGATAGTAGTGATACACATATTCATAATGTTGAAGCGAAAAGATGCAGAGTTGATAATAGTAGTGCAACTTATTTGTGGCACTTCCGTTTAGGTCATATCGGTGTAAAGCGCATGAAGAAACTCCATACTGATGGACTTTTGGAACCACTTGATTATGAATCACTTGGTACTTGCGAACCGTGCCTCATGGGCAAGATGACTAAAACACCGTTGTCCGGAACTATGGAGAGAGCAACAGATTTGTTGGAAATCATACATACAGATGTATGTGGTCCGATGAATGTTGAGGCTCATGGCGGATATCGTTAGTTTCTCACCTTCACAGATGATTTAAGCAGATATGGGTATATCTACTTAATGAAACATAAGTCTGAAACTTTTGAAAAGTTCAAAGAATTTCAGAGTGAAGTTGAAAATCATCGTAACCAGAAAATAAAGTTTCTATGATCTGATCGTGGAGGAGAATATTTGAGTTCTGAGTTTGGTCTACATTTGAAACAATGCGGAATAGTTTCGCAACTCACGCCACCCGGAACACCACAGCGTAATGGTGTGTCTGAACGTCGTAATCATACTTTACTTGATATGGTGCGATCTATGATGTCTCTTACTGATTTACAGCTATCGATTTGGGGTTATGCTTTAGAGACGGCTGCATGCACGTTAAATAGGACACCATCAAAATCCGTTGAGACGACGCCTTATGAACTATGGTTTGGCAAGAAACCAAAGTTGTCGTTTCTTAAAGTTTGGGGTTGCGATGCTTATGTGAAAAACCTTCAACCTGATAAGCTCGAACCCAAATCGGAGAAATGTGTCTTCATAGGATACCCAAAGGAAACTGTTGGGTACACCTTCTATCACAAATCCGAAGGCAAGACTTTTGTTGCTAAATTCGGAGTTTTTCTAGAGAAGCAGTTTCTCTCGAAAGAAGTGAGTGGGAGGAAAGTAGATCTTGATGAGGTAACTGTACCTACTCCCTTATTGGAAAGTAGTTCATCGCAGAAACCGGTTCCTGCGACATCTACACCAAATAGTGAGGAAGTTAATGATGATGATCATGAAACTTCAGATCAAGTTGTTACTAAACCTCGTAGGTCAACCAGAGTAAGATCCGCACCAGAGTGGTACGGTAATCCTATTCTGAAAGTTATGTTACTAGACCATGACGAACCTAAGAACTATGAAGAAGCGATGGTGAGACCATATTCCGCAAAATGGCTTGAGGCCATGAAATCTGAGATGGGATCCATGTATGAGAACAAAGTGTGGACTTTGGTTGACTTGCCCGATGATCGGCAAGCAATTGAGAATAAATGGATCTTCAAGAAGAAGAACACGACGGTAATGTTATCATCTACAAAGCTCGACTTGTCGCGAAAGGTTTTCAACAAGTTCAAGGGATTGACTACGATGAGACCTTCTCACCAGAAGCGATGCTTAAGTCTGTCAGAATCATGTTAGCAATTGCCGCATTTTATGATTATGAAATTTGGCAAATGGATGTCAAAACTGCATTCCTGAATGGATTTACGGAAGAAGAGTTGTATATGATGCAACCGGAAGGTTTTATCGATCCAAAGGGAGCTAACAAAGTGTGCAAGCTCCAGCGATTCATTTATGGACTGGTGCAAGCCTCTCGGAGTTGGAATAAACGCTTTGATAGTGTGATCAAAGCATTTGCTTTTGTACATACTTTTGGAGAAGCCTGTATTTACAAGAAAGTGAGTGGGAGCTCTGTAGCATTTTTGATATTATATGTGGATGACATATTGCTGATTGGAAATTATATAGAATTTCTGGATAGCATAAAGGGATACTTGGATAAGAGTTTTTCAATGAAAGACCTCGGTGAAGCTGCTTACATATTGGGCATCAAGATCTATAGAGATAGATCAAGACGCTTAATTGGACTTTCACAAAGCACATACCTTGACAAAGTTTTGAAGAAGTTCAAAATGGATCAAGCAAAGAAAGGGTTCTTGCCTCAGACATAAGGTGTGAAGTTGAGTAAGACTCAATGCCCGACCACTGCAGAAGATAGAGAGAAGATGAAAGATGTTCCATATGCTTCAGCCATAGGCTCTATCATGTATGCAATGCTGTGTACCAGACCTGATGTGTGTCTTGCTATAAGTCTAGCAGGGAGGTACCAAAGTAATCCAGGAGTGGATCACTGGATAGCGGTCAAGAACATCCTGAAATACCTGAAAAGGACTAAGGATATGTTTCTCGTTTATGGAGGTGACAAAGAGCTCATCGTGAATGGTTACGTTGATGCAAGCTTTGACACTGATCCGGACGATTCTAAATCGCAAACCGGGTACGTGTTTACATTGAACGGTGGAGCTGTGAGTTGGTGCAGTTCTAAACAAAGCGTCGTGGCGGGATCTACGTGTGAAGCAGAGTACATAGCTACTTTGGAAGCAGCAAATGAAGGAGTCTGGATGAAGGAGTTCATATCCGATCTAGGTGTCATACCTAGTGCATCGGGTCCAATGAAAATCTTTTGTGACAATACTGGTGCAATTGCCTTGGTGAAGGAATCCAGATTTCACAAAAGAACCAAGAACATCAAGAGACGCTTCAATTCCATCCGGATCTAGTCCGTGGGAGACATAGAAATTTGCAAGATACATACGGATCTGAATGTTGCAGACCGTTGATCGAGCCTCTTCCACGAGCAAAACATGATCAGCACCAAGGCTCCATGGGTGTTAGAATCATTCTTGTGTAATATAGATTATTGACTCTAGTTCAATTGGGAGACTTAAGGAAATCTGCCCTCGAGGCAATAATAAAGTTATTATTTATTTCCTTATATCATGATAAATGTTTATTATTCATGCTAGAATTGTATTAACCGGAAACATAATACAAGTGTGAATACATAGACAAACAGATTGTCACTAGTATGCCTCTACTTGACTAGCTCGTTGATCAAAGATGGTTATGTTTCCTAGCCATAGACATGAGCTGTAATTTGATTAACGGGATCACATCATTAGGAGAATGATGTGATTGACATGACCCATTCCATTAGCTTAGCACCACGATCGCTTAGTATGTTGCTATTGCTTTCTTCATGACTTATACATGTTCCTATGACTATGAGATTATGCAACTCCTGCTTACGGAGGAACACTTTGTGTGCTACCAAACGTCACAACATAACTGGGTGATTATAAAGGAGCTCTACAGGTGTCTCCGAAGGTACTTGTTGGTTGGCGTATTTCGAGATTAGGATTTGTCACTCCGATTGTCGGAGAGGTATCTATGGGCCCTCTTGGTAATGCACATCACTTAAGCCTTGCAAGCATTGCAACTAATGAGTTAGTTGCAGGATGATGTATTACAGTACGAGTAAAGAGACTTGCCGGTAACGATATTGAACTAGGTATTGAGATACCGACGATCGAATCTCGGGCAAGTAACATACCGATGACAAAGGGAACAATGTATGTTGTTATACGGTCTGACCGATAAAGATCTTCGTAGAATATGTGGGAGCCAATATGAGCATCCAGGTTCTGCTATTGGTTATTGACCGGAGACGTGTATCGGTCATGTCTACATAGTTCTCAAACCCGTAGGGTCCGCACGCTTAACGTTTCGATGACAGTTTTATTATGAGTTTATATGTTTTGATGTACCGAAGGTTGTTTGGAGTCTCGGATGTGATCACGGACATGACGAGGAGTCTCGAAATGGTCGAGACATGAATATTGATATATTGGAAGCCTATGTTTGGATATCGGAAGTGTTCCGGGTGAAATCGGGATTTTACCGGAGTACCGGGAGGTTACCGGAACCCCCCGGGAGGTAAATGGGCCTTAGTGGGCCTTTACGGAGAAGAGGAGAGGCGGCCAGGGCTAGGCCGCGCGCCCTCCCCCCTAGTCCGAATAAGAAAAGGAGAGGGGTTCGGCGCCCCCCCCCCTCCTTCTCTCTCTCCTCTTTTCCCCTCCCGAATCCTATTCCAACTAGGAAAGGGGGGGAGTCCTACTCCCGGTGGGAGTAGGACTCCTCCTGGCGCGCCTCTCCCCTGGCCGGCCGCACCCCCCCCTTGCTCCTTTATATACGGGGGCAGGGGGCACCCCAAAGACACACAAGTTGATCAGTTGATCTCTCCCAACCGTGTGCGGTGGCCCCCTCCACCATAGTCCACCTCGATAATACTGTAGCGGTGCTTAGGCGAAGCCCTGCGTCGGTAGAACATCAATGTCGTCACCACGCCGTCGTGCTGACGAAACTCTCCCTCAACACTCGGCTGGATCGGAGTTCGAGGGACGTCATCGGGCTGAACGTGTGCTGAACTCGGAGGTGTCGTGCGTTCGGTACTTGATCGGTCGGATCGTGAAGACGTACGACTACATCAATCACGTTGTGCTAACGCTTCCGCTTTCGGTCTACGAGGGTACGTGGACAACACTCTCCCCTCTCGTTGCTATGCATCACCATGATCTTGTGTGTGCGTAGGAAATTTTTTTAAATTACTACGTTCCCCAACAAAAATTAAACTTGGTTTTCTTTAAAATTGTTCGTATATTTAGACATGAAAATTCGAAAGAATTGGCAAAGCAAGCATCCGGCTACTATGTTAATCATGGTGTATTGCATTTCTCCCAATAGCCGATGCTTAGTCTCGTCAACATAGGTAAGGCCGAACCGAAGCCCACTGCTTCGGCCACTAATGAAATTTGTATGCAGGTGAGGGAAAGGATTGAAAGAATTCATTCCTGATCGTCTGCAAAATCCTAGCGAAATGGTGGACAATATGGTTGATGGTTGGTTTTGACATGCATATCTATGGAACTTTATAGCCAGATTAATGAAGTTGAGAAAGTTTCACCCAAGCTTGCATCAGAATATTCATACAAGCAATGGCCGATATAAACTTATCTTCCTAAGAACATGAAAAATAGCCGACGGAGTGTTGACGTCGTCCTTAGCAAGTTATTTTTCGGCACACAAGCTTTGCCGAAAAACAGGGGGGCATGTATTGACACCCGATTTTGGCACGGTCAAGAACTTATTTAAGATGGCCTCAAATGGACAAGTGATCTACATGAAGGAGTTCCGTATTGTTAATATGAACATCTTTGAAGTTTGGGCCATCGCCGTCCGATTTCATCTCAAAGGCTGAAACTATGCTCAAAGTACCAAGATCTTATATTCAGAGTACAGTTTGGCCGATTAAGCCCCCAAGACGACCTCATATGAAAACATGATCTACACGAATTGTCTTCGTCTCGTCGAACCAATCAATTTTGATATTAAAATTGTCCCAATCCGAGTTCGTATGCAAAAGTTAGAGGCAACACTTCACGGACCAGTCTTGAGTGAAAAAAGTGACGCGAGGGACCAGACACCCACCTAGGTGGTGTCTGATGGGTCGCGTGAGTTATTAGGCCTTTTCCGGCTGAATGAAGCTTGCCGGGATGAAGACCTTGCTGATGTGGAAAGCTTGCCGGGTGGAGACCTTGCCGGCGTGGAAAGCTTGCCGGTGTGAAAGCTTGCCGGGGTAGAAACCTTGCCGGGATGGAAACCTTGCCAGGGTGAAAGCTTGCCGGGGTAGAAACCTTGCCGGGGTGTAAACCTTGCCGGGGTGAAATCTTGCCGGGGTAGAAACCTTGCCGGTGTGGAAAGTTTGCCGGGGTGGAAGCTTGCCGGGCTGGAGACTGTCAAAGTCAATCCGACCAGAAGTTGGAGATGGGCTCGAAACATTATTCAGATGTCCTCGTATGGAAAAGTGTTCGACACGAAAATTGTGTGTATCATCGAAACGGTCAACTTTGCTTTTGAAATCATCATCATAGGAGATAGTATACAGCCTGCAGAATTATTACAAGACTCGGACAGTTCAGAAAACTGCATAATTAAATCCGACCCACATTTAAATATAGGCCCTGAAAGTCATAAAGATGACCTTAAAAGGATAAGTGGCATGCGTTGTCTTATGCAGATCATCTAGGCGGACAAGATTGATGTTGAACTCGACTCCATCCGAGTTAGTATGTGATTTCTATGGCCCACGCAAGAAGCAGAACAGAAGTATGGGACAGATTCGGGCTGAACCCGAGTTGGACTGAAACTAGAACTGTAGGACGTGAATTGATGTGATTTTCTTGTAAGATAAGCCTAGATGAATCCGTTGCTTATACGGGAAGTCCAACCGCCTCTTATATATAGTGGAGGTGACGGCCGATTGAAACAACAACAATCGAATAAACACATCTACTACTTTTTCGTGTTCATCTACTTTTTATCTCTCCCTTGTATCTTTCTTCTCGTTCTTCGCTAGTTCTTCATGCCGGAGGGCTGCGGATCCACGAGGCTCTAGGGGCGAGCAAATCGACCTGGAGCAGCCCATAGCCACCGCAAGCCCTGATGGGGTCCCTCCTAGGTAAGCGGGGCTTCGGGTCTACAAAAGCATCTGTCGGATGTCCTGCGTATCGCTCTACCAGTTGGACCTTCTTCGACGTGAGCTGCGGTGCATCACCCCGGCGTCGAGAGTACACGGTGATGTGTCCGTGTGCGAGTAATATATCCACCAGACAGGCAAAAGGTTAACAGGGCACTATCGAGAACACTCTTTATGTGCTTGTAATCTTTTTTCCTGAGCTTCTTCGATGAGCCCAAGTACATCGCATGGGAGTATTTCGGGGACAGAACGATGAGGACGCCCCCCCCCCCCGCTGCGCAAATTAAGTACACCTCAAATTAGCCTCCATGCTTGCAAAGGAATGATTAACACTTATGAAAAGATATGTGCGGATGACTTACGTGAGAATCACTTCCTTGTCCTTATTAGCGATCATGAATTCGACGAGGTACTTGCTCGCATAGTCACGGTGCTCTTTGCAAACTGCCAAGAAGCTCTCGTGCATATAGACGGGTCCGCGACACAGATATATTTGATGTTCTCGACCCTGATGAAGTGGTTCAGATATAGCGCATACATGCGGATGAACTGAAAATCCAGCTTGTTCATGTGGAACATGTCGTAGATGTAGTCAAATCGCAGGATGAACATATTCACGGGCCATCTCTCGACGTACAACCTCCCACTCGGCACCTGAGCCACGTAAAGCGGGTATCCTGGTTTTTCCGCGACTAGAAGGCTTTTCTCTCTGGCCAGCACATCTTCATGGAGTCTCTTTAGATCATTGTTCACTATGTGCTCTAGCGCTTTCGCAGGTAGGATCGGCTGGCCGGCGACATGGAAGCGCTGTGCACCTTCAACAGGTATTCTGTCTACCACCCGGGGCTCTAGAGGCAGCTAGCTGCTTGAAGCAGCTCTGGCTCCTTTAGGGCCTTTCTTGTCCGGTCTCCTCCTTTGCTTCTTGGTGGGTGGCGGTAGTGAGCCCACCATACCTTCCCTAACCACCACCCCCAGTGTCGTCGGGCTAATTAGTGGACGCGCGTCGGGGGTTTGCTGGGTACAGGCGGCATCTGGAGGCGTCTCCTGCGAGGATCGCTTGAAGAGAGACTTTTTGCATTCCACCTTAGGACGTTCCAGCTCCGGCAAATCAGGCAGCATCAAGTCATCATCTCCATGCTCATAGCCTGAGTCTTCGCCGTCATGAGCCATCAATCCTCCATCATCATAGGCGGTATTGAAATACTTGTCTGGGTCATCATCATCATCATCCTCCATGTCATCATCAACATTTGCTTCTTTAACAACGAGGGCTACATCATCTGGCACTAATGGAGGCTCTCCCTCGCGTCGCCCGCTATCACTCGCCACGACAAAAAGGTAATGTGGTAGGTGGGGTGGTGTTCATACCTTCTTGAGAAGGTGGTGTTGGCGTGATACTGGGAGCCTCGAGACGAAGAAGAGACTTGGGCCAAGGCAAGAACCAGCTCTTGCATGCGCCAATCATCTTAGGGGTCTCGTCGTCATCGACTGGTACCGGAGGAGGCAAATCCTCGAAGCCCGCTAAGACACTGGCCACGTTAACCTTGAAGACGCCATCGGGCATCTCTCGGTTGTGGAACATGATGTCCTTTAGCTTCACGATCGTTGCCTTTCCCACAGCCACCTTCTGGCCCTTGATGTCGTAGAGTAGGGTGCACGGGGTGTCGTCGGCCTACGAAGGAGACATGTCTGCGACGTCAAACATCCGAAAGGCAACTGAAACGGAAGACTATAGACATGCTGCTGAAAAGGGTATGACGTGTAATTACCGTGAGGGCGTCGAGCTCAGCCAGCGATGAAGGCCCACCGACCATGCAAGAGACGGAGGTCGGGCTGCTATGAACAGGAGCGGGACCTTTTGCGGTTGCTTGATCAGTCTTTGGTGCTCGTGTTCACCGAATTGCTCCCGACAAAGCTGGGAAGGGGAAAGTCCTCCGGACGTGCATTTGGATTGTTCTTCGTGAAATCCCATAGTGCCGGAAGCAAGCTGACCACCGCGTCAGTGACCACTGCATTGATGGCCCCGAGCAACTCTTCTTTGGTCTCAGCTTTGGTCTTATCGACCGCAATCTTGACCTTCTCGCCAATGCTCTGCTGAGTGACGACCGAGCGTCTCTTCCTTCTTTCCTCTATATCCTCGGGGTAGCACGTCTTCCACGAGGCGCCATCTCCGACGCCGTGCACACGTCCATAGGATGGCGACTTGTCCATCGGGACCTTCTTCAGTATGTTCAGGGCCCGGTTGAATGGGGTGTCCCACTTGGGCCTCGCCGACGACTGTGACGACTCGTTGCTTTCGGCTTCCTTTTGGTGCTGCTCTTTCTGCAAAAGGAACGTGGATGGTTTACTAATGTGACAAAACTTGCAGTCGAATTGATTGGAAGCTATAATATGATAATGTGGTAATATAACAATTACCAGAAGTCTCATGAAGTCCCTCGTGATCGGGTCCGTGTAAAAGAGCTTCTTTTCTTTGTCCCACTTGTACCGGGCCCTAATCCAGTCATGCTCCAGCGGGTTGGTGAACTCCGCCAAGGGGTCTGGGATTCCGTGACTTTCACGTTCGGCATCCTTCTTGGCCCATACGGCCCTCTTCCCCTCGTAACCACGGCTTCTGAGGCGGTGGGGAGGCGTGTTCCTGTCCTGGAGCGCCTTCATTTTCTCCGGCTTTGCCTTGACTTCTTGTTTAGCGCAATTCTCCTTGAATTTTGCAAAGTCTTCTTCCGTTATTGACGGATTGTCAGCATGAATCTTGGACCACGGTTCATTCTTCGCAATCGCTTTTTTCACCCAAACTTTCCAGGAGGACAAGCCGTTGGTGAACGTCACCATCGCCTTGTCGTTTATCTTTGTCATGGCGATGTCGTTCCACGGATCTTCATATTATTTTTCATTGTGGCCAGGGAACAAGAACCTATTGTGCAACTTATTTAGGAGCATGTTCTCCATATGTGGTATCTGCCTCAACCTCTCGTCGTTGATGTTGGTGGTTTCCCTGAGGATACATCCAAGTTGATTGCCCCAGCACGAGCGCGCTTCCTCCGGCGCCGTTGGCTCAAACTTCTTCGGGTGAACTCCGTGACCACAATTTGTCCGATGCCAAGCTTGTTTCGTCTATGTGTCCTCTTCTTCTTCGGTGCTTTACCGGCTACGACGGCATCATTGCCGGTCTCGGGGGTGGTGCCGGTGCCAGTGTCGGTGTCGACCAGGTTGGTGCCACTGCCGCCACCATGCAACCCCATCTGGTGTTCATCAAGGTAATCAAAATAGTGATTTTCTACCTCGATGGGGTCTTCGAGGCGAGCAGAACCACCCGCGACTTCGGCGTCGGTAGACATGTTTCCTATTCAACAGTTGTAAATTAAAGATATAATGAAAAGAAAAAAGGGGTCTATATTTGGTCGGAATGTTGATTCATTCCCCTTCCAGCAAATTCTGGGTACTCCATATGTCCTAGTTTCTAGCACAAGTCATGCAGAAAATCACGAAAAATGTTGGCATGACCTTTGCTAAAAAAGTGGACATATGGAGCGCCTGAAATTTGTCGAAACAGAAATGAATCAACATTCCGGCAAAACATAGGCCACTCAGATATTTTTCGACAATTGGCACAAGTTCATATAACATCATATGACAAATTTCCAAGACTTAGCAAATTAACCAAGTGTTAAAAACAGCAACATTGTATACGCTATATGCTCCTAAAACATCATCTAGGGCTTTATTTGCTACTGGTTTAAATTTGCTCATTTGCTAAAAAATTGGCCCTAGCTATATTAGCTACTGCCCTAATTAGCTACTATTTTTTATAAATTTTTGCTACTGTTTTTTATAGCTAATTTATATACCTACAAAAACTAATTAGCTACTATTTTTTATAGATTTTAGCTACTGTTTTTTATACCTACAAAAACCAATTTGCTACTGTTTTAGCTGCTGCTTTTTATAAATTTATAGGTATTTTATATACCCTAAACTAAATTTCCCTAGACAAAATTGCCCTAAACTAAATTGCACTAAGCTAAATTTCCTAAAGTAAATTGCCCTAAAAAATTGCACTAAACTATCCTCTCTCTCTCTCTCTCTCTCTCTCTCTCTCTCTGCTACATCTCCTAGCTAGGGTTCATACATCCAAATTAGAGAGAGAGAGAGAGAGAGCAAAGAGCAGAGAGAGAGGAGGGCAGGGGAGAGGAGAGGGAGAGGCTTACGGGACGGTGGAGAGGGCGGCGGAGTCGAGGGCGGGCACGGGGAGAGGGCCGGCGAGGTCGAGGGCGGGCGCAGGGCGTCGAGGGTGGGCGCAGGGCTGGGAGAGGCGGGGCGGCATTGTGGTCGACGACGTGGGCTTGGGAGACGGCCAGCGACGAGGTCGACGGCGTCCAGGGGGCGACGGCCGGCGGTCGAGGGCGAGCACGGCGACGGACGGCGCGAGGGCGACAGCGACGGCGACAGAGTGGGGGGAAGAGGGTGTGGGGAGAGTGGCCAGGGGGAGAATTGAGACTTGGCGGTTGGCCAAATTTGAGGTTAACTCAAAATAGCAGTAGCACTGCTTTACAATCCAGCGCTATAGCTAACTTAGCTATAGCGCTACATTGTAAAGCAGCGCTACTGCTAATGGCACATAGTAGTAGCGCTTTTCTAGAACAAAGCGTTATAGCTATAGTAGCAATAGCGCTGGTTCTCAATCAAGCGCTACTGCTCACTATTCCAATTGTTATTATTTTATTTTTATTATTTTCCTTTTCTAGTTTTTTATTTTCTTTTCTTTTATTAATTTCCTTTTCTTTTCTGTTTACTTTCCTTTTTCTTTTGTACTGCTTTCTCCCTTTTGTTTTTTGTTTTTTTGTTTTTCTCCCGACGATGGCGTCTCCGGCCCTCTTCCCCTGCGCGCATATCACCGGAACCATGCATGTGGTGGTAACATATCAGTTGACCGATAATGGTTACTTAAGTGCGTACACAAAATAGATACGTATATATAGATGTAGGTTTCTGATCAACTGCGTTGACGACGTTTCACATTGAGCTTCTTCCCTTTCTTGTTCGTTCCCGAGTAATTGAGCCCCTCCTTGTGACTTTTCCGGAGCCATGGATTACGATCTTTCTTAGGTAATGTAGTATTGATTCTTCTTTTCACGTATGCTTCATCGTCATCGTCATCTTCCCTCATCGGGTTGCCGTATTGGTCATAGTCTTCCTCGTTGGCTACTCCATCCATTTCGATGATGCTCCTTCTGGACGGGATTGGCCGGGTCGGTTATGAAGAATCATTGTGTCACGTGCTTAGCGTGTACCCATGGCTCATTTTTGGCGATGACGTTAAAGTTCACGGGAGTGCTCTTCGCGGCGGGTATAGACATGGTGGTGAAATACTTGTTTTCTCTTACGACGTCCTTGGCCCATCTGACACGGAAAATCGTCGCATCGTGCATTCCAGCATAGTCAAGCTCCCAGATCTCTTCGACCCTTCCGTAGAATCTCTCAGTTGTGCTGTTGGCGTCAGTCACGTATTGAATTGTCACCCCAGAGTTCTGGTAATCATTGTCCATGTATTTGGCCTCCGTGTAGAACGTGTACCCATTGATATCGTAGGACTGATAGGTCGCGAGCTTGGGTGCGGGGCCATGTGCTAAGGCGTGTACGAGCAAACCGTCCGAACTACCCACTTCCGGGGGATTTTCAAGAACTTGATGTTTAAACCAGCGCAAGAAAGTGGCGTTGTGCTCTACAGTAACTTCGTTGCCCGTCTTGAGCATCCCCTTATCACGGTACTTCTTTGCGATGGTTTTTTGTGATGTGCCACATAATCATCTACCACATCTAGGTGTTGTAGCACTACTAAGTTAGCCCTATCAAAGTCGTTCCGTCTATCCGAGTAGTCCACGTGCAATTCCCTCCGGCCATTGTAGTGACCATCTCCTTTGAGCTTCCCATCGTGCTTCTTGACGGACAAACCAACAACAGGGTCTCCGAAGCTTATATAATTCTCGCAAAAGGATACGCACTCATGCGTTAGATAACCCTGGACGATGCTCCCTTCCGGACGGGACATGTTACGAACGAATCCTTTGATGAACCCATTCATCCTCTCGAACGGCATCATGCTGTGAAGGAATGTCCGACCGAGGTCAATGATGTCATCCATGATGTGGACACACATATGCACCATGACGTCAAAGAATGCGGGCGGGAAGTACATCTCAAGCTCACATAGTATGACAATGATCTCTTCATGTAGCCTTCGGAGCTGCTTCACACTTATGGACTTTCGAGATATAACATCGAAGAAGTTGCAGAGACCAGTAAGCGTGTCACGGACGTGCTTCTCCATTATCCCTCTAATGGCAACTGGGAGTATCTGCTTCATCATCACGTGACAGTCATGAGACTTCATCCCGCTGAACCTTTTCTTCTTGGGGTCTAGAAATATGCTTATCTTCCCACAGTAATGGAACTAAATTTGATTCCCATAAGGCACTTGATGAATTGATCGATCTCCTTCGCACTTAATGTGAAGCAAGAAGGGGGCAATAATTCTCCTCCTTCTTGTTGACTTTTCTGCCCCTTTCACCCTCCTCCGTCTCCGTCTCCGTCTCCGTCTCCTCCATCAAATTTTTACGGTGGAGATCTTTCCTGATCTTCAAATCTTCCAAGTCTTTCCTTCCCTTCGGCCCATCCTTGGTCTTCTCCGGCATGTTCATCAGTGTGCCAAGCAAGCTCTCGAGGACATTCTTCGTGATATGCATTGGATAAAGGCAATGTGGTGTGTCATGATTGGGCCAAGATACTCAACCACCGTAAAATGCAGACCTCGTTTTCCATATCTTCAGCAGCGGCTCCGGTGCCTTTTTGATCTTTCCCGGCGCGGGGCATTGTTCCCAGTTTCTCAACAGCTCATCGATTTCGGCGCCGCTCCTCTTATGTGGAGGTCCTCGAAGCTCAGCCAACCCATTGAATAGATCTCCACGCTTTCTCCACGGGTCATCCTTCTCGAGCCATCTACAATGCCCCATGTACACAATTTTCCTGGACCCACCATCTTTCATTGACGTAAGCTGCTGAGACGTTGTATCATCCATGCACCTCGTGCATCCACACTATCTATGGCACACCTGGCCTGAGGTGTACCCCTAACCGAGATAGTCGTGCACCGTCGTCATCAGCGCGGCTCTCATATGGAAATATTCTCCTTGTCAAGGCCCCATGTCCATGCCGGTGTTTTCTATAATGTGTCTAGCTCCTCTTGCAGAAGCCCCATATACAGGTTAATACTATTTCCCGGTTGTTTCAGCCCTTGAATCAGCATGCTCATGTGTATGTACTTTGTCTTCATGCACTTCCATGGGGGGAGGTTGTACATCCATACAAACACGGGCCCTGTGTTGTGGTTGGTGTTCTGGTTTCCAAACGGATTCATGCCATCGGTACTCGCACCAAGCACGGTGTTCCTTGGATCTTCTGCAGCAAATCCATATACGGCGTTGAATGCTCTCCAGTGGCTACCATCTACGAGGTGTCTCAGCCTCGGATCATCTCCATCGTCGGGCTCCTTCCTCTCTGCATGCCAGCGCATGAGCTTTGCTTCCTTAGGATCTACGAAATACCGCTGCAGACGGGGAGTGATCGGAAACTACCATACAACTTTCTGAGGAGCTTTCGTTCCTGCCTTCTTGTATCGAGAAGCATTGCACACTAGACAATTGGTTTTTCCCGCGTGCTCCCCCCCCCCCCCCCGATAAATGATGCAATTGTTGATGCATGTGTGGTACCTAATGTGCGGCAAATCAAAAGGGCAAACGATTTTCTTGGCCTCCTCGACACTAGTAGGACATGTGTTCCCAAGGGAAGAACTTTATTATGTAGAAACTTCAAATGCTCATCGAGGCTTTTGTCCATCCATTTGTTTTTGGCCTTCGTCTTTAGAAGTTCGAGCGTGAAACTCAAGCGGGTCACCTCGGGATCGCAACCGTCATACAATGGAGTTCTCGAGTCTACTTCAAGTTGCGCCAGCTTGGCCTCCTCTCTAGAGGCAGCTCTCTCGCTAGTCGTACTCTTGCGAAGGAGGTCTCGAACATGAGGGTCCCGTGACGATCAAGATTTAGTAGCATCGAAGACTGCAGCGTGACCGCCGCCTCTTCTCCGCCATGTCCGGACTCTTCTTCACCGTGTCCGGAATCTTCTCCGCCGCCATCGTCATTTCCGGACTCTTCCCCGCCGACATGTCCGGCGCCATCGTCTACTTGTCGATCGGTCATTTCTTCGTCTAGCCCCATGCCGTTATTCCCTGCCATGTGGACGTCCTCATCCTCATCATCTTCTTCACTTATCCACTAAGTATAGCCATCCATGAAACCATTCATTAGCAGGTGCGCCTTCAAAGTGCCACGATCAAAAGGGTCCAAAAGGACTCCTACCTTGGATCTTGCACACGGACATCTAATCCTAGTCCGATTATTTGCATACATGTCCATCACCATGATTGCATGTACCGTTCCACCTTCCATCCACTCACCTTCATGACCGACTGCACGGTATAACAAGCAAAAGGGTTATGAAATAAATAATGCATGCTTCAAAGTCATATATATATAATTTTGGCATGACCTTGCCTAAAAATAGGACATATGAGTTTGCTCGAAATTCATCGAAATGGAAATAAATCAACATTTCGGCAAAACATGAGCAACTCGAGGGCATGTCACTAGCACAAATCTCTCCATATATATATATAAACACTATTCTGATCACGGGATCAGAATAATATTCTGATCACAACCTGAACTGCCTGAGTAACGCGCCTGAACTTCTCTCTATACGAACCCGACCTTCGGGCTATCTTCGCAACTGCCTTTCTACCGCGAAGTTTTTCCGTTAGTCGTGTTCCATGTGATGTAAGTGTAATCTTCATACAATTTTTAGCAACTAAATACTCGTTTTAGATAGGAATCTCGCTCATAGGCGGATTTTGCACTCGGGTCGTGAAGAACTCGCGTTTTTTGCGATTTTACTTCTTGAGTTGTTCGACCTGAACTTCCCCCTGTGCTAGGTTGAACTTCCCACAACATTGCCCAAATAGGGCTTGCTATATACCGTTGGAAAGCTATGGACATGAGTATCATGACCCAAGTTAAATTTTTCGCAAAATGTAAACGGTTTAAGAGCAGTTTTGGAAAAACGTTTTTTTCTTCACACAAAAAACGTGAATCGTAATTTCGATCGCATTTCTAAACCGTTTATCGAAATGAGGCATATAATATGGCGTTGGAAAGCTGCTGCAAAACCGCTCCTTCCACATGTTGAAATTTTTTTCTCATTCCCTATGGTTAAATAGTAATTTGAAAATACGTAAAATTTCGTAAACCGGACAGCTGAGTTCATTTTTTCGATGTCATTTCTAAACGGCTAATCCAATGGAGGCATATGATATGGAGTTGGAAAGCTTATGAAAATGCGCTAATTTCTCATCTTGAAAGTTTTTTTCTAATTTTGAATGGTTTAAGAGTAATTTAGAAAATGGTCCAAGTCCTACCGAGTTCGTATTTTCGAGCTAATTTTTTAACCGTGCGTTCGAATGCAGCAAACGATATGGCGTTGGAAAGCTTGAACAAATGCGAAACTTTTTGGTATGTATTGTTTCTCCCGATTCTTTACGGTTTTAAGTCAGTTTCGAAAATGGCGAAAAACGTATTTTCGCCGTAATTTTTACAAACGTTATCGAAATTGGGCAAATAATATACCGTTGAAAAGCTACGGAAAATGCGAAACTTTTTCATGTTGATGGTTTTCTCTGATTCCTAGCCGTTTTCAAGTAATTCCGAAAACGGCGGGATCATTCGTTCTGCCTCTACCGCAAAACAGATTCTTCGAAAATGCACCGCGTGAAGAACCTGAACTTCTCGGTGCGTGTACCTGAACTTCACTCTGTTTTTTCATGTGCTTTTCTTGCTCGTAGCTCTTCATCCACTGCTCGTAGCTCTCTCCATCCACTCACCGGAATTGACCAAGTGATATATACCAGTGGAAAGCTGATGTGAAAACGCAACTTTCCCGTGTTGATCGTTTTTCATACTCGCGACGATTTTAAAAGTTTTTCATCTCAAATCCATTCACTATAGTAGTTGAACTTCGTTTTGTTTTCACGTTGAACTTCTGCGATGTATTTTCGTTTTTAATTTTCTCATCTATTCGTCAGTGTTACACAAATGATATTGCTTTTGTACAAATCACTCTCACAATAAAAATTTTAACTTTCTCTGACGAAGGACTTGAACTTATAACAATAAAAATTTAGCCTTTGCTTTTTTATTATTTTTAATACAAAATGCACAACATGTAGTACATGAACATCTATCAGTTATCAACCTGAACTTCTCTCGGTTACGTGAAAATATTTGAGTTTTTTTATGAATTTTTAATCTATTTTTCTTAATCATTTTTTTATGAATTTTGGAGCACTCTATTTTTAATAGTTGAACTTCTTGTTATTTTATTTTTGAACTTCTTGTTTCCATTCTTTAATAACGAGAAAAATCTGAGTTTTCTATAATCATCGAACTTCTCCATATTTTTAATATGGACTTCCTCGTTTTATTTCTTTTAGTAACGAAAAAAAACCTACTTTCTGATAGACACCGAGCCGCTACGTTTTTAAATTTGAGCTTCTAGGTTTATTTTAACAGAGAAAATCTTTTTTGTAAAATTGTTTGAGATGCTTTTTTTTTATTACCTTCTTTGGGTTTGTAACAAGCATTGAACTTCTTCGTCTTTTTAGTTTGAACTTCTTATTTTAGATTGTTTTGTAACTTGATCATCTTGGTTTTGTACTAAAAATTGAACTTCTCGGTTATTTAAAATTGTTTAAGCTTTTATTTTTCTATACTTTTAGACACTAGAAACAACATTTTTGTGTGTTTTTGCACAAGTAAATACACAGTGAACCTCCTTTACAAGAATTTTTGAACTTCGTGGACCGAAACACGTGAACTTCTAGCTAAAGTCTTTTTAGACTTTGTCTTTTTATTCTTTTTTTCTTATATGAAACACATTCCATGTAGTAGTTGAATCGCTGGTTGTTTTCACTTTGAACTTCTCCTTTTGCTTTTTTACCCATAATTCCTAAAACATTAATAGTTTTATTCTCCGAAGAAAAAAAATATGGTTTTAGAATCATACAATTTTATTAAAATAGAACTTCTTGCTTTCATTTTTCCTAGAGACGGAAAGGATTTGAGTTTTCTGTATACATCGAACAGCTCCTTTATTTTAATTTGAGCTTCTTCATTTTTATTCTTTAGTTACAAGGAAAACCAAAGATTTTTATAAATATCGAACTTCTCTATTTTCGTAATTTGGACTTCTTCATTTATTTCCTTGTAGTAATGGAAAAATTCCTAGTTTTCTAATAAATATTGAACCGGCCTGTTATTTAAATATGAGCTTCTATAGTTTTTTTTATTAGAAACGGTGAAAATCCTTTTTCTGAATTTTGTACTGCTCGATTTAAAAAAATGAACTTCTTGTTTTCATACTTTAATCAAGAGGAAAATCTGAATTTTTTATATCATCAAAGTGCTCCATTTTTTAGATTTGAACTTCTAGGGTATTTTAACGGATAAAAATCCTAGTTTTTTATAATCTTTGAACTTCTCTGCTTTTTAATATGAACTTTTTGTTTTCTTCTTTGAAAAGAAAAAAAAGATTTTTATGTAAACATCGTACAATTTTTCAAAATAAATTGAGCTTCACACTTTAATTTTGCGGTAAACAAGAATATTTTGAGTTTTTTGTATACTTCAAACTACTCCATTTTTTTAATTTGAAATTCTTGTTTTTGTTTTTAAAATCCCATATTTTGTATAACTATCGAACCATGTGTTATTTTAATTTGAACCTTCCAAAATTCGGTGTGTTAAATTTCGACAAATATAAAGCAGGACAAACAAACTCATTAGCACGACTAGGCGGTGGGCAAAAAATGTTTCGCACGTTATGCACGTACATACACAAGTAGTTGAAATTTTGCCGACATGATTTTGCACATACAAGCATAAATAACCCACAGGAGCAATTCTTTCTTCTTCTTTTTCTAGCTCCAACCATCTTAAAGATGGATCGATTTTATTTATAAAACACTTGAAGACGAACATCTACTTTTGAAAAGAGAAATGGGTATAATGCAAATGCCGTGGAGTTATTCTCCACCACAGACGTTCTTTTATCCTCTCACTGCCGCAGATGTTCTCTGCTCTTAATATGGTTGCTTTTGCAGTCTTAGTAAAAAAATTAGATCATCAGAGGAGTTTCGCCCCGGGTTCCATTTCACGTAAAATCAAACCAACAGTTCGCATAACCACGCACTCTGCATCTAGCATGTTCAGGAAGTACGAGAGATAAAAACGAAAAGGGCCTATGGCCTAACACATGTTCATCCTTTTTTTTGCATACTAACGACTCAAATCGCGCCCATAGAGTGTAAGGGTGCGTTTGGTTGCTAGGCTATCCCACCCTAGGACAGGGATAGCCATTTTTTTCTGGATGCCAGTCGTTTGGTTCATGGACGAGCAAGGATAAGGCTAGCCAGATGCTGGGAATATTCCTTCAAAAAGAGGCTCCGCCTGTCCGCGAAAATCTCACGGACCTGGGTATCCCGCGCGCGCCAGACGCGAAGGCAACCGCGAACCGTTTTTTGCGACCCCTTTTCTCGTTCAGCTCTCCCCCAACCCTATCCCCTCCCCATTCCATCTCTGTTCCCTCCTATGGAGGCGGCGGCGGCAAAAATCGAAGCACGGCTACACAGGTGATTGCGCAGTGGAATGGATCTCCTCTTCCGTATATTCTAATTGTCGTGCCCTATCTCCTTCGTCTGTCATGTCTTCCTGCAGATGGAGGTGGATCTCTCTGGCTGGGTGTGCTGCGCGCACTGCGCGCTGGCCGGGCGTGTGGGATGTGCGCTTGGCGGGCGTGCCGGACGGGCGTGTGGGCTGCGCGCTTGGCGTGATTCCGGTGTGCCTGCTGCGCTCGCTGTACGCTGGGCGTGCTTGCCGGTCGGGCGTGTGAGCTGCCTTTGCCGTTCTTGCGTGTGTGTGCGTGTGGTGTACTAATGTGTGCGTGATGTACTATGGTTCTTCCATTGATTATCTCCCATAGTGATCTTTTGATTAATTCCTGCAGTAGCTGAAAGGGGAAAAGGACAGGAACTCAGGATATATTCATCCTTGAAACCAAACAAAATATGGGATAACCTCACCCATCAACCAAACAGAAAAAATGGCTATCCCTAGCCAGCTGGATAGGGATACCCATAACCACCCTAGTATCTCCCTGTAACCAAACACATCCTAAAGGATGAAAAAAAAGAAAGTTAGCTACCACGGGGGAGCTCATTCCGCGGCTCTTTGACGAGTTGGCCCTGGGAAAATTTCAGTTGTTCGTCAAGTAGCTGGCCGTTTCAGCGTTGTACGTTCTCGTTTGACTAGACTATAAACTGAACCCAACATGTATATCTTCTGAGTTCTGCCCGCTGCCATTGCCTATCCCCAATTCTCTGTTTTTTTGTACTCTGCTTTCTTGCTTGCCTACCGCTGTGGCAAACGGGTAGAAGTTCAGATTCAGTTAGAAGTTCAGAATCAGTGGTATACTTATCTTTATCTGTGGGTGTCGGTAGTAGCATAAATTTTCAGCCAACTCTGTTGGTTCTTCAAAACACAAACAACCGAGCTGATGAGGCTGGGTAGGTTGAACTGAATTGAAGTGACTAGAGGTGGAGGCAGCGCGGGGCATTGCGAAGCCAAACGCACCGCAACGACACCGTCGACCCTCAAGAGCTACAGCGATGCAGCACTGGACCTGTACCAGTAGTTTGACAAGTTTAGAGAAGTAAATTCGTAATCCATCAGTGCCCGGACGTAAGTAGTATGATATCCCAAACCTGGGCGCCGAGTTGAACGTGACGAGCGTGACGGCGGAGGCCGGCGGCAGGCGTCCATGGCACCGGTCAGCGGCTGGGCGCAGGGACGCCGTCCTGAGATGGGTCAGCTCGTGGCGTCGAAGCAACAACAGGTGACGATGGCGAGGAAGGAGAGGAAGTTGCAGATCACCGCCCTTCGACGGCACTTACCGGCTACGGTGAACTTCCCAGGCCCGAGGGGTGAACCTCTCCAGATCGCTATGCGGGATGGGTCGCCGGAGACGGAGTGGTGGTGGCGCGCCTAGGTGGAGGTGGGATGGGGGCGGCGCCCGCAGCGGCCGGAACGCCCCGTGTGCTGCTGCGGTGGGGCCCGTCGGGAGGGGCTGTGCGTCGGCACGCCGGAGGAGGCGAAGGAGCTGGGAGGAGGTGGGGGCGGCGTCGCGCCGGAGTAGGTGGTGACGGCGGTGCGCCGGAGGAGGCGCGGGGGGGCCTTGGCAGGCAGCGGCGGGCATAGGGGGTGTGGTGGTCGACGTGCTGGTGGAGGCGGATGGCAGTCGCGGCGAGCGACAGCGTTTGTGGAGGCACATGGGGCTGCGCATCCGCGGGATGAGGTAGGTGGCGGCGCCACGGGAGGAGGCAGGCGGCGGGGCCACGGGAGGAGGCCGGCGGCGCATCCGCGGGAAGAGGCAGGCGGCGGGGCCACGGGGCCACGGGAGGAGGCTGTCGGTGGGGGGCGTAGGAGGAGGACGGGGGGAGTACAGGAAGTTCGTGGGTGGAATGTTAGGCCGTTCGAGAACGTGGTAATGGGCCGGTCTGGCGCTACCCTTAGATCTCAGGAACACCTGTTCGGCCCTATATAGGGCCATCGTGATCCAAATAACTATTCGATTCTGGAATTAAAATAATGTCATTATATATATAACTATTCGGTTCTATATAGGGTAACGCTATTCTAAGCGTGAGTGTAGAATAGCTTATTCTACACTTCTAGTAACACTATGTACAAAATCTAGTAAAACGGTGTATAAAATATAGTAATTCTAAAAATATTTTTTTATCATCTAAGTTTGTAATTTACTACATTTTTACAAAAATTATTATATTTTACATAGTGTTTACTGTATTTTGTACATGCCGTTACTGGGATGCAGAATAAGCTATTGTACACTCATGATTAAAATAGCGTTACCTTATATATATATATATATATATATATATATATATATATATATGATACATGTGGGGTAACTACCACCAGGTGGTAGGATGGATTTTCCTATATATATATATATAGGAAAATCCATCCTACCACCTGATGTAGTTACCCCACATGTCTCATATACTACCATGTGGTACTATATATACTATTTTATTATTTTAAATATGTTCATATAATATATCTAAGATATTTCAAAGCAAGTTACATGAAAAATTGCATATGATCCCATAGTTTTTTTATATTTGTGAAATACGTACATATTTGTGCGTAAAAAAGAGCATACTAAAAAAATGGTACATACTACCTAAAAACTAGTATACATACTACCTAATCATTATCATATACTACATACTACACGTACATACTCTCGGTTTCGACAGATACTACATACAACATACAAAACGCAAGTGGTGATAACTACCACTGCTTGTAGGAAACATTTGTCCTATATATATATATATATATATATATATATATATATATATATATATATATATATATATATATATATATAACTGAGCGTCTTGGCGTAAAAGGCTAATCCTGCGCTCCGCTCGACGTGAAGTCTGTTGCGCGCGTCGCTTGGTTGGACAATCCCAGTAAAAACCATGCCAAACATCGTAAGGGAATTAAAACAGTTACGGCTGGCACAGACCACCCCTCCGCCTCGCATATGGGTGCTCGTAAAAAAATCAGTCTTTCTAGTAATCAGGTTACTAGCTTTCACGCACCACTCATCCATCCTTTACTACTGGTAATATTTAATGGTTCTGGTAATCTTGTTACGAGGCTACCACGTACTCTTGTAGTATATGTTGTCTATAGTAATCTCATTACCCGCTGGCAGACATCACTCCTTAGCACTTTAATCTCTATGGTAATGTAGTTACTAGGTTGTGCCACATAATACTGTATAAGTAATCTTCAAAAGGCATTTACGTATCAAAAATAGTAATATTGTCAGGGTGTACCATGCACCACTTAGCCTTGTAATTGGTCTGGTAACCTATTTACTAGGCTACTACGTACAAAGGTAATGAGCAAATCTAGTTTTACTACTAGTTAGTCCTTATTACTCAGCTGGTCAATCCTATAGTAAAAAAATCCACTACGATTACCCTAGATAGATGGTTCATTACGGTTGGTTTGCTAGCCTACAGGTGTGCCGCTCAACCAATCAAGCGGGTGGACATGCTAATGATCGATGGTAAAATCGCATGCCAGAAGAAGTAACAACATTTAATTGATTACTAGATGCCACACACAGTTCTTGAAAGTATAGTAATGAAATTGAATGCGTTACCATAAGCCTTCCAAATCAGCCAACCGGCTTTTATTTCTTAGATGTGGTCGTTAACTAAGTAAGGCACATAGTAATGCTTCAATGAAAACTATTGTCAGAACGTTGCATCTAGTAATGCTTGAGAACAAAATCAACATAGTAAAATAATTTACTAATACAATATTATTTTACAATAAGAGCACGACAATTTCCTAATCAATGAAACAGAGAATCTGAGTGGTAATCGGTTTACTATGTTGTACCACTTGTGTCCAGATATTTACGATCAAACCAGATCGTGGTGCCTGCAGGTGGGTTTGGTCTCTCAGCCGTCTAAGGATTAGACATGTCGACAGTTAGGAGCGCTTAGAGAGGGTGCGGTGCGTAGAATAAGGTGACGAATAGTCATATATATATATATATATATATATATATATATATATATATATATATATATATATATATATATATATATATATATATATATATATAGTGATGCTATTCATCACCCAGGGTGCAGAATAACTTATTTTTCATCCGAGGTAATCTTACGATCATTTCATAATTAAATTACGTTTGGAATTCAAATAGTTACATTCCTATTCATTCACTACGTAATATTTGACATAAGAAAATAAAAATATAGGTCATAAGACAAGAAAATTTGCAGTTTATGTGTATTTTACACTATGTTTTTACGTTTGTAATTTTACATAACATAAAATATTTTTTTCTGACGATTATATATTTTCTTATGGTCTCTTTTTATGTCGAAAATAAGGCAAAACTTACGAAACGTAAAATTACGGTGTATTGATGGTAAAATAGAGGGGTAAGAATAACTATTCCTCACCCAGGGTGATTTAATAGACAATCCCTATATATATATATATATATATATATATATATATATATATATATATATATATATATATATATATATATATATATATATATATATATATATATATATATATACCCAAAAGCAACAGGAATCCCTTTCTCCTCCTATAAGGAAATCTCGTCGTTTCACTCTTCTTCAAGTACCATCGGATTAGTCAACTCAAACGCTGAGAGATTACTATAGAACCAAGGCGGCTTTGAGGCTGGCTCCACTCTCCAAATAGAGCAGTTACTTCGTTGACGACAAGAACCCCATTTCCACTAGCCAAAGAGCAATTCATTTCTTCGACTCGATGCCTCCTCATTTGCTCCCATTCCCATATTAATAAAAGAATTAGGAAATGCGAGGGAAAAGAATGCCAAAAGCATTTAGAGATTTGACTGGGATTCGCTTAAGCTCAGGATGGCGAGGGATTGCTATAACTATTTTGAGAAGCATTAATGAGATCTCTTTTTTCACAAAGTGATATGGAAAATCATGCGGAAGAACCTATATGTAAAAATAATTCAAGATTCCCATCATACATTACCAAACTTCCAAATAAGAATAAGCTAAAAATGGATAAATACCTTAAGGAACTGGAAGCAGACCCTGATTATAAAGGGCAACCTCCTAAACCATCAGTATTCCTTGTAGGTGACATTGAAACCATTCCTTGTTGGATCGGAACTATGTTCCATGAGATAATAGAATCCAAAATCTTCCCCGCCACCACGCTTATGCAGCCGCCTTTATGACTGTCAATTCAGACAAGAAACTCTCAAAGATTTATATTAATCATTATAGTTCCCACGAATACATAAATACGCACCCATCATTTTATGATCAAGTGATTGTGTACTCCAAGCATTCATAAATGGAATACTTTCTGTTGTAAGCAAACAAAGAAAGTCACTAATTATTTACTTTCATAACATGAGTCGATTCGATGGTATTCTCGATGACCCAACATCTTAGTAAGTTTCACCCCGACTTGAAAGTGGATACTGTAATGCGAAATGGTATTATGTACGAGGTTGCTGTTTCTAGACGTGTTCAGGACGGTAGGAATAAATCACGTCTCCTTTTCAAAATGCGGTGTTCGTTGTTGATTCTCCCTGATTCGTTAGCAAACTTAGCTAAACAATTGTGTTAGGAATAAGAAAGCGATGTCGGCGGAAGAAATACGAAGAAACCTATCACACTTTTGTAGTATAGACGCGGTGCACCTGATTTTATAGGCATCGGAATGGGTTTATCTTGGAAGATCTTGACTTCTCCGTGCCTTCTGCCTCCGACACATCATATCTCCTATGCCGACCTCGTACTTTTGATCACTTCTTCCTTACG
Organism: Aegilops bicornis; assembly: GCA_021605145.1. Classification (NCBI taxonomy): domain Eukaryota; kingdom Viridiplantae; phylum Streptophyta; class Magnoliopsida; order Poales; family Poaceae; genus Aegilops; species Aegilops bicornis. Next base: position 771,678,138 of record CM038671.1, on the reverse strand, counting down.
AATTGTATCCATTACTTAATTGTGTCTATTTAAGCTTTTTCTCGATTGATATTCATTTTTCATCTATCTCATGAAATTTCCCTTCTATTAGCGATAAAGACCAATTGACGAAGTCAGCAGGAAGTCCGTCGGATGACGGTATGGATCAAAGGAATCCTCCTATCTTCGATCAACACCCTTTTACTGGGATTTCACATTCCTATTCCGATTGGCGTAAGCCTTTCTTTCTGTTTGTGCCGCCCTATGGCGATTTCTTACTCAACGTTTGCACTTTCTTACCAACTCTTGTACAAGTTAGGTTCAGCGTTGTTCGACGATTAAGATTTCTCTGTTTGACGGTTTTTACCTTCAACAACCTTTGTTGCATCACTTCTCGATAGCTTTAGTGCTCGGAGAGTAAGCATAGCATATTGTCAGCTAGTTATTTATTGATAGCAAACAGCTAGTAGGTCAAGCCGAGCCTTCACTCACTCAGCTTGGGTCAGCACCGTATCTCTAATTGGCGGAGACGAACTCCAATCCACCCACTTCATTTGTTTCCCAAGGAGGGTCATCACGAGTCCGCTCTCCCCAAGGTAGTTAAAAGGCGTGAAAGGTACGCATTCCCCTGCACCAATGTACCAAGCACTTTACCTTTAATCACTAGATGGGCTCGAGCTGTGGTCCTATTTTCGTTCTCCATGACTTCAAAGCTGCTTCTCTTTATCAATTCGGACAGTTCTATAAACATTGGTACCAGGGGTTCTATGACCAAAAATCTTATATTTTTGTTTCTCCCGGCGTTACGTGTTATTATCGCTGTCTAAATGCGATGACCGCCGCCAAGTATCCAAAGTGCCCATAGTCGAAGAACTCACGGATGTCCGGTGCCTCATGGTTTTCTAAACCCGATCTCAGAGTTGGTTATCACCAGATTCGTATGGCAGCTGGCGATGAATTCAAAACAGCCTTCCGGACTCTGGAAGGGCACTACGAGTACAAGGTCATGTCCTTCGGCCTCAAGGAGCACCAGCCACCTTCTTGGGAGCCATGAACGCCACTCTCAAACAAACCCTTCTGCGCCAAATGCGCCTCGGTGTTATTTGACGACATTTTAGTCTACAAAGGCCTCTCTTGAAGATCACACAATCCACTTGCAATCAGTGCTTGAGTTGTTAAGAAGGGATCAATGGCAAGTCAAACGCTCAAAGTGCTCTTTTCGCTCAACGCCGCTATCCTATTTGGGCCATACTATCAGCCAGCATGGGGTTGCCATCGAAACCCACAAAATGAAGAACATTGCCAACTGGTCTTCTCCGCAATCGACCAAAGAAGTCCGCAGCTTCTTAGGTTTGGCCGGCTATTACAGTAACCGTTCGCCATTTCGGCATCATTGCAAAGCCACCGACACATCTCCGTAAGAAACATGGGGAGATCCTGAGCTTTGAGGCAACTAAAGAAACAGGATGCTTTTCAGCTTATATTTAAGAACGAAGAGGAAGACAAAGCAACCCTAGGATTTCTCTGCTCCCGAAGGCTTAATACAAAAAGCTCGACATAAACCCAAGGACGGGCAACCGCTGCTAAACCAGGATCTCCATCTCTTTGAATAAAAGCCATCCTTTCCATCGACCAGCCCTACGAGCATCTTCGGTACTATAATGAAGGACGTTGACACTATCCCATTCTACGTAGCGGGGTAATTCCGAAACATCCTATCTAAAAATCATTTAGAGATAAGTTTCTATAGAAAGATAAGCGGGTGTACAAATGCACTTTCTTATGATACTATGATACTCAGATACCACTCATTGGATGGGACCGTGGACCATTGATCGATAAAAAGTAGTAAATAAGCCCTTTTCTCATGATGCGAGAGATTGCACAACCTTGCCTTGAACGCTTGAAGTTCTAAATAAATCAAGAGGAAGGCCAATTGTATCATGTCAAGAATGGTACTCTCCTGGGCTATAGACTGTCACTTGCTTCAAGGTATCTTGCTTGTGAAAGCCGAACAAAGAAGAAAAGAACGAAATGGCGGTTCATCAGTAGTCAAAGGTGCAGACTTCATTCTTTGTTTCATTCATCCTCTACCATTACGTTTTGCTTTTTAGGACTACCTAAAGGAAAGGAATAGAATGATCCATAGTCGTACCTACTTGAGGGCACCGAATGCATACAACTTACGTCAACTTTATATATATATAATTATTGATTCCATTCACACCCTTTGGGAACAGGAAGCGGAGAACTTGTTGCTTTCTTACATTTTTTTTGTAGCTGAGGACAACTTAGATTGAAATGATTGACTTGATCTAGGTACGTGGTCCAAACGGATAGGTAGAATTACCTAGAGGGAGCCCAAGTTCCAGCATAAAAGGAAGAAGTTGGGTCCATGTGGTTCGCCTTTTCGAATGCAGCAGTGTTTTTGGCTTGGGCCATACCAGCTAGCTAGCTACTTACTTGTGTGGGAGTCCTATAAAGAAAAGCCCGAGTTATAGACTGACTAAAGAAATCCACCTAAGCCGTAAGTTTTTGTTACACCGGCACACACCTTGCAAACTAGAAAATCTGATTCTAGTAGAAAGTGGACTAAGTCTTAAGAGAGATAAGCGGTCTTTATACTTCGGCCCTACTTGAATTCATCGGTGGCCGATGCATTGTAAGCAATTCCGGTCCAATTTCTTTGAGGTGGCGTAGTCAGCCCTACCTAAGTATTGAACAAAACCAACCATTTGTATAATATTATCCTATCTTGCATATTAATTAAGACCACTTATTAGATCAAGGTTGGCATACATAGCATAGGAAGGTGGAGATCTGAAGTAATCTATATGTCCCTCACCACCATCCATTTCTCTGGATATGAAGTTTACAACATCAAAAAATGACCCTTTTCATAATGAAATCCATTACATGCCATCCAAAGAACTCGATCTGGATTACCAGCTTTGGGGTGGAAGGACGGATCGATCGACCAAGCAACAACGATCCCTTTATGATGGTCAAGTCACGAAGGTCCCGATCGGATTGCCGATCTGCCGGTGTTGTTTGACTGATTTTTTCATCTCAAAACCATTGATGCCGACACATCCTTTGCTCAAGTGATTTTCCTGCATGGTTCTAGGAACCAAAAGAAGACTTTGGGTAGGTCAACGATAGATTCTATGTCTATAATGGAACGTAGGTTCTTTTTAGGAGGAAAGCTTAGAAGGATTCTTTTCAGAGCGTAAGAACCATCGAAGAGCATGGGATTGGTATTGCTTGCAGGGACTTTAAAGTGAGAGCTTGATCACTAAACTCCCTGCCGCTTTCGATCATTCCTGCTAAAGCAGTTGGCAATGACTCATTGGAAACTTCTATTGGATCCGGGAGAAGAAGAAATCCAATCAATGGGTAGGTAGTCAATTTACGGCGAAAGCACAAACCTTTTCTCTTACTTAAGGCGATAAAATCCATTCATTTCGATAATAATCTGTTTGAGATGTGTTTTACCGAGAAGGTATATGGTTTACGGTTCTAAGCCATTGAGTTCGTGTTTTGGTAGTTGTTGTTTTGAAGGATGGCGGATCCAGAGTTGAAGGATAGCGAGGCATACCAACGCCATGCCAACAAGAGGAACCATCCGGACTTAAAACAATTGACCTACCCCGCCACTTCTTCCTCTAAGTCAAGTTGATAGATTTCTGTACTAGTTTTCAAGTGCCATCTCCAGTCTAAGCGGTTTAGTTCGGTGATTGTATCGAACAAAGCCCCCTCCCGGGGCAGTGCACGATCTCTCTTCCAAAGTGTGATCATCTTCTCCAGTCTCCCGTTTCCACCTATTTAAAATGGTCACCATGCGGCATCAATGGAATTTGAATTCTAAAATAAAGTAGACTTCGTGAAGGAACCTATTCTCTGGTATCTGCTTCGCCATCTCATCTGGTTTCGCCTTCTTTGTGAGCAGCTCCTAACTCGCTCGACGGGTATGATCGCCATCATTGATAGGTCGATCGGAAAAAGAATAAGTTCCAGGATCGAATGTAAAGAAAGTACTCTAACACTTTCTTCGCCATTCTTTTCTATGAGGAGCTCTATTTTGCTAATACAAATGTAATGCTACCTCCCTACGGCGATTCATAACTAGAAGAACTTCGTTGGCACAACCGGACCTTATTAAAGGCCTCGGCCGTCTGATCGATCAAAGATCTTATCTTGGAGTTCTAGTATGGGTCGTCGGCCCTTTATCCTCCTCGATGAGGTGCAAACCCTGGTTCTGTAAATGATTATAACTGCCTTGGAGCTAGATAAGCAAACCTTCTTCTGCTTGAGTATGATGGATGTTACACCCATCGCCAGATACAAGCAAAAGCTTTCCAGCTAAGCTAGGAGTCGAACGAACTCATGAAGCTATCCTTCTTCTTGGATCTCAAGATTCAAATGGAATTTTATCACCCCGGATTTTGGCTTGAATTTCCACTTTATACTTGAGTTAAGCAAGGCACCAAAGACATGGGAGAGAAGATAGCCCCTCGGGATCGCTTACTAGCCGGCCTGCTTGATTTATTTATGAGGTATCCAGATGGCACTGCACCGGCGAGGAAAGGGAAGCTGATGAGAGGTAAGGGAAAAGTCCATTTAATGAATAGGTTCACTACAGACTGTACTATCTCTAGACCCCCTCTCTATACTCCCTCATAATATATGGATCCCCCGGATAATATTGATCCTCCAACAACTGACATATCTTATCTAAACTCCGGAAACCTGGGCATGGCTTTTTCGAACTTAGTTGATTTCGCAAGAAGCAACTTGAAAAGCACAAAGACTACATCTAAACAAACCTTACGTCTTCGCTCGCTCATTCTTGCTTATCTCACCCTATTTCCTTACTTTAGCTTAGAAGTAGGCATATGGGAAGTTACACAAAGATGACTTATCGGTTGGCCTAAGCTTACTCGATTCCATTCTTTCCAATATCATATACGCCTAGTGAAATGCATCTATCTCCTCTCCTCCCTTCTTTCTTTTTATCCATTTTATATACCTAGTCGAAGACTACTTCAGATTATAGGGCGGGCTTTTCTACCCGTTGACCGGGACCGATCACTGTGTTTGACCGCTCTTGGTATTCAGACCTTGGACTTTTTCGCTAGGAGCTGATCCATTCTTTAAGAGCTCTATACATAAAGAGAAGGCGTATTCACTTAAAGGACTGTGAAATGTACCCTATGCCCCGAAAAGTCTAGGCACCTAAATAAAGTAAAGATGGGATCCCTGACCAATAGATTAAGCTATCCAATGAGTTAGGAACCTTTTTTCTTCCCCTTCTCTTCTCCGCTTTGCTCATTACTCCTTTTGCGGATGGTTGGTCACCACTCTTAGGCTTTTTGTTCTCTCGCTTGTGGTGGGTCTCCAATCTTGATCCGGTGCTGACTTAATAGGAAACCTACCCGGAAAATGCCCCTTTTCCGGTCCGGTTAACAAAGCCTGTAAACCAAGAGCGGAACGAAGAGCTAAAACGTCACCTTTACCCTTATCCTATTTCTTTCTTACTTGTAAACCAGACCGCGTCATTCCTTTTTTCTTTCTTTGGTAAGGAAGGGACGGCTATTCCACAGGTTGATCTTGATAAAATGTGCAGCGGTAAGCAACTAATAATCTCGATGCAGACTGCCGTTCCCATAGGTTCCTCCTCCAAAACCTTCTTAGGCGAAAAAGACTGGAAGGGCTTATTCCCACCGCTGATTATCGAGAACCTTCTACCGAAAGATTTCCTTCTATGCCTAGTGGTTTTGAATTGGAAATGGGAAAGGCGGAGAGAATTTACTCAAATTCCACTATGTTATGTATACAATGATCGGTCTCGTTACGGATCTCTTTCCTTGCGCCCTAGTCCATTCCATCTATCTTGACTGCAACTTGGATTCTTTCTTGATCGCTATTTGGATTGGTAGTCCGTCAAATCTCTAAGCAGGTGGCTAGAAAACCTTCCTAATAGGAGGAATATCGATAGTTTCTCATCGGGAATGGAATTCCGTTTCCAATCTGGTCACACATGACTCTTGCCCTAAAGCAATTTCTTGATTAGGAGCAGTGGGTGGCCCATAGAAAGGAATGCCTGCCTATCCATAGCCGGGCAAATTGCTGCATATTCAAGTCACCCAATTCTCTTCTCTTGCACTATGTCTATTGGAATGGACCCTTGATTCTCCAGCAGATCCTCCTGGTATGGAAGGATATCATCCACAAAATAGATTGCGGAAAATGCCATCCAAGTTCGCAAAGGAGCGGTCTTCCTAATCTCTCTTTTGTTTGTGGGAATCTCTAGTGAGACCTGTGATAGAAGGGGTAAAGGTGAATTTCAGTCCTCTTTCTCTCGGAAATATACGCCACATGCCGTTGATCGATCTCTCTCAAGCTAGGTATCGGTGAAGTCCGTCATTGAATTGAAGTGGTAGAGTGGTAAGTGGGCGTCACGGTCTATGGATTTCCTATCGGTGGCATTAGTTCCTTCTCTAGATAGATGGCTATTGAGCTTCTCATTCGTGAGAGTCATGCGCTGGATCAAGGGCTCTCTCATCTCCTATTTGGAAATGTATAGGTTACGTATGTAAGTGGCCGATTGCCCGCGGGTAAAGGCTGATCATCAAAAGTCATCTAATCCATCTAAGTGCCGGTATTGCCCGGTGCTTGACTGGAGTTGTCATGATACCCGGATACTCACCTCACTATACGCCAATTCAGGGAAAGGTCATCTTTGGGAAGCTTCCTTGAAAGATAGTCTCAACACTCTCGATGAGAAACGAGAACCCAGCCAACGAAGGTTTATGCATATATTGGTCCGCATCCGGAGGAAGTCAAGGTTTCAGATGTGCTCATCCTCGCTTGCCGATATGCAAATCGATTGGAATTGGCAAATCATAGAGTTTGTCGTGACAAGAGCTGTTTTGGCCATGGTGATCCTCCTCTCAATACCCATTCCTGCGAATTCCCAATCCAATTATATTAGTATAATGTGTAGAAGAAAAGGGAATCCATGAGAAAGCCCATATTGTTCGTGGCAATGGAACATTCCTTTCCACTTTTTGAATGGAGATCACCGACGAGCACTCTTGCGCAAATCCAGAGTAAAGGTAGGAGCTATGAAGCTGTCCCGGTAGGAAAGGATCCCTTTGAGTTCATATTGCTGCAGGAGAAAGAGAAGGGCACAGAGCTTCTATATACCACTGGATTCCACCAGATCGTTTCGTGGAAAACACGGCACCCTATCCCTTCCACGACGGGAACCTGGATACCATAGCATAGGAACCTCGAAAATACGTGTTATAGGTTGGTTGTATACACACTCATCCTTTAAGAAGATAAGAGAGCCCCGCGGACATTTCCTTCCTCGAAACCTGGAAACCGACATCGCCTCGATTCTGCTTCCGTCTATCATGTCCAATCTTACTTTCGTGCCGATGAAGGGCAGTCCGGAAGGTGGAGTTAGCACCGGCCTATTCTTAGAAGAATAAGTAGGAGTAGGAGCACTCTTCTTCCTCAAGCGTAGCCGTATTAGTTGGATCCGCATCCTTTCGACCGAGATACCCTAGCATTACCGGCTTCCCGGCATCTTGGCAAGTTTACTTGACTCACCCATTCTTGAGCCTCGCCACTACTTTGTTTGATTTCCTTGTCACTGTAGTAAGCAAGCGGCACCTATTGATCTACTTCCCTCTAGCATCACTCATCCTTACGGCACTAGTCCATCCATCCCTCGACCAAGAGAGTCTTCCTCCTCACGGAACTAGGGTTTGGTTTCATAGACAAGACTTTCGAGCGCTGACGCTGCGCACATCCTCTTGCTTGGTATCTTTTCTAGTGTACATCACATTCATTTTCCTTTCCATGAATTTTCCTTTCATGTAGATATGATAATCTTCGTGGCATCAACCTCATATAGGAGCTGCCAGAGTACTTTCGCGGGATTTTAAAGCGGGCAAACTTATGATGCGAGTCTAGTTAGAATAGAACCAGTGCACTCTGAAATCCGAACCAACCAATACGCTTCGCTTTCCTCTGCTCGTATAGACTCCGTTCGTGTTAGGACATCCATAGCCAATAGTAATAGTAGCTAGTAGCTTCGCCCCCCTTGCCCCGGAAAGGTTCTCATTCCTCACTGGATCTAGTTGACTTGCTGCTACAGCAATCAATCTATCTATATGTTCCGGACGGAAGAGAGAGTTTCCTACATTCCCATTCCCATGAATTGAACATCGGGTACCAACGATCTGGAATCCCGTCTTTGAAACCTACAGATATGCACCTGTGCGGACCAACCCGCAATCCTCCTATCTATTCTTTCTATCTGGACTAGCGCTTCCCATCGGAGCTTACTACTTGACTAGAGCACTTGAACTTGTTAGTTTCATTAGTCAGTTTCCTAGCATAGCAAAGTGAGTTTCCCATCAACGGATTATCATCCTGTTGTTTCCATGAACATCGGTACATATATGAACCCGCCAACGGAGCGGAACATATGATATGAACCAAGTAGATTCGTCTTTTTGCTCGTAACGTTAGTAGTTACTCGCTCATTAGTAGTGAACTATGATCATTTGTGAGGAGTATGTTTTCAACTCTATGTATGTCAATTCGAGAGTAGAGCGATCTATGTCAACCAAGAGCGTAACTCTCTCTATTTCCGCAGCTTTCTTTCAATCAAGAAGAAGATTATTTCAGATTTTATCACTATCCGGACTGCTATCTACTATCTACCTATCTAACTACCGGGCTCGTTGTGAGGCGGACCCAACCCTCCTCTTCACTCCACTTGCTTCAACAGAAATGGATCCATCATCTGCTACCCATGAGTAATAACGTTACGAATCTACCACCGATCCCGAGGGCAAGTATGAAAAAGAGAGTCAAGCAAGGTTGGATTCAGATGTTCCATTTGAGTAAGCCTCCGATGCCCTGCGCACATAGCTTCTTGCATGCCCGATGGCAGGACAGATCTCCCAACACTGGAGTATATTCCCGCCCCGTAGCTTAGCTTAAGATCTTCGTATTTCAAGTCCACCGGCATGGGACCTGACCTTGGGAATAAGCCCCGCCTGTCCTCTAAGATATGAGATCCACCCACACCCAAACCTCGAAAAGCGGCAGGCTCTAGTCGAACTCCATACCGTAAGAGAAGAGAACCCTTTCCGTTGGAAGAAAGAGAAAAGGGGCCGGGCTATGCACTTCAAGAGGACCAACCCAAGAAGCACTCAATAAACTATTATATATAGTCCTGAGAAGGCCACCAGATCAAGCTAGCAGGAATGGGTACTACAGCACCAAGAAAGATCGATGGAAAGGGATATGAAACTATTTTAGATGCACGCTCTAGCTCTAAAGCAAGCTTATACGCACTCATAAAGGTGCCGTCTAGTGCCGTGAAGATAAACCGATTCTCGACCATCCCTCGAGATAGCCTTTGATTCTCTTTAAGGATCCGGGAGCCATATAAGGATGAGTTAGCCGTGGGATATGATTCCTTCTTGGGAAGGGAATAAGGGATCGAGAATGATGCTGCAAACAAGATAAGGGATTCACCAAGGCAGTATTACTATGGAAATGGTATAGAGCTAGCCCAGAAAAGAGAATCCATGGCATGGCTATTCACTCAATCAAAAGAGAAGGTCATAATCTGGAAACTATTCCAACACAGAAGGGTTCTACGCTAGGAATCACTAAACTAGACGAGCACTTCTCAAGTGCCGCCTAGGAAACCGTCTGCATCAGTAAACCAACCTTGTCCCCACCCGTAGAGAACTTTTAGTAGATGGAAGCGAGCTCCCTAGTCCTGGCACCTCGATGCATCAGTCTCAAGAGTTGTACACCTTACAAGTGCTTCACGCCACAATCTCTCACTTTCTCGCTTCCTCCATCTGTCTCCATCATATAATCGATCTCACCTCTCATGTCTGAGTGAAAAACCCATATTTGTTAGTATATATCAAGGCCGAGAGGACACGTTCCTCTCATGTCGAGATTAGTATTAGGGACCCTTAGTATTATTAACCGGTTACTATACGTACATGCAGTGAGACAATCAATCTATGCTCTCATTCACATTTCATTCTAGCACAGACGACTCCAGCCCTATCAATCCATAGAAGCAAAAGGACCCTAGAAGCAAATGGAGTAAGTCCGATGGAACACTCGGATTGGAAAAGATAATTATACTTATAGGCATGGATGAAAAAAAGCTTGGAAACAAGTTCAAATCGAACTCAAAAGCAACTAGGCAATCCAACTTCCATTGAAGCAGCTTCCCTGGAACTAGCTGCCATTGTATCGGTTGGTGCCATTTCTTCTCTTGGAGGCAGGGCAATAGATTAAGATTAGGCGGTAAGCAAAGGAACTGTAGGGCTTAGGGCTGCGGGTGAGCGCAACTTCAATAGGTCGAGGGAGGAAGAGAAGAAAAGCAGCTATTTCACCGTGTCGTAATAACCACTGTTTTCGGGTTTGAAGGCATAAGCGCAGCAGATCTTCTTTCATTTAAGAAGAAGCCACCGTAAAGAAGAGGAAACAAGGCGTTTAAGGGACACCGACTCCCATTATTTTCTCCAGCCTGCTTTGGCTAAATCGACGGAGGCTTAGCTTATTATGTTTCTAGGCGTTTAGCTAGCTTAGAGAATAAAGAAATCTATCTCTAAAGGGGAGCGGTGCGACTATTTTAGGTTAGAGGAAGGTTGAAGAGAGAATAGCTAAAATAGCCGGTCGGGTAGGCAAGTGCGGGTGGCTGTGGTCAAAGTGAATATGTCTTGTTTCGGTTAGCGTTTTCGGCTCTCCGCACCAAGTAAACTCTTTCTATTGCGGGGCCTATGGAGTTTGGGGATGAGTGCCGACACTTTACCGTGCAACATTCCTGCTTCTTTCATTCCCTTACTAGATCAAAGAGGGCATATGTGGGGTTTGAAGATGCCCGGACCTTACCACCTTATTCTAATAGCCCGCATCAATGCCTCTGCCTGTAACATAGGAGCCCCTTGTGTTCAAGATCTCATATCATTTTTCTTCTGCTGGGAAAGAATTGGGGTGCGGCAAGAAGAAATGGAATTCTCAATAAAAGTATAAACAGGTCTTCCCCACTGCTGCATAGAATCTGAGCTGGGTGGAATTGAACTTCGGTTTCGATCAAGACACCCCTGCCTACTTACCTTAAAAACGACTAATGATCAACCGATCACAGATGTCCTTTTTCAGCTACTTCAAATCGTAGCCCTGACTCCCATAAAGAATGCTTGCAGATCTTTCTTTTTATTACGATGACGATATGGACCTCATTACTGTCTCATTTTCTTATATTTATATAAGTTGTTTTTTTTTGGATTCGACATAACAAGAACAGAATCACGCTCTGTAGGATTTGAACCTACGACATTGGGTTTTGGAGACACACGTTCTACCGAACTGACCTAAGAGCGCTTTCCGGAGATAAAGCAGTAAAGAAAAGGATGATTTTTGTACCGCATGCATATAGAAAAATGAAACTCTGAATTTTGTCCAATTTGAATCGATCTCAATTGATCCCTCGTTACTGCCCATAGGAGAAGTAATAGGTAGGGATGACAGGATTTGAACCCCTGCCTTGTTTTCCACATCATAATTTATTCCTCCATCTATATACAACTTTCTTGTCATTTCTTCTTTTGGTTTCATATAATAAATGATATACATCTGAAACCCAACCTAACGATAAAGAATGAATATTTATCGGTAATGCTCAGGAAGAAAGAAGGGGTCATCTTTTGATTTTGATTCCACCCTCATGTACCCTTCTTTGCATTTTTTCTAAAGCCCTGTTCAACCTCATATCACCTAGAACAAGTCATGGACTTCTTCAATGAAAGAAAGACTCATGGAAACGTTAAAAACGAAATAATAACCATACAAAATAGATATCTAGATAATTTTAAATAGGAAAACTGATTTTTTCACAGTTTTATCTTTTATCCTAAAGATATGCGTAACGAGTGTATTATGAAATGTTCGTTGTCTAGCTTTGCATACATCGCTACTTAATCGTTTAGTGGTTATCGATGAAATTACTTCACCATAGAGAAAATATTATGGAAGTTTATATATATATATATTATTGGTTGCTTTTGTTTATGTCCAATTGGAAAAGTTGATCTTCTAAATTCATATGTTTAGCCTAAAGTACATAACTTGTGTTCCTCCCTAGTTCTTGCAAAGCCACCTAATCAAGCCTCACCTTATTTGTAGTTATAACATGTTCAGCTGAAAGCAAACTCCAAATAAAATGGGTTTACTATTAGTAACACATATACTTTTTACCTTAGCTCTTTCTTTATTGTTCATTGAGCAGTTCAAATGCTTTGATTGCTTATCGATAAGAGGTAAAAATATTCTTCATTCGTTTATTTTGTTAATTCCAAATTGCATTCAAATCCATTCTTTCTCATAACTTGAGAATATGTACAAAGCGCAGTAATGTAAAAGAAGGCAGATTTGATGAGTTGTAGGGCGGACCCACTTCCACGGATTTCTTGCGGGAAGGTTCTATAAGGGAAGAAGAATCAGAGCTGTGACCTGGTAACCTTGATTTCTTTCGGAACGTCATTACGAGAGTAACAAAGAAAGAATAATGTAGATAGGAAGGAGCGAGCCGAGCCCCAAGGATAATGAATTGGTATGCCGGGTGCTTACTTGAGCAAGAAGCCAAGTCATCGATAATCAAAGAAAGGTGTGAGTGAACGAGCCCAACTTTCCGATTCAAATATGACTCCTTTCCACTTTCAACAAATAGAGAAATCTCCGCTAGGCTAGCAGTGGGTAACCAACGTAGTGCCCCATTCGCTCCATGACATCCAATCAGTTCTCCTCGCATTCCAATCCAATCTCCCAATCGGTGAGAAATAGACGGTCGGATGAGATCTCGAACGTTGTCCCTACCTCTTGAGGAATCCAAAGTGTACGTAGAAAAGAGAGTGTTGGAAATGCATCGAGGAGAACTTACCTTGTGAGTCACTACTCCGCACTGGGCATGAATACTACTAGCGAGGCTTATAGGCGGCTAGTTCTTAAAGAAATCTGTCACTATAACCTAGCCTATTGAATCTGCACGCCCAAGCACGAAACTAGATAGGTAGCCCTACCTACGACTAGAAAAGTATCGTATTTTTTTCTTCCAGTAAATCTTCCACTCATTCCTTCCATTATGGTATATCATTTGGAGTGTATTTTCCCTCTCAAAAAAGGCTTCGCCCTCACTTCACCGAACTTATTGGAAATGCCTAGGACAGAGTTCATTCACTTGCCCAGAGCCCTACTCCTCATAGTTGATCCGATTTCTATCCCTGATTGACTCAATCAGAAGAGGAAGACTTGATAAAAGATGAAAAGAAAGGATTGATTACCTTTTTCAGTCAAGAAAAGAAAGGAAAGGGCTATTTATGAGTTTATGTAGATGAAGTTTCAGATTCTTGGATGAGCGGAACATCTTTGAGACAAATCATCTCTACCCGGGTACATAGCTTCATCCAAACCATGGATCCACGAATTGTTGACTCGCTCTAGAAAAGAGCTTACAGAGTTGGGAGCTACTGAACCGATGATCGATATGGTTTCCTAGGATGAGAACTATGGTTTACTACTTGACAATAAGAAAGTTGTTTTATCTTTTTTCACTGTGTGAGGTTTTTTGCCTAGTCTGAATTTCCCCTTCTTCTATTTGATCAAGATGGATAGCCAAAAAGCATGAATAGGCCTACTGGGATGGAAGGAGAGAAGGACTGAATGAGAAAAGGAAATACCTCTTTGTTTACCTTGGAATGAATTGCTCAACTACTTAGGTAACGAAACGAAACGTTCATCTACGATCTTTCTTAAAAAAAGATAGGGTTGTACGGCAGTTCTCATTAGTAGATTCGCAGTAACGTAAGAAGAAGTTCACTCGACTTGCGCACTACAAAAAGGCAGCCAACGACTTGGACGTACTCCGTCTTCGAGCCTCTGTTTAGCTTCAAAAGATAAGGCGCTAGTGCAACGAACGCTGCTTTGGTGCGCCCCACCCCAACTAACTAGTGCTTGACTTGACTTTCCCCGCCGCCTATCCAATGAAGAAGGAGAAGGCCCGCCTATCACTGACCGCGCCAGTCTGATGTCCTTTATACTGTCCTCCATCAACGAGCGAAGTCGAGATGTTGATGAGAAAGGGTCTTTTCTCAAGGCGTAAGAGTGCTCTTTGAAGGCTACTATGCATCCTTACGAATACAAGAGTGGTTTTTTTGTTTTGGGTATAGCAGGACTTGAACACTGCGACCATTAGGTTAAAAGCCCAATGCTCTACCAACTGAGCTATACACCGATTTTACAAGAAGGCTTGGTGCGGAAAAGAAAAGAGGGCGGCCTGCCCCCTTTTCTTCTTATCATATCACAAGGGCGCGGCTCTGTATGGTATAGTATTGTGGAGCAAGTTTGGGAGTCCTTTCTACTCAATGAGGATTCTATCTAAAAAGGAAGGTCAACGGGGGAGACTACTGTGAAGTCTGGGCTGAACAAACTACTTCTCCTGCTACCAAAACAGAGAAATAAGGAAATAAGATGGATTCATCTAATAAAATACACAATGCCTGTAGTTGAAGAATTGTTGGATGTGTTATCTGGTGATGTTTGGTTTACTAAGCTGGATCCGAGAGCTGGTTACCATCGGATAAGATTACATGAAGCGCATTTAATACAAAACGGCATTCAAGACCCACGTCACTATGAATTTTAGGCTATTTGGGCTCACAAATGCACCACCCACCCTCCAGAGTGCTATGAACACAATTACCGAGCTGACTAGGGTTTGTGTACTTGTTTTTGTTGATGACATCTTAATCTACAGCAAATCCTTGCAAGATCATGTCACCCATTTGCAGCAAGTATTTGACCTTCTCAAGGTAATCAACTATATGTGAAGTTGAATAAATGTTCATTTGCTCAAGCACAGATAGAATACCTGGGTCATGTCACTAGTGGGCAAGGGGTGGCTACAGACTAAAAGAAGATCCTCACAATGAAAGAGTGGCCTACTTCCAAGTCAAGCACATTAGAGTTTGGGCTTAGCAGACAAAGCGTTTCATTCACAGGAGCTTAGCTCATTTGACTGCTCAAAGACTTAAAACACCAATGCAGCACAAAGCTTTCCTTTCCTCAAGCTCATGGGATTACAATATACCATCCAATAAAAGGCTCAGAGAATAGGGCAGCTGATGCACCACTATCTAGATTACATGAGCCAGATGAACTCAATGCCATTACTTCCTGTCAACCACAATGGCTCACCGATATTGTTGCAGTGGTACAAGAAAGACACATTCACCCAGAATTTACTATCTGAATTGGCAGTCCTGAGCACTCACAAGAATAGCAAATATTCATTGCATAATGGGGTCATTCGATATAGAGGAAGAGTATGGGTTGGTGCAAACTTCTAAATGAAAAAAAACATCTTGCAAGCACTTCATGCCAGTGGTATTGGTGCCCACTCTGGCATTACTGCTACTTATCACCGCATCAAGGCACTATTTGCTTGGACAGGAATCTTTCAATCAGTGGAATCTTTTGTCAACAAGTGTAAAATCTGTCAGCAAGCTAAGGTAGAACAATAAAACTCCCTGGCCTCTTCGATCCTCTACCCATTCCTGATGAAGCATGGTCCATTATCAGCATTGACTTCATCACATATGATCGGTTCTATGAGAAAATCTATTTATATATATGCATAACGTGTTCAATATGTAGTATCATAAAATACCAGCAAATGAAAAAAAATGGAAAACACAAAATTAAAGGAAAAAAGAAATCCTGAACCCAAAACTTTTAGTACTGGTTGGTGTTACCAACCGGTACTAAAGGTCTCCCCGCCCCCGGCGCTGGCTCGTGCCACGTGGTGGCCCATTAGCGGCGGTTCGTGCAGAACCGGTACTAGGGGGGGGGCATTTTGTCCCCACCCTTTAGTGCCGGTTACAGAACTGGTACTAAAGGGCCTTACGAACCGGTGGTATAGCCCGGTTCTGCACTAGTGTGCTATCAGACCCTGTATTTTTCTTTTACAATATAATTAAATTTATATTTTACTAAATAGATACGTCTTTCGGGTAATCCGTTTCCACACCTGATCAACCACATCCATACATGAATATAACCTTGTCAATACAAATCGTGAACATGTTTGCACCGATACAGTTAGATGACTAATAATCTTGCATTAAAATCTAACCATAAATTTAGATCCAATGATTAAGTTAATTTGTATGATGTGGCTTAACTTGGTACCTCAATGATACTCTGTATTTTGCTTTTAGTATATACAGTAGATCAATATAAATCATGAAGATGATTACATTGACATGGTTAGATGACTAATAGTTCTGCATGAAAGTCTAGCCACAAATTTAAGAATCAATGATTAGGTTAATTTGGATGGAGTGACTTAATGTGATACCTCTATGAGACGCTGTATTTTTTTTTTAGTATATAATGATAAATAAATAAATAGATAGATAGACAGATAGAATAGATAAAGGATAGAATAGATAGACACAGATAGACAGACCGACGTCGGACGGATGGATAGATATATAGATAGATAGATAGATAGATGTTACCCACACTATCCGACAAACATATATCTCGTACCTATAAGAGGAATGCTCGGGATACATCGTACAAAGTTTGACCTTGTCAAACATCATACACGTCTTTGTAGTCTGCAAGAAACAAGAAACAGGACATGTGAATATATCCTAAAGAAATGATGTAGTACGTAAGCCATGGATATCTTATGAAACAAATTTGACTATGACAACTTGTGATTTGAGAAAGCTAATGTTGTAGCTATAAGGAAATTATTAGAAAATTGAGAAGAGCTATATGGTGGGATAAATCTAACACATTATTGCACCTCTGAACCCCTAGACTATATATGCGGATATTGGAAGGGGGGAGGAGCAACCAAAGCATAGGCATAGGCATAGGCATGGCCATGGGAGCGTGGTCGGCGATGAAGAAGAGCTTATTAATGAAGCTGAGTGTGTGTCTGCTGATCATCGCCATGGCTAACTGCGCTCGGGACATCCCCGACTCCGTTGCTGAGCACCCTCGTACGTAGTAATAATTTCTTTTCTTCATTCATTCTTTCTTTCGATTGATTGATCATAATTCTTGGCTAATCGTGGCAACTGGTGATGGTGACGGGGTGCAGCCGGATACATCATCTGCGGCGAGATCAGCGAGACGTGGCACGGGGGGCTGTGCGCCAAGCGCGGCACCTGCAACAAGCCGTGCCGGGCGGAAGGGTATGACGCGGGCTACTGCGCCCCCTTCCCCTTCATGACCTACTGCTGCTGCACACAGAACTGTGGCGTGTCGTCGTCTCTGCAACCACACAGGAGCAGCATTATGTGCAACTAAGTAGTACTGTACCATGTATGGATGCATGCATGGTTAGTGAAATAAATCTCATTTCGATCGCGTGTGTGTGTGCCTACCTATAGATGGCAAAAGGAACCGTTCTTGTAACTTGTTGGAACTGCTGCTATTTCTCAGTGACCAAGAAGAACTGTCCACCAAGTTGCATACATACATACATACCGTCAGTTCATCATAATCTAGTGGATAAGATTATTCGGTGCCGCACCCCAATAATTCTGCACTTGTGGGCTGGAACCCACGGAGGTGCGTGTCTCCCTCGTAATCCTCCTCCTTCCCTCGTGAAAACTCTCATCCAGGGTTTTCCTGTCTCTCGCCGGCGCCCCCACCGGTCCATCTAGTCTTCTATGATCCTTGGACCATGAAGCCGCGGTGGATCCCGACACTTGCCAGTGGGAGGGCTCTGTTTTTAGGTGTTTTTATGAGTTCTGTTTGCGTTTGTGGCATGCTCAAGAAAACAAGGTGCTGGCGGCTTCTTCCTTTCTGCCTAGCCTCCGTTCTGACGATGCCTTTAGCATAGTCGGAGGGCGTGTGAAGGTGTGTTTCTGGCGGATCTCATGGGATCCGGTCGGAATTTGTCTTATGTGGAGCCGTCTTGATCCGGTCTTCGTTTGTCTACCTATGTGTGTCTACAGATTGGATCCTTTCGATCTACGATTCTCTTCATCGGCAGCGGTTGTTGTCCTAGTGTGGTGGTCCTATCGGCCTTAGCACGACGACTTCCCGACTGTCTAATACAACAATAGTTGCCCGATTTCGATGAGGGAGGAGCGATGATGGCGGTGTGCCTTCGGCTCGCTCATGTGCTTGTAGTCATCGCTAGGTGATCTACGGACCTGGATGTGATTTTTACTTTTGGTGTTTTCTGTACTACTTTGACAATTGAAGAATATATCAAAAGTTTTCTCGAAAAAATGTTAGTTTATTGTTTAATGTATGAGTTAAATTAAGGACAGACATGGATCTTTGCGTAATCACACTATAATATACTTCCTCTGTAAAGAAATATAAGAGCATTTAGAGAAAACGGGCGTTTGGCTCTCGGCTTTCATGGATGCCTTTTCTGAAAAAAATCAAAATTTAAACTTTTTGGTTTCAAAAAATCTGAAAAAATTGTGTAAGTAAATAAGGATGTTATGTGTATGTGTGTAAAATTTCAGGATGAAATACGATTAAAATACAATCTGTACAAAAAAGACAAACTCATAGCCTGGGAGGATGAATAGTATCATATGTTAAAAAGCCCAAGATTTGTCTTTTTTCACAGCTCTCATTTCAACGCATTTTGCCCTGAAAATTTACACAAATGTGTGTTATTCCTCCATGTATATCTGCATTTATTTTTTTCAGATTTTTTTTGAAATGTAGAAAATATGAAATTTGAGGAATTTTGATTTTTTTTTTAACCGAGCTCCACGGAGCTCGGCCTCCAAAGTACCAGGGTACCTGATTATATACCAGGATTTGTCGTGCCATATAAACATTTGATTATTATTTTTCACTAACTCTCTTATATTTCTTTACAGACAGAGTACCAGATTATATACTACCTAAATCAAACATGTCTTTTCTTAGGATTCATTTGCACTACCTTCAATAATCAATAATAGGAACATTTGTATCCACTCTAATCACTCGGGAAAGAATCCTATGTTTCTACTGTTCATGTAGTATAAAGACGTCATTGAACACTAATCATATATACTTCTATCAGAAATGTTGAGAATTTGACGTTCACTGGTTAAGCATGGCAAATCGAATGTTTACATGGCACGGCAAATCGTGATAAAGAACTGGACATGACGGATCTGCCATTTGTACGTTTGCTGAAGGAAATTGACATCATACCAACATAATTTGCCATAAAATACGTTTGGTTTGCCATACTTAAAAATCTGACGTTCGCTGGTTATCAAATATCCTTTTTCTGTTCCTATGTTTGAGGAATTTGGAAATAAAACACAACAGTGAAAAGATCTGAAAACGCAAAGCATCTAATTGACTGACGATGCGAACGCGCCACCTCTTTTCTTTCCCCTCCCTTTGGAGCACACACGAAATGCGCAAGACGCCGAAGACGGAGACAGATCGCCCAATACTGCAGACGCGCACGCGCAGCGAAAAGAAATTTTTTGGCTATCATTGGATGCATGCCTATCCTCTCTACTATAAGTCTCCTGTTTCCTTTTGTTCTGCATCATCCACCTGCAGCTACAGCCACTAATGACATTACATGATGTATAATTTTTCTTGATGGCCTCGGCGCCAATCACGGAGGACCAGAGTTAACGAATCGAACATCACACAATGAGGGGGAGGGAGCACACCCGAAAGAATTAGCTAATGTACAACTCACTCCCATCGTCTTCTCCGGCGCTGGTCGTACGTACTCCGGCCATCGCTCGGAGTGTTGTAATAGTCTTGCTTCCCGGCGCCGCTCCATTGCCTTGATGTGTCAGGGTTTTGGGCCCCCTGGCTGGCCGTGCTCCACGGCCTCGACGGCTCGGCGGGGGTGTAGCCCTGCTGGCTTGAAGGATCGGATGGGGTGTAGCCCTGCTGCGCCGAGCTCCACTGCCTTGAAGGCTCTGCTGGGGTGTAGCCCTGCTGCCCGGAGCTCCGGTGGTTTGAGGGCCCAGCTGGAGTGTAGCCCTGCTGCCCGGAGCTCCACTGGTTTGAAGGCTCGGCTGGAGTGTAGCCCTGCTGCCCGGTGCTCCATTGCCTTGAAGGTTCAGCTGGAGTGTAGCCCTGCTGCCCGGAGCTCCATTGCCTTGAAGGTTCAGCTGGAGTGTAGGTCTGTTGCCCCGAGCTCCGGTCCCTTGATAATTCAGCCGAAGTGTAGCTCTGCTGCACAGAACTCCAGTCCCTTAATGGTTCAGCCGGGGTGTAGCTCTGCTGCCCAGAACTCCAGTCCCTTGATGTCACAGGAGGATTGTAGCTCTGCTGCCTATAATTCCCCAGCTTCGTCGGCTCCGGAACGTACCCTTGGGTGCCGCCATAGACCCTAGCAGCGCCAGGCTCAGGGGATAGCGAGTGTCGCCGGCGAACGTTGCGCCCCGACATCTGGTACTCTGACGTTTGGGAGTAACCATTCCTGACTGGCGTAGAAGAACCATACGCATCGTATGTGCTCTGCATGCTTTGGTTGTTGTAAGCACTCTGGTTCAGATAGGACGCTGGCGCATCATTAAATGAATTAGTTGCGCGGTCGGCCCACTGATCAGGTGTTGTACTTCGTCCAGTGCTTGCAACATTAGCAGCACCAGATTGCCAGGGGAATGTCGCATAAGCTGCGGCATTCGGCTCGGGCGTCAAGGAACGTGCTAGACCGGAGTTTGACATGTTCTGAAATTCATGACCTGGTTTATTTACCGCTGGCTGCTGATGAATGGCCACTGCAGCAGGATCAGACGCCAAGCCATATGGCTGGGTATGTTGGTGTACCGAAGTTCTATCAAACATGTTATTCACGGGCGCAGCATACTGAGTCAGTGAATTTACTGAGACCGCAGACTGAGGTGGTAAAGACGGGGCATTACTTTGGATGTGTGCCGGCAAGGCAGAAACTGAAGTATAGGCTTGTGAAGGCAACGGACTAACAACATTTGAGAAGCTTTGGTGCACTTCGCTTGCAAAAGGTGTGTTTCCATTGTTTGGTAACTGCGCCTGCTGCAAGTTTGGCGCCCTCACATGCGTCGGAAAATCAGATCTCCAGCCCACCTGCCAAAGATAACATACATATATACATGAACAAAGAGTGACAGCCTTGACACTGGAAAAAGAAAATTAAAAGAGAGCCAACGGACTAACACTTGCTGGAAGATCTTTTGGAGGAGTCGGTGATGGAAGTGAAGTAGGGATAGTTTCAGGGCCAGGTTCAGGCTCGTTTGGAACCCCAGTGCCGTTGGGCAGACTATTGACCAGCTCCGAAAGTCCAAGGCCAGTCTGCTTCAGCATGTCCAGGAGCGCGACGGTCTGCTCGGTTGGCAGGTTCCCCACCTCGTTAGATGATAGAGCAAATACAAGCTGTGGATTCTTGAGCAGCACTGCAAGCAGCTCAAGATCTGGCTCAGAAGCTGCACCATTTGCACCAGAAGCGACTGTCAGAGATGATGACGAGGTTGATCCAGCTTGCTGGATCTCACCAGGAACAACCATGTTCGGAGGGGCAGCTCCGACGCTATCCACCTCCATAGTGTCAGCATCTGGTGGCTGCTCAATTGGAATTTCTGGGGTCAGGCTGTCGTCAAAGTCCATTTCCAAATCCCATGGGTCCTTGGGATTCGAGGGGATGTCCTTTGGACTTGCATAAAAAGTTTCCTTCTCGCGTCGATTTCTCTGTGCCTGAACGTCAAGCTCCTTGCTGTTTTCCCCAGCACTAACACTCCACGAGGGGTCTATCCACACCTCTGCAATAGGAGATAATAAACTTCAAACAATGAACAGATAAACCAATAGATCATAGGTCATGTTCCAGGTAACAGCCTAAGAAAATATTAGACTTGGAAAGTGAAAAAAGGAAGAAACTTTTAATCTCTGCAACAGGCAAAACGCAATGGTATCAATTGGTAGGTTCCTTGTATTCAATCTCAACTGGCTAAAATATCTGGATCACATCATTCAACCAGTTGCTTCTTCATGTTAAGGTGTGGCTAACAAGATCCTCAGTT
Organism: Aegilops bicornis; assembly: GCA_021605145.1. Classification (NCBI taxonomy): domain Eukaryota; kingdom Viridiplantae; phylum Streptophyta; class Magnoliopsida; order Poales; family Poaceae; genus Aegilops; species Aegilops bicornis. Next base: position 771,656,035 of record CM038671.1, on the reverse strand, counting down.
TAGTTCTTTTATTTATCAAACTCGCAACTATTTTAAACTCAATTTCGCAGCTTTTCTATTTTGTTAAACAGTTGTTGAAACAGCAATCGCCGACAGCATAACCGTATCTCTTGGAAATATCTTCCTAGTGAGCCGAGTTGTTTATATGAGAAGTAATAATGAACAAAATCGCTAGGTAGTCCATTTGCATCAATGTCAAGTGTCAGGTAGTATGTATTTCGCTGCAAATAAGTACCAAAATTCAAGGGCCGAGAAGTGGCTGCTTCTGATACAGAAACAGGTAGGCCTACCACAGTCAGTCAGTCACAAAACAACAGCTGCAGGTCAAATAAGACCAAATTGTAATAACACTTGCATTACAACTCCCCATATGCACTGCAAATTAAGGAAAGGGCAACATGATCTATAGTTAAATAAACAACATTGTATTTCTTGATGGTCCATGTAACTTCAGCATGGGGTAGCATTTGATATAAGCAAAGGACCCCAGAGCTTTTCATCTGCTCTACAAACTCCCAGAAAAGAACTTGAAAGTTTACAACTGCCAGAAAATAGCGAATTATGAAGTTAAACACACCTCCTGAATGTCTACTGCTTTTGGCAAATAATTTTACATTAATACACAATGCGGTCAATAGTGGATTATGCTGGGTATTTTTTATGAACTGGATGGATAACAAATATGTAGAAGGTCACACGCACTCGGCACCGCCATGTCATGTGCCAGGCCAAACCACAACTATTCAATGTGCTTTGAGAGCAGTACTTGTTTGTCATCTTGTGTTTGAATTTTGAATGAGCAAAAATTTGGACGCAACATGTGCGATACAGATTTTCAGGTCACATGCTATGCCAGGCACATGATCCACTTTCGTCGTTATTCGTGTTCTTCCAGATCGATATGCTCAGGAACTGTATAAACACATTAGTCCAAGTATAAACCGTTGTGGATTTACTCAGCATACTTCCTATAAGTACACCAAGTAAGTAATGGTGCAGCCTGAAAGCATGGTACTACACGCATGTTCATATGATACATGGGAAACCATAAATGTTACTTTCTTGTGGCATTGCAGAAAATTGTACACAATGTTGATCCTATGTCTTGGATAACCTTCATTTGATTACCCGTCTTAAGTTCAAATGTACATCTTAGATGAGTTATTCATGCCATTGAAAATGCACATATAACTGGCGTGCATGAGATCAAACAAAAGAAATGACACACGCCCAGATCATGTGTAACACAAAAGGTATGTTGAGGTGCAGTTTTCTCCGTTTCAAGTTTCAACTAGGTGATTCATCTCCATATATTGATTTTGGAGATCAAACCTGATATAAGCTATGGTTTACGCCATTCACAAAAGCTTGGGGTGTTGTTACAAATAAAAGGCAATGCACTCCCAAGTTCTTAAGCCGCCGAACACTCCATTAACCATATGACTTCACTGGTTCTTGTTGTCCAAAGAAGTTTATTGAACTCGGATAGACCCAACACTCTTAAGAAATTGGGCAAGTGAGGGAGCACAAAGCAAAGGTATACCTGGTGGTATCTGCCAATGAACCCTCTTGGAATCCAATTTCTCTATGGGGGTCTCTCTGGGAGCTATGTTTAGCTTCGGAGTGGCCAGGATTTCTGGATTATCAGACAAAGGTACAGCATTCTGTATAGAAGTTGATGGGCTTGGGTCAACAGGTTGTTTAGCAGTTGACGTGAGGGGACTTCTGGGCGTAGGAGGCTCATTTGAGTTGACCAAGCCAGAGGGTTTTTTATTTTCTGTCATCTCAGGTTTATCAGACACTTTACTTGTGTCAACCTTGCCATACTTCTCCTGCATAAACATGGCACGCATCTTTGCTTTTTGGATATCATCTGCAGATAATGGTCTGCTATTATTTGTACATATGCTCCTTGCAGAATGAGCGTTCTTCCCGGCAGCTTTCCGATTTGGATGTTCTACAAGTTGAACTTTTCTTCTTTCTTTGGACTCTGTAAATTAGCTAAGGAAATTCACACACACAGTTTGAGATATGATAAATGTCAATATAACTTAAGTAACAAAGTAAAAAATTCAATTTGAAGATGACCTCAATCGTAATGAGTAATAACCAATATGAAGTCTACATGCACAATTATAAACTTATTATTTTTATTCATGAACCATCCAATTTACACAGTTAAAGCAACAATAGGCAGCAACACTGCCTTTTGAGGACCTATATGTCCACAAGCTGTAACTAAAGAGAAAACTGAAAAGGAAGCTATTAGTAATACCAATTTAACAAGACACGTTATAAAAAAAATAACCAGACACAACACACACCAACTAGGGACAAAATAAAAATTGAGAAGCTCCTAAAGGGTCCTTATGTAAGAAGTGCAAGATACTGATGAATCTACCAAAGCCACCAGATCTTAGTACAGATTAGTTAATTATAGACACTACTATTTGCTAAGGATGGACTATAATATGAATGTGATTGGGAAAAAAAATCCTATAATAGCATATTATACACAGGAACAGACAACAATATGTTCAGAAAGAGAAGTAAAACTGGTAATGGTGAACTTAAAACATAATAAAAGGATACTTGTCTGCACAGGACTCTTTTTATACGACTCATCAGCAGAAGCAGTGAGCAGCAGTGGAGTTTTCTTGGGCTCAGGCTTTCTGCACAATGCCACACAAACCAAATCAAACAAAATTTTACCAACTAAAATAGAGGTAATGGAAATCACTTAGCACTACTACAGTTTAAACTTATTCAAAGAAGTGAGAAGTTAAAATGCACCTGCTCTCACTTGCACCTTCAGTCAAGGCAAGGATCTCCTCCTGATAGACCACAGCAATTAAATTGCAGAACATGTGAATCTACCCATGCATATACATATCATTGCTTAGATACTTACAGTAATATCAACTTCAGATTTCCAGGACTCATCGTGCAGAATTTCACTTATCCTGTAATAGAAAATAAATTACCACAATGGAAACCTAGAGAAAAGGTAATAGCAAACAATGTAGAACTCACCTTTGTTTACAGATTAAATCCTTTTGAGGTTTCTTCGATGCCTGACTCCGTACGAGCACTTTGCTCAATCTGGAGAGCAGGTTTCTGGCCCTGCCAGATATGTCTGATCTTCAAAAATCAGATATGTATTAGTAAGCAGCCCGGGAAATTAAGAAAATCAATAAATGCATAAGTTCATACAGCTGTGCAATAAGAAATGTTAAAAATGCTAGAACTAATTCTGATGGAAAAATGCATCTCAACAATACTGCACTGGACAAGCAAAAATAGAAATTCACAACATAATTAGGCCTTTGAAAGTTGAAACATTATCAAACTAAAATCGTCTTTCACATGTCAAAGATCATGCAATACAAATGTAAGTCTTGTGGCAGTTTCTACACACCTTGTGTCCTATAAAACCGCAATCTGTTGATAGTTTGCAATACAACTGACATGTGGGCTGGCAAAGCTTTATGTAGTGGAAGGTGCAGAAGCACCTACAGCAATGAGATGGTAGTTAAAAATATATGCTATACACATATACATACATGCTCAGATGTCACAAATAGGAACCTTGAAAATGACGAGAATAACAGTTGTTTGCTCTTCAGTAGCTGCTTGGCTCAGCCATGTTGACACAATAGTCAAACCGCCCATTGTTAAGAACCTGCACAGTTATTGGAAACATGAAGCTAGGAATGATATAATCATTTCAAGCTCTGTACATACTATAAGGCCTATATCTTACCAACTAAGAATCGTAGCATTATTTATTTGAAGAATCCATTCCATCAACTTGACCTGTCCAGAAAACGTGTCCTCCTTTCGCATTAGGGCAAAGATACTATCCAAAAACTTTTTATCTTCCGACTCAACACCAGGAGCAACTTCCTCTTGTTTGGTTTCCTTTTGAACAGAATCTGGATTAATCTTAGCATCAGTTGGTTGGATTGTTCCCGTAGGGGTGACAGGGATTGGGGTTGCAGTGCACTGCTGGACCTCTGGTTGTTGTATAGAGCTCTGAGGGGCCTCCGCTAGTTGTGAAGAGCTTTGGAACATCTCCAATGGTTCTAAAGTGCTCAAAGGTTCAACAACTTGAGCATGTGTCTCAATGTCAAGAGGTGTCTGCTCAGTGTTCAAAGAGCATACATTGGTAGCCGTCTTGGATGCCTCCAATTTGAGTGCTGTCTTGGATGCCTCCAATTTGAGTGCTTTCTCTCGTGACAAACGGACAGCTTTTCTTACTCGTGTACGCTGACTTGCAAAAAACTCCCTTACCTAATAACCATTGAGGTAGAGCTTGTCAATAACAACTCACGGAAAAGGGAATTCAAATGATATCATAAGCTCATGTTTGACACAGGAACCAAACACATTGCAACCAATCAAGCTAAATAAAAAGGGGGGAAATATAGAGATACTGTTGAAACTTGAACCCAGTTCAATGGCTACTGTCTACTCGTATATGGTGAAAAAATTTAGGTGTAATTCCATTCCAAACCAATCATAAGAAAAGTGTATAAAGAGCACATAAACAGGCATAAGACATAAAGGTCCAAACAGAAAAACAGCACATGCGAGAAAAAGAGCAAACCTGTGTAACAGTAAGCCCACAAAGTGCGCTAATTTCACGAGTTTCTCTTTTGCCAAGAGTATCTTTCACAGCAAAAAGTGACTGCATGGAATTAACTGCTTTCGGATTCAACAGATCCCTTGGTTTTTTACCTACAAAATTTGAAACGCTATAAAAGAAATGCTTTCAATAGCAGGCAATAATTACGATATTGTGCAATAATCTTTAAAAAATCTTTGTTGCCTGGGCACTAGTCATCTAGTTTTGCCAGCGGTGACATGAGTGATGAGTGAAGGACTCAACCTTAATTCCTTAAATCCAATAAAATTTTCAGTGTCTCTCAATATTATAGTCCATGATGCTTGTGTCAGTTTATTGTGTTTTTACTGATGTATAAAAAAAAAGGTATTATGCCAAGCTGAATCCAATTGATGCAGGGAAACAACTCACCTATCTTGATAGACAATGCACCAGCAGCCTGTAAGAAACAATCAAATTTAAGATTAGTCAATAGATTAACCATTTCCTAGAAAGGTAAAGGAGGGCTATTGTAGCATGCATTCAGGGTCTAAGCAAGGTAACGATACAGCAAGATGGCATACATGCAAAACTGGCAATATTACAAAAGTATGTATATCCAAATACATTCAAATAACTTATAAAGTTTGTTTCTTGAAAACCATGATTTACAAAAGAGAAGTAATTTTACAATTTCATTTGCCAGATGATAAAGTAAAGAAAACTGTTTGCCCAGCTAAGCCTATCATGAACATCAGAGTAGCTACGAAATCAGTATTCAGTACCCCCATTGTCCTTAAACATGTGTAGCTTCCAATTTCTCGGTGTCTCAAAGTTATATATTTATGAGAATCAAAAAGTACATAATATTATGGATGCATTAGGATTTCAACATTCAATATCCTGCTGTCCCTAGATACGTGTGGCTTCTGGCTTCCCCATTGTCTCAAAGTCACAACTTTGGCAATTGCTTTTATACAAGTACTATGTCATCAGGATCAATAAATACATAATATTCTGGATGTACTAGGGCCTAGATATTAGAAATAAACACATGTGGTGTAGTAAAGCACCGCGCAGCCGCATAAATTCAGTAACAATTTGGGCAGAACTATGGAATTTACATCATACAGCACGACAGCAACAACCAACTACAGCTACCGGAAAAAAAAACTGAATGAAGTAAGCCGGAGAAACTGGAACCATATCCAACCTAAGGTTTGACGGGCACCCAATCAGGCACAAAACTGGCCGCGCGAGGGAAGAAAAACAGGCGCGTAGATCGAGAGAGATGCAGGGGGGAGCGGAGAGCGGAGAACGGGAGCTGCTGACCATCTCCTGGGCGAGCGGGTTGACGCCGGTGAGGCGGCACTGGGCGACGACGAGGCGCTGGAGCTGGTCGGCCTGCGCGTGCAGCTGCTGCTGCTGCGCCGCCACCATGGCGGGGATCGAGCCCGCGCCGCCCCACTCGACGAGGGCGCCGGCCGCGGGCTTGAAGGGGGCGAGCTCCATGGCGCCCGCAGGCGGCTGCGCATCAGGAGGCTGCCGCCGCCCCCCGCTCTCCGTCGGCGCGGCGCCGGGGCTGCTAGGGTTTGGCGGCGGGGCGCGCGGCTCACGAGGGGGAGGTGATGCGAGCGGACGGAGACGGAGACGGGGACGGGACACGGGGACGCGACAGGGGCTGATGGACAGATGAGGTGCGGCAGTTTTTTTCCTCTCTCTCTCCCCTTCTCGTTAGCCTGGTGCTGGACTGCGCGGTGGGCCCCAGTGTCAGTGCCAATATTTTTTCTTGTGACGAACAGGGATGAAAAACGTCTCCTTGATATAATTTTTCTTCCTTTTACTTGTAAAAAAAACTGTTATTTTTTCCAATTATTTACACTCTTCATATAGTATTGCTTTTGTGAACCAATCTATGGTTGCATAGTTAGGATGACTCGAGTCTTAGATTTGACACAATGCGTATGTGGGGACTTCATAACTCTCAAGATATGTGTTGGTTCGATCTCTCGGAGATGATCATAAGGATAGAGTGTGCGTGTGTGCCTGCATTCATAGGGATATGATCATTTGTGTATGTACTGTCGAAAAAATATAGTATTGCTTTTTAACGCAATTATACAAACGCAGACGCTCATGTACACCCATCCTTATGTACACATATACTTAACCCCTATGAATATCTTCGAGAGACTAAGTCGATGGATTTTTTAGATTGAGTTGAACCATGTAAGCTATGCTCATTTCATGCTGAGATTGTTGATTCATTTTTTTCACATCTATCTTAAAAGAAGGGGAGGGGGGTTCTTGCTCACGCTAACAAAAAAATAACATAATGTGTCTATGGGGACTTTATAAATCTTAAGATGATGTACCGGCTCGATCTCTCGGAGATGCTCTTAGGGATATAGTGTGTGCGCATGCGTTCATAGGGTATGAGCATTTATGTCTGTAGTGTCACAAAATATAGTGTTGCCTTTTAACACAATATATACAAATGTAGATGCTCACATACACCCATCCTTATGTACACATGTACACCCGTATTACCCCTGTGAACATCTTCGAGAGACTGAGTCGATGGATTTTTTAGATTGAGTCAAACCATGTGAGCTATGCTCACTTCATGTTGAGATTGTTGATTCATTTTTTTCACGTCTATCTTAAAGGGGGGGGGGGTTGTTGTACTTCTCGCGCTAACATCGTCGAGTTTCTCCACTGGGACGGATTAGACGGAGTTTTGGTGTAGATTCCTGTCAGTTTCTCGAGGCAGTGAGATAAAGGTTTCTCGTCGTGCATACCCGACGACGAGATTTGTTGTCAGATTTTTCAGATCGATTCAAGGGTTCAACGGTGAAGACTACGACTTTAAGGCGATGGTACTTAGGGGCACATGCACAAAGGTTTTCCGGTTATCGTCGACGAGGTCAAGCTGGCTCCAGTATGGGAGTGATGACAACATCGCCTCAGCGGCTGCTACTCTCGCGGGAGTTGGGTTTCCCCAAAGAGGAAGGGTGATGTAGATAGCAGCAAAGGTTCTCTCTCAATTAAGAAGCAATGTTTAATCAAATAGGTAAAGAGTCAACAAAGATAAGCAGCGCCTTGTTGGGGAACGTAGTAATTTTTAAAAAAATCCTACGCACACGCAAGATCATGATGATGCATAGCAATGAGAGGGGGAGAGTGTTGTCCACGTACCCTCATAGACCGAAAGCGGAAGCGTTAGCACAACGCGGTTGATGTAGTCGTACGTCTTCACGATCCGACCGATCAAGTACCGAACGCACGGCACCTCCGAGTTCAACACACGTTCAGCCCGATGATGTCCCTTGCTACCTCTTGAGTATTGCGTTGGATTTCCTTGAAGAAGAAAGGGTGATGCAGCAGAGTAGAGTAAGTATTTCCCTCAGTTTTTGAGAACCAAGGTATCAATCCAAAGAGAAGGCTACGCAAGTCCCTCGTACTCTACACAAAACAAATAGCTCCACGCAACCAACGCGATTAGGGGTTGTCAATCCCTTCACGGTCACTTACGAGAGTGAGATCTGATAGAGATGATAGATAATATTTTTGGTATTTTTGGTATAAAGATGCAAAGTAAAATAAAAGCAAAGTAAAAAAGCAAAAAGCAATAATAAAGTGTTGGGAGATAAATATGATAAAGATAGACCCGGCGGCCATAGATTTCACTAGTGGCTTCTCTCAAGAACATAAGTATTCTACAATGGGTGAACAACTGTTGAGCAATTGACAGAATTGAGTATAGTTATGAGAGTATCTAGGTATGATCATGTATATAGACATCACGTCTGAGACAAGTAGACCGACTCCTGCCTGCATTTACTACTATTACTCCACTCATCGACCGCTATCCAGCATGCATCTAGAGTATTAAGTTCAAGAAAACAGAGTAACATCTTAAGCAAGATGACATGATGTAGATGGATAAATTCATGCAATATGATAAAAACCCCATCTTGTTATCCTCGATGGCAACAATACAATACGTGCCTTGTTGCCCCTCATCACATCGGAAAGGACACCGCAAGATTGAACCCAAAGCTAAGCACTTCTCCCATTGCAAGAAAAACCAATCTAGTAGGCCAAACCAAACCGATAATTCAAAGAGACTTGCAAAGATAACCAATCATACATAAAAGAATTCAGAGAAGATTCAAATATTGTTCATAGATAATTTTGATCATAAACCCACAATTCATCGATCTCAACAAACACACCGCAAAAAAGAAGATTACATCGAATAGATCTCCACGAGAGGGGAGAACATTGTATTGAGATCCAAAAAGAGAGAAGAAGCCATCTAGCTACTAACTATGGACCCGAAGGTCTCAAGTAAACTACTCACACTTCATCGGAGGGGCTATGATGATGTACAAGCCCTCCGTGGTGGATTCCCTTCCCATGGAGCTCGAACAGGCCCCAAGATGGGATCTCGTGGATACGTAAAGTTGCGATGGTGGAATTAGGTTTTTGGCTCCATATCGATCGCTTGGGGTAATGAGGTATATATAGGAGGAAGGAGTACGTCGGTGGAGCAACGGGGGGCCCACGAGGCAGGGGGCGCACCCTAGGGGGGTGGGTGCGCCCCCCACCCTCGTGGCCACCTCCCCAAGTCCCCTGGATCATGTTCGGTGAGAAAATCACGTTCCCGAAGGTTTCATTCCGTTTGGACTCCGTTTGATATTCCTTTTCTTCGAAACACTGAAATAGGCAAAAAAACAACAATTCTGGGTTGGGCCTCCGGTTAGTAGGTTAGTCCCAAAAGTAATATAAAAGTGGAAAATAAAGCCCAATATGGTCCAAAACAGTAGATAATATAGCATGGAGCAATCAAAAATTATAGATACGTTGGAGACGTATCAGGCATCCCCAAGCTTAATTCCTGCTCGTCCTCGAGTAGGTAAATGATAAAAACAGAATTTTTGATGCGCAGTGCTACTTGGCATAATTTCAATGTAATTCTTCTTATCGTCCTCGATTAGGTAAATGATAAAAACAGAATTTTTGATGCGGAGTGCTACTTGGCATAATTTCAATGTAATTCTTCTTAATTGTGGTATGAATATTCAGATCCGAAAGATTCAAGACAAAAGTTCATATTGACATAAAAATAATAATACTTCAAGCATACTAACAAAGCAATTATGTCTTCTCAAAATAACATGGCCAAAGTGTTGGGGAACGTAGTAATTTCAAAAAATTTCCTACGCACACGCAAGATCATGGTGATGCATAGCAACGAGAGGGGAGAGTGTTGTCTACGCACTCGTGAGACCGAAGCGGAAGCAATCACAACGTAGAGGAAGTAGTCGACGTTCTCCTCGCGATCCAACCGATCCAAGCACCGCATTACTCGGCACCTCCGAAGTTCTTGGCACACGACAGCTCGGTGACGCTCCTCGGCTCCGATCCAGCAAAGCTCCGGGAGAGAGAGTTCCACAAGACGACGGGCGTGGTGACGATCTTGATGTTCTACCAACGCAGGCTTCGCCTAAGCACTGCCACGATTTGACCGAGGTGGAATATGGTGGAGGGGGGCACCGCACACGGCTAAGGAACGATCTCAAGGATCAACTTGTGTGTCATGGGGTGCCCCCCTGCCCCCGTATATAAAGGAGGGAGGGAGGAGGAGGCCGGCCCTAGGAGGGGCGCGCCATGAGGAGTCCTACTCCCACCGGGAGTAGGATTCCCCCCTTTCCTAGTCCAACTAGGAGTCCTTCCATGTATTAGGAGTAGGAGACAAGGAAGGGGAAGAGAGAAGGAAGGAAGGAGGGGTGCGGCCTCCCCTAGTCCACCCGGACTAGGCCATGGGCGCGCGGCCTGCCCTAGGCAGCCCCTCTCTTTCCCGCAGGCCCAATAAGGCCCAATACTTCTCCCCGGCGAATTCCCGTAACTCTCCGGTACTCCGAAAAATACCCGAATCATTCGAACCTTTCCGAACTCCGAATATAGTCGTCAATATATCGATCTTTACGCCTCGACCATTTCGAGACTCCTCGTCGTGTCCCCGATCTCATCCGGACTCCGAACTCCTTCGGTACATCAAAATACACAAAACTCATAATATAACCGCTATCGAAACCTTAAGCGTGCGGACCCTACGCTCGAGAACAATGTAGACATGACCGAGACATCGCCTCCGTCAATAACCAATAGCGGGACCTGGATGCCCATATTGGCTCCTACATATTCTACGAAGATCTTTATCGGTCGGACCGCATAACAACATACGTTGTTCCCTTTGTCATCGGTATGTTACTTGCCCGAGATTCGATCGTCGGTATCCAATACCTAGTTCAATCTCACATCGGGCAAGTCTCTTTACTCGTTCCGTAATGCATCCTTCCGTAACTATCTCTTTAGCTACATTGCTTGCAAGGCTTAGTGATGTGCATTACCGAGAGGGCCCAGAGATACCTCTCCGACAATCGGAGTGACAAATCCTAATCTCGAAATACGCCAACCCAACATCCGCCTTTGGAGACACCTGTAGTACTCCTTTATAATCACCCGATTACGTTGTGACGCTTGGTAGCACCCAAAGTGTTCCTCCGCAAACGGAGTTGCATAATCTCATAGTTACGTGAACATGTATAAGTCATGGATAAAAGCAATAGCAACATACTAAACGATCGGGTGCTAAGCTAATGGAATGGGTCATGTCAATCAGATCATTCTCCTAATGATGTGATCCCGTTAATCAAATGACAACTCATGTCTATGGTTAGGAAACATAACCATCTTTGATTAACGAGCTAGTCAAGTAGAGGCATACTAGTGACACTGCTTGTCTATGTATTCACACATGTATTATGTTTCCGGTTAATACAATTCTAGCATGAATAATAAACATTTATCATGATATAAGGAAATAAATAATAACTTTATTATTGCCTCTAGGGCATATTTCCTTCAGTCTCCCACTTGCACTAGAGTCAATAATCTAGATCATATCACCATGTGATTAACATCGATAGTTCACATCATCATGTGATTAACACCCATAGTTCACATCGCCATGTGACCAACACCCAAAGGGTTTACTAGATTCAGTAATCTAGTTCACATCGGTATGTGATTAACACCCAAAGAGTACTAAGGTGTGATCATGTTTTGCTTGTGAGAGAATCTTAGTCAACGGGTCTTTCATATTCAGATCCGTTATGTATTTTGCAATTTTCTATGTCTACAATGCTCGCACGGAGCTACTCCAACTAATTGCTCCCACTTACAATATGTATCTAGATCGAGACTTAGAGTCATCCAGATCGGTGTCAAAACTTGCATCGACGTAACCCTTTACGTTAACCTTTTGTCACTTCCATAATCGAGAAACATATCCTTATTCCACTAAGGATAATTTTGACCGTTGTCCAGTGATCTACTCCTAGATCACTATTGTACTCCCTTGCCAAACTCAGTGTAGGGTATACAATAGATCTGGTACACATCATGGCATACTTTATAGAACCTATGGCCAAAGCATAGGGAATGACTTTCATTCTCTTTCTATCTTCCGCCGTGGTCGGGTTTTGAGTCTTACTCAATTTCACACCTTGTAACACGTGCAAGAACTCTTTCTTTGATCGCTCCATTTTGAACTACTTCAAAATCTTGTCAAGGTATGTACTCATTGAAAAAATTTATCAAGCGCCTTGATCTATCTCTATAGATCTTGATGCTCAATATGTAAGCAGCTTCACCGAGGTCTTTCTTTAAAAAACTCCTTTTAAACACTCCTTTATGCTTTGCAATAATTCTACATTATTTCCGATCTACAATATGTCATTCACATATACTTATCGTAAATATTGTAGTGCTCCCACTCACTTTCTAGTAAATACAAAGCTTCAATCGCAAGTCTCAGATAAACTATATGCTTTGATCAACTTATCAAAGCGTATATTCCAACTTCGAGATGCTTGCACCAGTCCATAGATGGATCACGAGCTTGCACACTTTGTTAGCTCCCTTTGGATCGATAAAACCTTCCGGTTGCATCATATACAACTCTTCCTCCGTAAACCCATTCAGAATGCAGTTTTTACATCCATTTGCCAAATTTCATAAATTGTGGCAATTGCTAACATGATTCGGACAGACTTAAGCATCGCTACAGCTTGAGAAAATCTCATTGTAGTTAACACCTTGAACTTGTCAAAACCTTTTAAGCGACAAGTCGAGCTTTGTAGATAGTAACACTACTAACGTCCGCCTTCCTCTTGAAGATCCATTTATTTTCTATTGCTTGCCGAATTCTAGCAAGTCAACCAAAGTCCACACTTTGTTTTCATACATGGATCCCATCTCAGATTTCATGGCTTCTAGCCATTTAGCGGAATCTGGGCTCACCATCGCTTCTTCATAGTTCGTAGGTTCGTCATGATCTAGTAGCATGACTTCCGAGCAGGATTGCCGTACCACTGCAGTGCGGATCTCACTCTGGTTTACCTACGAGATTCGGTAGTGACTTGATCTCAAGTTACATGATCATCATCATTAGCTTCCTCACTAATTGGTGTAGGAATCACCGAACTGATTTCCGTGATGAAATACTTTCCAATTCGGGAGAAGGTACAAATTACCTTATCAAGCTCCACTTTCCTCCCACTCACTTCTTTCGAGAGAAACTCCTTCTCTAGAAAGGATCCATTTATAAGCAACGAATGTTTTTGCCTTCGGATCTGTGATAGAAGGTATACCCAACAATTTCCTTTGGGTATTCTATGAAGACGCACTTCTCCGATTTGGGTTTGAGCTTATCAGGATGAAACTTTTTCACATAAGCATCACAACTTCCAAACTTTAAGAAAACGATACCTTAGGTTTCATCGTTAAACCATAGTTCATACTTGTCGCCTCAACGGATTTAGATGGTGCCCTATTAAACGTGAATGCAAATTTGCCTCTAATGCATAACCCCAAAACGATAGTGGTAAACTGATAAGAGACATCATAGATCGCACCATATCCAATAAAGTGCGGTTACGACTTTCGGACACACCATTATGTTGTGGTGTTCCATATGGCGTGAGTTGCTAAACTATTTCACATTGTTTCAAATGAAGACCAAACTCAGAACTCAAATATTTATCTCCACGATCGGATCGCAGAAACTTTATTTTCTTGTTACGATGATTTTCCACTTCACTCTGAAATTCTTTGAACTTTTCAATTATTTCAGACTTATGTTTCATCAAGTAGATATACCCATATCTGCTCAAATCATTTTGTGAATGTCAGAAAATAACGATACTTGCCACGAGCATCAACACTCATTGAATCTCATACATCGGTATGTATTATTTCCAATAAGTCAGTAGCTTGTTCCATTGTTCCGGAGAACGGAGTTTTAGTCATCTTGCCCAAAAGGCACGGTTCGCAAGCATCAAATGATTCATAATCAAGTGATTCCAAAAGTCCATCAAGATGGAGTTTTCTTCAAGCGCTTTACACCAATATGACCTAAACGGCAAGCCACAAATAAGTTGCACTATCATTATTAACTTTGCATCTTTTGGTTTCAATATTATGAATATGTGTATCACTATGATCGAGATCCAATGAACCATTTTCATTGGGTGTGTAACCATATAAGGTTTTATTCATGTAAATGTAACAACAATTTATTCTCTTACTTAAATGAATAACCGTATTGCAATAAACATGATCAAATCATATTTATGCTCAACACCAAATAACACTTATTTAGGTTCCACACTAATCCCGAAAGTATAGGGAGTGTGCGATGATGATCATATCAATCTTGGAACTACTTCCAACACTCATCGTCACTTCCCTTCAACTAGTTTCTGTTCATTCTCAGAACTCCCTGCTTCAAGTTACTACTCTTAGCAACTATACCAGTATCAAATACCGAGGGGTTGCTATGAACACTAGTAAAATACACATCAATAATCAGATATCAAATATACCTTTGTTCACTTTGCCATCCTTCTTATCCACCAAATATTCAGGGTAGTTCCGCTTCCAAATGACCAGTTCCATTGCAGCAAAAGTACTTAGTCTCGTGCTTAGGTCCGGACTTGGGCTTCTTCACTCGAGCAGCAACTTGCTTGCCGTTCCTTTTGAAGTTCCCCTTCTTCCCTTTGCCCTTTTCCTTGAGATTAGTGGTCTTGTCAATCATCAACACTTGATGCTCTTTCTTGATTTCTACCTTCGTTGATTTCAACATCACGAAGAGCTCGGGAATCGTTTTCGTCATCCCCTGCATACTATAGTTCATCACGAAGTTCTAGTAACTTAGTGATGGTGACTAGAGAATTCTGTCAATCACTATCTTATCTGGAAGATTAACTCCCACTTGATTCAAGCGATTGAAGTATTCATACAATCTGAGCACATGCTCACTAGTTGAGCGATTCTCCTCCATCTTTTAGCTATAGAACTTGTTGGAGACTTCATATCTCTCAACTCGGTATTTGCTTGAAATATTAACTTCAATTCTGGAACATCTCATATGGTCCATGACGCTCAAAACGCCTTTGAAGTCCCGATTCTAAGCCGTTAAGTATGGTGCACTAAACTATCAAGTAGTCATCATATTGAGCTAGCCAAACGTTCATAACGTCGCATCCGCTCCTGCAATAGGTCTGTCACCTAGCGGTGCATTAAGGACATAATTCTTCAGGCAGCATTGAGGATAAACCTCGATCATCGCGGATCCAATCCGCATCATTGCTACTAACATTTTTCAACACAATTTTCTCTAGGAACATATGAAAATAAACATATGAAAGCAACAACGCGAGCTATTGATCTACAACATAATTTGCAAAATACTACCAGGACTAAGTTCATGATAAATTTAAGTTCAATTAATCATATTACTTAAGAACTCCCACTTAGACAGACATCTCTCTAGTCATCTAAGTGATCACGTGATCCAAATCAACTAAACCATAACCGATCATCACGTGAGATGGAGTAGTTTTCAATGGTGAACATCACTATGTTGATCATATCTACTATATGATTCACGCCGACCTTTCGGTCTCCGTGCTCGAGGCCATATCTCGCATATGCTAGGCTCGTCAAGTTTAACTCGAGTATTCGCGTGTGCAAAACTGGCTTGCACCCGTTGTAGATGGACGTAGAGCTTATCACACCCGATCATCACGTGGTGTCCGGGCACGATTTAACTTTGACAACGGTGCATACTCGTGGAGAACACGTCTTGATAATTTTTAGTGAGAGATCATCTTAAAATGCTACCGCTAATCAAAGCGTAATAAGATGTATAACAGATAAACATCATATGCAATCAAAATATGTGACATGATATGGCCATCATCATCTTGTGCCTTTGATCTCCATCTCCAAAGCATCGTCATGATTTCCATCGTCACCGGCATGACACCATGATCTCCATCATCTTGATCTTTATCAATGTGTCGTCACATAATGCGTCTACGCCAACTATTGCTCTTGCAACTATTGCTATCGCATAGCGATAAAGTAAAGCAATTATTTGGCGCTTGCATCTTATGCAACAAAGAGACAACCATAGGGCTTACGCCAGCTGTCGATAACTTTAACAAAACATGATCATCTTATACAACAACTTATATCTCATCACGTCTTGACCATATCACATCACAACATGCCCTGCAAAAACAAGTTAGACGTCCTCTACTTTGTTGTTGCAAATTTTACGTGGCTGCTACGGGCTTTAAGCAAGAACCAATCTCACCCACGCATCAAGACCACAACGACATTTCACAAATAGACTCCGTTTAACCTTCGCAAGGACCGGGCGTAGCCACACTCGGTTCAACTAAAGTTGGAGAAACTGACACCCGCTAGCCACCTGTGTGCAAAGCACGGCGGTAGAACCAGTCTCGCGTAAGCGTACGCGTAATGTCGGTCCAGGCCGCTTCATCCAACAATACCGCCGAACCAAAGTATGACATGCTTTGGTAGGCGATATGACTTGTATCGCCCACAACTCACTTGTGTTCTACTCGTGCAAAACATCAAACCATAAAAACCTAGGCTCGGATGCCAATGTTGGGGAACGTAGTAATTTCAAAAATTTCCTACGCACACGCAAGATCATGGTGATGCATAGCAATGAGAGGGAGAGTGTTGTCTACGTACCCTCGTGAGACCGAAGCGGAAGCAATCACAACGTAGAGGAAGTAGTCGTACGTTCTCCTCGCGATCCAACCGATCCAAGCACCGTTACTCGGCACCTCCGAAGTTCTTGGCACACGATAACTCGGTGACGCTCCTCGGGCTCCGATCCAGCAAAGCTCCGGGAGAGAGAGTTCCACAAGACGACGGCGTGGTGACGATCTTGATGTTCTACCAACGCAGGCTTCGCCTAAGCACTGCCACGATTTGACCGAGGTGGAATATGGTGGAGGGGGCACCGCACGGCTAAGGAACGATCTCAAGGATCAACTTGTGTGTCCATGGGGTGCCCCCGCCTCAGATATAAAGGAGGGAGGGAGGAGGAGGCCGGCCCTAGGAGGGCGCGCCATGGGGAGTCCTACTCCCACCGAGTAGGATTCCCCTTTCCTAGTCCAACTAGGAGTCCTTCCATGTATTAGGAGTAGGAGACAAGGAAGGGAAGAGAGAAGGGAAGGAAGGAGGGGTGCGGCCCTCCCCTAGTCCACCCGGACTAGGCCATGGGCGCGGCCTGCCCTAGGCAGCCCTCTCTCTTTCCCTTGAGGGCCCAATAAGGCCCAATACTTCTCCCCGGCGAATTCCGTAACTCTCCGGTACTCGAAAAATACCCGAATCATTCGAACCTTTCCGAACTCCGAATATAGTCGTCCAATATATCGATCTTTACGTCTCGACCATTTCGAGACTCCTCGTCGTGTCCCCGATCTCATCCGGACTCGAACTCCTTCGGTACATCAAAATACACAAAACTCATAATATAACCGCCATCGAAACCTTAAGCGTGCGGACCCTACGCTCGAGAACAATGTAGACATGACCGAGACACGTCTCCGGTCAATAACCAATAAGCGGGACCTGGATGCCCATATTGGCTCCTACATATTCTACGAAGATCTTTATCGGTCGAACCGCATAACAACATACGTTGTTCCCTTTGTCATCGGTATGTTACTTGCCCGAGATTCGATCGTCGGTATCCAATACCTAGTTCAATCTCAAGCATCGGCAAGTCTCTTTACTCGTTCCGTAATGCATCATTCCGTAACTAACTCATTAGCTACATTGCTTGCAAGGCTTAGTGATGTGCATTACCGAGAGGGCCCAGAGATACCTCTCCGACAATCGGAGTGACAAATCCTAATCTCGAAATACGCCAACCCAACATCTGCCTTTGGAGACACCTGTAGTACTCCTTTATAATCACCCAGTTACATTGTGACGTTTGGTAGCACCCAAAGTGTTCCTCCGGCAAACGGGAGTTGCATAATCTCATAGTTACAGGAACATGTATAAGTCATGGATAAAAGCAATAGCAACATACTAAACGATCGGGTGCTAAGCTAATGGAATGGGTCATGTCAATCAGATCATTCTCCTAATGATGTGATCCCGTTAATCAAATGACAACTCATGTCTATGGTTAGGAAACATAACCATCTTTGATTAACGAGCTAGTCAAGTAGAGGCATACTAGTGACACTCTGTTTGTCTATGTATTCACACATGCATTATGTTTCCGGTTAATACAATTCTAGCATGAATAATAAACATTTATCATGATATAAGGAAATAAATAATAACTTTATTATTGCCTCTAGGGCATATTTCCTTCACAAAGAAAGTTCATCCCTACAAAATCATATAGTTTAGTCATGCTCCATTTTTGTCACACAAGAATGCTCTCATCATGCACAACCCCGACAAGCCAAGCAATTGTTTCATACTTTAGTAATCTCAAACTTTATAAACCTTCACGCAATACATGAGCGTGAGCCATGGATATAGCACTATGGGTGGAATAGAATATAATGATGGGGGTTATGTGGAGAAGACAAAAAGAAGAAAGTCTCACATCAACAAGGCTAATCAATGGGCTATGGAGATGCCCATCGTTTGGTGTTAATGCAAGGAGTAGGGATTGCCATGCAACGGATGCACTAGAGCTATAAATGAATGAAAGCTCAAAAAAAGAAACTAAGTGGGTGTGCATCCAACTTGCTTGCTCACGAAGACCTAGGGCACTTGAGGAGGCCCATTGTTGGAATATACAAGCCAAGTTCTATAATGAAAAATTCCCACTAGTATATGAAAGTGACAAAACAAGAGACTCTCTATCATGAAGACTATGGTGCTACTTTGAAGCACAAGCGTGGAAAAAAAAGATAGTAGCATTGCCCCTTTTTTTTTGGGCCTTTCTTTTTTTTTCTTTGGCCTTTTTTTTTATTGGGACAATGCTCTATTAAATGATGATCATCACACTTCTATTTATTTACAACTCAATGATTACAACTCAATACTAGAACAAAGTATGACTCTATATGAATGCCTCCGTGATGTATCGATATGCAATGAATCAAGAGTGACATGTATAAAAGAATTATGAACGGTGGCTTTGCCACAAATACTATGTCAACTACATGATCATGCTAAGCAATATGACAGTGATGAATATGTCATAAAAAATGAAACGATGCAAAGTTGCATGGCAATATATCTCGGAATGGCTATGGAAATGCCATAATAGGTAGGTATGGTGGCTGTTTTGAGGAATATATAAGGAGGTTTATGTGTGAAAGAGCGTATCATATCACGGGGTTTGGATGCACCGTGAAGTTTGCACCAACTCTCAATGTGAGAAAGGGCAATGCACGGTGCAAGAAGAGGCTAGCAATGATGGAAGGGTGAGAGTGCGTATAATCCATGGACTCAACATTAGTCATAAAGAACTCACATACTTATTGCAAAAATCTACAAGCCATCAAAAACCAAAGCACTACGCGCATGCTCCTAGGGGATAGATTGGTAGGAAAATACCATCGCTCGTCCCCGACCGCCACTCATAAGGAGGACAATCAAATAACACCTCATGTTTCAAATTTGTTACATAACATTTACCATACGTGCATGCTACGGAACTTGCAAACTTCAACACAAGCATTTCTCAAATTCACAACTACTCAACTAGCACAACTTTGATATTATCACCTCCATATCTCAAAACAATTATCAAGCATCAAACTTTTCTTAGTATTCAACGCACTCAAAAGAAAGTTTTACAAATCTTGAATACCAAGCATATTAAGATTTTTAAGCAAATTACATGCTATTTAAGACTCTCAAAATAATCTAAGTGAGGCATGAGAGATCAATAGTTTCTATAAAACAAATCCACCAACGTGCCCTAAAAGATATAAGTGAAGCACTAGAGCAAAACTATATAGCTCAAAAGATATAAGTGGAGCACAAAGAGTATTCTAACAAATTCCAATTCATGGATGGCTCTCTCAAAAGGTGTGTACATCAAGGATGATTGTGGTAAACTAAAAAGCAAAGAATCAAATCATACAAGACGCTCCAAGCAAAACACATATCATGTGGTGAATAAAAATATAGCTCCAAGTAAAGTTACCGATGGAAGTAGATTTAAAGAGGGATGCCTTCCGGGGGCATCCCCAAGCTTTGACTTTTTGGTGTCCTTGGATTATCTTGGGGATGCAATGGGCATCCCCAAGCTTAGGCTCTTGCCACTCCTTGTTCCATAATCCATCAAAAGATTTCACCCAAAACTTGAAAACTTCACAACACAAAACTCAACAGAAATCTCGTGAGCTCCGTTAGCGAAAGAAAACAAAGGACCACTTCAAGGTACTGTAATGAACTCATTATTTATTTATATTGGTGTTAAACCTACTGTATTCCAACTTCTCTATGGTTTATAAACTATTTTACTAGCCATAGATTCATCAAAATAAGCAAACAACACACGAAAAACAGAATCTGTCAAAAACTGAACAGTCTGTAGTAATCTGTTACTAACGCAAACTTCTGGAACTCCAAAAATTCAGCCAAAATAGGACGACCTAGGCAATTTGTTTATTGATCAGCATCAATTGAAATCACTATTTTATCACGTTCTTGTGATTTTTAACAATTGTTTTAGTGAACAGAAAGTTTCTGGAATTTACAGCAAGATCAAATAACTATCATCAAAGAAGATCCTATAGGTTTAACTTGGCACAAATACTAATTAAAACATAAAACCACATCTAAACAGAAGGTAGATGGATTTTTTATTCCTAAACAGAAGCAAAAGCAAAAAAAAAAAATTGGGTTGCCTCCCAACAAGCGCTATCGTTTAACGCCCCTAGCTAGGCATAAAAGCAAGGATAGATCTAGGTATTGCCATAATAGTGGTATGGCAAAACATGAAAACTTCTATCATATTCTCTACGTTCAGCAGCAAGTTTTCTTTGAGGCAAGGAAAATTAATCAAAAGGGCTAAATTTAATGGGACAAAAGTCCCCAATATCAATCTCGGGAGGTATGGGTTCCTCCCTAGGCCCTTTGTATTGCACAACCAATTCATCATTAAGAGCTTTCTTTTGGCAAAAAGCTACAAGCCTTCGTTCAAGAGGAAAACCTAGTCCATTATTCTGAATAGCAAAATCATCATTAAGCTCGGAAATTTTATCAACTAGAACATCGACAGGAACCTTTTTCCTAAGATTTTCATTATAAGCAATATGATCTAAAGATTGTAAATGCATCATGTCTTCTTGATTAAAAAGGATAGCTTCAATGGGAGGATGACTAGAATCTACCCTATAATGTGCAAAGATTTCTTTGGCCTCTTTTATTATAAATCTAAACTCATGAGCCAAAAAGATAGTGGCGGCACGCTTGACAGAAGAATGCTCAATATTAGAAAATTCTAAGAAAATTCTTTGTATGCAAGGATGCATGTGCATAAATTGCCTTTCAAGTTCAACTATAAGCATGGCAATAGCGTCCGCAAGACTACTAGTTCTATGAAGAATAGAACCGCCCATAGAAGGCAAAGCACCGGCACAAGTAAAGAAATCTTGAATAACTCCTTTTCCAATAATATTACCACTACCAATTTGAAATCTTTTTGTATCAAAGGTAAGGGGTTCTTCAGCGGGAGCATCAGAATTTTCTATGAAATTATTATTGTCCATATCAGCAATAATTTCCCCAAATTCAGACATAACGACAGGCAAGCGAGAAAAAGGCAAGCGGAAAAAAGAGGGCGAATAAAACGGCAAGGGTGAAGTGAGGGAGAGGAAAACGAGAGGAAAATGGCAAATAATGTAATGCGAGAGATAAGGGATTGTGATGGGTACTTGGTATGTTGAATTTTGCGAAGACCTCCCCGGCAACGGCGCCAGAAATCTTCCTGCTACCTCTTGAGCACTGTGTTGGATTTCCTTGAAGAGGAAAGGGTGATGCAGCAGAGTAGAGTAAGTATTTCCCTCAGTTTTTGAGAACCAAGGTATAAATCCAGTAGGAGGCTATGTCGTGGTTCTAAGTCTGACAGTAATGTAGGGGGGTAGAATGGAGAGGCAAGATCCTAGCTATGGAGTAGTTGTACACGCAAGAAGTTTACGAGTTCAGGCCCTTCTCGGAGGAAGTAACAGCCCTACATCTCGGAGCCCGGAGGCGGTCGACTGGATTATGTGTGTATGAGTTACAGGGGTGCGAACCCTTGACACTGAGGAGGGGGGTGACTTATATAGAGTTCGCTGCACCCCTCCGGCCGTCGATTATGCAGGTTTAAGGTACATTAAGGTCGAGGCGTTCTTGGTAGCATACAAATAAAGTGCTATGATGACCATAAAATCTACTTAATGACCGACCGTTAGCATGTGGAGTGACTTTATATCTTCTGGCTGTCGAGTGGTTGGCTTCATGGTCGAGTGTCTTTGAGTCTGTCGAGTGGAACACTTCTGAGTCGATTGAAAGGTGGTTTCTTCTAGAGATGTCATTGGGGAGGGTACCTTGGACAGGTCCGTGACCCTACCCTAGGTACATAGCTTCATCATTAGCCCCCGAATGGATCGAGGTTTGAGTGGGGAAGGAGTTGAACACACTTCCGACCCATTTTCGTGCTATGAGTATATCTTGCTCTGGATCAATGAACTTAGGTGACAGTACCAACTTCTTTTTCAGTCACCTTGATCCATTCTTTGTATCCGTCGAGTGAGTTTCTTTACTTGGAGAGCTTCGAGTGACAGAGCGGAGGAGATCTTCCGTCTGACGAGTTGTTCTGCAGCTAGAGGTTTTCGCGGGATTCGAATTTCGGGAAGCGCGCGGGGCGGAGGAGGCCGCAGTAATCGGATGGGATAAGGCAGGGACGCCTCGATCTCCGCCCCACCTTTTTTGCCACGTATCGCGCGCACGACTATTGCGGGATTTGACAGGATCGCCTGGGCCTACGAGTCAGCCACTCGGAAGTAACCTCATATAAGGCGCCGGACGGTTTTTTTTTAACAGTGCGTTCCCATTTCCTCCTCTTTTCCTTAGTCTTATCCGCCGCGCTCGCTTCCGTCCCAGAGCCGCTGCCCCGTGCGCGTCTCACCGGCGACGATGGTGAAAGAGAAGACGGCGGCCCTGGAGCGGGCGAAGAAAGCGACGGCGAAGGCAAAGGGAAAGGCGACCAGTCGGGGCGGATCTTCATCGAGGGCCGGCCTGCCGCAAGGCTGGATCCAGGGCGACTGGATCCGCTCGACGATTCTTCAAGAAGACCTCGATGACCTGGCCGCTGGAGGACTGATCCCCCAAGGATCGGCGTGGCTTCCGGGGAAGGAGTCTGAGCCGCAGCCTCGGGAGGGTGAGTGCGTTCTCTTGGCCACCCATGTCGACCATGGTTTTCCTTGCCCCCTCACCCTTTCTTTCGGGGATTTCTGAATTTCTTTGGGGCACAACTCCACCACTTCACACCCAACACAATCGTGTACCTCGCTGCTTTCGTGTCTTTGTGCGAGAATTTCTTGGGTTGCCGGCCTCATTGGGGCCTTTTCAAGCACATTTTCACCTGTCGCTCCCAGACGGTGAAAAAGGCCAATCCAAGTGACAAGAGAACACAAGTGATTCAGATGTGTGGGGGTCTTGGGGTTCAGATAAGGGGGAAAAGTTCTTTTCCAGCCATGATCCTTCCCGACTCAGTCCGTGGATGGCAGTCGACCTGGTTTTACTGCAAAGACCAGCCCGGCCTTGAGCGATCGACCGGACTCCCTCCTTTTTCCATGGACCGAGTGAGGAAGCCCTCCTCTTTGAAGGTGATCCTGGAAGAGAAGGCGCGAGTTAAGATCTTGGTCGATCGTGTTGTCCGGCTTATCCGTGTGACGGGTGGTGGTATGGATCTTTTGGAGGTCTTCCTTCAGCGACGCATCCAACCACTTCAAGCTCGAGACCATCCAATGTGGATGTATTCGGGCACTGATGACACCACTCGGATCCACCCGGAGGAGGTCGAGGATGCCACGCTGGAGGAGTGGCTGACGAGCATCACTGGGAACAGGGACAACCCTAGGGGAGCCAGGAGAATTCTTCCACTCGACCAATCCCACGTACCGGACAAGGTTCAACTCTGAATTTCCGACTGTAATTTTAACCATGCAGCTATTGATGCTCCGTCGGTTGACTTTTGTTCTGCTTGTTTTTCCGCGGGCTCTTATCGAAATGTACTCAATGCCCAACGGGGAGCAAGAGCAAGACCCGAAAGGGGAGGCGAGCGGCGGCGACAGTGGTGAATGGCATTCTGATGGAGAGGAGACCAAGGAAAGTGATGACTCAAGTGACGAAGAAGAAGCCGAGTCACCTCCTCGCAGGGAGAGGCGATCCAAGCTCGACCAAGACCGGCCAAGCGCTCGTGAAAAAGCGGTTGCTCAGACTGGCCCGCCTTCAAAGCGCCCTCGGACGTCCTCACCGGCTCCGAGTGAAAAAGCGTCAAAGCAGCCCAAAGTTGTAGTGCCGAGGCCTCGGAAGGCATTGCCGAAGATTAAGATTGACATCCCCGTCGCTTCTGCGTGAGTGTCTCCCTTTGTATTCACTCGACGCTCTGTGTTGTTTATTTTTCCCTTGATTTGACCAGATAAACTTTGGAACTGGCAGCGCTATACAGGACTTCACTACGGGGATGAGGCAATGGAGGATTCAGTCACCTCCAATCTAGGTACGATTTCTGTCGTTCTGTCTTTATTTGGTCGACTCAACTGTAATATATACCATTGGGTGATGCAATTTTGGTGACCGATCTTTGAACAGCTCCCAACATTATTGACCTCCCCGACGATGATGATGACGAGCCCGAGAGGCCTTTGACGAGGAAAAATAGGAAAACTCCTGCAAACAAGGTGGCACAATCGACGCCGATAGCTGAGCCAGTCGTTCAGGACGCTGGTGATGCCAATCGGGCTTCATTACCTTCGTCGCATTCATCGCCGAGTGCTCTGCCTTCTTCATCAACTGCTCAAGCTCCTGCTGATCCACCTTCAGTTTTTTTACCCATCACGTCCCAGAGGACGAAGTGAATGCTGCCAAGGAAGCCATACGCCAAGCAGGTATTATGATGGAGAAGATGAAGATGGTGCGGGATGTCAGTCAGGCCGCCTATGATGCCATCTCGGCTCTCCAAAGCAATGTTCAGGTTAGCAGCATGTTGACTGGTTTCCTTGGCTTGCTCTGTTAGGATATGCTACCTGAAAACTCTCTTTCCAAGGATCTTTGCATCTGCACACCCACTGGGTGTTTCGACTTGTCACTGAGCCAATCCAGGCTTTGAGCTGAATTTTGTTATTGAAGTTTTGGACTAGTGGGGGCACGCTGAGTGCACCCACTGGGTGTAGTCCCCGAGACTACGGTGGACTATGGGCAGTCGACTGTAGTCTTGACATTTTAATTCCTTCACTCGATGCAGTCTGCCATGCCGAGTGTAATCAACCGATGGGGGCACGCTAAGTGCACCCACTGGTGTAGTCCTCGAGACCGTGGTCATTCTTGGCGATCAACTATGGTCTCAAGAACTTGTTTGTTGCGTCTTTCTTCTTCTTCTTTTTACTCGCTAAAAAGGTCTCGTCAGTGTTCTTGAACCAGTGGGGGCACGCTAAGTGCACCCACTGGGTGTAGTCCCCGAGACTATGGTGGACTGCGGGCAATCGACCGTAGTCTTAGTATTTATTGTCTTTGTCTTTTTTCTTTGTAAAATAATCCATCCTCTCTGATTGCAAAAATCTTGCGACCTTGGGGCTCGCTTTGCCGACTTGGAAAAGCAGCAGATTCAACTCAACCTTGACATGGAGTTGGCCAAGTCAGAGCTGCAGAAGGCCAAAGATGACGCCAATGGTAAGGAAGCTTTGTCGACTGTCTTGTCTTAGACTCGGATTTCATTCTACTCTTTCTCGAATCGGCGTTATTTCTTTTCAGAAAAACTGAACTAGGCTCTGTTAAAGAAGGATCACGATCTGGCTGCTGCACAAAAGAAGGCCGACGACCAAACTGCTCTGGCTGAACAGAAGCTGGCTTCAGTCGACAAACTGGAGGAGGAGAACGCAAAGATGAAATCTGCCCTGGATGAAGCCAACAAGGAGGTAACCCGCTTGAAGAAGGACATGGTTAACCTGAACGAGAAGATGGAAGGCCTTTCTCGCAGGAGGGACGATCTGGAAAGCTATCTGAGGAGCCTCGCCAAGAAGTTATTCATCAAGCTTGAAGGTACATGTCCCGTTCCGACTGGTTCATCTTTGACGACTCGGTATACGAATATTGACTCATCTTTGGACTGCGCATGCAGAGCTTTGCCGAGACTTTGAGGAGGAGACTGGGCGAATCGAGCCAAATTTGGACCCTATCAACTCCCCCGTGAAGGACGAAACTGCTATGAACCTGCTCCGACTGGAATCCCGCATCGACGGCGTTGTTGACTACTTGGCTCGACTGAAAGTTGCCACGTCGCGGATCGACACAAGATTACTTTGGCGAGGGCAACACTCCGAACGACCTCGAGTCCTCGATGACTCGACTTAACGAGATCCCCTGGTCGAGTGCGAGAGTGGAAGAAGTCTTCTGCTTTCGGTCTTGGTCTTGGCGTGGCTCATCTTTGGTTCGTGTCCACTGTAAAGAGGCACGAGAAGATAAGCTGGCAGCAATCAAGGTCGCTGTCGGTGTCAAAACCGGCGGATCTCGGGTAGGGGGTCCCGAACTGTGTGTCTAGGCGGATGGTAACAGGAGACAAGGGACACGATGTTTTTACCCAGGTTCGGGCCCTCTCGATGGAGGTAATACCCTACTCCCGCTTGATTAATATTGATGATATGGGTAGTACAAGAGTAGATCTACCACGAGATCAAGGAGGCTAAACCCTAGAAGCTAGCCTATGGTATGATTGTTGTTCGCCCCACGGACTAAAACCCTTCGGTTTATATAGACACCGGATAGGTTAGGGTTACACAGAGTCGGTTACAACGGTAGGAGATCTACATATCCGTATCGCCAAGCTTGCCTTCCACGCCAAGGAAAGTCCCATCCGGACACGGGACAAAGTCTTCAATCTTGTATCTTCATAGTTTTGGAGTCCGGCTGTGACGATAGTCCGACTATCCGGACACCCCCTAGTCCGGGACTCCCTTAGTAGCCCCTGAACCAGGCTTCAATGACGACGAGTCTGGCGCGCATATTGTCTTCGACATTGCAAGGCGAGTTCCTCCTCCGAATACTTCATAGAAGGTTTTGAACACAAGGATAGTCTCCGGCTCTGCAAAACAAGTTCCACATAACACCGTAAAGAGAATAATTTTTGCACAGATCTGCTGACGTATTCCGCGGCGTGACATCACACCACGGCCAGGCCCTTATATGAATCGTTTTTCACTGTTCCACCTCAGCGTGTTTAGCGAGGCAGTTTCCTTGGCACGTCTTATCAAAGCATAGATCGTGCCCCCTTATTCCGGGATGCTCATCAATACGGACGTGGGTAACCCATCCGCGCCATTGATTACGGCGCTTGGGAAATAAGCGAGTTTTACCAGGTGGTGGGGGACGCATAGCTTCGTCATTCATATAAGGGATAAGGATCCACCTTTTCACCCACGCCTTCTTCCTCCTTTGCTTATCCATTTCACGGACTCGAGCTCCAACGCCCAAGTCCGCACATCCCACCTCAACCTTCTCCAACCATGTCGAGGCGGGAGGCGGGTGGATGGCCTCCTCCGTCACAGAGGGGCACATCACAAGACTGCGGAGGCGGATACTTGTCCGATGACATCAGCGCCAGGCTGCCCGATGCGGGGCAGCTTATTCCAACCCGGGCCCCATGAGAGGGTAGTGTTTCTACCCCACTTCCTCCATGGACTAGGTTTTCCACTTCACCCATTTGTCCGGGGCTCATGTTCTACTACGGCTGGACTTCCATGACTGGCCCGAATTTCATCCTCAACATCTCGGCGTTTATAAATGGGTATGCGAAACCTTCCTCTACATCCAGCCCCACTTGACTTATGGCTGAAGATCTTCAACGTCCCGAAGGTAGTGGGCGGCCGCTGTTGAAGTCTTGAGGCGCCATGGTTGGCAAGATGGCCAAAGTCCCATGGCTCGAAGGCGCCTTCGTGGAGGCAACAAAGGGGTGGCAATCGGGGTGGTTCTACATCACCGAGCCCGCGACCCCGAATGGGTGGCGGCCCCGAATTCAGATATGGCTTCCCCACACGGCTCTCGTCATGGAAAGAGACGGGCCTGACGTGGGGGAATTCGGACGAGAGATCCGGACTTCAAACATGCGTCCAAAACACAGTGGCCAAGAATCTTAGGCTTGTCGGCGTAATCCGGTGATGCTCATCCGCCGGATTCTCCCATGCAAACAACGGGCCTTTAACTTGTGGGAGTTCGATCCGCACATCACCGAACCTTGAGCCGCTCTTCGACACTCACGAAGACGCCTGGAAGAGTGTGTTCAAGAGCGCTGAAGCCAAAGATCCGCTACCAAAGATCGCGGATACATTTCGCAGCGTCAAGCCGGGCGAGGTAAGTTATTTTACCCTTTACGGGACTCTTTTTCATAGATTGACTCTCGTGGGATCTAAAACTCCCTAATCTTTTGACAGATCGGTCAAGACGTCCAGACAGATTAACTGTCCGGCTCCTTTGCGGAAGACCCGGAGGACGCCTTGGAATTAATGGGGCTGCTGGCTCCGGCGCCCCATGTGGTGCCGGAGAAGAAGGCCAAGAAGGAGGCCACGGGAACTCGAAGGAGCTCCCGACGCCAGGTGCTGTCAGATTCTGAAGCAAAATCTTCTCCTGAGGACGAGGAGGAAGAAGAAGAAGCTCCTCCCCCAGCGGGGGAGGAGAAGAAAAGGAAGGCCGCCCCAATGGGGGAGGCCGGAGGGTCCAAGAAGGGAAGAACCCTTCCTCCGGACTTCTCCACCAACGTCGACGACGACGAGGAGGACTGGCCTACAAGGGCCAAGCCTGGCGAGATCGTAAGTGTCCAGGATACCCATGGCTTTTTATTATTGTAGAGTGTTCTCTAATGTGGAACAACTGCAGCCCGCCCAAGGGCGAGTTCGCCGATTCATCGAGCGGGTCCCTGGGCTCGTCGGAAATGGAGAGTGCTTCGCTTCCGACCGCCTCCTCGCCTCACGCTGCGGACGATGCCGCGGCGGGGCCCCAAGGGGGGCTTGGTCAAGAGGAGGTAGCGCAGGAGGTGCCACAAGGCAACTTCCCGGACTCCAGGCGTACGGGGGGCAAGACCCCCAGGGGCTCTAAGCCCGACCCTTGTCCGAACTCCATGCCGGAACCTTCAGCGGTTCTGGAGTCCGGTAAGCGGTCCCTTCGCAAGAAGGTTAGACGCCGGTGTCCTCCGTCCAACCGAAGGCACCGGATAGCTTACTGGAGGCGCTCAACGGCGCCTCCATCGAGGAGGAGCACCGCACTGTTATGAGTGCGGTGATCCGGACAGTTCAGTCCGCCAAGAGCGGATCGACCAAGCCTGCACTGCACTTCTAACAGGCTTTGAGGTAAGTTTAAAATATGTAAAAATATTACCGCATAGATAGTAGCCCCTGATTCTTAGTTTGGTGTTCGGAAAGAAAAGCCGGACTGAGGATCTAAAAAGATATACGCAGGAGTCTAACATAAGTATGTCAATATGGGAATGCAGGATGCGTCACGACCTCGCCCCATCGATCATGGAGGTCAATGCATTGAAGCGTAACCTCGGCAGTCCAAGAACGAGCTCGGACAAGCCAAGAAGCAGCTCGAGGACAAGGAAGGTAAGTAATACCTTATTAAAGAAATACCTTATGGAAAAGGTTTTGGTTGCCAAAAATAACAGAATAACATAGATGCTGCAGGGGCCACGAACGAGGTGGCGACCCTGAAGGAAGCGGTGTCCGTGGCCGAAAACAGAGCAGCTGCGGAACGCACCGAGCGAGAGAAAGGGGAGGCGTAGCTGGCGGAGGTGCGGCAAGAGCTCCAGATTCTCGTGAAAAAACATGAGGGTTTGGAGCGTGACTCGAAGACCCGTGAGTCCGAGCTTGCCTCGGCTCTTGAGAGTGCCAAAGCTGCTAAGGCCGAGGCCCAAAAAGCCCTCCAAGAAATTGAAGCACTAAAGAAGATAGCAGCGGGTAAGGCATTCTTTATGCAAAGCAAGAATGTAAAAGTCAATTACCTATTACTTACCCGGATTTGGAGCTCTCCAGGAGCATTCGCAGATTTGCCTCAGAGGCCCGATGTCAGCCGCATTCTACCACGCCGGAGGGGAGCTCCACGGAGAAGGTGTTACGGTCTCAATATGTCGAGGCGGACATCCGGTGCCCCTAAGCGACCAGTGAAGCAGCTGGTCGAGCTCCACAAGGTCACCGAACAGGCCATGAAGGGCCTTATAAGCCTTGCGTGGCCATTGGAGGCCATGCACAGGAGCTACTTGGCTTGGTGCGGCCGGTGGACGCATGTCCACGGATTGAAGTCATCAAGCGCTCCGTCTGCATTGAAGGTGTCCGTCGGGCCCCCTGCCCGTGCTAAAGTGCAAGGGCAAGCTGGATGCGGAGAAGCTTGTGACGGACGGGCCACCGAAGGGACATGAGCATCGCACGCCCGGAATGTACTATGAGGGCCTCCTGAAGGGTGCCCGCCGAATAGCGGATGAGTGCTCCAGAGATGTAATATTTGAATAGACTCGCATTTGTTATCCTGTATGCTGAAAACTTGTTCATATGCGCTAAGCAACGCTTGTTAATTTAAAATATTACCTTACATGCGGCCGTTTATCAAATTTGAGAGATGGCAAGTCGTTGGCTTCAGCCCCATGCCACAGTCTTTGGGGTGTTCGGGATAAACTTGAGCACTCTTGTTCCCATTCTTGGGTCCATCTAGGGAGGCGCTCAACACAACGAACAAGGCAACCGGACTTATAATGCTTGAACACTCACTTAGCCATAGAATTCTATAATTTTAAATTTCGCGAAGCCCCTAGTATTCGGAAGACCGAGTTCGGGCGCTATCCACGCCTTGGCCGGACAATTCGGTTCCTCGCTCTAAGCGGCATAAGTCTTTAGGGACCCGAAAAACCTCTCGAACAATGACGGATCTCACCTTATCATGACGGTCAGTTTTAGCTTTCTCCAGCGAGGTGCTCGACCCGGCATAAGCTGGGGCACAATCGCGATGGTTATCTCGATGCTACCTTAGCCGATATAGCGGAACGTAAGGTACCAAAACACGGAGCCGACAAACCCAACTATTGACCCAAGACATGATTCGGAGCCGATTCATATAATGCTATAAGTTCAGGGTGCCGCACTTGTGAAAGTGTTCGGACTTATCACACCATAATTTTGGGGTACTTAAGCCCCTGGTGTATTGGCCATACCAAAGTGTACGGGTGCAACATGTCAAATGAACATATAAATAGAAAAAGAAAGGAGTGCAATAATAGACAAAAGCTATGTATTGTTTATTCAAAAAGGTACTGCAATGAAAGCAGAACGATACAAATAGTGCGATAAGCAAGGGATGGGACTATCTAACATGTCCCCCTCCAGGGGTAAGATGCGGGATGGTATGTAAAACAGGTATAATGCTCGTAATAGAGACCACCTGAACACTAGACGGAGCTTTACTGCTTCCCTGGTTGTTGCATCGTGAGTTCGGCGATTCTAGTGCCGGACAGGACTTCTGAAAAACGGAGTCCTGAAAAGAAAGAAAAGAAAAAAGAAAAGAATGACACAATCGGGAGCCCCTGGTGTGGTTGAGCCGCAT
This sequence comes from Aegilops bicornis, assembly GCA_021605145.1. Classification (NCBI taxonomy): domain Eukaryota; kingdom Viridiplantae; phylum Streptophyta; class Magnoliopsida; order Poales; family Poaceae; genus Aegilops; species Aegilops bicornis. The sequence goes on along the minus strand of CM038671.1, from coordinate 771,624,204 downwards.
TTTTGGCATGCCGTGGTCTTGCCCCTCCCCATATGCCCATGGTATCTCCAGAGCGTAATTATGTACGTGTAATACTAGCTTCGCAATTTCGCGAGGGCAGGGGTTGGGGCGGATTACTCTGGCGTGCTCGAATCGTGCCTGCGGTCTTGATGTAGGTTACTCGGTAGCGCTGACGGTGTCCGGACGCTTAGTGGCCGGACTCGAGAATTGCCGTGAGAGGCTGCTTTGCACCTCCGCCATGAGGGGCAGCCGTGTGCTCCTCCATTCGGAGAGAGCGCCCGGTGTTTCCATTGACCGTGATTACTCCTCGAGGGCCTGGCATCTTGAGCTTGAGGTATGCGTAGTGTGGCACCGCATTGAACTTTGCAAATGCGGTTCGTCCGAGCAGTGCATGATAGCCGTGGAGCAGGACTATGTCGAAGATTAACTCTTCGCCCGGAAGTTATCCGGTGATCCGAAGACCACTTCGAGTGTGACTGAGCCTGTACAATTGGCTTCTACACCCGGTATGACGCCTTAAAAGGTCGTCTTTGTAGGTTTAATCCTTGAGGGGTCTATGCCCATTTTGCGCATTGTATCCCGATAAGCGGAGTTCAGCTGCTACCGCCATTCATCAGGACTCTGGTGAGGTGAAATCCGTCAATAATTGGGTCAAGAACCCATGCGGCGAAGCCGCCGTGATGGATGCTAGTGGGGTGGTCCCTTCGATCAAAGGTGATCGGGCAGGAAGACCATGGGTTGAACTTTGGGGCGACTGGCTCCATCGCATATACGTCCCGTAGTGCACGCTTCCGCTCCCTTTTGGGTATGTGGGTTGCGTATATCATGTTCATCGTCCGCACTTGTGTGGGAAAAACCTTTTTTTCCTCTATTGTTCGGCGGCCGGGGCTCTTCCTCGTCATCGCTATGCAACCCCTTGTCATTGAGTTCGGCACTTAACTTGCCTGCTTGCTTGAACACCCAACAATCCCTGTTGGTGTGATTGGCTGATTTTCGGGGTGCCATGTATTTGGCACAAGCGATCGAGTATGGGTCCAAGTTGGACGGCCTGAGTATTTCTTTTGAATGGCTTCTTCCATGACCGGGTTTAGAGCCTCTGAATCCGGCATTGACGGCCGTATCTTGATGTTATGCGCCGTTGATGCGGTAGCTTGTTCTTGTTCTTGCGACCTGCCATTGCTGTCCTTGGTATCCGAACTATCGTGGTGTTTGGCCAAGTTGTTGCTTGAGCTAGCCAGCTGTCCTCTCAGCAAAAAGGGAGTCATGAGGGTTGTGAGGGCTGCCATAGATTTCGGCTTTTCCTGTCCGAGGTGCCGGGCAAGCCACTCGTCGCGGATGTTGTGTTTGAAGGCTGCAAGGGCCTCTACATCCTGATACCAACAATTTGATTTTTCTTTGTGAGGAACCGTGTCGGTTGTCTCGGCGATTTTTCCGGCTGCTGAATTATGTGGCTAAGGTCATCATCGGCGTCTGGTCGCACATATGTGCCCTGGAAGTTATCAAGAAATGCGGCTTCCGTGTCCTCCCAACAACCAATTGATTCGGCTGGCAAGCTGTTGAGCCAATGCCGAGCTGGTCCTTTAAGCTTGAGTGGGAGGTATTTGATGGCATGTAGATCATCACCGCGGGCCATGTGGATATGGAGGAAGATCCAGACCGCAGGATCTGTGGTACCATCGTATGGTTCGATGTTTACGGGTTTGAAGCCCTCGGGGATTTGATGATCCATTACTTCATCTGTGAAGCATAGTGGGTGTGCGGCGCCTCTGTATTGGGCTATATCACGACGCAACTCAAATGAGCTTTGTCTATTGTGTTCGCCCTGCCGAGTTTACAGATCCGGCGTGATTTATTATCATCACGTGTCGTGGGCGCCCACGCCGATCCGTAGATTGATCTTGTATGTTTTGCCTTATCCTCCAATATATCTACGCAAGTCCGCACGCTTTTCCTGTGCCCTAGTACTTTTGAGCGGCGTCGAGTGCGACTTGAATGGAGGTTCTAGAGGCCTCCTATCGCGGCCACGAGGTGGCCGGTCCGCCATGTCGTCTGTTGGTGACTTGGGTGCTTCCTCCGATCGAGGCAACGGCCTGCGTTTGGGGTAGCTTTTGGAGGGCGTTCGAGTTCATACTCTTCGATTGCGAGGACTTGGTCCATCATCACCAGCGTATCTTGGTCAGCTCTAAGCTATTGCTGCTTTTCTTGAGGCTGTTTGCCGTGGCTATAAGCCTGCGTTTGAAACGCTCCTGTTCGTGGGATCCTCGAGCCACGACAAACTTCGTAAAGCGAGGCTTGCCTCATCTTCGGAGGGAGGCGCACAATTATCGCCCTCAACCTATCTTTACGCAAGACCGTCAGGCGGACTTGCTTCTCCCTCCTCCGCTGAGTCCTGCTGGAGGGGTTTTCTTCAGACCTTGTCCGGTGTTATTATCTCCCATGCCGGAATCACCTTTTTTGCTGTGGCGGGATTTAGAGCGGCGCCGCCGACGTCGGCGCTTCGGTTGCTTCTTGGAGGGGTCATCCTCCGTTGTTCCGTCGCCGTTCCCATCTTTGGGGATGTCCACCATGTATATGTCGTATGACGAGGTGGCCTTCCGATTGCCACTGTAGGTGCTTTGGGTCTTGGTCGTCTCCGGCGTCGTCGTCCATACCGTCGGCGTCTTGGTCGAAGTCGAGCATGTCGGTTAAATCATCGACAGTGGCTACAAGGGTGGTGGGTGGGCGTTGAATTTCGTCGTCCATATCCCAACCTTCCTGTCCGCAGTCCGGCCAGGGCTCTCCGGATAAAGAGAGAGACTTTAGTGAATTCAGAATATCACCAAAGGGCGAGTGCTGAAAGATGTCCGCGGCAGTGAACTCCATGACGGGCGCCCAATTGGATTCGATTGGTAGGTGCGCGGAGGGTTCGGAGTCCGGAGAGGAGTCCGGCACCATAGAGTAAATATCTTCGCAAAGTACTGGGATAGAGTTAGGCTCAATCGCCGTAGAGATAGTAGCCCCGAGGCGCGCCCAACCACTCGTCCTTGATCGGGAATCCGGCCCGGATTAAGGATCGAGCGGATCTTGGTGCGGCCTCGAGGCACCGTTCGGCCGCAGAGCTGGATCATGCCCATCGAGACAAAGGCGGCACGCTTGGCTGCGGCTCGAATCTGTCGAAGATCAAGTCTCCGCGGATATCGGTCGTATAGTTCAAACTTCCAAATCTGGCCTGATGGCCAGGGGCGTAGCTTTCGATCTGCTCCAAATGGCCAAGCGAATTGGCCCTTGATTACAAAGCCGCCCGAATCACGAAAGATCTGTCCGGAGAAAGTCTCACCTGGACTGCGTCATTGTTGATGATCGAAGGAGCCATCGGGCCTATCGGTGACGACACGAGGAACTCTCAATGAAAGCACCAATGTCGGTGTCAAAACCGGCGGATCTCGGGTAGGGGGTCCCGAGTATGCGTCTAAGGCGGATGGTAACAGGAGACAAGGGACACGATGTTTTTACCCATGTTCGGGCCCTCTCGATGGAGGTAATACCCTACTCTGCTTGATTAATATTGATGATATGGGTAGTACAAGAGTAGATCTACCACGAGATCAAGGAGGCTAAACCCTAGAAGCTAGCCTATGGTATGATTGTTGTTCGTCCTACGGACTAAAACCCTCCAGTTTATATAGACATCGGATAGGTTAGGGTTACACAGAGTCGGTTAGAACGGTAGGAGATCTACATATCTGTATCGCCAAGCTTGCCTTCCACGCCAAGGAAAGTCCCACCCGGACACGGGACGAAGTCTTCAATCTTGTATCTTCATAGTTTTGGAGTCCGGTCGTGACGATAGTCCGGCTATCCGGACACCCGCTAGTCCCGGACTCCCTCAGTCGCCAACACCAAGAAGCATGATTTCCGATCCTTTATGAAGACTTTCATTGCTGCTGCCACTCGGATCGCCGATGGTGTCGACCTGGACGAGTTCGTCGAGCACCTTGACCCTCCTCCATGAAGTGAACAAACTTTTATGCCTCACCTTAAATTTGCCTCGGAATGCCGAGTGGATTTTGTAATCACTAAACTCCTTCGGGCTGAGAGCCTGAATACTTTGATCTACGGTTTGGAACCTTTAAGATTTATCTGAACTGGTTTTACTTGTGAATATGCTTCCATTTGCCTTCGAGTGGACTGTGTTCTTCACTCGGAATAATCTCTGTATTTGAGATGCAGCTCTGAAGTGGAAGATCCAGTCGTCCTGCGCATCATTGTCCTTGCAGGAAGGGATGGAGTACGTATGTTGTACTTGTAGCTCCAAAGGAGAAGGCGGCAGTCGACCTGCACCTCGTCGTCCTTGCGGATCGGGAAGGAGCGCACGTTTTGCTTGTGGCGTAGCTCCGAAGGAGAAGGTAGCAGTCGACCTGCACCTCGTCGTCCTTGCGGATCGGGATGGAGCGCACATTGTACTTGTGGCATAGCTCCGAAGGAGAAGGTAGCAGTCGACCTGCACCTCGTCGTCCTTGCGGATCGGGATGGAGCGCACGTTGTACTTGTGGCGTAGCTCCAAAGGAGAAGGTAGTAGTCGACCTGCACCTCGTCATCCTTGCGGATCAGAATGGAGCGCACGTTGTACTTGTGGCGTAGCTCCGAAGGAGAAGGTAGCAGTCGACCTGCACCTCGTCGTCCTTGCGGATCGGAATGGAGCGCACGTTGTACTTGTGGCGCAGCTCCGAAGGAGAAGGTAGCAGTTGACCTGCACCTCGTCGTCCTTGCGGATCGGTATGTTTTTCGAACTTAGGCGAGTACTGGACTGCAGCTAAGCCTCCGAGTGAGAGGATTGCTCGTCACTCGGTAGGATTTCTCAAACTTAGGCGAGTACTTGGACTGCAGCTAAGCCCCCGAGTGAGAGGATTGCTCTTCACTCAGTAGGATTTCTCAAACTTAGGCGAGTACTTGGACTGCAGCTAAGCCCCCGAGTGAGAGGATTGCTCTTCACTCGGTAGGATTTCTAAAACTTAGGCGAGTGCTTGGATTGCAGCTAAGCCCCCGAGTGAGAGGATTGCTCTTCACTCGGTAGGATTTCTCAAACTTAGGCGAGCACAGGACTGCAGCTAAGCCCCCGAGTGGGAGGATTGCTCTTCACTCAATAGGATTTCTCAAACTTAGGCGAGTGCTTGGACTGCAGCTAAGTCCCCGAGTGAGAGGATTGCTCTTCACTCGGTAGGATTTCTCAAACTTAGGCGAGCACAGGACTGCAGCTAAGCCCCCGAGTGGGAGGATTGCTCTTCACTCGATAGGATTTCTCAAACTTAGGCGAGTGCTTGGACTGCAGCTAAGTCCCCGAGTGAGAGGATTGCTCTTCACTCGGCAGGATTTTTCAAACTTAGGCGAGTACAAGACTGCAGCTAAGCCCCCGAGTGAAAGGCTGGCTCACCACTCGGTAGGATTTTTTTTAAACTTAGGCGAGTACACGACTGCAGCTAAGCCCCTGAGTGGGAGGCTGGCTCACCACTCGGTAGGATTTTTTTTAAACTTAGGCGAGTACTTGGACTGCAGCTAAGCCCCCGAGTGGGAGGCTGGCTCACCACTCGGTAGGATTTTTTAAACTTAGGTGAGTACTTGGACTGCAGCTAAGCCCCCGAGTGGGAGGCTGGCTCACCACTCGGTAGGATTTTCAAGTACTTAGGCGAAACAGATTCACAGCTAAGCCCCCGAGTGAGAGGCTTGCTCGTCACTCGGTAGGAATTTTGTTTTTACAAACTTAGGCGAAACGGATTCGCAGCTAAGCCACCCACTGGGGGGTTTCTTACGTAAACAAAAGCAACAACAATCACTGGGAAAATTGTAACACTCTTGTCTTTGATAAATAAACTACAGAGGTATTTCTTATTACATCTCATCCGAGTGAGTACTTAAGTATAAAAGGGGCGGAGCAGCTCCGCATTTCAAGCTCGAGGCTCATCAATCTGGCGATCGACGTTGTAAGGATGGTATGCTCCATTGTGGAGAACTCTGGTGACGATGAAGGGGCCTTCCCAAGTGGGAGCGAGCTTGTGTGGTTTCTGTTGATCCACTCGGAGGACCAAGTATCCTTCTTGGAAGGCTCGACCCTTCACATTTCTGGCATGGAATCGATGCAAGTCTTGCTGATAGATAGTCGAGCGGATCAGGACCATCTCTCTTTCCTCTTCTAGGAGGTCGACTGCATCCTGCCGGGCTTGTTCTGCTTCATCTTCAGAGTAGAGCTCGACTCGAGGTGCATTGTGAAGCAAGTCACTCGGCAGAACTGCTTCAGCTCCATAGACCAGAAAGAATGGAGTTCGTCCAGTTGACCGATTAGGGGTAGTCCTCAATCCCCAAAGAACCAACGAAAGTTCGTCGACCCATGCGCCTGCTGCGTGCTTGAGATCACGCATCAGTCGGGGTTTCAGTCCTTTGAGAATTAGACCGTTTGATCTTTCCGCTTGTCCATTCGACTAGGGGTGAGCGACTGAAGCGTAGTCGACTCGTGTGCCTTAAGAGGCGCAAAAGGCTTTGAACTTATCGGAATCGAAGTTTGACCCGTTATCAGTGATGATGCTATGCGGAACTCCATATCTAAATATTAACTCTCTGATGAAACTGATAGCAGTGCAAGCATCGAGATTCTTGATAGGCTTAGCTTCAATCCATTTAGTAAACTTGTCGACTGCCACTAGCACGTGAGTGAAGCCGCTCCTACCAGCTTCTCGATTGGTCCAACCATATCCGATCCCCAAACAAATGAAGGGCCGCACGAGTGGAATGGTCTTCAAGGTCGAGGCTGGTTTGTGTGACATATTGGAATAGAACTGACATCCTTCACACTTGTCGACTATCTCTTTCGCCATTTCATTTGCTCTTGGCCAGTAAAACCCCACTCGGTATGCTTTAGCCACAATGGTCCGAGAGGACGCATGGTGACCACAGGTCCCCGAGTGGATATTGTCAAGAATTATCTGACCTTCTTTTGGTGTTATACATTTCTGACTGACTCTAGTCGCGCTTTCCCTAAACAATTGTCCCTTTATCACAGTAAAGGCCTTGGATCGACGGAAGATCTGTCGAGCCTCTTCTTCATTCTCTGGGAGCTCTTTCCTTAGGATACACGATATGTACGGCACTATCCAGTCGGGAGTGATGACCAAAACTTCCATGATTAGGTCGACCACTGCTGGAACCTCAACTTCAGTCGGATCTGTGGCACTTTTTGTTTGCAGAGCTTCTTCGGTGAAAGGATCCTCTTGAACCGATGGTGTGTGAATGTGTTCCAAAAACACATTGCTGGGAATGGCTTCTCTCTTGGAACCTATATTTTGCCAGATCATCAGCCGCTTGATTTTTCAGTCGGGGTATATGATGAAGCTCTAACCCCTCGAATTTCTTCTCTAGCTTTCTCACTTCATTGCAGTAACCAGTCATGGCCGGACTTCTGACATCCAACTCCTTCATCACTTGATTAAACACCAAATCTGAGTCGCCGTAGACCATGAGGCGACGGACACCGAGTGAAATGGCCATACGCAACCCATACAAAAGTGCTTCATATTCTGCTTCGTTGTTGGAGGAATCAAAGTGAATTTGAAGAACATATCTGAGCTTATCTCCTCGGGGGGAAACTAACACTACCCCAGCACCGGAACCATTCAGCATCTTGGAACCGTCAAAGAACATGGTCCAGTGCTTCGAGTGAACTTGAGTTGACAGTTGTTGTTCAATCCACTCGGCGACGAAATCTGCTATTGCTTGGGACTTGATGGCTTTCTTTGCCTCAAACTTGATATCTAGGGGAAGGATTTCAATCACCCATTTTGCCACTCGACCAGTTGCATCTCTGTTGTATGCGAGAATCTCGACAATGGAGCGTCACGATTTAATCGTAATGGAATGGTCAGAGAAGTAATGAGCAACCTTCTTCGTGGTAATATAAATCCCATATACAAGCTTCTGATAATGAGGGTATCTTTGCTTTGATGGGGTCAAAACTTCAGAAACATAATATACTGGGCGCTGAACTTTAAAGGATTTTCCTTCTTATTCCCGCTCGACCGTAAGTACTGTACTGACAACTTGTCCCGTGGCTGCAATGTAAAGTAGCAAAGGCTCTTTGCTGATTGGGGCAGCAAGCATCGGCTGGGTGGAGAGCAGAGTTTTTAACTCTGCAAACGCTGCATCAGCTTCAGGAGTCCACTCGAACTTGTCTGACTTCTTCATCAGTCGGTAAAGAGGCAATGCCTTTTCACCGAGTCGAGAGATGAATCGACTTAAAACGGCCAAGCAACCAAAGAAGCTTACGGACATCGTGCACACGCATACGGGGCGTTTCATTCGGAGTATAGTACCAACTTTTTACGGGTTGGTGTCGGTTCCTCGCTCGAAATGAGAAAACCGAGTAACTTTCCGCCAGAACTCCGAATGTGCACTTTGATGGATTAAGCTTGATATCATACCTCCCGAGGTTGGCAAATGTCTCAAAGAAGGTCGGTCCAGGTCGCAACCCTTCCGTGACTTGACCACAATATCATACATGTATGCTTCCACATTCTGACTGATTTGAGTGAGCAAACACTTCTGAATCATCCTCATGAACGTGGCTCTGGCATTCCTGAGGCCAAATGGCATGGTGACATAGCAGAAGCACCCGAATGGAGTGATGAAAGCTGTTTTGATCTCGTCGGGTCCATACAGACGGATCTGATGGTAACCGGAATAGGCGTCTAAAAAAGACAGGCACTCACACCCCGCAGTCGAGTCGACTATTTGGTCGATGCGGGGGAGAGGAAAATGATCTTTTGGGCATGCCCGATTGATATATTTGAAGTCAATGCACATGCGGAGTGACTTGTCCTTCTTGGGACCATGACAACATTGGCGAGCCACTCGGAGTGGTAAATTTCTCGGATAAACTCCGCTGCAAGGAGTCGAGCCACTTCCTCGCCAATGGCCTTTCTCTTCTGGACGGCGGACTGTCGAAGATGTTCTTTGACAGGTTTAACTTTTGGGTCGACTCATAGACGGTGCTCAGCCAGCCCCCTGGGAACACCCGGCATGTCAGAAGGCTTCCATGCAAAGATGTCCCAGTTCTCACGGAGGAACTGGATGAGCGCTTCTTCCTATTTGGAGTCGAGTGTTGTAGAGATATGAGTCGGAGCAGCATTGGGGTCGGTCAGGTGAATGTGAATCGGCTTTGTCTCACCGGACGACTGAAACACTGATTCCGTAGCGGGCTTCTTGGTTCGCAACAAATCACTCGGGTCTGCAGTTTTTTGGTATTCCTGCAGCTCTACCACTGCCATCTGAGCATCGGCGATCTTTGAGCCTTTCTGGAAACACTCTTCCGATTGCCGGTGACAGTGATCACACCTTTGGGGCCTGGCATCTTCATCTTAAGGTATACATAACATGGTCGAGCCATGAAACGTGCATACGCTGGCCTTCCCAGAATAACATGATAAGCACTCTCGAAATCCACGACCTCAAACGTCAATTTTTCTTTACGAAAAATCTTGGAATCACCGAAAACCACATCAAGAGCAATTTGGCCGAGTGACTCAGCCTTCTTTCCAGGAATGACTCCATAGAAGCTCATGTTGCTGGTACTGAGTCTGGATATCGGAATGCCCATCCCTTTCAATGTCTCTACATACAGTATATTCAGGCCACTGCCACCATCCATCAAAACTTTAGTTAGTCGAGTGCCTTCGACGACTGCTTCAACCACCAAAGCTTGCCTCCCAGGGGTGGCTATGTGCGTCGGGTGGTCAGACTGATCGAATGTGATGGCGATGCGAGACCATTTCAAATAATCGGGTGTCGCCGAGCGATATATTCACCTCTCGGTTGATAACTTTCAATCGACTTTTGCTTTCAACATCAAGAAAATCATCGTGGTGGAATTGACCTGGGGGTATCCATCATCGCTATCTTCCTTGTCCTCAACTTTGTCCGACTCCTTTTCCTTATCTTTGGGTTGTTTTCCCTGGAATTGCTGGATCAAGAGCCGACACTGTCGAGTGGTATGTTTCGGGTAAATGAGTTTACCCTCTTCATCTTTCTTTGTGTGAATGTGGCATGGCAAATCCAACACATCATTTTCGTCTTGGTCTTTCACCTTCTTAGGGTTCCAAGGTCCTTTGGACTTCCCTTTAAACTTTCCTGGAGTCACGGCCAAGGCTTCTCCAGGAGCAGTAGCTCGACTTTCCGCTTACCTTCCGACCGAGTTCCCTCCTCCGGTTTCGTGGGCGATCGACTTGTGATTGCCACTCGAGCCGATCCTCTTCTTCACCATTGGCATACTTGGTGGCAATCTCCATCATTCGACTCAGAGACATGTCTTCGGTTCGACCGAATTTCAGGTTTAGCTCTCTGTACTTAACGCCTTCCTTGAAGGCATAGACTGCCTGGTGATCGGATACATTCTCTACCATGTGATGCAACATGATCCATATCTGGATGTAATCCCTCAAAGTTTCATTTGTCTTCTGCACACAAGACTGCAATTCGGTCAACCCTGTTGGTCGCTTGTAGGTTGGAAAAAGCGGTAGGCGTAAGCGAGGCGGTTGGCCTTTGCCTAGTGCCTAGGCGGTGCCTAAGCGCCCTAGGCGCGGCCTAGGCGGTAATATAGTTTTTAATTGTAGTGTATTTGTGATTATTATATGGGTGTTGATATTAGTTTATGGCATATAAATAAGTTAATTACCATCTACTGCCATTGGAATATAACACGTTTGGCATATAGGTGCAGTATGGGGCATGATTTCTTCATTGGGTAGGCAATTCCTTGCTTGCCCTGCCTAGACCTCCATTTATGCCCTAGGCGAGGCGTTTGGCCATTGCCTAGCGCCTAGGCGCGCCTAAGCGTCTCCTAGGCACTGCCTTTTTCAACAGAGTTGCAGGTCCCTTCAAATGTTCTCAAAAACAGTCGGGAAAGATCTTCCCAAGTGTAAATGCTGCTGGGTGCTAACTGGTTCAGCCACGCTCTGGCCGAACCCTCCAACATAAGAGGCAGGTGTTTCATGGCCACTTCGTCATTGCTGCCGCCAATCTGAACAGCCACTCGGTAGTCCTCAAGCCAAGTATCAGGTTTGGACATACCAGTGAACTTACTGACTCCAGTCGCCAACCTGAAGTTGGGAGGAATCACTGCGGCCCTGATGGCCCTCCTTAAGCACTCTGGTCCTGAGACGTGCACTCTGCTGCTGGTGGGTACATCCCTGCCATGACCTCCTCGGCGAGCCCTGTTTCTGTCGACCAAACCCTGAACGAGAATGGATCTCGCGTCAAAGCCTGGTTCTCTGGGGTCGACTGGAATCCTTCGCCCAGCACTGTGAGGGCGTCTGTCATCCTGCTGTCGAGGCACGTGTGACCCACTCCTCGGGGAGGGGTGGGCACTCGACGTCGATCATCGCGATTGAATCGGTGATATACGGCTCACGGTTCCTATACTGATCTCGCCGGTCTTCACGCCCCTCGCGCCTCGAGGCGATCTTGGGTGAGCCGATCGAATCAGATTCTGCAACAACGGATTTGCTGTGGATCCTGTTCGCGATCGTGATACAATCTGAATTCTGGTCTCCTACTGCCCGGAGTAATGCTCTGATCTGCAAGAAGCCTCAGCCAGCCTCGGACTGGGAAGGCTGAATCGACTCTGCTATACGGGCCGCAGCTGCTAACTTTTGAATCGGAGTTTGATATACCCGAGTCGGTGGTGGAAAGAGTTGACGTCGACTAGATTCTGGAACCGGTTGTCACGCACGCTCGTCGAGTACTCGCTGGAGGTTCTCCAGTCGAGTGCGCTCAGCCAAGTTAGCCAAGCGCGCGTCCTCTAAAGCACGAGCCTCGGGGGTTTCTCCAATGATAGGAGTGTGCAGCGCATCCATGTTCCGACGGCAAAGTTCTTCCCTCTGCAGCGAAGTGAGGGGCTCGGGGAGATACTCTTCATGGGCATGCGACGGGTCGCCTCCGCCGTCGCCTCCGTCGGTACGGGGGAAGCTGGGAGGACTGCGTGGTCCATCGACCATCAGAACCTCCGCCGCTGGATCATCTTTGTCGCTTTCGGATGCGATCTCTGGAGTCGGTCGAACAGTAGTAGAGATTAAATCGGGCTCGATCGCCGCGACTTGGGGGGTGGCCGACTGGCGAGCCACCGCGTGCCTCACCCACCGCTCGACCGACCGGAGCGCTTGCGCCTGCGGGAAACAGGGAGGGAGGACGACACAGGGACCGACCGATATTGGGTCGACGGTTGCCGCAGAAGGACATCGCGGACGCACGCGCGAAAGTGCGTCGCCCCGCGGACAGGGAGCGCGTCGATGTCGAGCGGAGCCTCTTGAAGCCACGCGGAGTCGTCGGCAATGAACGTGAGCGCGCCGAGACGGATCTCGCGGCCCTCAACCAAAACTCCGCCTGAAACCATGATGAAGGGGATCGGAAAAATCACAACTTCTCCAATAAGTCGCTAAGACACCTGCCCCACGGTGGCCGCCAACTGTCGTGGTTCTAAGTCTGAAAGTAATGTAGGGGGGTAGGAATGGAGAGGCAAGATCCTAGCTATGGAGTAGTTGTACACGCAAGAAGTTTACGAGTTCAGGCCCTTCTCGGAGGAAGTAACAGCCCTACGTCTCGGAGCCCGGAGGCGATCGATCGGATTATGTGTGTATGAGTTGTGGAGTGCGAACCGTTGACACTGAGGAGGGGGTGGCTTATATAGAGTTCGCCAGACCCCTCCAGCCCTCAGTTATGCAGGGTTTAAGGTACATTAAGGTCGGGCGTTACTGGTAACGCCACAAATAAAGTGCTATGATGACCATAAAAGCTACTTAATGACCGACCGTTAGCATGCGGAGTGACTTTAGATCTTCTGGCTGTCGAGTGGTTGGCTTCATGGTTGAGTGTCTTCGAGTCTGTCGAGTGGAACACTTCTGAGTCGATTGAAAGGTGGTTTCTTCTAGAGATGTCCTTGGGGAGGGTACCTTGGACAGGTCTGTGACCCTACCCTAGGTACATAGCTTCATCTGGCTACGTGCAAGTCCCTCGTACCTACACAAAACAAATAGCTCCACGTAACCAACACCATTAGGGGTTGTCAATCCCTTCACGGTCACTTACGAGAGTGAGATCTGATAGAGATGATAGATAATATTTTTGGTATTTTTGGTATAAAGATGCAAAGTAAAATAAAAGCAAAGTAAAAAAGCAAAAAGCAATAATAAAGTGTTGGGAGATAAATATGATAAAGATAGAACCGGGGGCCATAGATTTCACTAGTGGCTTCTCTCAAGAGCATAGTATTCTACGGTGGGCGAACAAATTACTGTTGAGCAATTGACAGAATTGAGCATAGTTATGAGAATATCTAGGTATGATCATGTATATAGGCATCACATCCGAGACAAGTAGACCGACTCCTGCCTGCATCTACTACTATTACTCCACTCATCGACCGCTATCCAGCATGCATCTAGAGTATTAAGTTCAAGAAAACAGAGTAAACGCCTTAAGCAAGATGACATGATGTAGAGGAAAAAATTCATGCAATATGATAAAAACAACATCTTGTTATCCTCGATGGCAACAATACAATACATGCCTTGCTGCCCCTACTGTCAATGGGAAAGGACACCACAAAATTGAACCCAAAGCTAAGCACTTCTCCCATTGCAAGAAAAACCAATCTAGTAGGCCAAACCAAACTGATAATTCGAAGAGACTTGCAAAGATAACCAATCATACATAAAAGAATTCAGAGAAGATTCAAATATTGTTCATAGATAATCTTGATCATAAACCCACAATTCATCGGTCTCAACAAACACACTTTGCAAAAAGAAGATTACATCGAATAGATCTCCACGAGAGGGGAGAACATTGTATTGAGATCCAAAAGAGAGAAGAAGCCATCTAGCTACTAACTATGGACACGAAGGTGCAAGTAAACTACTCACACTTCATCGGAGGGGCTATGATGATGTAGAAGCCCTCCATGGTGGATTCCCTTCCCATGGAGTTCTAACAGGCCCCAAGATGGGATCTCGTGGACACAGAAAGTTGCGGTAGTGGAATTAGGTTTTTGGCTCCGTATCTGATCGTTTGGGGGTACGTAGGTATATATAGGAGGAAGGAGTACGTCGGTGGAGCAACCGGGGGGGGGGGGGGCACAAGGCAAGGGGGCGCGCCCAAGGGGGGTTGGGCGCGCCCCCCACCCTCGTGGCCACCTCCCTTCTTTCTTTATGTGGGGTCCAAGTCTCCTGGATCATGTTCGGTGAGAAAATCACGTCCCGAAGGTTTCATTCCGTTCGAGACTGTTTGATATTCCGTTTCTTGAAACACTGAAATAGGCAAAAACAACAATTACGGGCTGGGCCTCCGGTTAGTAGGTTAGTCCCAAAAGTAATATAAAAGTGGAAAATAAAGCCCAATATGGTCCAAAACAGTAGATAATATAGCATGGAGCAATCAAAAATTATAGATACGTTGGAGACGTATCAGGCACCCCCAAGCTTAATTCCTGCTCGTCCTCGAGTAGGAAAATGATAAAAACAGAATTTTTGATGCGGAGTGCTACTTGGCATAATTTCAATGTAATTCTTCTTAATTGTGGTATGAATAATCAGATCCGAAAGATTCAAGACAAAAGTTCATATAGACATAAATATAATAATACTTCAAGCATATTAACAAAGCAATTATGTCTTCTCAAAATAACATGGCCAAAGAAAGTTCATCCCCACAAAATCATATAGTTTAGTCATGCTCCATTTTTGTCACACAAGAATGCTCTCATCATGCACAACCCCGATGACAAGCCAAGAAATTGTTTCATACTTTATAAATCTCGAACTTTATAAACCTTCACGCAATACATGAGCGTGAGCCATGGATATAAACTATGGGTGGAATAGAATATGATGATGGGGGTTATGTGGAGAAGACAAAAAGGAGAAAGTCTCATATCAACGAGGCTAATCAATGGGCTATGGAGATGCCCATCGATTGATGTTAATGCAAGGAGTAGGGATTGCCATGCAACGGATGCACTAGAGCTATAAATGGATGAAAGCTCAACAAAAGAAACTAAGTGGGTGTGCATCCAACTTGCTTGCTCCACGAAGACCTAGGGAACTTGAGGAGGCCCATTGTTGGAATATACAAGCCAAGTTCTATAATGAAAAATTCCCACTAGTATATGAAAGTGACAAAACAAGAGACTCTCTATCATGAATATTATGGTGCTACTTTGAAGCACAAGTGTGGAAAAAAGGATAGTAGCATTGCCCCCTTTTTTGGGGGCTTTTTTTTGGCCTTTCTCTTTTTTTATTGGGACAATGCTCTATTAAATGATGATCATCACACTTCTATTTATTTACAACTCAATGATTACAACTCGATACTAGAACAATGTATGACTCTATATGAATGCCTCCGTGATGTGCGGGATATGCAATGAATCAAGAGTGACATGTATGAAAGAATTATGAACGGTGGCTTGGCCACAAATACTATGTCAACTACATGATCATGCTAAGCAATATGACAGTGATGAATATGTCATAAAAACGGAACGGTGCAAAGTTTCATGGCAATATATCTCGGAATGACTATGGAAATGCCATAATAGGTAGGTATGGTGGCTGTTTTGAGGAAGATATAAGGAGGTTTATGTGTGAAAGAGCGTATCATATCACGGGGTTTGGATGCACCGGCGAAGTTTGCTCCAACTCTCAATGTGAGAAAGGGCAATGCACGGTACCGAAGAGGCTAGCAATGATGGAAGGGTCACTAGTAGAAAAAGGGGCAAATCTAAGACACATTAGTGCCGGTTTGATTTCGAGCCGGCACTAATGTGTCCATTAGTGCCGGTTCCAACGGCTAGCCGGCCGCTCTCATTAGTACCGGTTCGTGGCGAACCTTTAGCACCGGTTCATGCCACGAACCGGTACTAAAGAAAGTGGTGGCAGGGTGTTGTCAGTCTGGGGCCCGTCCAGCACCTTTAGTAATGGTTCGTGTCATGAACCGGTACTAAAGGTCGACGTACATAAACCCTTCGTCCACCCGAGCTCGCTCTGTTCTTCCCCTTTCCCCTCTCCTCCTCTGTTCTTCCCCACTCTTCCTCGAGCTCATCACACATTTTGCCCAAAATTTGTCAAGATTTAAAGGCCCCCATCCATTCAAATGATCACAAAGGTTAGCAACTTTGTCCTTTCATCTATCATTGCTAGATTAGCTCTTGCAATGCTTTGTATAGTGATTAATTTGCGAGTTTAGTAATTTGGAAGGAATTATATGTGCTAGTATTTGATCTATATGCAATTTGAGGTCAAAAATAACACTTAGTTTGCATATGTAGGTGTGGTTTACTTAGTGCCTTCTAAATCTCCGTCGTAACCACCGTCGATCGCCCGCACCGTCCCGTCACCGGCACCACCTTGTGGTGAGGCTCTTGTTCATGAATGTTTTACATTACCAAATTGATGTTTGCGTGATTTGGATATGTAGTTACTCGTATAATTATCTTACTCGTACGTTGTTTGTTATACATAGTGCCATGGTTTTGATATCCGTCCCCGTCGGCCCTTGTCCTTGTTATGATTCGGATGTGGTATATTCTCTTTTAAAACTAGTTGTTGCATTTCGTGTTTATGATAAATTATGCCTATCAAGTTGACATAGATATTTTTATCTAGGAGGTATGTGAACCGGAAATTCCAACCGACCCTATTGTCGAGAGGTTAAATTAGTTGAAAGAGAAAACGAGTATTTGAAAGAAAACTTGAAAAGAATTGAGGGGGAGAAGATGGAATTGGAGTTGCATGTTGCCAATGTCGTCGATGATCACAAGATCAAGATGGAGAAAATGAGGTTGAAGATTAGAAAGATTAGAAAATATGCCAGTGATAGTGTGGCTTGGTATCATTATGCTGTTGGATCAATTGTTACCTTAGTTGCGATCTTGATCGCATTTGTTGTTGCATTTAAATTCTTTAGCTAGAGAGTTATTTGTATGTTGCATTTAATTAAGTGCTGTATATGAACTTTATGTATGAACTTGTATTAATTTGGTCTATTCGGTGTTGTGTAATGAAGATGAGCCGACAATGGATGTATGATGACCGATGCTCTCCGAGTTCATTAATGGCGTGCATACTTTTCTTCGCTTGTCACCGAGGCAAACAAGCGGCGGATGGTTTTATGCCTTGTCCATGTCTTTGGCTGTAAGAATGGTCACAATTACTCTACGTCAAGAACCATTCACGTCCACCTATTTGAGTCCGGTTTCATGCCCCACTATAATGTTTGGACCAAGCACGGAGAAAGAGGGGTTATGATGGAAGACAATGAAGAATAAGAGGACGACGATGGCTATCCTGGCCTTGGGTTCCCTGAATACGATGATACAACAATGGGGGAAGAAGCTGAGTCGGCAATGCGGGAAGAAGCTGAACAAGAGGCATCAGATAAGCCCGCTGATGATCTAGGTCGGGCCATTGCCGATGCAAAGAGAAACTGCGCAAGTGATCTGGAGAGGACGAAGTTGCAGCGCATGTTAGAGGATCACAAGAAATTGTTGTACCCAATTCGAAGCTGACAAAAAAAGTTGGGCACCACACTTGAATTGCTGCAATGGAAGGCGTAGAATGGTGTATCGACAAGGGATTTGGAAAGTTGTGGTAATGATAAAGAATATGCTTCCAAAGGACAACGAATTGCCCGAGAGTACGTATGAAGCAAAGAAGGCTGTCTGCCCTCTAGGGTTAGAGGTGCAGAAGATACATGCATGCCCTAACGACTGCATCCTCTACCGCGATGAGTATGAGGATTTGAACGCTTGCCCGGTATGCGGTGCATTGCGTTATAAGATCAGTCGCGATGACCCTGGTGATGTCGAGAGCGAGCGCCCCAGGAAGAAGATTCCTGCCAAGGTGATGTGGTATGCTCCTATAATACCACGGTTGAAACGTTTGTTCCAAAACAAAGAGCATGCGAAGGCGATGCGGTGGCACGCAGAAGACCGTAAGAAAGACGGAAAGTTGAGAGTAACGCTGACGGTTCGTAGTGGATAAAAATCGAGAGAAATCTTTGGGAGGAGTTTGCGGTGACCCAAGAAACGTATGGTTTGGTCTAAGCGCAGATGGCATTAATCCTTTTGGGGAGCGAGCAGCAACCATAGCACGTGGCCTGTGACTCTATGTTTGTATAACCTTCCTCCTTGGTTGTGCATGAAGCGGAAGTTCATTATGATGCCAGTGCTCATCCAAGGCCCTAAGCAACCCGGCAACGACATTGATGTGTACCTAAGGACATTATTTGAAGAACTATTACAGTTGTGGAATGGAACAGGTGTGCGTGGGATGAGCACAGACAGGAAGAATTTGACCTAAAGGCGTTGCTGTTCGTGACCATCAATGATTGGCCTCGCTCAAGAACCTTTCGTGATGCACAAACAAGGGATACCGCGGATGCACGCACTGTTTGGATGATACCGACAAAGATATATTTGGATAGTTGTAGGAAGAATGTCTACCGACATCGCCGATTTCTTCCGACAAGGCATCCCGTAAGAAAGAAAGGCAAGCATTTCAAAGGTGAGGCAGATCACCGGACGGAAGCCTCGCCACCGTCTTTATTTGATGTACATGATATGGTCAAGGATTTGAAGGTAATCTTTGGAAAGGGTCCTGGCGGACAACCTGTTCCGAAGGATGCTGACGGACGCGCACCCATGTGGAAGAAGAAATCTATATTTTGGGACCTGCCATACTGGAAAGACCTAGAGGTCCGCTCTGCAATCGACGTGATGCACGTGACGAAGAATCTTTGCGTGACCCTGCTTGGCTTTTTGGGCGTGTATGGGAAGACAAAAGATACACCAGAGGCACGAGAGGACCAGCAACGTATGCACGGAAAAGACGGCATACATCGTGGTCGTGCCAGCTACGCTCTTACCAAAGAAGAGAAGGAAATCTTCTTGAATGCACCTTTCGGCTGAAGGTACCATCTGGTTTCTCGTCGAATATAAAGGGAAAAATAAATATGGCAGAGAAAAAGTTCCAGAACCTAAAGTCTCATGGCTGCCACGTGATTATGACGCAACTCCTTCCGGTTGCATTGAGGGAGCTTCTACCGGAAAACGTTCGATTAGCCATTGTGAAGCTATGTGCATTCCTCAATACAATCTCTCAGAAGGTAATCGATCCAGAAATCATACCAAGGTTCTGAGAATGATTTGGTGCAATGTCTTGTCGGGCTTTGAGTTGGTGTTCCCACCATCCTTCTTCAACATCATGACGCACGTCCTAGTTCACCTTCTTGAAGAGATTAACGTTTTGGGTCATGTATTTCTACACAATATGTTCCCCTTTGAGAGGTTCATGGAGTCTTGAAGAAATATGTTCATAACCGTGCTAGGCCAGAAGGAAGCACCTCGAAGGGCCATGAAAATGAGGAGGTCATTGAGTTTTGTATTGACTTTATTCCCAACCTTAAGTCGATTGGTGTTCCTGAATCGCGGCATAAGGGCAGACTGGATGGAAAAGGCACGCTAGGAGGGGATCAAATAATATGTATGGACGGGCATTCTCTCACTGAAGCACACTACACAGTTCTATAGAATTCCGCCTTGGTGGCTCCGTACATGGAGGAACACAAGAATTTTCTACACTCCAAACACCCGGAGAAGTCTGACGATTGGATTACACGTGAACAAACGAGGACTTTCGCCGGTTGGTTGCAGAAACATGCCATACATGATGGAGATATTCAAGATGACATGTACTCGCTATCCCAGTTACCATCTTCGAATATAATGACTTTCAAAGGGTACCAGATAAATGGGAATACATTTTACACGATCGCCCAAGATAAGAAGAGCACCAACCAAAACAGTGGTGTCCGCTTTGATGCAACAACCAACAAGGGAAAGGAAACATATTATGGTTACATAGTGGACATATGGGAACTTAACTATGGAGGTGATTTGAAGGTCCCTTTGTTTCGGTGCAAATGGGTCAATATGACACGAGGCGGGGTAACGGAAGACCCGCAGTACGGAATGCCAATATTGGATCTCAACAATCTTGCGTATGCAGACGAACCATTCGTCCTAGCCAATGATGTGGCGCATGTTTTTTATGTGAAAGACATGTCTACCAGGCCGAGAAAAAGAAAAGATAAGGAAGCGAATGGATCATACGAAGAGCCAAAGCGCCACATAGTTCTTTTCGGGAAAAAGAAACATCGTGGGAGTGGATGACAAAGACGGACATGTCAAGATTATGAAAAGTTTGATGAAATTCCTCCATTCCACAGTGAATATTGACCCGAGCATCCAGTTAAATGATGAAGATTTTCCATGGCTACGGCGCAAAGGACACACTTGAAGAAAAAGTTTCACACCCAAAGATGCAGGATGTGATCGGCTTCACTATCATCACTTTCTTACGTGTTTCACACCCAGGTGGGAATCTCTGTAATAGTTAGGAGTAGTTATGTGTTTTGGCATTTGAAACGCGAAGAAATTTTATGTGCAAACAAAAGTAGAGAGGGTTACGGCAAAACTGGATGCACTTAGTGTACAAAATGGACAATCTCTTTCAAGTATCGTGGTTTCCGACGAAAACTCAACTGCTACAAAGGAATTTCATTTTTTAAATAACCTAAGCATTACCAAATTGAACATAATGATAAAACACACTAATATTAAACATAAGAAAAAAGAATCACTGAAAATCTTTTTCCAAA
Organism: Aegilops bicornis; assembly: GCA_021605145.1. Classification (NCBI taxonomy): domain Eukaryota; kingdom Viridiplantae; phylum Streptophyta; class Magnoliopsida; order Poales; family Poaceae; genus Aegilops; species Aegilops bicornis. The sequence goes on along the minus strand of CM038671.1, from coordinate 771,603,474 downwards.
GTTAAGTTATTCACAAACTAGTGATTCACACAAATTTCAAATAATCCAAAATTTAAACTATTCAAATTTGAAAACTACCGGCACTAACAGAAAGTTTGTAATTTTTTGTACCTAAAGCAAAACTATTCACAAATAAACTCTAAATACAGCAAAAAAAAACAACTCAAAAATAAATAAAATAAAATAAATAAAGCGAAAAAAATTAAGAAAATGAAAAAGCCCGCCTACTCGGCCAAAGCGGCCTGCATACGACTAGGAGCCCAACCTTTTGTTGGGCGGGATGCAGAGCCATAAAGGCCCAAAGAGGCCCACTAGGCAGAAGAGAGCAAGTAGGCCCAGTAGGCCTGCTTAGGAGAGGAGCTCGAGAGAGCTACCGCACTGGGGCTTATAAACCAGTGCGGTAGCCCCTCGGCTAGCTAGGTGGGACTAAACTTGTCGCACCGCACTGCGCCAGCGCACCCCCTTTAGTACCGGGTCATGGCACCAACCGGCACTAAAGGGTGGGTGCTTCCCGCCGCTTCGGCTGGCCAAAACAGACCTTTAGTACTGGTTGGTGGCACCAACCGGTACTAAAGGTCCAATCTATATATACAACACTTGAAAAAAATTCACTTTCCCTCTGTTTCCTCCCTCTCCGTCGCGCCGTCCTGCCCCGATCGACGCCGTCCCCGTCGACGTCACCGCCCCCGCCCCTCGTCGCCGACCCGGTCGTACCGCCTCGTCTCGCCCGGCCGTCCCGTCCTGTCGTCCCCGTTGTCGCCGCCCCGCCGCCCGTCGTCGCCGCCCGTCCGTCGCCCGATCGTCGCCGCCCGTCCCGTCGCCCGCCCGTCGTCGCCGCCCGTCGCCTACGGTGAGCTCGCCCGACCGCCATGTCTATGTTGTCCACACACACACACTACACACACACACACACACGCCATTTTTATAGAAATGTTAGCAATTTTTCTGTTTTTAGTAATATAAATATTAGAATTGTTAGTTATATAGAAATGTTATAAATGTTTTTTGTTTTTAGTTATAGAAATATTTATAGAAATGTTAGCAATTTTTCTGTTTTTTAGTAATATAAATATTAGAATTGTTAGTTATATAGAAATGTTATAAATGTTTTCTGTTTTTTAGTTATAGAAATATTTATAGAAATGTTAGCAATTTTTCTGTTTTTTAGTTATATAAATATTAGAATTGTTAGTTATATAGAAATGTTATAAATGTTTTCTGTTTTTTAGTTATAGAAATATTTATAGAAATGTTAGCAATTTTTTCGTTTTTAGTTATATAAATAGTTTTTGCGGGCCTATAGTATTTGTTAAATTTTATAATTAGTTTTAGTTAGATGAATTAGATTAATGTCAAATTGTTAGAATTTGCATATATATAGAATTTTAGTTATCACAATCAAATCATTTAAAAAATGTTACTTTTTGCGGGCATATAGTATTTGTTCTCGACGATATGCCCGGCCCGCATCCTCGCCGTCGACCCGTTCGTGACGACGTCCTGCTTCAGAGGACCCATGTCCGGGACTGGGCTCCACCGGGCTGGCACTGGGAGGTGCTACCTGGAGGGGCGCGCCGCTTGGTGAGTGAAAGCACAAGTGCTCCCTAGGTGGTTTTGGTAATTAATGACAACATATCTCTTGTTGGACTAACACTTTTATCTAGTATGTTTCAGATAAGTTCAACAATGGAGTGGCATGGACTAAAGGATGTGGGAACTCCTTCAAGATGCTAAGGACAAAGGATAGGCTCAAGCTTCAAGCTCAAGACTCTTCATTTTACATTTTAGTGATCCAAGATCACATTGAGTCTATAGGAAAAGCCAATACTATCAAGGAGGAATGAGGTGTTGCTTAATGAGCCTCTTGCTTAAAAGTGCTTAGTGATATGCTCCAAATACCCTCAACTACTTCCCCACTTCCACACATTTGTCCTAAACCTAAAGTCAAACTCGGCCCCACTGATTCTTTCTATCCGGCGCCACCGAGTTTGGATGTCTTAGCCACTGCCACAAACCCTAGGCAAATCGGTCTCACCGATAGGGATCTCGGTCTCACCGAGATGGGATTGTAATCTCTCTGTGTATGTCCATTATAAAAACCGGTCTCACCGAGTTTGAGCAATCCGTACTACCGAGATTACAATGCAAACTCTCTGGTTAACTTATTATCAAAATCGGTCCCACCGAGTTTGATAATCGGTCAAACCGAAGTTTGCTCGACCAACTCTGGAAAGCTTATTACCAAAATCGGTCCCACCGAGTTTGTGTAATCGGTCTTACGAGATTACTTTATGCCCTAACCCTAATCGAATCGGTCCCACCGAGTTGCATTCCGGTCCCACCGAAAACGCTAACGGTCACATTATTTGCTAAATCAGTCTGACCGAGTTTAACGATTCGGTCCCACCAAGTTTGGTAGATTGTGTGTAACGGTTAGATTTTGTGTGGAGGCTATATATACCCCTCCACCTCCTCTTCATTCGTGGAGAGAGCCATTAGACTGAACCTACACTTCCAAAGATCCTATTTACGAGAGAGAACTACCTACTCATGTGTTGAGGCCAAGATATTCCATTCCTACCATATGAATCTTGATCTCTAGCCTTCCCCAAGTTGCTTTCCACTCAAACCCTCTTTCCACCAGATCCAAATCCTATGAGAGAGAGTTGAGTGTTGGGGAGACTATCGTTTGAAGCACAAGAGCAAGGAGTTCATCATCAACGCACCATTTGTTACTTCTTGGAGAGTGGTGTCTCCTAGATTGGCTAGGTGTCACTTGGGAGCCTCCGACAAGATTGTGGAGTTGAACCAAGGAGTTTGTAAGGGCAAGGAGATCGCCTACTTCGTGAAGATCTACCGCTAGTAAGGCAAGTCCTTCGTGGGCGGCGGCCATGGTGGGATAGACAAGGTTGCTTCTTCGTGGACCCTTCGTGGGTGGAGCCCTCCGTGGACTCACGCAACTGTTACCCTTCGTGGGTTGAAGTCTCCATCAACGTGGATGTACGATAGCACCACCTATCGGAACCACGCCAAAAACATCCGTGTCTCCAAATTGCGTTTGAATCCTCCAATCCCTTCCCTTTACATCCTTGCAAGTTGCATGCTTTATTTTCCGCTGCTCATATACTCTTTGCATGCTTGCTTGCTATATGTTGTGAATGTTAAACTTGTGCCCAAACTCCACTCAAACTTTAAGAAACTTAAAAACTGCAACTTTGGTACTTAGTGTCTAATCACCCCCCCTCTAGACACCTCTTCTCAAGGTCCTACAAGTGGTATCAGAGCATTGGTCTCCATTGCCTTGGTTTAATCACCATTGGAGGAAGATGGATGAGTCTACTTTGGGAGTCTTAGACATAGAGTGCCTATTCTTGATGGAGAGTATTTTCATGAGTGGAAAAATGAGATGCTTGTTATTTTCAATCAATATCATTTTAACAAGTACATTGCTAGCCCTTGTGCACCTTATGTTGATCCTATGCATCCAACCCATGATGAGTCAATTGACATGGTTAGGAATCTTAGAACTGCCGAACTTATCATTAGAGGATTGCCTAGAAACTTGATTGGATGTTTGCCTACTTTTAAGTGTGCCTACACCATATGGAAATTTCTTGAGGAACGATTTCCAGACTATTCCTTGATAAATCTAGATGAAATTCTCCATAAGTCTATTGCTTTGAGCAAAATGAATACTAGTGATCCTATGTTTGGTGATCGTCTATTTGAGCTTACAAACCTTATGCGTGCCAAAGGAAATGTTGGAATTATTAGTGACATTATTTCCGAAGCTATAAGAATTCATAGACAAGATTATTGTCAAACTCATTATAATGAATCACCCTCTCTAGGATTTGATCCACCACATGACGATGTTGAACATGGATACTATAATGAGGATGATGATAGTGACTTCGATCTTGATGATGCAATGAGACATTTTGGTCTTATGGCAAATCTTGAGGATATATGTCGAGGAAAGGAATGGGTTCTTGATAGTGGATGTACCGATCACATGACCGGAGATAAAGACATGTTTCGTGAGCTTGCTGATATGATAGTCCTCGAAAGTATGTCACTTTCAGTGACAACTCAAAGGGTAAGGTGGTTGGCCTCGGTAAGGTGGCCATATCACATGATAGCTCCATACAAAATGTTATGCTCGTTGAATCTCTTGGTTACAACTTACTTTTAGTATCTAGACTTGCTGATTTCGCTTTCAATGTTCTATTTACTGAAGTAGATTGCCAAGTGTTTCGTCGAGATAATCATAAAATGGTCTTTACTGGTGTGCGTAGAGGTGATCTTTACATTGTTGATTTCACTAAAAAGGCTCAACTTAAACTTGCTTCATTGTTAAATCCTCAAAAGGCTGGTTATGGCATAGACGATTAGGTCATGTTGGTATGCGAAACCATGACAAGCTTATTAAGGGGAATCATATCCTTGGAGTTAATGATGTCATATTTGATAAGGATAGACTTTGCAGTGCTTGTCAAGCGTGTAAACAGGTTGGAGGAAGGCATCCGTGAAGAACATCATGACCACGAAGAGGCCACTCGAGCTACTTCACATGGATCTCTTTGGTCCCAACTCGACAAGAGTCTCGGTGGAAATTCTTTTGGTCTAGTTATAGTTGATGATTTTTCCAGATTTACGTGGGTGTTCTTTCTCGATGATAAATCGCAGGTCCAAAAGATCTTCAAAAACTTCGCTAGGAAGGTCCAAAACCAATTTGAAGTGAAGATCAAGAAGGTTCGCAGTGATAATGAAACAGAGTTCAAGAACGCAAATGTGGACACCTTTCTTGACGAAGAAGGGATTTCACACGAGTTCTCGGCTACGTACACACCTCAACAAAATGGAGTTGTTGAGAGGAAGAACCGGACGCTCATTGAAATGGCGAGAACGATGCTTGATGAGTACAAGACGTCAAGCACTTTTTGGGCGAAGCGGTTGAGACAGCTTGTCATGCAACAAATCGCTTGTATCTTCACATGCTACTCAAAGAAGACGGCATCTGAGCTACTCACCGGTAACAAACCCCAAGTTGGATACTTTCGGTATTCGGCTCAAAGTGCTACATTCTTGATAAGCATCGTCGTTCTAAATTTGCTCCTAAGTCTCATGAAGGTTTCCTACTAGGTTATGGCTCAAACTCTCACACTTACCGTGTCTACAACAATTTCACCCGAAAGGTTGAAGAGACGGTAGATGTGAAGTTTGATGAATCTAACGGCTCGCAAGTAGAGCAATTGCCAATTGATGTAGGAAACAAAGATCCTTCTAAGCAATCCAAGACTTGTCTATTGGCAAGGTCCGTCCAACGGAGGTGAAGGAGAGTACCTCGTCCGTCCAAGTGGAAGCTTCTACTTCACGACAAGGTGAACCAAGAGTTGATACGGAAGCATCCATAAGTGGGACACACCAAGATGAAGAAAATGAGGAAGTGCATCAAGATGAACGTCAACAACCTCCTTCTCCACCACGACAAGAGAACGACAACGCCAACAATTAAGAAGGCCAAGAAGAAGAACAAGATGAAGAAGATGCTCAACGAAGACCCAAGCAAAAGCTTTCACGAGTTCGAGCAAGAATTGCTAAAGACCATCCCGTCGAGCAAATCTACAATGATATACAAACCGGGAGAATCACTCGCTCTAAAACTCGTTTAGCTAACTTTTGTGAAAACTATTCTTTCATCTCTAGCATTGAACCTATGAAGGTCGAAGAAGCATTGGAAGATCCGGATTGGATAAATGCTATGCATGAAGAGCTACACAACTTTGAGAGGAACCAAGTTTGGACATTGGTTGAGAAGCCCGACAACAACCACAACATCATCGGAACCAAATGGGTGTTTTCGCAACAAGCAAGATGAAAATGGACAAGTAGTTCGCAACAAAGCACGTCTAAATGGCCCAAGGCTACACACAAGTCGAAGGTATGGACTATGGTGAGACTTACGCCCCCGTTGCTAGACTTGAGTCCATTCGCATCTTACTTGCCTATGCTAATCACCATGATATCACCTTGTACCAAATGGACATTAAAAGTGCTTTTCTAAATGGTGAAATAGAGGGAAGTTTATGTTAAACAACCTCCCGGCTTTGTCAATCCTAAGAAACCCAATCATGTTTACAAACTTCACAAAGATCTTTATGGACTTAAACAAGCTCCTAGAGCATGGTATAAATGTGACCAAGTTCCTTATTGAAAAAGGCTTTGAAATTGGGAAAATTGATTCTACTCTTTTTACTAAAAGGGTTAATGGTGAACTCTTTGTGTGCCAAATTTATGTTGACGATATTATATTTGGTTCAACTAACCCTCATTTTAGTGAAAAGTTTGGGAGGCTAATGTCGGAGAAGTTTGAGATGTCTATGATGAGTGAACTCAAATTCTTTCTTGGTTTGCAAATCAAGCAAACTAAGGAAGGTACATTTGTCTCGCAAACAAAATACACCAAGGACTTATTCAAGAAGTTCAATATGCAAGAATGCAAAGGTATGACTACACCCATGCCTACTAGTGGACATCTTGACTTAACCAAAGATGGTGAACCGGTTGATCAAAAGGTTTATAGCTCTATGATTGGTTCATTGTTATATCTATGTGCTTCACGTCCCGATATTATGCTAAGTGTGTGCATGTGTGCACGATATCAAGCTGCCCCTAAAGAATGTCATCTTAAGGCCGTGAAAAGGATAGTGAGATACTTAATCCATACACCAAATTTTGGCATTTGGTATCCTAAGAGGGCCTCTTTCGATCTTTTTGGCTATTCCGACTCGGACTATGCCGGAGACAAGGTTGATAGAAAGTCCAGTTCGGGTACTTGTCAATTTCTTGGTAGATCTCTTGTGTCTTGGTCCTCCAAGAAACAAAAATCGGTATCCTTATCCACCGCCGAAGCTGAATATATTGCCGCTGGTTCATGTTGTGCTCAATTACTTTGGATGACCCAAACTCTTAAAGATTATGGGATATATGTGAGACATGTTCCATTGCTTTGTGATAATGAAAGTGCTATCAAAATTGGTCATAATCCTGTGCAACATTCTCGAACTAAGCATATTGAAGTTCGTCATCATTTCATTCGGGATCATGTTGCTAAGGGTGACATTGATCTTAAGCATGTTCGCACCGAAAAGCAATTAGAGGATATATTCACTAAACCTCTTGACGAGAAAGTGTTTTGCAGGTTAAGAGGAGAATTGAACATCATTGATGCTTCAAACTTGGAGTAGAAACTCCATTGGATACATGCAAGACATGAGCTTATGACTAATCCTTGATATTTCTCTTATGATGAAAAACTTATGTCTTGGATATATTTGTATCTTGCATGTTATCTAACCCATGTAGGTACTTGGTTGAATCAAATTCCATGAGGTTGAAACCTACTCATATCTTGAGCAATCTCTACATCACCAAGTCTCTACACAAGGTGGTTGAAGACATGGAAGCACGAAACCATTCAAACATATCCTTTGACAAATTCTATGTTGAGTTTCATGATTGTCGTTTTTGGATATACAAGTGCTCTTCCTTGCAAGAACTAACCCATGTAGGTAGATGGACTCAAATTCCAAGTGGTGCTCCAAATTCTTGATGAGCTACATCAACCTTGAGCAACCCACGCAAGTTCAACTACATGGACAACACCACCAACCAAGGTATGTTATTCCATCTTAGAGAAGCTTTACTCCGAATCATGAGTAAAAGCAACTCGACAAGATGTGAATACATCAAGATGATTAAACGAAAAATGGTAACCCCATTTTGAGCTTAAACGATGAGTATGACCTATGATCAAGTGATCTCACTTGACTCCTAAGTCAATATACTCTAACATAGGTGACTTTGTTGCCGACCATCTCTAGATGAAGTTATCTTGTGTTCTTTTCTGTGTTTTTGCATATGTCTCATGCATATGTGTTTCCCCTTTCAAAAAGAAACTTCATCTAGATTTCTTTCTGTTTTCTCTGCATTTTCTGCATCTAATTCCTTGCATATCATTCAGTAAATTCCTTGCAAATCTTTGTGAGATCTTATTAGTCAAGTGAGCTGAGGTGACAAGTGTTCTCTCTGCGATGAACTCGGTTACACCAATTTGTTATTTTCAACCAATCAATCTTTTTTGCACGATCAAGCATACCACTCGGTGCCACCGATTTCATAACAGGAAAAACTCTTTGCCACATATTCTGTTTCATCCGATCCAGCTCCACTCAATGAATCTTGTCCTCTACAAGCATCACATTTTCATCAGTGCGTTGTTCTGTGTCTCAAGGACCAAACCAATTCGACAGACTCCAGTAGTCACTTCTTGGAAATTGATGTCAAATGGGGAGAGATAGAACATCAAAGCTTATCATTTGGAGATATAGAGAGAGCATCAAAACTTATCACCTTTCTTCTTAAGGAGAGAGAGACCTTCTAGGGGGAGAGACCCTCAAAAGATGAGAGAGATCTCCAGGGGGAGAGGATACTTAAGTAGAAAGTATTTCTCAAGGATCCCAGATGCTTGGTGTTCAAGAGGAGAGATGTCCACATGTCTTCTTGAGGGGAGAGACATGTTCATATGATCTGCTGTGCTCAATTTTGCTTTAGCATACATTAGCTCCGATCATCAGTCATATCTTTCAGCTCTGTTTTCCTTCAGCTCTGATTTTCTATTCCCTATCTTCTCCCAGTATCCCATGTTAGATTCAGGGGGAGCAAGACATCTAACGGAAAGAGATCATTTAAATTCATTGCATATCTTTATTCTTGGGGACATGTCTAATCCAATGTGGTACTCAGTACTCACTCTCTACATGTCATCTCAGTCTTGGTATTCTTGTGGTTTATTCTGTTTGCTCTGGCTAGTAGATGCATCTGTGTTATCTAACCTTGTTTTCACAGGGTCATTCCATCCTAAGCCAACTCAAGACCACAAGGTAAGTATATGCATCACAATCATGTGTATGAGGAATTCTTGCTGATGTACATACTGTTTGCAAGAAGGACTCATGGGCATGAAGGTATTCTCTTTAATACTTTTTGCTCGATGCATATAGCCAAGATACATGTAACACATTGCCTGCTCTATCATGGTTATGCTATCACATGCTTCTATATTTCATATTCACATGATTGCATACATGTAGGGGGAGCCTATGCTTGTTACATGTCTTTCCAAAGCTTTACTTCCTATTCTTTATATCTTTATCTAAAGCTTTGATGTATGTTGCCATGAATTACCAAAAAGGGGGAGATTGAAAGCACAAGTGCTCCCTAGGTGGTTTTGGTAATTAATGACAACATATCTCTTGTTGGACTAACACTTTTATCTAGTATGTTTCAGATAAGTTCAACAATGGAGTGGCATGGACTAAAGGATGTGGGAACTCCTTCAAGATGCTAAGGACAAAGGATTGGCTCAAGCTTCAAGCTCAAGACTCTTCATTTTACATTTTAGTGATCCAAGATCACATTGAGTCTATAGGAAAAGCCAATACTATCAAGGAGGAATGAGGTGTTGCTTAATGAGCCTCTTGCTTCAAAGTTCTTAGTGATATGCTCCAAATACCCTCAACTACTTTCCCACTTCCACACATATGTCCTAAACCTAAAGTCAAACTCGGCCCCACCGATTCTTTCTATCCGCGCCACCGAAGTTTGGATGTCTTAGCCATCGCCACAAACCCTAGGCAAATCGGTCTCACCGATAGGGATCTCGGTCTCACCGAGATGGGATTGTAATCTCTCTGTGTATGTCCATTATCAAAATCGGTCTCACTGAGTTTGAACAATCAGTACTACCGAGATTACAATGCAAACTCTCTGGTTAACTTATTATCAAAATCGGTCCCACCGAGTTTGATAATCGGTCAAACCGAGTTTGCTCGACCAACTCTCTGAAAGCTTATTACCAAAATCGGTCCCACCGAAGTTTGTGTAATCGGTCTTCTGAGATTACTTTATGCCCTAACCCTAACCGGAATCGGTCCCACCGAGTTGCATTCCAGTCCCACCAAAACGCTTAACGGTCACATTATTTGCTAAATCGGTCCGACCGAAGTTTAACGATTCGGTCTCACCGAAGTTTGGTAGATTGTGTGTAACGGTTAGATTTTGTGTGGAGGCTATATATACCCTCCACCTCCTCTTCATTCGTGGAGAGAGCCATCGACCGAACCTACACTTCCAAAGATCCTATTTTTGAGAGAGAACTACCTACTCATGTGTTGAGGCCAAGATATTCAATTCCTACCATATGAATCTTGATCTCTAGCCTTCCCCAAGTTGCTTTCCACTCAAACCCTCTTTCCACCAGATCCAAATCCTATGAGAGAGAGTTGAGTGTTGGGGACTATCATTTGAAGCACAAGAGCAAGGAGTTCATCATCAACGCACCATTTGTTACTTCTTGGAGAGTGGTGTCTCCTAGATTGGCTAGGTGTCACTTGGGAGCCTCCGAAAAGATTGTGGAGTTGAACCAAGGAGTTTGTAAGGGCAAGGAGATCGCCTACTTCGTGAAGATCTACCGCTAGTGAGGCAAGTCCTTCGTGGACGACGGCCATGGTGGGATAGACAAGCTTTCTTCTTTGTGGACCCTTCGTGGGTGGAGCCCTTCGTGGACTCGCGCAACCGTTACCCTTCGTGGGTTGAAGTCTCCATCAACATGGATGTACGATAGCACCACCTATCGGAACCACGCCAAAAACATCCGTGTCTCCAAATTGCGTTTGAATACTCCAATCCCTTCCCTTTACATCCTTGCAAGTTGCATGCTTTATTTTCCGCTGCTCATATACTCTTTGCATGCTTGCTTGCTATATGTTGTGAATGTTAAACTTGTGCCCAAACTCCACTCAAACTTTAAAGAAACTTAAAAACTGCAACTTTGGTACTTAGCGTCTAATCACCCCCCCTCTAGACACCTCTTCTCAAGGTCCTACAGTGAGGAACCCAACCTCGGGTCCCGTCGTCGACCCTGATCTTCTTTGGTGGTGTTCGTGTGGGCCACATTCGGTGCAGAGGCAGCCGGCCCCGCCGGAGGTGGTGCGTCGCCGTGTCAGGGAGGAAGATGAGCACGTCCATCGCTACATGGCTGCTATGGACAACGTCATGTTCTCCACTACTTGGCGGGTTCTTTGGGCAGATGACCGGAGATATGATCTTGTGATGGTTCCTTCTCTTTGGGTGTGCACCGCCCGCGCCCCAGGAACCGCGAGTGGCACCCTAGATTCTTCTGTAGTACTCGATCTTTATTAGGTACCTAGCCAGTGATGTATTCGATATATAATATTTGAGACGATGCATTCAAGATTATATATATTAAGACGATGATGTATTCGAGATTATATATATTAAGACGATGTATTCGAGATTCAGTCTTTCCTTATTGATTGCATCCATGCATTGTAATTTGAATACTAATTAAATTGTTTTATATTTCTTCTATATTAGTTAAGTAAAAGCTATGGCAGACAATACCGGCAGAGAGAGAGAAGAGGAATTGTTCGACATCATACGCAACCCTCACAGGCTAGATGATCTGAATGAAGCGGATGACGGCTCCCAATATCCTGAATAATACCGTAGAGGGTGATGAAAAGATATTCGATCTCGACGACCGAGCTGATGAAGTCATGAACTATGATTATGATTATGATGACACGTATAATGTTTGTGATGACACGAACAATGCTGATCTTCAAATAACAAAGACTACCATGAGGTATATTTCTATAAGCAGGCATCATGGTGATCATCACATGTTTTTTTATTGAAGATATATTAACGAATCGATCATTCTTCTTTCAGCCCTCTGGATCAAGCAAATCTGCTTCTACAGACAGCAGGACAAAGCGAGGCCCAGGCACATTGTTGAAGGATGGTGTAAAGTACAACATCGAATCCATCAAACCTAGTGGTGAACCCCTCACGCCTAAGAACATTGCGAACAAGTGGACTCGTCGGTCACGGAGTTCTTGTGAAGGACAAACTCCCGATCTCCATTCAAGAATGGAAAGAGCCAAAGACTAAACGTCCGGTGTTACTTGGGTCGGCAGAGCCAAAAAGTCCTTTGGAAATCTCTCGATGGAACATTTCACCCTACCGGATCATTTCATCAAGCGAGATGTGGAGAAAGTCAAGGCGCTGCTCTTAAGAAGATGGCAATTGCATTCAACACCCACAAGAAAACTGTATGGGCCAACTACCTCGCTAATGAAAGGAAGACTCTTGAATTCACGGGAACACTGGAGAATCAAAGAGAGCACTGGGACGATTTCGTGACCTTCAAGGATTCAGAATTAGCTAAGGAACGGTCGATGAAAAACAAGGCAAATGCCGCAAAAAAGATGCAGTTCCATAGGCTGGGTCCAGGTGGCTACATGGTGGGATTGCCTAAGTGGGATAAGTCTGAGCAAGAGATGGAGGATGCAGGGGTCACACCGGTTACTAGGAACTATCCCCCAGGTGCAGAACTTGGTTCTATGCGCATGGGGGGCGTTGGACCCGAAGACAGGCAAAGTTTCGCGGAAGGCAAGTCTAAAAGGAGCGACGCAATAGAACAAGCTCGAAAGGGGGTGTTCATGCCCAACAGAGAGAACGACGAGCTTACGCGCGCCCTGGGAAATCCTGAACACCCGGGAAGAACATGAGGCAAGGGCGTTATTCCCTGGTATGAGGGCTTTTCAGAATGGAACGAGGACTACAGGACCCGTGCAAGAAGGAAGATGGAGGAGGAGAAGAAAAGGAAGCTGGAGGAGGAGCAGAGGAAGCAGGACGCAGAACGCCTTCAAGGCCTAAAAGCAAGGCACGCGGACCTAGCACTCAAATTCCAGCAGCAGCAGCAGCAGATCGACTCACTTAGCCAGGAAAGGGGGTCTCAAAGAATGCAGAAGAAGCGGATGATCGTCCAGCATTGGATAGCACCGTCCCATCCATGCCGAGAAGCAGCGTTGGTTCTGCCCCAGGCGACACCGCTGGATACATACCACGTGGATGACATCATAGAGAATACTAACCGTGAGCTACACTCCAAAATGAAGAACATATCCATGAAGGTGGCGGACGGCGTTGCTTTTCCCGTTACCCCCGAAGCAACCTTCCATTGCATCCCGATTCAAGAGGGCTATGCTCGTGTCATGGTTGATGAAGTGGTGGACCCATATTCGGGGCTACAACTTTACTTTCCCGAGGTGAAGACGAGCGCTGCTTGGAGAGGCCATACATCGTATCATCCTATGGAGAAAGGATTGCATCATCTTTCAAGTCCACCGACACCACATCGTCTGCCGACTCCGCCACCGAGTCACAGACTCCCGCTCCTCCAAGTCCACGAGCAGCGTGAGCCGACTCCTCCTCGAAGTCCGCCACCTCCTCCAAGTCCCCGAACGCGTGAGCTGACTCCTCCGGTTTCAAGTCCGCACAGCGTCATGCCACTTCTCCGGTTTCAAATGCGGCACCGTGTCGAGGCCACACCTCCTGCTTCAAGTCCGGCACATCGTCAGGCCACTTCTTCTGGTCCAACTCAGCCACGTCAGCCGTCTCCGCCGTCTCAGCAATCGCAGAAGAGACATGCCGCAGCTATGGTGCGTAGCGGTACGAGTCAAGGTAGTTCAGGAAGTACAGGGGGAGACAAGCGATGTAAATATGGTGCAAGCCTCGCTCGTCTTCCTCAGAGGCCTTACGACATGACTAACGAGCAAACGCAGCCATAGTGCAGGCCCAAGTGGAGGCCCATTTTGGACCGAAACCGACATCGCCGCCAAAGGAGAAAGTGCCTGAGAAAGTAATTGACCACTTCAGTAAAATGGCTAGAGAACCAGCTCCCAAGCCTGTTGACTCGGACTATGAGCGCCAAATCAGGAAACTACATCGAGAACGGCTAAAGAAGGAAGCGAGCTCGAGCTCAAGCCAACAAGCGTGAGGCAAAAATGCGGAAAACCGTTCCCACCGGGAGAACAAAGCGGCGAATCGATCTCCCCGCTTGTTGTGCCAACAACAACACATGAGAGGAGGCCACACGCCCAATATTATTGTGGGCAAACCGTTAAAGTTCCCCAGCTAGGCGATGTGGTAATAACGGAGGAGCATATAATGCAGGCTGAAATGCTCAAGATCTCTGTTGGACAACTCCTCGAAATTGAGCCCATGTCTCCACTTAGAGAGGAGGAAATAAAATGGAAATATGCCCGGTGCAAAACTTTGGTCCACCCAGACAAGGTCAAGAACCTCCCAACGAGAATGTATGATTGCATCGATGGTACATGAACATTACCAAGATTTCCAATCGAGTGTCCCTCATGGTGAATGTCAAGAAGGAGCACTACTACCATGAGAAAGCTCTGTGCATTGAGTATTCAGAACTATATCAGTTATACAATCAAGACGCACTCGACAAATCTCTAAATGGGTTGCTATTGTTTGTAAGTGATTTCTTTCTGTAATTTTTGATCAATCATTACATGTAATTATCCTCACTATATATTCTTTTACGTGGTATTATATGCAGGATGAAGATGTATGAAATGAAAAAATCTGTGCTATGGCATTGGGTTCATTGACCCAAATACCATTAATGAGTACACATGGAATCTTGCAACTTCTAAAGCAGGTGTAGAGGAAAGCATGCTAGAGTTCTTGAAGTGCCTCAATACCAATGAAGATATACTACTTCCTTACAACTTCACGTGAGTTAATACAAATTCTGGTTTTGCTTACTAGCTAGCTAGATGTTAATAACTAAGTGTATACGGTTTACGATATATAGTTGATTAATTTTATGCACATGCACCTTAATTAAGACATGCAAACGCAGCGCATGCAGTTTCCACTAGATCTTGTTAGTCATTAAAGTTGACAAAGCAACAGTCGAAGTACTCGACTCGCTACTTAAAGAAGATAAAGACTACACCATCATGAAGGGGATATTCAACATGTAATTTCAATCATTATTAACTATATCTCGGCCTATTATTAGTTCTTCATTTCTTGATATGAACTATTTAATAACCCCTTTATTGATTTTCTTTGCCGGCAAGCAGGGCCTGGGCAAAGTTCATCAAGGTGACTCCAGGCAATTGGCCAAAAAAGTTGTTTTAGCATCGACCAAGGGTAAGTAATTAAGTAGTACTAGCTAGCTAGCCATATCTTTAATTCTTGTTTCAATACCATTAATTAATTATCATGCTTGATTAATCATTATCTGATTCAATTCCATTCTCGTAAAGGCCTCAAGGCAGGCACCGGGGAATGATATGTGTGCATTCTACGCTTATGCGAGAACATTCGCATGATGGCATCCGAAAGGAGCAGATCTCAAAGACAGGAGTGGGTACGTTGTCAAAACTCTATTCACACCATTATCGATATCTTGTAACACAACTAATACACATGCATGTTGATCTCCTTCTTAGCAGTTCGTAGAGGTGCGGATAAGCTCCTACCCGAGGAGCGCATACTAGCACTTCAAGATGAAATAGCCGGATTTTTGCTCGACCAGGTCATAGATCCCAAAGGAGAATACTATTACCCGCCATCGCCCATGAACCACTTGTCATCGTGCATGCTCCAAGGCACCAAGGCAACATGTAGGAGAAATTGTATATGTATATACATGTGTATGTGTGAATAGTTAATGGTGTTGGCTGTGAGACATTTGATGATATTATATATATATATATATATATATTATATATATATATATATATATATATATATATATATATATATTCTGTTCTACGTACGAGAAAATCTATTTATATATATGCATAACGTGTACAATTTGTAGTATCGTGAAAAACCAGCAAACAAAAAAGAATTAAATGGAAAATAAAGCCAAATTGAAAACACAAAATTAAAGCAAAAATTTAAAAAAACACCCAAACATTTAGTACGGTTGGTGTTACCAACCCGGTACTAAAGACTCTACGCAAGACACGGGCCTGGCTCGTGCCACGTGTTTGCACTTTAGCGCCGGTTCATGACGAACCGGTACTAAAGGGAGGGGGACCTTTAGTCCCCACTCTTTAGTGCCGGTTGGCGAACCGGCACTAAAGGTCGTCACGAACTGGAACTAAAGGCCGGTTTTGCACTAGTGGGTGAGAGTGCGTATAATCCATGGACTCAACATTAGTCATAAAGAACTCACATACTTATTGCAAAAATCTATAATCCATCAAAAACCAAAGCACTACGCGCATGCTCCTAGGGGGATAGATTGGTAGGAAAATACCATCGCTCGTCCCCGACCGCCACTCATAAGGAGGACAATCAAATAACACCTCATGTTTCAAATTTGTTACATAACGTTTACCATACGTGCATGCTACGGGACTTGCAAACTTCAACACAAGTATTTCTCAAATTCACAACTAATCAACTAGCACAACTTTGATATTATCACCTCCATATCTCAAAACAATTATCAAGCATCAAACTTTTCTTAGTATTCAACGCACTCAAAAGAAAGTTTTAAAAATCTTGAATACCAAGCATATTAAGATTTTTAAGCAAATTACCATGCTATTTAAGACTCTCAAAATAATCTAAGTGAAGCATGAGAGATCAATAGTTTCTATAAAACAAATCCACCACCGTGCTCTAAAAGATATAAGTGAAGCACTAGAGCAAAACTATATAGCTCAAAAGATATAAGTGAAGCACAAAGAGTATTCTAACAAATTCCAATTCATGGATGGCTCTCTCTAAAGGTGTGTACATCAAGGATGATTTTGGTAAACTAAAAAGCAAAGACTCAAATCATACAAGATGCTCCAAGCAAAACACATATCATGTGGTGAATAAAAATATAGCTCCAAGTAAAGTTACCGATGGAAGTAGGCGAAAGAGGGGATGCCTTCCGGCATCCCCAATCTTTGACTTTTGGTGTCCTTGGATTATCTTGGGGTGCCATGGGCATCCCCAAGCTTAGGCTCTTGCCACTCCTTGTTCCATAATCCATCAAAAGATTTCACCCAAAACTTGAAAACTTCACAACACAAAACTCAACAGAAATCTCGTGAGCTCCGTTAGCGAAAGAAAACAATGGACCACTTCAAGGTACTGTAATGAACTCATTATTTATTTATATTGGTGTTAAACCTACTGTATTCCAACTTCTCTATGGTTTATAAACTATTTTACTAGCCATAGATTCATCAAAATAAGCAAACAACACACGAAAAACAGAATCTGTCAAAAACAGAACAGTCTGTAGTAATATGTTACTAACGCAAACTTCAGGAACTCCAAAATTCAGCCAAAATAGGAAGACCTAGGCAATTTGATTATTGATCAGCATCAATTTAAATCACTATTTTATCACGTTCTGGTGATTTTTAACAATTATTTTCATGAACAGAAAGTTTCTGGAATTTACAGCAAGATCAAATAACTATCATCCAAGAAGATCCTATAGGTTTAACTTGGCACAAACACTAATTAAAACAGAAAACCACATCTAAACAGAAGGTAGAAGGATTATTTAATCCCAAACAAAAGCAAAAGTAAAAAATAAACTAAAAATAAAATTGGGTTGCCTCCCAACAAGCGCTATCGTTTAACGCCCCTAGTTAGGCATAAAAGCAAGGATAGATCTAGGTATTGCCATAAAAGTGGTATGGCAAAACATGAAAACTTCTCTCATATTCTCTACGTTCAGAAGCAAGTTTCTTTGAGGCAAGCAAAATTAATCAAAAGGGTTAAATTTAATGGGACAAAAGTCCCCAAGATCAATCTCGGGAGGTATGGATTCCTCCCTAGGCCCTTCGTATTGCACAACCAATTCATCATTAAGAGCATTCTTTTGGCAAAAAGCTACGACCCTTCGTTCAACAAGAAAACCTAGTCCATTATTCTGAATAGCAAAATCATCATTAAGCTCGGAAATTTTATCAACTAGAACATCGGCAGGAACCTTTTTCCTAAGATTTTCATTATAAGCAATATGATCTAAAGATTGTAAACGCATCATGTCTTCTTGATTAAAAAATATAGCTTCAATGGGAGGATGACTAGCATCTACCCTATAATGCGCAAAGATTTATTTGGCCTCTTTTATTATAAATCTAAAGTCATGAGCCAAAAAGATAGTGGCGGCACGCTTGACAGAAGAATGCTCAATATTAGAAAATTCTAAGAAAATTCTTTGTATGCAAGGATGCATGTGCATAAATTGCCTTTAAAAGTTCAACTATGAGCATGGAAATAGCGTCTGCAAGACTACTAGTTTTATGAAGAATAGAACTGCCCATAGAAGGCAAAGCACCGGCACAAGTAAAGAAATCTTGAATAACTCCTTTTCCAATAATATTACCACTACCAATTCGAAATCTTTTTGTATGAAAGGTAGGGGGTTCTTCAGCAGGAGCATCAACATTTTCTATGATATTATTATTGTCCATATCGGCAATAATTTCCCCAAATTCAGACATAACGACAGGCAAGCGAGAAAAAGGCAAACGGAAAAGAGAGGGCGAATAAAACGACAAGGGTGAAGTGGGGGAGAGGAAAACGAGAGGCAAATGACAAATAATGTAATGCGAGAGATAAGGGATTGTGATGGGTACTTGGTATGTTGACTTTTGCGAAGACCTCCCAGGAAACGGCGCCAGAAATCTTCCTGCTACCTCTTGAGTGATGGGAGGGTGAGAGTGCGTATAATCCATGGACTCAACATTAGTTATAAAGAACTCACATACTTATTGCAATAATCTACAAGCCATCAAAAACCAAAGCACTATGCGCATGCTCCTAGGGGGATAGATTGGTAGGAAAATACCATCGCTCGTCCCCGACCGCCACTCATAAGGAGGACAATCAAATAACACCTCATGTTTCAAATTTGTTACATAATATTTACCATACGTGCATGCTACGGTACTTCCAAACTTCAACATAAGCATTTCTCAAATTCACAACTACTCAACTAGCACAACTTTGATATTATCACCTCCATATCTCAAAATAATTATCAAGCATCAAACTTTTCTTAGTATCCAACGCACTCAAAAGAAAGTTTTACAAATCTTGAATACCAAGCATATTAAGATTTTTAAGCAAATTACCATGCTATTTAAGACTCTCAAAATAATCTAAGTGAAGCATTAGAGATCAATAGTTTCTATAAAACAAATCCACCACCGTGCTCTAAAACATATAAGTGAAGCACTAGAGCAAAACTATATAGCTCAAAAGATATAAGTGAAGCACAAAGAGTATTCTAACAAATTCCAATTCATGGATGGCTCTCTCAAAAGGTGTGTACATCAAGGATGATTGTGGTAAACTAAAAAGAAAAGACTAAAATCATACAAGACGCTCCAAGCAAAACATATATCATGTGGTGAATAAAAATATAGCTCCAAGTAAAGTTACTGATGGAAGTAGACGAAAGAGGGGATGCCTTCCGGGGCATCCCCAAGCTTTGACTTTTTGGTGTCCTTGGATTATCTTGGGGTGCCATGGGCATCCCCAAGCTTAGGCTCTTGCCACTCCTTGTTCCATAATCCATCAAAAGATTTCACCCAAAACTTGAAAACTTCACAACACAAAACTCAACAGAAATCTCGTGAGCTCCGTTAGCGAAAGAAAACAAAGGACCACTTCAAGGTTCTGTAATGAACTCATTCTTTATTTATATTGGTGTTAAACCTACTGTATTCCAACTTATCTATGGTTTATAAACTATTTTACTAGAAATAGATTCATTAAAATAATTCTTGTAAAAAAAGATTCATCAAAATAAGCAAACAACACACGAAAAACAGAATCTGTCAAAAACAGAACAGTCTGTACTAATCTGTTACAAAGGCAAACTTCTGGAACTCCAAAAATTCAGTAAAAATAGGACGGCCAGGGTAATGTGTTTATTGATCAGCAGCAATTGGAATCACTATTTTATCACGTTCTGGTGATTTTTAACAATTGTTTTCGTGAACAGAAAGTTTCTGGAAATTACAGCAATATCAAATAACTATCATCCTAGAAGATCCTATAGGTTTAACTTGGCACAAACACTAATTAAAACATAAAACCACATCTAAACAGAAGGTAGATGGATTATTTATTCCTAAACAGAAGCAAAAGCAAAAAAAACTAAAAATAAAATTGGGTTGCCTCCCAACAAGCGCTATCGTTTAACGCCCCTAGCTAAGCATAAAAGCAAGGATATATCTAGGTATTGCCATAATAGTGGTATGGCAAATCATGAAAACTTCTCCCATATTCTCTATGTTCAGCAGCAAGTTTTCTTTGAGGCAAGCAAAAATAATCAAAAGTGCTAAATTTAATGGGACAAAAGTCCGCAAGATCAATCTCGGGAGGTATGGGTTCCTCCCTAGGCCCTTTGTATTGCACAATCAATTCATCATTAAGAGCATTCTTTTGGCAAAAAGCTACAAGCCTTCGTTCAAGAGCAAAACCTAGTCCATTATTCTGAATAGCAAAATCATCATTAAGCTCGGAAATTTTATCAACTAGAACATCGGCAGGAACCTTTTTCCTAAGATTTTCATTATAAGCAATATGATCTAAAGATTGTAAACGCATCATGTCTTCTTGATTAAAAAATATAGCTTCAATGGGAGGATGACTAGCATCTACCCTATAATGCGCAAAGATTTCTTTGGCCTATTTTATTATAAATCTAAAGTCATGAGCCAAAAAGATAGTGGCGGCACGCTTGACAGAAGAATGCTCAATATTAGAAAATTCTAAGAAAATTATTTGTATGCAAAGATGCATGTGCATAAATTGCCTTTCAAGTTCAACTATAAGCGTGGCAATAACGTCCGCAAGACTACTAGTTTTATGAAGAATAGAACCGCCCATAGAAGGCAAAGCACCGGCACAAGCAAAGAAATCTTGAATAACTCCTTTTCCAATAATATTACCACTACCAATTCGAAATCTTTTTGTATGCAAGGTAGGGGGTTCTTCAGCAGGAGCATCAGAATTTTCTATGATATTATTATTGTCCATATCGGCAATAATTTTCCCAAATTCAGACATAACGACAGACAAACGAGAAAAGGCAAACGAGAAAAGGCAAACGGAAAAGAGAGGGCGAATAAAACGGCAAGGGTGAAGTGGGGGAGAGGAAAACGAGAGGAAAATGGCAAATAATGTAATGCGAGAGATACGGGATTGCGATGGGTACTTGGTATGTTGACTTTTGCGAAGACCTCCCCGACAACGGCGCCAGAAATCTTCCTGCTACCTCTTGAGCACTGCGTTGGATTTCCTTGAAGAGGAAAGGGTGATGTAGCAGAGTAGAGTAAGTATTTCCCTCAGTTTTTGAGAACCAAGGTATCAATCCAGTAGGAGGCTACGCGCAAGTCCCTTGTATCTACACAAAACAAATAGCTCCATGCAACCAACGCGATTAGGGGTTGTCAATCCCTTCACGGTCACTTACGAGTGAGATCTGATAGAGATGATAGATAATATTTTTGGTATTTTTGGTATAAAGATGCAAAGTAAAATAAAAGCAAAGTAAAAAGCAAAAAGCAATAATAAAGTGTTGGGAGATAAATATGATAAAGATAGACCCGGGGGCCATAGATTTCACTAGTGGCTTCTCTCAAGAGCATAAGTATTCTACGGTGGGTGAACAAATTACTGTTCAGCAATTGACAGAATTGAGTATAGTTATGACAGTATCTAGGTATGATCATGTATATAGGCATCAAGTCCGAGACAAGTAGACCGACTCCTGCCTGCATCTACTACTATTACTCCACTCATCGACCGCTATCCAGCATGCATCTAGAGTATTAAGTTCAAGAAAACAGAGTAACGCCTTAAGCAAGATGACATGATGTAGAGGGATAAATTCATGCAATATGATAAAAACCCCATCTTGTTATCCTCAATGGCAACAATACAATACGTGCCTTGCTGCCCCCTCACACCTTTGGGATAGGACACCGCAAGATTGAACCCAAAGCTAAGCACTTCTCCCATTGCAAGAAAAACCAATCTAGCAGGCCAAACCAAACTGATAATTCGAAGAGACTTGCAAAGATAACCAATCAAACATAAAAGAATTCAGAGAAGATTCAAATATTGTTCATAGATAACCTTGATCACAAACCCACAATTCATCGGTCTCAACAAACACACCGCAAAAAGAAGATTACATCTAATAGATCTCCACGAGAGAGGGGGAGAACATTGTATTGAGATCCAAAAAGAGAGAAGAAGCCATCTAGCTACTAACTATGGACCCGAAGGTCTGAAGTAAACTACTCACACTTCATCGGAGGGGCTATGATGATGTAGAAGCCCTCTGTGGTGGATTCCCCTTCCGGCGGAGGTCCGGAACAGGCCCTAAGATGGGATCTCGTGGATACAGAAAGTTGCGGCGGTGGAATTAGGTTTTTGGCTCCGTATTTGATCGTTTGGGGGTACATACATATTTATAGGAGGAAGGAGTACGTCGGTGGAGCAACGGGGGGCCCACAAGGAAGGGGGCGCGCCCTAGGGGGGGTGGGCGCGCCCCTACCTTCGTGGCCACCTCCCTTCTTTCTTGACATGGGGTCCAAGTCTCCTGGATCATGTTCGGTGAGAAAATCACGTTCCCGAAGGTTTCATTCCGTTCGGACTCCATTTGATATTCCATTTCTTCGAAACACTGAAATAGGCAAAAAAAAGCAATTCTGGGCTGGGCCTCCGGTTAGTAGGTTAGTCCCAAAAGTAATATAAAAGTGGAAAATAAAGCGCAATATGGTCCAAAACAGTAGATAATATAGCACGGAGCAATCAAAAATTATAGATACGTTGGAGACGTATCATCCCTTGAACTCCGATCCAGCCGAGTGTTGAGGAGAGTTTCGTCAGCACGACGGCATGGTGACGATGATGATGTTCTACCGATGCAGGGCTTCGCCTAAGCACCGCTTCTGATGTATCGAGGTGGACTATGGTGGAGGTGGCACCGCACACGGCTAAAAGATCAAATCAATTGTTGTGTCTCTAGGGTGCCCCTGCCCCCGTATATAAAGGAGCAAGGGGGGGGGGGGGAGGTGCGGCCGGCCAGTAGGAGTCCTACTCCCACCGGGAGTAGGACTCCCTCCCTTCCTAGTTGGATTAGGAGAAGGGGGAAAGAGGAGGGAGAGCGGAAGGAAAGGGGGGCGTCGCCCCCCTCTCCTTGTCCTATTCGGACTAGAGGGGGAGGGGCGCCCGGCCCTGCCCTAGCCGGCTCTCCTCTTCTCCACTAAGGCCCACTATGGCCCATTAAGCCCCCGGGGGGTTCCGGTAACCCCTCGCTACTCCGGTAAAATCCCGATTTCACCCGGAACACTTCCGATATCCAAATATAGGCTTCCAATATATCAATCTTCATGTCTCGACCTTTTCGAGACTCCTCGTCATGTCCGTGATCACATCTGGGACTCCGAACAACCTTCGGTACATCAAAATTCATAAACTCATAACATAACCGTCATCGAAACTTTAAGCGTGCGGACCCTACGGGTTCGAGAACTATGCTGACATGACCGAGACACGTTTCCGGTCAATAACAAATAGCGGAACCTGGATGCTCATATTGGCTCCCACATATTCTACGAAGATCTTTATCAGTCAAACCGCATAACAACATACGTTGTTTCCTTTGTCATCGGTATGTTACTTGCCCGAGTTTCGATCGTCGGTATCTCAATACCTAGTTCAATCTAAATTCTTGGCAAGCCTCTTTACTCGTTCAGTAATACATCATCCCGCAACTAACTCAGTAGTTACAATGCTTGCCAGGCTTATAGTGATGTGCATTACTGAGTGGGCCCAGAGATACCTCTCCGACAATCGGAGTGAGAAATCCTAATCTCGAAATACGCCAACCCAACAAGTACCTTCGGAGACACCTGTAGAGCACCTTTATAATCACCCAGTTGCTTTGTGACGTTTGGTAGCACACAAAGTGTTCCTCCTGTAAACGGGAGTTGCATAATCTCATAGTCATAGGAACATGTATAAGTCATGAAGAAAGCAATAGCAGAATACTAAACGATCAAGTGCTAAGCTAACGGAATGGGTCAAGTCAATCACATCATTCTCCTAATGATGTGATCCCGTTAATCAAATGAGAACTCATGTCCATGGCTAGGAAACTCAACCATCTTTGATTAACGAGCTAGTCAAGTAGAGGCATACTAGTGACACTATGTTTGTCTATGTATTCACACATGTACTAAGTTTCCGGTTAATACAATTCTAGCATGAATAATAAACATTTATCATGAAATAAGGAAATAAATAATAACTTTATTATTGCCTCTAGGGCATATTTCCTTTAGTCTCCCACTTGCACTAGAGTCAATAATCTAGATCACATCGCCATGTGATTTAACATCAATAGTTCACATCACCATGTGATTAACACCCTGATAACCCACAAGTATAGGGGATCGCAACAGTTTTCGATAAGTAAGAGTGTCGAACCCAACGAGGAGCTAAAGGTAGAACAAATATTCCCTCAAGTTCTATTGACCACCGATACAACTCTACGCACGCTTGACGTTCGCTTTACCGGAAACAAGAATGAAACTAGAAGTACTTTGTAGGTATTTTTGGGGAAGCTTGCAAGAAAGTAAAGAGCACGTAAATAAAGACTAGGGGCTGCTAAGGCAAAGACACAACTAAAGTAAATATAGCGAGTGTGAAAAAGTGATGGTAGGTGTGGCAAAATTGTCCCTTAAGCAATTGACTACTTTACTAGACCGATATCAAGTATTATGTGGGAGAGGCCACTGCTAGCATGTCATCCCTTACTTGGAATTCTATGCACTTATGATTGGAACTATTAGCAAGCATCCGCAACTACTAACGTTCATTAAGGTAAAACCCAAGCATAGCATTAAGATATATTGGTCCCCCTTCAAACCCATATGCATCAATTTCTATGCTAGGTTGAAGCTTCTGTCACTCTTGCCCTCCAATACATAGTCCTATCAACATCCAACTAACCCTAAGGTGTGATCCACGTGCGCGCTCATATGATGGGCACCAAAGTACAGCAACATAACCACAAGCAACTTAAATCAATCATAGCAATTCATCAACCACCGATAGGACAACGAAAATCTACTCAGACATCATAGGATGGCAACACATCATTGGATAATAACATGAAGCATAAAGCACCATGTTCAAGTAGAGGGTATAGCGGGTTGCGGGAGAGTGGAGCGTTGTAGATAGAAGGGGGAAGGTGATGGAGATGTTGTGAAGATGACGGCGGTGTTGGTGAAGATCGCGGTGATGATGATGGCCCCCGGCGGCGTTCCGGCGCCACCGGAAGCAAGGGGGAGAGGGCCCCCCTTCTTCTTCTTCTTCTTCTTCTTCTTCCTTGACCTCCTCCCTAGATGTGAGAAGGGTTTCCCCTCTGGTCCTTGGCTCCCATGGCTTGGGAGGGGCGAGAGCCCCTCCGAGATTGGATCTATCTCTCTGTTCTGCGTTACATTACGGCTCTGTTTCACCGTTTCGCGTATATATGGAGATCCGTAACTCCGATTGGCCTGAAACCTTCGTCGTGATATTTTTCCGAATATTAGCTTTCTTGCGGCAAAAGAAGAGCATCAACCGCCTTACGGTGGGCTCACGAGGGTAGGGGGCGTGCCCCCTGCCTCACGACCACCTCGGGCACTGGTTCACATTGATTTTCCTACCAAATTTTCCCTATTTTCCAAAAATAAGCTCCGTCCGTTTTTATCCCGTTTGGACTCCGTTTGATATGGATATTCTGCGAAACCAAAAACATGCAACAGACAGGAACTGGCACTGGGCACTGGATCAATATGTTAGTCCCAAAAATAGTATAAAAAGTTGCCAAAAAGTATATGGAAGTTGTAGAATATTGGCATGGAACAATAAAAAATTATAGATACGATGGAGACGTATCAGTATCCCCAAGCTTAATTCCTGCTCGTCCTCGAGTAGGTAAATGATAAAAAAGATAATTTTTGATGTGGAATGCTACCTAGCATAATCTCGATCATATGTCTAATCATGGCATGAATATTAAGACACGAGTGATTCAAAGCAATAGTCTATCCTTTGACATAAAAATAATAATACTTCAAGCATACCAACCAAGCAATTATGTCTTATTGAAATAATATAGCCAAAGAAAGCTCATCCCTACAAAATCATATAGTCTGGCTATGCTCCATCTTCACCACACTAAGCATTCACATCATGCACAACCCCGATGACAAGCCAAGCAATTGTTTCATACTTTTGACGTTCTCAAACCTTTTCAACTTTCACGCAATACATGAGCGTGAGCCATGGACATAGCACTATAGGTGGAATAGAATATGATGACGGGGGTTATGTGGAGAAGACAAAAAAGGAGAAAGTCTCACATCAACTAGGCGTATCAACGGGTTATGGAGATGCCCATTAATAGATATCAATGTGAGGAGTAGGGATTGCCATGCAATGGATGCACTAGAGCTATAAGTATATGAAAGCTCAAACTGAAACTAAGTGGGTGTGCATCCAACTTGCTTGCTCATGAAGACCTAGGGCATTTGAGGAAGCCCAGTGTTGGAATATACAAGCCAAGTTCTATAATGAAAATTTCCACTAGTATATGAAAGTGATAACTCAAGAGACTCTCTACATGAAGAACATGGTGCTACTTTGAAGCACAAGTGTGGTAAAAGGATAGTAACATTGCCCCTTCTCTCTTTTTCTCTCATTTTCTTTGTTTTTTTGGGCCTTCTCTTTTTTTTTGGCCTTTCTCTTTTTTTTTCGTCCGGAGTCTCATCCCGACTTGTGGGGGAATCATAGTCTCCATCATCCTTTCCTCACTGGGGCAATGTTCTAATAATGATGATCATCACACTTTTATTTACTTACAACTCAATATTACAACTCGATATCTAGAACAAAGATATGACTCTATATGAATGCCTCCGTGATGTACCGGGATGTGCAATGATCTAGCGTAGCAATGACATCAAAAAAACGGACAAGCCATGAAAACATCATGCTAGCTATCTTACGATCATGCAAAGCAATATGACAATGAATGCTCAAGTCATGTATATGATGATGATGGAAGTTGCATGGCAATATATCTCAGAATGGCTATGGAAATGCCATGATAGGTAGGTATGGTGGCTGTTTTGAGGAAGATATAATGAGGCTTATGTGTGACAGAGCGTATCGTATCACGGGGTTTGGATGCACCGTTGAAGTTTGCACCAACTCTCGAGGTGAGAAAGGGCAATGCACGGTCTTGAAGAGGCTAGCAATGATGGAAGGGTGAGAGTGCGATAATCCATGGACTCAACATTAGTCATAAAGAACTCACATATTTATTGCAAAAATCTATTAGTCATCGAAAAAAGTACTACGCGCATGCTCCTAGGGGATAGATTGGTAGGAAAAGACCATCGCTCAGTCCCCGACCGCCACTCATAAGGAAGGCAATCAATAAACACCTCATGCTCCGACTTCGTTACATAACGGTTCACCATACGTGCATGCTACGGGACTTGCAAACCTCAACACAAGTATTTATCAATTTCACAATTACTCAACTAGCACGACTCTAATATCACCACCTTTATATCGCAAAACTATTGCAAGGAATCAAACACATCATATTCAGTGTTCTACAAGTTTTTGTAGGATTTTATGACTAACCATGTGAATGACCAGTTCCTATCATCTCTCTAAATAGATATAAGTGAAGCAAGAGAGTTTAATTATTTCTACAAAAGATATGCCCACGCTCTAACAAATATAAGTGAAGCAAAAGAGCATTCTACAAATGGCGGTTGTCTAAGTAAAGAGAATCAGGCAATCCAAACTTCAAATGATATAAGTGAAGCACATGAAGCATTCTATAAAGCCATACTCAAAAGATATAAGTGAAGTGCATAGAGCATTCTATAAATCAACCAAGGACCATCTCATACCAGCATGGTGCATAAAATAAAAATAAAAACCTAATTGCAAAAGACGCTCCAAGACTTGCACATACCGCATGAACGAAACGAATCCGAAAACATACCGATATTTGTTGAAGAAAGAGGGGATGCCTTCCTAGCATCCCCAAGCTTAGACGCTTGAGTCTCCTTGAATATTTACTTGGGGTGCCTCGGGCATCCCCAATCTTGAGCTCTTGCCTCTCTTCCTTCTTCTCACATCGAGACCTTCTCGATCATCGAACACTTCATCCACACAAAACTTCAACAGAAAACTCGGTAAGATCCGTTAGTATAATAAAGCAAATCACTACTCTAAGTACTGTTTAAAACCAATCCATATTTGTTTTTGCATTGTTTCTACTGTAGTATAACTTTTTCATGGCTTAATCCACTGATATAAATTGATAGTTTCATCAAAACAAGCAAACTATGCATCAAAAACAGAATCTGTCTACAACAGAACAGTCTGTAGCAATCTGAACGTACACCATACTTCTGATACTTAAAAAATTCTGCAAAAATTAGGAAAAATAAAAAATTTGTACAGCAAGACAGTTCAAGAAGAATAAGAACCATTTGACGTTCCAGTAAAAAACTAAAATTCGCGCACTACAGCCAAAGTTTCTGTCCTGCACCGTACAAACCAACAAGTATTGTAAACATCCTAAAGGCAAACCTTGGCACATTATTTTTATAATACAATGGAATTGTACAAAGGGATAATTATTTTTGTTGAAAAGTTTCTGTAATCAAGATTCACATAGTTTCCGTGAGCATGAACAAAGTTCAAGGCTAGCTCCCACTTCAACAATGCTTGTCTTTCTCACTTTCACTTTTCTTTTCAAAAAAGTTTTGGGTTCCCCTATTGATTTTTGTTGTTTTTAAACTATATGAAATTACTCAACAGAAATAAATGACTCTCTAAAACTTCCGGGTTGTCTCCCTGGCAGCGCTTTCTTTAAAGCCATTAAGCTAGGCAAATAGTGCTCAAGTAGTGAATCCACCTGGATCCCAAGGTATATCAAAGCCAATTTTAATTAGCAATGATTTGTAATTTAGTACTGGGCACAAAGCAACATATATCATGTAATGACGAAGTCTAACTCTCTTCCTATGCATCGGCATGTCATAAAGAACAATTCATGCACACATAGTAAAGGCCAATGCATAGTATAAACAGTTTCTTGCAATTTTATTGTATTGGAAACATAGAGAGGTGGAGATATAGTTCCTCTCTCATAATAATTGCAAGTAGGAGCAGCAAGCACATGCATATTATATTCATCAAAATCATCATGTGCAACGGTAAAAGGCAACCCATCAATGTAATCCTTAATAAGTGCAAACTTCTCCGATATAGTGTAGTTTGGAGAATTCAAAATGATAATAGGACTATCATGTGTGGGTGCAATAGCAACAATTTCATGTTTAACATAAGGAACTATAGCAAGTTCATCTCCATAAGCATAATTCATATTGGCATCTTGGCCACAAGCATAGCAAGCATCATCAAAAGGGATATTTCAAACAAATTCAAGGGATCATAGCAACCATCATAGCAATCATCCTTCGTAAGCACGAAGGGGAATTAAATAATGTATGAGTTGGAGGGTTACTCTCATTAGAAGGTGGGCACGGGTAGCTAATCCGCTCTTCCTCCTTTTGTTCTTCGCTCTCCTCATCATCTTTTTCATCCAATGAGCTCACTGTTTCATCAATTTCTTCTTCCATAGCTTCCTGCAAAATATTAGTCTCTTCTTGGACAGCGTTGACTTCCTTCATAAAAGAATTAATATAGTAATTGTATTCATAATTTTTATAGCAATATCCAAGTATAGCAAGATTTTCCGGCCTATAACCATCATCATCAAAAGCTTCATACTTTTCAAACAAAGCTTCAATATCATAGGCAGCCTTAAAAGCAACAAATTCTTCTATTTGTTCCACATCATAGTAATCATATATACCATTAGCATAAAAAGCTAAGGTTTCATTATCGTTAAATTTGCATGAAAAGGGGAGGTGTGGAGCCTCCATCCTAGAGCAACAAGTAATGTCATATCTCAAGAATAGATTCCAGGCATACCAACGCAACATAATAAATTGATCCCATAATAGTTTCCCTTTTTGTGTCGAGCGATAATCCCTAAAGTATTCACGTTGATCCAACGTGTCTCCCATTATAAAGTTGAATGGGGTTTTCGGGATTATCAGAGTAGTACATAATATCTCTCACATAATGAGAATCGGGGGTTTTAGGAGTTACCCCATCTACATGAGTAGCAAGTACCTCTAATTTTTTTTGGTATTTCGTGTTCCATATCCATAACTAAAGATAGAGAACAACTTAGAATAGCAAATAAAAATTACTTAGCGATAAAGCAAACAAGCACACACGAGAATATTCACCCCACGCTATGACTCCCGACAGCGGCGCCAGAAAAAGGTCTTGATAACCCACAAGTATAGGGGATCGCAACAGTTTTCGATAAGTAAGAGTGTCGAACCCAACGAGGAGCTAAAGTTAGAACACATATTCCCTCAAGTTCTATCGACCACCGATACAACTCTACGCACGCTTGACGTTCGCTTTACCGGAAACAGGAATGAATCTAGAAGTACTTTGTTGGTATTTTTGGGGAAGCTTGCAAGAAAGTAAAGAGCACGTAAATAAAGACTAGGGGCTGCTAAGGTAAAGACACAACTAAAGTAAATATAGCGAGTGTGAAAAAGTGATGGTAGGTGTGGCGAAATTGTCCCTTAAGCAATTGACTACTTTACTAGACTGATTGGAACTATTAGCAAGCATCCGCAACTACTATGTGGGAGAGGCCACTGCTAGCATGTCATCCCTTACTTGGAATTCTATGCACTTATGATTGGAACTATTAGCAAGTATTATGTGGGAGAGGCCACTGCTAGCATGTCATCCCTTACTTGGAATTCTATGCACTTATGATTGGAACTATTAGCAAGCATCCGCAACTACTAACGTTCATTAAGGTAAAACCCAAACATAGCATTAAGATATATTGGTCCCCCTTCAATTCCGTATGCATCAATTTCTATGCTAGGTTGAAGCTTCATCACTCTTGCCCTCCAATACATAGTCCTATCAACATACAACTAACCCTAAGGTGTGATCCACGCCAGCTCATATGATGGGCACCAAAGGACAGCAACATAACCACAAGCAAATTAAATCAATCATAGCAATTCATCAACCACCGATAGGACAACGAAAATCTACTCAGACATCATAGGATGGCAACACATCATTGGATAATAATATGAAGCATAAAGCACCATGTTCAAGTAGAGGGTACAATGGGTTGCGGGAGAGTGGACCGCTATAGATAGAAGGGGGAAGGTGATGGAGATGTTGGTGAAGATGACGGTGGTGTTGGTGAAGATCGCGATGATGATGATGGCCCCCGGCGGCGTTCCGGCGCCACCGGAAGCAAGGGGGAGAGGGCCCCCTTCTTCTTCTTCTTCCTTGACCTCCTCCCTAGATGGGAGAAGGGTTTCCCCTCTGGTCCTTGGCTCCCATGGCGTGGGAGGGGCGAGAGCCCCTCTGAGATTGGATCTATCTCTCTGTTCTGCGTTACATTACGGCTCTGCTTTCACCGTTTCGCATATATATAGAGATCTGTAACTCCGATTGGCCTGAAACCTTCGCCGTGAATTTTTTCTGAATATTAGCTTTCTTGCGGCAAAAGAAGAGCATCAACCGCCTTACGGTGGGCTCACGAGGGTAGGGGTGCCCCCCTGCCTCGTGACCACCTCGGGCACTCGTTCGCCTTGATTTTCCTTCCAAATTTTCCATATTTTCCAAAAATAAGCTCCGTCCGTTTTTATCCCGTTTGGACTCCGTTTGATATGGATATTCCGCGAAACCAAAAACATGCAACAGACAGAACTGCACTGCAATCGGATCAATATGTTAGTCCCAAAAATAGTATAAAAAGTTGCCAAAAAGTATATGGAAGTTGTAGAATATTGGCATGGAACAATCTAAAATTATAGATACGACGGAGACGTATCACACCCATAGTTCACATTGTCATGTGACCAACACCCAAAGGGTTTACTAGAGTCAATAATCTAGTTCACATCGCTATGTGATTAACACCCAAAGAGTACTAAGGTGTGATCATGTTTTGCTTGTGAGAGAAGTTTAGTCAACGGGTCTGCCATATTCAGATCCGTATGTATTTTGCAAATTTCTATGTCTACAATGCTCTGTACGGAGCTACATTAGCTAATTGCTCTCACTTTCAATATGTATCTAGATGAAGACTTAGAGTCATCTGGATCAGTGCCAAAACTTGTATCGATGTAACCCTTTACGACGAACCTTTTGTCACCTCCATAATCGAGAAACATATCCTTATCCCACTAAGGATAATTTTGACCGCTGTCCAGTGATCTACTCCTAGATCACTATTGTACACCCTTGCCAAAATCAGTGTAGGGTATACGATAGATCTGGTACATAGCATGGCATACTTCATAGAACCTATGGCTGAGGCATAGGGAATGACTTTCATTCTCTTTCTATCTTCTGTCGTGGTCGGGCTTTGAGTCTTACTCAATTTCACACCTTGTAACACAGGCAAGAACTCTTTCTTTGACTGTTCCATTTTGAACTACTTAAAAATCTTGTCAAGGTATGTACTCATTGAAAAAACTTATCAAGCATTTTGATCTATCTCTATAGATCTTGATGCTCAATATGTAAGCAGCTTCACCGAGGTCTTTCTTTGAAAAACTCCTTTCAAACACTCCTTTATGCTTTGCAGAATAATTCTACATTATTTCCGATCAACAATATGTCATTCACATATACTTATTAGAAATGTTGTAGTGCTCCCACTCACTTTCTTGTAAATACAGGCTTCACCGCAAGTCTGTATAAAACTATATGCTTTGATCAACTCATCAAAGCGTATATTCCAACTCCGAGATGCTTGCACCAGTCCATAGATGGATCACTGGAGCTTGCACATTTTGTTAACACCTTTAGGATCGACAAAACCTTCTGGTTGCATCATATACAACTCTTCTTTAATAAATCCATTATGGAATGCAGTTTTGTTTATCCATTTGCCGATTTCATAAAATGCGGCAATTGCTAACATGATTCGGACAGACTTAAGCATAGATACGAGTGAGAAACTCTCATCGTAGTCAACACCTTGAACTTGTCGAAAACCTTTTACGACAATTCTAGCTTTGTAGATAGTAACACTACTATCAGCGTCCGTCTTCCTCTTGAAGATCCATTTAATCTCAATGGCTCACCAATCATTGGGCAAGTCAATCAAAGTCCATACTTTGTTCTCATACATGGATCCCATCTCAGATTTCATGGCCTCAAACCATTTCGCGGAATCTGGGCTCATCATCACTTCCTCATAGTTCGTAGGTTCGTCATGGTCAAGTAACATGAGCTCTAGAATAGGATTACAGTACCACTCTGGTGTGGATCTCACTCTGGTTGACCTACGAGCACTGTTGGAAAAGGCAGTGCCTAGGAGGTGCTTAGGCACGCTTAGGCACGAGGCGATGGCCAAACGCCTCGCCTAGGGCATAAGCGGAAGTCTAGGCAGGTCAAGCAAGAAATTGTCTACCCAAAAGAAATCTTACCGTAATGCACTGATATGCCAAACATGCCATATTCAAATGGCAATAGCCGATAGTTAATCATTAATATGACCTCAATTAATATCGTTACACATATAATACCACAAATACAACCTGATACTAAAGACTATATTACCGCCTAGGCTGCGCCTAGGGCGCTTAAGCACCGCCTAGGCACTAGGCGAAGGTCAATCGCCTCGCTTACGCCTACCGCCTTTTCCAACCTTGCCTACGAGGTTTGGTAGTAACTTGATCTGAATTTTCATGATCATTATCATTAGCTTCCTCACTAATTGGTGTAGGTGTCACAGGAACCGCTTTATGTGATGAATTACTTTCCAATAAGGAAGTAGGTACAGTTACCTCATCAAGTTCTACTTTCCTCCCACTTATTTCTTTCGAGAGAAACTCCTTCTCTAAAAAGGATCCATTCTTAGCAAAGAATGTCTTGCCTTCGGATCTGTGATAGAAGGTGTACCCAACAGTATCCTTTGGGTATCCCATGAAGACACATTTCTCCGATTTGGGTTCGAGCTTATCAGGTTGAAGCTTTTTCACATAAGCATTGCAGCCCCAAACTTTAAGAAACGATAACTTTGGTTTCTTGCCAAACCACAGTTCATAAGGCGTCGTCTCAACGGATTTTGATGGTGCCCTATTTAACGTGAATGCAGCCGTCTCTAAAGCATAACCCCAAAATGATAGCGGTAAATCAGTAAGAGACATCATAGGTCGCACCATATCTAATAAAGTACGGTTATGACGTCCGGACACACCATTACGCTGTGGTGTTCCAGGTGGCGTGAATTTGTGAAACTATTCCACATTGTTTTAGTTGAAGACCAAACTCATAACTCAAATATTCGTCTCCGCGATCAGATCGTAGAAACCTTATTTTCTTGTCACGATGATTTTCCACTTCACTCTAAAATTCTTTGAACTTTTCAAATATTTCAAACTTATGTTTCATCAAGTAGATATACCCATATCTGCTCAAATCATTTGTGAAGGTCAGAAAATAACGATACCCGCCGCGAGCCTCAACACTCATCGAACGACATACATCAGTATGTATGATTTCCAACAAATCTGTTGCTTGCTTCATTGTTCCGGAGAACGGCATTTTAGTCATCTTGCCCAAGAGGCATGGTTCGCAAGTATCAAGTGATTCATAATCAAGTGATTCCAAAATCCCATCAGCATGGAGTTTCTTCATGCGTTTTACACCAATATGACCTAAACGGCAGTGCCATAAATAAGTTGCACTATCATTATTAACTTTGCATCTTTTTGGCTTCAATATTATGAATATGAGTATCACTACGACCGAGATCCAACAAACCATTTTCGTTGGTGTGTATGACCATAGAAGGTTTTATTCATGTAAACAGAACAACAATTGTTGTCTAACTTAAATGAATAACCGTATTGCAATAAACATGATCAAATCATATTCATGCTCAACGCAAACACCAAATAACACTTATTTAGGTTGAACACTAATCCCGAAAGTACAGGGAGTCTGCGATGATGATCATATCAATCTTGGAACCACTTCCAACATACATCGTCACTTCACCCTTAACTAGTCTCTGTTTATTCTGCAACTCCCGTTTCGAGTTACTAATCATAGCAACTGAACTAGTATAAAATACTTAGGGGTTGCTATAAACACTAGTAAAGTACACATCAATAACTTGTATATCAAATATACCTTTGTTCACTTTGCCATCCTTCTTATCCGCCAAATACTTGGGGCAGTTCCGCTTCCAGTGACCAGTTCCTTTGTAGTAGAAGCACTCAGTCTCAGTCTTAGGTCCAGACTTGGGCTTCTTCACTTGAGCAGCAACTCGCTTGTCGTTCTTATTGAAGTTCCCCTTCTTCCCTTTGCCCTTTTCTTGAAACTAGTGGTCTTGTCAACCATCAACACTTGATGTTTTTATTGATTTCTACCTTCGTAGATTTCAGCATCACGAAGAGCTTGGGAATCGTTTCCGTTATCCCTTGCATATTATAGTTCATCACGAAGTTCTAGTAACTTGGTGATAGTGACTAGAGAACTCTGTCAATCACTATCTTATCTGGAAGATTAAATCCCACTTGATTCAAGTGATTGTAGTACTCAGACATTCTGAGCACATGCTCACTATCTGAGAAATTCTCCTCCATCTTGTAGGCAAAATATTGTCAGAGGTCAAATACCTTTCGAAACGTGCGTGAGTATGAAATACCAATTTCAACTGATCTTGGAACATCTTATATGTTCTGTGGCGTTTCAAAACATTTTTGAAGTCCCGGTTCTAAGCCGTAAAGAATGGTGCACTAAACTATCAAGTAGTCATCATACCGAGCTTTTGTCAAAATGTTCAAAACGTCTACATCTGCTCCTGCAATAGTTCTGTCACCTAGCAGTGCATCAAGGACATAATTCTTCCGTGCAGCAATGAGGATAATCCTCAGATCACGATCCAATCCGCATCATTGCTACTAACATCTTTCAACTCGTTTTCTCTAGGAACATATCAAAATAAAACAGGGGAGCTAAACGCGAGCTATTGATCTACAACATAGATATGCTAATTCTACCAGGACTAAGTTCATGATAAATTAAAGTTCAATTAATCATATTACTTAAGAACTCCCACTTAGATAGACATCCCTCTAATCCTCTAAGTGATCACGTGATCCAAATCAACTAAACCATGTCCGATCATCACGTGAGATGGAGTAGTTTCAATGGTGAACATCACTATGTTGATCATATCTACTATATGATTCACGCCGACCTTTCGGTCTCGGGTTCCGAGGCCATATCTGCATATGCTAGGCTCTTCAAGTTTAACCTGAGTATTCTGCGTGTGCAAAACTAGCTTGCACCCGTTGTAGATGGACGTAGAGCTTATCACACCCGATCATCACGTGGTGTCTGGGCACGACGAACTTTGGCAACGGTGCATACTCAGGGAGAACACTTTTTGTCTTGAAATTTAGTGAGAGATCATCTTATAATGCTACCGTCAATCAAAGCAAAACAAGATGCATAAAAGATAAACATCACATGCAATCAATATAAGTGATATGATATGGCCATCATCATCTTGTGCTTGTGATCTCCATCTTCGAAGCACCGTCATGATCACCATCATCACCGGCGCGACACCTTGATCTCCATCGTAGCATCGTTGTTGTCTCGCCAACTTATGCTTCTACGACTATCGCTACCGCTTAGTGATAAAGTAAAGCATTACAGGGTGATTGCATTGCATATAGTAAAGCGACAACCATATGGCTCCTGCCAGTTGCCGATAACTCGGTTACAAAGCATAGCATCATGCCTTGACCATATCACATCACAACATGCCCTGCAAAAACAAGTTAGACGTCATCTACTTTGTTGTTGCAAGTTTTACGTGGCTGCTACGGGCTGAGCAAGAACCATTCTTACCTACGCATCAAAACCACAATGATAGGTTGTCAGGTTGGTGCTGTTCTAACCTTCGCAAGGACCGGACGTAGCCACACTCGGTTCAACTAAAGTTGGAGAAACTGACACCCGCTAGTCACCTGTGTGCATAGCACGGCGGTAAAACCAGTCTCGCGTAAGCGTACGCGTAATGTCGGTCCGGGCGCTTCATCCAACAATACCGCCGAACCAAAGTATGACATGCTGGTAAGCAGTATGCCTTGTATCGCCCACAACTCACTTGTGTTCTAATCGTGCATATAACATCTACGCATAAAACCAGGCTCGGATGCCACTGTTGGGGAATGTAGTAATTTAAAAAAAATTCCTATGCACACGCAAGATCATAGTGATGCATAGCAACGAGAGGGGAGAGTGTTGTCCACGTACCCTCGTAGACCGAAAGCAGAAGCGTTAGCACAACGCGGTTGACGTAGTCGTACGTCTTCATGATCCGACCGATCAAGTACCGAACGCACGACACCTCCGAGTTCAGCACATGTTCAGCCCGATGACGTTCCTTGAACTCCGATCCAGCCGAGTGTTGAGGGAGAGTTTCGTCAGCACGACGGCGTGGTGATGCTACGTCTTGAGCTTGCGTTGGTTTTCCCCGAAGAGGAGAGGATGATGCAGCAGAGTAGCGTAAGTATTTCCCTCAGTTTTTGAGAACCAAGGTATCAATCCAGTAGGAGGCCACGCGCTAGTCCCTCGTACCTACACAAAACAAATAGCTCCTCGCAACCAACGCGAATAGGGGTTGTCCATCCCTTCACGGTCACTTACGAGAGTGAGATCTGATAGAGATGATAGATAATATTATTGGTATTTTTGGTATAAAGATGCAAAGTAAAATAAAAAGGCAAAGTAAAGAGCAAAGCAATAATAAAGCATAGGAAGATTTATATGACGAAAATAGACTCGGGGGCCATAGATTTCACTAGTGGCTTCTCTCAAGAGCATAGGTATTTTACGGTGGGTGAACGAATTATTGTTGAGCAATTGACAGAATTGAGCATAGTTATGAGAGTATCTAGGTATAATCATGTATATAGGCATCACGTCCGAGACAAGTAGACCGACTCCTGCCTGCATCTACTACTATTACTTCACTCATCGACCGCTATCCAGCATGCATCTAGAGTATTAAGTTAATGAAAACAGAGTAACGCATTAAGCAAATGACATGATGTAGAGGAATAGATTCATGCAATATGATAAATACCCCATCTTGTTATCCTCGATGGCAACAATACAATACGTGCCTTGCAACCCTTTACATCGGTAAGGACACCGCAAGATTGAACCCAAAGCTAAACACTTCTCCCATTGCAAGAACTACCAATCTAGTTGGCGAAACCAAACGGATGATTCGAAGAGACTTGCAAAGATAACTCAATCATACATAAAAGAATTCAGAGAAGATTCAAATATTGCTCATAGATAATCTTGATCATAAATCCACAATTCATCGGTCTCAACAAACACACCGCAAAAAGAAGATTACATCGAATAGATCTCCACGAGAGAGGGGAGAACATTGTATTGAGATCTAAAAGAGAGAAGAAGCCATCTAGCTACTATCTATGGACCCGTAGGTCTGAAGTAATCTACTCACACTTCATCGGAGAGGCTATGATGATGATGTAGAAGCCCTCCATGGTGGAATCCCCTTCCGGTGGAGCTCCGGAACAGGCCCCAAGATGGGATCTCGTGGATACAGAAAGTTGCGGCGGTGGAATTAGGTTTTTGGCTCCGTATCTGATCTGTTGGGGGTACGTAGGTATATATATAGGAGGAAGGAGTACGTCGGTGGAGCTTCGAGGGGCCCACGAGGCAGGAGGCGCACCCTCCACCCTCGTGACCGCCTCGTGGCTTTCTTGATAGATTGGTAGGAAAAGACCATCGCTCGTCCCCGACCGCCACTCATAAGGAGGACAATCAAATAACACCTCATGTTTCAAATTTGTTACATAACGTTTACCATACATGCATGCTACGGGACTTGCAAACTTCAACACGAGCATTTCTCAAATTCACAACTACTCAAGTAGCACGACTTTGATATTATCACCTCCATATCTCAAAACAATTATCAAGCATCAAACTTTTCTTAGTATTCAACGCACTCAAAAGAAAGTTTTACAAATCTTGAATACCAAGCATATTATTATTAAGCAAATTACCATGATATTTAAGACTCTCAAAATAATCTAAGTGAAGCATGAGAGATCAATAGTTTCTTTAAAACAAATCCACCACCGTGCTCTTAAAAGATATAAGTGAAGCACTAGAGCAAAACTATCAAGCTCAAAAGATATAAGTGAAGCACATAGAGCAAAACTACCAAGCTCAAAAGATATAAGTGAAGCACATAGAGTATTCTAACAAATTCCAATTCATGTATGGCTCTCTCAAAGGGTGTGTACAGCAAGGATGATTGTGGTAAACTAACAAGCAAATACGCAAATAATACAAGACGCTCAAGGCAAAACACATATCATGTGGTGAATAAAAATATAGCTCCAAGTAAAGTTACCGATGGAAGTGGACGAAAGAGGGGATGCCTTCCGGGGCATCCCCAAGCTTTGAATTTTGGTGTCCTTGGATTATCTTGGGGTGCCATGGGCATCCCCAAGCTTAGGCTCTTGCCACTCCTTGTTCCATAATCCATCAAAAGATTTCACCCAAAACTTGAAAACTTCACAACACAAAACTCACCAGAAATCTCGTAAGCTCCGTTAGCGAAAGAAAACAAAAGACCACTTCAAGGTACTGTAATGAACTCATTCTTTATTTATATTGGTGTTAAACCTACTGTATTCCAACTTCTCTATGGATCATAAACTGTTTTATTAGCCATAGATTCATCAAAACAAGCAAACAACACACGAAAAACAGAATCTGTCAAAAACAGAACAGTCTGTAGAAATCTGTAACTAACGCAAACTTCTGGAACTCCAAAAATTCAGCCAGAACAGGAAGACCTAGGAAATTTGTTTATTGATCAGCAGCAATTCGAATCACTATTTTATCACATTCTGGTGATTTTTAACAATTGTTTTCGTGAACCAAAAGTTTCTGCAAATTACAGCAAGATCAAATAACTATTATCCAAGAAGATCCTATAGGTTTAACTTGGCACAAACACTAATTAAAACATAAAACCACATCCAAACAGAAGGTAGATGGATTATTTATTCCTAAATAGAAACAAAAACAAAAAATAAAAAAATAAAATTGGGTTGCCTCCCAACAAGCACTATCGTTTAACGCCCCTAGCTAGGCATAAAAGCAAGGATATATCTAGGTATTGCCGTAGTAATAAGATAGATCAGTGAAACTCATTTCATACTTCCTACATTCGGCAGCAAGTTTTCTTTGAGGCAAACAAAAGTAATCAAAAGGGCTAAATTTAATAGGGCAAAAATCCCCAAGATCAATTTTAGGAGGTATAGGTTCCTCTTTCGGCCCTTCGTAATGCACAGCCAATTCATCATTATAAGCATTCTTTTGACAGAACCTTGTGAGCCTATACTCAAGACAGTATCCTAGCTCATTATTTCGAATAGCCAAATCAACGTTAAGTTCAGAGATTCTATCAATTAAAATATTGGTAGGCACTTTTTTCTAAGATTTTCATTGAAAGCAACATAGTCAATAGATTGAAAACACATTATTTCTTCTTGATCAAAGAGAATAGATTCTATGGGAGGACGGCCAGCGTCCACTCTATAATGTGCAAAAATTTCTTTGGCCTCTTTTATTATAAATCTGAATTCATGAGCCAAAAAGATTGTAGCGGGGTAGGGGGTTCTTCAGCCAGAGCATCAGAATTTTCATGTTATTTTTATTGTCCATATCGGCAATAATTTCCCCAATTTTAGACATAACGACAAGCAAGCGAGAAAAAGGCAAACGAAAAGAGAGGAGGAGATTGGGAAAGAGAGGGCGAATAAAACGGCAAGGGTGAAGTGGGGCAGGGGAAAACGAGAGGCAAATGGCAAATAATGTAATGCGAGAGATAAGGGATTGTGATGGGTACTTGATATGCTGACTTTTGCATAGACTCCCCGACAACGGCACCATAAATCCTTCTTGCTACGTCTTGAGCTTGTGTTGGTTTTCCCTGAAGAGGAGAGGATGATGCAGCAGAGTAGCGTAAGTATTTCCCTCGGTTTTGAGAACCAAGGTACCAATCCGAGGGAGGCCACGCAAGTCCCTCGTACCTACACAAAACAAATAGCTCCTCGCAACCAACGCGAATAGGGGTTGTCAATCCCTTCACGGTCACTTACGAGTGAGATCTGATAGAGATGATAGATAATATTATTGGTATTTTTGGTATAAAGATGCAAAGTAAAATAAAAAGGCAAAGTAAAGAGCAAAGCAATAATAAAGCGTAGGAAGATTAATACGATGAAAATAGACCCCGGGGCCATAGATTTCACTAGTGGCTTCTCTCAAGATCATAGGTATTTTACGGTGGGTGAACGAATTACTGTTGAGCAATTGACAGAATTGAGCATAGTTATGAGAGTATCTAGGTATGATCATGTATATAGGCATCACGTCTGAGAAAAGTAGACCGACTCACCTTTGCATCTACTACTATTACTCCACTCATCGACCGCTATCCAAAGATGCATCTAGAGTATTAAGTTAATGAAAACAGAGTAACGCCTTAAGCAAGATGACATGATGTAGAGGAATAAATTCATGCAATATGATAAATATCCCATCTTGTTATCCTCGATGGCAACAATACAATACATGCCTTGCAACCCTTTCTGTCATTGGGTAAGGACACCGCAAGATTGAACCCAAAGCTAAACACTTCTCCCATTGCAAGAACTACCAATCTAGTTGGCCAAACCAAACGGATAATTCGAAGAGACTTGCAAAGATAACTCAATCATACATAAAAGAATTTAGAGAAGATTCAAATATTGCTCATAGATAATCTTGATCATAAACCCACAATTCATCGGTTTCAACAAACACACCGCAAAAAGAAGATTACATCGAATAGATCTCCATGAGAGAGGGGGAGAACATTGTATTGAGATCCAAAAAGAGAGAAGAAGCCATCTAGCTACTAACACTTCATCGGAGAGGCTATGATGTTGATGTAGAAGCCCTCCGTGGTGGAATCCCCTTCCGGTGGAGCTCCAGAACAGGCCCCAAGATGGGATCTCGTGGATACAGAAAGTTGCGGTGGTGGAATTAGGTTTTTGGCTCCGTGTCGATCTGTTGAAGTGCGTAGGTATATATAGGAGGAAGGAGTACGTCGGTGGAGCTTCAAGGGGCCCACGAGGCAGGGGGCGCCCTAGGGGGGGCGTGCCCTCCACCCTCGTGACCGCCTCGTGGCTTTCTTGACGGAGGGTCCAAGTCTCCTGGGTCTTATCTGATGAGAAAATCACGTTTTCGAAGATTTCATTCCGTTTGGACTCTGTTTGATATTCCGTTTCTTCGAAACACTAAAATAGGCAAAAAAAGCAATTCTGGGCTGGGCCTCCGGTTAATAGGTTAGTCCCAAAAGTTATATAAAAGTGGAAAATAAAGCCCAATATAGTCCAAAACAATAGATAATATAGCATGGATCAATAAAAAATTATAGATATGTTGGAGACGTATCAGGTGACGATGATGATGTTCTACCGACGCAGGGCTCCGCCTAAGCACCGCTACAGTATTATCGAGGTGGACTATGATGGAGGGGGGCACCGCACACGGCTAAAAGATCAAATCAATTGTTGTGTCTCTAGGGTGCCCCCGCCTCGTGATATAAAGGAGCAAGGGGAAGGTGCGGCTGTCAGAGGAGTCCTACTCCCACCGAGTAGGACTCCTCCCTTCCTTGTTGGATTAGGAGAAGGGGAAAGAGGAGGAGAGATGAAGGAAATGGGGGGGGGCTGCCCCTCTCCTTGTTCTATTCGGACTAGAGGGGGAGGGGCGCGCGGCCCTACCCTAGCCGCCTCTCCTCTTCTCCACTAAGGCCCACTATGGCCCGTTAAGCCCCCGAGGGGTTCCGGTAACCCCTCGGTACTGCGGTAAAATCCCGATTTCACCCGGAACACTTCCAATATCCAAATATAGTCTTTCAATATATCAATCTTCATGTCTCAACCATTTCGAGACTCCTCGTCATGTCCGTGATCACATCCGGGACTCCGGACAACCTTCGGTACATCAAAACTCATAAACTCATAATATAATCGTCACCGAAACTTTAAGCGTGCGGACCCTACGGGTTCGAGAACTATGCAGACATGACCGAGACACGTTTTCGGTCAATAACCAATAGCGGAACCTGGATGCTCATATTGGCTCCCACATATTCTACGAAGATCTTTATCGGTCAAACCGCATAACAGCAAACGTTGTTCCCTTTGTCATCGGTATGTTACTTGCCCGAGATTCTATCGTCGGTATCTCAATACCTAGTTCAATCTCGTTACCGGCAAGTCTCTTTACTCGTTCCGTAATACATCATTCCGCAACTAACTCATTAGTTACAATGCTTGCAAGGCTTATAGTGATGTGCATTACCGAGTGGGCCCAGAGATACCTCTCCGACAATCGGAGTGACAAATCCTAATCTCGAAATACACCAACCCAACAAGTACCTTCGGAGACACCTGTAGAGCACCTTTATAATCACCCAGTTACGTTGTGACGTTTGGTAGCACACAAAGTGTTCCTCCGGTAAACGGGAGTTGCATAATCTCATAGTCATAGGAACATGTATAAGTCATGAAGAAAGCAATAGCAGAATACTAAACGATCAAGTGCTAAGCTAACGGAATGGGTCAAGTCAATCACATCATTCTCCTAATGATGTGATCCCGTTAATCAAATGACAACTCATTTCCATGGCTAGGAAACTCAACCATCTTCGATTAACGAGCTAGTCAAGTAGAGGCATACTAGTGCCTATGTTTGTCTATGTATTCACACATGTACTAAGTTTCCGGTTAATACAATTCTAGCATGAATAATAAACATTTATCATGAAATAAGGAAATAAATAATAACTTTATATTGCCTCTAG
Source organism: Aegilops bicornis (assembly GCA_021605145.1). NCBI lineage: Eukaryota > Viridiplantae > Streptophyta > Magnoliopsida > Poales > Poaceae > Aegilops > Aegilops bicornis. Next base: position 771,559,370 of record CM038671.1, on the reverse strand, counting down.
GGCATATTTCCTTCACGCCTTACACACAAACAAAAATAATACTTGCACCCAACGTGGCAAGGGGTTTGTGAGGCCCCTTGTCTAGCTAGTTACAAGGTTAAAAGCAAAATAGATAGATAGATAATGGTATAGCTAAAGGGCAAATGGTAAAGGCAAATAAAGAGGAAATTTCGTAGAAGAAAGTATTAACGGAGAATTGACCCAGGGGCCATTGGTTCACTGGAGGTACTCTCGAAAACATGCAAGTGGAATGGTAATAAATTATAGTTGGGTAATTGACAAGAAAAACAATCTTCACAACAATGATCATTCATGGAATAATCTCATATAAGCATTACGTCATGATAAATAGACCGTTAAACTTACTAACGTCTACTACTAATACTCCACCCGATGAAAACGGAGCGGAAACAGGCGGAACTGAGCTACCACATTTGTTTTCATATATTTTTGCAGAAGCAGAAATGAATACAGAAACTCCGAAAATGAATAGGGAAACAGATACTACCAGAAACGGACACGGAGCGAATACAAAGCGGACACGAAAACATAAGTGAGCATTGACCGGAACTTAAAAACCACTTGAGTCATAGAGAAATACACACAAAAATAAACAAATTTAATGAATTTTTAACATGGTCATAGGGTCAAGCTGAGTACAGGTGTGGTAGTAGAAGCTGTGCCTCAAATGATTCATTCTACTCATTGTGTCATTGTGTGTTGTTTTATGGGTGAACTACAAAGCAGTCATATGTCTATAGTAAAAACGGAAATTCCATATTCACGAAAACAGAAAGTTCCATTTCCATGCTTGTTTCACCAGAAAACACCGTTCCGTTTTTGTTTCCATTTCCGCATAAAAAAATCAATTTCCACTTCCATTTTGTAAATTTCCGTTTCTGTTTCCATATTTCCTCTCCATTTCCATTTTTCCTCCAGAAAAGCGGAAAGTTTCCACTCCATTTTCATCCCTATATCTTAAGATATTAAGTTTACAAGAAACGGAGTATTGCATTAAGCAAGATGACATAATATAGATAGAAAGAAATCTAGCAATAAGATTAAACCCCGTCGTTTTATTCTTAGTGGTAACAATACGAATACAAAATCTAGCCATCTTCTAACACTAGCCACCATCATTTTCCCATTTCATCTCCATAGTCACCGCCATCATCATCACCGCAGCAACTCCTCTCCAAGTTAGCCATACTTGTAATCGTATATCATATTTGGCAACAATTGTAGACATATTGTCAATAAACATTCCTTTTTATGTCTTCTTCGATGATTTACTCTTGCGGTATGATCGTCATGTGTGATTGATTTGGTAAGGAAATGGGTTGAGGCATAGCCTTGCAACCCAATGTATTTGTATAAGAGATCGAGAGAATGACTTTGAAATAATTAACATCATGTATATGTACAATTGCAACAGAGTTGTCTCTTGTCTCTTTCTCATTCTATGACCCTATATGTACCCCAGGATCACGGAGATCGATCAAGGAGGAGGTAAGGAGTGAGGAGCACACAGAACGCTATTTTGAACACCAGTGACAGAAAGGTTTAGTATGGTAGTGTAAAGCTAATCCTTGGTGATTTATGAGGTGTAGTCATTAAACGTTCAATGCTTTTGTCGAAATATATATTCTTAATAACTGAGGTAACCCGGTGAGACGGTAAGGGCCTGTGGACAACTAACTCTTTATGCGGGTGGACGTTATGTCCATGTGCTCCGTGCCCACCGCCACCGTGGCCGCATCTGCTTGATGCAGTGCGCCCTGTTCTGACGAAGATGTCGGCGCCTGGAACGGCGGCGCAGCCATGGAGACGGCGTAGTATAGGGGCGGCATTTTTCTCGCGGGTGGGCGATGCTTGGTAGTGGAGCAGCAGATGGGGCAAGTGGGGTGCTGCTTGAGCCCGGTGTCAATGCAGGCGGTGTGGAAGGCATGGACACGGTAGGGCACCACGCGCACCACGTCAACCACACCGTTCACCTGCATCACTCACATGCGTCAGTGCGCCATATTTTTGGAGATAGCATTAAAACAGAGTAATGTGCTCAACTCTGAACTGAAATAGAGTAATGTGTTGTGATTGTTCTTCTCTTAAACATAAATCTAGCCACCTTCCAACCTTATCTATCTTTCCCATCTCATCTCCATAGTCACCGGCATCATCATAGTCGCAGCAACTCCTCTCCAGGTTAGCCATACATGTAATCGTGTATCATATCCGGCAACCATTGTAAATATATTGTCAATAAAGCATTCATTTTTACGGAAGTCCTATTCTACTCCCAGCTCAAATGCTCCATCATAAACAGTAAAATTAAAAAATAGTAAAAAAAATATGATTTTTTTGGTAAACTTTGACAAATGTTTTTCATGCATACCAAAATTCAGCACAAAATGACATTTGTGGAAGTTGTGGCGAGAAAAACAAAATCAGTAGTCCAGGAAGCTAAGCAACATATGGACATCACGTTCAATAAGTGTTCATTTTATGAATTGTCAAGGAGAGCCTGCGGTTGCCCCTTGGTCCGTAGACGGCACTCTGGCATGTGAAGATACATTTTTTTTTGAGACATATGTGAAGATACATGCAATGCCTCTTCTCGCTGGTCGCGCGGAAGCTCTCTTTTGCTCTTCCACACAAGTATGGCTCAGTATCGGTGTAGGAAGAGGCCCAACCGCCCTTGGTGGCCGTACATTCCTTGGTCAGTTGTGCTGTCTCGTACCATATGTACTTAGTGTGATCATTGATACGCTTCTGGGTCAGGGTGTGCAAATCGAACAAAAAAACAAAAATTGAACAAAAAACAAACCAACCCGAAGTTTCTGTTTTCCCATGTTTCGGTTTCAGTTTCAGATTCAGTTTTGAAATCCGAAAACCATTTGTATTTCATTTGTTCGGTTAGAAACCGAAAACCATTTGGTTAAACCAAATTAACCGAAATTGAGGTTTTTTGGGTTCAAAGCGTAATGGTTGCTACAGTGTTTTCTGGCCCATTTAGTGCTTTAGTTTATGTGATTAGCCTGACTGCTTATCCAACAACACTTCTTTATCCTTTTTAATTGTTTTTCCTCATTATGATATATATCATGTATTTACACGTGGAAAGTTATGCGTTGGCTAAAAATTTTGTGTCAACTTTGGTTAATTTGGTTATTACCGAAACTGAATCGAAAGTAAATGGTTACTACCAAAACCGAACCATAAGCCTAGATAAACCGAAGTATAAAAGCCGTATAAACCGAATCAAAAAAACCAAATGCACACCCTGAGTTCAGGACCGCACTACGTGTGAGGGTCCCTCTATCTTTTAAGATGGTGTTTGGTTCTCTAGTTCTAGGACTTTTTTTAATCCCTAGAACTTTTTAAAAAAGACTCTCAAGAAGGTGCTTCTAAGGACTTTTAGCACAAAGTTTTAAAAAACCTACTCTATTTGGTTTGCTAGGGACTTTTTTTAGTCCCAACATAAAAGGTTCTTGAAACCAAACACCCCCTAAGTCGGGTATGATGGGTGACTCGTACAAGCTATCACCGCTCGGCATGATGACGAGCACAACTACCGTGGACTTGATCTATTACAGGCTACGGTATGCTTGAAAGGAAAGCACGCAAGGCCCATCTTCGCACCACCATACGTCATTAGCATGATCATTGATACGCGTCCGGGACCTCGCTACATGCAAGGGTCCATCTATTTCTTAAGTCGGGTATAACAAGCGCTCTGTCCGCTCTATCACCGTTGGGTGGGCTCGACCTGTTCGAAATGACATATCCATGGTCGGCTATGGTATGCATGAAAGGGAAGTTGTCGTTTGTGACATTTCCCTTGTCACATTGTTAATTTATTTGGAGTGTACCAACTGCAGAGATCTACAGTGACATTGTTAGGATACCCCACCGAAAAGTATTATGTGCAAAATATACACAAAGAATGTTTTTTTGAATGTTGGCAGGAGAGCTGCCAAACTCATTGGTTAGAAAGAGATATTACAAGTAACATCTCCAGAGGAGAAATGCACCGCACAAATTGAGTGCCAAAAAAGAAGAAGAAAAAAGCTTGCTCAGTTTATCGAGGAAAACTGGGCGAAAACCTACAACAACGTATAAAGCATCACACAACATACAACACGCCAGAAAGCCAACACCCCACAACACACCCGGGCGGGCACTCGAGTGCTTGCGCCGCTTCTAGAGTGCACACCCAAAACCGTCGCATCACTTCGGGCTGCTACGAGCCTATCCACGAAACTCGATGACATTGAAAAACAACATTATGTCCGATAGAGCAAATATATACCACCTCAATACCATGAGGTCGGCCGACATAACTCGCCTGACGCATCCTGCATGTGAAGGGTGCTTCTACTGTTCTCACGGAGATGTCACGCAAACTTTCGTTGACCACCTGTACGAGCTCAGAGTCCCATTGACTGAGTCCAACTTCAAGACGATGTCCCCAAGAGAAAACACGAAGCCAAACAGGGCTTGAGCCATCGCCATCCTCCGATCCGAAAGACCGGATCTAGGGTTTCCCCCGTAGTATATTGGGAGAGGGGAGGAGGGCTACAACGTCGATGCCTCCAACAAGGGAACGATGCCTAAAGGTTCCGCCATCGACGGTTCCAGCCACAATTGGAGCACGGCTTTTGCCGACAGCCGCTCCTGCCCAAGCCCATGACCCGGCCAACCCATCCAACCTACCACCTCCATGACGAGCATGCATTGCGCCACAACTCAGCCCTGCGCACAACACAGCAATGCCCCCTCCACCGCTGGCCTGCAGAAACCCAGATCAGTCCCTGCTACATACTGAACTCACGCCTCCGGCAGATTCGGCGCCTCCATGGTGACCTCCTCGTGTAGATCAGCTCCTGGCACGCATAGGAGAGGGCGACAAACTGGTTGGCGGGCCGCCCGCTCGGCCGTCGTATGAAGAACCACCGACCACCAAAGACAAACGGCCGCCACCCAGCAGATCCGCGCTGGGGGCGCCTCCCGCACTCCGTGCGCCACATATCCGCGCTGGGAGCAACGCCTGGGCACCCTGCCCACACGTCACCCTGGATCTAACGGCAACCACCACGCCGCGCCTGGCAGCCGCTCGCCACGCCCAGCCGCACACCTCCTCGCGGGTCCGCCGTGCCTCCTCGCGCGCTCCCGGGCTTCGCTAAGATACATGTAGATGCAGGCATCGCTCACTCCAGGGGGTCGGTAGCGGCTGTATGCTGGGACGATCATGGGAATTATCTGGGCAGCTCCTCTCTGGTAATACTCCCTCCATTCCACAATGTAGTGCCTATAGATTTTTGTGAAAGTCAAACTTTGCCAACTTTGACCAAGTGTATAGAGAAAACTGTCTACATCTACAATACCAAACAAGTACACTCTGAAAATATAACTCACGATGTGTCCAATGATGTGCATTTGGTATTCTAGATGTATCTAATTTTCTCTATAAACGTGGTCAAAGTTTGTAATGTTTGACTTTTGTAAAAATCTATAGGCACTACATTATGGGACGGAGGGAGTATATGGTTTGCAGGACCCAACTACACTTGAGATTGTTGCATGCCATGAAGCTTTGTCATTGGCAGAGGATTTGGGGCTGCACAGAGTCGTTGTTTACTCGGATGCAAAACAAGCAATGCAGTACTTGAAAAGTGCCGGCAGAGGACGTTGTGGGACTATCATTGAGGATATTCAAGCCAGATCAATGTTTTTTTTTTACGAAAAAGCTGTCAGCGCAGCGTTTTCATTGATAAAAGAGAGGAGGAGTTTACAAAAACAAGGTATTTACAGCATACACCATCACGGGTAATCTACACCAGCCGCAGCTATATTAACCTAGTCAGGCTCTCTGGGTCTATTGAGCAGCGAGCTGGTCCTCCATTTGCTTGCCGTGCTCCAAACGGCCGCCTCTTCTACGATGTTGGCGATCAGAGCCATGGTCGGGTTGCATTGGTTCCTAAATATCCTTGCGTTCCGCTCGACCCATATGGTCCACCATATGAGTTGAACAAGGGAGCTCCAAGCCTTCCTCTCCTGTACCGGGAACATGCCATAGGTGTGGTCTGACCAACACATCAGAGAGGTGGTGTTGGATGAAGGAGCCAAGCCGATCGGCAGGCTGCACCTTCGCAAAACGCCCTGCCAGACCTGAACGGAGAACGGACAAGAGGCAAGAAGGTGGGTGGCATCTTCCAACGGGCCCGCGTAGAGGACGCAGGCAGGGTCATGCGGCCAGCCCTTCTTGGCGAGCACGTCGGCCGTGTTGCAGCGCCCAAGGAGCGCGAGCCACCCGAACACCTTGCACTTCCCAGGGGTGTCCGATTTCCAAATGAACTTGTCGAAGGTGACCTGGCAGCTTCCCTCGAACTGAATGATATACACAGATTTTGCAGTGTAGATCCCATCAGCCGTCCATCTCCACGAGACAGAGTCAGGCTCCGTGCTCAGCAAAGTCTGATTGATTTCAGTCCAAAGGCTTGTGAATTCTCTTGTGGCCTCCGGGGTGAGCATTGGTTGAAGATGCCTGATCCATCGATCACCCTGCAGAGCCTGAGCAACGGTGGTGTTTTTCCTTGTGCACTGTCGAAAGAGGTTAGGGAAGCGAAGCTGAAAGCTGGCCCCGTTGTGCCAGGGATCCTTCCAAAAGCATATCCGCGTCCCATCTCCGAGATGAAATTTGACAGAGGCATGGAAGAGGGCCTTAACCGTCGGGTCTATCGGTAGCTCGAGCCCGAGCCATGGTTTGTTTGGGTCGCTCCAGGCTTGCCATAGCCATCGGACACGCAGAGCCACGCTGTGCTTGGCCAGGTCAAGGACACCGAGGCCACCGAATTCAGTCGGCCGGCAAACCAGCTTCCAATTGGCGAGGCACTTGCTGCCCGAGGTTATCTCCTGCCCTCCCCAAAGGAACCCGCGGCGCACCTTGTCGATCAGCTTAATCAGCCAAGCCGGCATATGGAGGGAAATCATCTGAAAGATGGGCAAAGCAGATAGCACTGTTTTAACTAGGTCAATGCGGCCGTCCAGGGACATTAGAGCCAGTTTCCATCCCTTCATTCTTGCCATGATTTTGTCGCAGGTTGGTTGCAGCTCGCCCCGCTTCAGCTTCTTGTCTGACAATGGCATGCCCAGGTAGGTACAGGGGAACTCTTGGATCGGGCAGTCGAAGCCGTGCAGCACCTCTTGAAGATGAATCCTCTCGCAGCATATCGGTGTGACTGAAGATTTTGATAGGTTGGTCCGCAGCCCCGTGGCCTCCCAGAAGAGCTCCAAAATCTGCCTGACCGCCTGCACCTCTCTGTTGCTAGGGGCGATGAATAGGATGGCGTCGTCTGCATACAGTGAGGTTCTGAACGGGATGTTCTGAGTCCCGATAGGCCCAAGAATCCCCATATCCACCGCCTTGTCGAAGATAGCAGCCAGGAAATCCATCACTATGACGAAGAGAAGCGGGGAGAGAGGATCCCCCTGCCGCAAACCTTTCTGAAGCTGGATGGTGTCGGAGAGCTCACCATTGATAAGAACCCTAGTGGTAGCCGAGGAAAGCAGTGCCGCCATGCAATCGGTCACCTTCCTCCCGAAACCCCTAAACTCCAGCAGCTTAAGGAGGAACTCCCAGGACACCGTGTCGAAGGCCTTTTGGATGTCAAGCTTAACCATTAATGCCGGTGTCTTGGATTTGTGGAGTGCCTTGGCGAGGCCACTGACATAGCTGTAATTATCGTGAATCGCTCTCCCCTTGATGAATGCGTTTTGGCAAGGCATGACCATGTCTTTCATCCGCTTCTGAAGCCTGTTGGCCATGATTTTGGCGACCAGCTTAGCAAAACTGCACACTAAGCTGATAGGCCTGAAATCTTTTGCGGTGATGGCTTCCTCGCTCTTCGGCAACAACACGATGGTGGCCTGGTTGAGGCGATGCAAGTGGGCCGAGGAGTTGCATTGGACAGCCCTAAGCGCACTGACCAGATCAAGCTTAATCATGGACCAACAGTGTTTGTAGAACAGGCCGGTGAACCCGTCGGGGCCAGGCGCCCGGGATCCATCCATATCTTTGATGATGCTCTGAACCTCCTCCTCAGTGATCGGCTCTTCCAGCTCTCTCAAGTCTATCCTCCCGTATCCCAGCCCAGCCAGGTTGAGGCACCGGCGCCGGGTGCTTCTCGCTCCAAAGAGCTGCTCAAAGTGATTATGGATGGCCGTGACTTTTTGCTCCTGGTCCATGATAATAACCCCATCGATCATCATCCTAGTGATGTAGTTCTTACGCCGACATGCGGTTGCCTTGGCCTTGAAGAATCTAGTCCCTGCATCCCCCTCCTTGATGCACAGCACTCTTGATTTTTGCCGCCAGATCACTCTGTCTAATGCCGCATACCCCAAGCGGAGCACCTTGAGAAATACCCGGAATTGCCTCTCGTCATCGCTAAGCATCCTTGAGTCCATGGCCACATCCAACCGCCTGATGAGTTCACTAGTGATCGCAGTTTTGAGCTTCAGATCATTACAAAACCGAGATTGCCATTTCTTCAGCGCCGCTGCCGTGCCGGCTAGCTTTGCGGCAAGGCGGCATATGGGGTCAGCGTTAGTCGACGCCACGGGCTCATGCCAGGCCCCGGACACCACATCTAGGAATCAATCCATCTTGACCCAGTGGTTCTGAAACCTGAAGCTCCGTGCATATCGGAATGGCATGTCGAAGTTCAGCAGCAGAGGGCAGTGGTCAGAAATTTCAGAGGAAAGGGCTTGCAACATGCAGTTGGGCGTCGACTCCTCCCAGTCCCCATTGATCAGGGCGCGGTCCAGCTTCACCAGGGTTGCATTAGCTTGCTCGTTAGACCAAGTGTAGCGCCGCCCGTGGAGGTACATGTCCTTAAGTTGGAGCTCATTGAGGAAATTTCTGAAAGCAGCGAGGCATCTCCTGTTGATCCTCGAGTTGCTCTTATCAGCGGCCCGAGCGATGAGATTGAAGTCACCAACTACCGCAAGTGGGGTGCCAGCTGGAATGAAGTTCTGTACGCACTGCTTCAACTCTTGGAGGAAGGAGATCTTGTCATCATCACCCTGCGGCCCGTAAACAGAGATCACAGCCATTGGTGTGCCCGAAGCACTTGACCCCAACACCGCCACGAATTGGCTCTTGATGTCAATTACAGGAAATGAGAAGTGGTCTCCTTTCCATGCAATAAGCACACCGCCACGAGTCCCCAGCGCAGGCAGGAATGCAAACTCGTTGAAACTAGCTCCACAACATTGGTGACCAGGTCACTGCTAATTTTGTTTCTTGCAAGCAGACTAGGGATACATTGTTCTGATACACTAGATCCTTGACTACCTTCCTATGAGCCGGGTTGTTCAAACCCCTTACGTTCCAAATCAGGCAGTTGTCTTCCATTGGCAAACTATGTCGACGTGAGGATGGAGCGCCAACCTAGGCAGAGGTCGGTACCGGCGTCCCCATCCCCTTGCCAGCGCTGGCCAGCACCGTGAGGGCCGTGATCTGGACTGGCGAGAGCGGCTTGTCAAACACCGCGGAGTAGAGCTGCAGGCGTTGTTCCTCGCTCTCCCCGCGCTCCGGGATGGCCAAGCCATGCTTGGACATCACAAGTCTTCTTGCCTGCTTCATGGTGCTGCCATCGGCTTCAGGGAAAAGCTTCTTCTTGAATTCCAGGCGGTTGCTGCGTCTTGTAGCAGTCCCAGGAGCCTTGGCTGGGCGACGTGGGCGACCACGGGGCTTCGTAGGAGCCGGCAGCAGACCCGGCACAGTGGGCTCAGCAACTAGCTCCAGGAATCGAGCCGTGGCCTCCTCGTGGGAAGGGGGAAACACCATGGCCCCACTGCAGCGTTGGCCCCGGGAGGGTGGGGTCCATGGCCTAGCAGATTGTTGACATCTGTTCAAATACACAGAGTTCAGATCAACGGATTTTACATGCAACTTTATTTTTGAAAGTTGTTTTGTTAATGTAAAAGCTCATAAACTTGCTAGATTTTCCCTTTCCTTAGATCAGGAGCACCACTTGTGGCTTGTTCAACCCTATGATTCGGCTTGTATCCCATACTCTGTGGTGTTCGGTCAATAAAGCTTTTTGCTTTACCCCTAAAAAAGGGCTAACCACATGTCCTGTTAGTCTTCGGCCCTGCTTGCTCCGTACACTCAGCCAGTACGCTTCACTATTTTAAATGAGTTTCTTTATGGCTCTTTTCCGTTGTGCTGGACGTTGTTAGAGAAAGTTTAAGAACGAGCGCCAGGCGTGCTACTGGCTGCCAGTGGCCTCACGCACATAGTACATTTTTTTGCGAATGTACATTTCCCCCTTCCATATCTTATATATAAAAACATCGATCATCGACAAAGAGGACATCACATCAATCACCAATTAACATACGAGTGTTTGTGTCTGTACTGATGTTTTAAAAAATATCAATCACTGATTCAACATTCTCATTTATTTTTTTTCTTTTTTTTTCTTGAAAACTCCTTTCTTTCTTTTCAACTACACAATAGAGGAAGCTCTTGCATGCCTGCTTTTCACAAAAAAAAAATCATGCATACATAAAAAAATCGCATCTGGTTTTCTGGTCCTTACAATACTAATATATACCATCACAATCTTCACCATGTTCACATCTGTTCAAATACACAGAGTTCAGATGTGACATAAATCTCTTCTAAAAGAACCGAGTATTTGACAAAAAACTACCACATTAGAGGTTGCCGTTCCACTTAACTACCACATTCAAAAAAGTGACTGATAACTATCAGAATTTTCTAATTTTGTGACTAAAAACTACCACTTTTGAAAAATGTCCAGTTTAGACGATTTAAACACATTTATGACATGCGGGACCCACCTGTCAGGGCTGACGTGGCGGCAAAGTGAACTCCGTTTATTTTGACCGTTGAGCTGACCGTTATGACAGTTGGAGCCCACATGCCATTCTTCTTCTTCCTCTCTCTATCTCGCTGCCGAAGCTCGTCGCTGCCGTTCGTTTCGCCGCTGCGGCCCGGCCCTAAGCTGCTCTACTGCTCCTAGGCGCCGCCGCCGCTGCTCTATCTGTTGTTGTTGCTACCTGTCGCTACCACCATTGTCCCCGCTGCCAGCCTCTGTTGCCCGTGCCGGCGAGCCCCTGGCATCCCCTGCCTGCTGCCGTCCTCCCCGCCCCGGTTGGCTTCTTTGCCGCGGCTTGCCCCCGCCGTAGACCGCCCATACCGCCGGCCTGCGTGCCCGCCTTTCGGCTCCGCCTCTGCCTCCGCCACTTGAACCCTCCCCGACCAGCGCTCACGGCTCACCCCGCCTCCTCCTCCCGTCTTGCCGCGCCCCTGCGGCCCACGGCGCGCCCGGCCAGTACGCATCTACCATCGAGCAGTAGCTCGCGACACCGACAGCCGGCTCCGGCGACGAGCTCGTCGGCATGGACCCGATTGTTTTTTCTAAAAAACTGAAAAGGACCTGATTGCTTTTTTTTAAGTTATAGGGACCTGGTTGTTTTTATTTTTTGAAGGGACCGACGTGTGGGCCCCACCTATCATAACGGTCAGCTTAACGGTCAAAATAAATGAAGTTGACTTTGCCGCCACATCAGCCCTGATAGGTGGGTCCCGCATGTCATAAACATGTTTAAATCATCTAAACTGGCTATTTCTCAAAAGTGGTAATTTTTAGTCACAAAATTTGAAATTTTTGGTTGTTATTAGTCACTTCTTTGAATGTGGTAGTTCTGTGAGACGGCAACCTCTAATGTGGTAGTTTTTTGTCAAATACTCAAAAAAATCAGTCCGACAAGGATATAAGTCGTTCTATCTTGGAATGGTCAAGACTCACGACTACATAACAAAATTCATTCTTGCATTCTGTTTAGGGTGATGAGGCCTAGTTTTGGGAGCTCACTTGGATGAAGTAGTCAGTGCCAACAACAGCCGGATCAAGCCCAACGGTAGTGACAGAGTTGACCATCACCCAAGCAACTCAAAGGAGACCGCCAACTATCGGTGGTAAGCTCATGACTCACCATGGCGGCATACTCCACTAAGGAAGCCAAAGTCTTACACAAAAGGGGATCCACGCCATGTTTTTCCTACTTTCCATTTCCGATATATAAAAACATCGACCAAGGACAAAGAGGAGATGGCGTCCAACAACCGCTTTGACATTGTCCTTTCTTTTCTTTCTTTTCTTTTTCCTCGAAAACTCCTTTCTTTCTTTTCAACAACACAACGCAGGCAGCTAATGCACGAATGCTTTTCTAAAAAAAACTCACTCAAACAGATAAAAATCGCACCTAGTTTTCTGGTCCTTACAATACTAACATATACCATCACAATTTTCTCCATGTTCCAAATCTACTGAAATAAACACAATTCACATGTCCAATAAATATATTATAAGAAAACACTTAAGTACGACGGGGATACAAACTGTTTTTTTTTTGGAACGGTCAAGATTCACAACTACATCACATTTCATTCTTGTGTTGTTGCCAGCAGAGAGAACAAAGAAAAGGCTTAATAGTATTTCGTTCTTTACTTTTTTGTCATGGTGCCACCGATACGAAGATTACAAGCCATTAATTTAATTATACGATAACAAATCTTGCACCCAGGTAGATCGATCAAGCAAGATGCATAATATAACTAGAGCGGCAATGAACTAATAGATCGGCATCCATCCATGCATGCAATGGATCAATGGATGGTCTCACTTGGACTGATTAAGACACTCGGATTCGGACTCGGACTCGGTATGGATCTTGTCTCCTTCTCCTCGGTACGGAAATCCCATGTTTGGCCCGGGCCCCTGCTGCACCATCTCTACCCCCGCGGCTATTCCCATGGGCGGCGGCATCTCCATCCAGGCGGAGAACTCCGACATCGGAGACATCGCCATAAACATCTGCTGCATCTCTGCCTCCGTGACGAACTCTAGCTGCGGCGACATCACTGTAACCATCTGCTGCATCTCCATCCCGGCGTCGAACCTGGATGGCGGAGGAGTCGGCATAAGAATCTGCTGCATATCCATCCCGTAGGCCGAACCCAGTGGCGGAGGCATCTCCATTGGCGTATGGTGCATATCCATTCCGGCAGCGAACCCCTGCATCAGAGGCATCGCCATATGCATCTGTTTCATCTCCATCCCAGTGTTGGCGCTGCTGCTGCTACCAAACTCAAAGGTACTGCCACCGAAGAGCTGCTGTAGCGGCGGCGCGGGCGCCTGGAGCATGCGGTGGATGCTCTGCTCATCCTGGAGCACCTGGTTTGTGCGTTCCGAGACGGCAGCCCGCACTACCATTAGCTCCGCGGCGAAGGCTATCATCTCCTCCTCCCCCATGTCGCATAGTTTGGGGTTGAGCCACATCGCAATCTGATCCCCCGCGGCGCGCTCCTTTGCCATGGCCTCCTCCACGCACTCTTTGCGCTCCTTCACCTCCTTCAGCAACATGCGCAACTCGCCATGCTGAAGGTGCAACTTCTTCAGCTCGTTATCGTTAGCGACGCTCAGGACTCCCGCACCGCCCCCTGCCAGGAAGCGGTCAATGACGGCCTCGACGGAGGGGTGGCCGAAGGAGAAGGCCTTGCCGCCGGGTGAGAAGGCGACGATGGCTACCTCAGCGCCGCACATCACCGCCATCTCGGTGGCTTTGATAAACAGACCTTGCCGCCGCTTGGAGAAGCACACCTGTCGGGCGCTCTCCTTCTCGATCCGCCGGATGGCAATCTTCTGCCGCCCATTCCCACTCTTCTGCTTGGGCGCCATTGCTCGCTCGATGGCTGGCTCAGGGAAAGGAATAGGAGAGGAGGTAGATTTGTGTCTGTCTATGTCTCGGGGTCGTATGTGCTTATATAGACGCCGAGAGAAGAGGATGAGTATTGAGGAACGCTCGTCTGGGCTGGCCCGGGCATTAGAACAATTGACAACTCATGATTGGAAACGAGGTATTATTCGGTATTCTCTATCTATGAGCTGCCACGCGTATAGGCATAACTCGGCCAGTGCGCTCTAGTATTTAAAATAAGATTTTTTTATGGCTATGTTTCATTCCGCCGCGTGTTTTTATTAGGTAAGGATTAAGAATTAGCGCCAAGAGATCTTTCTTGAGCATGTTCGTTTTAGTAGGATACGAATTGATGTTGGCCCACAAAAAGGATGACGTGTGTCGCACGCTGGCACGTTTGTTACACTTGTGATCTCGAGGCGGCGAACACCATGACTCTCCGACGGTGTGCTCCTCCTCCACCATGACACCACACATTTGGTTCTCTTCAGCGACCTAGATATATGACAGACGCTCAATTCCTTCGTGAGGGTGAGTGTGTGGAGGGGAGTGGCGTGATCCAGTTTTCATGCCACTTTGCTCGGTGTACACTTTTTAGCTTCCATATCCTATATATAAAAACATTGACCAATGACAAAGAGGTGATTGCATCGGTCGGTCGGCCCCTTTGACATTCTCCTTTTTTCCAACGAGAATGGATTTTTAGATCCCGGGTGTCCAGACACCCTCTTATCTGTATCATTCGTTCAAAATATGGTGCTTCGAGATCTGTGCGCCTTACTGTAGCAAATGATTCCATTATCAGCTCATCAAGCGCAGGAATAGGGATAAATAATAAATAAACCTGGGCCCAGTCTAGACCTGCTTTTCCTGGCCTGACTCCCCCTATTGTAATTGTAAAAACAGTGTCCGTGGCACTACTGTTCCCGACAAATGTGGCTGCAACATCCTCATCTCTCTCCTATTTCTTTTTGCTAAAAGATAAAACAACAATACTGTTGACTACAGGCTACACAAAACTATTCTGCTCCTTTTTCCTTTCTCTCACTTGCACACAACGCCTCGCTCTCTGCTCTTTTTTCTCTTACACACAATGCCTCTCTCACTCCTCTCTGAGAAAGAGAAAAGCGCCCTCTCTCTCCAGCGGTCTCACTCACGAGAATAAAGCTTCACATGAAGTGATGGGACGGAACAGAAGGTCTCTTTCGCATGCATACAGTGGCTCGGCCTGTAAAAAAGTTGCCTAGGACCGGCCCTACTCTGTCTCCTGCAGTCCTGATCACACCCTGCAAAACGGCTGCCTAATTAACATGCGCATGCAAATGGCCTGCTGCTGACCATACAGTGGCCCGAATCTTCAAGTCGCTAGACACGCAGGATAAGAGGGTGTCGGGGCACCCGGGTGCTATGGCATCTTTCCGTTTTTCCAACAAGACAACCTTGGCAACTCATACATGCATGCTTTCCTCAGAAAAAAAAAAACTTGTGCATACGCGATGGCTAGCGCTCTCCCGGCAACAGCTCGCGAGAGGTACCCAACATGACCCCTCATAGAGCGCTTACAACCGATGAGGACACACCGGACCCAGGGAGTAAGGATACTACATCGACCAGGCAACACCTCACGAGAGATACCCGGCATAACCTGACACAACATACACCAAAGGGTATCAACGGTAGCGAGCGCCGCCCTTGCCAACATCACGCATGCCATCGCACGTTGGCAGGCAAATAACCAAGAAACGTCTGCAAGAGAATACCGAAAGAAACTCACAATGG
This sequence comes from Aegilops bicornis, assembly GCA_021605145.1. Taxonomy (NCBI): domain Eukaryota; kingdom Viridiplantae; phylum Streptophyta; class Magnoliopsida; order Poales; family Poaceae; genus Aegilops; species Aegilops bicornis. Next base: position 771,543,797 of record CM038671.1, on the reverse strand, counting down.
TTGTGCGCACAAAGAGAAAGACAATGAACAACGATATGGCATACGAGAGCTCACACAAGAATTAAAGAAGCAACGTATGAACCTCGGGTAGCTGGTTGGAGTGAAGCGAGAGGAAGCTAGGGGAATTTGCTTGATGTGCGACGGTGGGGTGAAGGATTTATAGAAACAACAATTGACCTAAAGGATAGACTGAAATGCCCATGAAACATCCTGACTCGGCACGACCGGGAAGCAACCGATGTTACATGTCCCATCCGACGCGGGGCTGGCGCGTAAGAGAAGAAAAAAGACTGGCCAGTCGCACCGTCGGCCCGCCACACTGGCTCGCGAGCACATACGGTAACCCAGCCCCAGCCACCTCCATGGCACTGGCTTGTGCATGTTTGATGGGAATGCCACTGGCCTTATCCAGATGAGCTTACCACCTGGAACAACACGTGCAAAACAAAACTGAGAGAACCGACCGGAACATCCACGTGAAACATCTCGGGTAAGAATCCGGTCGTGATACCTCCATTTTACATCATGTTTTCTACTGATATTTATAATGTTTTTTTATCAATATAACACATTATGATACAATTATAAATGCCATTTCTTCCTTAATTTGCAAAGATTTACACGGAGAGGGAGATTGCCGACAGCTGGAATTCTAGACCTGAAAAAACTACATCACAGATACCTATTCTGCAGAACTCCAAATGACTGAAATTTCACCGATAATTTGTATGGGATATAAAAAATATTAAAGCAAAGAAGTACCAGAGGGGGCCATCTGTTGCCCACAAGGCAACAGGGCGCGGCCACCCCCTGGGCGCGCCCTAATGCCTTGTGGGGCCCACAGCTGGCCTCCGGCCCCCCAACTTCTGCTATATGAAGAGTTTTGACCTAAAAAAAATAAAGAGAGAATTTTCAGGACGAAGCGCCGTCGTCTCAAGGTGGAACCTGGGCAGGAGCATTTTTGCTCTTCGGCGAAGCGATTTCGCCGGGAGGGGGAAATCGAAGATATCGACATCACCAACGATCCTCTCATCGTGGGAGGACCAATCTTCATCAACATCTTCACCAACACCATCTCATCTCAAACCCTAGTTTCTCTCATTCAATCTTTGAAACTTCAGATTGGTACCTGTGGGTTGCTAATAGTGTTGATTATATCTCATAGTTGATACTAGTTGGTTTATTTGGTAAAAGATTATATGTTCAGATCCTTAATGATATTCAATACCCCTCTGATGATCTTGAACATGAATATGATTTGCGAGTACTTACTTTTGTTCTTGAGGACATGGGAGAAGTCTTGTTATAGGTAATCATGTGAATTTGGTATTCATTTGATATTTTGATGAAATGTATGTTGTTGCTTCCTTTAGTGGTGTCATGTGCACATCGACTACATGACACTTCACCATACTTGGGCCTAAGGGAAGGCATTTATGAAGTAATAAGTAGATGATGGGTTGCTAGAGTGGCAACATCTTAAACCCTAGTTTATGCGTTATTATGTAAGGGGCTGATTTGGATCCATATGTTTCATGTTATGGTTATATTTATCTTAATTCTTCTTTTGTAGTTGCGGATGCTTGCGAGTGGGGGTAATCATAAGTGGGAGGCTTGTTTAAGTAAGAGAAGCTTGCAAGCACCGGTCCACCCATATATCAAATTATGAAAGTAGCGAACGCGAATAAATAAACATGATGAAAGTAACTAGAAAATAATTTCCATGTGTCCTCGAGAACATTTTGCTTATTATAAGAGACCGTTCCGGCTTGTCCTTTCCTATAAAAAGGATTGGGCCGCTTTGCTGCATCTTTGTTACCATTGCTACTTGTTGCTCGTTACAAATTACCTTGCTATCAAACTATTTGTTACCGATAATTTCAGTGCTTGCAGAGTATACCTTACTGAAAATCGCTTGCCATTTTATTCTTCTCCGCATTGGGTTCGACATTCTTACTTACTGAAAATACTACGATTGATCTCCTATACTTATGGGTCATCAACCCTACACCAACCCGGGGTGACTTCTGCAAAATATAACTGAGCAAATCATCCAAGGGAAGTGCATGGCCAGGCATTCATTCCCGTGCTGAAAAAGTGCATGCATTTGAAAACACGCCAACCGGCCAGGCGAGACAATGACAAGAAAATGGGCAGGCAAAGCTGAAGGAAATATGCCCTAGAGGCAATAATAAAGTTATTATTTATTTCCTTATTTCATGATAAATGTTTATTATTCATGCTAGAATTGTATTAACCGAAAACGTGATACATGTGTGAATACATAGACAAAGCAGTGTCACTAGTATGCCTCTACTTGACTAGCTCATTGATCAAAGATGGTTATGTTTCCTAGCCATAGACAAAGAGTTGTCATTTGATTAACGGATCACATCATTAGGAGAATGATGTGATTGACTTGACCCATTCCGTTAGCTTAGCACACGATCGTTTAGTATGTTGCTATTGCTTTCTTCATGACTTATACATGTTCCTATGACTATGAGATTATGCAACTCCGTTTACGGAGGACACTTTGTGTGCTACCAAACGTCCACAACGTGAATCGGGTGATTATAAAGGTGCTCTCTGGTGTCTCCGAAGGTACATGTTGGGTTGGCGATTTCGAGATTAGGATTTGTCACTTGATTGTCGGAGAGGTATCTCGGGCCCTCTCGGTAATGCACATCACTTAAGCCTTGCAAGCATTGCAACTAATGAGTTAATTGCAGGATGATGTATTACAGAGCGAGTAAAGAGACTTGCCAAGAATGAGATTGAACTAGGTATTGAGATACCGACGATTGAATCTCGGGCAAGTAACATACCGATGACAAAGGGAACAACGTATGTTGTTATGCGGTTTGACCGATAAAGATCTTCATAGAATATGTGGGAGCCAATATGGGCATCCAGGTCCCGCTATTGGTTATTGACCGGAGATGTGTCTCGGTCATGTCTACATAGTTCTCGAACCCGTAGGGTCCGCACGCTTAATGTTCGTTGACGATATAGTACTATGAGTTATGTATGTTGGTGACCGAATGTTGTTCGGAGTTTTGGATGAGATCACGGATATGACGAGGAACTCCGGAATGGTCCGGAAGTAAAGATTGATATGTGGATAGTAGTGTTTGATCTCTGGAAAGGTTCCGGAATCCATCGGAAGGGGTTCCGGATGTTTCCCGAAATGTTTGGGCACGAGAACACTTTATCTGGGCCAAAGGGGAAAGCCCACGAGGCTTTTGGAAAGTGCAAAAGGAAGTTTTGCGGAGACCAGAGGCTAGACGCCAGGAACCCTGGCGTCTAGGGGGTAGACGCCGGGAACCCTGGCGTCGAGCCCTGGAGTCCGAGAAGGACCCTTTCCTTTCGGGTGAAACCGACTTTGAGGAGGCTTTTACTCCAAGTTTTGACCCTAGGGCTCAACATATAAACAGAGGGGTAGGGCTAGCACCTAAGACACATCAAGAAACACCAAGCCGTGTGCCGGCAACCCCGTCCCCTCTAGTTTATCCTCCGTTATAGTTTCCGTAGTGTTTAGGCGAAGCCCTGCGGAGATTGTTCTTCACCAACACCGTCACCACGCCGTCGTGCTGCCGGAACTCATCTACTACTTCGCCCGTCTTGCTGGATCGAGAAGGCGAGGACGTCATCGAGCTGAACGTGCGCAGAACTTGGAGGTGCCGTGCGTTCGGTACTTGGATCGGTCGGATCGTGAAGACGTCTGACTACATCAACAGCGTTGATAAACGCTTCCTCTTAGCGATCTTCAAGGGTATGAAGATACACTCCCCCTCTTGTTGCTATGCATCACCATGATCTTGCGTGTGCGTAGGAATTTTTTTGAAATTACTACGTTCCCCAACAGTGGCAGCCGAGCCAGGTTTTATGCGTAGATGTCATATGCACGAGTAGAACACAAGTGAGTTGTGGGCGATATAAGTCATACTGCTTACCAGCATGTCATACTTTGGTTCGGCTGTTGGGGAACGTAGCAGAAATTCAAAATTTTCCTACGTGTCACCAACATCTATCTATGGAGAAACTAGCAACGAGGGGAAGGAGAGTGCATCCACATACCCTTGTAGATCACTTAGCGGAAGCGTTCAAGAGAACAGGGTTGAAGGAGTCGTACTCGTCGTGATCCAAATCACCGGAGATCCTAGTGCCGAACGGACGACACCTCCGCGTTCAACACACGTACAGCCCGGTGACGTCTCCCATGCCTTGATCCAGCAAGGAGAGAGGGAGAGGTTGGGGAAGACCCCATCCAGCAGCAGCACGACGGTGTGGTGGTGATGGAGGAGCGTGGCAATCCTGCAGGGCTTCGCCAAGCACCGCAGGAGAGGAGGAGGACTTGGGAGAGGGGAGGGCTGCGCCAGGGGCAAGGGTGTAGCTCCCATGCGCCTCCCCACTATATATAGGGGTGGAGGGGGATTATTTCTTGCCCTCCAAGTCCATTGGGGCGTTGGCAAAGGTGGGAGGAAAGAAATCCCATCCTTTCCTTTCCCCACCGATTGTTATCCTCCTTTTCTAGGGATCTTGATCTTATCCCTTCGAGATATGATCTTATTCCTTCTAAGGGGGGATCTTGGTGCGCCTTGACCAGGGGTGTGGGGCCTTGCCCCCACTACCCACGTTCATGTGGGTCCCCCCATGCAGGTGGGCCCCACTCCGGAACCTTCTAGAACCTTCCCGACAATACCGAAAAATCCCGAACATTTTTCGGTGGCCAAAATAGGACTTCCATATATAAATCTTTACCTCCGAACCATTCCGGAACTCCTCATGACGTCCGGATCTCATCCGGACTCGAACAACATTCGGTAACCACGTATATCTATTCCCTATAACCCTAAGCGCCATCGAACCTTAAGTGTGTAGACCCTACGGGTTCGGGAACCATCTTGAACATGACCGAGACGTTCTCCGTTCAATAACCAACAGCAGGATCTGGATACCCATGTTGGCTCCCACATGTTCCACGATGATCTCATAAGATGAACCATGATGTCAAGGACTCAATCAATCCGTATACAATTCCCTCTGTCTAGCGGTATTGTACTTGCCGGAGATTCGATCGTCGGTATGCCGATACCTTGTTCAATCTCGTTACCGGCAAGTCTCTTTACTCGTTCCATAACACATCATCCCGTGATCAACCCCTTGGTCACATTGTGCACATTATGATGATGTCCTACCGAGTGGGCCCAGAGATACCTCTCCGTTACACGGAGAGACAAATCCCGGTCTCGATTCGTGCCAACCCAACAGACACTTTCGGAGATACCTGTAGTGCACATTTATATCCACCCAGTTATGTTGTGATGTTTGGTATACCCAAAGCATTCCTACGGCATCCGGGAGTTGCACAATCTCATGGTCTAAGGAAATGATACTTGACATTAGAAAAGCTTTAGCATACGAACTACGATCTTTGTGCTAGGCTTAGGATTGGGTCTTGTCCATCACATCATTCTCCAAATGATGTGATCCCGTTATCAACGACATCCAATGTCCATGGTCGTGAAACCGTAACCATCTCTGTTGATCAACGAGCTAGTCAACTAGAGGCTTACTAGGGACATGGTGTTGTTTATGTACCCACACATGTATCTGAGTTTCCTATCAATACAATTATAGCATGGGTAATAAATGATATCATGAACAAGGAAATATAATAATAACTAATTTATTATTGCCTCTAGGGCATATTTCCAACAGTCTCCCACTTGCACTAGAGTCAATAATCTAGTTCACATCGCCATGTGAATAACACTCACAGGTCACATCGCCATGTGACTAACATCCAAAGAGTTTACTAGTGTCACTAAACTAGTTCACATCATCATGTGATTAAGACTCAATGAGTTATGGGGTTTGATCATGTTTTGCTTGTGAGAGAGGTTTTAGTCAACGGGTCTGCAACATTCAGATCCGTATGTACTTCGCAAATCTCTAGGTCATATTGTAAATGCTCCTTCCACGCTCCACTTGGAGCTATTCCAAATGGTTGCTCCACTATACGTATCCGGTTTGCTACTCAGAGTCATTCGGATAGGTGTTAAAGGTTGCATCGACGTAACCCTTTACGCCGAACTCTTTATCACCTCCATAATCGAGAAACATGTCCTTATTTACTCCAAGGACAATTTTGATCATTGTCCAATGATCCATTCCTGGATCATTCTTGTACCCTTGACCGACTCATGGCAGGCACACTTCGATGCGGTACCAAAGACATAGCATACTATAGAGCCTACGTTCAAGCATAGGGGCGACCTTCGTCCTTTCTCTCTCTTCTTCCATGGTCGAGCTTTAACTCTTAACTTCATACCTTACAACTCGTGCAAGATCTCCTTCTTTGGTGATCCATCTTGAACACCTTCAGGATTATGTCAAGGTATGTGCTCATTTGAAAGTACCATTTAGCGTTTTTTGATCTATCCTCATAGATCTTGATGCTCAATGTTCTAGTAGCTTAATCCAGGTTTTCCATTGAAAAACACTTTTCAAACAACCATATATGCTTTCTAGAAATTCTACATCATTTTTGATCAACAATATGTCTACAATATATACTCATCAGAAATTCTATAGTGCTCCCACTCACTTCTTTGGAAATACAAGTTTCTCATAAACTTTGTATAGACCCAAAATCTTTGATCATCTCATCAAAGTGTACATTCCAACTCCAAGATGCTTACTCCAGTCCTTAGAAGGATAGCTGGAGCTTTGCATACTTGTTAGCGTCTTTCAGGATTGTCGAAAACCTTCTGGTTGTATCACATACAACCTTTCCTCAAGAAAACTGTCAAGGAAACAATGTTTTGACATCCTATATGCAAGATTTCATAAATAATGAAGTAACTGCTAATCCAATTCCAACAGACTCTTAGCATCGCTATTTGGTGAGAAAGCCTCACCGTAGTCAACTCCTTGAACTTGTCGGAAAATATCTTTAACGACAAGTCGAGCTTTCTTAATGGTGATACTTACCATCATTGTCTGTCTTCCTTTTAAAATCCATCTTTACCCAACGTCCTTACGACCATCAAGTATTTCTTCCAAAGTCATGGATCCTCTCTCGGATGTTATTGCCTCGAGCCATTTGTCGGAATCCGGACCCACCATCGCTTCTCCATAGCTCGTAGGTTCATTGTTGTCTAGCAACATGACCTCTAAGACAAGATTGCGTACCACTCTGAAGTAGTACGAGGTCCGGTAGTGACTTGATCCGAAGCATCATGATCACTATCATCAGATTCCACTTCAATTGGTGTAGGTGCCACATGAACAACTTCCTGTGCCCTGCTACACACTGGTTGAAGTGATGGTTTAATAACCTCATTAAGTCTCCACCATCCTCCCACTCAATTCTTTCGAGAGAAACTTTTCCTCGAGAAAGGACCCGTTTCTAGAAACAATTACTTTTGCTTCCGGATCTGAGATAGAAGGTGTACCCAACTGTTTTGGGTGTCCTATGAAGATGCATTTTTATCCGCTTTGGGTTCGAGCTCATCAACCTGAAACTTTTTCACATAAGCATCGCAGCCCCAAACTTTTAAGAAACGACAACTTAGGTTTCTCCAAACCATAGTTCAAACGGCGTCGTCTCAACGGAATTACGTGGTGCCCTATTAAAGTGAGTGCGGTTGTCTCTAATGCCTAACCCATGAACGATAGTGGTAGTTCGATAAGAGACATCATGGTACGCACCATATTCAATAGGGTGCAACTATGATGTTCGGACACACCATCACACTATGGTGTTCCAGGCGGTATTTATTGTGAAACAATTTCCACAATGTCTTAATTGCGTGCCAAAGCTCAGAACTCAGATACTCATCTCTATGATCATATCATAGACATTTTATCCTCTTGTCACGATGATCTTTAACTTCACTCTGAAATTACTTGAACCATTCAATAATTCAGATTTGTGTTTCATCAAGTAAATATACTCAACATCTACTCGAATCATATGTGAAGTAAGAACATAACGATATTCACTGCATGCCTCAGCACTCATTGGACTGCACACATCAAAATGTGTTACTTCCAACAAGTTGCTATCTTGTTCCATCTTACTGAAAACGAGGCTTTTCAGTCATCTTGCCCATGTGGTATGATTTGCATATCTCAAGTGATTCGAAATAAAGTGAGTCCAAACGATCCATCTGCATGGAGTTTCTTCATGCGTATACACCAATAGAAATGGTTTGCATGTCTCAAACTTTTCAAAAACGAGTGAGTCCAAAGATCCATCAACATGGAGCTTCTTCATGCGTTTACACCAATATGACTTACATGGCAGTGCCACAAGTAAGTGGTACTATCATTACTATCTTATATCTTTTGGCATGAAAATGTGTATCACTACGATCGAGATTCATCAAACCATTCTTTTAGGTGCAAGACCATTGAACGTTTTATTCAAATAAATAGAGTAACCATTATTCTCCTTAAATGAATAATCAGACAATGATAGACATAATCCAATCATGTCTATGCTCAACGCATAAACACCAAATAACAATTATTTAGGTTTAACACAAATCTCGATGGTAGAGGGAGCAGCGATGCTTGATCACAACAACATTTGGAAACACTTCCAACACATATCGTCAGCTCACCTTTAGCAAGTCTCTGTTTATTAAGTAGCTAATATTTTGAGTTACAAACACTTAGCAAACGAACCGGTATCTAATAAACAGGTGCTGCTAGGAGTACTAGTAAAGTAAACATTAACATAATGTATATCAAATATACTTCTATCGACCTTGCCAGCCTTCTCATCTACCAAGTATCTAGGGTAATCCTGCTTCAGTGTCCGTTCCTCTCATTACAGAAGCACTTAGTCTCGGGTTTGGGTTCAACCCTGGGTTTCTTCACTGGAGCAGCAACTGATTTGCCGTTTCATGAAGTACCCCTTCTTGGCCTTGCCCTTCTTGAAACTAGTGGTTTCACTAACCATCAACAATTGATGCTCCTTCTTGATTTCTACATTCATGTGTCGAACATTGCGAATAGCTCAAGGATCATCATATCTATCCTCGATATGTTATAGTTCATCACGAAGCTTCTAGCAGCTTGGTGGCAATGACTTTGGAGAAACATCACTATCTCATCAGAAGATCAACTCCCACTCGATTCAAGTGATCGCTGCACTCGTACAATCTGAGCACAAGCTCAACGATTGAGCTTTTCTCCCTTAGTTTGCAGGCTAAGAAAATCGTCGGAGGTCTTATACCTCTTGACGTGGGCACGAGCTTGAAATCCCAATTTCAGCCCTCGAAACATCTCATATGTTCCGCGACGTTTCAAAATCGTCTTTGGTGCCTCAACTCTAAACCGTTTAACTGAACTATCACGTAGTTATCAAGACGTGTATGTCAGATGTTCGCAACATCCACAGTTGACATTCGAGGTTCAGCACACCGAGCGGTGCATTAAGGACATAAGCCTTCTATTGTCCGCATAATTGCTACTGTCAACTTTCAACTATATTTTCTCTAGGAACATATCTAAAACAGTAGAACTAAAGCGCGAGCTATGACATAATTTGCAAAGGGTTTTGACTATGTTCAGATAATTAAGTTCATCTTATGAACTCCCACTCAGATAGAAATCCCTCTAGTCATCTAAGTGATTACATGATCCGAGTCAACTAGGCCGTGTCCGATCATCACGTGAGACGGACTAGTCATCATCGGTGAACATCTTCATGTTGATCGTATCTACCATACGACTCATGCTCGACCTTTCGGTCTCTTGTGTTCCGAGGCCATGTCTGTACATGCTAGGCTCGTTAAGTCAACCTAAGTGTTTCGCGTGTGTAAATCTGGCTTACACCCGTTGTATGTGAACGTAAGAATCTATCACACCCGATCATCACGTGGTGCTTCGAAGCATTTAACTTTCGCAAGCGGTGCACAGTTAGGGGAACACTTTCTTGAAATTTTAATGAGGATCATCTTATTTACTACCGTCGTTCTAAGAAAATAAGATGCATAAACATGATAAACATCACATGCAATCAAATAGTGACATGATATGGCCAATATCATTTTGCTCCTTTTGATCTCCATCTTCGGGGCTCCATGATCATCATCGTCGCCGGCATGACACAATGATCTCCATCATCGTGTCTTCATGAAGTTGTCTCGCCAACTATTACTTCTACTACTATGGCTAACGATTAGCAATAAAGTAAAGTAATTACATGGCGTTGTTCAATGACACGCAGGTCATACAATAAATAAAGACAACTCCTATGGCTCCTGCCGGTTGTCATACTCATCGACATGCAAGTCGTGATTCCTATTACAAGAACATGATCAATCTCATACATCACATATCATTCATCACATTCCTTTTTGGCCATATCACATCACATAGCATACCCTGCAAAAACAAGTTAGACGTCCTCTAATTGTTGTTTGCATGTTTTACGTGGCTGCTATGGGTTTCTAGCAAGAACGTTTCTTACCTACGCAAAAGCCACAACGTGATATGTCAATTGCTATTTACCCTTCATAAGGACCCTTTTCATCGAATCCGATCCGACTAAAGTGGGAGAGACTGGCACCCGCTAGCCACCTTATGCACCAAGTGCATGTCAGTCGGTGGAACCTGTCTCACGTAAGTGTACGTTTAAGGTCGGTCTGGGCCGCTTCATCGCACAATACCATCGAAACAAGATTGGACTAGTAATGGTAAGCATATTGATCAAAATCAACGCCCACAACTACTTTGTGTTCTACTCGTGCACAGAATCTACGCAATAGACCTAGCTCATGATGCCACTGTTGGGGAACGTAGCAGAAATTCAAAATTTTCCTACGTGTCACCAAGATCTATCTATGGAGAAACTAGCAACGAGGGGAAGGAGAGTGCATCTATATACCCTTGTAGATCACTAAGCGGAAGCGTTCAAGAGAACGAGGTTGAAGGAGTTGTACTCGTCGTGATCCAAATCACCGGAGATCCTAGTGCCGAACGGACGGCACCTCCGCGTTCAACACACGCACAACCCGGTGACGTCTCCCATGCCTTGATCCAGCAAGGAGAGAGGGAGAGGTTGGGGAAAACTCCATCCAGCAGCAGCACGACGGTGTGGTGGTGATGGAGGAGCGTGGCAATCCTGCAGGGCTTCGCCAAGCACCGCGGGAGAGGAGGAGGACTTGGGAGAGGGGAGGGCTGCGCCAGGCAAGGGTGAAGCTCCCATGCGCCTCCCCACTATATATAGGGGTGGAGTGGGATTATTTCTTGCCCTCCAAGTCCATTGGGGCGTTGGCAAAGGTGGGAGGAAAGAAATCCCATCCTTTCCTTTCCCCACCGATTGTTATCCCCCTTTTTTAGGGATCTTGACCTTATCCCTTCGGGATATGATCTTATTCCTTCTAAAGGGGGATCTTGGTGCGCCTTGACCAGGGGTGTGGGGCCTTGCCCCCACTACCCACGTTCATGTGGGTCCCCCCATGCAGGTGGGCCCCACTCCGGAACCTTCTAGAACCTTCCCGGTACAATACCGAGAAATCCCGAACATTTTCCGGTGGCCAAAATAGGACTGCCCAGATATAAATCTTTACCTCCGGACCATTCCGGAACTCCTCGTGATGTCTGTGATCTCATCCGGGACTCCGAACAACATTTGGTAACCACATGTATCTATTCCCTATAACCCTAGCATAATCGAACCTTAAGTGTGTAGACCCTACGGGTTCGGGAACCATGCAGACATGACCGAGACGTTCTCCGGTCAATAACCAACAGCAGGATCTGGATACCCATGTTGGCTCCCACATGTTCCACGATGATCTCATCGGATGAACCACGATGTCAAGGACTCAATCAATCCCGTATACAATTCCCTTTGTCTAGCGGTATTGTACTTACCCGAGATTCGATCGTCGGTATGCCGATACCATGTTCAATCTCGTTACCGGCAAGTCTCTTTACTCGTTCCGTAACACATCATCCTTATGATGATGTCTTACCGAGTGGGCCCAGAGATACCTCTCCGTTACACGGAGTAACAAATCCTAGTCTCGATTCGTGCCAACCCAACAGACACTTTCGGAGATACCTGTAGTGCACCTTTATAGCCACTTAGTTAAGTTGTGACGTTTGGTACACCCAAAGCATTCCTACGGCATCCGGGAGTTGCACAATCTCATGGTCTAAGGAAATGATACTTGACATTAGAAAAGCTTTAGCATACGAACTACGATCTTTGTGCTAGGCTTACGATTGGGTCTTGTCCATCACATCATTCTCTAAATGATGTGATCCCGTTATCAACGACATCCAATGTCCATGGTCGTGAAACCGTAACCATCTGTTGATCAACGAGCTAGTCAACTAGAGGCTTACTAGGGACATGGTGTTGTTTATGTACCCACACATGTATCTGAGTTTCCTATCAATACAATTATAGCATGGGTAATAATCAATATCATGAACAAGGAAATATAATAATAACTAATTTATTATTGCCTCTAGGGCATATTTCCAACATCGGCGGTATTGTTGGATGAAGCGGCCCAGACCGGCATTACGCGTATGCTTACGCGAGACTGGTTCTACCGACGTGCTTTGCACATGTGGCTGGTCAAGTGTGTCAGTTTCTCCAACTTTAGTTGAACCGAGTGTGGCTACGCCCGGTCCTTGCGAAGGTTAAAACAACACCAACTTGACAAACTATCGTTGTGGTTTTGATGCGTGATACGTCTCCGTCGTATCTACTTTTCCAAACACTTTTGCCCTTGTTTTGGACTCTAACTTGTATGATTTGAATGGAACTAACCTGGACTGACGCTGTTTTCAGCAGAATTGCCATGGTGTTGTTTTATGTGCGTAAAATGTAAGTTCTCGGAATGACCTTAAACTCCACGGAATATCTTATATTAAATAATAAAAATCCTCGCCAAAGATGAAGACCAGGGGCCCACACCCTGTCCACGAGGGTGGGGCGCGCCTCCCCGGGCGCGCCTCTACCTCGTGGGCTCCTCGATGCCCTCCGACGCCAACTCCAACTCCATATATTGGCTTTCGGGAGAAAAAATCAGAGATAGTTTCATCGCTTTACGACACGGAGCCGCCAAGCCCTAATCTCTCGGGTGGGCTGATCTGGAGTCCGCTCGGGCTCCGGAGAGGGGATTCGTCGCCGTCGTCATCATCAACCATCCTCCATCACCAATTTCATGATGCTCACCGCCGCGTCGTGAGTAATTGCATCGTAGGCTTGCTGGACGGTGATGGGTTGGATGAGATTTATCATGTAATCGAAGTTAGTTTTGTTAGGGTTTGATCCCTAGTATCCATTATGTTCTCGAGATTGATGTTACTATGACTTTGCTATGCTTAATGCTTGTCACTAGGGCCTGAGTGCCATGATTTCAGATCTGAACCTATTATGTTTTCATGAATATATGTGTGTTCTTGATCCTATCTTGCAAGTCTATAGTCACCTATTATGTGTTATGATCCGACAACCCCGAAGTGACAATAATCGGGATGCTTCTCGGTGATTACCATAGTTTGAGGAGTTCATGTATTCACTATGTGCTAATGCTTTGTTGCGGTTCTCTATTAAAAGGAGGCCTTAATATCCCTTAGTTTCCAATAGGATCCCGCTGCCACGGGAGGGTAGGACAAAAGATGTCATGCAAGTTCTTTTCCATAAGCACGTATGACTATTTACGGAATACATGCCTACATTACATTGATGAACTGGAGCTAGTTCTGTGTCACCCTATGTTATGACTGATGCATGACGAACCACATCCGGCATAATTATACATCACTGATCCGGTGCCTACGAGTTTTCCATATACTGGTTTACTCTTATTTACTTTTCCGTTGCTACTGTTATCATCATTACAAAAATACCAAAAACATTACTTTTTTTGTCTTTACTTTCGTTACCGTTACCATCACTATCATATTACTTTGCTACTAAACACTTTGCTGCAGATACTAAGTTTACAGGTGTGGTTGAATTGACAACTCAGCTGCTAATACTTGAGAATATTCTTTGGCTCCCCTTGTGTCGAATCAACAAATTTGGGTTGAATACTCTACCCTTGAAAACTGTTGCGATCCCCTATACTTATGGGTTATCAAGACCTTTTTTACGGCGCCGTTGCTGGGAGCATAGCTCTATTCTTTGAGTCACTTGGGATTTATATCTGCTGGACACTATGAAGAATTTGAAAGACGCTAAGACAACAATTTATCCCTCAACTACGAGGGGAGGTAAGGAACTGCCATCTAGCTCTGCACTTGATTCACCTTCTGTTATAAGTAAGCTAGCGACACCTAAACCTTCTTCTGCTATTCGTTCCGATATGTCGCATGTTATTCATGATGCCACTTCTGCTATGCATGATACTTATGATGAAACTACTTCTATGCTTGTACTACTGTGCCCCTTGGTGAATTTCTAGATGAACAAATTTCTAGGTCTAGAGAAAGAGAAATTATTGAAACTGTACACGATGATGTTAGTGATGATGCAAATAGGCCTGCTATTCCTGAGGGTTATCTTTTTAATGCTGAATCTACTGAAGCTATTCTTGCTTGCCAGGATAGTCTTGAACGTAATAGGTTGCTAGTTAAATGGAGTAAAGAATCTTTTAGAGGTAGGATGAGACCCGACCCTGCTTTTGCTACTTCACCTATCTCTGTTCTCGATCAGGATTATTATGATCTTTCTGTTGATCCAGATATAATTACTTTGGTTGAATCTGATCCTTTTTATGGCTATAAATCTGAAACTATTGTGGCACATCTTCGTAAGTTAGATGATATAGCTGCCCTGTTTACTAATAATGAGAGATCGCGCTACCTTTATTTACTTAAAATATTTCCGTCTCATTAAAGGGTGATGCTAAGATATGGTTCAATTCTCTTGATCCTGGTTGTGTGCAAAGTCCCCAGGATATGATTTATTACTTCTCTGCTAAATATTTCCCTGCTCATAAGAAACAAGCTGCTTTGACGGATATATATAACTTTGTGCAAATTGAAGAAGAAAGTCTCCCACAAGCTTGGGGGAGGCTTCTCAAGTTACTTAATGCTTTGCCTGATCATCCTCTTAAGAAACCTGAAATATTTGATATCTTTTATAATGGACTAACTGATGCTTCCAGAGATAACCTGGATAGTTGTGCTGGTTCTCTTTTCAGGGAAAGAACACCGGATGAAGCTGAAATTTTATTGAATAATATGTTGACAAATGAAAATAATTGGGCACCTTCTGAGCCAACTCCCGAGCCAATTACTGAGCCTATTCCTAAACCAACTCCGAAGAATAGAGGTGTTCTATTTCTTAGTCCCGAAGATATGCAAGAGGCAAAGAAATCTATGAAAGAAAAAGGTATTAAAGCTGAAGATGTTAAGAATTTACCACCTATTGAAGAAATACATGGTCTTAATTCACCTTTGTTGAAGAAGTGTATGATCTCAATTACTTATTTACTGAAGAACCTCCCGATATCCCGACACAGGTAGTAAAGGTAAATTCTCTCTATAGATATGATAAAACTGAAGTCCCTCCTACTAAAATTGCTAGTCAGTGCTTGGATGAGTTTGATGACTTTATGTTTAAGCAAGATGACTTTAATGCTTATTTTGGTAGACAATTAAAACATAATACCTTTATGATTAAACGCTTGAGTGATTATATGGCTAATATTAGAGGTGAACTTAAACTTGTTAGCAAACATGCTTCTATGGTCACCACTCAAGTAGAACAAGTACTTAAAGCTCATAAATAAGTGCTTGATGAAATGAATAGTAAGAAAAATGATTATGCTGTTAGAGTGGCTACTAGAACTAGTAGAATGACTCAGAACCTTTGTATCCTGAAGTCCACCCTAAGAGAATCGAGCAAGATTCTCGGAGAAATAATATTGATATGCCTAGTTCTTCTAAGAGGAAGAAAAGAAAAATGATAGAACTATGCAAACTTCTAGTGAACCTATTGCTGAACCATCCGATAATCCAAATGATATCTCTATGTCCGATGTGAAACACAACTGTAATGAACATGAACCTAGTAAAAATGTTAATGATGATGTTCATGATGATGCTCAACCTAGTAATGATAATGATGTAGAAGTTGAACCTGCTGTTGATCTTGATAACCCACAATCAAAGAATCAACATTATGATAAAAGGGACTTCGGTGCTAGGAAACATGGTAAAGAAAGAGAACCATGGGTTCCGAAACCCATGCCTTTTCCTCCCAAACCATCCAAGAAAAAGGATGATGAGGATTTTGAGCGCTTTGCTAAAATGATTAGACTTATCTTTTTGCGTATGCGATTAACTGATGTGCTCAAAACAAATCCTTATGCTAAATATATGAAAGATATTGTTACAAATAAAAGAAAGATACCGGAAGCTGAAATTTCCACCATGCTTGCTAATTATACTTTTAAGGGTGGAACACCAAAGAAACTTGGAGATCTAGGAGCTATACCATGCTCCATTAAAAGAAATTATGTTAAAACTGCTTTATGTGATCTTGGAGCCGGTGTTAGTGTTATGCCTCTCTCTTTATATCGTAGACTTGACTTGAATAAGTTGACACCTACTGAAATATCTTTGCAAATGGCTGATAAATCAACTGCTATACCTGTCGGTATTTGTGAGGATGTGCCTGTTGTGGTTGCAAACGTTACTATTCTAACGAACTTTGTTATTCTTGATATTCCCGAGGATGATAGTATGTCTATTATTCTTGGAAGACCTTTCCTTAATACTGCAGGGGCTGTTATTGATTGCAACAAAGGCAATGTCACTTTTCATGTTAATGGTAATGAGCATACGATACACTTTCCGAGGAAACAACCTCAAGTTTATAGTATCAACTCTATTGGAAAAATTCCATCGATTATAATTGGAGGTTTTGAATTTCCACTTCCTACTGTCAAGAAGAAATATGATATACTTATTATTGGGGATGTCCATATCCCGTTGAGGTAACATAGTGTTATTCAAATTTCTCCGGTTCCATGATTATCGGAATGAGTTTGTTAACAAGACTTGATCAACCTTGTTAGTGGATTCTTTTTGATGAGCATGAGACGGATGAAACTAGAAGCACAACCTTCTGTACCCTCTTTATATTCTCTGTTATTTAGTAAAATTAAAGTAAGATAGTATTTTTCTGTCTGTCTCCCGACTTACCCGTGATATATAAAAATTTCCCGAAAATAAAAGTCCTCAGAATGCCATGCCAATTTAATATGATTTTTCGGGAATATTTGAGGATTTACTGTGCAAAAATTACCGCGGGGGGAGCTGCCACCTGGTCACAAGGGTGGAGGGCGCGCCCTACCCCCCTGGGCGCCCCCCTGCCTCGTGGGCCCACAGTGGCCCTCCTCCACTTATCCCCGCACCCATCTTCTTCCTCTGTCTCACACAAACCCGAAAAACCAACTCAAGCTCGTGTTCCAAAGAACTTTTGCTGCGATTTTCGATCTCCTTGCTCAAAGCACCTCTCGCAAAACTGCTTGGGGAGATTGTTCCTTGGTATGTGACTCCTCCATTGGTCCAATTAGTTTTTGTTCTAGTGCTTTATTCATTACAAATTTGTGCTGCATAGGTGACCATGTTCTTGAGCTTTCATGTCAAATTTATATGGTTCCAAGTAGTTCTAATGCTTGATATATGCCCTAGGCACTTGTATGAGTAGTTGCTATCAGTTTTATTGAAGTTGGTTCACTTTTATTTGAAGTTACTAAAAATTTCAGATTGTTTCAGAAATAATGAAGAGACTTTTGAGGGGCTCGTCGAGCCGAAGTTCTAAGGAAAAACAAAAGGAAGAAGAACAGAAGCCCAAATTTAATTTGCCTCAGATCATGGAGGTTCGGCCATGTGAATGGCCTTCCGATGACTTCTTGAGGAGAGCCGGGATTTATGAGGATTTCTATCTATTAATTGAGAACGCCGGCCTCACCAACTTCCTTCGCGACCAACGTCATCAGTATCTCTTACTCACAAATACTTTTGTGCAGAACTTCTACTTTTTCCCTAAGAAATCACCCCCAACAGTAGAGTTCCATTTATATGACGTTGTTAAGGAGATGCCATTAGCTGAATTTTGCAAGGTTTGCAAAATACCCTTTGAGGGTACCTTAGATGAACCACACCGTAATGAAGTGGAAGCTTTTATTAACACTATCACCGTGGGAGAAACCAGGAAGGTTTCTGATGCAAGAATTACTAGCATACATTTTCCTATTTTACGCTACTTTGCCTTATTTGCTAGTCCTTGCTTGATTGGTCGCGGGAACTGTGGAAACCTTAGCATTCCTGATATTATTATTTTGCTCCATGGTTTACACCGCAATAACTCTGTTAGTATGGGTGGAATTGTTGCTAGACGGTTAAGTCTGAACCGTACTAAGGGCCCCGTCTTTGGAGGCATTTATGCTTCGCGCCTAGATGAATATTTTGAAATACCTATTAGGCATGAGGAGAAAGAAGAAACAGCGCTGCCCCGTGCTTATTTAGATTATAAGAGTATGCTAGCGCATGATTTTCTTGTTAAGAGTCATGAAGGGGAGCTCAAATATAAATTGTACTTTGATAAACATCACCCTGAGACTATTACTTTGCCTGCTCCCTCTTTGTTTAACTTGTCTACATGTCCTTACATTGTTCCGTGGGCGGCTGTTCAAGCCTATTGGAATCCTGCACCAGCCCCGGAACCGGAGCCACAAGATGAGCCTCCACGAATGTCTGTTTATTCTTGTGATCCTGAGGCGGTTGCCAGTCAGTGGCAGTCAGAGTCCTCTTCATCAAACTATGATCCCAACTATTCTTCATCGCAGTACGACCCCAGCTACACCTACGGGTATCCGCCAGGCTATCCCTGGCAATAGACCAACTTAGGCCAAAAGCCTAAGCTTGGGGGAGTACGTATTTCCCACCGACATTACATTCATGTTCACACACACTCATTGCTAGATGTTGGTGCTCATACTCTTTCACTGTAATATCCATGCTAGTTTATTTTCTTTCTTCTAGTGTGTTTGATAAACCTTAAGAAAAAAACAAAAAAAATAGTTAGTCTACTTTCCTTGCTTGTAGTCGAATTAAAAAGAAAACCCAAAAATATTTCCCGTTCTTCTTTTGCTTGTTGGGAGCTTTCCCGTGTAAATAGTTTTTATTTCTTTTCCTTTCTTTGGGGTCGAGAAGACTATATTGAAAATGCTTAGTGGCTCTTATATGCATTATTGTTTATCTAACTTAGAGCCCATATTACTTGTCTTCTCTCTTGAGTTGAATGCTTGCAGATTCCAGCTTAGTCCAATGCACGTGCACTCTTATTATTATACACACCATTCGGTCGTGCAAGTGAAAGGCAATAATGATGATATATGATGGACTTATTGGGATGAGAAAAGCTGGTATGAACTCGACCTCTCTTGTTTTTGTAAATATGATGATTCATCGCTCTGATTCAGCTATTATGAAGTAAACATATTTGCAATGACATTTAGAGATTATGGTTGCTTGTGCCATGCTTGATTAGCTATGAGTTATAATGGTTTACCTTGCATGCCAACATGCTATTAGAATGATTATGATGTGGTATGATGGATGGTATCCTCCTTTGAATGAATTGAGTGACTCAACTTGGCACATGTTCACGCATGTAGTTGAATCAAATCAACATAGCCTTCATGATATTTATGTTCATGGTGGATTATATCCTACTCATGCTTATATTCGGTGTAAATTAATTTTAATGCATGTTTACGGCTGTTGTCGCTCTCTCGCTTGGTCGCTTCCAGTCTTTTGCTAGCCTTCACTTGTACTAAGCGGGAATACCGCTTGTGCATCCAAACTCCTTAAACCCCAAAGTTGTTCCATATGAGTCCACTATACCTTCCTATATGCGGTATCTACCTGCTGCTCCAAGTAAATTTGTATGTGCCAAACTCCAAACCTTCAAATAAAAATTCAGTTTTGTATGCTCGAGCAGCTCATGTGCAACTAGGGCTGCCTATATCTTCCATGCTAGGTGGGTTATTCTCAAGAGGAGTGGACTCCGCTCCTCATTCATGAGAAAGGGCCGGTAACCGGGATGCCCAGTCCCATGATCCAAACAGATCAAAGCAAATCAAAATAATTAAACAAAACTCCCCCCGGGACCCGTTGAATGTTGGAGGCACTCATTGTTTCGAGCAAGCCATGGATTGATGCTTGTGGAGGAGGGGGAGTATAAACCTTTACCATTCTGTTTGGGAAATGCCTATAATGCATGTAGTATGGAAGATACAACCATCTTATAGTTGTCGCATTGACAGTGAAAGTATGCCGCTCAAAATATAATTTATCTCTATTTCAAAATCGAGCTCTGGCACCTCTACAAATCCCTGCTTCCCTCTGTGAAGGGCCTATCTATTTACTTTTATGTTGAGTCATCACCCTTCTTATTAAAAAGCACCCATTTGAGAGCACACCGTCGTTTGCATTCATTATAATTGGTATATTTTGGGTATGACTTGACCGATCTCTTTACCATGAATTACAATGTTTAGTCAGTCCTTGATCTTTAAAGGTGCTCTGCATTTATGTTTTATGTCTCGTAAAGGGCTAGCGAGATACCATTTCGTTATATCATGCTATGATTATTTTGAGAAAGTGTTGTCATCCGAGTTTTATTATTATGGCTCGCTAGCTGATTATATTATTGATATGAGTAATTGTGAGACCTACGTGTTATTGTGAGTATGGTTAGTTCATAATAATTGCTGAAACTTGAATGCTGGCTTTTCATGTTTACAACAACAAGAGCAAAAAAAGTTTGTAAAAGTTTTTCTTTTTCTCTTTTAGTTTGTCAACTGAATTGCTTGAGGACAAGCAAGGGTTTAAGCTTGGGGAGTTGATACGTCTCCGTCAGATTCTACTTTTCCAAACCCTTTTGCCCTTATTTTGGACTCTAACTTGTATGATTTGAATGGAACTAAGCCGGACTGACGCTGTTTTCAGCAGAATTGCCATGATGTTGTTTTATGTGTAGAAAACAAAAGTTCTCGGAATGACCTGAAACTCCATGAAATATATTATAATAAATAATAAAAAATCCTCGCCAAAGATGAAGACCAGGGGGCCCACACCCAGTCCATGAGGGTGGGGGCACGCCCCTCCCCCCTGGGCGCGCCCCCCTACCTCGTGGGCCCCCTGGATGCCCTCCGACGCCAACTCCAACTCCATATATTGGCTTTCGGGGAGAAAAAAATCGGAGAGAAAGTTTCATCGCGTTTTACGGTACGGAGCCGCCGCCAAGCCCTAATCTCTCTCGGGAGGGCTGATCTGGAGTCCGCTCAGCTCAGGAGAGGGGATTCGTCGCCGTCATTCATCATCAACCATCCTCCATCACCAATTTCATGATGCTCACCGCCGCGTGCGTGAGTAATTGCATCGTAGGCTTGCTGGACGGTGATGGGTTGGATGAGATTTATCATGTAATCGAGTTAGTTTTGTTAGGGTTTGATCCCTAATATCCATTATGTTCTGAGATTGATGTTGCTATGACTTTGCTATGCTTAATGCTTGTCACTAGGGCCCGAGTGCCATGATCTCAGATCTGAACCTATTATGTTTTCATGAATATATGTGTGTTCTTGATCCTATCTTGCAAGTCTATAGTCACCTATTATGTGTCATGATCCGACAACCCCGAAGTGACAATAATCGGGATACTTCTCGGTGATGACCATAGTTTGAGGAGTTCATTTATTCACTATGTGCTAATGCTTTGTTCCGGTTCTCTATTAAAAGGAGGCCTTAATATCCCTTAGTTTCCAATAGGACCCCGCTGCCACGGGAGGGTAGGACAAAAGATGTCATGCAAGTTCTTTTCCATAAGCACGTATGACTAGTTACGGAATACATGCCTACATTACATTAATGATCTGGAGCTAGTTCTGTGTCACCCTATGTTATGACTATTGCATGACGAACCACATCCGGCATAATTATCCATCACTGATCCGGTGCCTACGAGTTTTCCATATACTGGTTTACGCTTATTTACTTTTCCGTTGCTACTGTTATCATCATTACAAAAATACCAAAAACATTAGTTTTGTTGTCTTTATTTTCGTTACCGTTACCATC
Source organism: Aegilops bicornis (assembly GCA_021605145.1). Classification (NCBI taxonomy): domain Eukaryota; kingdom Viridiplantae; phylum Streptophyta; class Magnoliopsida; order Poales; family Poaceae; genus Aegilops; species Aegilops bicornis. The sequence continues at coordinate 771,521,648 of CM038671.1, read as the reverse complement.
ACTATCATATTACTTTGCTACTAAACACTTTGCTGCAGATACTAAGTTTCCAGGTGTGGTTGAATTGACAACTCAGCTGCTAATACTTGAGAATATTCTTTGGCTCCCCTTGTGTCGAATCAACAAATTTGGGTTGTATACTCTACCCTCGAAAACTGTTGCGATCCCCTATACTTGTGGGTTATCAATGCGTAGGTAAGAACGATTCTTGCTAAGCCCGTAGCAGCCACGTAATACTTGCAACAACAAAGTAGAGGACGTATAACTTGTTTTTGCAGGGCATGTTATGATGTGATATGGTCAAGACGTGATGAGATATAAGTTGTTGTATGAGATGATCATGTTTTATTGAAGTTATCGGCAACTGGCAGAAGCCTTATGGTTGTCTCTTTATTGGATAAGATGCAAGCGCCAAATAATTGCTTTACTTTATCACTGTGCGATAGCAATAGTTGCAAGAGCAATAGTTGGCGAGACGACCATGTAACGACACATTGATATAGATCAAGATGATGGAGATCATGGTGTCATGCCGGTGACGATAGAGATCATGACGGTACTTTGGAGATGGAGATCGAAGGCAAGATGATCATGGCCATATCATGTCACATATTTTGATTGCATGTGATGTTTATCTTTTATACATCTTATTTTGCTTAGTTCGACGATAGCTTTATAAGATGATCTCTCACTAAATTTCAAGATAAAAGTGTTCTCCCTGAGTATGCATCGTTGCCAAAGTTCGTCGTGCCTGCATACACACGTGATGATTGGGTGTGATAAGCTCTACGTCCATCTACAACGGGTGCAAGCTAGTTTTGCACACGCGGAATACTCAGGTTAAACTTGACGAGCCTAGCATATGCAGATATGGCCTCGGAACACTGAGACCGAAAGGTCGAGCGTGAATCATATAGTAGATATGATCAACATACACTAGAAGAAAAAGGGGCAAATCTGAGACACATTAGTGCCGGTTTGATTTTGAGCCGGCACTAATGTGTCCATTAGTGCCGGTTCCAACGGCTAGCCGGCCGTTTTCATTAGTACCGGTTCGTGGCGAACCTTTAGCACTGGTTCGTGCCACAAACCGTTACTAAAGAGAGTGGTGTCAGGGTGTTGTCAGTCTGGGGCCCGTCTAGTGATGTCTACTACGCAACCTTCTCCTTGTAGACGTTGTTGGGCCTGCAAGTGCACAGGTTTGTAGGACAGTAGCAAATTTCCCTCAAGTGGATGACCTAAGGTTTATCAATCCGCGAGAGGCATAGGAGGAAGATGGTCTCTCTCAAGCAACCCTGCAACCAAATAACAAAGAGTCTCTTGTGTCCCCAACACACCCAATGCAATGGTAAATTGTATAGGTGCACTAGTTCGGCGAAGAGATGGTGATAAAAGTGCAATATAGATAGTAGATATAGGTTTTTGTAATCTGAAAATATAAAAACAGCAAGGTAGCAAGCGGTAAAAGTGAGCGTAAACGGTATTGCAATGATAGGAAACAAGGCCTAGGGTTCATACTTTCACTAGTGCAAGTTCTCTAAAAAATAATAACATAGATAGATCATATAACTGTTGGGGAACGTTGCAGAAAATTAAAATTTTTCCTACGGTTTCACCAAGATCCATCTATGAGTTCATCTAAGCAATGAGTCATGGGAGAGAGATTGCATCTACATACCACTTGTAGATCGCGTGCGGAAGCGTTCACTAGAACGTGGATGATGGAGTCGTACTGCCGTGATCCAAATCACCGATGACCGAAAGTGCCGAACGGACGGCACCTCCACGCTCAACACATGTACGGAGCGGATGACGCCTCCTCCTTCTTGATCCAGCAAGGGGAAGGAGAGGTTGAGGAAGATGGCTCCAGCAGCAGACGACGGTGTGGTGTTGGTGGAGAAGCAAGATTCGGCAGGCTTCGCCAAGCACGTGACGGAGGAGGAGAGGTGTAGCAGGGGAGAGGAGGCGCCAAGATGCAAGGGTGCGGCTGCCCCTCCCTCCCCCTTTATATAGGCCTCTGGGGCGCCGGCCCTTGGAGATCTGATCTCCCAAGGGGGGCGGCGGCCAAGGGGGGAGGCTTGCCCCCCATGGCAAGTTGGGCGCCCCCCACCCTAGGGTTTCCAACCCTAGGAGCAGGGGGGGCCCAAGTGGGGGGCGCACCAGCCCACCAGGGGCTGGTTCCCTCCCACTTCAGCCCACGGGGCCCTCCGGGATAGGTGTTCCCACCCGGTGGACCCCTCGACCCTTCCGGTGGTCCCAGTACAATACCAGTAACCCCAAATTCTCCCGATGGCGAAATAGCACTTCCTATATATAATTCTTTACCTCCGGACCATTCCGGAACTCGTCGTGACGTCCGGGATCTCATCCGGACTCGAACAACATTCGGTTTGCTGCATACTCATATTCATACAACCCTAGCGTCACCGAACCTTAAGTGTGTAGACCCTACGGGTTCGGGAGACATGCAGACATGAACGAGACGGCTCTCCGGTCAATAACCAATAGCGGGATCTGGATACCCATGTTGACTCCCACATACTCCTCGATGATCTCATCGGATGAACCACGATGTCGAGGATTCAATTAATCCCATATTCAATTCCCTTAGTCAATCGGTATGCGTTACTTGCCCGAGACTTCGATCGTCGGTATCCCAAGACCTCGCTCAGTCTCGTTATCGCAAGTCACTTTACTCGCATCAGTAATGCATGATCCTGTAACCAATCACTTGGTCACTTTGAGCTCATTATGATGATGCATTACCGAGTGGGCCCGTAGATACCTCTCCGTCATATGGAGTGAGAAATCCCGATCTCGATCCGTGTCAACCCAATGTACACTTTCGGAGATACCGTAGTGCACCTTTATAGTCACCCGATTCGTTGTGAAGTTTGGTACACCCAAAGCACTCTTACGGTATCCGGAGTTACACGATCTCATGGTCTAAGGAAGAGATACTTGACATTGGAAAAGCTCTAGCAAAACGAACTACACGATCTTGTGCTATGCTTAGGATTGTCTTGTCCATCACATCATTCTCCTAATGATGTGATCCCGTTATCAATGACATCCAATGTCCATAGTCAGGAAAGCATGACTATCTATTGATCAACGAGCTAGTCAACTAGAGGCTCACTAGGGACATATTGTGGTGTATGTATTCACACGTGTATTATGATTTCCGGATAATACAATATAGCATGAATAAAAGACAATTATCACGAACAAGGAAATATAATAATAATCCTTTTATTATTGCCTCTAGGGCATATTTCCAACAGTCTCCCACTTGCACAAGAGTCAATAATCTAGTTACATTGTGATGAACTGAACACCCATAGAGTTCTGGTGTTGATCATGTTTTGCTCGCGGAAGAGGTTTAGTCAACGGATCTGCGACATTCAGATCCGTATGCACTTTGCAAATTCCTATGTCTCCATCTTGAACATTTTCACGGATGGAGTTGAAGCGACGCTTGATGTGCCTGGTCTTCTTGTGAAACCTGGGCTCCTTGGCAAGTGCAATAGCTCCAGTGTTGTCACATAAGAGTTTGATTGGCCCCGACGCATTGGGTATAACTCCTAGGTCTGTGATGAACTCCTTCACCCAAATTGCTTCATGCGCTGCCTCCGAGGCTGCCATGTACTCGCTTCACACGTAGATCCCGCCACGACGCTTCGCTTGCAGCCGCACCAGCTTCGCTTCCACCATTCAACATATACACGTATCCGGTTTGTGACTTAGAGTCATCCAGATCTGTGTCGAAGCTAGCATCGACGTAACCCTTCTGACGAGCTCTTCGTCACCTCCATAAACAAGAAACATGTCCTTTGTCCTTTTCAGTACTTCAGATATTCTTGACCGATGTCCAGTGTTCCTTGCCGGGATTACTTTGGTACCTTCCTACCAAACTTACGACAAGGTTTACATCAGGTCTGTACACAAGATGGCATACATAATAGATCCTATGGCCGAGGCATAGGGATGACGCTCATCTCTTCTTTATCTTTTGCCGTGGTCGGGCATTGAGCCGAGCTCAATCTCACACCTTGGCAAGACAGGCAAGAACCCTTTCTTGGACTGATCCATTTTGAATTTCTTCAAAATCTTATCAAGGTATGTGCTTTGTGAAAGACCTATGAGGCGTCTAGATCTATCCCTATAGATCTTGATGCCTAATATGTAAGCAGCTTCTCCAAGGTCCTTCATTGAAAAACTTTTATTCAAGTAGGCCTTAATGCTGTCCAAGAGTTCTATATCATTTCCCATCAAAAGTATTTCATCTACATATAATATGAGAAATGCTACAGAGCTCCCACTCACTTTCTTGTAAACGCAGGCTTCTCAATAAGTCTCAAGATAAACCCAAACGCTTTGATCATCTCATCAAAGCGAATGTTCCAACTCCGAGATGCTTGCACCAGCCCATAAATGGATCGCTGGAGCTTGCATACCTTGTTAGCATTCTTAGGGTCGACAAAACCTTCCGGCTGCATCATATACAGCTCTTCCTTAAGATAACCGTTAAGGAATGCCGTTTTGACGTCCATTTGCCATATCTCATAATCATAGTATGCGGCAATTGCTAACATGATTCAGACGACTTAAGCTTCGCTACGGGAGAGAAAGTCTCATCATAGTCAATCCCTTGAACTTGCCGATAACCCTTAGCGACAAGTCGAGCTTTATAGATGGTGACATTACCATCCGCGTCCGTCTTCTTCTTAAAGATCCATTTGTTTTCTATCGCTCACGATCATCGGGCAAGTCTGTCACAAAGTCCATACTTTGTTTTCATACATGGATCCTATCTCGGATTGCATGTCTTCAAGCCATTTGTTGGAATCCGGCCCGCCATCGCTTCTTCATAGTTCAAGGTTCACCGTTGTCTAACAACATGATTTCCGGGACAGGGTTGCCATACCACTCTGGTGTGGAATGTGTCCTTGTGGACCCTCTGAAGTTCAAGAGCAACTTGATCCAAGTACTTTGATCATCATCGTTAATTTCCTCTCCAAGAGGTGTAGGCACCACAGAACATTTTCCGAGCTGCACTATATTCCGGTTCAAGAGGTAGTACTTCATCGAAGTTCTACTTTCCTCCCACTTACTCCTTTCGAGAGAAACTCTTTTTCAAGAAAGGATCCGTTCTTGCAACAAAGATCTTGCCTTCGGATCTAAGGTAGAAGGTATACCCAATGGTTTCCTTAGGGTATCCTATGAAGACACATTTTTCCGACTTGGGTTCGAGCTTTTCAGGTTGAAGTTTCTTGACATAAGCATCGCATCCCCAAACTTTTAGAAACGACAGCTTAGGTTTCTTCCCAAACCATAATTCATACGGTCTCGTCTCAACGGATTTAGACGGTGCCCTATTTAAAGTGAATGTAGCTGTCTCTAGAGCGTATCCCCAAAATGATAGCGGTAAATCTGTAAGAGACATCATAGATCGCACCATATCCAATAGAGTGCGATTCCGACGTTCGGACACACCATTACGCTGAGGTGTTCCAGGCGGCGTGAGTTGTGAAACGATTCCACATTTCCTTAAGTGTGTACCAAATTCGTGACTTAAATATTCTCCTCCACGATCTGATTGTAAGAACTTCATTTTCCGGTCATGTTGATTCTCTACCTCATTCTGAAATTCCTTGAACTTTTCAAAGGTCTCAGACTTGTGTTTCATCAAGTAGACATACCCATATCTACTCAAGTCATCAGTGAGAGTGAGAACATAACGATATCCTCCGCGAGCCTCGACGCTCATTGGACCGCACACATCGGTATGTATGATTTCCAATAAGTTGGTTGCTCGCTCCATTGTTCCGGAGAACGGAGTCTTGGTCATTTTGCACATAAGGCATGGTTCACATGTGTCAAATAATTCATAATCGGGAGACTATAAAATTCCATCAGAATGGAGCTTCTTCATGCGCTTGACACCAATGTGACCAAGGCGGCAGTGCCACAAGTAGGTTGGACTATCGTTATCAACTTTACACCTTTTGGTATTCACACTATGAATATGTGTAATATTACGTTCGAGATTCATTAAGAATAAACCATTGACCATCGGAGCATGACCATAAAACATATCTCTCATATAAATAGAACAACCATTATTCTCGGATTTAAATGAGTAGCCATCTTGCATTAAAAGAGATCCTGATACAATGTTCATGCTCAAACTTGGCACTAAATAACAATTATTGAGGTTTAAAACTAATCACGGTGGTAAATGTAGAGGTAGCGTGCCGACGGCGATCACATCGACCTTGGAGCCATTCCCGACGTGCATCGTCACCTCGTCCTTCGCCAATCTCCGTTTATTCCGCAGCTCCTGCTGTGAGTTACAAATATGAGCAACGACACCGGTATCAAATACCGTGAGTTACTACGAGCATCTTGGTAAGGTACACATCAATTACATGTATATCAAATATACCTTTAGTGTTGCCGGCCTTCTTGTCCGCTAAGTATTTGGGGCAGTTCCGCTTCCAAAGGGCCCTTCCCTTTGCAATAAAAGCACTCTGTCTCAGGTTTGGGTCCATTCTTTGACTTCTTCCCGGCAACTTGCTTACCGGGCGGAAACATCCTTGCCATCCTTCTTGAAGTTCTTCTTACCCTTGCCCTTTTGAACTTAGTGGTTTTATTGACCATCAACACTTGATGTTCTTTCTTGATTTCAACCTCTGCTGACTTCAGATTGAGAATACTTCGGGAATGGTCTTCACCATCCCCTGCATATTGTAGTTCATCACAAAGCTCTTGTAGCTTGGTGGGAGCGATCAAGGATTCTGTCAATGACCGCCTCGTCCGGGAGGTTAATGTCCAGCTGGGACAAGCGGTTGTGCAACCTGCATATTTTGAGTATGTGCTCACCGACAGTAACTGTTTTCCTCCATCTTAAAACTGTAGAACTTGTCGGAGAATTCATATCTCTCGACCCGGGCATGAGCTTGGAAAACCATTTTCAGCTCTTCGAACATCTCATATGCTCCGTGTTGCTCAAAATGCTTTTGGAGCCCCAGTTCTAAGCTGTAAAGAATGCCGCATTGAACGAGGGAGTAATCATCAGCACTTGACTGCCAAGCGTTCATAACATCTTGGTTCTCTGCGATGGGTGCTTCACCTAGCGATGCTTCTAGGACATATGCTTTCTTGGCTGCTATAAGGATGATCCTCGTGTTCGGACCCAGTCCGAATAGTTGCTGCCATCGCCTTTCAGTTTGGTTTTCTCTAGGAACGCGTTGAAGTTCATGGTGACATGAGCGTTGGCCATTTGATCTACAAGACATTTTGCAAAGATTTTAGACTAATGTTCATGATAATTAAGTTCATCTAATCAAATTATTTAATGAACTCCCACTCAGATTTGACATCCCTCTAGTCATCTAAGTGTTACATGATCCGAGTCGACTAGGCCGTGTCCGATCATCACGTGAGACGGACTAGTCATCGTCGGTGAACATCTCCATGTTGATCGTATCTTCCATACAACTCATGTTCGACCTTTCGGTCTCTTGTATTCCGAGGCCATGTTTGTACATGCTAGGCTCGTTAAGTTAACCCTAAGTGTTTATGCATGTGTAAAACTGTCTTACACCCGTTGTATGTGAACGTAAGGATCTATCACACCCGATCATCACGTGGTGCTTCGAAATGACGAACTTTAGCAATGGTGCACAGTTAGGGGGAACACTTTCTTGAAATTATTATAAGGGATCATCTTATTTACTACCGTTGTTGTAAGTAAACAAGATGCATAAAACATAATAAACATCACATGCAATTATATAAAGTAGTGACATGATATGGCCAATATCATATAGCTCCTTTGATCTTCATCTTCGGGCTCCATGATCATCTTGTCACCGCATGACACCATGATCTCCATCATCATGATCTCCATCATCGTGTCTCCATGAAGTTGCTCGCCAACTATTACTTCTACTACTATGGCTAACACGTTTAGCAATAAAGTAAATTAATTTACATGGCGTTGAATTAATGACTCGCAGGTCATACAATAATTAAGACAACTCCTATGGCTCCTGCCGTTGTCATACTCATCGACATGCAAGTCGTGATTCCTATTACAAGAACATGATCTCATACATCACAATATATCATTCATCATTCATCACAACTTCTGGCCATATCACATCACATGACAATTGCTGCAAAAACAAGTTAGACGTCCTCTAATTGTTGTTGCAATTTTTACGTGGATGCAATTGGGTTCTAGCAAGAACGCTTTCTTACCTACGAATAACCACAACGTGATTTTGTCAACTTCTATTTACCCTTCATAAGGACCCTTTTCATCTAATCCGCTCCAACTAAAGTAGGAGAGACAGACACCCGCTAGCCACCTTATGCAACTAGTGCATGTCAGTCGGTGGAACCTGTCTCACATAAGCGTACGTGTAAGGTCGGTCCGGGCCGCTCCATCCCACAATACCGCTGAAGCAATAAAAGACTAGTAGCGGCAAGCAAGTTGACAAGATCTACGCCCACAACAAAATTGTGTTCAACTCGTGCAATAGAGAACTACGCATAGACCTAGCTCATGATGCCACCTTTGTTGGGAACGCTGCGTAAAATTAAAAATTTTCCTACGGTTTCACCAAGATCCATCTATGAGTTCATCTAATCAACGAGTCATGGGAGAGAGATCGCATCTACATACCACTTGTAGATTGCGTGCGGAAGCGTTCACTAGAACGCGGATGATGGAGTCGTACTCGTCGTGATCCAAATCACCGATGACCGAGTGCCGAACGGACAGCACCTCCGCGTTCAACACACGTACGGAGCGGATGACGTCTCGTCCTTCTTGATCCAGCAAGGGGGAAGGAGAGGTTGAGGAAGATGGCTCCAGCAGCAGCACGGCGGCGTGGTGTTGGTGGAGAAGCAGCACTCCGGCAGGGCTTCGCCAAGCACGTGACGGAGGAGGAGAGGTGTAGCAGGGAGAGGAGGCGCCAAGATGCAGTGGTGCGGCTGCCCCTCCCTCCCCTTTATATAGGCCCTCCTGGGGCGCCGCCCTTGGAGATCTGATCTCCCAAGGGGGCGGCGGCCAAGGGGGAGGCTTGCCCCCAAGGCAAGTGGGCGCCCCACCCTAGGGTTTCCAACCCTAGGCGCAGGGGGCCAAGTGAAGCGCACCAGCCCACCAGGCTGGTTCCATCCCACTTCAGCCCACGGGCCCTCCGGGATAGGTGGCCCCACCGGTGGACCCCGGGACCCTTCCGTGGTCTCGGTACAATACCGTAACCCCGAAATTCTCCCGATGGCGAAATAGCACTTCCTATATATAATTCTTTACCTCCGGACCATTCCGGAACTCGTCGTGGACGTCCGGGATCTCATCCGGGACTCGAACAACATTCGGTTTGCTGCATACTCATATTCATACAACCCTAAGCGTCACCGAACCTTATGTGTAGACCCCTACGGGTTCGGGAGACATGCGCATATGACCGAGACGGCTCTCCGGTCAATAACCAATAGCGGGATCTGGATACCCATGTTGACTCCCACATACTCCTCGATGATCTCATCGGATGAACCACGATGTCGAGGATTCAATTAATCCCGTATTCAATTCCCTTTGTCAATCGGTACGTTACTTGCCCGAGACTCGATCGTCGGTATCCCAAGACCTCGTTCGGTCTCGTTACCGCAAGTCACTTTACTCGCATCAGTAATGCATGATCCTGTAACCAATCACTTGGTCTCTTTGAGCTCTTTATGATGATGCATTACCGAGTGGGCCCAGAGATACCTCTCCGTCATATGGAGTGAGAAATCCCAGTCTCGATCCGTGTCAACCCAACAGACACTTTCGGAGATACCTGTAGTGCACCTTTATAGTCACCCAGTTACGTTGTGAAGTTTGGTACACCCAAAGCACTCTTACGGTATCCGGGAGTTACATGATCTCATGGTCTAAGGAAGAGATACTTGACATTGGAAAAGCTCTAGCAAAACGAACTACACGATCTTGTGCTATGCTTAGGATTGGGTCTTGTCCATCACATCATTCTCCTAATGATGTGATCCCGTTATCAATGACATCCAATGTCCATAGTCGTGAAACCATGACTATCTATTGATCAACGAGCTAGTCAACTAGAGGCTCACTAGGGACATATTGTGGTGTATGTATTCACACGTGTATTACGATTTCCGGATAATACAATTATAGCATGAATAAAAGACAATTATCACGAACAAGGAAATATAATAATAATCCTTTTATTATTGCCTCTAGGGCATATTTCCAACAATAACAATCCCTCAACATGCAACAAAGAGTCACTCCAAAGCCACTAATAGCAGAGAACAAACGTAGAGACTATGGTAGGGTACGAAACCACCTCAAAGTTATTCGTTCGGATCGATCTATAAAAGAGTTCGTACTAGAATAACACCTTAAGACACAAATCAACCAAAACGCTAATGTCACCTAGATACTCCATTGTCACCTCAAGTATCCGTGGGCATGATTATACGATATGCGTCACACAATCTCAGATTCATCCAACCAACATAAAAGTACTTCAAAGAGTGCCCCAAAGTTTCTACCGGAGAGTCAAGAACGTGTGCCAACCCCTATGTATAGGTTCCCAATGTCACAAAACCCGCAAGTTGATCACCAAGACATACATCAAGTGTTCTCATAAAAGACTCAATCCGATAAGATAACTTCAAAGGGGAAACTCAATTCATCACAAGAGAGTAGAGGGGGAGAAACATCATAAGATCCAACTACAATAGCAAAGCTCGGGATACATCAAGATCGTGCCATAGATGGAACACGAGAGAGAACACGAGAGAGAGAGAGAGAGATCAAACACATAGCTACTGGTACATACCCTCAGCCCCGAGGGTGAACTACTCCCTCCTCGTCATGGAGAGCGCCGGGATGATGAAGATGGCCACCGGTGATGGATCCCCCCTCCGGCAGGGTACCGGAAAGGGGTCCCGATTGGTTTTTGGTGGTTCTGGAGGCTTGCGGCGGCGGAACTCCCGATCTATCTCCTGTTCTGGAAGTTTTAGGGTACGTAGGTATATATGGGTGCAAGGGGTACGTCGGTGGAGCTACGGGGGCCCCACGAGGCAGGGGGCGCGCCCAGGGGGGTGGGCGCGCCCCCCCACCCTCGTGAGCACCTCCCGTATCTTCTGACGTGGAGTCCAAGTCCATCAGGTGGGTTTCCTTCCAAAAATAACTTCTCCAGTTGATTTCGTTCCGTTTTGACTCCGTCTGATATTCCTTTTCCTCGAAACACCAAATAGGCATAAAACAACAAATGGGCTGGGCCTCCGGTTAATAGGTTAGTCCAAAAATAATATAAAAGTGGATAATAAAGCCCAATATTGCCTAAAACAGTAGATAATATAGCACGGAGCAATAAAAAATTATAGATACGTTGGAGACGTATCAAGCATCCCCAAGCTTAATTCCTGCTCGTCCTCGAGTAGGTAAATAATAAAAAAGAATTTTTGATGCGGAGTGATACTTTGGCATAATTTCAATGTAAATCTTCTTAATTGTGATATGAATATTCAGATCCATAAGATTCAAGACAAAAGTTCATATTGACACAAAAATAATAATACTTCAAGCATACTAATCAAAGCAATCATGTCTTCTCAAAATAACATGGCAAAAGAAAGTTCATCCCTACAAAATCATATAGTTAGGCTATGCTTCATTTTCGTCACACAAAGATGTTCCCAACTTCTATACCCCGATGACAAGCCAAGCAATTGTTTCATACTTAAATAATCTCAAACTTTTTCAACCTTCACGCAATACATGAGCGTGAGCCATGGATATAGCACTATGGGTGGAATAGAATATGATGATGGGGATTGTGTGGAGAAGACAAAAAGGAGAAAGTCTCACATTGACGAGGATAATCAATGGGCTATGGAGATGCCCATCAATTGATGTCAGCATGAGGAGTAGGGATTGCCATGCAACGGATGCACTAGAGCTATGAATGCTCAACAAAAGAAAACTAGTGGGTGTGCATCCAACTTGCTTGCTCATGAAGACCTAGGGCATTTGAGGAAGCCCATCGTAGGAATATACAAGCCAAGTTCTATAATGAAAAATTCCCACTAGTATGAAAAGGACAACTTATGAGACTCACTATATGAAAAACATGGTGCTACTTTGAAGCACAATATATGAGACTCTCTACATGAAGAACAAGGTGCTACTTTGAAGCACAAGTGTGGAAAAAAGGATAGTAGCATTGCCCCTTTTTATTTTTATTTTTTATCATTTTTTATTTTTTTTATTTTTTTGGGCCTTCTTTTTTTTCTTTGGCCTTTCTCCTTTTTTTGGGGAACAATGCTCTATTGAATGATGATCATCACACTTCTATTTATTTACAACTCAATGATTACAACTCGATACTAGAACAAGATATGACTCTATATGAATGCCTCCGTGATGTGTATCGGATGGTGCAATGAATCAAGAGTGACATGTATGAAAATTATGCATGGTGGCTTTGCCACAAATACGATGTCAACTACATGATCATGCAATGGCAATATGACAAAAGTAAAGTATGTCATGATGATGATGAACGGAACGGTGGAAAGTTGCATGGCAATATATCTCGGAATGGCTATGGAAATGCCATAATAGGTAGGTATGGTGGCTGTTTTGAGGAAGATATAAGGAGGTTTATGTGTGAAAGAGCATATCATATCACGGGTTTGGATGCACCGTGAAGTTTGCACCAACTCTCAAGGTGAGAAAGGGCAATGCACGGTACCAAGAGGCTAGCAATGGCGGAAAGGTAAAAGTGCGTATAATCCATGGACTCAACATTAGTCAAAAGAACTCATATACTTATTGCAAAAATTTAGAAGTCATCAAAAATCAAGTACTACGCGCATGCTCCTAGGGGGATAGATTGGTAGGAAAAGACCATCGCTCGTCCCGACCGCCACTCATAAGGATGCACAAGCCAGATACACTTCATGTTTCAAATTTATTACACAACTTTAACCATACGTGCATGCTATGGGACTTGCTAACTTCAACACAACCATTTCTCAAATTCACAACTACTCAACTAGCACGACTTTGATATTATCACCTCCATATCTCAAAACAATTATCAAGCATCAAACTTTTCTTAGTATTCAACACACTCATAAGAATTTTTCTTTTATTAGTATTGTATGCCTAGCATATTATGATTATTTAAACAAATTACCATGCTATTTAAGACTCTCAAAATAATATAAGTGAAGCATGAGAGTTCATCTATTTCTTCAAAATAAAACTACCACCATGCTCTAAAAGATACTAGACAATACCCCGCGCGTTGCTGCGAGAACTTTTAGCGTATCATATGCACATGATAGGATACATAAATTGGATAAAACCGTTTGCATGGTAGATGTATGATTTTGAGATGAAAAAAGTTGCAACACATTACTTGGAGTGTGATTTAAAGATAGATATAATCCTGTGCAATGCACTCAACGAAGAATAATATATTGTCCAAGCGAATGTTCAGGTGTGCTCCCAAAATTTTGCACCTGGCATGAGTGATCAAAATTAAGTATTGAACAATGTGAAATGGATGGGAGTGCAAATAGTGGCAATATAAGACTACTTTTTTCCCATAGTCATTAAAAATGTAAATATTACGAACAACTAACAGGCTACGATAGTCCTCTCTTTAGTGAATAAATAAGAGACATGCTTATGATCATCTGGAATAAATAATGACAGGAAGTTTGGGACTAAGTTTGTACCCTCTTTAGATTCTCCATATTGCTTCTTTCACTAAAAGAAAGAAGAAAATTCTTTGACTAAACTAACTATCTGAAGTTTAGTCAACTTCCATGCAATGCATGAGTGTCACAAATAAGGCTAATTTCAGTGTAATATAGGCCTAAAACATAGAAATAATTGCCCTAGTAAGAACAACCATGTGATACCAGTTTGCTTGCTCAAGACATAATGGATCGAACTATCGAAGCAATGAGGGGTATCCTAGTATCATAGAAGAGAAGAATTTTTTTATGTACTTGAATATTCTGTTCATGCTCGCTGAATTCTTGAGTTCCCAGCAGATTGAAATTGTGAGTTCACATCTCACATAAGAAGCACACTGATAAAACTACTTGGGCCCTTGTGAGTTCACTTATCACGTCATTTAAGCATACAAAATAAAAAGTATGTGTGAGTTTACATCTAAACATGAGTAATTTAGCCAATACTATAGGTATATACCCATCTGAGAGAGGATGCCTAACCGGAGTGGCGACGTTAATCACATCGCTAGCGCACGGACTATGGGCACCAGCAGGAAGAAGTCACCGAGATATGGACTACATGGACATGGACGTAATGGGCAAGGGCGACCTGATTGGCAACGCATGTATCGGCCTCACAACTGGCGGCGCCGGCAGTAATGGGAGAGTGACGATTCAATTGATCCAATGGATTCATGATAGTTAGAGAACCACCGACGTTCATGATGCTCATCCTCGGCCATCAACCAAAGCAACAACTACGGCGGCTCCACGCTATTCCTCCCAGATCTGTGGATCGCGACATGCGCCATCGAACCGGGTGGCATTCACGTAAGCACCCGGCCGCCTGGTTGCCCGATGTCTCACTTCCTGAACCAAAAGCCACGATGTTGAAGAAGACAGAGGACAAAGCTATCGGACCTGTGGGGAGTCGCCCCGCCATGAGCGGATCAGCAGCGCAGTTGGTAGCTATGCCTCATCTTCCATGGAGCCTTAAGATTTTGATTGGAGGGAAGATGGGTGTTCTCATCTGCAACGAAAGCACAGACCTGAGTCTTCATATTTTGAGCACCGCTTGTGTGGTTCCGCGCTGGCGCGTTGTAGGTGGCGGCGAAGTTGACGGCTTCACGCTCGAACACCATCCAAGAAGATAGCAACGAGTTGCGAATATGGATGTCCAGCGGCGGCACGTTGTCTCCTATCTCGGTCAGGTACCACAGAGACCGGAGAGTATGTGCCTTGGACGGCTCCTCCTTGATTGCTCGACGAGATCTCTATGGAGGAAGGGGCGTAGATGGTGTGTCAACTGTCAAGAGACGGTGGGTGCCTGAGCTGGAGGGAGATGTGACTCCACCGTTCGTTCATTGCCCCCCAGTGGCTTGATATTTATTTATGACCGATTGATTGCTTTGTCGATACAGAAGACGAACAGGAACCAATACGTATGAAGGGAAATTAAATAAGGCTGCATTTGTTCGATGGAGAAGATGAATAGGATCAAGTGATGATGGGTGGGGGAGGTTTTTTTTTTACCACAATGATGGGTGGGGGAGTTTGTTCGGTGGAGAAGATGAATAGGATCACGTGATGATGGGTGGGGGGGGGGCTAATAGGCCTTATGAAACGTACAACCCATGTATTCAGGGGAAGGCAATGACTCGCCCTCCACCATGTCGATCGCTGCAGAAAAAAGGATGACATGGCGCATGGATTAGTTCTTCTGCTGAGTTGGCAGCTTTGCTGAGGTGGATAGCCCGCATGCTTAGATAAATATAGTTAGTGGGGATCAATCTCTTAGGTATATAGGATAAGTGAAGCACTAGAGCAGACAACAAACTACTCCGAATGATATGAGTGAAGATCAATGAGTAGTCGAATAATTATGTAACTATGTGAAGATTCTCCCATTTAATAATTTCAGATCTTTATACTTTATTCAAACAGCAAGCAAAGCTAAAGAGACTACATTTCAAGGATAGCACAACTCATGTGAAGAAGCAAAAACTTAGGCTCAACCGATACTAACCGATAGTTGTTGAAGAAGAAAGGTGGGATGCCTACCGGGGCATCCCCAAGCTTAGATGCTTGAGACTTCTTGAAATATTATCTTGGGGTGCCTTGGGCATCCCCAAGCTTGAACTTTTGTGTCTCCTTAATTCCTCTCATATCATGGTTTCTCTTTTTATCAAAAGCTTCATTCACAACAAACTCAACAAGAACTCGTGAGATAGGTTAGTATAAACCAATGCAAAACCTTATCATTTTCTACTGTAACAAATCACTAAGATTATTATTCAACATTGAATACTAATGTCTCTGCATAATTAATACTTCTATCCTTGAATAGAATCATTAAACAAGCAAACATATGCAAACAATGCAAACATAACAGCAATCTGCCAAAACAGTACAGTCTGTAAAGAATGCAAGAGTATCAATACTTCCCTAACTCCAAAAATTATGAACTAAAATTCCTACTGTAATAAATTTATCAGAGCTCAATATGCAAAAGGATTCAACATTATATCATGCTCTGACTTTTCTAGGAAATTTTTTCAACAGCGGTAAACTTTCTGTTTTCAAACAGCAACATGCATACTTGCAAAATAAGCATGGCAAAGGTTTTACAAAATTATTGAAACTAAAACAAGCATACTTGCAAAATAAGCATACTTGCAACATGCATACTTGTAAACAGTCTTGACTTTTTTTTATTGAAACTAAAGATGCAAAACATTATTCTAAATAACAGCAAGCAAAACAAAATAAAATGACATGACGCTCCAAGCAAAACACATATCATGTGGTGAATAAAAATATAGCTCCAAGTAAAGTTACCGATGAACGAAGGCGAAAGAGGGGATGCCTTCCGGGGCATCCCCAAGCTTAGACGCTTGGTTATCCTTGAATATTACCTTGGGGTGCCTTGGGCATCCCCAAGCTTAATCTCTTGCCACTCCTTATTCCATAGTCCATCAAATCTTTACCCAAAACATGAAAACTTCACAACACAAAACTTAACAGAAAACTCGCGAGCTCCGTTAGCGAAAGAAAACAAAACACCACTTCAAGGTACTGTAATGAACTCATTCTTTATTTATATTGGTGTTAAACCTACTGTATTCCAACTTCTCTATGGATTATAAACTATTTTACTAGCCACAGATTCATCAAAATAAGCAAACAACACAATGAAAACAGAATCTGTCAAAAACAGAACAGTCTGTAGTAATCTGCAACTAAAGAAAACTTCTGGAACTCCAAAAATTCTAAAATAAATTGGTGGACCTGAGGAATTTGTCTAGTAATCATCTGCAAAAAGAATCAACTAAATAGCACTCTCCAGTAAAAAGTTATAGCTAATCTCGTGAGCGCTAAAGTTTCTGTTTTTTACAGCATGATCATAAAGACTTCACCCAAGTCTTCCCAAAGGTTCTACTTGGCACAAATACTAATTAAAGTGTAAATCCACATATAAACAGAGGCTAGATAGATTATTTATTCCTAGACAGAACCAAAAAGCAAGAAAGTAAAATAAAATTGGGTTGCCTCCCAACAAGCGCTATCGTTTAACGCCCCTAGCTAGGCATGATGATTTCAATGATGCTCACATAAAAGATAAGAATTGAAACATAAAAGAGAGCATCATGAAGAATATGACTAGCACATTTAAGTCTAACCCTCTTCCTATGCATAGGGGTTTTGTGAACAAAAAACTTATGGGAACAAAAATCAACAAGCATAGGAAGGTAAAACAAGCATAGGTTCAAAACTTGAAGCACATAGAGAGGAAACTTGACATTATTGCAATTCCTACAAGCATATATTCCTACCTCATAATAATTTTCAGTGGCATCATGAATGAATTCAACAATATAACCAGCACCTAAAGCATTCTTTTCATGATCTACAAGCATAGAAATTTTATTACTCTCCACATAAGCAAATTTCTTCTCATTCGAATAGTGGGAGTATCATAAGAGACTTGAACACTAAAAATTGTTTCCACATTAAAAGAGTAATGTTCAGAGAAAGGGTACTCATAATCATGACAAGGTTTATAAATATAATCATCACTACTCTTTATAGCATAAGTTTTATCACAATAATCATCATAAGTAGCAACTTTGTTCTCATCATAATCGATTGAAACCTCTCCCAAGATAGTGGAATCACTAAATAAAGTTGACACTCTTCCAAATCCACTTTCGTATTCATCATAATAAAATTCAACATCCTCCAAAATAGTGGGATCACTACTTCCTAAAGTTGACACTCTTCCAAACCCACTTTCATCAATATAACTATCATAGGTAGGAGGCATGCTATCATCATAACAACTTTGCATATCAAAACTTGGGAGGCTAAAAATATTATCATTATTAAGCATAGCATCCCCAAGCTTGGGACAAACATTAATTGCAGCAAATATATTCTCAAATATGTCATCCTCATCAAACATAGCTTCCGCAAGCTTGGGCCTTTTCATATCATAAGCATAATCACTCTCATCATTAATAGTATGGATAGCACCAATAGTAAAGCAATTATCATCATCACAATGAGTAGTAGGAACAACATCATTTGGGAAGGTTACCTTTCTACCTTTTTTGCTCCTTCTTTTCTTTTTCTTCTTCACATTATGTGTAGGTTCAACCTTCCTCTTTGAGCTCCTTATTGATGAGATTGGTTGAATAGAAAGCTCCTCTTCGTTACCTGATTCATCATAAGAAATAATAGGAGGATATTAAAGTCTCTTCCCTTTCATTAGTATTCTCTTCATCTTCTATTTGTTTTCTTTTCTTTATGTAATTTGCAATATAAGGATTTTCAATGCAATTCACCGCACAATACATATAAATCTTTTCTAGATCAAAATCAAGAAATCTATCAAGATTAAATTTTGGAATACCCTCAGTTATACGTTTCATTTCTTCATAACCCAAAAGAAGGCTAAGCTCTTTATGATGCTCAAGGGTAATCAAATTATCACAATATTTTGAAACGACTTGATCATGAAACAAATAGCATTGGAGCTTTAAATGACCATGTTCATTGCAAAGTTCACAAGGGGTACTATAAATATTGAATGTTTCAGCACATTCATCTAGCTCTTCTTGCAACAATTTGGTTTCTAAGTACTTATGCCTCTTGTAATATCTATCTTCCCTATTTGTTGTGTACTTACAAACCCAATGCACTCCACAAAAATTGACATGTTTATAGGAGACATTTTCATCATAACTAGTGCAAGCATCATTAGCATCATGGATATTCAAAGAATTCGTACTAACAACATTGCAATCATGCTCATCATTCAAATATTTAGTGCCAAACAATTTAGAGATTTCTTCTTCTAGCACTTGAGCAAAATTTTCCTTTCCATCATACTCATGAAAGATATTAAAAAGGTGAAGCGTATGAGACAAACTCAATTACAATTTTTGTAGTTTTCTTTTATAAACTAAGTAGTGCTAAAACAAGAAACAAAAAGATTCGATTGCAAGATCTAAAGATATACCTTCACTTACCTAGCCTCCCCGGTAACGGCGCCAGAAAAGAGCTTGATGTCTACTACGCAACCTTCTCCTGTAGACGTTGTTGGGCCTGCAAGTGCATAGGTTTGTAGGACAGTAGAAAATTTCCCTCAAGTGGATGACCTAAGGTTTATCAATCCGCGAGAGGCGTATGAGGAAGATGGTATCTCTCAAGCAACCCTACAACCAAATAACAAAGAGTCTCTTGTGTCCCCAACACACCCAATACAATGGTAAATTGTGTAGGTGCACTAGTTCGGCGAAGAAATGGTGATACAAGTGCAATATAGATAGTAGATATAGGTTTTTGTAATCTGAAAATATAAAAACAGCAAGGTAGCAAGCGGTAAAAGTGAGCGTAAACGGTATTGCAATGATAGGAAACAAGGCCTAGGGTTCATACTTTCACTAGTGCAAGTTCTCTCAACAATAATAACATAGATAGATCATATAACAATCCCTCAACATGCAACAAAGAGTCACTTCAAAGCCACTAATAACGGAGAACAAACGTAGAGATTATGGTAGGGTACGAAACCACCTCAAAGTTATTCGTTCGGATCGATCTATAAAAGAGTTCGTACTAGAATAACACCTTAAGACACAAATCAACCAAAACCCTAATGTCACCTAGGTACTCCATTGTCACCTCAAGTATCCGTGGGCATGATTATACGATATGCGTCACACAATCTCAGATTCATCCAACCAACATAAAAGTACTTGAAAGAGTGCCCCAAAGTTTCTACCGGAGAGTCGAGAACGTGTGCCAACCCCTATGCATAGGTTCCCAATGTCACGAAACCCGCAAGTTGATCACCAAGACATACATCAAGTGTTCTCATAAAAGACTCAATCCGATAAGATAACTTCAAAGGGGAAACTCAATTCATCACAAAAGAGTAGAGGGGGAGAAACATCATAAGATCCAACTACAATAGCAAAGCTCGGGATACATCAAGATCGTGCCATAGATGGAACACGAGAGGGAACACGAGAGAGAGAGATCAAACACATAGCTACTGGTACATACCCTCAGCCCGAGGGTGAACTACTCCTCCTCGTCATGGAGAGCGCCGGATGATGAAGATGGCCACCGGTGATGGATCCCTCCTCCGGTAATCTTGGAAAGGGGTCCCGATTGGTTTTTGGTGGTTACGGAGGCTTGCGGCGGCGGAACTCCCGATCTATCTCCTGTTCTGGAAGTTTTAGGGTACGTAGGTATATATGGGTGCAAGGGGTACGTCGGTGGAGCTACGGGGGCCCCACGAGGCAGTGGGGCGCGCCCAGGGGGGTGGGTGCACCCCCACCCTCGTGAGCACCTCCCGTATCTTCTGACGTGGAGTCCAAGTCCATCAGGTGGGTTTCGTTCCAAAAATAACTTCTCCAGTTGATTTCGTTCCATTTTGACTCCGTCTGATATTCCTTTTCCTCGAAACACTGAAATATGCATAAAACAACAAATCTGGGCTAGGCCTCCAGTTAATAGGTTAGTCCCAAAAATAATATAAAAGTGGATAATAAAGCCCAATATTGCCTAAAACAGTAGATAATATAGCATGGAGCAATCAAAAATTATAGATACGTTGAAGACGTATCATCCAGCACCTTTAGTACCGGTTCGTGGCACGAACCGGTACTAAAGGTCGACGTACATAAACCCTTCATCCACCCGAGCCACTCTGTTCTTCCCCTTTCCCCTCACTTCCTCTGTTTTTTCCCTCTCTTCCTCGAGCTCCTCACAAATTTTGCCCAAAATTTGTCAAGATTTGAAGGCCCCCATCCATTCAGATGATCACAAAGGTTAGCAGCTTTGTCCTTTCAACTCTCATTGCTAGATTAGCTCTTGCAATGCTTTGTATAGTGATTAATTTGGGAGGAATTATAATTTGCTAGTATTTGATTTATATGCAATTTGAGGTCAAAAGTAACACTTAGTCTGCATATGTAGGTGTGGTTTACTTAGTGCCTTCTAAATCTCCATCGTAACCACCGTCGATCGCCTCAAGACTGCCGTCATGGCACCACCTTGTGGTGAGGCTCTTGTTCATGAATGTTTTACATTACCAAATTGATGTTTGTGTGATTTGGATATATAGTTACTCGTGTAATTATCTTACCCGTACGTTGTTTGTTATACATAGTGACATGGTTTTGATATCCGTCCCGTCGGCCCTCGTCCTTGTTATGATTCGGATGTGGTATATTCTTTTTAAAACTAGTTGTTGCATTTCGTGTTTATGACAAATTATGCCCATCAAGTTGACATAGATATTTTTATCTAGGAGGTATGTGAACCGGAAATTCCAACCGACCCTATTGTCGAGATGTTAAATTTAGTTGAAAGAGAAAACGGGTATTTGAAAGAAAAATTGAAAAGAATTGAGGGAGAAGATGGAATTGGAGTTGCATGTTGCCGATGTCGTAGATGATCACAAGATCAAGATGGAGAAAATGAGGTTGAAGATTAGAAAGATTAGAAAATATGCCATTGATAGTGTGGCTTGGTATCATTATGCTGTTGGATCAATTGTTACCTTAGTTGCGATCTTGATCGCATTTGTTGTTGCATTTAAATTCTTTAGCTAGAGAGTTATTTGTATGTTGCATTTAATTAAGTGTTGTATATGAACTTTATGTATGAACTTGTATTAATTTGGTCTATTCGGTGTTGTGTAATGAAGATGAGCCGACAATGGATGTATGATGATCGATGCTCTCCGAGTTCATTAATGGCGTGCATACTTTTCTCGCTTGCGGCGAGGCAAACAAGCGGGCGGATGGTTTTATGCCTTGTCCATGTGCTGGCTGTAAGAATGGTCATAATTACTCTACGTCAAGAACCATTCACGTGTGTGACGCCCCCGATTCAATCGTACACTAATCATGCACGCAAATGTGCACGATCAAGATCAGGGACTCACGGGAAGATATCACAACACAACTCTAAAACATAAATAAGTCATACAAGCATCATAATACAAGCCAGGGGCCTCGAGGGCTCGAATACAAGTGCTCGGTCATAGACGAGTCAGCGGAAGCAACAATATCTGAGCCCAGACATAAGTTAAACAAGTTTGCCTTAAGAAGGCTAGCACAAACTGGGATACAGATCAAAAGAGGCGCAGGCCTCCTGCCTGGTATCCTCCTAAACTACTCCAGGTCGTCGTCAACGGACTGCACGTAGTAGTAGGCACCTCCGGGGTAGTAGTCGTCATCGACGGTGGCGTATGGCTCCTGGGCTCCATCGTCTGGTCGCAGCAACCGAGTAGAGATAGGGGGAAAAGGGGGAACAAGGCAACCGTGAGTACTCATCCAAAGTACTGCAAGCAAGGAGCTACACTACATATGCATGGATATATGTGTAAAGGGCCATATTAGTGGACTGAATCGCAGAATGCCAGATTAAGAGGGGATATCTAATCCTGTCAAGACTACGCTTGGCAGCCTCCGCCTTCCAACATGTAGAAGGGAGTAGATCAAGTCCTCCAAGTATCATCACATAGCAATAATCCTACCCGCAATCCTCCTCGTAACCACGAGAGAGAGCGACCACCGGGTTGTATCCGCACTTGGAAGGGTGTGTTTTATTAAGTATCCGGTTCTAGTTGTCATAAGGTCAAGGTACAACTCCAAGTCGCCCATTATCAAGATCACGGCTATTCAATAGATTAAACTTCCTGCAGGGGTGCACCACATAACCCAACACGCTTGATCCCACTTGGCGGACACACTTTCTGGGTCATGCCCGGTCGCGGAAGATCAACACGCCGCAGCCCACCTAGGCACAACAGAGAGGCCAAAGACGCCGGTCTAAACCTAAGCGCAGGGGTGCAGGCCCATCGCCCATAGCACACCTGCATGTTGCGTCTGTGACGCGTAAAGCGTAACTAGCCCCTTAATACAAGAGCAGGCTTACGTTCCAATCCGTGGCGCCACTCAACCGGGCGTCACGAAGTGCTTTACCGATACCACGACGTCGGGATACCCATAAATACTCCCACGTAGATGATTAGTGCGTATAGACCAAATGGCCAGACTCAGGTCAAATACCCAGATCTCGTTAAACGTGTTAAGTATCCACGAACGCCGACCAGGGCCTGGCCCACCTCTCTCCTAGGTGGTCTCAACCTGCCCTGCCGCTCCGCCACAAAGTACCAGTCGGGGCCGTCGGGAACCCAGGCCCACCTCTACCGGGATGGAGCCACCTGTCCTTTCAAATTTCATCTCCTAACAAAGTATCACAGGTAATGTAATAGTGTAAAGTATATAGTATATGCCCGTGATCACCTCCCAAGTGATCACAGCCCAAGTATAGCATGGCGCACGGACAAGAGTGTAGGGCCACCGATGGAACACTAGCATCCTATACTAAGCGAGGATAGCAGGTAAAGGTAACAACAAGAGTAGCAAGGACAAAGCTATGCAAAGAAGATAGGATTAATCGAAAGCAAGAACATGCTACACTACTCTAATGCAAGCGGTATAGAGAAGAGTAGGCGATATCTGGTGATCAAAGGGGGCTTGCCTGGTTGCTCGCAAGAGAGAGGGGTCACAACTCCGTAGTCGAATCGGGCGGCAGCAGCAGCGTCGGTCTCGTAGTCTACCGGAGAGAAGAGGGGGAAGAAACAATGAATACCATGTAAACATATGCATATCGATGCATGACATGACAAGTAACAAGGCTAGGGGTGCCCTAACGCGGTATGAGGTGATACCGTTTAAGGGGGGAAACATCCGGGAAAATATCCTCGGTGTTTCGTGTTTTCGGGCAGAGGGGTCGGAGGAGGAAAGTTGCGAGTTCGATAGGTTAGCGGTGTGTGGCGGACGAACGGACTGCGTATCCGGATTCGTCTCATCGTTCTGAGCAACTTTCATGTTGAAAATATTTTAATCCGAGTTACGGATTAAAACATATGATTTTCTAAAGATTTTATTAATTTCTGAAATTCAATTAATTATTTAAATAAATTCGAAATTAGATTTATGACATCAGCATGATGTCATGTCGACGCCGCCAGTCAACATGGTTGATCGGTCAACCTGACCAGTGGGCCCCACCGTCGCTGACACATTTTAATTTAATGTATTAATTAAATTAATCCAAATTAATTAGTGGGTGGGCCCCATCGTCCTACTACTTAATTAACTATTTAACAGTAGTTAATTAGGTTAATTAACCATTAGGCTAATTAATCTTAATTGGTTAATTTATTCAGCATTAATTAAGTTAATTAATTAGTTAATTAATTAATTAATTATTTTCACTATTTATTTATTTATTATTATTTTTATTTCTTTTTTTTATGTTCTAGGGGCTAGGCCCCGGCTGTCATAGGCCCCTGGGGCCTTGCGGGCGTGCGGGCTACGCGCGAGGGCGTGTGGGCTACGCCAGGGCGTGGCAGGCGCCTGACGGCCAAGAGCGCCCGATAGGGAGCCCGGACGCTGGCCTCCCATGAGACCAAAGTGCAGTCACACCGGCGCCACGACGCCGGCCAGGGAAGGTGATGGAGGTGCGGGACTAAGGCGAGGGGAGTAGGGTGCGGGGGTCGGAGCGACGGAGTTGGCCGCAGGCGTGGCGGCGTCGCCGGCGCAGGGGGGTGCAGGAGCGAGGCGTCGGGCGTGCGGTGACGGCGACACGCGCGCACAGAGGAGAGGGAGGAGGAGGGAGGTGGCGGCTCACAGGGGAGCGGGAGGGGCATGGCAGCGGGCTCGAGGGCGACCCGCGGGGAGGAGGACGGCGACGAGGTCGGAGAGGGGCAGCCCGGCGAGGAGGAGGGGCCGACGAGGTCGCCGTGCGGCGAGGGCGAGGCGACAACGTCGGGGGCTGGCGCGGTGGCGACGGCGGGGGCCCCTTCCGGTCCAGGAAAGGGGAGGAGGGTGAGGACGACGGCGCGGCGATGAGGAGGCCGTTGATGGAGAGGGCGAGGACGGGTCGGCGATGGTGGCGGGGTCGAGACGGTGATGGCGAGGCGGCGCCGGGAGGGAGCAGAGGCGCCAGGAGGCCGGTCGGGGAGGAGGTCGAGGAGGTTCGGCGTGGGGAGGAGACAGGCCAGCGAGGTGGCGCGTGCTCCGGGCGGCGGCATCCTGGCGTGGGCGGCGGTTGGCGCGGCGAGCCCCGATCCGATCCGGATCGGGGGAGGGGGTGCGTCGTGGGGGGGAGTGGGGGAGTGGATAGGGTTCGGGTGGGTGTGAGAGGATAAGGGAGGAGTGGGGGTGGGCTTGCAGACCCAGTTGGGCCGGCACTGGCTAAAAGCTGGGCCGACTGGCCCAGGGGGGTTTCTTTTTCTCTTTTCTTTTGTTCTCTGGCTTTATCCTTTTATTAATTTTTCCTTTTCTGTTTTAATAAATTTTGGGTATTTAAGCATTGTATAGAATTGTGTCTTCTACACCATAACCATCTATGTAATATTTAGTACAAACCGAACATTTTTGTGTTAATGTTTGAAAACATTTATTATTTACCATATTTTGAATTTGAATTTTGGACCGGTTTTGATCTAAGCCACAGTAAGAGAGGTGACGTGGCACCGTTAACGTGGGATTACTGTAGCATGATTACCCGGGCGTCACAATTCTCCTCCACTACAAGAAATCTCGTCCCGAGATTTAAGAAGTAGAGAAGGGGGGGAAGGTCTAGTTACGAAATTCTAACAGATATTCCCGGTCTTGGTTGCTCTTCTCGAAGTGGTCGATCCATTATATTGATGTCTTCATTTTTCTGCTTCAAGTCATCATGGTGAAGTCGTCCTTTCCTTCAGGAACTCCAACGTACTTACGAATAGGTAAGGGGCAGCTCTACAATGATAGGATGTTATAAGCGAAATTCATCTGGGGGTATCCCAAGAATGAACATATGAGTATCTCTCGAGTTGAACAAATTACACATATCGAGAGCAAAGTAAGACGGTGCAATAAGAAGTTTCAAGCGGATAGGCAATCGTTCATTGCACAAGCAGAAAGTAAAGGGGTTCTGAGCAACGGGAATAAGTATTGTGTCCGATACCAGAATAGATCAACAGGCAAGTGGCCCGTGAATTACATACAAAGTCAAGCACGAGGAATAACTTTGACAAAAAGGTTGTACAGGAGAGTCAGGTTTCGTTCCCGGGACCTGTGGGTTATGGGCCCACCCTATGGGTTAAAAGTAGAAAGGGGGGCTGACATCTTGTACGATCACGATAGCAAGGCATGTCAGAGAGTAGCATGTCAGTTATGTCGGCAACAATGTCGATACCAAGGGCGAGGGACGAAGAGAACCATTTTCCTGCTCGTTGAACGAGGCGGGCCAATAGGCAAGGTTCTCGTCCATCGGTGGCTATCGGAATGCTATCAACAAAGGGAACAGGGTCTTACTGACAGATTTCTACAATGAGGTGCTTACTAAGCAGGGAATTATCACTGCTCAGTTAATTCAGATTACGAGAAAGCTTAAACAAGACAATGAAAAGGAAAATGCGATTATCAGATTTAAACAGAACAATGGAAATGAAAATGTGTGTCCGCACATATTTCGGGGGTATATCCTTCCCAAGGACAAGCAGAGCACGATATCCACGACAGGATATAATGTAGAAAACTCTGTAGGTAAGGGGAGAGAAATTTCATGACATTACCCATACATCGGTGTTTGGATAATTGAGCAGGAAACATTTAGCATTGGGCTTCAAATGGTCTTGTTGAAAACCAGAGTACCAGAGACATGCTTCGAGATAGCATTGACATGGTCTTCAAGCAATGGTCAGACTTTGGATATAGGAAGGATCCATTAGGAACAACTTGTAGGATAAGTCTTACAATTTCCTCCAGGAAGAATGGTTATTTTGCAAAATAAATTATAATGATAGGTCCTCCAGCCGGGGGGGGGGGGGGTGGTAGGCATGACATCATGTTCCGGGTCATCAAAGGATCAACATCATAACTCTTGGAAAGTTGTCCCAACCATCATATCTGACCAAGATTCATATCCAATTGGTGTCATGATACCTCAGACTCAGGGGGTCCGAGAGGAAAAGGTGCAACACAAATCGACGAAATGACATTGCAAGATTCTCGGGAAATGAACTATGGGAGCGGGTTCCTGAAGCAATAGTTCATCATTAAACCCAGGAGAGGATGATGAGGTGGCTGATGGACTCAGCGACAATTCAACGAGGTATCCAAAAGATGGATCTCCACAATTATGTGGATAAGGAGATAACATCTGTCAGATCAAACGGTATAAGTATGCTCGAGGAAAACATACACAATTAAACATTGGTTGAATGGTGCGCTTGAAATATCGGTTGGGTTGCACGACCAATGTCAGAATGGTGATTCAATAATCAATAGTCTAAGAATGAACGGCAGACCATTAACTTCAAAGCAAGAGGCTTGCTAGAAGGGCAGAATTCAAACACCACCGTTCACTTGTTGGTACACCGGTTGGAAGCAACACGGGGACCAAGAAATAATGGTGATGGTGAGAAGCATCTCAATACCAAGAATTACTTAAGAGGTGGAGTAGTCCTCACAACATCCTTGATATTAAAAGATGGTAATACTCCAAGGTAAAGAAGAACAAATGCTGGATAGCAGGGAGCTCAAGGTATAACCCAAAACACGAACAAGTTTGTGTTGAACGGAAGGCAATAAAGTGGTCAAAGATAACACAAATCATCGGGGGCAAGGATGGTATTTCTCATCAAGAATTCGATAGATATCTTGGAAGAGCTCAGAATGTTGATGATGACCACGACACAGTTGTCCAGAGATTTCGTGAAGATGTAATCGATCGGCGACGACATCACGTCAAAGTAATGATGAAGTGAAAGGTTATTGGAACCAAGGGTACGACACAAACTCGAAACCAAGCTTGTTGTTCAAGGCGAAATGATATGACGATGAGGATCGACGTAAGGTTAATTCATCATCGAAAATTGTGCTCCGAGAAGAAGGATCGGGTAGCACAGTTAAATTCATCACGACAATGATATAGCTAAACAGGCTAGGAATGATGTGATCGGGTACAAACTCATACTTATAGAAGCTTACCGAAGAGTTGTTGAACCGTAGTGCGGACTCGGTTCAGTTATTGGTGTCTTTGAGTGTTTAATAACTCAGAGCCCGTGAAAAATTGGAATCGATTGGAATGTAGCACTTGATGAAGAACTCATAAGAAGTTATGCA
This sequence comes from Aegilops bicornis, assembly GCA_021605145.1. NCBI lineage: Eukaryota > Viridiplantae > Streptophyta > Magnoliopsida > Poales > Poaceae > Aegilops > Aegilops bicornis. The sequence goes on along the minus strand of CM038671.1, from coordinate 771,493,146 downwards.
GTTCCATGATAATCTCGAGATACCAGGGGGGTAATACTCGACACAAGATCAAAGTAAAGGTTGGACTGGTATATTGATCCATAGAAGACAATTGTTTTAACTTGTCCGAGAAATGGAATCAAAGAAGAACAATCATGGTCGGAACCACGGTTGCAAGGGATCAATTCACGTATACCATATGTTAGTTATCAAGGAAATAGTTATTATTACAAGAAGCTTCCATGATAGGATATACATCGCGTCCATGGGCATGAACACAAAGTTCAATGTCGACTCCCACTTCCTCAATGCATAATCTTCCATTCACCTCTCGTATTTCAAAGATGACATTAGTTGTTGAAAGTTTTACCTGGTGCAATACCAGATAAGTATGACTCGTGAAATCTTTCGGGTTCACGCCGATGAGGGAAGGTGTAGGTTCAATCCCATCGGGTTTCTTAAGTAACATATACCATAAGCTTCAAGAGTAAGTATCACCAGCTCGAAAGCAGAGCATGGATGACAAAAGGAAAGGATACAATTTAACAAAGGCATTATGTATTGGAGAAGGACTCACAAGGTGATTAATTATGAAGGACACTGTCGGATATAATAGTCCAACAGTGGATAAGGCGATCCACAATGGAGCTGAGGTGAGTATCGATACCCAATCAGAGGAAGAAAGAATGCGAATGCAACAAGTTATGGAACCATCTGAATAATTCAAAGCTTAAATGCAAAGGAATTATGATTTCCAAAGCAAGGGATCAGAAGCAGACGTTCTGATCAAGGATGGATCAATTGTATATACCTGAGGCACAATCGACGACAGATAGTTTGGTTGAGAACCAGCTCATGTTTAAAATGACGTCTGAGCCGGAAAGATAATCCTAGGACTCGATCGATGATTGTGAACATTCACAACTTATTGAATCAACGGACTCAAAAATGATGGTGACAAAGGATGCTAATATGGTTACTATACTTATGGGATTAATCATAATGAAAGCAAACAAGAAATTCCAGAGCAATAGGTTGTTGAGTATTTTCGGAATATCGAATGGTATTTCGAAGACTTTTGTGTAACACATGAACAACTGGGGATGAGCGGATACTCAGAAAGTGCGAGAAATTATTCTTAGGGGTATTCAGGTGGCAAAGAACTGCAAGGCAGTAGGTGCAAAGTATTCTCGGAACATTAGAGAGAATTTCAGGGTATCTTGTAATAACAAGAGCAACTGGGGATGACAATATGAACGATAGGTGTAAGTAGTTATCCAGAGGGATTTATCGATGGAAGTGAATTGCAAAAGCGATGGCACATAGTCTCGAGAGCATATCGTAGAGTATCTTCGGAATCTTCTGGTGCAGCCGGCGGTCATCGGTAACACGTGGCTCTCCGGGAGAAAGTACTTGCGAGAACCTAAGGTTAGTTTTGTTTTTAGCAAAATCATTTAACCCGAATAGAAGAGAGCTCAGAGTCCCAGAGTAAAGATCGAGGAGTAAAAGATCCTAATACCACCCAATGGCGACGTGGGCCCATGGGCCACACAGCCAAGTTAGTAAAAGTTTTGCAAAGTCTAGACTCGACTTCGGCGAAGAAGTGTGGAAGGGGGATTTCCTACAGGCAGTCGGCTCTGATACCAACTTGTGACGCCCCGATTCAATCGTACACTAATCATGCACGCAAATGTGTACGATCAAGATCAGGGACTCACGGGAAGATATCACAAAACAACTCTAAAACATAAATAAGTCATACAAGCATCATAATACAAGCCAGGGGCCTCGAGGGCTCGAATACAAGTGCTCGATCATAGACAAGTCAGCGGAAGCAACAATATCTGAGCCCAGACATAAGTTAAACAAGTTTGCCTTAAGAAGGCTAGCACAAACTGGGATACAGATCGAAAGAGGCGCAGGCCTCCTTCCCCGATCCTCCTAAACTACTCCTGTGTCGTCAGCCAACGGATCGCACGTAGTAGTAGGCACCTCCGGGGTAGTAGTCGCCATCGACGGTGGCGTCGCTCCCGGCTCCATCGTCTGTCGCAAGCAATCGGGTAGAGGTATGGGGTAAAGGGGGAACAAGGCAACCGTGAGTACTCATCCAAAGTACTCGCAAGCAAGGAGCTACACTACATATGCATGGATATATGTGTAAAGGGCCATATCAGTGGACTGAACTGCAGAATGCCAGAATAAGAGGGGGATATCTAATCATGTCGAAGACTACGCTTCTGGCAGCCTCCGCCTTGCAACATGTAGAAGGGAGTAGATCAAGTCCTCCAAGTAGCATCACATAGCAATAATCCTACCCGGCGATCCCTCCTCGTAACCCCGAGAGAGAGCGACCACCGGGTTGTATCCGCACTTGGAAGGGTGTGTTTTATTAAGTATCCGGTTCTAGTTGTCATAAGGTCAAGGTACAACTCCAAGTCGCCCTGTTACCAAGATCACGGCTATTCGAATAGATTAAACTTCCCTCTGTGGGTGCACCACATAACCCAACATGCTTGATCCCATTTGGCCGGACACACTTTCCTGGGTCATGCCCGGCCGCGGAAGATCAACACGTCGCAGCCCCACCTAGGCACAACAGAGAGGCCAGCACACCGGTCTAAACCTAAGCGCACAGGGGTCTGGGCCCATCGCCCATAGCACACCTGCACGTTGCGTACGCGGCCGAAAGTAGAACTAGCCCCCTTAATACAAGAGCAGGCTTACGTTCCAATCCGGCATGCGCCACTCAGTCGCTGGCGTCACGAAGTGCTTCGGCTGATACCACGACGTCGGGATACCCATAACTACTCCCACGTAGATGGTTAGTGCGTATAGACCAACCGCCGCACTCGGATCAAATACCCGGATCTCGTTAAACGTGTTAAGTATCCGCGAATGCCGACCAGGCCAGGCCCACCTCTCTCCTAGGTGGTCTCAACCTGCCCCCGCTCCTCCGCCAAAGTATCGATCGGGGCCGTCAGGAACCCGAGCCCACCTCTACCGGGATGGAGCCACCGTCCTTCAAATTTCCCCCATCTCCTAACAAGATTGCACAGGTAATGTAATAGTGTAAAGTATATAGTATATGCCCGTGATCACCTCCGAAGTGATCACAACCCGAGTATAGCATGGCGGGCGGACAAGAGTGTAGGGCCACCGATGGAACACTAGCATCCTATACTAAGCGGTAGGATAGCAGGTAAAGGTAACAACAAGAGTAGCAAGGACAAAGCTATGCAGAAGATAGGATTAATCGAAAGCGATAACATGCTACACTACTCTAATGCAAGCGGTATAGAGAAGAGTAGGCGATATCCGTGATCAAAGGGGGCTTGCCTGGTTGCTCACGGCAAGAGAGAGGGGTCGTCAACTCCGTAGTCGAACTGGGCAAGTGACGACATCGGTCTCGTAGTCTACCGGAGAGAAGAGGGGGAAGAAACAATGAATACCATGTAAACATATGCATATCGATGCATGACATGACAAGTAACGAGGCTAGGGGTGCCCTAACGCGGTATGAGGTGATACCGGTTAAGGGGGGAAACATCCGGGAAAATATCCCCGGTGTTTCGTGTTTTCGGGCAGAGGAGCCGGAGGGGGAAAGTTGCGAGTTCGATAGGTTAGGGGTGTGTGGCGGACGAACGGATTGCGTATCCGAATTCGTCTCGTCGTTCTGAGCAACTTTCATGTTGAAAATATTTTAATCCGAGTTACGGATTAAAAGATATGATTTTCTAAAGATTTTATTAATTTCTTAAATTCAATTAATTATTTAAATAAATTCGAAATTAGATTTATGACATCAGCATGATGTCATGCTGACGTCAGCAGTCAACAGGTTGACTGGTCAACCTGACCAGTGGGCCCCACTGGTCAGTGACACATTTTAATTTAACAGATTAATTAAATTAATCCAAATTAATTAGTGGGTGGGCCCCACTGGTCCTACTACTTAATTAACTATTTAACAGTAGTTAATTAGGTTAATTAACCATTAGGCTAATTAATCTTAATTGGTTAATTTATTCAGCATTAATTAAGTTAATTAATTAGTTAATTAATTATTTATTTATTTTCACTATTTATTTATTATTATTATTATTTTCTTTCTTTTTTTATGTTCTAGGGGCTGGGCCCCGGCTGTCATAGGCCCCTGGGGCCTTGCGGGCGTGCGGGCTACGGGCGAGGGCGTGCGGGCGCACGGGCCCGGCCAAGAGCGCCCGATAGGGAGCCCAGCCTCCCATGAGACCAAGTCAGGGCATGGCGCCACGACGCCGGCCAGGGAAGGTGATGGAGGTGCGGGACTAAGGCGAGGGGAGTAGGGTGCGGGGGTCGGAGCGACGGAGTTGGTCATGAGCGTGGCGGCGTCGCCAGCAGTGGGCTGAGCGAGGCGTCGGGCGTGCAGTGGCGGCGACACGCCTGAGAGGAGAGGAGGAGGAGGGAGGTGGCGGCTCACGAGGGAGCGGGAGGGGCATGGCAGCGGGCTTGTGGGCGACCCGCGGGGAGGAGGACGGCGACGAGGTCGGAGAGGGGCAGCCCGGCGAGGAGGAGGGGCCGACGAGGTCGTCGTGCGGCGAGGGCGAGGCGGCGATGTCGGGGCCCAAGGCGGCGACGGCGGGGCCCCCTTCCGGTCCAGGAAAGGGGAGGAGGGTGAGGACGACGGCGCGGCGATGAGGAGGCCGTTGAAGGAGAGGGCGAGGACGGGTCGGCGATGGTGGCGGGGTCGAGACGGCGATGGCGAGGCGGCGCCGGGAGGGAGCAGAGGCGCCAGGAGGCCGGTCGGGGAGGAGGTCGAGGAGGTTCGGCTTGGGGAGGAGACAGGCCGGCGAGGTGGCGCATGCTCTGGACGGCAGCATCCTGGCGTGGGCGGCGGTTGGCGCGGCGAGCCCCGATCCGATCCGGATCGGGGGAGGGGGTGCGTTGTGGGGGGGAGTGGGGGAGTGGATAGGGTTCGGGTGGGTGGGAGAGGAGAAGGGAGGAGTGGGGTGGGCTTGCAGGACCAGTTGGGCCGGCAGCTAAAAAGTCGGGCCGGCCGCCCGAGGGGGTTTCCTTTTCTCTTTCTTTTTGTTCTCTGGCTTTATCCTTTTATTAATTTTTCCTTTTCTGTTTTAATAAATTTTGGGTATTTAAGCATTGTATAGAATTGTGTCTTCTACACCATAACCATCTATGTAATATTTAGTACAAACCGAACATTTTTGTGTTAATGTTTTAAAACATTTATTATTTACCAAATTTTGAATTTGAATTTTGGACCGGTTTTGATCTAACCCACAGTAAGAGAGGTGACGTGGCATCGTTAACGTGGGATTACTGTAGCATGATTACCCGGGCGTCACAACGTCCACCTATTTGAGTCCGGTTTCATGCCCCACTATAATGTTTGGACCAAGCACGGAGAAAGAGGGGTTATGATGGAAGACAATCAAGAAGAAGAGGACGACGACGGCTATCCTGGCCATGGGTTCCCTGAATACGATGATACAACAATGGGGGAAGAAGCTGAGCCGGCAATGCGGGAAGAAGTCGAAGAAGAGGCATCGATGAGCCCGCCGATGATCTAGGGTCGGGCCATTGCCGATGCAAAGAGAAACTGCGCAAGTGATCTGGAGAGGACGAAGTTGCGGCGCATGTTAGAGGATCACAAGAAATTATTGTACCCGAATTGCGGTTGACAAAAAAAGTTGGGCACCACCCTTGAATTGCTGCAATGGAAGGCAGAGAATGGTGTATCTGACAAGGGATTTCGAAAGTTACTGGTAATGATAAAGAATATGCTTCCAAAGGACAACGAATTTCCCGAGAGTACGTATGAAGCAAAGAAGGCTGTCGCCCTCTAGGGTTAGAGGTGCGTAAGATACATGCATGCCCTAATGACTGCATCCTCTCATGCGGTGAGTTAGAGGATTTGAACGCTTGCCGGTATGCGGTTCATTGCGTTATAAGATCGGTCGCGATGACCTGGTGATGTCGAGGCGGCGCCCAGAAGAAGATTCCTGCCAAGGTGATGTGGTATGCTCCTATAATACCACGGTTGAACCGCTTGTTCCAAAACAAAGAGCATGCGAAAGCGCTTATGCGGTGGCACGCAGAAGACCGTAAGAAAGACGGAAAGTTGAGAGTACCCGGACGGTTCACAAAGTGGAGAAAAATCGAGAGAAAGTACTAGGAGGAGTTTGCAGGTGACCCAAGGAACGTATGGTTTGGTCTAAGCGCAGATGGCATTAATCCTTTTGGGGAGCGAGCAGCAACCATAGCACGTGGCCTGTGACTCTATGTTTGTATAACCTTCCTCCTTGGTTGTGCATGAAGCGGAAGTTCATTATGATGCCGGTGCTCATCCAAGGCCCTAAGCAACCCGGCAACGACATTCATGTGTACCTAAGGCCATTAGTTGAAGAACTATTACGGTTGTGGAATGGAACAGGTAATGCGGCGTGGGATGAGCACAGACAGGAAGAATTTGACCTAAAGGCGTTGTTGTTCGTGACCATCAATGATTGGCCTGCTCTCAGTAACCTTTCAGGATAGACAAACAAGGGATACCGCGGATGCACACACTGTTTGGATGATACCGACAATATATATTTGGATAGTTGTAGGAAGAATGTGTACCTAGGACATCGTCGATTTCTTCCGACAAGGCATCCCGTAAGAAAGAAAGGCCAGCATTTCAAAGGTGAGGCAGATCACCGGACGAAGCCTCGCTACCGTACTGGTGCTGACGTACATGATATGGTCAAGGATTTGAAGGTAATCTTTGGAAAGGGTCCTGGCGGACAACCTGTTCCGAAGGACGCTGACGGACGCGCACCCATGTGGAAGAAGAAATCTATATTTTGGGACCTGCCATATTGGAAAGACCTAGAGGTCCGCTCTGCAATCGACGTGATGCACGTGACGAAGAATCTTTGCGTGACCCTGCTTGGCTTTTTGGGTGTGTATGGGAAGACAAAAGATACACCAGATGAACGGGAGGACCAGCAACATATGCACGGAAAAGACGGCATACATCAGGGTCAGGCCAGCTACGCTCTTACCAAAGAAGAGAAGGAAATCTTCTTGAATGCACCTTTCAGCATGAAGGTACCTCTGGCTTCTCGTCGAATATAAAGGGAATAATAAATATGGCGTAGAAAAGTTCCGAACCTAAAGTCTCATGATTGCCACGTGATTATGACGCAACTCCTTCCGGTTGCATTGAGGGGCTTCTACCGAAAAGCGTTCGATTAGCCATTGTGAAGCTATGTGCATTCCTCAATGCAATCTCTCGGAAGGTAATCGATCCGTAAATCATACCAAGGTTCTGAGAATGATTTGGTGCAATGTCTTATCGGGCCGAGTTGGTGTTCCCACCATCCTTCTTCAACATCATGACACACGTCCTAGTTCACCTTTGCGAAGAGATTAACATTTTGGGTCCTGTATTTCTACACAATATGTTCCCCTTTGAGAGGTTCATGGGAGTCTTGAAGAAATATGTTCATAACCGTGCTAGGCCAGAAGGAAGCATCTCGAAGGGCCATGAAAATGAGGAGGTCATTGAGTTTTGTATTGACTTTATTCCTGACTTTAAGTCGATTGGTGTTCCTGAATCGCGGCATAAGGGCAGACTGGATGGAAAAGGCACGCTAGGAGGGTATCAAATAATATGTATGGACGGGCATTCTCTCACTGAAGCACACTACACAGTTCTACAGAATTCCGCCTTGGTGGCTCCGTACAAGGAGGAACACAAGAATTTTCTACACTCCAAACACCCGAAGAAGTCTGACGATTGGATTACACGTGAACAAACGAGGACTTTCGCCGGTTGGTGCAGAAACGTGCCATACATGATGGGGATATTCAAGATGACCTGTACTCATTGTCTCGATTACCATCTTGAATATAATGACTTTCAAAGGGTACCGGATAAATGGGAATACATTTTACACGATCGCCCAAGATAAGAAGAGCACCAACCAAAACAGTGGTGTCCGCTTTGATGCAACAACCAACACGGGAAAGGAAACATATTATGGTTACATAGAGGACATATGGGAAATTAACTATGGAGGTGATTTGAATGTCCCTTTGTTTCGGTGCAAATGGGTCAATATGACACGAGGCGGGTAACGGAAGACCCGCAGATGCGGAATGACAACAGTGGATCTCAACAATCTTGCGTATGCAGACGAACCATTCGTCCTAGCCAATGATGTGGCGCAGGTTTTTTATGTGAAAGACATGTCTACCAGGCCGAGATAAAGAAAAGATAAGGAAGCGAATGGATCATACGACGAGCCAAAAGCGCCACATAGTTCTTTCAGGAAAAAGAAACATCGTGGGAGTGGATGACAAGACAGACATGTCAGAAGATTATGAAAAGTTTGATGAAATTGCTCCATTCACAGTGAATATTGACCCGAGCATCCAGTTAAATGATGAAGATTTTCCATGGCTACGACGCAAAGGGACACACGCGAAGAAAAAGTTTCACACCCAAAGATCTGGGATGTGATCGGCTTCACTATCATCACTTTCTTCTGTGTTTCACACCCAGGAGGGAATCTCTGTAATAGTTAGGGTAGTTATGTGTTTTGGCATTTGAAACACGAAGAAATTTTATGTGCAAACAAAAGTAGAGAGGGTTACGGCAAAAACTGGATGCACTTCGTGTACAAAATGGACAATCTCTTTCGAAGTATTAGGGTTTCTGACGAAAACTCAACTGTTACAAAGGCATTTCATTTTTTAAATAACCTAAGCATTACCAAATTGAACATGATGATAAAACACACTAATATTAAACATAAGAAAAAAGAATCACTGAAAAATCTTTTTGCAAAGTTAAGTTATTCACAAACTAGTGATTCACACAAATTTCAAATAATTCAAAATTTAAACTATTCAAATTTGAAAACTACCGACAGTAACAGAAAGTTTGTAATTTTTTGTACCTAAAGCAAAAGTATTCACAAATAAACTCTAAATGCAGCAAAAAACAACTCAAAAATAAATAAAACAAAAATAAATAAAGCGAAAAAAATTAAGAAAATAAAAAAGCCCGCCTACTGGGCCAAAGCGGTCTACGTACGACTAGGAACCCAACCTTTTGTTGGGCCAGGATGCTGGCCCAAGAAGGCCAAGAGGCCCATCAAGGCGTAAGAGAATAGGTAGGCCCAGAGGCCTGCTTAGGAGAGGAGCTCGAGAGAGCTACCGCTGAGGCTTATAAACCAGTGCGGTAGCCCCTCGGCTAGCGAGGTGGGACTAAACTTGCGCACCCCCTGGAGCCGGCGCACCCCCTTTAGTACCGGGTGGTGGCTCCAACTGGTACTAAAGGGTGGGTCTTTAGTACTGGTTGGTGCCACGACCTGGTCCTAAAGGGGGTGCGCTTCCCGCCACTTGGCCTGGCTAAAACAGACCTTTAGTACTGGTTGGTGGCTCCAACCGGTACTAAAGGTCCATCCTATATATACACCAGTAGAAAAAAATTCACTTTCCCTCTGTTTCTTCCCTCTGCTTCCTTCCTCCGTCGCGCCGCCCTACCTCGATCGACGCCGTCCCCGTCGACGTCGCTGGCCCCGCCCCTCGTCGCCGACCCCGGCCGCGCCCGCCCCTCGTCGCCGACCCCGGCCCGCCTCGTCGCCGCCCGGCCGTCCCCATCCCGTCGTCCTGTCGCGCCTGGCTGCCCGTCGTCGCCGCCTCCCCCCGGTCGTCGCCTCCCGTCCGTCGCCCGTCATCGCTGCCCGTCCCTTCGCCCGTCGTCGCCGCTTCCCTGTCAGCCCGTCGCCCGCCGCCCATCGTCCCTCGCCGGTGAGCTCGCCATGCCGCCATGTCCAGTTGTCCACACACACACACACTACACACACACACACTACACACACACACACTACACACACACAAGTGATATAAATATTTAGTTATAGAAATATTTATAGAAATGTTAGCAATTTTTCTGTTTTTTAGTAATATAAATATTAGAAATGTTAGTTATATAGAAATGTTATAAAAGTTTTCTGTTTTTTAGTTATAGAAATATTTATAGAAATGTTAGCAATTTTTCTGTTTTTTAGTTATATAAATATTAGAATTGTTATAGAAATGTTAGTTATATAATCAGGAAATTTTAGAATTAGTTTTTGTTAGATGAATTAGATTAATGTCAAATTGTATCCTGAATCAACCTTCAATTGCATCCCGATTCCAGAGGGCTATGCTCGTGTCATGGTTGATGAAGTGGTGGACCCATATTCGGGGCTACAGCTTGACATTCCTGGAGGTGAAGACGAGCGCACCTTTGGGAGATGCCATACATCGTATCATCCTATGGAGAAAGGATTGCATCGTCTTTCGAAGTCCACCGACTCCGCCACCGAGTCAGCAGACTCCCGCTCCTCCAAGTCCACGAACATGTGAGCCGACTCCTCCTCGAAGTCCGCCACCTCCTCCAAGTCCCCGAACGCGTGAGCTGACTCCTACGGTTTCATGTCCGGCACAGCATCATGCCAATTCTCCGGTTTCAAGTCCGGCACCGTGTCAGGCCACACCTCCTGCTTCAAGTCCGGCTCATCGTCAGGCCACTTCTCCTGGTCCAACTCAGCCATGTCAGTCGTCTCCGTCGTCTCAGTAATCGCAGAAGAGACATGCCGCAGCTATGGTGCGCAGCGGTACGAGTCGTGGTAGTTCAGGAAGTACAGGCGGAGACAAGCGATATAAATATGGTCCAAGCCTCGCTCCTCTTCCTCAGAGGCCATACGACATGACTAAGGAGCAAAATGCAGCCATAGTGCAGGCCCAAGTGGACGCCCATTTTGGACCGAAACCGGCACCGCTGCCAAAGGAGAAAGTGCCAGACAAAGTAATTGACCACTTCATTCATATGGCTAGACAACCAGCTCCCAAGCCTGTTGACTCGGACTATGAGCGCCAAATCAGGAAACTACATCGAGAACAGCTAAAGAAGGAAGCGAGCTCAAGCTCGAGCCAACAAGCGGCCAGGCAAAAATGCGGAAAACCGTTCCTCACCGGGAGAACAGGTGGCGCAATCGATCCCCCGCTTGTTGTGCCAACAACACATGAGAGGAGGCCATACCAATATTATTGTGGGCAAACCGTTAAAGTTCCCCAGCTAGGCGATGTGCTAATAACAGAGGAGCATATAATGCAGGCTGAAATGCTCAAGATCTCTGTTGGATAGCTCCTCGAAATTGAGCCCATGTCTCCGCTTAGAGAGGAGGAAATAAAATGGAAATATGCCCGGGGCAAACATTTGGTCGAGCCAGACAAGGTCAAGAACCTCCCAACTAGAATGTATCAATTGCATCAATGGTACATGAACATTACCAAGATTTCCAACCGAGAGTCCCTCATGGTGAATGTCAAGAAGGAGCATTACTACCATGAGAAAGCTCATGTTGAGTATTCGGAACTATTTCAGTTATACAATCAAGACGCACTCGACAAATCTCTCGTCAGTTGCTATTGTTTGTAAGTGATTTCTTTCTATAATTTTTGATCAATCATTACATGTAATTATCCTCACTATATATTCTTTTCTGTGGTATTATATGCAGGATGAAGAAGTATGAAATGAAAAAATCTGGACGCTATGGCATTGGGTTCATTGACCCAAATACCATTAATGAGTACACATGGAATCTTGCAACTTCTAAAGCAGGTGTAGAGGAAAGCATGCTAGAGTTCTTTGAAGTGCCTCAATACCAATGAAGATATACTACTTCCTTACAACTTCTCCTGAGTTAATACAAATTCTGTTTTTGCTTACTAGCTAGCTAGATGTTAATAACTAAGTGTATACGGTTTACGATATATAGTTGATTAATTTTATGCACATGCCCGCTTAATTAAGACATGCAAACGTGTGCAGTTTCCATCGGATCTTGTTAGTCATTAAAGTTGACAAAGCAACAGTTGAAGTACTCGACTCGCTACTTAAAGAAGATAAAGACTACACCATCATGAAGGGATAGTCAATGGTAATTTCAATCATTATTAACTATATCTCGGCCTATTATTAGTTCGTCATTTCCTGATATGAACTATTTAATAACCCCTTTATTGATTTTCTTTGTCGGCGGGCAGGGCTTGGGCAAAGTTCATCAAGGTGACTCCAGGCAATTGGCCAAAAAAAATGTTTTGGCGTCGACCAAGGGTAAGTATTTAAGTAGTACTAGCTAGCTAGCCATCTCTTTAATTCTTGTTTCAGTACCATTAATTAATTATCATGCTTGATTAATCATTATCTGATTCAATTCCATTCTCGTAAAGGCCCCAAGCGGTAGCCGGGAATGATCTGTGTGCATTCTACGTTTGCGAGAACATTCGCATGATGGCGTCCGAAAGGAGCAGATCTCAAAGACAGGATGGAGTGCGTTGTCGAACTCTATTCACACCATTATCGATATCTTGTAACACAACTAATACACATGCATATTGATCTCCTTCTTAACAGTTCGAGAGAGGTGCGGGATAAGCTCCTACCGGCCGACCGCATACTAGCACTTCAAGATGAAATAGCCGGATTTTTGCTCGACCAGGTCATAGATCCCAAAGGAGAATACTATTACCCGCTACCGCCCCCATGAACCACTTGTCATTGTGCATGCAGCAAGGCAACATGTAGGAGAAATTGTATATGTATATACATGTGTATGTGTGAATAGTTAATGGTGTTGGCTGTGAGACATTCGATGATATATATATTATATATATATATGCGGTTCTACGTATGAGAAAATCTATTTATATATATGCATAACGTGTACAATTTGTAGTATCGTGAAATACCAGCAAACAAAAAAGAATTAAATTGAAAATAAAGCCAAATTGAAAACACAAAATTAAAGCAAAAATTAAAAAAAACACCCAAACATTTAGTACCAGTTGGTGTTACCAACCGGTACTAAAGGGGGGGGGGTCTTCAGAACCCACTCTTTAGTGCCGGTTAGCGAACCGGCACTAAAGGCCGGTTCTGCACAAGTGATAGTGATGTTCACCATTGAAAGCTACTCCATTTCACGTGATGATCGGTTATGGTTTAGTTGATTTGGATCACGTGATCACTTAGAGGATTAGAGGGATGTCTATCTAAGTGGGAGTTCTGAAGTAATATGATTAAATTGAACTTAAATTTATCATGAACTTAGTCCTGGTAGTATTAGCATATCTATCTTGTAGAACAATTGCTCGCGTTTAGCTCCCCTATTTTATTTTGATATGTTCCTAGAGAAAACTAAGTTGAAAGATGTTAGTAGCAATGATGCGGATTGGATCCGTGATCTGAGGTTTATCCTCATTGCTGCACAGAAGAATTATGTCCTTGATGCACTGCTAGGTGACAGACCTATTGCAAGAGCAGATGCAGACGTTATGAATGTTTTGCTAGCTCAATATGATGACTACTTGATAGTTTAGTGCATCATGCATAACGGCTTAGAATCGGTATTTCAAAGACGTTTTGAACATCATGGACCATATGAGATGTTCCAGGAGTTGAAGTTAATATTTTAAACAAATACCCGAGTTGAGAGATATGAAGTCTCCAACAAGTTCTATAGCTAAAAGATGGAGGAGAATAGCTCAAGCAGTGAGCATGTGCTCAGATTGTCTGGGTACTACAATTTCTTGAATCAAGTGGTAGTTAAATCTTCCAGATAAAATAGTGATTGACAGAATTCTCTAGTCACCATCACCAAGTTAGTAGAACTTCATGATGAACTATAATATGCAAGGGATGACGAAAGTAATTCCCAAGCTCTTCGTGATGCTGAAATCGATGAAGGTAGAAATCAAGAAAAACATCAAGTGTTGATGGTTAACAGGACCACTAGTTTCAAGAAAAGGGCAAAGGGAAGAAGGGGAACTTCAAGAAGAACGGCAAGCAAGTTGTTGCTCAAGTGCAGAAGCCCAAGTCTGGACCTAAACCTGAGATTGAGTGCTTCTACTGCAAAGGGGCTGGTCACTGGAAGTGGAACTACCCCAAGTATTTGGCGGATAAGAAGGATGGCAAAGTGAACAAAGGTATATTGGATATACATGTTATTGATGTGTACTTTACTAGTGTTTATAGCAACCCCTCGGAATTTGATACTGGTTCAGTTGCTAAGAGTAGTAACTCGAAACGGGAGTTGCAGAATGAAAAGAAACTAGTTAAGGGCGAGGTGACGATGTGTGTTGGAAGTAGTTCCAAAATTGATATGATCATCATCGCACACTCCCTATACTTTTGGGATTAGTGTTGAACCTAAATAAGTGTTATTTGGTGTTTGCGTTGAGCATGAATATGATTTGATCATGTTTATTGCAATACGGTTATTCATTTAAGTTAGAGAATAATTGTTGTTCTGTTTACATGAATAAAACCTTCATTGGTCATACACCCAACGAAAATGGTTTGTTGAATATCGATCATAGTGATACACATGTTCATAATATTGAAGCCAAAAGATGCAAAGTTAATAATGATAGTGCAACTTATTTGTGGCACTGCCGTTTAGGTCATATTGGTGTAAAGCGCATGAAGAAACTCCATGCTGATGGAATTTTGGAATTACTTGATTATGAATCACTTGATGCTTGCGAAACATGCCTTATGGGCAAGATGACTAAGACTCCGTTCTCCGGAACAATGGAGCGAGCAACAGATTTATTGGAAATCATACATACTGATGTATGTGGTCCGATGAATATTGAGGCTCGCGGTAGGTATCATTATTTTCTGATCTTCACAGATGATTTGAGCAGATATGAGTATATCTACTTGATGAAACACAAGTTTGAAACATTTGAAAAGTTCAAAGAATTTCAGAGTGAAGTGGAGAATCATCCTAACAAAAATAAAAGATTCTACGATATGATCGCAGAAGTAAAATATTTGAGTTACGAGTTTGGCCTTCAGTTAAAACAATGTGAAATAGTTTCACTGCTCACGCCACCTGGAACACCATAGTGTAATGGTGTGTCCGAACGTCGTAACCGTACTTTATTAGATATGGTGTGATCTATGATGTCTCTTATCGATTTACCACTATTGTTTTGGGGTTATGCATTAGAGACAGCTACATTCACGTTAAATAGGGCACCATCTAAATCCGTTGAGACGAAACCGTATGAACTATGGTTTGGCAAGAAACCTAAGTTGTCGTTTCTTAAAGTTTGGAGTTGCGATGCTTATGTGAAAAAGGTTTTCAACCTGATAAGCTCGAACCCAAATCGATGAAGTGCGTCTTCATAGGATACCCAAAGGAAAATGTTGGGTACACCTTCTATCACAAATCCAAAGGCAAGATATTCATTGCTGCGAATGGATCCTTTCCAGAGAAGGAGTTTCTCTCGAAAGAAGTGAGTGGGAGGAAAGTAGAACTTGATGAGGTAAGCGTACCTGCTCCCTTATTGGAAAGTAGTTCATCATAGAAATCTATTCCTGTGACTACTACACCAATTAGTGAGGAAGCTAATGATGATGATCATGTAACTTCAGATCAAGTTACTACCGAACCTCGTAGGTAAACCAGAGTGAGATCCGCACCAGAGTGGTACGGTAATCCTGTTCTGGAGATCATGTTACTTGACCATGACGAACCTACGAACTATGAGGAAGCGATGATGAGCCCAGATTGAAATGGCTTGAGGCCATGAAATCTGAGATGAGATCCATGTATGAGAACAAAGTGTGGACTTTGGTTGACTTGCCCGATGATCGGCAAGCCATAGAAAATAACTGGATCTTCAAGAGGAAGACGGACGCTGATAGTAGTGTTAGAATTGTCGCAAAAGTTTTTCGACAAGTTCAAGGTGTTGACTACGATGAGAGTTTTCTCACTCGTATCTATGCTTAAGTCTGTCCGAATCATATTAGCAATTGCCGCATTTTATGAAATCTGGCAAATGGATAAACAAAACTGCATTCCTTAATGGATTTATTGAAGAAGAGTTATATACTATGCAACCAGAAGGTTTTGTCAATCCTAAAGGTGCTAACAAAATATGCAAACTCCAGCGATCCATCTATGGACTGGTGCAAGCATCTCGGAGTTGGAATATATGCTTTGATAAGTTGATCAAAGGATATAGTTTTATACAGACTTGCGGTGAAGCCTGTATTTAGAGGAAAGTGAGTGGGAGCACTACAGCATTTCTGATAAGTATATGTGTATGACATATTGTTGATCGAAAATAATATAGAATTATTCTGCAAAGCATAAAGGAGTGTTTGAAAGGAGTTTTTCAAAGAAAGACCTCGGTGAAGCTGCTTACATAATGAGCATCAAGATCTATAGAGATAGATCAAAATGCTTGATAAGTTTTTTCAATGAGTACATACCTTGACAAGATTTTGAAGTAGTTCAAAATGGAACAGTCAAAGAAAGAGTTCTTACCTGTGTTACAAGGTGTGAAATTGAGTAAGACTCAAAGCCCGACCACGGCAGAAGATAGAAAGAGAATGGAAGTCATTCCCTATGCCTCAGACATAGGTTCTATAAAGTATGCCATGCTGTGTACCAGATCTATTGTATACCCTACACTGATTTTGGCAAGGGAGTACAATAGTGATCTAGGAGTAGATCACTGGACAACGGTCAAAATTATCCTTAGTGGAATAAGGATATGTTTCTCGATTATGGAAGTGAAAAAAGGTTAAATGCCGTAAAGGGTTACGTCGATGCAAGTTTTGACACTAATCAAGATGACTCTAAGTCTCGGTCTAGATACATATTGAAAGTGGGAGCAATGAGCTAGAGTAGCTCCGCGAGCATTGTAGACATAGAAATTTGCAAAATACTTACGGATCTGATGAATGTGATGACCCATTGACTAAAATTATCTCACAAGCAAAACATGATCACACCTTAGTACTCTTTGGGTGTTAATCACATAGCGATGTGAACTAGATTATTGACTCTAGTAAACCCTTTGGGTGTTGGTCACATGTCAATGAGAACTATGGGTGGTAACCACATAAAGATGTGAATTATTGATGTTAAATCACATGGCGATGTGAACTAGATTATTGACTCTAGTGCAAGTGGGAGACTAAAGGAAATATGCCCTAGAGGCAACAATAAAGTTATTATTTATTTCCTTATTTCATGATAAATGTTTATTATTCATGCTAGAATTGTATTAACCAGAAACGTGATACATGTGTGAATACATAGACAAACAGAGTGTCACTAGTATGCCTCTACTTGACTAGCTCATTGATCAAAGATGGTTATGTTTCCTAGCTATAGACAAAGAGTTGTCATTTGATTAACGGGATCACATCGTTAGGAGAATGATGTGATTGACTTGACCCATTCCATTAGCTTAGCACACGATCGTTTAGTATGTTGCTATTGCTTTCTTCATGACTTATACATGTTCCTATGACTATGAGATTATGCAACTCCCGTTTACCGGAGGAACACTTTGTGTGCTACCAGACGTCACAACATAACTGGGTGATTATAAAGGTTCTCTACAAGTGTCTCCGAAGGTACATGTTGGGTTGGCGTATTTCGAGATTAGGATTTGTCACTCCGATTGTCGGAGAGGTATCTCTGGGCCCTCTCGGTAATGCACATCACTTAAGCCTTGCAAGCATTGCAACTAATGAGTTAATTGCAGGATGATGTATTACGGAACGAGTAAAGAGACTTGCCAGTAATGAGATTGAACTAGGTATTGAGATACCGACGATCGAATCTCGGTCAAGTAACATACCGATGACAAAGGGAACAACGTATGTTGTTATGCGGTTTGACCGATAAAGATCTTCTTAGAATATGTGGGAGCCAATATGGGCATCCAGGTCCCGCTATTGGTTATTGACCGGAGACGTGTTTCGGTCATGTCTACATAGTTCTTGAACCCGTAGGATCCGCACGCTTAACGTTCGTTGACGATATAGTACTATGAGTTATGTATGTTGGTGACCGAATGTTGTTCGGAGTTTTGGATGAGATCACGGATATGACGAGGAACTCCGGAATGGTCCGGAAGTAAAGATTGATATGTGGATAGTAGTGTTTGATCTCCGGAAAGGTTCTGAAATCCATCGGAAGGGGTTCCGGATGTTTCCCGAAATGTTTGGGCACGAGAACACTTTATCTGGGCCAAAGGGGAAAGCCCACGAGGCTTTTGGAAAGTGCAAAAGGAAGTTTTGCGGAGACCAGAGGCTAGACGCCAGGAACCCTGGCGTCTAGGGGGTAGACGCCGGGAACCCTGGCGTCTAGCCCTGGAGTCCGAGAAGGACTCTTGACTTTCGGGTGAAACCGACTTTGAGGAGGCTTTTACTCCAAGTTTCGACCCCAGGGCTCAACATATAAATAGAGGGGTAGGGCTAGCACCTAAGACACATCAAGAAACACCAAGCCGTGTGCCGGCAACCCCGTCCCCTCTAGTTTATCCTCCGTTATAGTTTCTGTAGTGCTTAGGCGAAACCCTGCAGAGATTGTTCTTCACCAACACCGTCACCACGCCGTCGTGCTGCCGGAACTCATATACTACTTCGCCCATCTTGCAGGATCGAGAAGGCGAGGACGTCATCGAGCTGAACGTGTGCAGAACTCGGAGGTGCCGTGTGTTCGGTACTTGGATCGGTCGGATCGTGAAGACGTGCGACTACATCAACCGCGTTGATAAACGCTTCCGCTTAGCGATCTTCAAGGGTATGAAGATACACTCCCCCTCTTGTTGCTATGCATCACCATGATCTTGCGTGTGCGTAGGAATTTTTTTGAAATTACTACGTTCCCCAACAGTGTCATCCGAGCCAGGTTTTATGCGTAGATTTCATATGCACGAGTAGAACACAAGTGAGTTGTGGACGATATAAGTCATACTGCTTACCAGCATGTCATACTTTGGTTCGGCGGTATTGTTGGATGAAGCGGCCTGGACCGACATACGCGTACGCTTACGCGAGACTAGTTCTACCGACGTGCTTTGCACACAGGTGGCTGGCGGGTGTCAGTTTCTCCAACTTTAGTTGAACCGAGTGTGGCTACGCCCGGTCCTTGCGATTGTTAAAATAGCACCAACTTGACAAACTATCGTTGTAGTTTTGATGCGTGATACGTCTCCGTCGTATCTACTTTTCCAAACACTTTTGCCCTTGTTTTGGACTCTAACTTGTATGATTTGAATGGAACTAACTGACCGACGCTGTTTTTCAGAATTGCCATGATGTTGTTTTATGTGAATAAAACAAATTTTCTCGTAATGACCTGAAACTCCACGGAATATCTTATAATAAATAATAAAAAATCCTCGCCAAAGATGAAGACCAGGGGGCCCACACCCTGTCCACGAGGGTGGGGGCGCGCCCCTCCCCCCCGGGCGCGCCCCCCTACCTCGTGGGCCCCCTGGATGCCCTCCGACGCCAACTCCAACTCCATATATTGGCTTTCGGGGAGAAAAAAATCAGAGAGAAAGTTTCATCGCGTTTTACGATACGAAGCCGCCGCCAAGCCCTAATCTCTCTCGGGAGGGCTGATCTGGAGTCCGTTCGGGGCTCCGGAGAGGGGGATTCGTCGCCGTCGTCATCATCAACCATCCTCCATCACCAATTTCATGATGCTCACCGCCGTGCGTGAGTAATTGCATCGTAGGCTTGCTGGACGGTGATGGGTTGGATGAGATTTATCATGTAATCGAGTTAGTTTTGTTAGGGTTTGATCCCTAGTATCCATTATGTTCTGAGATTGATATTGCTATGACTTTGCTATGCTTAATGCTTGTCACTAGGGCCCGAGTGCCATGATTTCGGATCTGAACCTATTATATTTTCATGAATATATCTGTGTTCTTGATCCTATCTTGCAAGTCTATAGTCACCTATTATGTGTTATGATCCGACAACCCCGAAGTGACAATAATCGGGATACTTGTCGGTGATGACCATAGTTTGAGGAGTTCATGTATTCACTATGTGCTAATGCTTTGTTGCGGTTCTCTATTAAAAGGAGGCCTTAATATCCCTTAGTTTCCAATAGGACCCCGCTGCCACGGGAGGGTAGGACAAAAGATGTCATGCAAGTTCTTTTCCATAAGCACGTATGACTATTTACGGAATACATGCCTACATTACATTGATGAACTGGAGCTAGTTCTGTGTCACCCTATGTTATGACTGTTGCATGACGAACCACATCCGGCATAATTATCCATCACTGATCCGGTGCCTACGAGTTTTCCATATACTGCTTTACTCTTATTTACTTTTCCGTTGCTCTTTGTTATCATCATTACAAAAATACCAAAAACATTACTTTTCTTTGTCTTTACTTTCATTACCGTTACCATCACTATCATATTACTTTGCTACTAAACACTTTGCTGCAGATACTAAGTTTCCAGGTGTGGTTGAATTGACAACTCAGCTGCTAATACTTGAGAATATTCTTTGGCTCCCCTTGTGTCGAATCAACAAATTTGGGTTGAATACTCTACCCTCGAAAACTGTTGTGATCCCCTATACTTGCGGGTTATCAAGACCTTTTTCTGGCGCCGTTGTCGGGGAGCATAGCTCTATTCTTTGAGTCACTTGGGATTTATATCTGCTGGACACTATGAAGAATTTGAAAGACGCTAAGACAACAATTTATCCCTCAACTACGAGGGGAGGTAAGGAACTGCCATCTAGCTCGCACTTGATTCACCTTACATTATAAGTAAGCTAGCGACACCTAAACCTGCTTCTCGCTATTCGTTCGATATGTCGCATGTTATTGATGATGTCACTACATTATGCATGATACTTATGATGAAACTACTTCTATGCTTGATACTACTGTGCCCTTGGTGAATTTCTAGATGAACAAATTTCTAGGTCTAGAGAAAGAGAAATTATTGAAACTGAACACGATGACGTTAGTGATGATGAAAATAGGCCTGCTATTCCTGAGGGTTATCTTTTTAATGCTGAATCTACTGAAGCTATTCTTGCTTGCCAGGATAGTCTTGAACGTAATAGGTTGCTAGTTAAATGGAGTAAAGAATCTTTTAGAGGTAGGATGAGACCCGGCCCTACTTTTGCTACTTCACCTATCTGTGTTCCTGATCAGGATTATTATGATCTTTCTGTTGATCCAGATATAATTACTTTGGTTGAATCTGATCCTTTTTTATGGCTACGAATCTGAAACTATTGTGGCACATCTTCGTAAGTTAGATGATATAGCTGCCCTGCTTACTAATAATGAGAGACCGCGCTACCTTTATTTACTTAAAATATTTCCATTCACATTAAAGGGTGATGCTAAAATATGGTTCAATTCTTTTGATCCTGGTTGTGTGCAAAGTCCCCAGGATATGATTTATTACTTCTCTGCTAAATATTTCCCTGCTCATAAGAAACAAGCTGCTTTGAGGGATATATATAACTTTGTGCAAATTGAAGAAGAAAGTCTCCCACAAGCTTGGGGGAGGCTTCTCAAGTTACTTAATGCTTTGCCTGATCATCCTCTTAAGAAACTTGAAATATTTGATATCTTTTATAATGGACTAACTGATGCTTCCGGAGATTACCCGGATAGTTGTGCTGGTTCTCTTTTCAGGGAAAGAACACCGGATGAAGCTGAAATTTTATTGAATAATATGTTGACAAATGAAAATAATTGGGCACCTCCTGAGCTAACTCCCGAGCCAATTACTGAGCCTATTCCTAAACCAACTCCGAAGAAGAGAGGTGTTCTATTTCTCAGTCCCGAAGATATGCCAGAGGCAAAGAAATATATGAAAGAAAAAGGTATTAAAGCTAAAGATGTTAATAATTTACCACCTATTGAAGAAATACATGGTCTTAATTCATCGCCTGTTGAAGAAGTATATGATCTCAATTACTTATTTACTGAAGAACCTCCCGATATCCTGACACAGGTAGTAAAGGTAAATTCTCTCTATAGATATGATAAAACTGAAGTCCCTCCTACTAAAATTGCTAGTCAGTGCTTGGATGAGTTTGATGGCTTTATGTTTAAACAAGATGACTTTAATGCTTATTTTGGTAGACAACTAAATCAGAATACCTTTATGATTAAACACTTGAGTGATTATATGGCTAATATTAGAGGTGAACTTAAACTTGTTAGCAAACACGCTTCTATGGTTACCACTCAAGTACAACAAGTACTTAAAGCTCAGAAAGAAGTGCTTGATGAAATGAATAGTAACAAAAATGATTATGCTGTTAGAGTGGCTACTAGAACTGGTAGAATGACTCAGGAACCTTTGTATCTTGAAGGCCACCCTAAGAGAATCGAGCAAGATTCTCAGAGAAATAATATTGATATGCCTAGTTCTTCTAAGAGGAAGAAAAAGAAAAATGATAGAACTGTGCAAACTTCTAGTGAACCTATTGCTGAACCACCTGATAATCCAAATGATATCTCTATGTCTGATGCTGAAACACAATCTGGTAATGAACATGAACCTAGTAAAAATGTTAATGATGATGTTCATGATGATGCTCAACCTAGTAATGATAATGATGTAGAAGTTGAACCTGCTGTTGATCTTGATAACCCACAATCAAAGAATCAACGTTATGATAAAAGAGACTTCGGTGCTAGGAAACATGGTAAAGAAAGAGAACCATGGGTTCAGAAACCCATGCCTTTTCCTCCCAAAACATCCAAGAAAAAGGATGATGAGGATTTTGAGCGCTTTGCAGAAATTATTAGACCTATCTTTTTGCGTATGCGATTAACTGATGTGCTCAAAACAAATCCTTATGCTAAATATATGAAAGATATTGTTACAAATAAAAGAAAGATACCGGAAGCTGAAATTTCCACCATGCTTGCTAATTATACTTTTAAGGGTGGAACACCAAAGAAACTTGGAGATCCAGGAGTACCTACTATACCATGCTCCATTAAAAGACATTATGTTAAACACCTTTTATGTGATCTTGGAGCCGGTGTTAGTGTTATGTCTCTCTCTTTATATCGTAGACTTGACTTGAATAAGTTGACACCTACTGAAATATCTTTGCAAATGGCTGATAAATCAACTGCTATACCTGTCGGTATTTGTGAGGATGTGCCTATTGTGGTTGCAAACGTTACTATTCTAACGGACTTTGTTATTCTTGATATTCCCGAGGATGATAGTATGTCTATTATGCTTGGAAGACCTTTCCTTCATACTGCAGGGGCTGTTATTGATTGCAACAAAGGCAATGTCACTTTCCATGTTATTGGTAATGAGCATACGGTACACTTTCCGAGGAAACAACCTCAAGTTTATAGTGTCAACTGTATTGGAAAAATTCCATCGATTATAATTGGAGGTTTTGAATTTCCTCTTCCTACTATCAAGAAGAAATATGATATACTTATTATTGGGGATGTCCATATCCCCGTTGGGGTAACATAGTGTTATTCGAAATTTCTCGGTTCCATGATTATCGGAATGTGTTTGTTAACAAGACTTGATCAACCTTGTTAGTGGATTCTTTTTGATGAGCATGAGACGGATGAAACTAGAAGCACAACCTTCTGTACCCTCTTTATATTCTCTGTTATTAAGTAAAAATAAAGTAAGATAGTATTTTTCTGTCTGTCTCCCGACTTACCCGTGCAATATAAAAATTTCCTGAAAATAAAAGTCCTCAGAATGCCATGCCAATTTAATATGATTTTTTCGGGAATATTTGAGGATTTACTGTGCAAAAATTACCGCGGGGGGAGCTGCCACCTGGTCACGAGGGTGGAGGGTGCGCTCTACCCCCCTGGGCGCGCCCCCTTGCCTCGTGGGCCCACGGTGGCCCTCCTCCACTTATCCCTGCACCCATCTTCTTCCTCTGTCTCACAGAAACCCGAAAAACCAACTCAAGCTCGTGTTCCAGCAACTTTTGCTGCGATTTTCGATCTCCTTACTCAAAGCACCTCTCGCAAAACTGCTTGGGGAGATTGTTCCTTGGCATGTGACTCCTCCATTGGTCCAATTATTTTTTGTTCTAGTGCTTTATTCATTGCAAATTTGTGCTGCATAGGTGACCATGTTCTTGAGCTTGCATGTCAAATTTATATGGTTCCAAGTAGTTCTAATGCTTGATATATGCTCTAGGCACTTGTATGAGTAATTGCTATCAGTTTTATTGAAGTTGGTTCACTTTTATTTGAAGTTACTAAAAATTTCAGATTGTTTCAGAAATAATGAAGAGACTTTTGAGCGGCTCGTCGAGCCGAAGTTCTAAGGAAAAACAAAAGGAAGAAGAACAGAAGCCCAAATTTAATTTGCCTCGTATCGCGGAGGTTCGGCCGTGTGAATGGCCTTCCGATGACTTCTTGAGGAGAGCCGGGATTTATGAGGATTTCTATCTATTAATAGAGAACGCCGGCCTCACCAACTTCCTTCGCGACCAACGTCATCAGTATCTCTTACTCACAAATACTTTTGTGCAGAACTTCTACTTTTTCCCTAAGAAACCACCCCCAACAGTAGAGTTCCATTTATATGACGTTGTTAAGGAGATGCCATTAGCTGAATTTTGCGAGGTTTGCAAAATACCCTTTGAGGGTACCTTAGATGAAACACACCGTAATGAAGTGGAAGCTTTTATTAACACTGTCACCGTGGGAGAAACCAGGAAGGTTTCTGATGCAAGAATTACTAGCATACATTTTCCTGTTTTACGCTACTTTGCCTTATTTGCTAGTCGTTGCTTGATTGGTCGCGGGAACTGTGGAAACCTTTGCATTCCTGATATTATTATTTTGCTCCATGGTTTACACCGCAATAACTCTGTTAGTATGGGTGGAATTGTTGCTAGACGGTTAAGTCTGAACCGTACTAAGGGCCCCGTCTTTGGAGGCATTTATGCTTCGCCTAGCTGAATATTTTGAAATACCTATTAGGCATGAGGAGAAAGAAGAAACAGTGCTGCCCCGTGCTTATTTAGATTATAAGAGTATGCTAGCGCATGATTTTCTTGTTAAGAGTCATGAAGGGGAGCTCAAATATAAATTGTACTTTGATAAACATCACCCTGAGACTATTACTTTGCCTGCTCCCTCTTTGTTTAACTTGTCTACATGTCCTTACATTGTTCCGTGGGCGGCTGTTCAAGCCTATCGGAATCCTGCACCAGCCCCGGAACCGGAGCCACAAGATGAGCCTCCACGAATGTCTGTTTATTCTTGGGATCCTGGCGGTTGCCGATCGGTGGCGATCGAGTCCTCTTCATCAAACTATGATCCCAACTATTCTTCATCGCAGTACGACCCCAGCTACACCTACGGGTATCCGCCAGGCTATCCCTGGCAATAGACCAACTTAGGCCAAAAGCCTAAGCTTGGGGAATACGTATTTCCACCGACATTACATTCATGTTCACACACACTCATTGCTAGATGTCGGTGCTCATACTCTTTCACTGTAATATCCATGCTAGTTTATTTTCTTTCTTCTAGTGTGTTTGATAAACCTTAAGAAAAAACAACAACAAAAATAGTTAGTCTACTTTCCTTGCTTGTAGTCGAATTAAAAAGAAAACCCAAAAATATTTCCCGTTCTTCTTTTGCTTATTGGGAGCTTTCCCATGTAAATAGTTTTTATTTCTTTTCCTTTCTTTGGGGGTTGAGAAGACTATATTGAAAATGCTTAGTGGCTCTTATATGCATTATTGTTTATCTAACTTAGAGCCCATATTACTTGTCTTCTCCCTTGAGTTGAATGCTTGCAGATTCCAGCTTAGTCCAATGCACGTGCACTCTTATTATTATACACACCGTTCGGTCGTGCAAGTGAAAGGCAATAATGATGATATATGATGGACTTCTTGGGATGAGAAAAGCTGGTATGAACTCGACCTCTCTTGTTTTTGTAAATATGATGATTCATTGTTCCTGATTCAGCTATTATGAAGTAAACATATTTGCAATGACATTTAGAGATTATGGTTGCTTGTGCCATGCTTGATTAGCTATGAGTTATAATGGTTTACCTTGCATGCCAACATGCTATTAGAATAATTATGATGTGGTATGATGGATGGTATCCTCCTTTGAATGAATTGAGTGACTCGACTTGGCACATGTTCACGCACGTAGTTGAATCAAATCAACATAGCCTTCATGATATTTATGTTCATGGTGGATTATATCCTACTCATGCTTATATTCGTGTAAATTAATTTTAATGCATGTTTACGGCTGTTGTCGCTCTCTCGCTTGGTCGCTTCCCGGTCTTTTGCTAGCCTTCACTTGTACTAAGCGGAATATCGCTTGTGCATCCAAACTCCTTAAACCCCAAAGTTGTTCCATATGAGTCCACTATACCTTCCTATATGCGGTATCTACCTGCCGCTCCAAGTAAATTTGTATGTGCCAAACTCCAAACCTTCAAATAAAAATTCTGTTTTGTATGCTCGAGCAGCTCATGTGCAACTAGGGATGCCTATATCTTCCATGCTAGGTGGGTTATTCTCAAGAGGAGTGGACTCCGCTCCTCATTCACGAGAAAGGGCCGGTAACCGGGATGCCCAGTCCCATGATCCAAAAAGATCAAAGCAAATCAAAATAATTAAACAAAACTCCCCCAGGACCCGTTGAATGTTGGAGGCACTTTCGTTGTTTCGAGCAAGCCATGGATTGATGCTTGTGGAGGAGGGGAGTATAAACCTTTACCATTCTGTTTGGGAACTGCCTATAATGCATGTAGTATGGAAGATACAACCATCTTATAGTTGTCGCGTTGATAAAGGAAAGTATGCTGCTCAAAATATAATTTATCTCTATTTCAAAATCGAGCTCAGGCACCTCTACAAATCCCTGCTTCCCTCTGCAAAGGGCCTATCTATTTACTTTTATGTTGAGTCATCACCCTTCTTATTAAAAAGCACCCATTTGAGAGCACCTGCTTGTCGTTTGCATTTATTATAATTGGTTTATTTTGGGTGCGACTTGGTGGATCTCTTTTACCATGAATTACAATGTTTAGTCAGTCCTTGATCTTTAAAGGTGCTCTGCATTTATGTTTTGCGGTCTCAGAAAGGGCTAACGAGATACCATTTCGTTATATCATGTTATGATTATTTTGAGAAAGTGTTGTCATCCGAGTTTTATTATTATGGCTCGCTAGCTGATTATATTATTGATATGAGTAATTGTGAGACCTACGTGTTATTGTGAGTATGGTTAGTTCATAATAATTGCTGAAACTTGAATGCTGGCTTTTCATGTTTACAACAACAAGAGCAAGCGGAGTTTGTAAAAGTTTTCTTTTTCTCTTTACGTTTGTCAACTGAATTGCTTGAGGACAAGCAAGGGTTTAAGCTTGGGGAGTTGATACATCTCCGTCGTATCTACTTTTCCAAACACTTTTGCCCTTGTTTTGGACTCTAACTTGTATGATTTGAATGGAACTAACCCGGACTGGCGCTGTTTTCAGCAGAATTGCCATGATGTTGTTTTATGTGCAGAAAGCAAAAGTTCTCGGAATGACCTGAAACTCCACGGAATATCTTATAATAAATAATAAAAAATCCTCGCCAAAGATGAAGACCAGGGGGCCCACACTGTCCCACGAGGGTGGGGCGCGCCCTCCCCCAGGCGCGCCCCCTACCTCGTGGGCCCCTCGATGCCCTCCGACGCCTACTCCAACTCCTTCTATTGGTTTTCGGGGAGAAAAATTTGGATAGATAGTTCCATCGCGTTTTACGATTCGGAGCCGCCGCCAAGCCCTAATCTCTCTCTGGAGGGCTGATCTGGAGTCCGTTCGGGGCTCCGGAGAGAGGATTCGTCGCCGTCGTCATCATCAACCATCCTCCATCACCAATTTCATGATGCTCACCGCCGCGGCGTGAGTAATTGCATCGTAGGCTTGCTGGACGGTGATGGGTTGGATGAGATTTATCATGTAATCGAAAGTTAGTTTTGTTAGGGTTTGATCCCTAATATCCATTATGTTCTCGAGATTGATGTTGCTATGACTTTGCTATGCTTAATGCTTGTCATTAGGGCCCGAAGTGCCATGATTTCAGATCTGAACCTATTATGTTTTCATGAATATATGTGTGTTCTTGATTCTATCTTGCAAGTCTATAGTCACCTATTATGTGTTATGATCCGACAACCCCAAGTGACAATAATCGGGATACTTCTTGGTGATGACCATAGTTTGAGGAGTTCATGTATTCACTATGTGCTAATGCTTTGTTCCGGTTATCTATTAAAAGGAGGCCTTAATATCCCTTAGTTTCCAATAGGACCCCGCTGCCATGGGAGGGTAGGACAAAAGATGTCATGCAAGTTCTTTTCCATAAGCACGTATGACTATTTACGGAATACATGCCTACATTACATTGATGAACTGGAGCTAGTTCTGTGTCACCCTATGTTATGACTGTTACATGACGAACCACATCCGGCATAATTATCCATCACTGATCCGGTGCCTACGAGTTTTCCATATACTGGTTTACGCTTATTTACTTTTCCGTTGCTACTGTTATCATCATTACAAAAATACCAAAAACATTACTTTTGCTGGCTTTACTTTCATTACCGTTACCATCACTATCATATTACTTTGCTACTAAACACTTTGCTGCAGATACTAAGTTTCCAGGTGTGGTTGAATTGACAACTCAGTTGCTCATACTTGAGAATATTCTTTGGCTCCCCTTCTGTCGAATCAACAAATTTGGGTTGAATGCTCTACCCTCGAAAACTGTTGCGATCCCCTATACTTGTGGGTTATTAATGCGTATGTAAGAACGGTTCTTGCTAAGCCCGTAGCAGCCACGTAATACTTGCAACAACAAAGTAGAGGACGTCTAAATTGTTTTTGCAGGGCATGTTGTGATGTGATACGGTCAAGACGTGATGAGATATAAGTTGTTGTATGAGATGATCATGTTTAATTGAAGTTATCGGCAACTGGCAGAAGCCTTATGGTTGTCTCTTTATTGCATAATATGCAAGCGCCAAATAATTGCTTTACTTTATCGCTGTGCGATAGCAATAGTTGCAAGAGCAATAGTTGGCGAGATGACCATGTAACGACACATTGATATAGATCAAGATGATGGAGATCATGGTGTCATGCCGGTGACGATAGAGATCATGACGGTACTTTGGAGATGGAGATCAAAGGCGCAAGATGATCATGGCCATATCATGTCACATATTTTGATTGCATGTGATGTTTATCTTTTATACATCTTATTTTGCTTAGTTCGACGGTAGCTTTATAAGATGATCTCTCACTAAATTTCAAGATAAAAGTGTTCTCCCTGAGTATGCCCCGTTGCCAAAGTTAAATGCGTGCCCGCACACCACGTGATGATTGGGTGTGATAAGCTCTCGTCCATCTACAACGGGTGCAAGCCAGTTTTGCACACGGAATACTCGAGTTAAACTTGACGAGCCTAGCATATGCAGATATGGCCTCGGAACACTGAGACCGAAAGGTCGAGCGTGAATCATATAGTAGATATGATCAACATACACTAGTAGAAAAAGGGCAAATCTGAGACACATTAGTGCCGGTTTGATTTTGAGCCGCCACTAATGTGTCCATTAGTGCCGGTTCCAACGGCTAGCCGGCCGTTCTCATTAGTACCGGTTCGTGGCGAACCTTTAGCACCGGTTCGTGCCACAAACCGGTACTAAAGAGAGTGGTGGCAGGGTGTTGTCAGTCTGGGGCCCGTCTAGTGATGTCTACTACGCAACCTTCTCCTTGTAGACGTTGTTGGGCCTGCAAGTGCACAGGTTTGTAGGAAAGTAGCAAATTTCCCTCAAGTGGATGACCTAAGGTTTATCAATCCGCAAGAGGCGTAGGAGGAAGATGGTCTCTCTCAAGCAACCCTACAACCAAATAACAAAGAGTCTCTTGTGTCCCCAACACACCCAATACAATGGTAAATTGTATAGGTGCACTAGTTCGGCGAAGAGAAGGTGATACAAGTGCAATATAGATAGTAGATATAGGTTTTTGTAATCTGAAAATATAAAAACAGCAAGGTAGCAAGCGGTAAAAGTGAGCGTAAACGGTATTGCAATGATAGGAAACAAGGCCTAGGGTTCATACTTTCACTAGTGCAAGTTCTCTCAACAATAATAACATAGATAGATCATATAACTATCCCTCAACATGCAACAAAGAGTCACTCCAAAGCCACTAATAGCGGAGAAAAACATAGAGATTATGGTAGGGTACGAAACCACCTCAAAGTTATTCGTTCGGATCGATCTATAAAAGAGTTCGTACTAGAATAACACCTTAAGACACAAATCAACCAAAACCCTAATGTCACCTAGATACTCCATTGTCACCTCAAGTATCCGTGGGCATGATTATACGATATGCGTCACACAATCTCAGATTCATCCAACCAACATAGAAGTACTTCAAAGAGTGCCCCAAAGTTTCTACCGGAGAGTCGAGAACGTGTGCCAACCCCTATGCATAGGTTCCCAATGTCACGAAACCCGCAAGTTGATCACCAAGACATACATCAAGTGTTCTCATAAAAGACTCAATCCGATAAGATAACTTCAAAGGGGAAACTCAATTCATCACAAGAGAGTAGAGGGGAGAAACATCATAAGATAAAAAAACAATAGCAAAGCTCGCGATACATCAAGATCGTGCCATAGATGGAACACGAGAGAACACGAGAGAGAGAGAGAGAGAGAGAGAGAGAGATCAAACACATAGCTCTTGGTACATACCCTCAGCCCGAGGGTGAACTACTCCCTCCTCGTCATGGAGAGCGCCGGATGATGAAGATGGCCACCGGTGATGGATCCCCCCCCCTCCGTGAAGTCTGGAAAGGGGTCCCGATTGGTTTTTGGTGGTTCTGGAGGCTTGCGGCGGCGGAACTCCCGATCTATCTCCTGTTCTAGAAGTTTTAGGGTACGTAGGTATATATGGGTGCAAGGAGTACGTCGGTGGAGCTACGGGGCCGCACGAGGCAGGGGGGTGCGCCCAGGGGGGTGGGGCGCCCCCCACCCTCATGAGCACCTCCCGTATCTTCTGACGTGGAGTCCAAGTCCATCAGGTGGGTTTCCTTCCAAAAATAACTTCTCCAGTTGATTTCTTTCCATTTTGACTCAGTCTGATATTCCTTTTCCTCGAAACACTGAAATAGGCATAAAACAACAAATCTGGGTTGGGCCTCCGTTTAATAGGTTAGTCCCAAAAATAATATAAAAGTGGATAATAAAGCCCAATATTGCCTAAAACAGTAGATAATATAGCATGGAGCAATCAAAAATTATAGATACGTTGGAGACGTATCAAGCATCCCCAATCTTAATTCCTGCTCGTCCTCGAGTAGGTAAATGATAAAAAAAGAATTTTTGATGCGGAGTGATACTTTGGCATAATTTCAATGTAAATCTTCTTAATTGTGATATGAATATTCAGATCCATAAGATTCAAGACAAAAGTTCATATTGACACAAAAATAATAATACTTCAAGCATACTAATCAAAGCAATCATGTCTTCTCAAAATAACATGGCAAAAGAAAGTTCATCCCTACAAAATCATATAGTTAGGCTATGCTTCATTTTCGTCACACAAAGATGTTCCCAACTTCTATTCCCCCGATGACAAGCCAAGCAATTGTTTCATACTTAAATAATCTCAAAAAAAATCAACCTTCACGGAATACATGAGCGTGAGCCATGGATATAGCACTGTGGGTGGAATAGAATATGATGATGGGGATTGTGTGGAGAAGACAAAAAAGGAGAAAGTCTCACATTGACGAGGATAATCAACGGATTATGGAGATGCCCATCAATTGATGTCGACATGAGGAGTAGGGATTGCCATGCAACGGATGCACCAGAGCTATGAATGCTCAACAAAAGAAAACTAGTGGGTGTGCATCCAACTTGCTTGCTCATGAAGACCTAGGGCATTTGAGGAAGCCCATCGTAGGAATATACAAGCCAAGTTCTATAATGAAAAATTGCCACTAGTATGAAAAGGACAACTTATGAGACTCACTATATGAAAAACATGGTGCTACTTTGAAGCACAATATATGAGACTCTCTACATGAAGAACAAGGTGCTACTTTGAAGCACAAGTGTGGAAAAAAGGATAGTAGCATTGCCCCTTATTATTTTTTATCATTTTTTATTATTATTTTTTATTTTTTTGGGCCTTCTTTTTTTTGGCCTTTCTCCTTTTGGAGGGGGGGGGCAATGCTCTATTGAATGATGATCATCACACTTCTATTTATTTACAACTCAATGATTACAACTCGATACTAGAACAAGATATGACTCTATATGAATGCCTCCGGTGTATCGATGGTGCAATGAATCAAGAGTGACATGTATGAAAATTATGCATGGTGGCTTTGCCACAAATACGATGTCAACTACATGATCATGCAATGGCAATATGACAAAAGTAAAGTATGTCATGA
This sequence comes from Aegilops bicornis, assembly GCA_021605145.1. Classification (NCBI taxonomy): domain Eukaryota; kingdom Viridiplantae; phylum Streptophyta; class Magnoliopsida; order Poales; family Poaceae; genus Aegilops; species Aegilops bicornis. The sequence continues at coordinate 771,460,781 of CM038671.1, read as the reverse complement.
TGATGATGAACGGAACGGTGGAAAGTTGCATGGCAATATATCTCGGAATGGCTATGGAAATGCCATAATAGGTAGGTATGGTGGTTGTTTTGAGGAATATATAAGTAGGTTTATGCGTGAAAGAGTGTATCGTATCACGGGGTTTGGATGCACCGGCGAAGTTTCCACCAACGCTCAAGGTGAGAAAGGGCAATGCACGGTACCGAAGAGGCTAGCAATGGCGGAAAGGTAAAAGTGCGTATAATCCATGGACTCAACATTAGTCAAAAGAACTCATATACTTATTGCAAAAATTTAGGAGTCATCAAAATCAAGTACTACGCCAAGATGCTCCTAGGGGATAGATTGGTAGGAAAAGACCATCGCTCGTCCCCGACCGCCACTCATAAGGATGCACAAGCCAGGTACACTTCATGTTTCAAATTTGTTACACAACTTTAACCATACGTGCATGCTATGGGACTTGCTAACTTCAACACAACCATTTCTCAAATTCACAACTACTCAACTAGCACAACTTTGATATTATCACCTCCATATCTCAAAACAATTATCAAGCGTCAAACTTTTCTTAGTATTCAACACACTCATAAGAATTTTCCTTTTATTAGTATTGTATGCCTTGCATATTATGATGATTTAAAAAAATTACCATGCTATTTAAGACTCTCAAAATAATATAAGTGAAGCATGAGAGTTCATCTATTTCTTCAAAATAAAACTACCACCATGCTCTAAAAGATATAAGTGAAGCACTAGAGCAAACAACAAACTACTCCGAATGATATGAGTGAAGATCAATGAGTAGTCGAATAATTATGTAACTATGTGAAGATTCTCCCATTTAATAATTTCAGATCTTTATACTTTATTCAAACAGCAAGCAAAGCTAAAGAGACTACATTGCAAGGATAGCACAACTCATGTGAAGAAGCAAAAACTTAGGCTCAACCGATACTAACCGATAGTTGTTGAAGAAGAAAGGTGGGATGCCTACCGGGGCATACCCAAGCTTAGATGCTTGATACTTCTTGAAATATTATCTTGGGGTGCCTTGGGCATCCCCAAGCTTGAAATTTTGTGTCTCCTTAATTCCTCTCATATCATGGTTTCTCTTTTTATCAAAAGCTTCATTCACAACAAACTCAACAAGAACTCGTGAGATAGGTTAGCATAAACCAATGCAAAACCTTATCATTTTCTACTGTAACAAATCACTAAGATTATTATTCAACATTGAATACTAATGTATTTGCATAATTAATACTTCTATCCTTAAATAGAATCATTAAACAAGCAAACATATGCAAACATAACAGCAATCTGCCAAAACAGTACAGTCTGTAAAGAATGCAAGAGTATCAATACTTCCATAACTCCAAAAATTATGAACTAAAATTCCCACTGTAATAAATTTATCAGAGATCAATATGCAACAGGATTCAACATTATATCATGTTCTGACTTTTCTAGGCAATTTTTTCAACAGCGGTAAACTTTCTGTTTTCAAACAGCAACATGCATACTTGCAAAGTAAGCATGGCAAAGGCTATCCTTGAATTTTTTATTGAAACTAAAGATAAAAAACATTATTATAAATAACAGAAAACAAAACAAAATAAAATGACATGACGCTCTAAGCAAAACACATATCATGTGGTGAATAAAAATATAGCTCCAAGTAAAGTTACCGATGAACGAAGACGAAAGAGGGGATGCCTTCCGGAGCATCCCCAAGCTTAGGCTCTTGTTTGTCCTTGAATATTACCTTGGGGTGCCTTGGGAATCCCCAAGCTTAGGCTCTTGCCACTCCTTATTCCATAGTCCATCGAATCCTTACCCAAAACTTGAAAACTTCACAACACAAAACTTAACAGAAAACTCGTGAGCTCCGTTAGCGAAAGAAAACAAAACACCACTTCAAGGTACTGTAATGAACTCATTATTTATTTATATTGTTGTTAAACCTACTGTATTCCAACTTCTCTATGGATTATAAACTATTTTACTAGCCACAAATTCATCAAAATAAGCAAACAACACAATGAAAACAGAATCTGTCAAAAACAGAACAGTCTGTAGTAATCTGCAACTAACGCAAACTTCTGGAACTCCAAAAATTCTAAACTAGATTGGTGGAACTGAGGAATTTGTATAGTAATCATCTTCAAAAAGAATCAACTAAATAACACTCTCCAGTAAAAATTTATAGCTAATCTCGTGAGCGCTAAAGTTTCTGTTTTTTACAGCATGATCATAAAGACTTCACCCAAGTCTTCCCAAAGGTTCTACTTGGCACAAACACTAATTAAAACATAAAAGCACATCTAAAAAGAGGCTAGATGGATTATTTATTCCTAAACAGAACCAAAAAGCAAGAAACTAAAATAAAATTGGGTTGCCTCCCAACAAGCGCTATCGTTTAACGCCCCTAGCTAGGCATGATGATTTCAGTGATGCTCACATAAAAGATAAGAATTGAAACATAAAAGAGAGCATCATGAATAATATGACTAGCACATTTAAGTCTAACCCACTTCCTATGCATAGGGGTTTTGTGAACAAACAACTTATGGGAACAAAAATCAACAAGCATAGGAAGGTAAAACAAGCATAGGTTCAAAACTTGAAGCACATAGAGAGGAAACTTGACATTATTGCAATTCCTACAAGCATATATTCCTCCCTCATAATAATTTTAAGTAGCATCATGAATGAATTCAACAATATAACCAGCACCTAAAGCATTCTTTTCATGATCTACAAGCATAGAAATTTTATTACTCTCCACATAAGCAAATTTCTTCTCATTCGGAATAGTGGGAGTATCATAAGAGACTTGAACACTAAAAATTGTTTCCACATTAAAAGAGTAATGTTCAGAGAAAGGGTACTCATAATCATGAAAAGTTTTATAAATATAATCATCACTACTCTTTATAGCATAAGTTTTATCACAATAATCATCATAAGTAGCAACTTTGTTCTCATCATAATCGATTGAAACCTCTCCCAAGATAGTGGAATCACTAAATAAAGTTGACACTCTTCCAAATCCACTTTCGTATTCATCACAATAAAATTAAACATCCTCCAAAATAGTGGGATCACTACTTCCTAAAGTTGACACTCTTCCAAACCCACTTTCATCAATATAACCATCATAGGTAGGAGGCATGCTATCATCATAACAACTTTGCATATCAAAACTTGGGAGGCTAAAAATATTATCATTATTAAGCATAGCATCCCCAAGCTTGGTACAAACATTAATTGCAGCAAATATATTCTCAAATATGTCATCCTCATCAAACATAGCTTCCCCAAGCTTGGGCCTTTTCATATCATAAGCATAATCACTCTCATCATTAATAGTATGGATAGCACCAATAGTAAAGCAATTATCATCATCACAATGAGTAGTAGGAGCAACATCATTTGGGAAGGATACCTTTCTACCTTTTTTGCTCCTTCTTTTCTTTTTCTTCTTCACATTATGTGTAGGTTCAACCTTCCTCTTTGAGCTCCTTATTGATGAGATTGGTTGAATAGAAAGCTCCTCTTCGTTACATGATTCATCATAAGAAATAATAGGAGGATATTGGGAAGTCTCTTCCCTTTCATTAGTATTCTCTTCATCTTCTATTTGTTTTCTTTTATTTATGTAATTGGAAATATAAGGATTTTCAATGCAATTCACCGCACAATACATATAAATATTTTCTAGATCAAAATCAAGAAATCTATCAAGATTAAATTTTGGAATACCCTCAGTTATACGTTTCATTTCTTCATAACCCAAAAGAAGGCTAAGCTCTTTATGATGCTCAAGGGTAATCAAATTATCACAATATTTTGAAACGACTTGATCATGAAACAAATAGCATTGGAGCTTTAAATGACCATGTTCATTGCAAAGTTCACAAGGGGTACTATAAATATTGAATCTTTCAGCACATTCATCTAGCTCTTCTTGCAACAATTTGGTTTCTAAGTACTTATGCCTCTTGTAATATCTATCTTCCCTATTTGGTGTGTACTTACAAACCCAGTGCACTCCACAAAAATTGACATGTTTATAGGACACATTTTCATCATAACTAGTGCAATCATCATTAGCATCATGGATATTCAAAGAATTCGTACTAACAACATTGCAATCATGCTCATCATTCAAATATTTAATGCCAAAATATTTAGAGATTTCTTCTTCTAGCACTTGAGCACAATTTTCCTTTCCATCATACTCACGAAAGATATTAAAAAGGTGAAGCGTATGAGACAAACTCAATTCCATTTTTTGTAGTTTTCTTTTATAAACTAAGTAGTGCTAAAACAAGAAACAAAAAGATTCGATTGCAAGATCTAAAGATATACCTTCACTTACCTAGCCTCCCGACAACGGGCGCCAGAAAAGAGCTTGATGTCTACTACGCAACCTTCTCCCTGTAGACGTTGTTGGGCCTGCAAGTGCACAGGTTTGTAGGACAGTAGCAAATTTCCCTCAAGTGGATGATCTAAGGTTTATCAATCCGCGAGAGGCATAGGAGGAAGATGGTCTCTCTCAAGCAACCCTGCAACCAAATAACAAAGAGTCTCTTGTGTCCCCAACACACCCAATACAATGGTAAATTGTATAGGTGCACTAGTTCGGTGAAGAGATGGTGATACAAGTGCAATATAGATAGTAGATATAGGTTTTTGTAATCTGAAATATAAAAACAGCAAGGTAGCAAGCGGTAAAAGTGAGCGTAAACGGTATTGCAATGATAGGAAACAAGGCCTAAGACACAAATCAACCTCAAAGTTATTCGTTCGGATCGATCTATAAAAGAGTTCGTACTAGAATAACACCTTAAGACACAAATCAACCAAAACCCTAATGTCACCTAGATACTCCATTGTCACCTCAAGTATCCGTGGGCATGATTATACGATATGTGTCACACAATCTCAGATTCATCCAACCAACATAAAAGTACTTCAAAGAGTGCCCCAAAGTCTCTACCGAGAGTCAAGAACGTGTGCCAACCCCTATGCATAGGTTCCCAATGTCACGAAACCCGCAAGTTGATCACCAAGACATACATCAAGTGTTCTCATAAAAGACTCAATCCGATAAGATAACTTCAAAGGGGAAACTCAATTCATCACAAGAGAGTAGAGGGGGAGAAACATCATAAGATCCAACTACAATAGCAAAGCTCGGGATACATCAGGATCGTGCCATAGATGGAACACGAGAGAGAACACGAGAGAGAGATCAAACACATAGCTACTGGTACATACCCTCAGCCCCGAGGGTGAACTACTCCATCCTCGTCATGGAGAGCGCCGGGATTATGAAGATGGCCACCGGTGATGGATCCCCCCTCCGGCAGGGTACCGGAAAGGGGTCCCGATTGGTTTTTGGTGGTTCTGGAGGCTTGCGGCGACGGAACTCCCGATCTATCTCCTGTTCTGGAAGTTTTACGGTACGTAGGTATATATGGGTGCAAGGTGCGTCGGTGGAGCTACGGGGGCCCACGAGGCAGGGGCGCGCCTGTGGGTGGGCACGCCCACCCTCGTGAGCACCTCCCGTATCTTCCGACGTGGAGTCCAAGTCCATCGTGGGTTTCCTTCCAAAATAACTTCTCCAGTTGATTTCGTTCGTTTGACTCCGTCGATATTCCTTTTCCTCGAAACACCAAATAGGCATAAAACAAAGAATCTGGGTTGGGCCTCCGGTTAATAGGTTAGTCCCAAAAATAAGATAAAAGTGGATAATAAAGCCCAATATTGCCTAAAACAGTAGATAATATAGCATGGAGCAATAAAAAATTATAGATACGTTGAAGACGTATCATCCTGCACCTTTAGTACCGGTTCGTGGCACGAACCGGTATAAAGGTCATCGTACATAAACCCTTCGTCCACCCGAGCCACTCTGTTCTTCCCCTTTCCCCTCACTTCCTCTGTTCTTCCCCTCTCTTCCTCGAACTCCTCTCAAATTTTGCCCAAAATTTGTCAAGATTTGAAGGCCCCCATCCATTCAAATGATCACAAAGGTTAGCAGCTTTGTCCTTTCAACTCTCATTGCTAGATTAGCTCTTTCAATGCTTTTTATAGTGATTAATTTGGGAAGAATTATAATTTGCTAGTATTTGATTTATATGCAATTTGAGGTCAAAAGTAACACTTAGTCTGCATATGTAGGTGTGGTTTACTTAGTGCCTTCTAAATCTCCTTCGTAACCACCGTCGATCGCTCAAGACTTTTGGTCACGCCGGCACCACCTTGTGGTGAGGCTCTTGTTCCTGAATGTTTTACATTACCAAATTGATGTTTGTGTGATTTGGATATATAGTTACTCGTATAATTATCTTACTCGTACGTTGTTTGTCATACATAGTGCCATGGTTTCGATATCCGTCCCCGTCGGCCCTCGTCCTTGTTATGATTCGGATGTGGTATATTCTTTTTTAAAACTAGTTGTTGCATTTCGTGTTTATGACAAATTATGCCCATCAAGTTGACATAGATATATTTATCTAGGAGGTATGTGAACCGGAAATTCCAACCGACCCTATTGTCGAGAGGTTAAATTTAGTTGAAAGAGAAAACGAGTATTTGAAACAAAAATTGAAAAGAATTGAGGGGTAGAAGATGGAATTGGACTTGCATGTTGCCGATGTCGTAGATGATCACAAGATCAAGATGGAGAAAATGAGGTTGAAGATTAGAAAGATTAGAAAATATGCCATCGATAGTGTGGCTTGGTATCATTATGCTGTTGGATCAATTGTTGCCTTAGTTGCGATCTTGATCGCATTTGTTGTTGCATTTAAATTCTTTAGCTAGAGAGTTATTTGTATGTTGCATTTAATTAAGTGATGTATATGAACTTTATGTATGAACTTGTATTAATTTGGTCTATTCGGTGTTGTGTAATGAAGATGAGCCGACAATGGATGTATGATGATCGATGCTCTCCCGAGTTCATTAATGGCGTGCATACTTTTCTGCTTGCCGCTGAGGCAAACAAGCGGGCGGATGGTTTTATGCCTTGTCCATGTGCTGGCTGTAAGAATGGTCACAATTACTCTACGTCAAGAACCATTCACGTCCACCTATTTGAGTCCGGTTTCATGCCCCACTATAATGTTTGGACCAAGCACGGAGAAAGGGGGGTTTTGATGGAAGACAATGAAGAAGAAGAGGACGACGACGGTTATCCTGGCCATGGGTTCCCTGAATACGTTGATACAACAATGTGGGAAGAAGCTGAGCCGGCAATGCGGGAAGAAGCTGAAGAAGAGGCATCAGATGAGCCCGCTGATGATCTAGGTCGGGCCATTGCCGATGCAAAGAGAAACTGCGCAAGTGATCTGGAGAGGACGAAGTTGCAGCGCATGTTAGAGGACACAAGAAATTGTTGTACCCGAATTGCAAAGCTGACAACAAAAAGTTGGGCACCACACTTGAATTGCGGCAATGGAAGGCGGAGAATGGTGTATCTCACAAGGGATTTGGAAAGTTGCTGGTAATGATAAAGAATATGCTTCCAAAGGACAACGAATTGCCCGAGAGTACGTATGAAGCAAAGAAGGCTGTCTGCCCTCTAGGGTTAGAGGTGCAGAAGATACATGCATGCCCAAAACAAAGAGCATGCGAAGGCAATGCGGTGGCACGCAGAAGACCGTAAGAAAGACGGAAAGTTGAGAGTACCCGCTGACGGTTCGCGGTGGAGAAAAATCGAGAGAAAGTACTGGGAGGAGTTTGCAAGTGACCCAAGGAACGTATGGTTTGGTCTAAGCGCAGATGGCATTAATCCTTTTGGGGAGCAGAGCAGCAACCATAGCACGTGGCCTGTGACTCTATGTTTGTATAACCTTCCTCCTTGGTTGTGCATGAAGCGGAAGTTCATTATGATGCCAGTGCTCATCCAAGGCCCTAAGCAACCCGGCAATGACATTCATGTGTACCTAAGGCCATTAGTTGAAGAACTATTACGGCTGTGGAATGGAACAGGTGTACGTGCGTGGGATGAGCACAGACAGGAAGAATTTGACCTAAAGGCGTTGCTGTTCGTGACCATCAATGATTGGCCTGCTCTCGGTAACCTTTCGTGATGACAAACAAGGGATACCGCGGATGCACGCACTGTTTGGATGATACCGACAGTATATATTTGGATAGTTGTAGGAAGAATGTGTACCTAGGACATCGTCGATTTCTTCCGACAAGGCATCCCGTAAGAATGAAAGGCAAGCATTTCAAAGGTGAGGCAGATCATCGGACGAAGCCTCGCCACCGTCTTGGTGCCGACGCATATGATATGGTCAAGGATTTGAAGGTAATCTTTGGAAAGGTCCCGCGGACAACCTGTTCCGAAGGACGCTGACGGACGCGCACCCATGTGGAAGAAGGAATCTATATTTTGGGACCTGCCATATTGGAAAGACCTAGAGGTCCGCTCCGCAATCTACGTACGTGACGAAGACAAAAGATACAGCAGAGGCACGGGAGGACCAGCAACGTATGCACGGAAAAGACGGCATACATCAGGGTCAGGCCAGCTACGCTCTTACCAAAGAAGAGAAGGAAATCTTCTTGAATGCTCGGCCAGATGAAGGTACCGTCTCGGCTTCTCATCTAATATAAAGGGAATAATAAATATGGCGGAGAAAAAGTTCCGTAACCTAAAGTCTCATGACTGCCACGTGATTATGACGCAACTCCTTCCGGTTGCATTGAGGGGATTCTACTGAAAAGCGTTCGATTAGCCATTGTGAAGCTATGTGCATTCCTCAATGCAATCTCTCGAAGGTAATCGATCCGTAAATCATACCAAGGTTACAGAATGATTTGGTGCAATGTCTTGTCAGTTTAGAGTTGGTGTTCCCGCCATCCTTCTTCAACATCATGACACACGTCCTAGTTCACCTTTACGAAGAGATTAACGTTTTGGGTCCTGTATTTCTACACAATATGTTCCCCTTTGAGAGGTTCATGGGAGTCTTGAAGAAATATGTTCATAACCGTGCTAGGCCAGAAGGAAGCATCTCCAAGGGCCATGAAAATGAGGAGGTCATTGAGTTTTGTATTGACTTTATTCCTGACCTTAAGCCGATTGGTGTTCCTGAAGCGCGGCATAAAGACAGACTGGATGGAAAAGGCACGCTAGGAGGGGATCAAATAATATGTATGGACGGGCATTCTCTAACTCAAGCACACTACAGTTCTACAGAATTCCGCCTTGGTCGCTCCGTACATGGAGGAACAGAAGAATTTTCTACACTCCAAACACCCAAAGAAGTCTGACGATTGGATTACACGTGAACAAACGAGGACTTTCGCCAGTTGGTTGCAGAAACGTGCCATACATGATGGGGATATTCAAGATGACTTGTACTCACTGTCCCAGTTACCATCTTCGAATATAATGACTTTCAAAGGGTACCAGATAAATGGGAATACATTTTACACGATCGCCTAAGATAAGAAGTGCACCAACCAAAACAGTGGTGTCCGCTTTGATGCAACAACCAACACGGGAAAGGAAACATATTATGGTTACATAGAGGACATATGGGAACTTAACTATGGAGGTGATTTGAATGTCCCTTTGTTTCGGTGCAAATGGGTCAATATGACACGAGGCGGGGTAACGGAAGACCCGCGATGCGGAATGACAACAAAGGATCTCAACAATCTTGCGTGTCTTGAGCAGACCATTCGTCCTAGCCAATGATGTGGCGCAGGTTTTTTATGTGAAAGACATGTCTACCAGGCCGAGAAAAAGAAAAGATTAGGAAACGAATGGATCATACGAAGAGCCAAAGCGCCACATAGTTCTTTCAGGAAAAAGAAACATCGTGGGAGTGGATGACAAGATGTACATGTCGGAAGATTATGAAAAGTTTGATGAAATTGCTCCATTCACAGTGAATATTGACCCGAGCTTCCGGTTAAATGATGAAGATTTTCCATGGCTATGGCGAAAATGGACACACTCGAAGAAAAAGTTTCACACCCAAAGATCTGGTATGTGATCGGCTTCACTATCATCACTTTCTTATGTGTTTCACACCCAGGAGGGAATCTCTGTAATAGTTAGGGTAGTTATGTGTTTTGGCATTTGAAACACGAAGAATTTTATGTGCAAACAAAAGTAGAGAGGGTTACGGCAAAAACTGGATGCACTTCGTGTACAAAATGGACAATCTCTTACGAAGTATCAGGGTTTCTGACGAAAACTCAACTGTTAAAAAGGCATTTCATTTTTTAAATAACCTAAGCATTACCAAATTGAACATAATGATAAAACACACTAATATTAAACATAAAAAAAGAATCGCTGAAAAATCTTTTTTCAAAGTTAAGTTATTCACAATCTAGTGATTCACACAAATTTCTAATAATTCAAAATTTAAACTATTCAAATTTGAAAACTATCGACAAGAATGTAAAGTTTGTAATTTTTTGTACCTAAAGCAAAAATATTCACAAATAAACTCTAAATCCAGCAAAAACAACTCAAAATAAATAAAACAAAAATAAATAAAGTGAAAAAATAAGAAAATAAAAGCCCGCCTCTTGGGCCAAAGCGGCCTGCATACGACTAGGAACCCAACCTTTGTTGGGCCAGATGCAGCCGCATAGGCCCAAGAGGCCCACTGGGCAGAAGAGAATAGGTAGGCCCAGTAGGCCTGCTTAGGAGAGGAGCTCGAGAGAGCTACCGCACTGGGGCTTATAAACCAGTGCGGTAGCCCCTCGGCTAGCGAGGTGGGACTAAACTTGCGCACCGCCTGGAGCTGGCGCACCCCCTTTAGTACCGAGTGGTGGCTCCAACTGGTACTAAAGGGTGGGTCTTTAGTACCGGTTGGTGCCACGACCCGGTACTAAAGGCGCGCTTCTGCCGCTTGGCTGGCCAAAACAGACCTTTAGTACCGGTTGGTGGCTCCAACCGTACTAAAGGTCCACCCTATATATACACCCGATTGAAAAAATTCACTTTCCTCTGTTTCTTCCCTCTGTTTCCTTCCTCCGTCAAGCGCCGCCTGCCCCGATCGACGTCGTCCCGTCGCCGACGTCGCCGCCGCTCGTCGCCGACCCGGCCGTTCGCCCTCGTCGCCGACCCTTGCCGTCCCGTCGTCGCCCGCCGCCCGTCGTCGCCGCCCGTCCCTTCACCCGTCGTCGCCGCCCGCCCGTCGTCAGTCTGTCATCGCCACGGTGAGCTCGCCTACCGCCATGTCCAGTTGTCCACACACACACACACACACACAGACACACACACTACACACACACACACACACACTACACACACACACAAGTGATATAAATATTTAGTTATAGAAATATTTATAGAAATCTTAGCAATTTTTCTGTTTTTTAGTAATATAAATATTAGAAATGTTAGTTATATAGAAATGTTATAAAAGTTTTCTGTTTTTTAGTTATAGAAATATTTATAGAAATGTTAGCAATTTTTCTGTTTTTAGTTATATAAATATTAGAATTGTTATAGAAATGTTAGTTATATAATCAGGAAATTTTAGAATTATTTTTAGTTAGATGAATTAGATTAATATCAAATTGTATCCCGAAGCAACCTTCTATTGCATCCCGATTCCAGAGGGCTATGCTCGTGTCATGGTTGATGAAGTGGTGGACCCATATTCGGGGCTACAGCTTGACATTCCTGGAGGTGAAGACGAGCGCACACTGGGAGAGGCCATACATCGTATCATCCTATGGAGAAAGGATTGCATCATATTTCGAAGTCCACCGACACCGCATCGTCTGCCGACTCTGCCACCGAGTCAGTAGACTCCCGCTCCTCCAAGTCCACGAACGCGTGAGCCGACTCCTCCTCGAAGTCCGCCACCTCCTCCAAGTCCCCGAACGCGTGAGCTGACTCCTCCGGTTTCAAGTCCGGCACAGCGTCATGCCACTTCTCCGGTTTCAAGTCGGCACCATGTCAGGCCACACCTCCCGCTTCAAGTCCGCACATCGTCAGCCACTTCTCCCGTCCAACTCAGCCACGCCACTGCCTCCGCCTGCCTCAAAGCAATTGCAGAAGAGACATGCCGCAGCTATGGTGCGTAGCGGTACGAGTCGAGGTAGTTCAAGAAGTACAGGCAGAGACAAGCGATATAAATATGGTCCAAGCCTCGCTCCTCTTCCTCAAAGGCCTTACGACATGACTAAGGAGCAAAACTCAGCCATAGTGCAGGCCCAAGTGGACGCCCATTTTGGACCGAAACCGGCACCACCGCCAAAGGAGAAAGTGCGTGAGAAAGTAATTGACCACTTCATTCATATGGCTAGACAACCAGCTCCCAAGCCTGTTGACTCGGACTATGAGCGCCAAATCAGGAAACTACATCAAGAACGGCTAAAGAAGGAAGCGAGCTCGAGCTCGAGCCAACAAGCAGCGGGCAAAAAATGCGGGAAAACCGTTCCCCAGCTAGGAGAACAGGCGGCGCAATCGATCCCCCCGCTTGTTGTGCCAACAACACATGAGAGGAGGTCGCGCGCCCAATATTATTGTGGGAAAACCGTTAAAGTTCCCCAGCTAGGCGATGTGGTAATAACGGAGGAGCATATAATGCAGGTGAAATGCTCAAGATCTCTCATGGACAGCTCCTCGAAATTGAGCCCATGTCTCCGCTTAGAGAGGAGGAAATAAAATGGAAATATGCCCGGCAAACCTTTGGTCGAGCTGCATAAGGTCAAGAACCTCCCAACAAGAATGTATGAATTGCATCAATGGTACATGAACATTACCAAGATTTCCAATCGAGAGTCCCTCATGGTGAATGTCAAGAAGGAGCATTACTACCATGAGAAAGCTTTGTGCGTTGAGTATTCAGAACTATTTCAGTTATACAATCAAGACGCACTCGACAAATCTCTCTTCAGTTGCTATTGTTTGTAACTGATTTCTTTCTGTAATTTTTGATCAATCATTACATGTAATTATCCTCACTATATATTCTTTTCTGTGGTATTATATGCAGTATGAAAATGTATGAAATGAAAAAATCTGGACGCTATGTCATTGGGTTCATTGACCCAAATACCATTAATGAGTACACATGGAATCTTGCAACTTCTAAAGCAGGTGTAGAGGAAAGCATGCTAGAGTTCTTGAAGTGCCTCAATACCAATGAAGATATACTACTTCCTTACAACTTCTCGTGAGTTAATACAAATTCTGTTTTTGCTTACTAGCTAGCTAGATGTTAATAACTAAGTGTATACGGTTTACGATATATAGTTGATTAATTTTATGCACATGCCCGCTTAATTAAGACATGCAAACGTGTGCAGTTTCTGCTGGATCTTGTTAGTCATTAAAGTTGACAAAGCAACAGTTGAAGTACTCGACTCGCTACTTAAAGAAGATAAAGACTACACCATCATGAAGGGGATAGTCAACAGGTAATTTCAATCATCATTAACTATATCTCGCCTATTATTAGTTCGTCATTTCCTGATATGAACTATTTAATAACCCTTTATTGATTTTCTTTGCCGGGCGGGCAGGGCTTGGGCAAAGTTCATCAAGGTGACTCCAGCAATTGGCCAAAAAGTTGTTTTGGCATCGACCAAGGGTAAGTAATTAAGTAGTACTAGCTAGCTAGCCATCTCTTTAATTCTTGTTTAAATACCATTAATTAATTATCATGCTTGATTAATCATTATCTAATTCAATTCCATTCTCGTAAAGGCCTCAAGCAGCGCCGGGAATGATCTGTGTGCATTCTACGCTTATAGAACATTCGCATGATGGCGTCTGAAAGTAGCAGATCTCAAAGACAGGAATGGGTACGTTGTCAGAACTCTATTCACACCATTATCGATATCTTGTAACACAACTAATACACATGCATATTGATCTCCTTCTTAACAGTTCAGAGAGGTGTGGGATAAGCTCCTAACAGCGGACCGCATACTAGCACTTCAAGAGGAAATAGCCGGATTTTTGCTCGACCAGGTCATAGATCCCAAAGGAGAATACTGTTACCCGCTACCGCCCCCATGAACCACTTGTCATCATGCATGCACCAAGGAAACATGTAGGAGAAATTGTATATGTATATACATGTGTATGTGTGAATAGTTAATGGTGTTGGCTGTGAGACATTCGATGATATTATATATATATATATATATATATATATATATATATATGCGGTTCTATGTACAAGAAAATCTATTTATATATATGCATAACGTGTACAATTTGTAGTACCGTGAAATACCAGCAAACAAAAAAGAATTAAATTGAAAATAAAGCCAAATTGAAAACACAAAATTAAAGCAAAAATTTAAAAAAAACACCCAAACATTTAGTACCAGTTGGTGTTACCAACTGGTACTAATGTCCTAGACGCACCCGGGCCTGGCTCGTGCCACGTGGTGGCCCTTTAGCGCCGGTTCGTGGCGAACCAGTACTAAAGGGGGGGGGGCTTTAGTCCCCACTCTTTAGTGTCGGTTAGCGAACCGGCACTAAAGGCCATCATGAACCGGCACTAAAGGCCGGTTCTGCACTAGTGATAGTGATGTTCACCATTGAAAGCTACTCCATTTCACGTGATGATTGGTTATGCTTTAGTTGATTTGGATCACGTGATCACTTAGAGGATTAGAGGGATGTCTATCTAAGTGGGAGTTCTTAAGTAATATGATTAAATTGAACTTAAATTTATCATGAACTTAGTCCTGGTAGTATTAGCATATCTATGTTGTAGAACAATTGCTCGCGTTTAGCTCCCCTGTTTTATTTTGATATGTTCCTAGAGAAAACTAAGTTGAAAGATGTTAGTAGCAATGATGCGGATTGGATCCATGATCTGAGGTTTATCCTCATTGCTGAACAGAAGAATTATGTCCTTGATGCACCGCTAGGTGACAGACCTATTGCAGGAGCAGATGCAAACATTATGAACGTTTGGCCAGCTCAATATGATGACTACTTGATAGTTTAGTGTATCATGCTTAACGGCTTAGAATCGGGACTTCAAAGACGTTTTGAACGTCATGGACCATATGAGATGTTCCAGGAGTTGAAGTTAATATTTTAAACAAATACCCGAGTTGAGAGATATGAAGTCTCCAACAAGTTCTATAGCTAAAAGATGGAGGAGAATAGCTCAAGCAGTGAGCATGTGCTCAGATTGTCTGGGTACTACAATTGCTTGATCAAGTGGTAGTTAAATCTTCCAGATAAAATAGTGATTTACAGAATTCTCTAGTCACCATCACCAAGTTAGTAGAACTTCATGATGAACTATAATATGCAAGGGATGACGAAAGTAATTCCCAAGCTCTTCGTGATGCTGAAATCGACGAAGGTAGAAATCAAGAAAAACATCAAGTGTTGATGGTTAACAAGACCACTAGTTTAAAGAAAAGGGCAAAGGGAAGAAGGGGAACTTCAAGAAGAACGGCAAGCAAGTTGCTGCTCAAGTGAAGAAGCCCAAGTCTGGACCTAAACCTGAGACTGAGTGCTTCTACTGCAAAGGGGCTGGTCACTGGAAGCGGAACTACCCCAAGTATTTGGCGGATAAGAAGGATGGCAAAGTGAACAAAGGTATATTAGATATACCTGTTATTGATGTGTACTTTACTAGTGTTTGATACTGGTTCAGTTGCTAAGAGTAGTAACTCGAAACGGGAGTTGCAGAATGAACAGAAACTAGTTAAGGGCGAGGTGACGATGTCTGTTGGAAGTAGTTCCAAAATTGATATGATCATCATCGCACACTCCCTATACTTTTGGGATTAGTGTTGAACCTAAATAAGTGTTATTTGGTGTTTGCGTTGAGCATGAATATGATTTGATCATGTTTATTGCAATACGGTTATTCATTTAAGTTAGAGAATAATTGTTGTTCTCTTTACATGAATAAAACCTTCAATGGTCATACACCCAACGAAAATGGTTTGTTGAATATCGATCGTAGTGATACACATATTCATAATATTTAAGCCAAAAGATGCAAAGTTAATAATGATAGTGCAATTTATTTGTGGCACTGCCGTTTAGGTCATATTGGTGTAAAGCGCATGAAGAAACTCCATGCTGATGGAATTTTGGAATCACTTGATGCTTGCGAACCATGCCTTATGGGCAAGATGACTAAGACTTCGTTCTCCGGAACAATGGAGCGAGCAACAGATTTATTGGAAATCATACATACTGATGTATGTGGTCCGATGAATATTGAGGCTCGCGGCAGGTATCATTATTTTCTGATCTTCACAGATGATTTGAGCAGATATGAGTATATCTACTTGATGAAGCACAAGTTTGAAACATTTGAAAAGTTCAAAGAATTTCAGAGTGAAGTGGAGAATCGTCCTAACAAAAATAAAAGTTTCTACGATATGATCGCAGAAGTAAAATATTTGAGTTACGAGTTTGGCCTTCAGTTAAAACAATGTGAAATAGTTTCACTACTCACGCCACCTCGAACACCAAAGTGTAATGGTGTGTCCGAACGTCAGAATCAGCATTTTATTAGATATGGTGCGATCTATGATGTCTCTTGTCGATTTACCACTATCGTTTTGGGGTTATGCATTAGACACAGCTACATTCACGTTAAATAGGGCACCATCTAAATCCGTTGAGATGACACCGTATGAACTATGGTTTGGCAAGAAACCTAAGCTGTCGTTTCTTAAAGTTTGGAGTTGCGATGCTTATGTGAAAAAGGTTTTCAACCTGATAAGCTCGAACCCAAATCAGAGAAGTGCGTCTTCATAGGATACCCAAAAGAAAATGTTGGGTACACCTTCTATCACAAATCCAAAGGTAAGATATTCATTGCTGAGAATGGATCCTTTCCATAGAAGGAGTTTCTCTCGAAAGAAGTGAGTGGGAGGAAAGTAGAACTTGATGAGGTAACCGTACCTGCTCCCTTATTGGAAAGTAGTTCATCACAGAAATCTGTTCCTGTGACTACTACACCAATTAGTGAGGAAGCTAATGATGATGATCATGTAACTTCGCACCAAGTTACTACCAAACCTCATAGGTAAACCAGAGTGAGATCCGCACCAGAGTGGTACGGTAATCCTGTTCTGGAGGTCATGTTACTTGACCATGACGAACCTACAAACTATGAGGAAGCGATGATGAGCCCAGATTCCACGAAATGGCTTGAGGCCATGAAATCTGAGATGAGATCCATGTATGAGAACAAAGTGTGGACTTTGGTTGACTTGCCCGATGATCGGCAAGCCATAGAAAATAACTGGATCTTCAAGAGGAAGACGGACGCTGATAGTAGTGTTACTATCTACAAAGCTAGAATTGTCGCAAAAGGTTTTCGACAAGTTCAAGGTGTTGACTACGATGAGAGTTTTCTCACTCGTATCTATGCTTAAGTATGTCCGAATCATATTAGCAATTGCCGCATTTTATGAAATCTGGCAAATGGATAAACAAAATTGCATTCCTTAATGGATTTATTAAAGAAGAGTTGTATATGATGCAACCAGAAGGTTTTGTCAATCCTAAAGGTGCTAACAAAATATGCAAACTCCAAATGATCCATCTATGGACTGGTGCAAGCATCTCGGAGTTGGAATATATGCTTTGATAAGTTGATCAAAGGATATAGTTTTATATAGACTTGCGGTGAAGCCTGTATTTAGAGGAAAGTGAGTGGGAGCACTACAGCATTTCTGATAAGTATATGTGTATGACATATTGTTGATCGAAAATAATGTAGAATTATTCTGCAAAGCATAAAGGATTGTTTGAAAGGATTTTTTCAAAGAAAGACCTCGGTGAAGCTACTTACATATTGAGCATCAAGATTTATAGAGATAGATCAAAACGCTTGATAAGTTTTTTCAATGAGTACATACCTTGACAAGATTTTGAAGTAGTTCAAAATGGAATAGTCAAAGAAAGAGTTCTTACCTGTGTTACAAGGTGTGAAATTGAGTAAGACTCAAAGCCCGACCACGGCAGAAGATAGAAAGAGAATGAAAGTCATTCCCTATGCCTCAGACATAGGTTCTATAAAGTATGCCATGCTGTGTACTAGATCTATTGTATACCCTACACTGATTTTGGCAAGGGAGTACAATAGTGATCTAGGAGTAGATCACTGGATAGCGATCAAAATTATCCTTAGTGGAATAAGGATATGTTTCTCGATTATGGAAGTGACAAAAGGTTTGTCGTAAAGGGTTACGTCGATGCAAGTTTTGACACTAATCTAGATGACTCTAAGTCTCGGTCTAGATACATATTGAAAGTGGGAGTAATTAGCTAGAGTAGCTCCGTGCAGAGCATTGTAGACATAGAAATTTGCAAAATACTTACGGATCTGAATATGACAGTAATTCGTTGACTAAAATTATCTCACAAGCAAAACATGATCACACCTTAGTACTCTTTGGGTGTTAATCACATAGAGATGTGAACTAGATTATTGACTCTAGTAAACCCTTTGGGTGTTGGTCACATGTCGATGAGAACTATGGGTGGTAACCACATAAAGATGTGAATTATTGATGTTAAATCACATGGCGGTGTGAACTAGATTATTGACTCTAGTGCAAGTGGGAGACTGAAGGAAATATGCCCTAGAGGCAATAATAAAGTTATTATTTATTTCCTTACTTCATGATAAATGTTTATTATTCATGCTAGAATTGTATTAACCGGAAACGTGATACATGTGTGAATACATAGACAAACAGAGTGTCACTAGTATACCTCTACTTGACTAGCTCATTGATCAAAGATGGTTATGTTTCCTAGCCATAGACAAAGAGTTGTCATTTGATTAACGGGATCACATCATTAGGAGAATGATGTGATTGACTTGACCCATTCCGTTAGCTTAGCACACGATCGTTTAGTATGTTGATATTGCTTTCTTCATGACTTATACATGTTCCTATGACTATGAGATTATGCAACTCCCGTTTACCAGAGGAACACTTTGTGTGCTACCAAACGTCACAACGAAACTGGGTGATTATAAAGGTGCTCTACAGGTGACTCCGAAGGTACAAGTAGGGTATGCGAATTTAGAGATTAGGATTTGTCACTCCGATTGTCGGAGAGGTATCTCTGGGCCCTCTCGGTAATGCACAGCACTTAAGCTTTGCAAGCATTGCAACTAATGAGTTAATTGTGGGATGATGTATTACGGAACGAGTAAAGAGACTTGCCAGTAACGAGATTGAACTAGGTATTGAGATACCGACGATCGAATCTCGGGCAAGTAACATACCGATGACAAAGGGAACAACGTATGTTGTTATGCGGCTTGACCGATAAAGATCTTCGTAGAATATGTGGGAGCCAATATGGGCATCCAGGTCCCGCTATTGGTTATTGACCGGAGACGTGTCTCGGTCATGTCTACATAGTTCTTGAACCCGTAGGGTCCGCACGCTTAACGTTCGTTGATGATATAGTACTATGAGTTATGTATGTTGGTGACCGAATGTTGTTCGGAGTTTTGGATGAGATCACGGATATGACCAGGAACTCCGAAATGGTCCTAAGTAAAGATTGATATGTGGATAGTAGTGTTTGATCTCCGGAAAGGTTCCTAATCCATCGGAAGGGGTTCCGGATGTTTCCCGAAATGTTTGGGCACGAGAACACTTTATCTGGCTAAAGGGAAAGCCCACGAGGCTTTTGGAAAGTGCAAAAGGAAGTTTTATGGAGACCAGAGGCTAGATGCCAGAACCTCGGCGTCTAGGGGTAGACGCCGGGAACCCTGGCATCTAGCCCTGGAGTCCGAGAAGGACTCTTGCCTTTCGGGTGAAACCGACTTTGAGGAGGCTTTTACTCCAAGTTTCGACCCCAGGGCTCAACATATAAATAGAGGGGTAGGGCTAGCACCTAAGATACATCAAGAAACACCAAGCCATGTGCCGGCAACCCCGTCCCCTCTAGTTTATCCTCCGTTATAGTTTCCGTAGTGCTTAGGCGAAGCCCTGCGGAGATTGTTCTTCACCAACACCGTCACCACGCCTGCCGTCGTGCCGGAACTCATCTACTACTTTGCCCGCCTTTGTCGGATCGAGAAGGCGAGGACGCCATCGAGCTGAACGCGGTGCGTAACTCGGAGGTGCCGTGTGTTCGGTTGTTGGATCGGTGGGTTCGTGAAGACGTATGACTACATCAACCGCGTTTATAAACGCTTCCGCTTAGCGATCTTCAAGGGTATGAAGATACACTCACCCTCTCGTTGCTATGCATCACCATGATCTTGTGTGTGCGTAGGAAATTTTTTGAAGTTACTACGTTCCCCAACAAAAGCACCACTGCATTCAACCAAGACCAACGGGTGAGTCGGGAAAACCACCCCACAGATGCCAGCAGGCTAGGGCTCGTGGCGGCAAGGGTCCGGGCCGACATAGCTGAGGCGAAAGCGCATGCCTAGGCGCACGCAAACAAAGCCGGTCATCCAAACCTCTCAGAACCCCAAACGTCAAGGCCGAGCAAGCAAGTCACGCGAGCCGGGCGCACACGTCTGGTCGGCTGGCGCAAGAGACAAACCAGCCCGGGGCCGAAGGACGCTGACAGCCGAGTCCGCCCTCCCATCATGCACGAGAGGGCGCAAGGAAGAGGCCTCGCGGGCGTGAACAAAGTCGCCCCATGACGGTGGGCCCTTCTGGCTGGGGGTCCACCCGTCATGGAGCCCCTGGGGGGGGGGGGGGTCGCACAGGTGCAGTCGTTTAGGCAGATCGGACGGTGCAGAGGGCACTCTCACCAGCGAAGCCCCCAAGTGGCGGGTATTCCAGAATCCTTTATACGAGTAATTACAGGAACATGATTGAACTTGCACATGTTATATCTTTTCATTTGTAACTCGTAGTGAGACATGTTATAAATGTAAAATGATCACGAAAATGTGTAGATTGCAACCATGCTATTACTTTTCCTGTTTGGCCACCTCTAAAATATTTTTTAGTGCAAAACCTTAATTAACATTTTATTTAACATGGGGTATTTTGGGAAATACTATATATATGTTTCCCACCCCATTTAAATTGACTAGATATGGTAGTTTACTTCCGTTTCATCCCGTTTCAAGCTAAACAACACTTGATGTGTAGCTAAACGAGATGGAACCCTTCCTAAATATGAAGTATCATTGTGTGTGGTCAACACTTCACTTAACTTGGTTATTGCTTCAGATTGTGTTGCATATCACCCTCGCAAATGCCATGTCATTGCATTCCATGAACAAGTTGGATCACCCTTACAAACTTGGTTAGTCGACAAGGAAGGATGTGAAGAGAGCTTTTGGTGTGCTCCAGAAGCGCTTTGGCATCATTCGTGGCCCTGCAGGGTATTGGAACCCCAAGATCCTATGGTAAATAATGACATATTGCACCATCTTGCATAACATGATCATTGAAGATGAGAGAGGCATGCTTGAGAACTTTCGGTACATCCCAAACGGGAATGTTGTTGAGTCGGAGCACGAGGCAAACAAGATACAGAGATTCCTCGCAGTGCATTGAAGTATCGAAAACCGAGAAGTTCATATCCAGCTCCAAGATGATATTGTTGAGCCTCAGTGGCATCTCCATAGCACTTCATAGTTGTGTTTTTATCATGCTCTTTACTTCATGTTAACCCTTTGATGTGTTTGAATTTGAATAATTTGGTTGTTCAAACCTTAGTTATCATAGAGGGCAGGTCTGCCGCAGTGGTGAACTCCTCCCCACTTGTGTCAAGAGGTCCTGGGTTTGAACCAGTCTCTCTGCATTGCACTTCGTATGGGTAAGACTAGGTTCCTATAATCCCTCCCCATACCCCACCTTGTGTGGGAGCTCCTATGCACTGGGTATGTTCTATAACCTTAGTTATCATATTTGGATTTAATATGTGTGCAAATATGTAGTTGAAATGTACTCTCTCTGTTCCAAAATAAGTGTCTCAACTTTGTACTAACGTTAGTACAAAGTTATACTAAAGTTTTTTTTTTAGGATCAAAGTTATACTAAAGTTAAGACATTTATTTTGGGACATGGGAGTAGTATTTAAATTAAAACTAAAAAGATTTGGCAAAAGTTATTAGGAAGTTAACGTTAAAGGATCAATTAGAAACCGCATTTTTAGCGGAGCAAATATACTACTACGAAGGATACCCAAACGTTTGCCCCTCTAAATATATGGGATTGGTTAGAAATGCTCTTATGTGCTCAACACTGTTGCACATGTACAATCCGCACTGGCATTGACGTGTTACAGCGCGGCTTGGGAATCGATGATACAGATCCTGCAATAGATCAATTTTTCATTGGGTTTATCTTAATTTATGCACAGGTTTCTTTATTACTTAGGCGACTGACAAATAACTATAGCTAAGTTGAATATAAAAACCATCTGATTTTGGCATTGAGATTTTCACAAGTTTTAAGTGACAGGTAAAAATTACTGTATCTGCATACTGACTGAAAAAAAAAAAAATTTCAAGTCCGCCGAAGATAGTCAGTTATGCAGAGCGTAAGTTCGAATGAAAATAAAAGTTTGAAGAGGAGATGTGAAATCCTGCATTGCCACCATTGTGATGCAGTGAACAGATAGCTGAAAGCCTGTATTGCACATGATTTGCATATATA
Source organism: Aegilops bicornis (assembly GCA_021605145.1). Classification (NCBI taxonomy): domain Eukaryota; kingdom Viridiplantae; phylum Streptophyta; class Magnoliopsida; order Poales; family Poaceae; genus Aegilops; species Aegilops bicornis. Next base: position 771,438,173 of record CM038671.1, on the reverse strand, counting down.
AATGACCACATCGCTGCCATTCATTCGCCCTCCTACGACATTAGCCTGGAGAGACAGCCAGACAGGCCATGACCGGTACCAAATGCAGGTTGCGGCAGTGAACCTCTTGGCAGCGCGCAGGCTTGTTATATTCATAGCGACTCATTTCCAGTCCTCCACGGTACCAAGCCATATGCAAAAACATAACCACCACAACAAAGCAAGCAAATGGCCTAAACAGATACAAATGCAACCGCAGGTCGACAAAGATAACAGTTAAGTGAAAAGCAATCAAGCGTACGATGATCGCATCTCAACAAAAATGCCTGCTGCTCTTGACATTTATCACATGTCACAGGCTCTATATCAGTTTTACTCAGCCTCACTGTTACAGCTCAAGGAATGCACTATCACGACATTAGGCGATGGGGGGCAAAAAAAATTAAGGGAGAGAAAACTGCAAAATAGCTCGCTCTATGTGTAAGGCTTTACAGGTATCAACTCTCAACGAATGATCGTATGCACTTTCTTTCTCCATCGACCTTGCGGTCTCCAAACAACTGAAAGTTCCCGCTGATGACAAGAATGCGGGTGCTGTTAGCTCCTTTATCCAATTGAAGGACTCACTCAACTCCGGCCTTGGCCCCTATCCTGTAAAACAATTTCAGATTCAGTAACTTGCATGTGTGACATGATGCACAGGCAATTAAATTGTACTCCCTCCGTTCCTAAACATTTGTCTTTTCTAGAGATTTCAACAAGTGACTACATACGGAGCAAAATGGGTGAATTTACACTCTAAAATATGTCTATATACATCTGTATGTGGTAGTCCATTTGAAATCTCTAAAAAGACAAATATTTAGGAACGGAGGGAGTAACATCATGCCTGGCTGAGTAGATACTTAGCAAGGCAAATGCTTAATCATGGATTTGACTGCTTATTTTGAGTTACTTAGGTTGTTTTCAAAATTGCATGAAAGAAGCTTACAAGCATAAATGATCCGGCTGGTTTTGTAGGCTCCCAAAATCTTGAATTGGCTGCAAGATCCAAGGGAAATGCAGCCTCTTCCAGACACAAATCCATTTACTAATACAGATGCCGAGAAGGACTATGGACAATTCAAAACAAATCGAGGAGAGAAAGAATACTGCATGGCGATCTTTCACATGAGTAATGACTCTAACCAGTCCGAGATGTATTCGTAGGCCACAAATGTCACTGCACCAGCAGGAGCCGATTTCACCACCGATGGGAAAAGCCCTTTATAGAGGCCTCCAAACCCCTCCTTAACAACTATCTCTGTTAGGGCATGGTACATGCCCTTGTATGTGCTGCTCTCAATCCGCGCCCCATACCTAGGATGACGTTTTAATCCTTCAATCTGCAAAATGTTGGAAGAAATATTAGCTCCAAAATATACAAAGGACTCGGCATTGTCTCGCAATCATACCCAAGTGATTCATAGGCACATCTAAATAGGCTAGTACTGAACTGGAACAGAGTGTCCACCACAAAATAGGCATGCACATTACCTGGAATCTCTTCTTAACAACATCAAGTGGGTGACATGCAGCTTTTGAAAATGTTCCAGCTGCGAATCCACAAAGAAATAGCTGGAAGCTTGATGCCGAGTCATCCTCCTCAATCCCATATCTGTATCTATTCCATGACTATATGGGAAAAAATGGCGGTCAGGGAAGCATGGCGTAACCAAAATTCAGAGACACATACTAATCAAAGTTGAGAACAAAAATCAAGTGTAATTTTCTTATGAAGAAACAAGCTTGTCTTGAATAAATTGTTACAACACCAGTAGTTTCTTGTTACCTATATGAGCATGCTATATACTTTATGTTTCATAAAAAATGCATTTCTTGGTACCTCAATATCCCATATTCTAGAAGGATAACAGACTAAGGAAAGAGTACAACATCTAATACGATCATATGATAAAACTCGCAGCTGAGATCATCTATAGATCATCTCAAAATCATTGGAGGGTACATGTAAAACTGTGAGTTTAGCTTTGTTACCATCATTGAACGTTTGAAAGTGTCGTATGAACCAAACTGCAAGCCAGCATATGGTATAATTTCAACAAGAGTTGGAGTTAAACCAGCATACAGCCCTCGAACACCACGAGTTTGAACTATATCAACAAGTGCAGACCGCATATTGGGGTAAACCTAGAGAGAAAAATAAAACTTTGTGTGAATCAACAAGAAAGCATCATGATAGAATTGTCAACTCAAGAGTATCCATCAAGCAGTTGGCTTACAATGATTGTGCAAAAAATCAATCTCAGGGAATAAGTGCATAGTAATATAATGTGTGCACTTGATTTGTATTCACATGTGCATCTCAAAATACAAAATTATAGAACACACACAGCTGCAAAAAACATTTAAGAGCAAGATCACGCACAGTCCAAAAAAGACAAGGAGTGTACTTGTATTTTGTATATTGCAGTTATAAGATTTATTGTATTCCATATTGTGAATACATTTATGAATGAAAACAGCTCATATTATGAATTAACAATATCGGTTTCTATTTTAGAATCACATAAACAAATCAACATTGTACACTGAGCGTAGCTCGGTTGGTGGGAGGTGTGGGTATACACTCCCAACTCAGGTTGCAGTCCTCTCTACTTCAGAATTGGGTGCTATTTCTTCTCAAGGAAAGAAGAATAATATCTTTGCTCCTAGGTGTTCTCATTTAATAATTTATCAATGTTCTATCAAGTTCTATACAGAAGATAAATTCTCTGTTCAAGGCTACCTTGAAGACTTGAACTGTTGCTAACACAAAATGATTTGCCATGTACTCCTCCGTCCCAAAATAAGTGACTCAACTTTGCACTAACTTTGTACTAAAGCTAGTACAAAGTTGAGCCACTTATTTTGGGACGGAGGGAGTATAACTTAACAACAATTTTTTTGTGCAGATAGTTGACACTTGATGGAACACAAAACTAAAAAAAGATCAGAAAAGAAAATAAGAAAAAAAATGAAGCCTGGGCTTCATGACAAAACCAAAAAAGGTGCAAGGGGAAGTCCGTTGTGTTCAAAATGAAACTGAATCAAACTCTACTGTAAAACAAAAGGATTCAACTTAATGCAATCTAACAATGATATATCCATATTATGAGTAAAGTGAGTACTAACTATCGGCATGGAAGTAAAGTACAGAAGTACTACAAATCACTGCAAGTACTCAATGTAAAGAAAGATGACCAGGGATCTAACTACAATCTTGCAAAACCAAACTAGTGGCACCATAAGTTTGCAACTAAGTTTAAATGTTCACACTCCAAGGAAACAAACAGTTCCAGAAATCACAAATAAGATCAGATTTACCTTCGGTTCACCCTGTGACGCAAGAATAGTTCTGAGAAGGTCAAATGGATATGACCCTACAGTTGCTGCACTTCCTGCGATAGCCCCACTTACGTAAGATAAGTAAGGACTTAAGTGCAGATGATCCTCTCTTGAAGAAACAATAGACCAGATAAGTACTAAAGAGATGTGAGAAATCATATTAAAGCTTCAGTTCTGAAACATGGATTTGAACATTTATCATTGCACTGAGATGAGAATCCCAAATAGCAATATAATTCTGGGAGTATCAAATTTCATAATGTATCAATTGTATAAATTAAAAGTTTGGGTAAAAAACTATTATCTACTGCAAGCACTTACAAGGTTCTAGGATGACATTTGTAATCGATTTTAAAATATAGACTGAAAACCAAGCTGAAAGGGCATACCTGTTCTCGATGAACCTGATGCAAATGTTTTTAGCTTGTGTAGAACTGTGAATTGTATAGCAGTATACGGCATATACATAAACAAGGCTGGAACATTTCCTCTCCAGAATCCCTGAAACATCAGCATCTTGCACAGTAAGAGCATATTTCACGGAATTGTTTTAGATGGACTATTTAAATCAAACATAGAGCATGCATAAACCCAAGGTAGATAAACCAAAAGAAGTGCCGGGGGTGAAAAAGAAGCAAAGTAGATATCAGAATAGAAATCTAGGGAATAAACACTTCCCAAAAAAGGCAGCAACCAATGACATCACCTCATAAGTAAAAGCAATATTAACACTACATGTCAGCCATTTGATATATTCGTGGAGAACTGGTGGATTGAAGATTCTTCACAAGCAGCCAGACAACATTTCGGGCGCCCCACCTCAGGAGACGTGAAGCAGTTCAGCAATGATGAGGTCTTCTGAGCGTCACTGAGCCACGGTTGCACGTCGTCAAGAGAGAGAGAGAGAGAGAGAGAGAGAGAGAGAGAGAGGGAGGGAGAGAGAGACTTCTGCGCCTCGCTGAGCCACGGCTGCACGTCGTCTCGAGAGAGAGACGGGAGAGTACATGGCAGTTGGGACGTACAGGTAGACTAGTAAAAAACTCATGTGGCACCAGAAACGCCACATCGGCCCGGACATAGAGGCCCAGGTAATCAGATTCACTGTCAAAACGCTCTCAGCCCAGGAACAGTGTTATTTCATGACCCAGCCCCCAAAACGGTATTTCTTTGTTACCGCTTTCCTGAATGTGGTCGTTTTTTGTAATTTACTCGTTAAATTAAGACCCCACCAAGAATTGGACCAGTCCACTAAATACTGATCATAGCAGTTAGCATTGTTCTATACCGACTATAGCATTGGACTCCCTTCCCCAAGCATAATTTACAACTAAGAACTAACATGACTGTAACCCTCAATTCTAGGCCCATGTTCAGCCTGGTAAGATTCACAGAACAAACCTCACAGACAAATATTAAGGCTGAGATTTGGCATGAGAAAACAAGTTAATGATCACTGTCCATGGACAAGTTTCTCTAAATAAAGCATGAGCTGAGTGTTTGAAGAAAAGCAGATACCGGCAAACCTTCCTCTCGCAGAATATCTTTAGTTGCTTGCATAAGTCCAGTGTACTTGGAAGGTCCATAGACATCCCTCCGAAGTACACCCCATTTTGCCGTCGGCTCTAATTGAACCTGAAAAAGCCATTGAAGAGCATATCAGTAACCAAAATATGATTATAGATTGCTACAGTTAGGCTGCACCCAACACAGTTATGAGTGCTTCAATACAACGGTCAAGATTTAGAAAAGAAGTCATCAATCTAGTGAAGAAAACACGTCGGAAAATACTATTCTGCTGTATAAAGAGCGTAATCAGTAGGTATCCAACTAAAATAGATTCCACCATATTGCAATGGTCTGACAAATAAGACCCCTAAAACAAAATCAACCAAAACTCCCACAAAATGATCATCTGAGTTTATGTAACAGTGTTCAAACCAAAAATGGTGATGTAACACGAAAGATTTGCAAACGAATAGGCAGCTCTGTGTGGAATCAAGGGTGAACAAACCACAAATAGGACAGTAATAAGAAGTGGTATTAAGAAGGTACAAAACAGGAGGCAGCTCTTCAGCATCCCAAAGTGTTAAGGGAGCTGCTAGAATGCTACATTATCCGTCCAAGGAAATCCTTAAGAGTAAGGAGTGTCAGCGTTAGGTAAGCTCGTCATAAGTCGGTTTACCGAAGTGATGCTCCAGAAATACCGATTCTCGCAGTATCCTCAGACATCATAATTCAACAGCAGCTCTGACACATCAAACTGAGCACTAAAGGATTCAAACAGTGACGCCCAGGTACGCTAAACAGTAGAGAATTATTCGAAACCCCACCATGCTTAACTAAATTGTGGGCGTGTGCTACCCGTTCCTTCAAGCAGTACCAAATGGACCAAATGCACCCGCAAAATTCACCAAACCAGGCAGGCTCCCCCACGCCCGTCGCGAATCCACGCAGACGCGGACACCCGGGGCCTCCTGAAGCCCCTCGGCCCCAATTTCCCGGAGACAAACAAATGCACGCGCGTATCCCTACGGCTTCCTACCCCCAAACCACAAAATTTCCCCCGAACATCCCCAGCCTGGCGACCCGACGAATTCGAGGCTACCGGCTCCCAAATTGAGCGACGGGGAAGCAACCGAAATTGGAGGGTGGGTTCAAGGGGGAGGGGGAGGGGACCTGGAACCGGATTTTGATGACGTCGAGGGGGGAGGTGACGGTGCGGGAGATGCCCCCGGAGATGGCGCCCGCGAGCGTGTCGACCAGCGCCCGCCGCGTCTGCGACGGCTCCTCCGCCGCGCCCGCACCCATGGCGACGGCGACGCGCAGAGGGACGAGGGGGCGGGCCTGGGCGGGGGCGGCTTCCGGATTCTGGCTTCTGGGAAGGAGGCGGCCAGGCCAGGTCTTTCGCCTCTCTCCCTTTTGGCTCTTGGGACGGTGGTGGGCGGGCGGGCGAGCGGGCCAGGTTTCCGTTTCCGTTTCCTCTCGGCAGAAGGCGGTATCTTTGTACTGATCCATAAATCGCGCTCTTTTCTTTTCAGTTTCCACATTTCTGACCCCTTTTTGGCTCGAGCTTATTTTGACCCCAGCCGAGCCCTGTCGTTGAAGTAAGGCGTCTGTATTATTTATATGCGGGGTAAGTAAGGCGTCTATATACATATTATTAGTTTGTCTAATTTACATCTAGATGTTTTCTAAAGCTGTCACATCTAACCTCCCACAAATAACACAGCAATAAAAAACAACAAAATAAACTGGGACAAAAAAAATCGACCACAAACATAATGGACATCAAGTTAGATGTGACGTAACTATGTCACATCTAGATGTGTCCTAAACAGACCCATATATTATTCCATGCCCTTCTTTTCAGAGGTTTAAATACATACGTACTACATGTGCATGTATATACACATATTTTAAAGAGTAGATTCACTAATTGTTCCTACAGAAAAAAATACTCACTTTGCTTTGTCTCATAATGTAAGAGCGTTTTTGACACTAGACTAGTGTAAAAAACGCTCTTATATTATGGAACAGAGGGAGTTGTATATATTAAAATATTTAAAAGACTTATATTTAGGAACGGGAAGAATATTACTATTATTGTTGACTTTTGGTCCCTTTCAACCAAAATTCTGATGCAGAATCTCTCACCGTCGTCCCTTTAGTGAAATTTGATTGGTCGTGGGGGGTGACAACAGACGCATTGCTCTCCGATTGGTCATGCTAAAACAGAAAAAGGTTTATATTCACTGTTGAATAGAGAAAAAGGAGTGTGCCTTATCCCCCTCCAAAAAGGAAGTGCGTCGGTATTATCTCTGTTGTTGAGTGCGGAGTGCCACCTTCCCACCTAAAACGGCTCAAGCAAACGCTCGTTTTTTTCTTTTTCTTTTTTTCTTTGATGAGGAGGGTTATATCAGGCAAATGCTCGTGAGAGGCAGACGACGGGTCGTGGACCTCGTGTGTTGACGGATGCGTCGTGGACCTCGTGGTCTCGTTCGTGCGATTTTTCAATTCTTTTGAGGAGGATGCATGAGATGAGATATTCTGGAGGCGACGTGTGCCTGCCTGGCTGCGGATGCTGGTGCTCGGTGATGGCGCTCGCGTCGCGTGCCAAACTTCCAAGGGGATGGGGCCGCATGGTCCAAAACATAATATACGTGCGTGTCACTCTCCGGGCTGCAGGTCCACTGGTTTGCCAACTTCGGGCGTTTCATCGGGTTGCTTTAGCCGACTCTTCTGCCCAACGAACGGACGTTATAGTGCCGAACTTTCGATCTTTAGGCATCTTCAGCCGTTGGCTCCCAGGAGGGGCAAAAAATCACCGTGCGTATCGGCTTAATCACAAGATCGTGATCTTGACGCCTCAAATGGCCATACTAGTCAAAAAAGTCAAATACGACGCAAAAACGACTCAAATTTAACGCAAATATCAGCGAGTTCGTTCAAACTTAAACATATTTTACAAAAAAAGAAAAAACTACCGCGGGCTACCCCCGCCGTCTCCCTCGCCACCCGCCGCCCGCCCATACGCGGTTCTACATGCCGAGGAGGTCAGAGAACCGCGATGTAGTCACCGCCGTCGTCGTCATCGTCGTGCCGTCGTCGTCGCTTACGCCCGCTCGCCTCCGTCCTCTTTGCATCCTCACGGTTGGCGCGGCGGGTTGGACGGTCCGAGGCGTCATCGTCGTCGTCGTCGTCATTGTTGAGGACCACGACGTCGTGCCCTCGCGCCCACGCTATGCGGCGGCGATCTCCTCGAACGTATTGCCCGGACCATCTCGTCATGCGGAGGTAGTCATCCGCGCCACCGCATGGCGCCCTCGTCGGAGAAGCGTCGGGCTATCTCCTCAGACTCAGCGGGAAGCCGGGCTCCGGCTTGGGCTCGGCGAGGACGGCGGCCGTGGGTGGAGAGGCCTTGGCGCCGTCGACGCCGGAGGCTGGTCTGTGCGGCTGACCGGCGTGCCCTTTGGCTCCGGCTGACGGGCGGAGGCAGCGAGCAGCCACGGACGAGGAGGAGGACCCCAGTTCCATGCGCCTCGGGGTCCAGGAGCTTTCCGACGCGTGAGAAGGAAGAGGCGGGTACTCGAGGCGCGGCGTGTTGCCGCCGATGTACTCGAGGACGGCCTCAACGGCATCGCCGAGCACGCCACCACCGACGTCGGGCGGCGGCGTTGAGCTCGCCGGAGGGCACGACGCGCCGTTAGGCCTCGAGCCGCCGTGGCGGCGGCGGAAGTAAGGGTCCCAGGCGGGTCGGGGCGTCTGGCCCTCGCCGCCGCGGCAGGTTCAGCGGATGCGTCACGATCTCCGACGCCCGCGCCACGCCGCTGGTACCGGGGCACCGCACGCCGCCCGATCCTCCACGCCGGGCACCGCATGTCCGGCGGGACCGTACTCGGCCTCGTAAGGAGGCGAGCCTCGTCTTCATGAAGATGGCGGCGGCCGTTCGCCGCCCGCCGCGTCGCCGCTGAAGCGCCGGCCATGGGTGTGGAATCGAGACGGCGAAGAGAGGAGAGGAGAGGGAGGAACGACGACGGAGTGGAAGTGTGGTCGCCGAGGCGCGTGCCACCGTGTGTCGTGGCGGCGAGGCGAAGGGCAGCGTCGTCCGGTCTTCATCAAGCCGCCCGTGAGGCATCAATAGTGCGAGCTGACCGGCCGGCAGCGCGCAACGCTGCATTGATTCGCCGCGGAAACGAGGCGATGAGGACAACGAAGGGCGAGAAGAGAGCCGTGTCGACGCCGGCGGGCCCGCTTTTTCGCCAAAACAGTTCGCCGCGCCCGGGCCAACGCGGGTTTGGGTCCGTCGGCTGTTTTCGGCCCAAGCCGCGAAAATCGGACTCTGAAAGCTGCGTTTTTTGCCGTATGGCGAAAAATCGCCTGGGGAAGCCTTCCTGGGGACGCGGCTGGAGATGCCCTTAGCCGCGCACTATCGAATGTGCCGTCGTTTCTTGCTTGTTGCCGGCCCACCTCCCCCGGTGAATGGTCATGGACGCATCGTTTTTTGAGGATGTACGTAGACATCATTTTTACACGTATTACCTTACAATAATCCCTAAAATAACTTATTACACATCTAGACATGCTTTAGCAAAACTGTAATAAATATCATTTCTCCACGTATCGTGCATATATAAATCAAAATATCATACAAGATAGCGGATAACTCACGTGGCATGCCCACTAGTACATACTCCCTTTTTAATATAACTACATATCGTCCCGATGTATCACCCTGATGTTCAACATCAAGTATGTTGAAACCAAGCTGATACGAACCAAGTATGTTGCACCCGTCCGCGTCAATGTCTTTAGCCGGCGAAACGGGCGCCAAATAGGATTTGGACGCTCGCTCAATCTTTGCCAGCCCGTCACATTCGTCGATTGACCATTTGACCTTGAACCACTAACTATTTTACCCCAGTTGACCATTGTTTTCAAAATTTTGGAAAAACTTCTCAAATACAGAATGAAGTTCAGGGGTTGATTTTTTCGCGAAATACGAAAGAAGTTCACGAATTTGAAAAAAGTTCGTGAATACAAAAACAGTTCAGGAATTTTAAAAATGTTTGAAAATACAAAATTGTTCATAAACTTAAAAATGCATTTTAACACGAAAAACGTTCGTGGATATTGAAAGAAGTTCACAAATATGAAAAGTTCACATATTTGAAAAAACAAATCAAAAATATGAAAAAAGTTCATTAATTGGAAAAATAATTCACGAATCAAGGTAAGTTCATGAATATTAAAATGAAAAGTTAAGGAATTTGAAAATATCATGAATTTAAAAAAGTTCACAAATTAGGACAATGATCGCGAATTAAAGAAAGAAAAATATTGATTAAAACAGAAAAGTTCAGAATCTGTTTTGTTTATTGTGCATTTTATTTTTGTCTTAAATCAAACTTTGTAAACTTTTGACCATAGTTATGAAAAAGTATTAACATCTACAGCGTCAAATTGATACCATTGCATTCATTATTAAATATATTTTTGTATCATAAATAATATTTTTGAGTAGTATATCATATATAATTGATATTGTAAATATTTATATTGTTTTTGATAAAAGTAGTGTGCAGACTAAATACAAAAAAAGTGAGTATTTGAAGCCCGTTTTTTTAAGCCCGTTAGCAAAGACTGGTTAGCAAGAACATTGTTTTCTAGTAAGTCCCACATATATTATTCTAAAAACAACACTCCCAACCATTAGTTGACTTATTTCGCCGACAAATACACACACACACACACACACACACATATATATATATATATATATCTTTACCTAATAATAAAGGAAATTGGGTTTCTGTCGTCCGTCATGAAATTGCCCCTGAAGTTGTAAATATTTACCCGCCATGCTACCGGTAAGTAAAAACGATGCGTTCTTTTTGAGTTGCTGCATCGGCCGTTGGTTAAGTTTATTAGGAGTAGATCTCGTATTATATCACAAGTGCTTTTCTCATCCTTTTTCTCTTTAAATACAGGGTGGCGTAGGATATAGGTGTCTCGCCAAAGCTTCATTTATCAGATAGACTGCATGCATAATATTTGTAATTTTGGCCCAGCTTTTCTCTGTTTAACTTTTTCCTTTTTTTTTGGGTAGATTCAAATGCTTCTCTAAATATTCATATCTTTTAAACTAACTTTAAATCTAAAATGTTATATATGAAAATTTCTTAGAAAAATTTGTACATTTCAAATATGCTGTTATCCTGCATGTTAATCATTTCTAAAATTACATTTGGAATGCAACGTTAAATGCTATCTTTTATGGAGTATTTTGAAAATGCCTACAACATATGTCCCCTACCCCATTTAAATTGTGTAGATATGATAGTCTGACGCTCTCACGAGAGCTATTATTGGCATCATAGAGGATGTTGATTCCTACAAATTAAGGATCTTGACTTGGATTACAGTTGTAAATACATATATCAGCAAGATAAAAATAATGCTCTTATGCACATGCTATCATTGAGTAATAAAAATTACTTTGCTCTTTTCATCAATATTTGTTGGGCATCACCGAGGAGTAATTACAATAAAGGTGTAAAGAGATAGCGACAACTAGGTTGATATTTCCATTATCTAATAAGTTGGAAACACTTTGAGTACACTTGAAAAATCATCCGACTTTTAGGTTTTTATATGCAATAATACAACTTATTATGTTGTTTGTCATGCGTCGTCGTAAAAGATTCAAGGGATTTGCTGATGTGGTTGCTATGTGTACGAGGGATGATTTTTTCTCCCGTGGCAACGCACAGGCATGTTTGCTAGTGTATGTATGTGTGTGTGTATATATATATATATATATATATATATATATATATATATATATATATATATATATATATATATATATATGACAAATTTGTCCTACTACCGGGTGTAGTTACTCCCACTTTTGTTTAATACGTTCTAGGTAGTATCTATCATATCGGAGAGTATGTACGCGTAGTATGTAGTATATAATAATGTTTAGGTAGTATACATACTACTTTTTTGGTAGTATGTATCATATTTTGTGTATACTCTATTTCGCATACAAATATGTACGTATTTCATAAATACAATAAAACTATGAGTGCACTTGCAATTTTTTCATATAACTCACTTTAAAGTATGTTAGATATAGTATATGAACATACTAAAAATAATAAAATAGAGTATATACTATCACATAGTAGTATATATATATATATACACGGTCACGCTATACTAAGCGTGAGCGCATAATCCCCTATCCTACGCTCCGGCCATGGTACGCCCGCACGAAGCCAGCCCCAAGTCATAACTTCCCTTGTGTTGATCGTAATACATTGCTTCTTTATCGTAAAAGTAGTAAAGCATGTCCGATGCGCTCCATCCCTCTCTGTTTGATAGTAATTGCCTGAACCTACTAGTAAAAGGTGATGCATATATCTAGTAAAAATCTGTAGGAGTACGTGATACCAAAGTTGATGGTAATCTGTTTAGACCTTCTAGTAAAATAAGTGTATCTCTAGTAATGACTTGTCCTACGGCAGGTTTGCTAGTAAATCTTCTTGTAAAAGATGGTAACAGAATTAAGTATGGTTACTGTATGCATGCACAAGTCCTCTGCCATGTTAAAGCAAGCCCATTTTTTCCTCTGGCTGCTAGTAAAACTTTTGACAAATATAGTAATACAATTAATTTGTTACCATATGCATGCACGAGTCTAGTGATCCACCAAATTAGACCACCTTTACTAGATGCACGCCTCTTTTTTATTTGAAAGTCTTGTCTTTTCACTTCAAATTTATTACCGTCATTAGTTCTCTTAGTAGTAACTAGGTACTACTTGATTACCACATATAGCAATGCTTTTACGTGCAGGTTGGAGGGTCATAGGTTTAACTTGCATCAGGCGCGCGCTCGTTTGTCCTGTACGCGTTGTTCGACCGGAGCGTATAATAGGTAATTCTGCGCTCAGGCTTAGTTTAGCAAGCCTATATATATGAGCTGACTTCCGCTTGAGTAGTGGACTAGCACCCAACGACACCCTGTCGTGCATCACAACAACAATCGGTCTGGCACGAGCCATCAGGGATTAAGAGTAAAATTATCCACACCGCAACAAAAGAGTAAAAGTAAAATTATCCAACAAAACGAAATACAATGACAGTTTGTTTTAGGAAAACAGACAAGACGAATCATTCGGTGACATCAGTACTTTTGCACAACTTTATGGCATCTATGGAGGACCCTTGACCCCACATATCAGCGACACTATGATGTACTTAGTATCAACGCCATGGTGTCGAGCTTCATCGAGGAGCTGTTGCCCGCAGATCTGGAGACCCGGTGAGGTTTAGTGCCCCTTGCGCGGTTGACAGGGCGATGACGACGGTCATGTGATGTGGTGATCACATCCTTTGGCCCTGTTGTCGTCATATGACGTTCCATACAATGGCGATGTGGGGTTCCTAAGGTATGTAGGAGGCTTTGCTTAGAGCATCTCCAACCGTTTGCCTTCTTAGAAGCCAATTTTTCGTCCGCTTGGGATTGTACCGGCGGAAATTTTAGCGTGAGGATTCCCAGTCGCGCCCTCCCCCACCCCCCTCCCCGGCCAGGCCGCGCTCACGGTGCCCTCCTTCCACGCTGCCGTCCTCCTCGCCCATCCGCGCCCAGGCCGGCGAGGCCGGTCCGCGAGGCGGCCCTGCAGGTCACCATGGCGCGCCTCGAGGAGGAGTTCCGCCGGCTGCTTGTCCATGGGACCGCGTCGCTCGCCCCCGAGGACCTGCACGTCGTCCCGTCCGCGCCATCCGTCTGCGAGCACGGCGGCCACCCCCTCTGCGCCGGAAACTCCGACGGGTGGTTCGCCTGCGCCCGGCTATGATCGCCTTCGGGCGTCGTGGAGTCTTGTGGTAGGGCGCCGCTCCCCTTTCGCTCATGAGGGCGGTCCGAGAAGCACGGCGAGGGCCAGCGTGCACACGGTGAAGGCGTCGGCGGGATTTGGTGGGGAGAGAACAAAAAAGAGGGCATGCAAGTGGGCAGGACTCGGAGAAAAAGGGGGGAGAGAGGGAATGGGAGGCTGACTGTGGGCTAAATGCATGCAAAATCTTCTCTCTCCGCCCCCCCCTCCCTGATGGGTTGGGTTTGGCTTAGGAGTGCCGTCGCTAGTTTTGGGCAAATCCGACGAAAATTGAGAGTCTGGGAACGTAGTTGGGACATTTTTTTACCGCCGGCGATTAAAAAATGGTCCTGGGAGGCTTCTTGGGGGGACGGCTGGATATGCTCTTATCCTCAAACCTATTGGATTTCGCCGGCGGCAGTGTCTCGACGTGGTCAAGACGTCTTAAGCAGGCGCATGTAATGTTGTTCTATTGGTTACTCCTTTCTCGGACTGTTGGTCCCTTTGGATCGAAGGTGTAGGCTTCCCGCCGCGTCATCAATCTGTGACGGTGGCGAATCTACTACATGGTCTTTAACATGCTCAAGCGCCCCTCTCCAGCTTTGCAAAACTAGTTTTACTACTTGTCTAAATGCCCAACACAGCAATTTCTCAGTCCAGCTCAACATATATTCTCGTGACGCAGACAACCCAGCCCATCCTCCATTTTCTTTGTAGATTCACCTGTGCGCATGCCCAAGGGTACTTGCTGGCCAGGAGGGAGCGGTGGCGACGGTGGGGCGGTGAATTGGTCCCAGGTACCTGTTTGTAATTTTCTATCTTTTTGAGGCGTGTTGTACCGCTGTTTAAATTCAACATATGTGAGTGAGTGTACGCGCGTATGTATGAGTGCTCGCATCTATATCAGGCATAAATCACATATTTGACCTGAGACCCAAATCAAATTACAAACTGATCTGGTCATGAAAAAATTTCACTCTGCTGACCTTTTGGTGTGGCGCCGATACCGGGCGCCAGACCCTCTTGTCTGGCGCCCTTCCTTTAGGCGTCGCACCTCCTGCCACCGTGGCAGCCCTGGTCCGATTCTTGGTCCCACACGCACTGTGCAGCGCGCCTAAGGGCTAGGCGCCACACTTTGACGGCAGCGCTTAGCCCTTAGGGCGCTGCACAAAGGATTTCATGGTCGCCCCGACTGCATAGCTTCTTCATCTCTCCGCTCTCTTGACAAAGAGCATCGGTGGCGCCCCCATCTAATCCCCCCCCCCCCCCCCCCGCCCATCCCTCTAGATCTGAAGATTTGATCCGTGGATTCGATCCCCAATCCATCCTACTAGGTAAACTCTTCTGTTCTCTTTCTTTTGCTCTGTAAATTTGTTGCCATTTTAGAGATTTGTCCAAGATTTGATGGAACCCTTGATTTGTTTGGTTTGCTCGATTTAGGATGTGTATTCATATTGGTAGTACCGTAGTGTTCTTTATTAGTTCACAATATATGATTCTTGTTAGTGAAACCCTAGATTGTTTAGTTTTTTTAGATATATATGAGATGTCTATTTTTATAGATAACTATGAGATGTTGATTTTTGTAGACATATATGAGAAGTTTGTTTAGATATATATTATATGTTGAGTTTATTTCAAATATTAGATGTTGAGTTTATTTGAAATATTAGATGTTTAGTTTATTTGAACACATATGACATATTCATTGTGTGAGAAGGAGATGTTGAGATTCTTGTAGTTGAACACATGTTATATGTTTAGTGTATACCGATATTTGAGATGAAGATGAACTCTTATATGTTTATTGTTTGAAATTGTAAGGATGGTTTGGCTTCTGGACGATGTCTACAACGTGCAACACCGGGCCTACATGATGCTTGAGAAGGATAAGGTAATAATGAGTAATCTAAATATTTTGCAAATTTGCCTTTAGTTGAAATTTACATGCCCTAAGATTTGTCATTACTTGTTTTTTGCAGAAGCTTGAACCTCTGAAGATTCGGTATCACGGGGTCTCTGGTCCTGCCATGCCTTACGATGAGCGGTACGCATCGTACATCAAGCAGGCAGGACTACTCCCGTGGATTCTGTTGGTCAGTCGGTCCACGCCGAATCTGAATGCTCCACTGGTGTCCGCTCTTGTTGATCGGTGGAGGCCGGAGACGCATAGTTTCCATCTTCGGACTGGGGAGATGACCGTGATGCTTGAGGATGTCTCGTTGGTCACCGGTCTTGCTATCGACGGGAGGCCTCTCTGTATGAGCACCGATTCTGATGGGTGGCGCGAGCAGATGATTGCTCTTATCGGTATGGCTCCTACCGAGGCTGAGGATGATGTAGAGGAGGGAGAAGAGAAGAAGAAGAGGGAAAGGAAAGCAGCCGGAGCTGCTTTCACGTGGATTCAAAATAACTTTGCGACGTGCCCTCCGAATGCCACTGATGATGTGATCCAGACACATGCTCGTGTATATATGTGGTACGTTGTGTCGAGGACTTTGTTTCCTGACTCCACTGGCAAGAACGCTCCATGGATGTGGCTGAAGGCGTTGACCGTCTTCGATAGCAAATGGAACTGGGGTTCAGCGACTCTTGCCTACTTGTACCGGCAAGTAGTTGGTCCATTTTGTGATCAACTCATTTCTTCATTAGCAATGCAAGCTTGCCGTCAAGTTAACATTGTTTTTCTTTCATATGTAGCTGGACGATGCGTGTTGCGTGATCACACCTAGTGCGAGCATTGGTGGTAATCTGCTTCTACTTTACGTATGGAGTTGGGAGCGTCACTGTTGGGCCTTGAAGAGTGTCAGTTTGATCCTTGGTATGCAGATGAACATGATTTAATTACGGCGCCCCACGTGGGCTTACAAGTGGGATATCGTTTCCAAGATGACGAACGATGTCAATCTCATGTACCAAAAGTACATTGCCGAGTTGGACACGATTACACCTGAGCAGGTAAGGAGGTCATTACTTCAGTCCTTTCTCATGCTTGCTTGGAAAATAGTCATCAAATTTGCAATGTTGCCCTGTTTCATAGGTGGAATGGTAGACATATGGCACGGGTGAGAGCTTGAGGTACACCGTGCAGTTCCGCCTCAACCCGATGTGCTTGCGGGATAAGGATCTCTGGCTTATGCGGTGCCCACTGATATGCAACTGGGCGGTTGAGTTTCATTTGCCGCATCGCGTGTATCGCCAGTTTGGTCTTTTTCCTCACCCGCCGGATTGGGTGGACACGGACAAAGCACTTCATAGGTAAGAGAGCATGTCTGCGTATTGTCTAATCATCGGGACTCCTTTTGATTGTGCTAATGTTTGGTTTTATACCACGCAGGTTGGACAGGAGAAGGCAGCGGAAGATAAAGGACTCGACAAGCATCATTCTGCGTATGTTACCCGCTTCCAGCTTTATGCGGAGCAAGCTCAGAGCATCAAGACGCCGCCCGCTTCGTGAGCACAACCCACTTGCTTTTGATAACTACGTACTATGGTTTATTGGAACTACTCGAGTTGAGATATGCCCGCCGGCATATAATGAGGATATTCTTGAAGAACCCGTAAACTTTGAGGATCTAGCAAAGGGGAAGTACAACAGAGAGGTCAGGCAAGGGCAAGGAGTCCCTGCTGTTCGGTGATTAACTATGTGGTAAAGTGTTCCCCTCTTTACTTTCCCTTGACCGTATTACACATGTTTGAATGGCTAACGCATTCATTCTTTCTCATCCGCATGCACCGAGATCAAGAAAGCGGTGATGAGAGCCGGTCTATTCGAGAAGACAACGGTTGGGAACTGCAATGATGATGGTTCACTACGAGCATTCCTCAAGGTACATATCGCATTCACTATGAGAGCCAGTCTATGTTGCGAAGTTTGATATCTTACACACTTGTTCATGTTACAAACACAGCCAAGAAGTTAAGGCGGTTATCGAACCTTCTCGGTTGCCGTGATCCTGAATATGATGAACCATCTGCCTCTAGG
Organism: Aegilops bicornis; assembly: GCA_021605145.1. Taxonomy (NCBI): domain Eukaryota; kingdom Viridiplantae; phylum Streptophyta; class Magnoliopsida; order Poales; family Poaceae; genus Aegilops; species Aegilops bicornis. The sequence continues at coordinate 771,420,441 of CM038671.1, read as the reverse complement.
TCTGGTACACCATCAGACCCCACATCTCACCATGAGGGGGACGATGTGAGTTCCTCATATGCTTATATGGATGATGAGGGTGGGATCACCCAAGAGGTATGATTAATCCTTTAGATGTGATTCTCACTTGATTACGACACCGGCCTTCACCATATTGTTACGACATCGGATGAAGCCATGCCTACAAAACCGAGAATTATTGGTCAACTCTAACCCCCACTTAACAATAACCACAACCCTAACACCAACATAACTCTAACACCAACATCAAACACACATAACCCTAACCCTAGCATACTATGAAAGCCTAACCATACCAAATTAGCAAAGAAACACAAATTTCCAAATCCTATCAAAAACTAGGGTTTCCCCAAACTAGCAAGATTTGAGCAAATGTGACAATTCCTATGGATGAAAACGAGGGATCGGAGGAGATTACCTTGAGGAGGTTGGCTTCAAATCCATGGTCAAATACTCCGGATCTAAGAAGGATTTAAGAGGGGAGAGAGGAGGCGGAGGGAGGCCGAGCTTCGGGTTTGTGTGGAGGGTGGGGTGTGTGGGGTGAGGATGGGTGGGAGGAGTTGGTGCAGCCTAATAAATGTCCAGTGTGCAGCCCCTAAGGAAAGGCGCCACACTACAAAGGCAGCCTTGCCCTTAGGCGTTGCACACCTTGACATGCCACCGAAGAGCACCGGGAGGCGTTCAAGAGCTTTTCCACCCCAAAATTTGCTAAATCGGTGTGCAGCGCCCAAGGGCAAGGTCTTTGCACACTCTTGTCTGGCCAAGAAATAGGCGCTGCACTATATAGTGTGGCGCCTTGTCCGTAGGCGCTGCACACGGACTTAGCAAATTTTGGGGTGCAAAACCTACTGGAATGCTTCTGTTGCTCTCTGGACTGGCATGTCCAGGTGTGCAGCGCCCAAGGCCAAGGCGCTGCACTGTGTAGTGTGGCGCCTCGCCCATAGGCGCTGCACACCTGGACATGCCGGTCCAGAGAGCAACAGAATTATTCCAGTTGGTTTTCCATAGTGCAGCGCCTAGCCCTTGGGCGCTGCACTAACTGGTGTTTTCAAATACCTACTGGTTTTTTTGTTTTGTGATTCATAAAGATGCCACATAATCATATCCAAATTACATGTAGTAGTACAAAACACAGAAATAGTAGTCCAAATCACATAGTCATACACACATAGCACATATACTTGTCCAAATCACATAGTCATACACACATAGGGATCTCACATAGTCATACACGTAAATATTAGTCCTCTCACATAGTCATACACACATAGCACATATACTTGTCCAAATCACGGTCCATGTAGTTTCTTCTTCTTCCTCTCTTCTTCTTCTTATTCTTCTCCCTCCTCCCACCACCAAGGGATCTCACCTTCCCCCTCCGTGTCCTCCACCCCTTCATTGTTTCCATACCTATGAAAATGGCAATATAATAGTTAGTCACACAATACAAAATGACAACACAAGCATTGAGCCAAAAGAACAAGATCATAGTAAGTCACATACGACAATGGTCCATTGAGACAAGAGAACATTCCTCCACTACGGCCGCCGCCAAGGCCAAGATCACCACGACGGCCTCCACCAGCACCACGGCCTACACCACCATCGCGGCCTCTACCGCCACCACCACGGCCTCTACCACCACCACCACCACGGCCTCTACCAGCACCACGGCCAAGACCATCACCACGACCTCTACCACCACCATGGCCAAGACCATCACCACGGCCAAGACCTTCACCACGACCAACACCATCACCACGACCTCTACCACCACCACGGCCAAGACCATCACCACGGCCAAGACCTTCACCACGGCCAAGGCCATCACCACGGCCTCTACCACCACCACGGCCTCTTCTAAGACCAACTTGACTCCCTCTTTGTTGCCTAGTTCCTCGTTGGCTTGTTTGATTTGAGTGGTTTGGCACTCCACCACTTGTTTGACTTGGTTGGCTACCCCTTGGTTCACTTGGTTGGCTATCATTTGCTTGGCTTGTGCTTGCACCATTTTTTCTTGATCTCTTTCTTGGTTTGGGACAAGTTCTTGTGTTGTGTCCCCATTCTTGCAGCCCCACAACGGGATTGCTCACGAGGCTCTTGGAATTGGCGGTGCCGTATTCTCCACCGCCACCACGGCCCCATCAGTCCATGTCACCTCTAAGACGCTTTGTCTTACGTCTTCCCGTCTAACGACCTTCAATTCCGGGTCCGGCCATAGTTGAACTCCATGATACTCCGGCCATTGTGATTGGTCCAAGTATGGCTGGAACCGTGGAGTCCATGTATTCTTTACCGTCATGATTGAGAACTCGGACTCCCTCACGGTAAGAGGGTGATTGACGTCCACATTCCTAACCCGGGATGCATTTAACAAGTGCGAGCATGGGAGATGAAGCAAAGACGACCTCATGCAGCTGCAATCACACCGTGTTAGGGAGACCTTGAAAGCCCGGCCTCCGTGTTGGCGGCCATCGTTTGTGGTTCCTCCTGCTCTTTCACCTCATACTTCCACTCGTTGTCGTCATATAGTACAACTTCTTCGGAGTCTGCCTTTCGTGATTGAAATTCCAACCATTCTTTAACCTTTGGTGGGAAATTGTACTTGTGCTTATCCTTGTTCTCATCAACAATCTGCTTATTAGTCTCCATTGAGTGCTTTAAAAAGTATTCATTCATCTTGTCAAATGTGTATTGAACTATTGCCGTCACGGGTAATGCACGTACACCCTTGAGCACCTTATTGAAGCATTCTGCCATATTGCTTGTCATTTGACCGTACCTCCGGCCATCTTCATCGAAAGCATGTGCCCACATATTCCTTTCGACAATGTTCCTATTGAGAAACTCGACCGCTTTGGGTCAAGTTTCTTGTGTCTCGAGCAATGCATTGAACAATGTGGAAAACCGCTTGTTGGTGAAAGCGAGACAACAATCCACGAAGATCATCGGCCAACTCCTTCATACCACATGCCCTATAAAAGTTTGCACAAAAGTGCCTCATGCACCATCGATGATGCAACTTTGTATGTCCGGAATGTCAACCACCACCGCATTTAGAATTCCAGGATGGCGATCCGATATGACACAAATTTCCTTTCACCGGTAATACCCTTGTTCTCGATTGACGCAAGAACCACTCCCGATTATCATTGTTCTCCACCTCAACCAAAGCGAAAGCCAAAGGCAACACCCGGTTATTGGCATCACTTGCTATTGCAACCAATAAAGTGCCCTTGTATTGTCCGGTCAAGAACGTGCCATCAATGGCGATGGCGGGCCGACAATGCTCAAAAGCCCTCACGCATTGCTCAAAGGCCCAAAATGCACAGCCCAAATACTCGGACGGTCCTCCCGTTATGAATCAATGTTTGGTGCCCATGAGGCTCAACCACGTGAACCATGCACAGGTTTGTGGCGGCCATAGCTAACAACAACCTAGGGAGTCGGTTGTATGCTTCCTCCCAATTGCCATACAACATCTTGAATGCGGCTTGCTTTGCCTTCCATGCCTTGCCGTACTTCACCTTGTAATGAAAGATGGCTTTCACAAGGTCAATGACACTCTTGATGCTCATTATTGGAAGTGTGGATATTTGGTTGGACAGCACAGTAAGCAATGAACTCGGACGTGAGTTGTCTCAGGTTGTTGGTACACAAGCTTGCCATCCGCATTCTTGTGCGGCACATGTGAGTTGGTAGACAACTCACTATGCGCCAAGTGGGACCTCCTTTCCATGGCCTTGCACGCATAATCCATGGACATGTTGGCACTTCACATTTGGCCGTAACGCATACATTCACGTCCGAGTTGGCCACTTTATGTGGACGATAGTGTGTTACCGAGTAGTTGTCGAGCCACATCTTCAATTCCAAGAAGGATTGAAACTCACAGTAGGGATATATCCCGTTCTTGCCGCCTTCCAAATCACGGTGAGAACTTGGCCTAGCTCCAAGAGATATGCATTTGCCACCATCCACAACGGCTTCATCCGCGAGACTAAGATCCTTGAACAATGGTGTCTTGTGATCCCGCCTCAATACCTTCTTGAATGCTTCGCCTCCTTCGCGTGAACCCCTCCTCATCAACTTCTTCATCAGACCATCGTCATCCGAGTCCGATGCATATGCACGGGAAAAAGGGATGGATTGGTCCATTGTCTCTGCACATGATATTGGTCGAGATCACCCACATTGTTGTCATGGAGGTCAACTTCATGTCATCCTCCTCGTACTCATCATTCTCCTCTTCAAAACCTTCATTTTGGTTGTTTGGAGTCGGGCTCAATGTTGGCCAATCTTGTTGCGTGAATTGAGGTTCACTCATTTGATCTTGGTTCATGGGTGGGGGAGTGCTAGCAACCAACGGGAGGGGTTCCGGTTCAAGTCTAAATTCAAAGTAGACTCAACCTTCTTGGAGGCAAATAACTCAAGAGCCTTGTCTAGAGATTCCGCAACCGTCTCCTTGTATGCAACCCAACGTTGCTCGGAGTTCACACGCATTGTCTTCCAACGGATGTGCATTCCAAAACAACATTATGCCTTCCTCGAACTCAACAACGTCACTTGGGTCCATCCAATTCAAATCTTTCCTCACTTGTTCCAAAAGCTCCGCATAGCTAGGACTACTCTCAAACACCATGTCAAGCTCATCCGGATCCGTCTCAACATTGCCTTTCAAAAAGTCCTCTTTATCCACATGATGAACATAAACACATGTTCTCCCCATCCCTACAATAATCAAAAACACACATATATCAAGTAAATACTTAAGAAAAATATTTGCACACATATGCCCTAACATATATATGAATTAATAACCCTAACCCCCACATAACAACCATAACCATAGCATAACCCTAACACCAACATCAAACACACATAACCCTAACACCAACATCAAACACACATAACCCTAACCCTAGCATACTATGGAAGCTAACCAACCCAAGTTAGCAAAGAAACATAACATCATTCAACACAAATTTGCAAATCCAAGTCAAAACTAGGGTTTTCCCAAAGTAGAAAGATTTGAGAAAATGTGACAATTCCTATGGATGAAAACGAGGGGAACGGAGGAGATTACCTTAAGGGAGGGGTTGGCTTCGAAATCCACGGTCAAATACTCCGACGGTTTGCAAGATTTGAGAAGGATTTGAGAGGGAGAGGGAAGAGAGGAGGCCGCAAGTCTAAGGGTTTTGGTGGGGTGGGGGTGGGAGGAGAGAGGTGGGGCCACCCAAGTGGAACCTGATGTATGCAGTAAAAGCTAGGCACATTACAGTGTGGCGCCTAAGTGTCATTAGCGCAGTCTTGTCTGTGGGGCATAATCGATCATGGGCCACGGTGGCGGGAGGTCTGACGCCCTAAGGGAAGGGCGCTAGATGGGGTGGCCGTCGGCGCCACACCAAAGGGTCAGCAGAGTGAATTTTTTTCGTGACCAGGTTAGTTTGTGATTTGATTTCTGCCTCAGGTCAAATATGTCATTTCTGCCTCTATACCATGTTAAAGAAATCGACATATGTGTGAGGTCCTCTTCTTCGCGGAACAGAAAAACCTCTGCGAGGCACGCAGGAGAAAATCAAATCATAGCGCATAGGACGTCTGCTCTACTCGAGCGGTGCCCGGCGAGCCACACCATGCAGCAGATGCAGGGCCCCAACCAAAGCCGAACGAATCCCTCCTTCCTTCCGTGTGCAGTACTGCAGTGCAATGCGCGCGGAAAGCTACGGCAACGGAGCAGCCGCGTCCTGCCCGCGTCGAGAGGGAGGTAGGGCCACGCGCACTCACTTTTCCTTAGCCTGCAAGTGCAACTGCACAGGAAACACAAGAGAATACGAATCCTGACCTGCCGCCGCCGCCACTAACGACGGCCGAGATTCGTCGCGAGGCTGCCCCGCCCCACCCACACGGGCGCCGGTCACCCCGTCAACGCGCGCGCGCAGGGTCCACTTTTTGGGGAGAGAGGATGGCACACCCAAGGACGTCGTATCCGTTGAGCAGAGCCCCGCCCACGAGGCCGACGCGTGGGCCCCGCCCCACTAAACCTGAACAGTACGACGATTTCAATTCATTCACCCTCAACTGTGGGGACGGGGCGAAGATTCGTGACGCAACTGCCGCCGCCTAGAACACGCCCCTCGATGACACGTGGGCTCCACCGCACGCCGGGGACCACGCGTCATGCATGCCGCGCGCCCCCCGTGTCGCGAAGGAACCACCTGAGAACGACGCGCATTCGCCATGGACCTACGGAAACCACACCGCACTCACTGACATGCGGGTTCGCGACCCGTCCTGCCCCACGCATCAGCCTTAGAGGCCAAGTATCCGCGTGGGAGAAGCACCCCCGCAACCTCCTCCGCTCCCTCCCCGCCATATAATACGCGCAGCCCTCTGCCCTCCCAACGATCTCATCACCAAGTCTTCCGATACATCCACAGCCAGATCTGCCCCCCGATACACAGAAACCGCGCAAGAAGCACCCGATCCCACAAGGCAAATCGGCAGGAAGATCGCCGTCGTCGTCGCCATGGCGCAGAGGGCGCTGGAGCTGACCCTGATATCGGGCAAGGACCTCAAGGACGTGAACCTCTTCTCGGCCATGGAGGTGTACGCCGTCGTCTCCCTCTCCGGCGACCCGCGCTCCCGCCAGCGCGTCGCCACCGACCGCGCCGGCGGCCGCAACCCTACCTGGAACGCGACTGTAAGGTTCACCGTGCCGGCCAACGCCGCGGGGTCCGTCCACGTCCTGCTCCGCGCCGAGCGCGCCCTCGGCGACCGCGACGTCGGCGAGGTCCACATCCCGCTGTCTGAACTGCTCTCCGGCGCCCCCGACGGCCCTGTTCCGGTCAAGTTCGTCGCCTACCAGGTACGCAAGATCGGGTCCGGGAAGCCCCAGGGGGTGCTCAACTTCTCGTACAAGCTCGGCGAGGTGACACAGGGCCAGGCCGGTGGCGCCTACGGTGGTGCGCAGGCCGCGTACGCCCAGCCTCCCCCGGCCGCCGCCTACCCGCCGCAGAGCGCGTATCCTCCGGCCGGCAAGGCCGACTCCTACGCGCCTCCGTCCGCCTACCCACCGCCAGGTAACGCGTACCCGCCGCAATCCGCGTATCCGCAGACAGCGAAGGCCGACGGGGCAGCAACCGCTGGTGCCTACCCACCTCCCTCCGGCTACCCACCTGCCGGAAAGACAGGCGAGCCATCCACCGCCTACCCCGCACCCGCCGGCTACCCACCCGCTGGACCGTCAGGAAAGCCGGCGAAGGCAGGCGAGCCAGTGACGGCCTACCCAGCGGCCGCCGCGGGACCCAGCACCGGCGCTCCCTACGGCGCCCCGCCCCCGCAGTACGGCTACGGGTACCCACCGCAGCAGCCTGCCGGGTACGGCTACCCGCCCCCGCCGCCGCAAGGAGGGTACGGCGGCTACGGCTACCCGCCGCAGCAGCCCGCCGGATACGGCTACCAGCAGCAGGCCGTGAAGCCGCCGAAGAAGAGCGGCATGGGGATGGGCCTTGGAGCCGGACTCCTCGGAGGCGCGCTCGGCGGCCTCCTCATCGGCGACATGATCTCCGACTCCGCCGGAGGGTATGACGCCGGCTACGACGCCGGGTTCGACGACGGCGGTGGCTTCGATTTCTAGATCGTTGGGAGGATAAGATATGCAGCAACACAGTTCTTTTGTACGTCCTTGGTACTATTTCTTCAGTTCTTTTGTCGTCAGATTTTCTGCTCAAAATCGCTGGCGCCTCTGCGCGCTGCCAGTATGATATGGTAATGTAAATATGAGTTTTAACATGATATATTGTGAAACCTTTTTGTCTCGATTGGGCTCGAATCTCTGATAATTTGGCCGTATTGTCTTTGAGCTCATTCATTCGATTCGATTGATCAAACTTTGCGTGTTGGAACTGTTGTAATATTCTAGTTTTGTGGTTGACGTGTTTGCGTTGGCGCGTTAATGTTGGAAAACTTGGCGTGACGGTGAATGAATTCTGGGGAGTCTGGTGTGTTCTTATTGACTCCTTTATCGATCGGCTGGTGCAATTTTCCGCATCTTGTGAGGAAATTTCTGCTCTGGGTTATAGTGGAAGAGTGGGTTCAGCCGTTCAGGAAAGAAACTTTCGGTTCGAAATAGTCGTAGATGGCAGTGTCGACACTCGGCACTGTATGCTGCGCCTTTCCATGGCAATGGCACTGTTTGGTGCCAACTGCCAACATCGTGCAGACCTGAACTGATCTCGGCAATAATGCCATTAAGAAAATGATCCCAACAACAGTTGCAGTCTTGCAGACCTCAACTGCTGGCCCTGTTCTTCGCAACAATGTCAGAAAATAATGATGTGAACAATCTCTCTGAGCTTCGCAACAAATGCCTAAAAGGATCCGAACTGCCCATTCAGAAAATATGATGCGAATAGACAGGCCTATTGGAGTTTCCGCCAAAAAGAAAAAAGACAGTCCTGTTAGGGCATCTCCGTCTGTTCGTGCGCAATTTTGTTGGTAAAAAAATATTCAGGTCGTAACATCCCAAATTTTCAATTTGAAATGTTATACATTAGATCATCAATGCATATCATATTTATCTTTGTTTTGGTTTGATCCTAGAAATTCTAAGCAACTCAAGGACCCTCGGAGAGAGTTGGGATTTCGTTATTTTCATATTTGAGTTTTCTCAAATTTTGAAAATAAGATCATTTGATTTTATTTATTATATGTTCAATTATTTAAATTATAAAAATATGAGAGAGGAAATAAAATGACTTTCCCAAAAAAAGAAATATTGAGGATTTAATAAAAAAATCAAATAAGGTTTATTTTGGACTTTTTGCTATTTTACTTGAATTTAGGGAAAATTACACGTTTTCAAAACTGCATTTTAGTGCCAGAAAATGTTCATCTTGTTCTAAATATTTTATTTAGACGATCAAAATTTATTTTGGTATTTTTAAATTTTTATTTATTTTTTTAGAATTTATTTTTTGTTCGGCGGAATTGTTTAAAAAAAAAAAAATCGCTCACCGAATGTCTTGAAAGGCCAGTAAAACGCCAACGCCGTCGCCGCCTCCCGTGGAGTCTCTCGCCCCCGCGCCAAGGCCGAGTCCGTGGGGACTCTACCTCATCCGCCTCCCTCCCCAAGTCGCCCTCCCCTGTCCTTTCCTCTCCACCCGAGCCGAGGCTGCCACTGTCGAGCCCCTCACGCTGCCCTCGTCCCACCTCACGAAGGGCCCGCAGCCCGCCACCCATCCGCCGGAACCCAGCCGAGTTCACTGAGCCGAGCCGAGGTAGCCGCCCCGACGCCCTGTTTTTTTTAAGAAAACCACTTCGGTTTTTTAAAGAAAAACCCTATATTCGTTTTTAGATCGGTTTTTTAGGGTTTATTTTATTTAGCGAGCGCTCGCTCGTTCGTTCGTTAATCTGTTTGTCCGTTTTTCTTTTTATCGGATTATTTCACGGTTATTCTGATCGCGATTTTTGATCTGATTTTGGTTTTAGTTTATCTTTTCGCTCGTTCATCGGAATCAGGCGATTCAAGCGCCTAGAGTTTCGTCTCAAAACCCTCTTTCTGTTTAATCAACTCAAACAAGTTTTTGCTTCTGTAAAATTTGACTTAGGTCCAGATTAGTAAACGAAGCTTGTTTCTTTCGCAGTTTGATTTTCGTTGCTTCGTTCGATTTGATTTCTTATGCCAACCGGAGTTCTTAAGTTGAACTTTCTGGTTAGATCTCTTATTTGAGTTTTACCTGTGCATTAGAGGAGTACTTATTGTATGCTTGTTTGTTTGTTTGCGATAGAGTACCCGGATTGCGCCGCTTGCTACTTCAAATCCCTAGGTTTCACGGATCATCAGTAAGGCAAGTAACACTTTGATCATACCTCTTTATTACCCAGTTTTATTGCATTAGATCAATCCTCAAACAATTGCATGATTAAGATCTGATTAATATGTGGGTTTTGGGAAGTAGATGAGGTAGTACCTATTACCTGTTTTATTATCAAACCCTTGGGAGTTACTTCTACGTTTGTTTATATTGCCATGCTATGCTAGTAGACGTGGATTGGGTGAGTAAATATCCATGACAGATGTGAGATTGTTAACTAGTGGTTTATTTAAGGTGGCAACTTTAATACACATCTGGGTGGATTGAGGCACTTGGGTATTCCAGGATTGCCTGTTTTTTTTGGACCGCCACCCAGGCTCAAAGGGATCATAAGATTGTTCATGCTAGAAACTTCCGTGTGCAGACACATGCTATTATGGGCTCTAGCATAGTTGATTAAGTCATGCGAACTCTTACAGTGGTAGACTAGCAGATGTAGGGGATGTAGGTTGGTACGGTCTACCCAATCGTAAGGTGCTAGCGCTTCTGAAAGACTATGTCCATTCGTTTCTCAAACACCATGTAGTGCAAGAAAACAAACGGAGGAGATCGAGTCTTGTGGGGAAAAGTGCACAAACCTCTGCAGAGTGTATAAACTAATCATGATTAGCCGTGTCCCCGGTTATGGACGTTTTGAGTATCTAGTACTTGGATTATCATGTGAATCTCATCATGTTACTTTAATTAATGTTGTTGGGTTTTTAAATGATGATACTTAATTGGGATTGAGAATGCTGTCAACCATTCTCAATGTTTAACAACTACCATGATAATTAAATAAAAGTTATTCCTTTGCAAGAGGGAAAATTGGTTTTGTGCAAAACTATAACCATAGAGCTTTCCACCGGCCAAATATGCATGTAGTATAGCTATGTCATTTCATTACTCTCTATGTGTTACTTTGCCAGATATTCTATGTGTCGACCCGTTTCGGGCTGCAACGCTCATGTTGCGCACTTTTCGACGATTTGTAAGATGCCTTAGGATCGTGGTCCTATACTCAGTGATGCCGTTGGAGTTGATGGACTCACTTATCTTCCAAGCCTTCCGCTGTTATCGTTATTAGATGGCCTTAAGCCATATTTATTGTAATAAGCTCTCTTTTGAGACATTCGATGTAATAAGTGTGTGATTGCCACTCTGTTATAAATCCTTCAAGTACTGTGCGTGTCAAGACATTCGATCCAGGATGACCTTTGGTGCACAGAGATCAAACTGTTTGAGGTTTGGTCGCTACAAGATGGTTTCAGAGCACACGCTGACTGTAGGACAAGACCACTAAGCTAAAGCCCTAGATCACTACTCTCTCTTCTCATTTTTGAATCCTCATCTTTTCTACTCTCTTTTAGGATGGCGGATGCAAGGAACAAGTTCATGCAGCCGGATGAAGATACACCCTTTGGACGACACCTGAAGGAAGTCACCTAGTACCTGAACATCGGAGTACCAAGCTTCACCGGGACCTACAACGCCACTTTACCCAAAAAGGAGCGCTGGATGATTAAAGTTCAAGTTCCAGGAAGGACGTTCATGCCCGTCACTGAGCCCATAGAGTTTTCCTTTGACGCACCAACCCGGAGTCTAGGAAAGAGCATGACAACCCACATCACAATGGGACGATTGGAGAAGTTTACTACAAGGAGCTTAAGAATACTATTTACCAGATTTGTGGGCGCGGGATGAACAATGGGAGATGATCAAGACCGGGAAGGATAGATCGCTTGCAGCTTTCATCCAAAGAGTTAAACCAAAGACATTCGGACGCCAGAGAACCAGATGTGTGCAGCATGATAGACCAAGAAGGCCATGACCAAGATCACGGAATCGGAGGAAGAACTCAAGTCTACGCGATGGATATGAGGAGGAAATAGCAACACTCGTGGAGAAGAGTGATGACTTGAAGAAGAAGCTAAAAAGTATTCATGGGATTTTCCATGTTGGAGAGGAAGACGAAGATTGCACTTGTCCGAAACTACATCATCATCGACGACACCGAATCAGACCTAGACGATAGCGATGATGACTATGTTGATGAAGCTGGAGCAGATATCATGGAGTCTTCAACGGAGCAGTTTTTCTAGTTGACCACCATAACAGTAGTAGCATTTCCCCCCATGTATCTAGTATAGTCTGAGCACTTTTGACGATAGATAGACCGTTGTATGCCCTTGCTTGATTGAATGAAGTGTTTTGATTGCTTTTGTCTCATGTGCATATGGGTAGTGTTTTCCCTCTAGACCTCATTCTATTCTGTTTTCTCATCTTTTCTAAACCCTCAGATGCCTCCGAGACGTGACAACAGATTTGCTTTCCCACCGGAGCTCATCCAGTTGATCCAGCAGCAGAATGCCTTGATGTAGTTGCTAGTCCAGAATCAGAATCAGGGGAACAACAACAACAACCCACCACCACCAGCACCTGTTGATCACTTAACCCGTTTTCTTAGGCTGAATCCGCCGGTGTTTTCTAGTAGCACCGAGCCGATTGGTGCAGATGATTGGCTTTGCAAGACAGCCAGAGAGTTGACCACTGCAGGATGCACATATGCCGAGAAGGTGCGATTTGCCGCACATTAGCTTGATGGACCCGCAGCATCATGGTGGGAGAATTTCACAGCCACATATCCAGTAGACACTGTCACATGGGATCAATTCCCGCAGACTTTTCGTACTGCCCATGTTTCAGCAGGAGCTATGGCCATGAAGAAGCGTGAGTTTCGCAACTTACGCCAAGGAGGAAGGACAGTTGGCCAGTATGTGGATGACTTCAGTAAGCTAGCACGTTATGCCCCAGATGACGTAGCTACGGATGCAGCTAAGCAAGAGAAGTTTCTAGAAGGACTGAATGATGAGCTGAGCATGCAGTTGATGGTAGCAAGTTTCAACAACTACCAGGAGTTGGTAGATCGTGCTCTTATGATTGAAGGGAAGCAGCAGCAGATTGAGACCTGCAAGAGGAAGTATGGACAAGGAAAGTACAATTCTGGAGCTCAGTAGAAGCCACGTTTTACCCCGAAGTCGGGAGGACATTTTCAGCATACCCATGGAGGAGGTAGTTCGCATAATCATAATTTCTCGATTGGGCTCGAATCTCTGATAATTTGGCCGTATTGTCTTTGAGCTCATTCATTCGATTCGATTGATCAAACTTTGCGTGTTGGAACTGTAGTAATATTCTAGTTTTGTGGTTGACGTGTTTGCGTTGGCGCGTTAATGTTGGAAAACTTGGCGTGGACGGTGAATGAATTCTGGGAGTCTGGTGTGTTCTTATTGACTCCTTTATCGATCGGTGGTGCAATTTTCCGCATCTTGTGAGGAAATTTCTGCTCACGGGTTATAGTGGAAGAGTGGGTTCACCGTTCAGAAAGAAACTTTCGGTTCGAAATAGTCGTAGATGGCGATGTCGACACTCGGCCTTTGTATCTTGCGCCTTTCCATGGCAATGGCACTTTATTTGGTGCCAACCGCCAACATCGTCTGCAACTGAATCGATCTCGCAATAATGCCATTAAGAAAATGATCCCAACAACGATTTGCGATCTTGCAGACCTCAATCACGGGCCCCTGTTCTTCGCAACAATGTCGTAAAATAATGATGTGAACAATCTCTCCGAAGCTTCGCAACAAATGCCTAAAAGGATCCGAACTGCCCATTCAGAAAATATGATGCGAATAGATAGGCCTATTGGAGTTTCCGCCAAAAAGAAAAAAGACAGTCCTGTTAGGGCATCTCCGTCTGTTCGTGCGCAATTTTGTTGGTAAAAAAATGTTCAGGTCATCAACTGTAACATCCGGAATTTTCAATTTGGAATGTTATACATTAGATCATCAATGCATATCATATTTGTTTTTGTTTTGGTTTGATCCTAGAAATTCTAAGCAACTCAAGGACCCTCGGAGAGAGTTGGGATTTCGTTATTTTCATATTTGAGTTTTCTCGAATTTTGAAAATAAGATCATTTGATTTTATTTATTTTATCTTCAATCATTTAAATTATAAAAATATGAGAGAGGGAATAAAATGACTTTCCCAAAATAAAGAAATATTGAGGATTTAATAAAAAATCAAATAAGGTTTATTTTGGAGTTTTGCTATTTTACTTGAATTTAGGAAAAATTACACGTTTTCAAAACTGCATTTTAGGGCCAAGAAAATGTTCATCTTGTTCTAAATATTTTATTTAGACGATCAAAATTTATTTTGGTATTTTTAAATTTTTATTTATTTTTCTAGAATTTATTTTCTGTTCAGCGGAATTGTTTTTAAAAAAAATCGCGCGCGCTCACACCCGAATGGGCCGAAGGCCCAGCCGAGCCGGCCCAACGCCGCCGTCGCCGCCTCCCGCGTGGAGTCCTCGTCGCCCCCACCGCCAAGGCCGAGTCCGGCCGGGACTCTACCTCCGCCACTTGCCCTCCCCAAGTCGCCTCCCTTTACAAGCCGCCTCTCACCTCGCCCAGCCAGCCGAGCCACCTCGGCCGAGCCGCCTCGGCTGCCGGAGCCTCGCCGCCTCGTCCCACCTCACGAGCCGGGCCAGCCTCACCACTGCCGTCGTCCGCCGAACCCACGAGTTCACCGAGCCGAGCCGAGGTAGCCGCCCCGCCGCCCTGTTTTTTTAAGAAAACCACTTCGGTTTTTTAAAGAAAAACCCTAGATTCGTTTTTTAGATCGGTTTTTAGGGTTTATTTTATTTAGCGAGCGCTCGCTCGTTCGTTCGTTTTAACGAACGTTTTCACTGTTTAGTTTCAGTTAACGAACGTCCGTTCGTTAATCTGTTCGTCAGTTTTTCTTTTTATCGGATTATTCCACGGTTATTCCGATCGCGATTTCTGATCTGATTTTGGTTTTAGTTTATCTTTTCGCTCATTCATCGGAATCAGGTGATTTAATCGCCTAGAGTTTCGCCTCAAAACCCTCTTTCTGTTTAATCAACTCAAACAAGTTTTTTGCTTCTGTAAAATTTGACTTAGGTCCAGATTAGTAAACGAAGCTTGTTTCTTTCGCAGTTTGATTCTCGTTGCTTCGTTCGATTTGATTTCTTTTGCCAACCGGAGTTCTTAAGTTGAACTTTCTGGTTAGATCTCTTATTTGAGTTTTACCTGTGCATTAGAGGAGTACTTATTGTATGCTTGTTTGTTTGTTTGCGATAGAGTATCAGGATTGAGCCGCTTGCTACTTCAAATCCCTAGGTTTCACGGATCATCAGCAAGGCAAGTAACACTTTGATCATACCTCTTTATTACCCAGTTTTATTGCATTCGATCAATCCTCAAACAATTGCATGATTAGGATCTGATTAATATGTGGGTTTGGGGAAGTAGATGAGGTAGTACCTATTACCTGTTTTATTATCAAACCCTTGGGAGTTACTTCTCGTTTGCTTATATTGCCATGCTATGCTAGTAGACGTGGATTGGGTGAGTAAATATCCATGACAGATGTGAGATTGTTAACTAGTGGTTTATTTAAGGTGGCAACTTTAATACACATCCGGGTGGATTGAGGCACTTGGGTATTCCAGATTGCTGTTTTTTGGACCGCCACCCGTGCTCAAAGGGATCATAAGATTGTTCATGCTAGAAACTTCCGTAATGCGGACACATGCTATTATGGGCTCTAGCATAGTTGATTAAGTCATGCGAACTCTTACAGTGGTAGACTAGCAGATGTAGGGGATGTAGGTTGGTACGGTCTACCCAATCGTAAGGTGCTAGCGCTTCTGAAAGACTATGTCCATCCGTTTCTCAAACACCATGTAGTGCGAGAAAACAAACGGAGGAGATCGAGTCTTGTGGGGAAAAGTGCACAAACCTCTACAGAGTGTATAAACTAATCATGATTAGCCGTGTCCTCGGTTATGGACGTTTTGAGTATCTAGTACTTGGATTACCATGTGAATCTCATCATGTTACTTTAATTAATGTTGTTGGGTTTTTAAATGATGATACTTAATTGGGATTGAGAATGCTGTCAACCATTCTCAATGTTTAACAACTACCATGATAATTAAATAAAAGTTATTCCTTTGCAGTAGGGAAAAATTGGTTTTGTGCAAAAACTATAACCATAGAGCTTTCCACCAGCCAAATATGCATGTAGTATAGCTATGTCATTTCATTACTCTCTATGTGTTACTTTGCCAGCATATTCCATGTGCTGACCCGTTTTCAGGCTGCAACGTTCATGTTGCAGACTTTTCGAACGACGAGTAAGATGCCTTAGGATCGTGGTCCTATACTCGATGATGCCGTTGGAGTTGATGGACTCACTTATCTTCCAAGCCTTCCAAGTTATCGTTATTAGATGGCCTTAAGCCATATTTATTGTAATAAGCTCTCTTTTGAGACATTCGATGTAATAAGTGTGTGATTGCCACTCTGTTATAAATCCTTCAAATCATGCGTGTCGTCAAGACATCGATCCAGTGGATGACACTGTGCACGAGATCAAACTGTTTGAGGTCTGGTCGCTACAAGATGGTATCAGAGCACACGCTGACTGTAGGACAAGACCACTAAGCTAAAGCCCTAGATCACTACTCTCTCTTCTCATTTCTGACTCCTCATCTTTTCTACTCTCTTTTAGGATGGCGGATGCAAGGAACAAGTTCATGCAGCCGGATGAAGATACACCCTTTGGACGACACCTGAAGGAAGTCACCAAGTACCTAAACATCAGAGTACCAAGCTTCACCGGGACCTACAATGCCACTTTACCCAAAAAGGAGCGCTGGATGATTAAAGTTCAAGTTCCAGGAAGGACGTTCATGCCCGTCACTGAGCCCATAGAGTTTTCCTTTGACGCACCAACCCGGAGTCTAGGAAAGAGCATGACAACCCACATCACAATGGGACGTATTGGAGAAGTTTACTACAAGGAGCTTAAGAATACTATTTACCAGATTTGTGGGCGCCGGGATGAACAATGGGAGATGATCAGCACCAGGAAGGATAGATCAGTTGCAGCTTTCATCCAGTAGTTAAACCAGCACATTCGACGCCAGGAGAACCAGATGTGTGCAGGCATGATAGACCTGAAGAAGGCCATGACCAAGATCACGGAACTGGAGGAAGAACTCAAGTCTACACGCGATGGATATGAGGAGGAAATAGCAACACTCGTGGAGAAGAGTGATGACTTGAAGAAGAAGCTAAAAGTATTCATGGGATTTTCCGCGACTGGAGAGGAAGACGAAGATTGCACTTGTCCAGAAAACTACATCATCATCGACGACACCGAATCAGACCTAGACGATAGCGATGATGACTATGTTGATGAAGCTGGAGCAGATATCATGGAGTCTTCAACGGAGCAGTTTTTCTAGTTGACCACCATAACAAAGAGTAGCATTTCCCCATGTATCTAGTATAGTCTGAGCACTTTTGACGATAGATAGACCGTTGTATGCCCTTGCTTGATTGAATGAAGTGTTTTGATTGCTTTTGTCTCATGTGCATATGGGTAGTGTTTTCCTCTAGACCTCATTCTATTCTGCTTTCTCATCTTTTCTAAACCCTCGGATGCCTCCGAGACGTGACAACAGATTTGCTTTCCCACCGAGCTCATCCAGCTTGATCCAAAGCAGTTGTAATGCCTTGATGTAGTTGCTAGTCCGTAATCAGAATCGTGGAACAACAACAACAACCCACCACCACCAAAGACTGTTGATCACTTAACCCGTTTTCTTAGGCTGAATCCGCGGTGTTTTCTAGTAGCACCGAGCCGATTGGTGCAGATGATTGGCTTTGCAAGACAGCCAGAGAGTTGACCACTGCAGGATGCACATATGCCGAGAAGGTGCGATTTGCCGCACATTAGCTTGATGGACCCGCAGCATTAGGAGTTGGTAGATCGTGCTCTTATGATTGAAGGGAAGCAGCAGCAGATTGAGACCTGCAAGAGGAAGTATGGACAAGGAAAGTACAATTCTGGAGCTCAGCAGAAGCCACGTTTTACCCCGAAGTCGGGAGGACATTTTCAGCATACCCATGGAGGAGGTAGTTCGCATAATCATAATGGCCCCAAGAATGGGAATGGAGGAAGCAACGGCCAGAACCTAAAGGAAATATGCCCTAGAGGCAATAATAAAGTTATTATTTATTTCCTTATATCATGATAAATGTTTATTATTCATGCTAGAATTGTATTATCCGGAAACATAATACATGTGTGAATACATAGACAAACAGATTGTCACTAGTATGCCTCTACTTGACTAGCTCGTTGATCAAAGATGGTTATGTTTCCTAGCCATAGACATGAGTTGTTATTTGATTAACGGGATCACATCATTAGGAGAATGATGTGATTGACATGACCCATTTCGTTAGCTTAGCACACGATCGTTTAGTATATCGCTATTGCTTTCTTCATGACTTATACATGTTCCTATGACTATGAGATTATGCAACTCCCATTTACCGGAGGAACACTTTGTGTGCTACCAAACGTCACAACGTGAATCGGGTGATTATAAAGGTGCTCTACAGGTGTCTCCAAAGGTACTTGTTGGGTTGACGATTTCGAGATTAGGATTTGTCACTCCGATTGTCGGAGAGGTATCTCTGGGCCCACTCAAGAATGCACATCACTATAAGCCTTGCAAGCATTGTAACTAATGAGTTAGTTATGGATGATGTATTATGGAACGAGTAAAGAGACTTGCCTGTAACGAGATTGAACTAGGTATTGAGATACCGACGATCGAATCTCGGGTAAGTAACATACCGATGATAAAGGGAACAACGTATGTTGTTATGCGGTCTGACCGATAAAGATTTTCGTAGAATATGTGGGAGCCAATATGAGCATCCAGGTTCCGCTATTGGTTATTGACCGGGAACGTGTTTCGGTCATGTCTACATTGTTCTTGAACCCGTAGGGTCCGCACGCTTAAGGTTTCAATGACAGTTATATTATGACTTTATATGTTTTGATGTACCGAAGGAGTTCGGAGTCCCGGATGAGATCGGTGACATGACGAGGAGTCTCGAAATGGTCGAGACGTAAAGATTCATATATTGGATGATATGGTTAGGCCAAGGGGTCAAGCCCATGAGGCTTTAGGTCGGTGCAAAAGGAGTTTTATGAGGCTGGGGCCAAACGCCGGAGACCTCAAGGCGTCTGCCTTGGGCCAGATGCCGAGGCCCATGGCGTCTGGGCCAGACGCCAAGGATTGTGGCATTTGGTCCTGGAGTCCGAGTGGGACTCTTGCCTTTTGGGCAAAACCGACTTTGAGGAGGCTTTTGCTCCAAGTTTCGACCCCAGGGCTCAACATATAAATAGAGGGGCAGGGCTAGCACCAAAGGCACAACAATTGATCCTTAAGATCTCTTAGCCGTGTGCGGTGCCCCTCTCCACCATAGTCCACCTCGATAATATCGTAGCGGTGCTTAGGCGAAGCCCTGCGACGGTAGAACATCAAGATCGTCACCACGCCGTCGTGCTGACGGAACTCTCCCTCGACACTCGGCTGGATCGGAGTTTGAGGGACGTCGTCGAGCTGAACATGTGCTAGAACTCGGAGGTGCCGTAGTTTTGGTGCTTGATCGGTCGGGCCATGAAGACGTACGACTACATCAACCTCGTTGTTGCTAACGCTTCCGCTTACGGTCTACAAGTGTATGTAGACAACACTCTCCCCTCTCGTTGCTATGCATCACCATGATCTTGCGTGTGTGTAGGAAATCTGTTGAAATTACTATGTTCCCCAACACTGTCATCCGAGCCTGGTTTTATGCATAGATGTCATATGCACAAGTAGAACACAAGTGAGTTGTGGGCGATATAAGTCATACTGCTTACCAGCATGTCATACTTTGGTTCAGCGGTATTGTGAGATGAAGCGGCCCGGACCGACATTACGCGTACGCTTACGTGAGACTGGTTTCACCGCCACGAGCACTAGTTGCTTAAAGGTGACCGGCGGGTGTCTGTCTCTCTCACTTTAGTTGAACCGAGTGACGCTACGCCCGGTCCTGGCGAAGGTTAAAACATCACCAACTTGACAAACTATCGGTGTGGATTTGATGCGTAGGTAAGAACGGTTCTTGCTCAGCCCGTAGCAGCCACGTAAAATTTGCAACAACAAAATAGAGGACGTCTAACTTGTTTTTGCAGGGCATGTTGTGATGTGATATGGTCAAGACATGATGCTGAATTTTATTGTATGAGATGATCATGTTTTGTAACCGAGTTATCGGCAACTGGTAGGAGCCATATGGTTGTCGCCTTTATTATGCATAATGCAATCGCTTCGTAATGCTTTACTTTATCACTAAGCGGTAGCGATAGTCGAGAAGCATAAGATTGGTGAGACGACAACGATGCTACGATGGAGATCAAGGTGTCGCGCGGTGACAATGGTGATCATGATTTGCTTCAAGATGGAGATCACAAGCACAAGATGATGATGGCCATATCATATCACTTATATTGATTGCATGTGATGTTTATCTTTTATGCATCTTATCTTGGTTTGATTGACGGTAGCATTATAAGATGATCCCTCACTAAATTATCATAGTAAAAGTGTTCTCCTTGAGTATGCACCGTTACGAAAGTTCTTCGTGCTGAGACACCACGTGATGATCGGGTGTGATAGGCTCTACGTTCAAATACAACGGGTGCAAAACAGTTGCACACGCGGAATACTCAGGTTAAACTTGACGAGCCTAGCAGATGACAGATATGGCCTCGGAACACGGAGACTGAAAGGTCGAGCGTGAATCATATAGAAGATATGATCAACATATTGATGTTCACCGTTGAAACTACTCCTTCTCATGTGATGATCGGACATGGGGTAGTTGATATGGATCATGTAATCACTTATAGGATTAGAGGGATGTCTATCTAAGTGGGAGTTCTTAAGTAATATGATTAATTGAACTTTAATTTATCATGAACTTAGTCCTGGTAGTATTTTGCAAATTATGTTGTAGATCAATAGCTCGCGTTTTTGCTTCCCTATGTTTTTATATGTGTTCCTAGAGAAAACTAAGTTGAAAGATGTTAGTAGCAATGATGCGGATTTGGTCCGTGATCTGAGGTTTATCCTCATTGCTGCACAGAAGAATTATGTCCTTGATGCACTGCTATGTGACGGACCTATTGTAGGAGCGGATATGCGGCGTTATGAACGTTTGGCTAGCTCAATATGATGACTACTTGATAGTTTTGTGCACCAAGCTTTATGGCTTAGAACCGGGACGACAAAAACGTTTTTGAAACGTCACGGGACATATGAGATGTTCCATGTGATGAAATTGGTATTTCAGACTCATGCCCGTGTCAAGAGGTATGAGACCTTTGACAAATACTTCGCCTAAAAAGATGGAGAAGAATTGCTCAACTAGTGAGCAAGCACTTAGATTGTCTGAGTACTACAGTTGCTTGAATCAAGTGGGAGTTAATCTTCCAGATAAGATAGTGATTGGCAGAGTTCTCTAGTCACCATCACCAAGTTACTGGAAGTTCGTGATGAACTATAATGCAAGGGATGATGAAAAACGATTCCCGAGCTCGTCGTGATGCTGAAATCGACGAAGGTAGAAATCAAGTAAAGAGCATCAACGTGTTGATGATTGACAAGACTACTAGTTTCAAGAAAAGGGCAAAGGGAAAGAAAGGGAACTTCAAATAGAATGACAAGCAAGTTGTCACTCCTGCGAAGAAGCCCAAAGCTGGACCAAAGCCTGAAACTGAGTGCTTACACTGCAAAGGAAATGGTCACTGGAAGCAGAAATGCCCTGAATATTTGGTGGATAAGAAGGATGGCAAAGTGAACAAGGGTATATTTGATATACAGGTTATTGATCTGTACCTTACTAGTGTTTATAGTAGCCCCTGAGTATTTGATACTTGTTCGGTTGCTATGATTAGTAACTCGAAACAGGAGTTACAGAATAAACATAGACTAGTTGAGGGTGAAGTGACGATGTATGTTGGAAGTGGTTCCAAGATTGATAAGATCATCATCGTACACTCCCTATATTTTCAAGATTAGTGTTGAACCTAAATAAATGTTATTTGGTGTTTGCGTTGAGCATAAATATGATTAGATCATGTTTATTGCAATACGATTATTCATCTAAGACAAAGAATAAATTGTTATTCCGTTTACATGAATAAAACCTTCTATGGTCATACACCCAATGTTGATGGTTTATTGAATCTTGATCGTAGTAATACACATAGTCATAATATTGATGCCAAAAGATGCAAAGTTAATAATGATAGTGCAACTTATTTGTGGCACTGCCGTTTGGGTCATATCGGTGTAAAGCGCATGAAGAAACTCCATAAAGATGGATTTTTGGAATCACTTGATTATGAATCATTTGATGCTTGCGAACCGTGCCTTTTGGGCAAGATGACCAAAACTCATACCGATGTATGCGATCCAATGAGTGTTGATGCTCGTGGCGAGTATCATTATTTTCTGACCTTCACAGATGATTTGAGCAGATATTGGTATATCTACTTAATAAAACACAAGTCTGAAACATTTGAAATGTTCAAAGAAATTCAGAGTGAAGTGAAGAATCATCGTAACAAGAAAATAAAGTTTCTACGATCTGATCATGGAGAAGAATATTTGTGTTACTAGTTTGGCCTTCATATAAAACAATGTGGAATAGTTTCACAGCTCACGCCACATGGAACACCACAGCGTTATGGTGTGTCCGAACATCGTAACCGCACTTTATTGGATATGGTGCGATCTATGATGTCTCTTATCGATTTACCACTATCATTATGGGGTTATGCATTAGAGACAACTGCATTCACTTTAAATAGGGCACCATCAAGATCCGTTGAGACGACGCCTTATGAACTATAGTTTGGCAAGAAACCAAAGTTGTCGTTTCTTAAAGTTTGGGGCTGCGATGCTTATGTGAAATTTTTTCAACCTGATAAGCTCGAACCCAAATCGGAGAAGTGCGTATTCATAGAATACCCAAAGGTAACTATTTGGTACACCTTCTATCACAGATCCGAAGGCAAGTTATTCATTGCTAAGATGGATCCTTTCTAGAGAAGAAGTTTCTCTCGAAAGAAGTGAGTGGGAGGAAAGTAGAACTTGATGAGGTAATTGTGCCTTCTCCCTTATTGGAAAGTAGTTAATCACAGGAATCAGTTCCAGTGATTCCTACACCAATTAGTGAGGAAGTTAATGATGATGATCATGGAACTTCAGATCAAGTTGCTACCAAACCTCGTAGGTCTTCCAGAGTAAGATCCGCACCGTAGTGGTACGGTAATCATGTTACGGAAGTCATGTTACTAGACCATGATGAACCTACGAACTATGAGGAAGCGATGGTGAGCCCAGATTCCATAAAATGGCTTGAGGCCATGAAATCTGAGATGGGATCCATGTATGAGAACAAAGTGTGGACTTTGGTTGACTTGCCCGATGATCGGCAAGTCATAGAAAATAAATGGATCTTCAAGAGGAAGACAGACACTGATAGTAGTGTTACTATCTACAAAGCTCGACTTGTCGCAAAAAGGTTTTTCGACAAAGTTCAAGGTGTTGAATACAATGAGATTTTCTCACTCGTATCGATGCTGAAAGTCTGTCCAAATCATGTTAGCAATTGCCGCATTTTATGAAATCTGGCAAATGGATGTCAAAACTACATTCCTTAATGGATTTTTTAAAGAAGAGTTGTATATGATGCAACCAGAAGGTTTTGTTAATCCTAAAGGTGCTAACAAAATGTGCAAGCTCCAGCAAACCATCAATGGACTGGTGCAAGCATCTCGGAGTTGGAATATACGCTTTGATGAGTTGATCAAAGCATATGGTTTTATACAGACTTTTGGAAAGGCCTGTATTTGCAAGAAAGTGAGTGGGAGCACTACAGCCTTTCTGATAAGTATATGTGAATGACATATTGTTGATCGGAAATGATGTAGAATTTTTTGGAAAGCATAAAGGAGTATTTGAAAGGATTTTCAAAGAAAGACCTTAGTAAAGCTACTTACATATTGAGCATAAAGATCTATTGAGATAGATCAAGACGCTTGATAAGATTTTCAATTAGTACATACCTTGACAAGATTTTGAAGTAGTTCAAAATGGAACAGTCAAAGAAAGAGTTCTTGCCTGTGATGCAAAGGTATGAAGTTGAGTAAGACTCAAAACCCGACCAGGGCAGAAAATAGAAAGAGACTGAAAAGTCATTCCCTATGCCTCGACCATAGGTTCTATAAAGTATGCTATCTTTGTGTCTGGGACCTATTGTATACCTTGCTCCGAGTTTGGCAAAGGAATACAATTTTGATCTAAGAGTAGATCCTTTGGGACAGTGATCAAGAATATCCTTAGTGAGGACTAAGGAGATGTTTCTCGATTATGGAGGTGATAAAAGAGTTCGTCGTAAAAAGTTACATCGATGCAAGGTTTTACACCGATCCAGATGATTCTAAGTCTCAATCTGGATACATATTGAAAGTGGGAGCAATTAGCTAGAGTAGCTCCATGCAGAGCATTGTAAACATAGAATATTTGCAAAATACATACGGCTCTGAATGTGACAAACCCGTTGACTAAACTTCTCTCACGAGCAAAACATGATCATACCTTAGTGCTCTTTGGGTGTTAATCACATAGCGAGGTGAACTAGATTATTGACTCTAGTAAACCCTTTGGGTGTTGGTCACATGACGATGTGAACTATGGGTGTTAATCACATCCAGATGTGAATATTGGTGTTGAATCACATGGTGATGTGAACTAGATTATTGACTCTAGTGCAAGTGGGAGACTGAAGGAAATATGCCCTAGAGGCAATAATAAAGTTATTATTTATTTCCTTATATCATGATACATGTGTGAATACATAGACAAACAGATTGTCACTAGTATGCCTCTACTTGACTAGCTCGTTGATCAAAGATGGTTATGTTTCCTAGCCATAGACATGAGTTGTCATTTGATTAACGGGATCACATCATTAGGAGAATGATGTGATTGACATGACCCATTCCGTTAGCTTAGCACGATCGTTTAGTATATTGCTATTGCTTTCTTCATGACTTATACATGTTCCTATGACTATGAAATTATGCAACTCCGTTCTGGGAGGAACACTTTGTGTGGTACCAAATGTCACAACGTAATCGGGTGATTATAAAGGTGCTCTCTGGTGTCTCCAAAGGTACTTGTTGGGTTGGCGTATTTCGAGATTAGGATTTGTCACTCCGATTGTCGGAGAGGTATCTCTGGGCCCACTCAGTAATGCACATCACTATAAGCCTTGCAAGCATTGTAACTAATGAGTTAGTTGCGGGATGATGTATTACGGAACGAGTAAAGAGACTTGCCTGTAACGAGATTGAACTAGGTATTGAGATACCGACAATCGAATCTCGGGCAAGTAACATACCGATGACAAAGGGAACAACGTATGTTGTTATGCGGTCTGACCGATAAAGATCTTTGTAGAATATGTGGGAGACAATATGAGCATCCACGTTCCGCTATTGGTTATTGACCGGGAACGTGTTCCGGTCATGTCTACATTGTTCTCGAACCCATAGGGTCCGCACGCTTAAGTTTTCGATGACAGTTATATTATGAGTTTATATGTTTTGATGTACCGAAGGAGTTTGGAGTCCCGGATGAGATCAGGGACATGACGAGGAGTCTCGAAATGGTCGAGACGTAAAGATTCATATATTGGATGATATGGTCAGGCCAAGGGGTCAAGCCCATGAGGCTTTAGGTCGGTGCAAAAGGAGTTTTGCGGAGGCCAAGGGGCCAAACGCCGGAGACCTGGCGTCTCGCCCCGGGCCAGCGCCGAGGCCCATGGCGTCTGGGCCGACGCCAAGGATTGTGGCATTTGGTCCTGAGTCCGAGTGGGACTCTTGCCTTTCGGCAAAAACCGACTTTGAGGAGGCTTTTGCTCCAAGTTTCGACCCCAGGGCTCAACATATAAATAGAGGGGCAGGGCTAGCACCAAAGGCACAACAATTGATCCTTAAGATCTCTTAGCCGTGTGCGGTGCCCCTCTCCACCATAGTCCACCTCGATAATATCGTAGCGGTGCTTAGGCGAAGCCCTGCGACGGTAGAACATCAAGATCGTCACCACGCCGTCGTCGATTGTGGAACTCTCCTCGACACTCGGCTGGATCGGAGTTCGAGGGACGTCATCGAGCTGAACGTGTGCTAGAACTCAGAGGTGCCGTAGTTTCGGTGCTTGATCGGTCGGGCCGTGAAGACGTACGACTACATCAACCGCGTTTTTGCTAACGCTTCCGCTTACGGTCTACAAGGGTATGTAGACAACACTCTCCCCTCTCGTTGCTATGCATCACCATGATCTTGCGTGTGCGTAGGAAATCTGTTGAAATTACTACGTTCCCCAATAGAACTATGCCAACTCATCAACCCCAGCTAAGAAAGATTTGAGCCAAGTCACTTGCTTTAAGTGTCAGAAGACTGCACATTACGCCAATGAATGTCCCGAAGGCTAGAACGGAAATGGCAATGGAAGCTCGGGAAAGAAGCCGAACCCTTTCAATAGGGGACAGGTGAACCACATTAACGTGGAGGAGGTTGAAGCTCAGCCATATGCAGTAATAGGTAAGTTTTTGGTTAAGTCATTTACTGCACTCGTTCATTTTGATACTGGTGCATCGCATTCATATATCTAAAGGGGATTTGTGGATAAGTATAAACTGCCAACCCAAGCCTTTAGGTCACCCATGTTAGTAACCTCGCCTGGAGCGAGTATATGGCTAGCCTATGGTGTGATCAGTTACCATTAAGGATTGGTAACTACATGTTTCCCTCGGACCTAATAGTATTGGAATCACAAGGATTGGATGTGATATTAGGCATGGATTGGTTACCGAAGTATGGAGGGAACATTGAATGCGCCAGTAAGACAATTTTGCTTACAACGCCAGAAGGAAGAAGGATCAAGTATGTATCCCGGCATGAGCCGAAGAGGACACAAGTAAATTCATTACAGGAGTTGTGTAGGAAGAAGTACCAGTGCTGAAGGATTTTCCTGACGTATTTCCAGAGGAGTTGCCAGGCATGCCACCGGATAGAGACATTGAGTTTTTGATTGAGCTTCTGCCAGGCACAGGGCCAATATCTAAGAGACCATACAGAATGCCCGCAAAGGATCTGGAGGAGATTAAAAAGCAGATTAAGGAGTTACTGGATAAAGGATATATTTGCCCAATGTAACGCCCCGGTTTCGATGCGCCAGGTGTCTTCCAGTTATTCGCCTTCGTTGCCATGTCATTTGTTTGCGTGTTGCATTTTGCCATGTCATCATCTGCATTTTATCTGCATGTTTTTCAAAACTTGCACCTGTTCGGGTTTCGCCGTTTCTCTCCGTTGTCCGTTTGGAGTCCAACCACACTCGCACGCGCCCGCGGCACCTCCGAAATATTATTTTATAAGTGGCATAAAAATGTTCTCGGAATGGGATGAAAGTTGGCGTGCGGTCTTATTATAGTGTAGATGGAGCGCCCGTCAAGTTTCGCCGCATTCGGAGCTCGTTTGATAGCCCAACCGTTAAACATATAGCGGTACCCTTGTCGGTACCTTCGTCGGACGTTTCGGTCTCCGAAACAGTTGCCGGGTCGCACTTCATCTCTCTCCTCTCAGCCCAACCCTTCTACATAGCCCATCTACCCTCCTACCAACCCCCCTTCGTTCCGAAGCCGTCAAATCGCGATCGGAGGCTCCGAAACGCTCCAAAACCCCCCTCTAACCCTAGCCCCCTGCTATATATGGACCCCCTAGTCCATTTTGGGCATCCCCTAGCCTCCACCAACCTCCTCCCTCAATTTCCGTGCAGCCAACCACCTCCCACCTCTGTTCCGCCACCGCCAGCCGCAGCCCGCCACTTGGCGCCGCTGCCGCTGCGCCCCGGACCAATCCGGGCGTGCCACGTCACCCAACGCCGCCGCTCCCCTCCACTCCCGCGTCGCCATGCATCCCCCAGCAGCCTCCCACCGCCGCAGGCCCGCCCAGGCCCGCGGGGAGCCCCTCCGAGCCCATCTGGGCCCGGATCTCGCCGCCGCCAGGGCCCGAGTCCCTGCACGCTCGATGATGCTCCTCCCCCTCGAGCAGCCCCGCTCCAGGGACCCGTCGCCGTCGTGCCTTCTCGCTGCCTCCGCCGGGACCGTCCCGTCGGTGACCCCGATGCTCCGCCGGCGACCTTCGCCTCCAGGCCACTGCCCCAGACCCTTCCTCTTCTCCTCCCTTCTTTGTTTTTCTCTCTCTCTCTCTCATCGATCTCTCTCTCTCTCTTCTCTGTTGCATGGACAGGAGCTCACCGGAGCCCCGATCCGCTCTCTTCCGGCGGGATCCGGCCCCCACAGCCCGGATCCATCCATCCCCGGCGGGATCTGCCTCCCTCCTCCGCGGCAGCTCCGCCGGAGACGCGCCAAGCCGCCGCCGCCGTTCTGCTTCGCGCGGAGGAGCGCGCCCAACCGCCTCCCCTGCAGCGCCCGCGTGGGCCCGGCCCAGCAGCATCAAGGCCGGCCCGCAGCCAGGCCCAGCCCAGTTCCTTTCTCCAGCCTCCCAGCCGTCCTGGGCCTAGCCCACGTGGTGAGCAGCACTATTCTCCGCTTGGTGCGCTGAATAGTTATTTGACGCTCATTCCTGTTTTTTTTTCTGTAAAATTCGCCCAAGTCCCTGGAGATTGTCATCATGTGCATATGTTCGACATGCTATAACTTTCTGCTCGTAGCTCCGTTTTTCATGTTTGATATATCAAAATGTTCATCTGGAGATGCTCTTAATTTTGCTCCATAGTACCATGCTTGTTTGAGATCATCTTGATGCTCTAATCATCGTTACAAGAGTGCTATATGATGTTAACTGCTGTCTGTTAACAGAACTTGATGATTTGTTATTTTTGTTGCATTTTGTGTTTGCATCTTATGAGCTTGATGTCTACATGAGTTTTGAGCTATGTAATGCCATATTTACAGGGGTGCAATCCATGTATTTTTGTGAGTTGTGTAGTGAGTGCATCAAGCTCGTGAAGTATGGTACTTGCTGCTGTTGTTTTGCTAGGTTGAATCTTCTATATCATGATGCTATGTAAACCTGCTGCTACAAGTCATTCTATGCATAATATGGAGATGTTCACTAAGGATGTTTTGTTACACATGTCATGTTATATCCATCCATGCCCTTGATTGCATTTATAGCCTGCTGTAGCTTGTCGTAATCTTGCTCTCAAATTGCTAAATAATGTTGCTGTCAGCCTGTTAACATTAAGTTCAGTTTTGCCATGTGATTTGCTAGTGATCCATGCACCCTATGAACTTTCTCTTACCATTATTAGCTTCATAAACATGTATTATTACTGTTTATTACCATGTCATGCTATGTACTGCTCTGTGGTGAGTGGTAAAAGCTCATCAACATGCCTACTTATCGTTGTTCCTGCCATGTTTGAATCTGTCATATCATTTGCCATGTTTACATGGGTGCCATCATATCTTTTTATCCTTTTTGGCTCACGGTCAGTAAGGGACTTTTATTCTTTGTCTTTAGTACTAGCATGCCATACCTTTGTTTGCCATGATATCTTGCTGTAACATGTTGTTTGATAGCTCTAAACATGGCAAGCTGATGTTATTTTACTAAGCCTGTAAACTGTTATTATATGCAATCTTACCATGTCCTTTTGAGCATGTTCTTGTGATTTCTGGAGATAGCTCAGTGTTCATGTTTTATTAAGCTTCATTTGTACATCATTTTCATGCCTTTTGTTTTCCTGTTGAGGTGCTGTAGCATATTGTTTTGCTGTTTGCTAGATGCCTAGTTGCTGTTTTGGACAGATTGTTGTTATATCATGTTTGGAGTGTATGTGTTGAATCGTTGCTCCGCTTTGAGTGTGCTCTATATGAAACTTGCTTAGAATTGCATGTAGTTTCATATTACCTTGTTGCATCCATGTTTTGAGTGTGTTTGCTTGATGTTTGTTTGCATTTTGCATCAATGCGATGTTTAACTTGTTTTGCTCATATCTTCTAGGTCGTAGCTCCGAATTAAATGAACTTTATATGTAACTTGACTAGAATCTCGTATAGATAATCTTGGTGCATCTTAACTTGCTGTTTAACAACTTGAACATAAGGTTTATTCAGATCTGGACCAAGTTCGAAATTTGCATATGAGGACTTACCGGAATTGTTATATGTTGTTCCCGGCCTCATTTAAACTTGCTTTGAAGTGTTGCTCTTGTTTGCATCATCTCTTGCCATGAGTAGCTTCATGTAGCCTTTGTCATGCATCATACTTGGTTGTGCGTCATGCCTTGTCTATGTGTTGTGTGTTTACCTTGTTGTTTGCTTCTTTCCGGTTGTGCTCCTTCTCGTTAGTTCCTGTTTCGTTGCGATCGTGAGGATTCGTTCGTCTACGCTTGGTTCGTCTTCGTGGCTTCATCTTCTTTATGGACTCGTTCTTCTTACTAGCGGGAGTTTAGGCAAGATGACCGTCACCTTGGATCTCATTACTATCATTGCTATGCTAGTTGCTTCGTTCTATCGCTTTGCTGTGCTACCTATCACTTGTTCTTCAAGCCTCCCCAATTTGCCATGTCAGCCTCTAACCTTTTCACTCTTCCTAGCGAACCGTTGCTTGGCTATGTTACCGCTTTGCTCAGCCCCTCTTATAGCGTTGTTAGTTGCAGGTGAAGTTGAAGATTGCTCCGTGGTGGACAGGATTATGTTGGGATATCACAATATCTCTTATTTAATTAATGCATCTATATACTTGGTAAAGGGTGGAAGACTCGGCCTTATGCACGGTGTTTTGTTCCACTCTTACGCCCTAGTTTCCGTCGGACGGTGTTATGTTCCGGATTTTGCGTCCCTTACGCGTTTGGGTGATTTATGGGACCCCCTTGACAGTTCGCTTTGAATAAAACTCCTCCAGCAAGGCCCAACCTTAGTTTTACCATTTGCCTCACCTAGCCTTTTTCCCTTGGGAGTCGCGCATCCCGAGGGTCATCTTTATTTTACCCCGGGCGGTCTTTGGTCCAAACCGAAGCGATGTCCGGCACCCCTGGCAACTGTGGTCTATGCCAACCCGACGTCTGGCTCATCCGGTGTGCCACGAGCGAGATATGTGCAGCTCCTATCGGGATTTGTCGGCCTGGGCGGTCTTCTTTGGTCTTGTTTTACCATCGTCGAAATGTCTTGTAAACCGGGATTCCGAGTCTGATCGGGTCTTCCTGGGAGAAGGAATGTCCTTCGTTGACAGTGAGAGCTTATGATGGGCTAAGTTGGGACACCCCTGCAGGGTATAAACTTTCGACAGCCGTGCCCGCGGTTATGTGGCAGATGGGAATTTCTTAATATCCGTTTGTAGATAACTTGACACCAGATACGAACTAAAACGCATCAACCGCGTGTGTAGCCGTGATGGTCTCTTCTCGGCGGAGTCCGGGAAGTGAACATGGCTTTTGGGTTATGTTTGACGTAAGTAGGAGTTCAGGATCACTTCTTGATCATTGCTAGTTTCACGACCGTTCCATTGCTTCTCTTCTCGCTCTTATTTGCGTATGTTTAGCCACCATATATGCTTAGTCGCTGCTGCAACCTCACCACTTTACCCCTTTCTTTCCCATTAAGCTTTGCTAGTCTTGATACCCATGGTAATGGGATTGCTGAGTCCTCGTGGCTCACAGATTACTACAACAACGATTCTTTGGTGCGAGTTATGCGATGATCTTGATGCGAGAGCCATGTTTGCTTGTCTTGGAGTTCTTCTTACGCTTCTTCTTCGATCGTGGGATAGGTTCCAGTCGGCAGCTGGGCTAGCGGTGGATGTCGTTTGAGTTTGTTTGTGTTTCATCCGTAGTCGGATGTTGCTCTTATGTAAGACGATGTTGTATTCGTGTGGCATTGTATGCCTCTTGTATGTATCCCCATCTATTATGTAATGTTGATGTAATGATATCCACCTTGCAAAAGCATTTCAATATGCGGTTCTATCCTTGGTGGGACCTTCGAGTCCCTTTAGGATAGTATCGCATATTGGGCGTGACACCCAAGTTCTTCGCCTTGGGGATCACCAGTACTTCTAGTGGAGAAGAAGGACGGATCATTAAGGATGGTTGTTGATTATCGAGGATTGAATGAAGTAAGAATCAAGAACAAGTACCCACTGCCGATGATCAATGATCTGTTTGACCAATTGCAAGGAGCTAAGGTATTTTCCAAGATCGATTTGCGATCAGGATACCATCAGTTGAAGATTCGAGAGCAGGATATACCTAAGACGACTTTTACCACCAGGTATGGGCTGTACGAGTACACCGTTATGTCATTTGGTCTGACTAATGCACCTGCCTATTTCATGAACATGATGAACAAGGTGTTTATGGAGTTTTTGGATAAGCTCGTCATGGTGTTCATTGATGATATTTTGGTCTACTCGAAGAACGAAGAAGAGCATAAGGAGCATTTGTGTTTAGTACTTGAAAGGCTCAGAGTGTTGGCAATATGCCCTAGAGGCAATAATAAAATGATTATTATTATATTTCCTTGTTCATGATAATTGTCTTTTATTCATGCTATAATTGTGTTATCCGGAAATCGTAATACATGTGTGAATACATAGACCACAACATGTCCCTAGTAAGCCTCTAGTTGACTAGCTCGTTGATCAACAGATAGTCATGGTTTCCCGACTATGGACATTGGATGTCGTTGATAACGGGATCACATCATTAGGAGAATGATGTGATGGACAAGACCCAATCCTAAGCATAGCACAAGATCGTGTAGTTCGTTTGCTAGAGCTTTTCCAATGTCAACTATCTTTTCCTTAGACCATGAGATCGTGTAACTCCCGGATACCGTAGGAGTGCTTTGGGTATACCAAATGTCACAACTTAACTGGGTGACTATAAAGGTATACTACGGGTATCCCCGAAAGTGTCTGTTGGGTTGACACGGATCAAGACTGGGATTTGTCACTCCGTATGACGGAGAGGTATCTCTGGGCCCACTCGGTAATGCATCATCATAATGAGCTCAAAGTGACCAAGTGTTTGGTCACGGATCATGCATTACTAAGTATGCAGTAAAGTGACTTGCCGGTAGCGAGATTGAGCGATGTATTGGGATACCGACGATCGAATCTCGGGCAAGTAACGTCTGCGATTGACAAAGGGAATTGCATACGGGGTTGCTTGAATCCTCGACATCGTGGTTCATCCGATGAGATCATCTAGGAGCATGTGGGAGCCAACATGGGTATCCAGATCCCGCTGTTGGTTATTGATCGGAGAGTCGTCTCGGTCATGTCTGCGTGTCTCCCGAACCCGTAGGGTCTACACACTTAAGGTTCGGTGACGCTAGGGTTGTAGAGATATGAGTATGCAGTAACCCGAAAGTTGTTTGGAGTCCCGAATGAGATCCCGGACGTCACGAGGAGTTCCGGAATGGTCCGGAGGTAAAGAATTATATATAGGAAGTCAACTTTCGGCCATCAGGAAAGTTTTGGGGGTCACCGGTATTGTATCGGGACCACCGGAAGGGTCCCGGGGGTCCACCAGGTGGGGCCACCTATCCCGGAGGGCCCCATGGGCTGAAGTGGGAGGGGAACCATCCCCTGGTGGGCTGGTGCGCCCCCCTTGGGCCCCTCTTGCGCCTAGGGTTGGAAACCCTAGGGGTGGGGGCGCCTCCACTTGGCTTGGGGGGTAAGCCACCCCCCTTGGCCGCTGCCCCCCTTGGAGATTGCATCTCCTAAGGCCGGCGCCCCCCTAGGGGCCCTATATAAAGAGGAGGGGAGGGAGGGCAGCCGCACCCATGCTCTTGGCGCCTCCCTCTCCCTCCACAACACCTCTCCCTCTCGTAGTGCTTGGCGAAGCCCTGCCGAGATCGTTCTGCATCCACCACCACGCGCCCGTCGTCTTCTTTGGATCTCCATCAACCTCTCCTTCCCCCTTGCTGGATCGAGAAGGAGGAGACGTCTTCCCCAACCGTACGTGTGTTGAATGCGGAGGTGCTGTCCGTTCGGCACTAGGATCATCGGTGATTTGGATCACGACGAGTATGACTCCCTCAACCCCGTTCTCTTGAACGCTTCCGCTTGCGATCTACAAGGGTATGTAGATGCACTCCTCTATCTCGTTGCTAGATGAACTCATAGATTGATCTTGGTGAAGCGTAGAAATTTTTTATTTTCTGCAACGTTCCCCAACAGTGGCATCATGAGCTAGGTCTATGCGTAGTTCTCTTTGCACGAGTAGAACACAAATTTGTTGTGGGTGTATATGTTGTCAACTTTCTTGCCACTACTAGTCTTATTTTGCTTCGGCGGCATCGTGGGATGAAGCGGCCCAGACCGACCTTACACGTACGCTTACGTGAGATGTGTTCCACCGGTGACATGCACTAGTTGCATAAGGTGGCTAGCGGGTGTCTGTCTCTCCCACTTTAGTTGGAGCAGATTCGATGAAAAGGGTCCTTATGAAGGGTAAATAGAAGTTGGCATATCACGTTGTGGCTTTCACGTAGGTAAGAAAACGTTCTTGCTAGAACCCTATTGCAGCCACGTAAAACATGCCGCAACAATTAGAGGACGTCTAACTTGTTTTTGCACCATATGCCTTGTGATGTGATATGGCCAAAAGTTGTGATGAATGGTATATATGTGATGTATGAGATCATGTTCTTGTAATAGGAATCACAACTTGCATGTCGATGAGTATGACAACCGACAGGAGCCATAGGAGTTGTCTTAATTATTGTATGACCTGCGTGTCAATGATTAAACGCCATGTAATTACTTTACTTTATTGCTAAACCATTAGCCATAGTAGTAGAAGTAATAGTTGGCGAGCAACTTCATGGAGACACGATGATGGAGATCATGATGATGGAGATCATGGTGTCATGCCGGTGACGAAGATGATCATGGCGCCCCGAAGATGGAGATCAAAGGAGCTATATGATATTGGTCATATCATGTCACTATTTGATTGCATGTGATGTTTATCATGTTTTTGCATCTTATTTGCTTAGAACGACGGTAGTGAATAAGATGATCCCTCATAATAATTTCAAGAAAGTGTTCCCCCTAATTGTGCGCCGTTGCGAAAGTTCGTTGTTTCGAAGCACCACGTGATGATCGGGTGTGATAGATTCTAACGTTCACATACAACGGGTGTAAGACAGATTTACACATGCAAAACACTTAGGTTAACTTGAGGAGCCTAGCATGTATGCATACATGGCCTCGAACACGAGAGACCAAAAGGTCGAACATGAGTCGTATGGAAGATACGATCAACATGGAGATGTTCATCGATGATGACTAGTCCGTCTCACGTGATGATCGGACACGGCCTTGTCGACTCGGATCATGTATCACTTAGATGACTAGAGGGATGTCTAATCTAAGTGGGAGTTCATTAAATAATTTGATTAGATGAACTTAATTATCATGAACTTAGTCTAAAAACCTTTGCAAAATGTCTTGTAGATGAAATGGCCAACACTCATGTCAACCTCAACTTCAACGCGTTCCTAGAGAAAACCAAGCTGAAAGATGATGGCATCAACTATACGGACTTGGTCTGGAACTTGAGGATCATCCTCATAGCTGCCAAGAAAGCATATGTCCTAGAAGGACCGCTAGGTGAAGCACCCATCCCAGAGAACCAAGACGTTATGAACGCTTGGCAGTCACGCGTCTTGATGATTACTCCCTCGTTCGAGGCGGCATGCTTTACAACTTAGAACTGGGGCTCCAAAAGCGTTTTGAGCAACACGGAGCATATGAGATGTTCGAGGAGCTGAAAATGGTTTTCCAAGCTCATGCCCGGTCGAGAGATATGAAGTCTCCGACAAGTTCGATAGTTGTAAGATGGAGGAAAATAGTTACATCGGTGAGCACATACTCAAAATGTCCGGGTTGCACAACCGCTTGTCCCAGTGGACATTAACCTCCCAGACGAAGGCGGTCATTGACAGAATCCTTCAGTCGCTCCCACCTAGCTACAAGAGTTTTGTGATGAACTACAATATGCAGGGGATGGTGAAAACTATTCTTGAAGTATTTGCAATGCTGAAATCAGCGGAGGTGGAAATCAAAAAGGAACATCAAGTGTTGATGGTCAATAAAACCACTAAGTTCAAGAAAGGCAAGGGTAATAAGAACTTCAAGAAGGACAACAAGGAAGTTGCCGCGCTCGGTAAGCCAGTTGCCGGGAAGAAGTCAAAGAATGGACCCAAGCCTGAGACTGAGTGCTTTTATTGCAAAGGGAAGGGTCACTGTAAGCGGAACTGCCCCAAATACTTAGCGGACAAGAAGTCCGACAACACTAAAGGTATATGTGATACATGTAATTGATGTGTACCTTACCAGTACTCGTAGTAGCTCCTGGGTATTTTGATACTGGTGCGTTGCATATTTGTAACTCAGAGCAGGAGTTGCGGAATAAGCGGAGACTGGCGAAGGACGAGGTGACGATGCGCGTCGGGAATGGTTCCAAGGTCGACGTGATCACCGTCGGCACGCTACCTCTACATTTACCTACGGGATTAGTTTTAAACCTCAATAATTGTTATTTAGTGCCAGCTTTGAGCATGAACATTGTATCTGGATCTCGTATAATGCGAGATGGCTACTCATTTAAATCCGAGAACAATGGTTGTTCTATTTATATGAGAGATATGTTTTATGGTCATGCCCCGCTGGTCAATGGTTTATTCTTAATGAATCTCGAACGTAATGTTACACATATTCATAGTGTGAATACCAAAAGATGTAAGATTGATAACGACAGTCCCACATACTTGTGGCACTGCCACCTTGGTCACATTGGTGTCAAGCGCATGAAGAAGCTCCATGCTGATGGACTTTTAGAGTCTCTCGATTATGAATCATTTGACACATGCAAACCATGCCTCATGGGCAAAATGACCAAGATTCCGTTCTCCGGAACAATCGAGCGAGCAACCAGCTTATTGGAAATCATACATACTGATGTGTGCGGTCCAATGAGCGTTGAGGCTCGCGGAGGATATCATTATGTTCTCACTCTCACTGATGAATTAAGTAGATATGGGTATGTCTACTTGATGAAACACAAGTCTGAGACCTTTGAAAAGTTCAAGGAATTTCAGAATGAGGTAGAGAATCAACGTGACCGAAAAATAAAGTTCTTACGATTAGATCGTGGAGGAGAATATTTAAGTCACGAATTTGGTACGCACTTAAGGAAATGTGGAATCGTTTCACAACTCACGCCGCCTGGAACACCTCAGCATAACGGTGTGTCCGAACGTCGTAATCGCACTCTATTGGATATGGTGCGATATATGATGTCTCTTACCGATTTACTGCTATCATTTTGGGGATACGCTCTAGAGACAGCTACATTCACTTTAAATAGGGCACCGTCTAAATCCGTTGAGATGACACCGTATGAATTATGGTTTGGGAAGAAACCTAAGCTGCCGTTTCTAAAAGTTTGGGGATGCGATGCTTATGTCAAGAAACTTCAACCTGAAAAGCTCGAACCCAAGTCGGAAAAATGCGTCTTCATAGGATACCCTAAGGAAACCATTGGGTATACCTTCTACCTTAGATCCGAAGGCAGGATCTTTGTTTCCAAGGACGGGTCCTTTCTGGAGAAAGAGTTTCTCTCGAAAGAAGTAAGTGGTAGGAAAGTAGAACTCGATGAAGTACTACCTCTTGAACAGGAAAGTAGTGCAGCTCAGGAAAATGTTCCTGTGGTGCCTACACCGACTGGAGAGGAAATTAATGATGATGATCAAGGTACTTCGGATCAAGTTACTCTTTGAAGTTAAATGGGTCCACAAGGACACGTTCCACACCAGAATGGTATGGCAACCTGTCCTAGAAATCATGTTGTTAGACAACGGTGAACCTTCGAACTATGAAAAAGCGATGGCGGGCCCAGATTCCAACAAATGGCTTGAAGCCATGCAATACGAGATAGGATCCATGTATGAAAACAAAGTAAGGACTTTGTGACAGACTTGCCCGATGATCGGCGACGATAGAAAATAAATGGATCTTTAAGAAGAAGATGACGCGGATGGTAATGTTACCATCTATAAAGCTCGACTTGTCGCTAAGGGTTATCGGCAAATTCAAGGGGTTGACTACGATGAGACTTTCTCTCTCGTAGCGAAGCTGAAGTCCGTCCGAATCATGTTATTCATTGCCGCATACTATGATTATGAGATATGGCAAATGGACGTCAAAACGGCATTCCTTAACGACTATCTTAAGGAAGAACTGTATATGATGCAGCCGGAAGGTTTTGTCGATCCTGAGAATGCTAACAAGGTATGCAAGCTCCAGCGATCCATTTATGGGCTGGTGCAAGCATCTCGGAGTTGGAACATTCGCTTGATGAGATGATCAAAGCATTTGGGTTTATGCAGACTTATGGAGAAGCCTGCGTTTACAAGAAAGTGAGTGGGAGCTCTGTAGCATTTCTCATATTATACGTGGATGACATACTTTTGATGGTAAATGACATATAACTTTTGGACAGCATCAAGGCCTACTTGAATAAGTGTTTTTCAATGAAAGACCTTGGAGAAGCTGCTTACATATTAGGCATTAAGATCTATAGGGATAGATCGAGACGCCTCATAGGTCTTTCACAAAGCACATACCTTGATAAGATATTGAAGAAGTTCAATATGGATTAGTCCAAGAAAGGGTTCTTGCTCAGATTGCAAGGTGTGAGATTGAGCTCGGCTCAATGCCCGACCACGGCAGAAGATATAGAAGAGATGAGTGTCATCCCCTATGCCTCAGCCATAGGGTCTATTATTTATGCCATGCTATGTACCAGACCTGATGTAAGCCTTGCCGTAAGTTTGGTAGGAAAGTACCAAAGTAATCCCGACAAGGAACACTCGACATCGGTCAAGAATATCCTGAAGTACCTGAAGAGGACTAAGGATATGTTTCTCGTTTTGGAGGTGACGAAGAGCTCGTCGTAAAGGGTTACGTCGACGCTAGCTTCGACACAGATCTGGATGACTCTAAGTCACAAACCAGATACGTGTATATTTTGAATGGTGGGGGCGATGGTAGTGCGGTTGCAAGCAGAGCGTCATTGCGGGATCTACATGTGAAGCGGAGTACATGGCAGCCTCGAAGGCAGCGCATGAAGCAATATGGATGAAGGAGTTCATCATCGACCTAGGAGTCATAACCAATGCGTCGGGGCTGATCACTCTCTTCTATGACAACACTGGAGCTATTGCCCTTGCCAAGGAGCCCAGGTTTCACAAGAAGACCAGGCACGCGTCGTTTCAACTCCATTCGTGAAAATGTTCAAGATGGAGACATAGATATTTGCAAAGTGCATACAGATCTGAATGTCGCAGATCAGTTGACTAAACCTCTTCCATGAGCAAAACATGATCAACACCAGAACTCTATGGGTGTTCGATTCATCACAATGTAACTAGATTATTGACTCTAGTGCATGTGGGAGACTGTTGGAAATATGCCCTAGAGGCAATAATAAAATGATTATTATTATATTTCCTTGTTCATGATAATTGTCTTTTATTCATGCTATAATTGTGTTATCCGAAAATCGTAATACATGTGTGAATACATAGACCACAACATGTCCCTAGTAAGACTCTAGTTGACTAGCTCGTTGATCAACATATAGTCATGGTTTCCTGACTATGGACATTGGATGTCGTTGATAACAGGATCACATCATTAGGAGAATGATGTGATGGACAAGACCCAATCCTAAGCATAGCACAAGATCGTGTAGTTCGTTTGCTAGAGGTTTTCCAATGTCAAGTATCTTTTCCTTACACCATGAGATCGTGTAACTCCCGGATACCGTAGGAGTGCTTTGGGTGTACCAAACGTCACAACTTAACTGGGTGACTATAAAGGTATACTACGGGTATCCCCGAAAGTGTCTGTTGGGTTGACACGGATCGAGACTGGGATTTGTCACTCCGTATGATGGAGAGGTATCTCTGGGCCCACTCGGTAATACATCATCATAATGAGTACAAAGTGACCAAGTGTTTGGTCACGGTATCATGCATTACTGATGCAGTAAAGTGACTTGCCGATAACGAGATTGAATGAGGTACTGGGATACCGACGATCGAATCTCGGGCGAGTAACGTACCGATTGACAAAGGGAATTGTATACGGGGTTGCTTGAATCCTCGACATCGTGGTTCATCCGATGAGATCATCTAGGAGCATGTGGGAGCCAACATGGGTATCCAGATCCCGCTGTTGGTTATCGATCGGAGAGTCGTCTCGGTCATGTCTGCGTGTCTCCCGAACCCGTAGGGTCTACACACTTAAGGTTCGGTGACGCTAGGGTTGTAGAGATATGAGTATGCAGTAACCCGAAAGTTGTTCGGAGTCCAGAATGAGATCCCGGATGTCACGAGGAGTTCCGAAATAGTCCGGAGGTAAAGAATTATAT
Source organism: Aegilops bicornis (assembly GCA_021605145.1). NCBI lineage: Eukaryota > Viridiplantae > Streptophyta > Magnoliopsida > Poales > Poaceae > Aegilops > Aegilops bicornis. The sequence continues at coordinate 771,380,070 of CM038671.1, read as the reverse complement.
ATAGGACGTCAAGTTTCGGCCATCGGGAAAGTTTCGGGGGTCACCAGTATTGTACCGGGACCACCGGAAGGGTCCCGGGGGTCCACCGGGTGGGGCCACCTATCCCGGAGGGCCCCATGGGCTGAAGTGGGATGGGAACCAGCCCCTGGTGGGCTGGTGCGCCCCCCTTGGGCCCCCCTGCGCCTAGGGTTGGAAACCCTAGGGGTGGGGACGCCTCCACTTGGCTTGGGGGGCAAGCCACCCCCCTTGGCCGCCGCCCCCTTGGAGATTGCATCTCCTAGGGCCCCCCCTAGGGGCCCTATATAAAGAGGGGGGAAGGGAGGGCAGCCGCACCCATGCTCTTGGCGCCTCCCTCTTCCTCCGCAACACCTCTCCCTCTCGTAGTGCTTGGCGAAGCCCTGCCGAGATCATTTCTTGCATCCACCACCACGCGTCGTCTGCTGGATCTCCATCAACCTCTCCTTCCCCTTGCTGGATCAAGAAGGAGGAGACGTCTTCCCCAACCGTACATGTGTTGAACGCGGAGGTGCTGTCCGTTCAAAGACTAGGATCATCGGTGATTTGGATCACGACGAGTACGACTCCCTCAACCCCGTTCTCTTGAACGCTTCCGCTCGCGATCTACAAGGGTATGTAGATGCACTCCTCTATCTCGTTGCTAGATGAACTCATAGATTGATCTTGGTGAAGCGTACAAATTTTTTATTTTCTGCAACGTTCCCCAACACAGAGAACATCAGTTATACGCCAAGTTCAGCAAATGTGAATTTTGGTTGAAGGAAGTTGGATTCCTCGGACATGTTATATCCGGAGAAGGTATAGCAGTAGACCCCACCAAAGTTGTCACTGTGACAAACTGGGAAGCACCAACAACAGTTGGAGAGATCCGGAGTTTCCTTGGACTCACAGGATATTACCAGAGATTTTTTGAGAATTTCTCAAAGATTGCAAAACCTAGGACGAAATTGTTGAAGAAGGATACCAGGTTCATTTGGACTGTGGAGTGTGAGGCCAGTTTCCAGGAGTTGAAGGAACGTTTGGTTACCTCGCCAGTGTTGATTCTGCCAGATCAGAGTAAGGATTACGAGGTGTATTGCGACGCTTCACGTCGAGGACTTGGAGCAGTACTTATGCAGAAGGGGAGAGTTGTTTCGTATGCTCCACGACAGCTGAAACCTCATGAGTTGAATTATGCCACACATGATTTGGAGTTAGCAGCCGTAGTGCATGCACTGAAGACGTGGAGACATTTTCTCATCGGAAACCATTGTGAGGTGTATACGGATCACAAGAGTTTGAAGTACATTTTCACACAGAAGGAGTTGAATCTCAGGCAAAGGAGATGGTTGGAACTCATCAAAGATTATGATATGAGATTGCATTACCACCTGGGAAAGGCTAACGTAGTAGCCGACGCATTGAGCCGTAAGAGCCATGTCAATACACTTATGACTGGAGAGTTACCAAAGGAGTTAGCCGAGGACCTTCGTGAGCTATGTTTGGAGATAGTTTCGAGAGGCTATGTAGTAGCATTGGAGATTCAGTCTACTTTGATTTATAAGATCAGAGAAGCTTAGAAGACTGACAAGGAAATTTCTGATATAAAGGAGAGGATGAGCAAATGAAAAGCTAAGGGATTTCGTGAGGATGAACACGATACCCTATGGTTCGAAGATCGTGTTTACGTGCCTAATGACCCGGAGATCAGGAAATTGATTCTGCAAGAGGCCCATGATTCACCATATTCGATTCACCCAGGAAATACCAAGATGTATTTGGATTTGAAGTATACTTTCTGGTGGACCGGAATGAAGAAGGATATTGCAGAATATGTAGCAGTTTGTGATGTATGTCAGAGAGTAAAGGCAGAGCATCAGAAGCCAGCAGGATTGTTACAACCATTGCCAATACCCGAATGGAAGTGGGATAAACTAGGCATGGATTCATTACGGGATTGCCCAGGAGTCGTTCACGCTATGACTCGATTTGGGTTATAGTCGATCGTTTGACGAAAGTAGCACATTTCATCCCAGTGAAGACCACTTAGACCAGTGCTAAGTTGGCTAAGATATACATGACCAGGATCGTATGTCTGCATGGAGTTCCGAGGAGCATTGTATCAGATAGAGGAACCCAGTTTACCTCAAAGTTCTGGAATTAGTTGCACGAAACTTTGGTTACCAGGCTAGAGTTCAGTACAACCTTCCATCCGCAGACAGATGGACAAACCGAGAGAGTCAATCAGATTCTGGAGGACATGTTGAGAGCTTGTGCGCTAGATTATGGATCTAGTTGGGACAACAATTTGCCATATGCAGAGTTCTCTTACAATAACAGTTATCAATTCAGTTTGAAGATGGCCCCTTTCGAAGCTTTGTACGGAAGGAGGTGCAGGACACCATTGTTGTGGGATGAAGTTGGAGACCGCCAATTGTTTGGACCAGATTTGATTAAAGAGTCTGAAGAGAAGGTTATGCTGATTCGCGACAGACTCAAGGTAGCCCAGTCCAGGCAGAAGAGCTATCCAGATTCTAAACGCAAGGAGACAATTTATGAAGTTGGAGACAAAGTTTATCTTCGTGTATCCCCACTTCGAGGAGTTAAGCGTGTTGGAGTTAAGGGAAAATTAGCGCCACATTTTGTGGGACCATACAAAGTTTTCGAGCGTATGGGAGAAGTCGCTTACAAGTTGGAGTTGCCCAACAGATTGTCAGGAGTTCATGATGTGTTCCACGTTTCCCAGTTGAAGAAGTGCCATGCAGAGATGGCTGATATACCGCTGAGAGATACAGTGCCACTAGAAGCGATTCAGTTGGATAGCGATTTGACCTAGGAGGAGAAACCAGTTAAGATTCTCGAATTGGCCAGCCGAGTCATGCGCAACAAGGTTACCAAGTTTTGCAAAGTTCAGTGGAGCCACCATACAGAAATTGAAGCCACCTGGGAGCGAGAGGAAGATCTAAGGAAGGACCACCCTCACCTATTTTCTAGCCAACCCGAGTCTCGAGGGCGAGATTCATCTTAAGGGGGGTAGGTTTGTAACATCCCAAATTTTCAATTTGGAATGTTATACATTAGATCATCATTGCATATCATATTTTATTGCATTTTGGCTTGATCCTAGAAATTCTACGCAACTCAAGGACCCATAGAGAGAGTTGCGCAGCTAATGTGATATGGTAATGTAAATATGAGTTTTAACATGATATATATTGTGAAACTTGTCTCGATTGGGCTCGAATCTCTGATAATTTGGCGGTATTGTCTTTGTGCTCATTCATTCCATTCGTTTGATCAAACTTTGCGTGTTGGAACTGTAATATTCTGGTCTTGTGGTTGACGTGTTTGCGTTGGCGCGTTAATGTTGGAAACTTGGCGTGACGGTGAATGAATTGTGGAGAGTCTGGCGTGTTCTTATTGACTCCTTTATCGATCGGCTGGTGGAATTTTCCGCATCTTGTGAGGAAATTTCTGCTCTGGGTCAGTGGAAGAGTGGGTTCAGCCGTTCAGGGAAGAAACTTTCGGTTCGAAATAGTCATAGATGGCAGTGTCGACACTCGGCCTCAGTATCTTGCGCCTTTCCATGGCAATGGCACTGTTTGGTGCCAACTGCCAACATCGTCTGAACCAGGAATCGATCTCGCAATAATGCCATTAAGAAAATGATCCCAACAACAGTTGCAGTCTTGCAGACCTCAACTGCTGGCCCTGTTCTTCGCGACAATGTCCGAAAATAATGATGTGAACAATCTCTCTGAGCTTCGCAACAAATGGCAAAAAGGATCCGAACTGCCCATTCAGAAAATGATGTGAATAGACAGGCCTATTGGAGTTTCCGCCAAAAAGAAAAAAGATAGTCCTGTTAGGGCATCTCCGTTTGTTCGTGCGCAATTTTGTTGGTAAAAAAATGTTCAGGTCATCAACTGTAACATCCCGAATTTTCAATTTGGAATGTTATACATTAGATCATCAATGCATATCATATTTGTCTTTGTTTTGGTTTGATCCTAGAAATTCTAAGCAACTCAAGGACCCTCGAAGAGAGTTGGGGATTTCGTTATTTTCATATTTGAGTTTTCTTAAATTTTGAAAATAGGATCATTTTATTTTATTTATTTTATCATCAATCATTTAAATTATAAAAATATGAGAGAGGGAATAAAATGACTTTCCCAAAACAAAGAAATATTGAGGATTTAATAAAAAAATCAAATAAGGTTTATTTTGGAGTTTTTGCTATTTTATTTGAATTTAGGAAAAATTGCACGCTTTTCAAAACTGCATTTTAGGGCCAAGAAAATGTTCATCTTGTTCTAAATATTTTATTTAGACGATCAAAATTTATTTCGGTATTTCTAGATTTTTATTTATTTTTCTAGAATTTATTTTCTGTTCGGCGAAATTGTTTTAAAAAAATCACGCTGCACCTTTGGGCGAAGGCCCGACCAAACCATGCCGTCGCCTCCATGTGAGTCCTCTCCGCCGCCGCCGCCAAGGCCGAGTCCGGGCGGGACTCTACCTCCGCCGCCGCCTTGCCCCTCGCCCAAGTCGCCCCCTGTTGGTGTTAAACCGGCGGATCTCGGGTAGGGGGTCCCAAGCAGTGCGTCTTAGGATCAATGGTAACAGGAGGCAAGGGACACAATGTTTACCCAGGTTCAGGCCCTCTCGACGGAGGTAAAACCCTACTCCTGCTTGATTAATATTGATGATATGGGTAGTACCAGAGTTGATCTACCACGAGATCAGAGAGGCTAAACCCTAGAAGCTAGCCTATGGTATGATTGTTGTTGTCTATCTATCGACTAGCCTGGCCTCGGTTTATATAATGCACCAGAGGCCTAGGATAACATGAGTCCTAGCCGAATACGTCGGTGGGGGAGGAGTCCTTGTCTTGATCGCCAAGTCTTGCGGAATCTTCCTTGTATCTGGCGGTTGTCGGACCAGCCCATGAGTATACGGCCATGGAGGTCCTCGGCCCAATCTAACAGATCGGGAGATGACGTGGCGAGTACCCCCTAGTCCAGGACACCGTCAGTAGCCCCCTGAACCGGTCTTCGAGTTAGGGACGCTCCTCGATTCTTCCGGAACGTTCTTCATCTTCAGTCGTCGGTCTTGAAAACTGGTTCAACAAATCTTCTCATCTTCGATCTTGAGGATCACGAAATGCATTCGACAAGTTTACACGTAGGGTATCCGAGGAGCCCCTTTAAGTTTCCAGCCTTTATCAATGCCTTGTTGTTTTTATGCCACACCTCGGGTTTGAAGTTGTTCCTGGGCGGCAGCGTCCTCTTGCGTCCGAGCTCCAACGCCGGATTGCATTCGAGGTATCTTTTGCAGCCGAGCACCAATGCCGGATCGCTTCCAGCTCTAACGCCGGACTATGTATCCGAGCTCCAACGCCGGACTGTATCCGAGGTGTCGTAAATCACCTCGGTTCAAAGAAGTTTGAAGGAGTTTAGCCGAGCTTAATGCCGGAAATGCCCTCTATTGAGCCAGCCACTAGCGCCCGAGCTTTATCTTTGATCGCCTTCGAGGTGGTGCACCACCCGAATGTGGGCCGATTTTTGTCAATATTTTTGATTGGTGCAATTTATTCTCTGCCGAGATACATAGCCGTGAGCCCTCAAGGTGGGTATCGGTCTAAAACCCGAGATGCACATGAAGGATGACATAAGACCGCTGATCCCCGTAGCTGCTGAGACTCAGGTTGATTTGCAAAATCGGTCCGAGGATCAAGTCCTAGCTCGGCAGAATACTTCCGGACATGCAATGCAGTAGCCCCCGAGACACTGGTCGGGTGGCAACACCAGATCAGGGGATCGATGTGCCCCTTTAATATTTGTAAATAATAAGCCCGAAGCCCAGTAGCCCCGAGCCTTAATGCGGGCACGGGTGGCCAAATTAAGGATCGATATCCATAGTAAAATCACAAATTATGTGTAATGACTCTATGTATCCAAGTACTTTACGTCATTAATGCTCGGATCCGCATTGTACAAAACTTTGTTGACCGGCGATCGACTTCCACCTCCTCGGCCAATAGCCGAGGAGTGTTTGTCCTACTTTACAAAGCCTTTATGAGGGCAAAGATTTACAACAAACAAGGCAATCTGGCCATACGGTTTTATAAACAAAGGTACGCGGAGAGACATGTTATATTACGGTTTAATAGAAGAAATGTCTTCCAAAGAAAATAGTCCCGCTATCGGTTCCTTTCTTTGGGTTGTCATGCTAAGCATGATCATGAAACATCAGCTCCAATGTAAGAGCAAAATATCGAGGATTTAGTTTGGTAGGCCAGTTAATAGCCCACGGTAGTGTTCCGCGACAGTCGAGGTCAAGCCGTAAACACTTCGGCCATTGTTATGAATGGCCCGTCGTTTAACGCCGTCATCGGATCGCCGACTAGTTTACGCTTATTGTGACAGTCAGTTTTCGGCTTTCTCCACTGAGGTGCTTAACCATGTGAGCTGGAAGCACAATCACAGTGGTTCTTCCTTTGCACACCTAGCCGAACAAAGCGGAACATAAGAGGCAAGCGCAGGAGCCGGGCAACCCAACTATTGACCGAAGACACAATTCGAAACCGATGCATATATAGCAATATCCGAGAATGTTTTTGCCGAATCTCTAAAGGTGTCCGCGTTGCAGACTGCGAAACTTGTGCTGAAAACACACAAATAGTTTAAAAGTGCCATGGGCTCGAAAAGCCAAAAAACTTATTCAAAAGGTTAATGTCCGAACTAGATCAAGTGTTCGGTGCCAATCCGAAAATTGGACTTCAGAAAAAAAAGGTGCTTCTACCGTGCTTTAACATGACACATCCTATCTTAAATCTTCAAGCGGGTCAGCCTACGGCTTCAACCTCCTATCCCGAAGGCGGAGTACTTCTTACTAGGCCAGTTTAGCAAACTAAACTCTAGTGGCTTTGAGAGAGAAATTAGGCTCCCCGGCTAGTGACCGCACACTTGTGTCGAAAAAAGAAGTGATAAATAATAATAAAAACTTTGCAACGACTAAGAAGAAAAACACTTATCATAAAACGGCTCATATAAATTTAAGAGCCCCTAAGTGACTTGGGTAAAAGAATGATTGCATGTACCGAAGTACTTATATCATATCTATGTTCAACCGAACTTTATGCGCGTCTTAACCGACCGTCGGCTTCTCCCTCTTCGGTCAAGGACCGAAAAGTGTTACGTACTCCATCCGCTGAGAATATTGACGGTGTTTCCAATAACAGGCAATCAGGTCATAAGGCTGTAACAGACAAAGCGCGCTCAGGGAACTTATGCTATATTACTGCGAAGAGTAAGAAGCATCTTCGAAGAAAATAGTACCCCCACCGATACCTTTCTTCGATGCTCATTGTTATTATGAGACTTGTGCAATAGATTTTTGTACTCATGAGTTTCGTTGTGTGCCGACCATGATTGAAAACAATAAGAGCGCTAGCTTTCGGCTTCACCCAGTCTGAGGTCCGGCTCGGGTGACCCGATCGCGACAATCGCAGAGGTGCTCCCTTTACTCCCTAGCCGAACAATCGGGCTCGTAGGGGTAAGCACAGGAGCCAGGCAACCCAGGTTGCAAATCGCTTAAGTCAATATGGTGCATATTGTGGCGTAATACACGAACAAGGAACAAAGTCCTACAAGTATAACCATATGCAAGAGGAAAAAAGCTTCATGAAGGAAGCCCCCAAGTAAACGGGGTATTTGAATTTGCGCGTCACAAACAAAGTTTGGACAAGGAAAATTTTACAAGCAACTTTTTTCCAAAAAAGTATAATGCTTGGCCGAGCCGAACACAAGTTAAAAATTTAAAACTTTGAGCATGAAGGAAACTTAGCTGGTTAATGTGTTCGGTATTGATGATGCGGTCCGAGCTTGATGCAGGACAAGGTTCCATCCCCCAAGCCGGTCCCGAGGTGGCGGAGCAAAGAGCTCGACACTCCGAAATGGTGACATAGCACGGTCAATGCAGGACGGCAGGGTGATGCCGAAGTCCCCGACATGGGGTAATGAAGTGTTGACGAAGCCCCCCATCCAGCCGAGGTGACGCCAAAGGATATAGTCCGGCTGGATCATTTTCCTGTGCACAAAAAATAGTGCAAACCGGAGATAATAGTAATAAAAAAAATTTCGTTGCATAACAAATAATTTATGCAATGTGAGTAATAAAAGAAATATGGCCTGGCGCCGAAGTCAATGTCGATGCAGGGCGGCGGCATGATGCGGTAAAGGCATGGCGAGGCCTGAATTCACAGGTCGGTTCGAGTTCCGGATGCGGCGTTCGCCGGACTATGTACGGAAACTGATCGAACCACCATGCGACCGTCATTAATGCGGCCACCATTTGATAGACCTACGTACATATGATGGACAAACCAGAGTAATAATTCGTTGGAAAAAATGAACTCAAACAAGCAAAAAAATACTAGGATTAATAGCACCTGGCTTATTTGTTGTAGCGATCCGAAGAAAGGTGATTCCCAAAATTGGGACTCGATCCGCACACCTATCGCCTGATGGGTGATAAAGCAACGGCATGGCGATCTTTGGCAAGGTTGGCTCGCCGAGGCAAAGCCCTCGGTCCAGCTAACATGACGGAGCTGGTTGGCCAGCGACGCCGAAGTCTCCGGAGTAGGTTGATGAAGAGATGATGAAGCCCCCGGTCCAGCTAACATGATGAAACCTCGGTGTCAGCCGATGAGTCGAAGTAGGTCGGCATGATGGACACCAGCTTGAAAAAACAACAGTGCGGCCCTGCCGATGCAAGTCGTGACGTGGTCGATGTCGGCTTGATGAAGTGACCGTGCGGCGACGCAGGTCTGCTCGCTCCGTGTAATCCGTGGGGCGGTGATGTTGGTGACGATTTATCCTTTGAGATGCGGAATTATTGTTCGGCTGGACGAGATGATGATCCGAAGAAATTGATCTTGACTCAACAAAGCAGCGACGTGTCTAACGCAGGTTGGCCGCCGTGGAGCGATGTTGTCGGGCTGGTTTGACACCGGCGCGACGGTGAAGTTCGTATTGTAAGAATACTTTTAACAATAGTGGGATGTGTTTGGGAATAAAACACAATACCCCATACTAAAACGTCCTTCAAAAAAGGATGTCCGAAATCCCGTTAGTAAAGAAGATGAACTTGGGTCGGATTCGTTCTCGCGCAGAAAACTGAAAAGTGATGCACTAATTGGAAGGTTTCCGGAGTTCGGACGGTCGGATCGAGCTGAATTTTTGGCAGGTGGTAGATATGGGAATTCCGCAGCCGATCAACGGTTGGATTTTCCAAAGGACGTCCGTGCTAGATGCTGGACACCCCGCCCTAAAATCGTCCGGATTCTCGTCCAGATTCAACAGGGCTCCGGTATATCGGAGATTGCCGGAGATTCCTCCATCGGAACTCGATGAAATTTTTGCAGGGTTGTTGTAGACTTAATTCCGCATAATTCCATCGAAGTAATCGTTTAGGCGACACTCGAGGAGGCGGTGGCGGCGGATACAAGTTTGCTGTCCAGAAAAACAGCATGGTCGCCTGAGGGCAATGTTGACGTTGAGCCCCCGAGCTCCATGGATGACTCCTCCATGATCTTGATAGAGATCGGAGTTGGTGTTGATTAAGGCCCTCATCCGAACATGATGATCGGAGGTAGGGTGCAGTCCTCAATCAAGCCAAGGTGACCAGTCGAGCTGGTGACGAAGAAGCCGACGTCATGATTGACTGATCGAGCCATTGATCCTTTCGCCGATCACACGGTGGAACTCTCAATGAAAGCACCAATGTCGGTGTCAAAACCGGCGGATCTCGGGTAGGGGTCCCCAAGCGATGTCGTCTTAGGATCAATGGTAACAGGAGGCAAGGGACACAATGTTTACCTGTGTTCGGCCCTCTCGATGGAGGTAAAACCCTACTCCTGATTGATTAATATTGATGATATGGGTAGTACCAGAGTTGATCTACCACGAGATCAGAGAGGCTAAACCCTAGAAGCTAGCCTATGATATGATTGTTGTTGTCTATCTATCGACTAGCCTGGCCTCGGTTTATATAATGCACCAGAGGCCTAGGATAACATGAGTCCTAGCCGAATACGCCGGTGGGGGAGGAGTCCTTGTCTTGATCGCCAAGTCTTGCAGAATCTTCCTTGTATGCGGCAGCTATCCGGACTGGCCCATGAGTATACAACCATGGGGGTCCTCGGCCCAATCTAACAGATCGGGAGATGACGTGGTGAGTACCCCCTAGTCTAGGACACCGTCACCCCCCTTTATAAGCCGCCGCCCCTCCCCGCTCTCACCCCGTCCCGAGCCGCCGAGCCGCCGAACCGCCGAGCCGCCCCGCCGCCGGAGCCCCTCGCCGCCGCCGCCCTCGTCCCACCCGGGCCGCCGCCTCCCGCCGCAACCCCGCCACCCCGCCCGGCCCGCGGAACCTCGTCGGAGCTCCACCGGAGCCGAGCCGAGGTAGCCGCCCCGCCGCCCGGTTTTTTAAGAAAACCACTTCGGTTTTTTAAGAAAAAAACCCTAGATTCATTTTTTTAGATCGGTTTTTAGGGTTTATTTTATTTTGCGAGCGTTTGCCCGTTCGTTCGTTTTAACGAACTTTTTCGCTGTTTAGTTTTAGTTAACGAACGTCCGTTCGTTAATTTGTTTGTCAGTTTTTCTTTTTATCGGATTATTCCGCGGTTATTTCGATCGTGATTTCTGATCTGATTTTCGTTTTAGTTTATCTTTTTGCTCGTTTATCGGAATCAGGTGATTCAAGCGCCTAGAGTTTTGTATCGAAACCCTCTTTCCGTTTAATCAACTCAAACAAGTTTTTGCTTCTGTAAAATTTGACTTAGGTCCAGATTAGTAAACGAAGCTTGTTTCTTTCGCGGTTTGATTCTCGTTGCTTCGTTCGATTTGATTTCTTTTGCCAACCGGAGTTCTTAAGTTGAACTTTCTGGTGAGATCTCTTATTTGAGTTTTACATGTGAATTAGAGGAGTACTTATTGTATGCTTGTTTGTTTGTTTGCGATAGAGTACCCGGATTGCGCCGCTTGCTACTTCGAATCCCTAGGTTTCACGGATCATCAGCAAGGCAAGTAACGCTTTGATCATACCTCTTTATTACCCAGTTTTATTGCATTAGATCAATCCTCAAACAATTGCATGATTATGATCTGATTAATATGTGGGTTTTGGGAAGTAGATGAGGTAGTACCTATTACCTGTTTTATTATCAAACCCTTGGGAGTTACTTCTACGTTTGCTTATATTGCCATGCTATGCTAGTAGACGTGGATTGGGTGAGTGAATATCCATGACAGGTGTGAGATTGTTAACTAATGTTTTATTTAAGGTGGTAACTTTAATACACATCTGGGTGGATTGAGGCACTTGGGTATTCCAGGATTGCCTGTTTTGTTTGGACCGCCACCCAGGCTCAAAGGGATCATAAGATTGTTCATGCTAGAAACTTCCGTGTGCAGCCACATGCTATTATGGGTTCTAGCATAGTTGATTAAGTCATGCGAACTCTTACAGCGATAGACTAGCAGATGTAGGGGATGTAGGTTGGTATGGTCTACCTAATCGTAAGGTGCTAGCGCTTCTGAAAGACTATGTCTCGGTCATCCGTTTCTCAAACACCATGTAGTGCGAGAAAACAAACGGAGGAGATCGAGTCTTGTGGGGAAAAGTGCACAAACCTCTGCAGAGTGTATAAGCTATTCATGATTAGCCGTGCCCCCGGTTATGGACGTTTTGAGTATCTAGTACTTGGATTATCATGTGAATCTCATCATGTTACTTTAATTAATGTTGTTGGGTTTTTAAATGATGATACTTAATTGGGATTGAGAATGCTGTCAACCATTCTCAATGTTTAACAACTACCATGATAGTTAAATAAAAGTTATTCCTTTGCAGTAGGGAACAATTGGCTTTATGCAAAAACTGTAACCATAGAGCTTTCCACCAGCCAAATATGCATGTAGTATAGCTATGTCATTTCATTACTCTCTATGTGTTACTTTGCCAGCATATTCCATGTGCTGACCCGTTTTCGGGCTGCAACGTTCATGTTGCAGACTTTTCAGACGACGAGTAAGATGCCTTAGGATCGTGGTCCTATACTCAGTGATGCCGTTGGAGTTGATGGACTCACTTATCTTCCAAGCCTTCCACTGTTATCGTTATTAAATGGCCTTAAGTCATATTTATTGTAATAAGCTCTCTTTATGAGACATTCGATGTAATAAGTGTGTGATTGCCACTCTGTTATAAATCCTTCAAATCGTATGCGTGTATCGACATTCTTGATTCATGGATGACAACGGTGCCTGAGAGATCGAGACTTGAGGTCTGGTCGCTACATCAACGAAATACAGTTAGTTCACTAGGTTGTGTCAATGTTGCTCCAATGATATTTTTATAGAAAAACTAACATGGTTGCCCCTGTGTTTTCGTCTTAGGGCTTGTACAATGACCGTCGGTTAATTTACAGGTAACCTTGTTCTTCTTGCTCCGCTGTCATCAAGCAAATACAATTAGTTCAAGAGGGTTGTGTCAACGTTGCTCAATGATATTATTTAAGAAAACTAACATGGGTTTGGCCTATGTTTTCATCTTAGGGCTTGTACAATGACCGTTGGTTAATTTACATGTAACTTTGTTCTTGCTCAGTCGTCATCAATACTACTAGTTTAGTAGGTTGTGTCAACGTTGCTCAATGATACTTTTTAAGAAAACTAAAATGGTTTCCCTATGTTTTCATCTTAGGGCTTGTACAATGACCATTGGTTAATTTACATGCAGTCTTGTTCTTCTTGCTCCGATGTTCCACCTCCTACTGTTTCCTGCCCTCCCCGCAACCCCTCCGCCTTGGCGTGTGCATTTAATGACGATTATAGGCCCTGCATGACCCAAGAATTAGGCCCAATCTTTCACTTCCAATGCTAATTTTTTAGTAGGAGCTTAAGTATTGATTTTTTAGCAGTTCCCATGATATTTGAGGAAATAGAGTAGTCTTATTCCCTACTTTTCCTTTTGACCTTTGATGTTTTCATTTTCTTTGCCGGCATATGAATCAATTTTATTGTGACATAACCATTAAACTTATACTATAGACTACACAGTAGGGAGCAAACAATCATAGTAACAAAGAGAGAGATATTCGTCCTTGAACGTTCTTTTGACCAAAAACAGTAGGGAAACCCCTAATGTGAGTCTTTTTCATATATAATTAGTAGTGGCAATGTACAATGGTGTAACATAAAGAGCAGGTTACAAAGTTAGTAAGGAAAACTAGGGAAATTATACATGTCTAGCAAAGGTCTCATGCCCTTAGTGCTGGAGACCAAGTGTTTTTTTACACTTGACAGCATAAGTTTGGAAGTTGTAGTGTTTTTTCTTTTCTTTTTACTGGAAAGTCCAAGTAGAGAGTCGATGGGATTTCTATCCACGCGCGGGTCGCTGGATACCGACCACATGCCCCGCTAGGCGTTCGTAGGCCCGTCCACTGTTCTTTCTCCCATCGGTTTTGGGAAGGTTTGCTTCTAGAACCTTCCCTCCAATGGAAATTTCTTTTTTTATTTTCCTTTGCTGGTTTAAGAGGTTTCTCCCTTTTTATTTTATTTTCCTTCCTTTTCTAAATTTTAAATTTCATTAATATTTTTTGAAAGCCATTCATGAACATTTTTTTGGATTTACAAACATTTTTCCATATCCGGGAGTTTTTTGAATCCATGAACATATTCAATATTTGAGAACATATATTTTAAATACCTGAAGATTTGTTGAAATTCAGGAATAAAATTTTATGAACATTTTGTGAAAATTCATGTTTTTTAAAATTCAGGAAAAAGTAAATCTTAGAAATTTATGAAACCACAAGTATTTTGTGAAATTCGAAATTTTGAGCTTGCAAATATTTTTATTTTTTTTGAATTTTTAAATTCACAAACATTTTTAGAAGTCTGTGATTTTCCTAGATTCATGAAGATTTTTTGAAATCCACAAACGTCTAATGCCCTTATGTATCGTTTTTGCAATGTATTTTACCCATAGGAAATAACAAAATCGAGCCAAAAAACGGTTGGCAAAACTCTATAGTAGATTTTGTTTCTTCGTCAATCTAAAGATGATATGCCAGCTCAGTGTTTCAACGGTGCTCATAGGGTGGGTGTGCGTGCGTGCATATGGGTAAGTGTATGTTCGTGTATACGAGCGACTTCGATTGTGTTGTGTTCAAAAAAAGATTCATTCTTTCAACTTTTGTTTTAGAGCGGTAGTAGATTTTTTCTTTTTTTTCTAGATACGCACCAGCTAGTAGAAAGAAAGAAAGTAGTGATGGGGGCCCATTGAACGAGTATGATGGAAGAGGCCGGTCCGGAGACGAGAGGCGACTCCGACCCGAGAAAGAGAGGCTCCTGGGTTGTTCGCCTCGATATATATACGCCAGCCGCCGCTTCCTCCTCAGAGAAACCCGGCTTTTCAGTTTTCACCCCCAATCCACCAAGAGCCGCCTCGGGTCGTTCACCGTCGGCAGCGCGGAGCCGGAGGAGGAGGCGTTCTCCATGGTCAGGAAACCAGAGGCGGCGATCCTCAAGGCCAAGGCCATGGCCAAGTCCAAGGCGCACAAGGAGGAGGTGGTCCTCAAGGCCAGGGCGAAGGCGGAGGCGGAGGCGGCGGTCCGCAGGGCCAAGGCGGAGGCGGCGAAGGAGGCGGGGGTCGTCAAGGCCTGCTGCCGTGGCTCGGACATAGCTTTGCATTGGAGTTTCGTCTCGAGCTGTTGGTCACCGAGGTGACACAAACTCTTGTGGTCAGTGACAATCACGAACGGAGCTCCCCGAAGATAAGCACGCCACTTATCCACTGCCATCATCACCGCCAGGAATTCCTTCTTGTAAATCGATAGCCTTTGATTCTTTACTCCCAAGGCCTTGCTAAGGTATGCAACCGGGTGTCCGTCTGCATGCCGGGGACAGCCCACACCGTTATCACAGCGTCCGTCTCGATGGAAAAGGCGATTGAAATCCGGCAGAGCCAAAACTTGCGTGTTAATCATTGCCTCTTTGAGCAGTTCGAACGCTGTCTGAGCATGCTCTGGCCAGGAGAAGCCCTTTTTGGTGAGAAGCTGAGTAAGAGGCTTGGCCAGAATTCCATACCATGATATGAATTTCCGGTAGTAGCCAGTAAGACCAAGAAATCCGCGCAGCTCGGAGGCATTCGTTGGAGTCGGCCAAGCTTGCATGGCGCTCATCTTGGTGGCATCTGTCACGCCCTCATTTGGAGATGACGTGCCGAGATACTCGGACGGGGTTGCGCGAGCGAGCACTTGGATTGCTTTATGATAATTGGTTACGGCGTAAAATCGAGAAGACCGTGCGGATGTTCTTCATGCTGCAAGCGAGTGGCGAAGACCAGGATATCATCCAAGAAGGTGATGACGTGCTTGCGATTGGGCCAGCAAAGAGCGAGTTCATCACACTGCTTGGAAGGTAGGAGGTCCATTTGTGACTCCGAATGGCATGACCCGGAATTGGAAATGGCCATGGTGGGTTTTGAATGCCGTCTTCTCCTCATCGCCTTCCCACATCCTGATTTGATGATAACCTGAGCGCAAGTCAATCTTGGAGAAAAACGCGACTCCCGCCAATTCATCCAAGAGCTCGTCAATGATAGGAAGAGGAAACTTGTTCTTTATGGTGACTTGATTGAGACGCCTGTAATCCACACAAAAACGCCACGTGCCATCTTTTTTCTTGACGAGCAAAACCGGAGCCGCAAATGGGCTCATCTTTGTGAGTAATCACTCCGATTTTCAACATCTCACCGACTTGTCGCTCGATTTCATCTTTACTGCAGCGGTGAGTACCGTCTGGTCGACAATTCACCGGGCAGCACCTGGTTCCAATGTGATAGCATGATCATATTGCCGATCTTGGGGCAGTTTAGTTGGTTCCTCGAAAATATCACCGAACTCCGTCGGCCGCAGACGCTTGATTGTTGGTGGAACTGGTGTCTCGAGAATCTGCATTTGTTGGTGTCAATTGTATCTCCAGCAGACCGCGCCCAGATTTCATTAGCCTCATGCATTTCCCACAATGCAGCTGCATCCATAGCCGAGAGTGTGGCTGGCTCATCGGACCGTACTCTGTTAAGTGCCTTTGTCTTGCCTTGGTCAAATTCCATGGTCTTTTTCTGCCAATCACACTTCATAGGACTGTTCTGGGCCAACCAATCAACACCCAACACGGCATCATAGACCCCAAATTTTAACACGCGCATATCCGTGGTGAACTGATGATCCTGAACGTTCCACTGTAGTTGTTGCACCATGGTGGTACAACTCAATGTCTGCCCATTGGCTACACGCACTGCTATGGGATTGATGCTTGTGGTTGACACACCTATTCTTGCTGCAACGCGGAATTGATGAAGCTGTCGTGCTTCGAGAATCCACAAGGAGGAGCATAGTTTGATTTCCAAACTGTTACACGCATAAGCGGATGGTTTCAGCAGTTTCGGTCCCCTCAACGGCATGTCTGAGAGAGCAAACAGTAAGCGGCGTCAACATTTCCCCTGGTTCATCCGATGGTTGCAAAGCGTGGACAGCTTCGTCGAGATAAGACTTCTACATGATCTCCCACTTCAATTGTTAGCGATTGTCTGATCGTTTACCCGATGATCGCGCGAGTACTTGTCTCCACATCTGAAACAAAGACCATTCCGACGCCTATAATCCCGTAGATGGCGCTCACGCCCAAAGTCATCTGCAGGTGGCTTGAGTGCCGGAGCCGTCTGTTGAACAGGAGGCGAGCACAGGCGGTAGTGCTTTGGTGCTTTGGGCGGACGAGCCATCGAGGGAAACATCCTGCCGGTGGCGGTAGCCGTCTGTGAGAGGTTGACCGAAGACGAGGACGCTGAAAGTCTAATTCCTCCGCCTGAATGCGAGGAAAAACTATCGCTCGTGTGATGCTGTTGGGTGCCTGCAACCTTACCGCTGCTCGCAACTCATCCTTCAGGCCCAACAGGAATTGAGTGACAAAAAATTTGGTGCTCAAAGAGGGATCTAGAGCCAACAGGTTGTACATGTGAACCTCAAACTATTGCCGGTACTCTGCTACCGTACCTGTCTGACGAAGTTGCAAGAGATTATGCATGGTGGATTCGAATTCCTCTGGGCCAAATTCCTCCACCACGGCGCAACGAAAAACTTCCAAGGTAATGTCAGTATGTGTCTGTCGGAAAGCCCGGAGCCAGAGCGCGGCATGGCCATCGACGTAGAGAGCCGCTGTCGCCACCCAGTTGTGCAGTGGCACTTGGTACAGCTCGAAATATGCGAGACAATGAGCCAGCCAGACTCGTGGGGCCTCGCCCTCGAAACGGGGAAATTGGTGCTTCGGAGGACGGGGCACGTACTCATCACGCTGTCTTGGCGGCCTTGCGCCCGGCGATGCGTCTTTGCGCCCCCAATGCACGGGCAGCAACGGTAGTCCCTCGTTGACGAGTCGGGCAGTCTGGCCTGTGAGGACTTGCGGAATTGGGAGAGCGCTTGGAGGTGGTGGGGCACGTGGATCTTGCGGGTGCAGGCTGGACCGGCGCCTCCCGAGTCGGTGCAGAGCGGAGCAGGGTCGTCGCGGGGTCGTCGACCTATGAGCCGATGAACGGAGCCGAGGACGCAGACGGGGAAGCCACCTTGCGGACATCATCCACCTCTGCCTGTGTTAGACCGATCTGCTTCGCCAGACTCTTCAGCTCGAGTGAGACCTGCGCATTGAACGTGGTCTGCGCCTCTGCCCGCTTGTCCGCCAGGATCTTCTCTTCGTCAAACTTGGAGAGCAGCTTGATGATGTTATGTACCTAGGGTAGGGTCATGGACCTATCTAGGATACCATACCAAAGGACATCCCTAGACGAAACTACCTTCCAGTCGACCAAGAGAGACTCCACTCGACCGGCTAGAAGACACTCGACGAACCTAAAGACACTCGACCATGAAGACTCACTCGACCATCAGGAGTTCAGGATCTCCTCTGTATCCAAACGGTCTGTAATTAAGTAGTCTTAATGGTCATGATGACACTTTATGTAGGGCGTTACCAGTAACGCCCAACTTTAATGTACTTTAACCCTCTGCTACGTGGGTTGGCTGGGGTCCTGGCGTCCTCTATATAAGCCACCCCCCTCCACTGGTAGAAGGGTTTGCACCCCTGTAACTCATATACACATAAACCAGTCGACCGCCTCCGGGCTCCGAGACGTAGGGCTATTACTTCCTCAGAGAAGGGCATGAACTCGTTAAACACTCGTGCGTACAACTACTCCATAGCTAGGATCTTGCCTCTCCATACCTACACCCCATTCTACTGTCAGACTTAGAACCACGACAGTTAGCGCCCACCGTGGGGCAGGTGTCTTAGCGACTTTTTGGAGAAGTTGCAATTTGTCTGATTGCCTTCATCATGGTTTCCGGCGGAGCTCTGGTCGAGGGCCGCGAGATCCGTCTCGGTGCGCTCGCTTTCATCGCCGACGACTCCGCTTGGCTCCAGGAGGCACCACTCGACATCGACGCGCTCCCCGTCCGCGGGGCGACGCACTTTCGGGCGTGTGTCCGCGGCGTCCTGCTGCGGCAGCCGTCGACCCCATACCGGTCGACTCCTGTGCCGTCCTCCCTCCCTGTCTCCCGCCAGCGCAAGCGCTCCGGTCGGTCGAGGCTCCAGCGATGGGTGAGACACGCAGTGGCTCGCCAATCGGCCACCACCCAAGTCGCGGCGATTGAGCCCCGAAACTCTCTACGGCCTGTTCGACCTGTCGACTGGCTCCGTAGAGACTGCATCCGAGTGCGATAGAAGTGATCCAGCGGCGGAGGTCCTGATGGTCAACGGGCCTCGTAGTCCTCCCGGTTTCCCCATAGCAGCCAGGATGGACGACGGGGCGATCCCTTCGAGCCCACGAAGAGTATCAGCCCGAGCCGCTCACTTCTCAGCAGAGGGAAGAACTTCGCCGCCGGAACATGGATGCTCTGCACACTCCCATTGCAGGAGAAACCCCTGAGGCTCGTGCCCTGGAAGAGGCGCGTTTGGCCAATTTGGCTGAACGCACTCGACTGGAGAACCTCCAGCGAGCACTCGACGAGTGTCTTGGCGTCGTGAGTACCGACTCCGACGCCGGCCTTGACTCTTTCCGCAACCGACTCAGGTATATCGAACCCCAATTCAAAATTTGGCAGCTGCAGCCCGTATAGCGGAGTCAATTCAGCCCTCTCAGTCGGAGGCTGGAAGAGGCTTGATGCAGATCAGAGATTTGCTCTGGGTGGCAGGAGATCAGAATTCAGCTGTGTCGCAATCGCGCTACAGGATTCACAGTCAATCCGTCGCTGCGAATACTGTTCAGTCGGCTCACAGTCCAAGGTCGCCTCTGAAGCGCGTGGGACGTGAAGGTCGGCGGGACCACTATGACGATCGATTTGATCGTGATGACAGGCGTTGAGTGCCCACTCCTCGCCCGAGAAGTGGGTCTAACGCCCATCGGCAGCAAGATGACAGACGCCAGCTAAGTGTTGGGCGAAGAGCTCCAGTCGACCCCAGAGAACCAGGCTTTGGCGCGAGATCCATCATCGTGCAAGGTTTGGTCGACCTGAACAGAGCTCATAGAGGTGGCCATGACAGAGATGTGCCCACAAGCAGCCGAGTCCAGGTTTCAGGTCCGGAATGCTTTAGCAGAGCCATAAGAGCCGCAGTGATACCCCCCAACTTCAGGTTGGCGATTGGAGTGAGTAAGTTCACCGGAGAGTCTAAGCCTGAAACTTGGCTTGAAGATTACCGGGTGGCTATTCAGATTGGTGGCGGTAATGATGACGTGGCCATGAAGCATTTGCCACTTATGCTAGAGGGTTCAGCCAGGGCGTGGTTGAATCAGTTAGCTCCTAGCAGCATTTACACTTGGGAAGATCTTTCCCGAGTGTTCGTCAGGACGTTCGAGGGAACTTGCAAGCGACCGGCCGGATTAACAGAGCTGCAAGTTTGCGTACAAAAGTCGAGTGAAACACTGAGAGATTACATCCAGAGATGGATCACTTTGCATCATACTGTAGAGAATGTGTCAGACCATCAAGCGGTCTGTGCCTTCAAGGACGGTGTCAAGAACAGAGAGTTGAGCCTGAAGTTTGGTCGAACTGGATATATGACCCTGAGTCGGATGATGGAAATAGCCACCAAGTACGCCAATGGCGAAGAAGAGGACCGACTCCGGAGTGGCAAGTACAAGCCGAGTCAGTTGGATAAAGGAAACTCCAGTCGGAAGCAAAAGCGGAAGGCCGAGCCAGCTGCTCCTGGAGAGGCTTTGGCCGTGACTCAGGGCAAATTCAAAGGGAAGCCCAAAGGATCTTGGAACCCCAAGAAGGTAAAAGATAAGGAAGCTAACGACGTGATGGATCTACCGTGTCATATTCACACGAAGAAATACGAAGAGGGCAACTTCATCTACCCAAAGCATACCACTCGCCAGTGCCGGCTCTTAATCCAGCAGTTTCAAGGGAAACAACCGAAGGACAAAGAGAAGGAGTCGGACAAGGCTGAGGACAAGGAGGACGATGATGGAGAGTACCCTCATGTCAACTCCACTCTGATGATTTTTGCTGATGTAGAGAGCAAAAGTCGACTGAAAGTGATCAACCGTGAGGTCAATATGGTCGCCCCGGCGACACCAAACTATCTGAGATGGTCGCAAACTCCCATTACTTTCGACCAGTCTGATCATCCTACTCACATTGCCACCCCTGGGAGGCACGCGCTGGTGGTCGACCCAGTCGTCGAAGGCACTCGGTGAAGGTATTGATGGATGGCGGCGATGGATTGAATATCTTTGTATGCGAGAGGCGCTCAAGGGAATGGGCATTCCGATGTCCGGACTCAGTTCCAAGAACATGAGTTTTCACGAGTCATCCTGTGAAAGAAGGCTGAGTCACTCGGCCAAATAGCTCTGGATGTAGTGTTCAAGCGACTCGAAGCATTTCCGCAAAGAGAAGCTGACATTTGAAGTCGTGGATTTCCGAAGCGCCTACCACGCTATTTTGGGAAGACCAGCCTATGCCCGCTTCATGGCTCGACCATGTTATGTGTACCTCAAGTTAAAGATGCATGGCCCCAAAGGCATGATCACCATCACTGGCAGCCGGAAGAAGGCAGAAGAGTGTGTCCAGAAAGGCTCCAAGATTGCGGATGACCAGATAACAATGGTAGAGCTGGAGGAATACAAGAAGAGTGCAGATCCGAGTGATTTGCTACGGGCCAAGAAGCCCGCCACAGAGTCAGCATTTCAGTCGTCTGGGGAGACGAAGCCAGTTCATATCCACCCGACTGACCCCAATGCAGCTCCGACCCATATTTCCACAACACTCGACTCTAAATAGGAAGAAGCGCTCATCCAGTTCCTCCGTGAGAACTGGGACATCTTTGCATGGAAGCCAGCTGACATGCCGGGTGTTCCCAGGGGGCTGGCTGAGCATCGCCTTAGAGTCGACTCAAAAGCGAAACCCGTTAAAGAACATCTTCGACGGTCCGCCGTTCAGAAGAAAAAAGCCATTGGCGAGGAGGTGGCTCGGCTCCTTGCAGCAGAGTTCATCCGAGAGATATACCACTCCGAGTGGCTCGCCAATGTCGTCATGGTCCCCAAGAAGGACAACTCACTTCGTATGTGCATTGATTTCAAACATATCAATCGGGCCTGCCCGAAAGATCATTTTCCTCTCCCTCGCATCGACCAAATTGTCGACTCGACCGCAGGGTGCGAGAGATTGTCTTTTTTAGACGCTTATTCCGGGTATCATCAGATCCGTCTGTATGGACCCGACGAAATCAACAGCTTTCATCACTCCATTCGGGTGCTTCTTGTTGGAAATATGCCCTAGAGGCAATAATAAATTGGTTAATATTATTATATTTCCTTGTTCATGATAATCGTTTATTATCCATGCTATAATTGTATTGATAGGAAACTCAGATACATGTGTGGGTACATAGACAACACCATGTCCCTAGTAAGCCTCTAGTTGACTAGCTCGTTGATCAACAGATGGTTACGGTTTCCTGACCATGGACATTGGATGTCGTTGATAACGGGATCACATCATTAGCAGAATGATGTGATGGACAACACCCAATCCTAAGCCTAGCACAAAGTTTGTAGTTCGTATGCCAAAGCTTTTCTAATGTCAAGTATCATTTCCTTAGACCATGAGATTGTGCAACTCCCGGATACCGTAGGAATGCTTTGGGTGTACCAAACGTCACAACGTAACTGGGTGGCTATAAAGGTGCACTACGGGTATCTCCGAAAGTGTCTGCATTGGGTTGTACGAATCGAGACTGGATTTGTCACTCCGGTTAACGGAGAGGTATCTCTGGGCCCACTCGGTAGGACATCATCATAATGTGCACAATGTGACCAAGGGGTTGATCACGGGATGATGTGTTATGGAGCGAGTAAAGAGACTTGCGATAACGAGATTGAACAAGGTATCGGGATACCGACGATCGAATCTCGGGCAAGTACAATACCGCTAGACAAAGGGAATTGTATACGGGATTGATTGAATCCTTGACATCGTGGTTCATCCGATGAGATCATCGTGGAACATGTGGGAGCCAACATGGGTATCCAGATCCCGCTGTTGGTTATTGACCGGAGAACGCCTTGGTCATGTCTCAGATGATTCCCGAACCCGTAGGGTCTACACTTAAGGTTCGATGGCGCTAGGGTTATAAAGGAAGTTTGTATGTGGTTGCGAATGTTGTCCGAGTCCCGGATGAGATCCCGGACGTCACGAGGAGTTCTGGAATGGTCCGGAGGTAAAGAATTATATATGGGAAGTCCTGTTTTGGTCACCGGAAAAGTTTGGGTTTTATCGGTAATGTCTGGGACCACCGGAGGGTCCCGGGGTCCACCAAGTGGGGCCACCATCCTCGGAGGGCTGCATGGGCCAAGTGTGGGAGGGACCAGCCCGGGTGGGCTGGTGCGCCCCCAAGAGGCCCATGCGCCAAGAGATAAGGGAAAGGAGAGTCCTAAAGGGGATGGCACCTCCTAGGTGCCTTAGGGAGGATGGACTCCTCCCTGGCCGCACCCTTCCTTGGAGGAAGGGCCAAGGCTGCGCCCCCCCTCTCCCTTGCCCCTATATATAGTGGAGGGGAGGGAGGGCAGCCGGTATTTTGAATTTCTGCTACGTTCCCCAACAGTGGCATCATGAGCTAGGTCTATTGTGTAGATTCTTTGCACGAGTAGAACACAAAGTAGTTGTGGGCATTGATTATGTTCAATATGCTTACCGTTACTAGGCCAATCTTGTTTTGACGGTATTGTGGGATGAAGCGGCTCGGACCGACCTTACACGTACTCTTACGTGAGACAGGTTCCACCGACTGACATGCACTTGGTGCATAAGGTGGCTAGCGGGTGCCGCTCTCCCACTTTAGTCGGAACGGATTCGATGAAAAGGGTCCTTATGAAGGGTAAATAGCAATTGGCATATCACGTTGTGGTTTTATGCGTAGGTAAGAAACGTTCTTGCTAGAAACCCATAACAGCCCGTAAAACATGCAAACAACAATTAGAGGACGTCTAACTTGTTTTTGCAGGGTATGCTATGTGATGTGATATGGCCAAGAAGAATGTGATGAATGATATGTGATGTATGAGATTGATCATGTTCTTGTAATAGGAATCACGACTTGCATGTCGATGAGTATGACGACCGGCAGGAACCATAGGAGTTGTCTTAATTTATTGTATGACCTGCGTGTCATTAAACAACGCCATGTAATTACTTTACTTTATTGCTAACCGGTAGCCATAGTATTAGAAGTAATAGTTGGCGAGACAACTTCATGAAGACACGATGATGGAGATCATGATGATGGAGATCATGGTGTCATGCCGGTGACGATGATGATCATGGAGCCCCGAAGATGGAGATCTAAAGGAGCAAAATGATATTGGCCATATCATGTCACTATTTGATTGCATGTGATGTTTATCATGTTTATGCATCTTATTTGCTTAGAACGACGGTAGTAAATAAGATGATCCCTCATTAAAATTTCAAGAAAGTGTTCCCCTAACTGTGCACCGTTGCGAAAGTTAAAGTTCGTTTGAGCACCACGTGATGATCGGGTGTGATAGATTCTTACGTTCACATACAACGGGTGTAAGCCAGATTTACACACGCCGAAACACTTAGGTTAACTTGACGAGCCTAGCATGTACAGACATGGCCTCGGAACACAAGAGACCGAAAGGTCGAGCATGAGTCGTATGGAGGATACGATCAACATGAAGATGTTCACCGATGATGACTAGTCCGTCTCACGTGATGATCGGACACGGCCTAGTTGACTCGGATCATGTAATCACTTAGATGACTAGAGGGATGTCTATCTGAGTGGGAGTTCATAAGATGAACTTAATTATCCTGAACATAGTCAAAAGATCTTTGCAATTTATGTCGTATGCTCGCGCTTTAGTTCCACTGTTTAGATATGTTCCTAGAGAAAATATAGTTGAAAGTTGATGATGGCGATTATGCGGACAGTAGAAAGCTTATGTCCTTAATGCACCGCTTAGTGTGCTGAACCCCAATCGTCGTCTGTGGATGTTGCGAACATCGGACATACACTACGTGATAGTTCAGTTAAACGGTTTAGAGTTGAGGCACCAAAGACGTTTTTCGAAACGTCGCGGAACATATGAGATGTTTCGAGGACTGAAATTGGGATTTCAGGCTCGTGCCCACGTCAAGAGGTATAAGACCTCCAACAATTTTCTTAGCCTGGAAACTAACGGAGAAAAGCTCAATCGTTGAGCTTGTGCTCAGATTGTCTGAGTGCAACAATCACTTGAATCAAGTGGGAGTTGATCTTCCATATGAGATAGTGATGTTTCCCCAAAGTCATTGCCACCAAGCTGCTAGAGCTTCGTGATGAACTATAACATATCAGGGATAGATGATCCTTGAGGTATTCACGATGTTTGACACCGCGAAAGTAGAAATCAAGAAGGAGCATCAATTGTTGATGGTTCGTGAAACCACTAGTTTCAAGAAGGGCAAGAAGGGACACTTCATGAAACGGCAAATCAGTTGCTGCTCCAGTGAACAAACCCAAGGTTGAACCCAAATCCGAGACTAAGTGCTTCTGTAATAAGGGGAACAGCCACTGGAGCAGAATTACCCTAGATACTTGGTAGATGAGAAGGCTGGCAAGGTTGATAGAAGTATATTGGATATACATTATGTTAATGTGTACTTTGCTAGTACTCCTAGTAGCACCAGGGTATTAAGATACCGGTTCGGTTGCTAAGTGTTAGTAACTCGAAATAAAAGAGCTACGGAATAAACGGAGACTAGCTGAAGGTGAGCTGACGATATGTGTTGGAAGTGTTTCCAAGGTTGATTTGATCAAGCATCGCACGCTCCCTCTACCATCGAGATTGGTGTTAAACCTGAATATTATTATTTGGTGTTTGCGTTGAGCATAGACATGATTGGATTATGTCTATCGCAATACGGTTATTCATTTAAGGAGAATAATGGTTACTCTATTTATTTGAATAATACCTTCAATGGTCTTACACCTAAAAGAATGGTTTATTAAATCTCGATCGTAGTGATACACATTTTCATGCCAAAAGATATAAGATAGTACCACCTACTTGTGGCACTGCCATGTAAGTCAAATTGGTATAAAACGCATGAAGAAGCTCCATGTTGATGGATCTTTGGACTCACTCATTTTTTTTGAAAAGTTTGAGACATGTGAACCATGTCTATTGGTATGTGCGCATGGAGGAACTCCATGCAGATGGATCGTTTGGACTCACTTGATTTTGAATCACTTGAGATATGCAAATCATACCACATGGGCAAGATGACTGAAAAGCCTCGCCTTTCAGTAAGATGGAACAAGATAACAACTTGTTGGAAGTAACACATTCTGATGTGTGCAGTCCAATGAGTCTTTGAGGCATCAAAGTGAATATCGTTATGTTCTTACTTCACAGATGATTTGAGTAGATGTTGAGTACATTTACTTGATGAAACACAAGTCTGAATTATTGAAAGGTTTAAGTAATTTTAGAGTGAACTTGAAGATCTTCGTGACAAGAGGATAAAAGGTCTATGATATGATCATAGAGATGAGTATCTGAGTTACGAGCTTTGGCACGCAATTAAGACACTGTGGAAATTGTTTCACAATTAATACCGCCTGGAACACCATAGTGTGATGGTGTGTCCGAACATCATAGTTGCACCCTATTGGATATGGTGTGTACCATGATGTTTCTTATTGAATTACCACTATCGTTCATGGGTTAGGCATTAGAGAGAACCGCACTCACTTTAATAGGGCACCACGTAATTCCGTTGAGATGACACCGTGTGAACTATGGTTTAGAGAAACCTAAGCTGTCGTTTCTTGAAAGTTTGGGGCTGCGACGCTTATGTGAAAAGTTTCATCGTGATAAGCTCGAACCCGAAGCAGATAAATACATCTTCATAGGACACCCAAAAACAGTTGGGTAAACCTCCTAATTCAGATCCGAAAGCAATAGGGATTGTTTCTAGAAACAGGTCCTTTCTCGAGGAAAAGTTTCTCTCGAAAGAATTGAGTGGGAGGATGGTGGAGACTTGATGAGGTTATTGAACCGTCACTTCAACTAGTGTGTAGCAGGGCACAGGAAGTTTTTCCCGTGACGCCTACACCAATTGAAGTAGAAGCTTATGATAGTGATCATCAAGTTTCGGATCAAGTCACTACCGTACCTCGTAGGGTGACAAGGATGCGTACTACTTTAGAGTGATGCATGATCCATCTTAGAGGTCATGTTGCTAGACAACAATGAACCTACGAGCTATGGAGAAGCGATGGTGGGCCCGGATTCCGACGAATGGCTCGAGGCCATAAAATCCGAGAAAGGATCCATGACTTTGGAAGAACTACTTGATGGTCGTAAGGCTATTGGGTACAAATGGATTTTAGAAGAAGACAGACAATGATGGTAAGTATCACCATTAAGAAAGCTCGACTTGTCGTTAAGATGTTTTCCGACAAGTTCAAGGAGTTGACTACGATGAGACTTTTTCACTCGTAGTGATGCTAAGAATCTGTTGGGATTATATTAGCAATTACTGCATGATTTATGAAATCTTGCAGATAGGATGTCAAAACATTGTTTCCTCGACGGTATACTTGAGGAAAGGTTGTATGTGATACAACCAGAAGGTTTTGTCAATCCTGAAAGACACTAACAAATATGCAAAGCTCCAGCAATCCTTCTAAGGACTGGAGTAAGCATCTCGGAGTTGGAATGTACGCTTTGATGAGATGATCAAAGAATTTTGGGTTTATATAAAGTTTATGAGAAACTTGTATTTCCAAAGAAGTGAGTGGGAGCACTATAGCATTTCTGATGAGTATATGTTGTTGACATATTGTTGATCGGAAATGATGTAGAATTTCTGGAAAGCATATAAGGTTATTTGAAAAGTGTTTTTCAATGGAAGACCTGGATTAAGCTACTTGAACATTGAGCATCAAGATCTATGAGGATAGATCAAAAATGCTTAATAGTACTTTCAAATGAGCACATACCTTGACATGATCTTGAAGGTGTTCAAGATGGATCAGTCAAAGAAGGAGTTCTTGCCTGAGTTCTAAGGTATGAAGTTAAGAGTTAAAGCTCGACCACGACAGAAGAGAGACAAAGGACGAAGGTCGTCCCCTATGCTTCACACGTAGGGTCTATAGTATGCTATGCTGTGTACCGCACCGGAAGTGTGCCTTGCCATGAGTCAGTCAAGGGGTACAAGAATGATCCAGAAATGGGGATCATTGGACAGCGGTCAAAAAATTGTCCTTGGAGTAAATAAGGACATGTTTCTCAATTATGGAGGTGATAAAGAGTTCAGCGTAAAGGGTTACATCGATGCAAGCTTTAACACCTATCCGAATGACTCTGAGTAGCAAACCGGATACGTATAGTGGAGCAACCATTTGGAATAGCTCCAAGTGGAGCATGGAAGCAGCATTTACAATATGACATAGAGAATTGCGAAGTACATACAGATCTGAATGTTGCAGACCCGTTGACTAAAACCTCTCTCACAAGCAAAACATGATCAAACCCCAGAACTCATTGAGTCTTAATCACATGATGATGTGAACTAGTTTAGCGACACTAGTAAACTCTTTGGATGTTGGTCACATGACGATGTGACCTGTGAGTGTTAATCACATGGCGATGTGAACTAGATTATTGACTCTAGTGCAAGTGGGAGACTGTTGGAAATATTCCCTAGAGGCAATAATAAATTGGTTATTATTATTATATTTCCTTGTTCATGATAATCGTTTATTATCCATGCTATAATTGTATTGATAGGAAACTCAGATACATGTGTGGGTACATAGACAACACCATGTCCCTAGTAAGCCTCTAGTTGACTAGCTCGTTGATCAACAGATGGTTACGGTTTCCTGACCATGGACATTGGATGTCGTTGATAACGGGATCACATCATTAGCAGAATGATGTGATGGACAACACCCAATCCTAAGCCTTGCACAAAGTTTGTAGTTATTATGCCAAAGCTTTTCTAATGTCAAGTATCATTTCCTTAGACCATGAGATTGTGCAACTCCGGATGCCGTAGGAATGCTTTGGGTGTACCAAAGCGTCTGGCAATCGGGTGGCTATAAAGGTGCACTACAGGTATCTCCGAAAGTGTCATTGGGTTGTACGAATCGAGGCTGGGATTTGTCACTCCGGTTAACGGAGAGGTATCTCTGGGCCACTCGGTAGGACATCATCATAATGTGCACAATGTGACCAAGGGGTTGATCACGGGATGACGTGTTACGGAGCGAGTAAAGAGACTTGCCGGTAACGAGATTGAACAAGGTATCGGGATACCGACGATCGAATCTCGGGCAAGTACAATACCGCTAGACAAAGGGAATTGTATACGGGATTGATTGAATCCTTGACATCGTGGTTCATCCGAAGAGATCATCGTGGAACATGTGGGAGCCAACATGGGTATCCAGATCCAGCTGTTGGTTATTGACCGGAGAACGTCTTGGTCATGTCTGCATGATTCCCGAACCCGTAGGGTCTACACACTTAAGGTTCGATGACGCTAGGGTTATAAAGGAAGTTTGTATGTGGTTACCGAATGTTGTTCGGAGTCCCGGATGAGATCCCGGACGTCACGAGGAGTTCCGGAATGGTCCGAGGTAAAGATTTATATATGGGAAGTCCTGTTTTGGTCACCGGAAAAGTTTGGGTTTTATCGGTAATGTCTGGGACCACCGGAGGGTCCCGGGGTCCACCAAGTGGGGCCACCATCCTCGGAGGGCTGCATGGGCCAAGTGTGGGAGGGACCAGCCCGGGTGGGCTGGTGCGCCCCCAAGAGGCCCATGCGCCAAGTGATAAGGGAAAGGAGAGTCCTAAAGGGGAAGGCACCTCCTAGGTGCCTTAGGGAGGATGGACTCCTCCTGGCGCACCCTTCCTTGGAGGAAGGGCCAAGGCTCGCCCCCTCTCCCTTGCCCCTATATATAGTGGAGGGAGGGAGGGCAGCCGCACCTGAGTCCCCTGGCGCCTCCCTCCCTCCCGTGACACCTCCTCCTCTCCCGCAGTGCTTGGCGAAGCCACAGCCAGGATTGCCACGCTCCTCCACCACCACCACGCCGTTGTGCTGCTGCTGGATGGAGTCTTCCTCAACCTCTCCCTCTCTCCTTGCTAGATAAAGGCATGGGAGACGTCACCGGGCTGTACGTGTGTTGAACGCGGAGGTGCCGTCCGTTCAGCACTAGGATCTCCGGTGATTTGGATCACGACGAGTACGACTCCTTCAACCCCGTACTCTTGAACGCTTCCGCTTAGCGATCTACAAGGGTATGTAGATGCACTCCCCTCTCTCTCGTTGCTAGTTTCTCCATAGACAGATCTTGGTGATTCGTAGGAAAATTTTGAATTTCTGCTACGTTCCCCAACACTTCTGCTATATCACCATGCCATTCGGCCTCAAGAATGCCGGAGCCACGTTCATGAGAATGATTCAAAAGTGTTTACTCACTCAAATCAGTTGGAATGTGGAAGCGTACATGGATGATATCATGGTCAAGTCGCGAAAAGGTTCCGACCTATTGACTGACCTAGCCGAAACATTTGCCAATCTCAGAAGGTATGATATCAAGCTCAATCCATCGAAGTGCACATTCGGAGTACCTGGCGGAAAGTTACTCGGTTTTCTCGTTTCAGAACGAGGAATCGATGCTAACCCAGAAAAAGTTGGCACCATACTCCGAATGAAACGCATACAATGCGTGTGCACGGCGTCGAAGCTTCTTTGGATGCTTGGCCGCTTTAAGTCGATTCATTTCTCGCCTCGGTGAAAAGGCATTGCCCCTTTACCGACTGATGAAGAAGGCAGACTAGTTCGAGTGGACTCCAGAAGCTGATGCAGCGTTTGCCGAGTTAAAAACTCTGCTCTCCACCCAGCCGGTGCTTGCTGCTCCAATCAGCAAAGAGCCTCTGTTGCTTTATACTGCAGCCACAGGACAAGTCGTCAGTACAGTACTTACGGTCGAGCGGGAAGAAGAAGGGAAAGCCTTCAAAGTTCAGCGCCCAGTGTATTATCTCTCTGAAGTATTGACCCCATCGAAGCAAAGATACCCTCATTATCAGAAGCTCGTATATGGGATCTACATGACCATGAAGAAGGTTGCTCATTATTTCTCTAATCATGACATTACAGTCGTCAGCGACGCACCATTGTCAGAGATTCTGCATAACAGAGAGGCAACTGGTCGAGTGGCTAAATGGGCGATTGAACTCCTTCCCCTTGATGTCAAATTCGAGGCAAAGAAAGCCATTAAGATACTGCTGTCAGCTTCATCAGAGAATTGATATTCAGATATGGGGTTCCGCACAGCATCATCACTGACAACGGGTCAAACTTCGATTCCGAAGAGTTCAGAGCTTTCTGCACATCTCAAGGCACGCGAGTCGACTATGCTTCAGTTGCTCACCCACAGTATGGACAAGCAGAACGAGCCAACGGTTTGATTCTCAAAGGGTTGAAACCCCGTTTGATGCGTGATCTTAAGCATGCGGCTGGTGCATGGGTCGACGAACTTCCTCAGTGCTTTGGGGGTTAAGGACCACGCCCAACCGGTCGACTGGAAGAACTCCATTCTTCTTGGTCTACGGAGCTGAAGCAGTCTTGCCGAGTGACCTTCTCCACAATGCTCCCCGGGTCGAGCTCTACACTGAAGCTGAAGCAGAACAAGCACGGCAGGATGCAGTCGACCTTTTAGAGGAAGAGAGGGAGATGGCTCTGATCAGATCGACCATTTACCAACAAGACTTGCGTCGCTTCCACGCCAAAAACGTGAAGAGTCGAGCCTTCCAGGAAGGAGATTTAGTTCTCCGAGTGGATCCGCAGAAACCACACAAGCTTGCTCCTTCTTGGGAAGGTCCCTTCATCGTCACCAAGGTTCTCCACAATGGAGCATACCGTCTTTACAATGTCGAGCATCAGATCGACGAGCCCTGAGCTTGGAACGCGGAGCTTCTCCGCCCCTTTTACACCTAAGTATTCACTCGGATGAGTTGTAATAAAAGTACTTCTGTAGTTTATTTATCAAAGACAAGAGCTTTATAATCTTCCCAGTAATCATTATTTCTTTTGTCCACTCAAAACAATCCCCCAGTGGGTGGCTTGGCTGCGAATCCGATTCGCCCAAGTCTGTAAAAAAAATCCTAACCGAGTGGTGAGACAGTCTCCCACACGAAGGCTTAGCTGCGAAATCCGTTTCGCCTAAGATAAACAAAATCCTACCGAGTGGTAAGCCAGCCTTCCACTCAGAGGCTTAGCTGCAGTCCAAGTACTCGCCTAAGATAAATAAAATCCTACCGAGTGGTAAGCCAGCCTTCCACTTGGAGGCTTAGCTGCAGTCCAAGTACTCGCCTAAGATAAATAAAATCCTACCGAGTGGAGAGCAAACCTCCCACTCGGGGGCTTAACTGCAGTCCAAGTACTCGCCTAAGATAAACAAAATCCTGTCGAGTGGTAAGCCAGCCTTCCACTCGGAGGCTTAGCTGCAGCATTGCGCTCGCCTAAGTACAAACACAACGTGCGCTTCGCAAGGAGGACGAGGTGCGGGTCGACTGCTACCCTCTCCTTCCGAGCTATGCCACAAGTACAACGTGCGCTTCGCAAGGAGGACGAGGTGCAGGTCGACTGCTACCCTCTTCTCCCGAGCTACGCCACAAGTACAACATGCGCTTCGCAAGGAGGACGAGGTGCAGGTCGACTGCTACCCTCTCCTTCCGAGCTACGCCACAAGTACAATGTGCGCTCTGCAAGGAGGACAAGGTGCAGGTCGACTGCTACCCTCTCCTTCCGAGCTACGCCGCCAATTCAAAATCCTACCGAGTGGAGAGCAAACCTCCCACTCGGGGGCTTAGCTGCAGCCCAGTGCTCGCCTAAGTATTTGAAATCCTACCGAGTGGAGAGCAAACCTCCCACTCGGGGGCTTAGCTGCAGCCCAGTGCTTGCCTAAGTATTTGAAATCCTACCGAGTGGAGAGCAGACCTCCCACTCGGGGGCTTAGCTGCAGCCCAGTGCTCGCCTAAGTATCTGAAATCATACCAAGTGGAGAGCAGACCTCCTACTCGGGGGCTTAGCTGCAGTCTAGCGCTCGGCTAAGTATGTGAAAATCCTACCGAGTGGAGAGCAAACCTCCCACTCGGAGGCTTAGCTGCAGCCCAGTGCCCGCCTAAGTATCTAAAATCCTACCGAGTGGAGAGCAAACCTCTCACTCGGGGGCTTAGCTGCAGCCCAGTGCTCGCCTAAGTGTATAGGGGAACAAGTCGATTGCAATAAGCGCTTCGCTTTAACCTGCAAAAGACACCTCAAACCAAATGCAAACATATTCAATGACGAATCCAAGTTTAGATAACACCTAATGGAACCGAAAGTGCTCAGGCGCTAGGCCTGTTAAGGTTTGTCGGTTACAAAACTCACTCGGCATACCGAGGCAAATTTAAAGTATCAAGCTCAGAAGTTTTTTACCCCTCCTGTGGAGGGCTGGAAGGTGCAACAAACTCGTCCAGATCAATTCCATCTGCAATCCGAGTGGCAGCAGCAATGAAGGTCTCCATGAAAGATCTGAAATCGTGCTTCTTGGTGTTAGCCACCCTAAGAGCCACCAGCTTGTCCTCTCGTGCATCCTTGCAGTGAACGCGGGCCAGAGACAGAGCAACATCCGCACCGCACCTGGCCGAAGACTTCTTCCACTCTTGCACTCGACTTGGGACCTAGTTCAGTCGAGTCATCAGGGACTCGAGGTCGTTCTGGAGTGTATCTCTTGGCCAGAGTGTTGTG
The DNA here is from genome assembly GCA_021605145.1 of Aegilops bicornis. Classification (NCBI taxonomy): domain Eukaryota; kingdom Viridiplantae; phylum Streptophyta; class Magnoliopsida; order Poales; family Poaceae; genus Aegilops; species Aegilops bicornis. Next base: position 771,346,634 of record CM038671.1, on the reverse strand, counting down.
TCGATGCGAGAAGTTGCGACCTTCAGCCTTGCGAGATAATCGACGACAATGACAACCACGAGATTCAAGCCGGAGCACATTCATGGCGAATTCATCTTTCACGAGAGAGTTGATGGGGTCCAGGTTTACTTCCAGTCGACCAGTCTCCTCTTCAAAGTTCTGACAAAATTCTGCAAGCACAACCACCGAGTCAAGACAAACAGTCGGAGGTTACAATTCAAATATTCGTTCGATACAAAGGATTACCTTCAAGCATGAGGAACAACTTCTTGGCGAGTCCACCCAGATAAGCCTCTAGATTGTTCTTCTTTCTCTTCAACTCACTGGCCTTGTCAGGGTGGTCTTGTCACTTTTCAATCGACTGACCTCCTGGTTGGCAGCATCAAGAGCAGCTTTCGGATTGGTGTTTTCTTCTTCAAGCTTGGTCACTGAAGCCAGCTTCTCATCTGCAAGCTTGGTCTTCTCTAAAGCAGTTTTTTGCATCTCAGCCAAGTCAAGTTCTTGCTTCTTCAGGGCATCCCTCACTTTGCTTGCAAAGTTATAGCGAGATTAGATTCAGAAACAAGTGAAAGGCAAATGCAGTCGTCAAAAGCCTCACCAAGCATACCTTTAGCTTCCTCCTTCGCCTTCGTCAAGTTCTCTTGGGCCAGTTTCAGATCGAGCTCGAGCTGGATGTGTTTGTTCTCCAACTCAGTATAACGAGCCGCAAGGTCACAGGATTTCTACGAAGAACCAATCGACAGGTGTCAAAGACAATTCACTTCCGAATAAGTAAGGAAAAATCATAGCATTTCTAAGACTACGGCCGAATACAAACATTCGACCATAGTCTCGGGGACTACACCCAGTGGGTGCACTCAGCGTGCCCCCACTAATTTCATCAGTCAGAGTCGACCAGTCGACCAACACAAAAAAAGAGATGTTCTTCAGAATGTAGTCAACTGCCAGCAGTCGACACAGTCTCGGGGACTACACCCAGTGGGTGCACTCAGCGTGCCCCCACCGGTCTATGAATCTATTCGACCTAGTCGAGTAAGGAAAAAACTTAAAGCCTATGGTCGACTGCCAGCAGTCGACCGTAGCCTTGGGGACTACACCCAATGGGTGCACTCAGCGTGCCCCCACTAATCCGGAATTTCAATCGACACACCCAGTGGGTGTAGGACAAACTCTAAGAATTTCAGAAAGAAGAATTTTTCAGATATCATATCCTAACAGAACAGGCAGTGACCGACTGACCTGAACGTTACTCTGAAGAGCCGAACTGGCGTCATAGGCTGCCTGGCTGGCTTCTCGTATTGCCTTCACTTGCTCCATCATGACCCCCGCTTGAAGTATTGCTTCTTTAGCAGCACTAGCCTGGTCTTCTGGAACGGGGTAGATGGAGAAAAGCGAGGGCTGAGCAGCACTCGACGACGAAGGACGAGCACTCGTCAACGGCACCGCAAAGGTTACGGTAGGCCGAGTGACATTGGCTCCCTCCACGACCAACGTCTCGGGTGCTGGCACATCTTGAGTCACCTTGCCAGCAGACGTTTTCTTGCTCCTCCTCTGCCTTGGTGGTTCTTCGTCGTCGTCGTCAGGAAGGTCAATAACAATGTTAGATGAAGCTGCATAAAGAATCAAAATTAGAGACAATAAGTCAGTCAACTGAAAACGTCATCACAAGAGTCATACCAGGTTGTGAGGTAGCAGCATCCTCCATCTCGTGGTCTTCACCGGCGAAGTATGTCGAAGTAGCAGCTGCAGTTAGGAAATCGATCGATTGACCCATGAGTCGACCAAGAGCAAGTTCATGAAGCAGGGAAAACTCAAGACTACCATTACCACGAGATAGTGGGGATCACCATCTTCATCTTCGGCAAGACCTTCGCGAGTTTCGACGGTGCCCCTCGAGACTGCTTCGGAGCCTTCTCAGTCGGCGCCGGAGAAGTAGTTCGAGGGCGCTTGGTCGACTGGGTAGCGGTCGCGACCCCCTTACCACGCTCAGTCGCAGGATCATGGACAAGCTTCGAGCGTCTTTCCGAGCGGGGAGGTGCGACTTCCCCCTCCTCCTCCTCCTCTTCCTCCTCATCAGAGTCTTCAGCCTCATCATCGTCGTCAGCATCCGAATCCCACTCCTCCGGGCTTTCACCCCCACTTCCTTCCTCCTCTTCAGTCGGCGTCTGCGCTCCATTGGGCATCGAGTATAACTCCGTGGTGGCCTGTCAAGCAACAAAGCAAAACAAAGATCACTCGACCAATTCACAGTGAAGCAGAATGAATAAAGCAAGATTACACTCGGAGATAAGTGGCCATACCGTGTCCGGCGTATAGGTACAGTCGAGTGGCGGGATCCTCCTAGCCCCTCGAGGGTTGTCCTTGTTCCCTGTGATGGCAGCCACCCACCTCTCCAGCGTGGCGTCGTCGACAGCTTCTGGATGGACCCGAGTGGTATCTTCGGTACCTCAGTACAGCCACATCGGGTGGCCTCGGTACTGAAGAGGTTGCATGCGCCGCCTAACGAAGACTTCCAGAAGATCCATGCCCGTCACTCCGTCCCGGACGAGTTGGACTACGCGCTCCATCAACATTTTTACCTGGGCTTTCTCCTCAGGAAGCACCTTCAGAGAAGAGGGTTTGTCCACTCGGTCCATGGAGAACGGAGGGAGACCAGTCGACTGCCCCGGCGTTGGCTCGTCTTGGCAGTAGAACCAAGTCGACTGCCACCCTCTGACCGACTCAGGAAGGGTCATGGCCGGGAAAGTGCTCTTATTCCTCATCTGAATCCCAAGACCCCCGCACATCTGAATGACCTTGGTCCTCTCATCACCCGGACTCGCCTTTTTCACCGTCTGAGAGCGACAAGTGAATATGTGCTTGAAGAGACCCCAGTGCGGTCGACAACCCAGGAAGTTCTCGCACATGGACACGAAAGCAGCAAGACGGGCGATAGAATTGGGAGTGAAATGGTGGAGTTGCGCCCCAAAAAAGTTCAGAAACCCTCGGAAGAAAACACTCGGCGGCAAAGAGAATCCACGATCTATGTGAGTGGCCAGGAGAACGCACTCACCCTCCTGCAGCTGCGGTTGGCACTCGGTCCCCGGAAGCCTCGCTGACCCGTGGGGGATCAGTCCCTCATTGGCCAAGTCATTGAGATCTTTCTCAGTGATGGTCGAGCGGATCCAATCCCCTTGGACCCAACCCTTCGGCAGGCGGGACCTTGACGAAGATCCTCCCCGACTAGACGGTCTCCCCTTCGCTTTCCCCGTCGCCGTCGCCTTCTTCGTGCGCTCTAGGGCCGCCGTCTTCTCCTTCACCATTGTCACCGGCGAAGCGCGCGAGGTGTGGATAGGCGGAAGCGAGAGCAGGCGCAGTGGGCGGAGGCAAAGAGGGAAGAGAGAAGAATGGGAAGGCACTGTTCAAAAAACCCTCCCCGGCGCTTTATATAAGGGCACTTCCGAGTGGCTGACGAGTGCGTCCGGGCGATCCTGTCACATCCCGAAACAGTCGCGCACGCACGATACGTGGCGAAAAAGGCGGCGCGGAAATCGAGGAGTCCACGCCTTATCCCATCCGATTGCCGCGGTCCGCCCCGCTTCGCGCGCTTCCCAAATTTCGGATCCCGCAAAATCCGCCAACAGCAGATCAATCTGTCAGACGATATCTTTCCTGCGATCCGTCGCTCGGAAGTTCACCAAAGTCCAAAAAGTTCACTCGACAGAAGACAAGACTGGATCAAGGCGACTGAAGTAAAAATTGACGCCAACGTCGAAAGAAAAGTCGCCGATCCAAGATACGACATAATCAAAGCATAGGAAATAAGTCGGAGAAAATCATCAACTCTTTCCTCACTCGAACCTCAATCCATTCAGGGGCTAATGATGATGTTATGTACCTAGGGTAGGGTCATGGACCTATCTAGGATACCATACCAAAGGACATCCCTAGACGAAGCTACCTTCCAGTCGACCAAGAGAGACTCCACTCGACCGGCTAGAAGACACTCGACGAACCTAAAGACACTCGACCATGAAGACTCACTCGACCATCAGGAGTTCAGGATCTACTCTATATCCAAAAGGTCTGTAATTAAGTAGTCTTAATGGTCGTGATGACACTTTTGTAGGGTGTTACCAGTAACGCCTAGCTTTAATGTACTTTAACCCTCTGCTACGTGGGTTGGCTGGGGTCCTGGCGTCCTCTATATAAGCCACCCCCTCCACTGGTAGAAGGGTTCGCACCCCTGTAACTCATATACACATAAACCAGTCGACCGCCTCCGGGCTCCGAGACGTAGGGCTATTACTTCCTCAGAGAAGGGCCTGAACTCGTTAAACACTCGTGCGTACAACTACTCCATAGCTAGGATCTTGCCTCTCCATACCTACCCCCCATTCTACTGTCAGACTTAGAACCACGACACAGCGTCTCCATCAGGGCCGTGAGATTCGCTGACTGCTCTCCCATGGCGGCTAGTAGTTGCCGTGTCTGGACGGAAGGCTTGGACGGCGCCGTTGCACCCGCCCCGAGCAGATCAAACCCCACGTAGGATTTCGGGCGACCTCACCGGAGTGAAATCGCACCTACGTGTTAGACTGTATATACGTAGTCTTGTACATGCCTTGTATTGTACCTCTTGGTACGTCTATATAATGAGATAGCCACACCCCGTTTTAGGGTGTCGAGCCAGTTCCCCAAACCCTATGTTTTACATGGTATCAGATTAGGTTACGATGTCTTCCGCTGCACCACCTCCCGCCGCCGCCGCGTCGGCGTCTGGCGCTCAACTTCTGCCGCCGCTTCCCGCGGCGCCGGGCTTCGAGGACAATCTGGCCGCCCCGCCCGCTGCGGTGCCGTTGGCTACTGGCGGCCCTCCTCCGCCGAGCAACCCGTGGCACGGCGCCTGCGGAGCCCCCCCGCCACCGTCGTCTCTCTGGCCGGGATCGAGCCCTGTTGCGCGGCTGCCGCATCCCTGGTCGGGATCGGCCCCCGCTGTGCCGCCGCCGCACCCCTACACAGCGGTGCCGCCGCCGCCGCACCACTACTACTCCGCGCCGTCGCCGCTGTCCTATGTGGGCACGGCTGCTTCGCCGTATGGTGCCCCCGTCGCTACCGGGCACGGTGACTCGGCTCCTGCAGCGCCGGGCGCCCTGGCCGCTCCCTCGCCCGGCTACCCCTACGCGATGATCCCTCGTCCAGAGATGACTCCGCCCATGGATCCCTATGCATCACTGGCGCAGGCGTACACTGCTCAAACCGCGGCACCACCGCCGTTCTATTTTTCGCACCTGCTACCGGTGAAGCTCGGGCCGGACAACTACCTGTCATGGCGTGTGCAGGTCCTGCCTCTCCTCCGCAGCCGCTACTTGGAGGGCTATGTTGATGGGTCCATCCCGTGCCCACCTCCTCACCATCCGGCATATCACACGTGGGTGGCGCAGGATCAGGCCATTCTCTCTGCCATCCAGTCCTCGCTCACGCCGAGTGTTTCGTCGATGGTCATCTTCGCCGCTTCGTCCGAGGAGGCGTGGCGGCCCTCCACACCAGTTTCGCCTCTCGGTCTCGGTAGCGTCGCACTCTATACGCACCGAGCTGGGTGAGACCAAACTTGGCGATCTCGGCATCACGGAGTACTTCAACAAGATGACGAGCCTCGGCGACACCTGGCCTCTGTTGGTCAGCCACTTACGGACGCGGACTTCACCACCTTTGTGCTTAACGGGCTCGATGATGATTATGATAATCTCATTGAGAACGTCCATGGTCGAGATGATACGCTCCGTCGTGAGCTCTATCTGCGCGCCTCCTTGGGCATGAGCAGCGCATCAAGGCGCGCCGTGTTTCCCCAACCGTCTCCGCCAACGCCGCCACACGCGGCAAACCTCGAAATCGGCCCCATCGGTGGCAAACCACCGGCTTCCCGTCGCGAGCCTCGCGGGCAACGCGCCGACTATCACATGAGGGACTCGCCCGGTTGCTTCTTTGTTCCGATTCACGGCACTCCTCAGGCTTGTCAGCTTTGTGGCATAGATCGTCACCTCGCCTCTCGCTGCCACAGACGCTACAAGCAAAACTTCCTTGGCCTTGGCAACAATGGCAAAGGGAAAGATAAGCAGGCTGCAGCTGTTGTGACCGGGCACGACCACGGGCGCACCCAGTCGTACTCCCTTGATCCGGCATGGTACATGGATACAGGAGCGACTAATCACCTCACCAGCGAGATGGGCAACCTCTCCGTTCAGGAACCGTATCGTGGATATGATCAGGTGTACACCGCCAATGGAGCAGGTATGCGCATCTCCCATGTTGGTCAGGCATCACTTCTTGCACACAATTTTCGCAAACTACACCTTTCTAACGTTCTTCGAGTTCCCTCTGCTACGCGTAGTTTGTTGTCTATTCCTCAAATTACTCGTGATAATAATGTCCTTACTGAGTTTCACCCTTTTCGTTTCTTTATCAAGGATCGGGACACGAGGGCCGTTCTGCTTAGTGGTCGTCTTCGCCATGGCTTATATGCACTTGACGCACCGTCTGCATCTCCTACGCCTTCTTCTCCTCAGGTGTTCAGTGGTGTTCGTGTGTCACCTACACACTGGCATGCACGCCTTGGACATCCTGCTGCTCCTATAGTGAGTCATGTGCTGCATCGCCATGAACTACCAGTTGTGTCCAATAAGAGTGCTGAAACTACCTTTTTCAGAGTCTAGTCGTGTTGTGAAACATCCTCTTGAGCTTGTGTTTTCTGATGTGTGGGGTCATGCCCAAACATCTGTTAGTGGTCACAATTACTATGTCAGTTTCATTGATGCTTACAGTCGGTTTACTTGGCTATATCTTATCAAGCGTAAATCTGATGTGTTTAATGTTTTCATTCAGTTCCAAGCACACGTTGAGCGTCTCCTTAAGCATAAGATTATTCATGTTCAATCCGATTGGGGGGGGTGAATATCACAACCTCAACTCATTTTTTAATAAGCTTGGGATTTTGCATCGCGTGTCTTGTCCTCATACACATCGACAAAAGCGGCACCGCTGAGCGTAAGCATCGTCATCTTGTAGAGACTGGACTCACTTTACTAGCTCATGCCTCCGTCCCGTTTGGTTACGGAGTGATGCCTTCTCCACCGCTTTGTTTCTTGATAAATAGGCTTCCCTCACGACTACTGAAAATGAAAACCCCTCTTGAACTCCTGCTCGGTGATATTCCAGACTACACGTTTCTCAAAGTGTTTGGATGCGCATGTTGGCCGCACTTGCGGCCTTACAACAAGCGTAAATTAGAGTTTCGGTCTAAGAAGTGTGTTTTTCTTGGGTACAGTTCTCTTCACAAAGGGTACAAGTGTCTTCATGTTCCCACCAATCGCGTCTACATTTCTCGTGACGTCATGTTTGATGAAAATGTGTTCCCGTTTCATGCTCTTCCGAACCACTCTACCACTAGTTTACCACCTGTGCACTCCACTACACCTTCACCTAACCAATTTGTGGATGTTGCAAATGCTCCTGTGTTGCTTCCTAACCATGCTGCAGTTATTGGACGTGGTGCCCGCCTTGAACTCTTGGATGATGAGGTTCTGGACGATACTCATGATGGCCACGTTGATCCTGTGCATGGCCCATGCATGGCAGGTCATGCCCGTCAGCCCGATGCATCCACAGCCGCCCCGCGGGGGTGTCGGCAGTGCCCGCGGCTGCACCTGCCGAGGCCGCCCCGTTGGCCGAGGCGCCCGCTCCAGCCTTGGTCGCCCGCCCATCGATCGGGTCGCCCGGCCTGCCGGCTTCGCTGGCTCGCCGCCGAGCCACGAGCACTGCCCTCGCCCGGAGCCCATCGCCAGCGGCCCAGCAACCACGGGAGCTGCGCCGGCCAGCCCCGCCTCGGCTACGTTGTCGCCTGGGTGTGGTAGCCCTGCCCTGGCAACGTCGCCCGGTGCTGAGTCTGCTAACTCTGGCTCCTCCAGCCCCGTCTCGGCCACGACGCCTTCGTCGCCAGTGGCAAGCCCCGCGGTGCCAGCACCGCCCGCTGTGGTCCATCATCGACCACACACGCGCAGCCGGTCTGGTGTTTTTGCCCTAAGGAACGCAAAGACGGGACGGTGGCGTGGCTTGCCGCATGTGTGGCTCATGCCGCTGCGGATCCCACGGCAGAGCCGCGTCATTTTCAGGCTGCATTGGGTATTCCTCACTGGCGTGCTGCCATGGAACAGGAATTTCAGGCCTTGCTGAAAAATAGTACTTGGCAACTTGTTCCTCCGGTCTCTGGCGTCAACATCATTGACTCCAAGTGGGTGTTTAAGGTCAAACGACATGCAGATGGTTCTATTGAGCGCTACAAGGCACGCGGCTGGTTGCCAAGGGTTTCAAGCAAAGGTACGGTCTTGATTATGAAGACACATTCGATCCGGTTATCAAGCCAACTACTATTAAATATCGTTGTCTCTTGCCGTTACTCGTGGTTGGTCGCCCGTCGACGATGTGCAGAATGCTTTCCTCCATGGAGTTCTTGAGGAAGAGGTTTATATGCGTCAACCACCCGGTTTTGTTGATCCTACGCGTCCGCATCATCTCTGTCGTCTGGTCAAGGCGTTAGATTGGTAAAGAAGAGGACCTCATGTTAGTTTATAGCTTAGATGAGCTTCAGAATCTGTGTTTTGAAGTTCAAATAAGCTTCAAACTAAATTTAGTTGTCCAGTTTTTAGGGATCGATGGCAATTGGTTCAGATATAGTCGTTGTTAATTGCTTAACCGAACTGGTAATTGGTGAGATGGCCTTGTGGAGTATCCCAAGGCACCGCAAATATGCCAGTTCTGATTTCCAAAGCATATGCCCATGCAGTTCCGGGATGCACATTGCCAAAGGCTGCATCATGTGTTTGCGTCTTACTATATTGTGTTATGGGATATTGGGATTATTGTCCGGCGTCGACATGTTCTTTTGTCATTCTATTTTGCTAAATGTGCCACAGAGGCGGTGTCATCCATCGGGACCTTAAACCAGGAAACTTCTTATATGCAAACAAGTAGGTGAGTTCTTGTCTCAAGTGATGTAGATCTTCCCATTTTCTTCTCTGATTCATGTAGTAATTTCAAGCCTCTCAAAGCAAACCACGTAAACTCTTAATAAGTTATACTCCCTCCGTCCGAAAATACTTGTCATCAAAATGGACAAAAAGTGATGTATCTAGAACTAAAATACACCTAGATACATCCCATTTTATTCATTTTGATGACAAGTATTTCCGGACGGAGGGAGTATATTATATTTTCCACTTTATTTGCCTACTTGTTTTTCCATCCCTGCAAAATGGAGCTAACTTTGTTGACACAGTTCATTGAGAATTTATGTAGGCCCACTCGGCGGTTTTGCTTTCCCCACTGGTCGTTCCTTCTATCCCATTTGATCTCTGCGTGTGTGTGTGTCAATGTTCATGGTATCATTGTTTGCCGGTCAGATAATGATCAAGCATACGCATACCTGAATTTTGTAAAAAAACAGGTTTGCTACAAGGGCATTAACGAGTTAATGACACAGCCTGATAATGTCTAATAATTAGATTGCATGCAATTCACTAGTAGAAAACAGGGCTTCGTCCATGCCTGTTTAGCCCATTAGTCCCGGTTCAATCCAGAATCGGGACTAATGTGAGCATTTATCCCGGTTCGTGCGGCTAAGGCATTAGTCCCGGTTCACCTGTGCCCTTTAGTCCCGGTTTGTGCCTCAAACCGGGACTAAAGGGTGCGATGCCCATTAGTCCCGGTTCATGCCTCAAACCGAGACTAAAGAGTAGACCTTTAGTCCCGGTTTGAGGCACGAACCGGGACTAATGGGGTTGAGACCTTTAGTCCCGGTTCGTGCCACGAACCGGTACTAAAGGTCCCATTTTCAATTTAAAAAAAATAAAACAAAATGATGGAAATGTCAAAAAAATAAAAAAAAATAAGTTTCCCATGTGATATGTGGTCTAGTTGTTGGGAAAATTTGCAAATGTGAATTTCGACTTTATTTGCAAAATCTCTCTGGAATTTGTAAATATGGGCATAACTTTTGCATACTAACTCGGATGAAAAAGTTTTTTATATGAAAAAGCATGAATGGATTGGTGAAGCAAAACAGTATAGCAGCGGGGAAAAAAATGCACCTGGCAATTGTTGAAACAGTCTAAATTGTTAAAACTAGTAGAAACTATAATAAAAATCATGAGACGTAATGCTGTCTGCTGCCTTGAGTGGGCAAAAGTTACTTGTGCATGCATGTGTGACACTGTTGCTTCATATGACATGCTATCCTTAACATAGGGGAAATGTGTTTGATATGTATTGACAAAAGCTGCTTCTTTCTCTGTTTTGTTTTGTGATATATTGTTCACTTTCTCAGATTTCTATGAGTCCAGCTAAAATTAACAGGGCCACAAGCAAGCATTAAAAGAACGTAAGAAATAGGCAAGTCGTATTCGTGCTTTCGTAATTATATGAATGCTTCCATACCATTCATTTTGTGAGGAATCACCGTAAAAACAAATCGTTCTCAAAGAAAGCTCAAGTTTTTTTTTGCGGGTCAAAGAAAGCTCAAGTTGATGCTAACTTAATCAAGGAGCTACAGAAATTAAATCATATTTGTAATCATAAGACCAGTCATACATTAAGGTGTTGGGAACTGCAAAATATATGCACCTTGAGCTGAACTGCAAAATAATTAGATGTATGAAAGTATACAGTATAACTATTTCCATGGAGTACACACTTAGACATCAGACATGCACATAATCTCAAGATTCTTCAAGTCATATCAGTTTAGCTTATTCGCGAGAACACATACCAACTTTTTATTTTTAGGAGAACTACATGTGTAGAATATCTATGAAAAAGCCACACATACTTTGGCGAGCATGAAAGTATGTCAAAGCGAGAACTGCAGCAAACTAAAGGACTGTACCACTATTCGTTTATGTATTCATAGATGGCAATGGCCTTGTTGTTAGTTAACTATGCAGAAAGCGAAGAGGCTAAGCTATAAATGGAATTACCAGGATTAGGAGGTGGAATAATTCAGTGCTATATTATACGGCCTAGTACAAGATCAACACCTAAGAATATGGACATCCAGAGTCCATCTTCCCCTATTTGCAGTAGAATTAACAGTATCATGAAATCTATATCAAAGGTGCCGACATGCTGCCTGACAATTAGAAGAATATTCAGATAGACATCATTCACAAGGTAGGAAATAATAATTCACTTAAAAAAGGGTAGGAGATGAGAAGTGTAGTGGCCTCAGATTCACATTAAATAAGTAAATCGGCAGTAAGAGAGAAGCCAGAGACAATCATATATCGCGGACAAGCATACTTGGGTTAGTATGATGATAGTAACATGCCATTGCTTTGGTTCATGGGTGCCTAACTTGATAATAGTAAGATGACAAACACACATCGCAGTGGCCTCTGATTTATGTTCTGGTTAAAAGCGGACAGTTCAAAAACGCTTGTCCGAGTAAAAAGTGAAGAATGCAATGCAACACCAAGTGTGAGATAAGCTTGACTGGACAGTTGAGAAACTTCAGACACAAGCAACTAGGCTGGTCCTGGTCAACAATTGCAACGGTAAACTTTCCACAGAAAGGAGTTCAAAATCTCCAATAGCTGCTGCAACATGATACCATTGTGTGGACAGAACATTGAGTAAACCGCTATACTCCACGACTAGCAGCAACAAAACTTAGCCATCAAGAAATAATAGCTGAAATTTTTGACGGCAAACAAATAACGACCAACCAACCCAAGTAAATTGCATAATGAGGCTGCAAGACTACTAGTATCAGTTCTTCACTTTGAACTGTATATGAAAGGGGTTTTCATGACCACATAGATGCACAGAGAACTGCAAGATAGGGAAATGTGTCCATCTGCAGCCTCCTCTCCTGTTAAATCACAAGACAAACACACAAAGTGACCAGGCTGAATCTGCCAGGATATATATCACAACCTGCTAAACATTTCCAGATTCAACAACCATGGATCTGGGCGGAGACTGGCTGCCAGGATATATCACAACTTGCTACACACTTCCAAATTCCAGAAAGGTGGATCTGGGTGGAGATTGGGCTACTTACGACTGGGGGGACGCAGTCATGAATAGGGATCCACTTCTTCTCCACCGCGGGATAGGCTTTCAGGATGTCGTCTGCGGTGATGATTCTCCTCGCCTAAAACCAGAACAGAGGCGAGAACGAGGGCATCATCAGATCGGGGATGAAGAGGCGCCATAAGGATGGGAGGGTGAGGCCTTACCGGCAGCGGGAAGAGGAGGGGCGGAGCTGCGGCTCCCCACGGTTGCTGCTGGTCCTGCGCCATGCCTTGCGCGGTTTGGATTCTGGAGGGAGCTCCGGCGTCGGCGGCGTCGGCGGCGGCTAGGGTTAGGTGTTTCGAGCTGTTTCGAGCGGGGGAGGGGAGGGAGGGGGCCTGGGAGCGGGGACGAGGGGAGGGGATTAACTATCGTATCCTTCTCGACTGCTTTTCCATTCAACAGCTAAAAAAAAGAACGAAACTAAACATAATTCTATCGCTGCACTGCTTTTTTTTAACTGCTACTCCCTCCATCCGAAAATACTTGTCAGCAAAATGGATAAAAAGTGATGTATCTAGAACTAAAATACGTCTAGATACATCACATTTTATTTATTTTGATGACAAGTATTTCTGGACGGAGGGAGTACAATAGAAATATCGGCTCTTTTTTTTGAAAATTTAGTCCAAAGTCAATTTTCAGTAAATCATTACCTTGGTCGACTAACAAGTAGGAGATTAATACACAGATCGTCCAGCTAATCGGTTGATAAGTCAATTAATCGGCTACGAAGTGGTCCGCCAGGAGGGTATATCTCGGCAAGTTAACTGTTTTATCAACCGATATTTGAAAAATTGACCAAAACATAATCTATCGAGTAAATTTTGTTCTAATTTGGTAAAAATCAGTCCTAAATATTTTCAACTTACCAATATACTTGAAGTTGTAATAGTGCTTTTCTTTAAAGCAACAAGGACAAGCCCCTATGGCATTTTTATTTTGCAGGATGGGATTCTTATAGGAAAATTTCTTTTAGTTCCCTTTGGATTGTATATATAGGAATGAAATCTTATTTGTACGTAAGATTGGATCCTATCTTTTACGTCCAAAGAAAAAAATATTAGCTCTGACCTAATTGAAAAATTCATATCCTATTAACCAAATGCCATCATTTTTTCATCTAGAAATTAAGATGCATGACAACTAATTTTCAATGACTTTCTTATTCCCATGACAAATTAGCGGAGTATTACCGACGGACTTGAAGGCCTTCTTAAACGATGAGAAAAAAACATCATGGACGGACTGGTAGTTTAGTTGTATCAGGGGTGGCAGTTTCTTCAAAACAACATGACATTTTCTAGGAGGATGACAATTTTCAGCCTTCACTCCAGAAAATGCCATGTTATTCTGAAGAAACTGCTACCCCCAACCGCAACCAACTCTTTCATCAAAACGTTTGGAAATGCCAGCCCCTCCCAGCGTAACGATCGCCAGATAAGAGGGTCCATAAAGTACCAGCAACAACTTAACAAAGTAGTGGAGTATTACCAACGGATTTGAAGGCCATCTTGTAAGATGTAAACATAACAATCATGGTTGGACGGGCCTGCACATAACTTGTTGTTTCACAACCCAACTTGAATTCAAACATGAGAGCGTCCCTTGGAGAACAATGGAGGCCTGCACAACATTAACTCACGCTCAAAGTGCACTCGAACAAAAGTTAAAGACGGCCACAAAATATCAGCAACAACTTAACAAAGTAATGGAGTATTACCGACATATTTGAAGGCCTTGTTGTAAGATAAAAACATAACATCATGGATGTCTGCACATGACTTTTTGTTTGAGAACCCATCTTGAATCCAAACATTAGAGGTGTTGCTTGGGGAATGATGGAGGCCTGCAGAATATTAACTCGCGCTCAAAGGCCACTCCACCAAAATTTAAAGACATATAAAAGCAAAAATAATTCAAAAGGATAATATGAAGAAATTAGAAAGTATCAACAACAACTTAACAAAGTAGTGAAGTATTACTACCAAATTTGAAGGCCTTGTTGTCAGATGAAACATAACATCATGGATGGACGGGTCTGCACATAGCTTCTTGTTTCAGAACCCAACTTAGAGCTTGTTTGCGACTGCTTTGCTCCTTAAAATTCAGCTCCGCTCTAGAAAATACAAGCCAAACGAGGTAGCTCCACGATATGTTGCTTCACAAAAAAAAAAGAATCTGTGGTATACAACTCTCAGTTTGTTTGTTATGAACTCTTCAGGGGTGCTCCAAAAAACTCTAGAAGTTGGGAGTTGGGGAGAAATTACCCACCACTGCTACCAATAAGTGGATACATTTTGTTTCTCCCCCCTCATCCAATCAAATAGTTCCTTTCCACCAAACTTCCCATTCTTGATGCTGGAGTTAGATGGAAGCAAAACATTCTCTCTGGTAATGCTACAACTTCTGTATGAAACTGCTTCAAAGTGAATTTTGATTTTGGTGAAGCAGAGCAGTCCCAAACAAGCCCTTGAATCCAAACATGAGAGCGTCGCTTGGGGACCAACGGAGGCCTGCACAACATCAATTCACGCTCAAAGTGCACTCCAACGAAAGTTAAAATGTAATAAAGCAAAAAAATAATATTCGAACGGATAATTTAAATAAATCTATAAAGTATCAACAACAACAACTTAACAAAGTAGTGGAGTATTACCGGCGAATTTGAAGGCCTTGTTGTAAGATGAAAACATAACATCATGGATGGACGTGTAACTTGTTGTTTCCGCACCCAGCTTGAATCCAAACATGAGGCGTTGCTTGGGGATTGGTGGAGGCCTGCACAACATTAACCATGATTAAAGACTGATTGAACCAATAGAAATTGAGTGGAAAATCAGAATAAATCTAGATGTTAGCAGCAACAAGAAAAATAGAGTGATGGAGTGTTGTACTAAGGACAGCACAAGTTGTATAATGTGAGAACCCAACTTGATAGTCGTAGTCAGCTCCTCACCTTGGATCTCCACCGAACTTGCGTTGCTGGCAACGTGTGAGTTTGTACAATCTCATAGACAAAAATAGAGTGATCGAGTGTTGTCTTTGCGGGCTGCACATGTTTTTAGAATGTGAACCCAACTTAAGGCACATATATACAACTCATGCTCCGATGAAGAATCATAGTCTAGTTGTCACCTTGGATATCTGGCGCGGCGGTTCACGGTCCATGGTGGGGACGAGAGGATGAATTAACCATACGACTGCATGAAGATCCAGAAGAAGCATATGGTAAGATTAATCAACAAGAAATAAAAGTACAGGGCAAGGGGATTCAACAAAACCCTTGAAACTATCGATCCAAACATACGAGAAAGAGATGCGGAGCGTGGCATGGTTGGTTGGTTTAGGATGGATGCTCGGGGAAGAAAGGGCCGGTGCGTACGTTGAGAGCAGAGGGAGGGACCTACGGCGAGGGAGCACCATGGCCTACGCCGTGAGACGAAGGATCCGGCCGGCGGCGTGGAGGGTTAGGGTGGGGGACGAGACGAGAGGGGAGGATCGGAGCCTCCAGGCTAGATCTGGTCTGTTTCGCATCGATCCCCAGGAAAGAAAGAAGGAAAGAGAGGTCGTCTCCTCTCGGTTAAATTTAGGGTTAGAAACACCGCAGCCCGACCCAACCACCTGCATGTCGACAGCTGTCCTCTCTTCAGTTTTACGTGACGCGAAATATTTTACTTGCTTGGCTAGTACGTATGTTACACAAAAGAAAGAAAAGGGAAAAGAGATAAAAGCGTCCGCGTCACGTCGCGTCGACGTGACACCACCGGTCACTCTCACTCCCACTACTATTCTTGTACTGAATCATCAGCTGGTGGGCGGCTGGTTGGTGCGCAGTAAACCGCCTGCTGCTGGATAGTACTGTAGTAACTCACAAGCAACAGAGGAGGGGGGAGGAGAGGACCTCTGGAAACAGAGCTGACCACCGGCGGGAGGAGACCCTCGCCGGACGGCAAGGAGCGCGGCACGGCACAGTGGCCGTCCGTCCCGTCACCGGCGGGAGTGCGTGCGGTTGCAGCCAGCGGATCTGAGCAGCCGGTCGCCTGGAGGACTGCATCTGCCGCCGTCGGACAGATCATCGCACGCGGCGCTCACCGGCCGGCGGGACTGCTCTCGGCAGGCGGTCACCGGCCGGAGGGACTGCTCTCGGCCCGGCGCAGGGCGGGTTGGCTGTCCGCAGCAGTCAGGCGGACGAGAGCAGCCAAGCGCAGGGGAGGAGGGAACGGCGGCCACCGGCGGTGTGCGTAGTGTGGTGGAGAAGGCCAGATGCAGCAGCGCCTTTGGAGTTTGGAGTTTTGGATAAAAGACGGCTGGAGGTTGGAGATGGGTCGGAAAGAGGCTGCACGCCAACCCTAAAATGCTTTTTATATACCCCTTCCTCCACAACGGAACCGGAGTACCGCTCGTTCGCTGCTCGGGCTCGAGGCAAGAGAGAAGAGAGGACGCGCGCCCAGCCTCAGCCCACTTTGAGTTCTCCCCCATCATCATCACTCAGCCCAAGCTACTAACACAAAACATAAGATTAATTACTGCAAAGGGCCTGACCTGGCTTGGCCTATGAAGAAAGGGTCCAAGAAGAAAGGACAAGGGCTAAATCCTAAATGGGCTGCCCATTTGCTCGAAACAGACTTTCGTCCCACTTTTTTATGTATAAAGCAACAACCAAATAAAGTACACAGCCGAATAATACAAGTTGGAGAGGTAGCCCTCTATAAAGAAGATCCTAGGATAACCAGATCACGCAAACTATGCTACCGAAGGAGACACATGGAAGATAGAGTACAACGCCACGCTACATCCTAGCACACCTAAGCTCCACGACAACACACTCGGGAGGATAGGCGACGCAAGCGGCGGCGCTGCCGAGTCCAAAGTGGACAAAGGTTTTCGGGTAACTCAAAAACCCTGGCACAGAGAGAAGAACTCTGGCCCTCCTCGGGCCCAAACGATGTCCTCCCGAGCAAGGTCCCCCGGTCAGAGCTGCCGGGCAAGGCCGACACACACCCGCACCCACCGCCAGTCCGACCCGAGAAGAATGGCAGCCGCCTCCACCACCTGCACCAACTGTATGAGATGCCACCGCAGGCACCACTAGATTTGCAGCCAGCGGACCAATACAACTCCGCCCCGCCACCGGCGCGCCTCACCACGCCGGAAGTCGGCCCAGCCTAGATGGACCACTCCTAGCCTGCGCAGCCGCAGCCCTTGACCCCTGACGTCGGGATCTGAAGAGGAAGCACCACGGCAGCACGCAGCCTTGCCATCCCCACGTACAGGATCGCACCCACTGACCCCACACAGCCGCCACTGCTCCGCCGCACAGCCGCACCACCGGCACGCCGCCCGGGTTGTCGCGGCGCCGTCCCACGCGAACAACACGCTCCTCGGCCGGGCCCGGCGTCCCGCGCCGCAATTCACCAAGGGAGGAGGAAGAGGAGCCTCGCCGCCACTAACGCCAACTGGGCTTTGCCCGGCGACAGTGAGGCAGAGGGAAGTTGGGGGATGTGCCCGGCCGACGGCGGCTAGGGTTCGCCCTGTCGCCCGCAAGAGCAGTACCGGGCGAGCAAGGTCTCTATCTTCGTTTCACAGCCATGGGCTGCCCATTTGGCAAAATATATAGTACATATTTGTGTTTTGGACCCCTCAAAAAATATTTTGGATAAATGTTAGTGTCAAAATCATCTTTATATAGTGATGATTTATACTTCCTCTGTAACTTTTTTTATAAGATGTATTGTTTTTGTAGTTGAATGCAAAATACGTCTTATATTTTGTTACAAAGAGAGTACAAAAAATCAATTTTATAGGTCCAGCAAGAAACAATTCATCTTTTCTATCATGTCCATACTGATCGAGGAATTTGTTCCTTGTATACTAAGCAAGATGTCCATGCGCGCTACTCTTAAATACTCGAGCACGCAAGCCTAATAAATTTTGTGTGTGATACGTGAAACTATTTTATTGATACTATCCACTAAAGATGTTTATGTAATTCGAAACAAGAGTTAATGACAATGAAACAATTTATTATTTTGTTCGGTTGAGGCGTTCATCCATGTGTTTGAAAATAAATATTCATCAACACGAAATGGAACCCCATGTCTCTGAAAAATACCCATCAATTTTCTCTAATACAAAAGTAAAATTAAAAAATGACATACATGAAAACATTAATAAATAATAATAGATGACAAATAAAAGTGAAAGAAAATGAAACGGAAGAATGAAAAAAATGAAACAACAAATAGAAGGAGAGACAAAATGGAACATAACAGGGAATAAAAGGGAAATACAGGGAAAATGAACAAAGAACTATAAAATGCAAAAAACAAAGATAAAAAGCCAATAAAATGCCTAGTGAAACGTCAATTTTTTTTTGAGGGGATGAGCCGTCCGTTTTATAAGTCGAACAAGTTGCACGTTTTAGATCTGGCTGGGTGCAAGCAATAATTGTGTGCAACTTCAGTGTCTCAAACTGAAATCATACTCTCGAAAAAGGATCATGAAAAGAAACTGCAAAATACCTATAGAAATCTCTATATACTGATATATTTCTGTCCGACATTTACCCGTCTACCGGTTTTCCTCTCAACACAATTGTCGGATGGGGATAGTGGCTGCTTGTACCATCCGTGTGGAGTTAATTGCAAAAACCCGTCACAGTGAAGACTAGGTCATCAAAAAACACGCTTCCCTCTTTGGGGCGTCGTCTTGAAGAGCTTTGGATCTCGTCTGCACGCTCCATGGGCTAGACGCTCGCGGCATTGCGATCGGCAGGTGTCCGGACGGTGATGTGGATGTTTTGCGCGGCTTCTTGTGAGGCAACGACGGCGGCTTCGAGCGGAGTTGGGTTGCTCCTGTGTGTTGGTAGTCGGTCTCATCCGGCGTGTTCGAGGAGTCGCCGTGCCTCACTTTGTCTTTCTGGAGTCAGAGATGCTGAGGAGGGGCTCCTGCAGCGACGATGACACAAGACAAGTGGTCGGTTCCAGCATTGGCTCGGCGCAGGCACAATGCTTTTCTCCCGCAATGCTCGTCGATAGAGTCGGAGCTACCTGGTGGTCGGCGCGTGCGGTTGACTATTTGGCATCGAACGACGCAGGCCTCGACACTTGTTTTCGATGAGGGCTACATCGGTGGTCGTTGGTAGTGGAGTCGGAGTCGCCCTCGTGGAGGTGTGATGACGATGGCACCGGATTCAACCTCGACGACGTTCTCTCCTTGACGGCGTGTGTGCGTTCTTGTGTGGGTTGCCAGGTCGCTCAGGGTGCCCTGTTTTGACGGGCATGTTGTAACGGTTTTAGCCCGCTTTTCCGCTAATTAACTGGGCAACTCTCTTCGGCCTTTTTTAATGAATCGGGCCCTAAGGGACCGCGTTTAAAAAAACACGGTTATACATTATTATTTTTGGCAAAATCCACCTTATGTACGGTAATTTTCTGTAAGTAGCACTGATCGAAGGTTTAGGCCGTGTTTGGGATGGATGTATTTTAATACAGAGGTGTATAACTTACAAGTGTAACTTGTCGGTCACTGTGCAAACTCCAGCCGAAAGTGAAACAACGGGATGAGGTGTGTATTTTTTACAAGTGTATCTCTACTATCTAAAAGAAACGTAAGGTTCCCTCTCCCCTCTTACGTTCCCCTCGCTTCGTCCAACCTCTCATACGACCCCCTCTCCCCTCAATCGATTTTCTTTTCTCGCCACTGGTTTTGTCTTGTTGGTTTTATCCTTGGTTTTCTATTCCTTTCTTAACAGGTAATCAATTCATGTTTGTTAACCAGTCGCAATTAATTCATGCATGGTAATCTCTACTACTCCCTCTATTTCCTCCCTCGCTTGATTTTCTATTTAAATCGGTTTTTAATTTTACCGGCTAAACCAGGATCAATCTTTGGTAACTCATTCAATTCTCATATGTTAAGCGATCTCTTCTTTGGCAATGCATAACGCAATCAATTCACATCAATCACGCGCATATTCTTATATTCCTTATCTTGGTTTATTTCCTGCCTTTTCTGCGTATTGATTTTTTTCTCTTCATAAATATCTCTCCCTTCCTTTCCAGATTTCATCTCATTCATCCGATGATCGTGTGCCCGCCGCGCTAGGATACTCTGATACTCATGATACTACCTGTGCTTTTGCTACGATCCCGCTCGAGGAGAATAGGCCGGAGCACCATGACCAGGGAAGATCGTGGTGTTGTTGAGTACTCGCCTCGAGTCTACGCTAGCAGTGCGGGACACCCGATGCCCACCAAACCCGCATCGCCTTTGCGCACATACGTTGATTGCCGCCACTGAGCCAACGTCAATCGCCCTGAGCATCACTGTCGAACCAGGCCTCCCACGAGCGTCTTCCACCGGTTCATGATTGGACGGCGGACCCAGCCTTCTGACCTACTCCATCGCGGCGTAGAACCGTCACCAAACATTTTTCATCACCGAGCCATCGAGAGACGGGAACCAAGAAGATGTCCTTGGAGGTCGTGCAGCTTTTCGGAAGGACGGAGTTGGCCAGACCCCATCCTCCCGGGCAAAACGACTAGCTGAGCCTCAACTCCTGGAGACGGCGGCGAGCGGCGCGACAAAGGTCCTCAATGTTTTATAAAATGCTTTCCTGTTTATAATTTTCTGGTAAGTTTCGTGACTGCTTGATTGCCATATCTAATGTACCTTTTCCTTGGTATAGTTACGAGGATCTGGATGATGGCGAGCTAGCCTGCATGATGCAGTCATGTACGTTACGGGCAATGACCTGATGGCTAGCTAGCTTTTTCCTTAATTGCTTCAATGTTCCTCTTCATCTTTGTCAAGGTCATCCCATGAATATATTTACTCAGGAAAATCAGGCGCTCAATACAGACTGACTATTATTTGTATTGCAGAAAACGTAAATCATTTACAAGCTAGAAGGAACTCATCATTCTAAGAGTCCGGTTGTACTCTTAGTTAGAGGTTGGAAAAAAATTGTAAATATCCTTGTAAGACTAGCAATATTTATATTCCCATGCTTTTTCCTGTATATATTATCTAAGTTGGTTAATTCTTTTCACAACATTTGTATGTCTATTGTTTTCGTCACAAGAATTTATTATTTAGTCTAGCAGGGTGTTTTGTATTTGCATGGTTGTACCCAGCATTAGGGTTAGTTTGTTGATAAATGAAAAAAGGGCTTTTTTGGCTACTAAGATACAGAAGAACACGATGAGGCCATGCCTCTGCATCATCACCAATAATATTCATTGTGGCCATGTATGTATGTGATTTAGGAAGAATAATATTTGGGAAAATATTTGTGGAGTACAATTGAAGAGAAGGATTGACGTAATGATTTCATTCATGTCGAGCCAAAAGTAGAATGCGGGCAGAACATGCATTTTCATTTGCGATAATTCGGGGATAGATAAATAGATTATTTGTTAATATGTGTCGTTTGAGCTATACCTATCTATATTCCCGTAGCAACGCACGGGCAATTACCTAGTTTGAAAGAAAAACGGTGATCCAAACAGGGCCTTAGCGTGTTTTGATGACGTTTTTGACAGATGGGACCAGGCTGTCAGGGCTGATTTGGCAAAAATTGCCACATAGACGCGTTGACAAGTCCACTCTTTCTTCTCCCGACTCTCTCTCAAAACAAAAATAAAAGAATTCGCGAAGCCGTGGTCCTCTGCGCGTCGTCGAGGAAGCCGTTCCTGAGCTCCAAGTACTGAGCCTGAGGCGGCGGCCTCGCCTCCGGCGAGGTGGGGGCGGGTGGGGAGGACGCTGAGGAGCAGCTCCCACTGCCGGAACAGGCAGAGCGCGGAGATGTGCCGGAGGGGACGCCGGGCTGGTGGCGGAGACGAGCTCGGGTCGAACAGGAGGTTGACGAGGCGGTGGTGCAGGTCAGCGTCGAGAAGGCGTGCACGGTGGAGGCGAGGGGCTAGAGTTGGTCGCGCGCACGAGCGGCGACGTGGCTTGGAGGTGATGTGGCCGGCGGGCGCGGTCGGAGGAGACGTCGCGCGCGTCCGCGCGACTACACATCTTGCGGTCTGCGGCGTGCAGGTGCAGGTGAGCCGGGCACACTGGTTCGACGCGGACTGCCATGGCCGGGCGACCGCGAGGTCGCTGCTGGGGAGGTCGACGGGATGGCGGTGTGGCTGAGAACGTCAGAGGGACGGGGCCAGCGAACGCCCGGAGGTGGCGGACTCGCGCGTCCGCTGGTGGCGGCGCCATGGTTTGTTAGGGAGGTAGAGCTCCTGCGGCCTGCGGCGGTGCACGGGTGTCGGAGAGAGCTAGCAGCGGGGTCGCGGAGGTGTGCTGCTGCTTGTGGCTCAGCGGCCTCGGCCCAGGTGGCTGGTTCGCAGCTGCTCCTGCCCCGCTGTTGCAAGGGAGTAGCGTCGTCCAGGTGCTCGGGCTGCTCCAGGAGGAATAGCGCCGGACCCGTCCCGAACTGGAATTTGAGCGCACACAACCTGTTCGATATAATGCTCAAGGGAGGGGGAAGAGAGAAAAGGGAGGAAGGAAGATTCAATGCGCACACGTGGATTTATTTTTGCCAAGTCAGCTCCTGACGAGCGGGGCCCTACCTGTCGGGCTTTGTCATCAATCTGCGCTAAACCAGCTATCAGTGTTATCTATATCTATACCACTATTAAAAGAGCAAACAAGAACTCATCTACAGACACACCACAAAATGTACACAGGATTATCAGAGACGTTAGATCAACTTAACTAAATCACATCTAACAGTTCATATTGCATCTAAGAGTCTGTTATGCAAATCAACGATCCAGATTAAATGTTCTGCCGCAGACGCGCGACAGACTGCCCCCGCACCCCTTCCTCCTCAATTAGTGGGGATTACTGTCCCCTAATTTTCTCTCTGCCCACACAATCTTTGCGGCTCCTCCTCTGCTGCACCATCAGATGCGTGCACGGATCGCCGCCGCCGGCCACAGCGCTCCTCCTCTACTGCCCCATGGGCGCGAGCAAACGAAGCCAACCACCCGAAGCGACCGGAGTGGCGAGCGGCGGAAGAAGGAAGAGATGGCGTCGGTAGAAGCGGGAAACAAGAGGAGCACGAGGGGTCCCGGCGCAAGGCATCCTCGAAGGACCCCGAGGGCTGGGTCATTTCGCCTACAACGCCCATGCCGCCACGCTCCTCGGCGCGGTCCACAACCAGATCCTCGCCGGCCGCGCCTCCTTCGCCGACCTACGCCCGAAGCACTCCGATTGCTCCTCCGCCACGCCACGGCGGCGACCTGTCGTCGCCACTCCCACCTGCTGCACACGCCCATCCTTTATTTTCCCGAGCCTCGCCTCCTTCCCCGAATCTACCTCCGCACTCCCTTGCCATTAGCCCCAAATCAGCCCACTACACGGCCGTAACCAGCCCCTTGGCTCGCCATGGGCAACTGCTCCGTTGCACCGTCGACGTAGGGGGGCGCCGGGACGCCGGTTCGCGTGGACGTGCTTGTGGGGGAGGGGTGAGGAGCTTGTCCGCGGCGAGTTAGGCATCGCCTACCTCTGCACGGAGGCCGCCATGAGCGCGTGGATGGCCTGCAAGTCCATCTCCAAACACATGCCCGTGGACGTGGAGGACCTGTGCCGGGAGGTGGAGATCCGCACCCAAACATCGTCACCCTCAACATCGCCCACGACGACGAGGACGCCGTGCACCACGTCATGGAGCTCTGCAAGGGCGACGACCTTTTCACAGGATCACCTTGCAGGGCCACTACACCGAGCGTGTCGCCGCACCTTGCAGGACTTTCTACTACTGGTTGTTATATGCCGTATATTGGTTCAATTATGAGAAGAATTGTTAGCTACTGCTCAAGTAATGTTACTATAGATTGGTAAAGAAGAGGACCTCATGTTAGTTTATAGCTTAGATGAGCTTCGGAATCTGTGTTTTGAAGTTCAGATAAGCTTCAAACTAAATTTAGTTGTCCAGTTTTTAGGGATCGATGGCAATTGGTTCAGATATAGTCGTTGTTAATTGCTTAACCGAACTGGTAATTGGTGAGATGGCCTTGTGGAGTATCCCAGTGCACACTGCAAATATGCCAGTTTCCTGATTTCCAAAGCATATGCCCATGCAGGCTCCGGGATGCACATTGCCAAGGCTGCATCATGTGTTTGCGTCTTACTATATTGTGTTATGGGATATTGGGATTATTGTCTGACGTCTGACATGTTCTTTTGTCATTCTATTTTGCTAGATGTGCCACAGGAACGGTGTCATCCATCGGGACCTTAAACCAGGAAACTTCTTATATGCAAACAAGTAGGTGAGTTCTTGTCTCAAGTGATGTAGATCTTCCCATTTTCTTCTCTGATTCATGTAGTAATTTCAAGCCTCTCAAAGCAAACACAGAAACTCTTAATAAGTTATACTCCCTCCGTCCGAAAATACTTGTCATCAAAATGGACAAAAAGAGATGTATCTAGAACTAAAATACACCTAGATACATCCCATTTTATTCATTTTGATGACAAGTATTTCCGGACGGAGGGAGTATATTATATTTTCCACTTTATTTGCCTACTTGTTTTTCCATCCCTGCAAAATGGAGCTAACTTTGTTGACACAGTTCATTGAGAATTTATGTAGGCCCACTCGGCGTTTTTGCTTTCCCCACTGGTCGTTCCTTCTATCCCATTTGATCTGTGTGTGTGTGTGTGTCAATGTTCATGGTATCAGTGTTTGCCGGTCAGATAATGATCAAGCATACGCATACCTGAATTTTGTAAAAAAACAAATAGGTTTGCTACAAGGGCATTAACGAGTTAATGACACAGCTTGATAATGTCTAATAATTAGATTGCATGCAATTCACTAGTAGAAAACAGGGCTTTCGTCCAGGCCAGTATAGCCCATTAGTCCCGGTTCAATCCAGAACCGGGACTAATGTGAGCATTTATCCCGGTTCGTGCGGCTAAGGCATTAGTCCCGGTTCACCTGTGCCCTTTAGTCCCGGTTTGTGCCTCAAACCGGGACTAAAGGGTGCGATGCCCATTAGTCCCGGTTCATGCCTCAAACCGAGACTAAAGAGTAGACCTTTAGTCCCGGTTTGAGGCACGAACCGAGACTAATGGGGTTGAGACCTTTAGTCCCGGTTCGTGCCACGAACCGGTACTAAAGGTCCCATTTTCAAACTCTACCCCCCCCCCCTGTGGATCGCCTTTTCAATTTTAAAAAAATAAAACAAAATGATGGAAATGTCAAAAAAATAAAAGAAAATAAGTTTCCCATGTGATATGTGGTCTAGTTGTTGGGAAAATTTGCAAATGTGAATTTCGACTTTATTTGCAAAATCTCTCTGGAATTTGTAAATATGGGCATAACTTTTGCATACTAACTCGGATGAAAAAGTTTTTATATGAAAAAGCATCTACTCAAAAAGTTACATCCTCTCTGGTAATGCTACAACTTCTGTATGAAACTGCTTCAAAGTGAATTTTGATTTTGGTGAAGCAGAGCAGTCCCAAACAAGCCCTTGAATCCAAACATGAGAGCGTCGCTTGGGGACCAACGGAGGCCTGCACAACATCAATTCACGCTCAAAGTGCACTCCAACGAAAGTTAAAGATGTAATAAAGCAAAAAAATAATATTCGAACGGATAATTTAAATAAATCTATAAAGTATCAACAACAACAACTTAACAAAGTAGTGGAGTATTACCGACGAATTTGAAGGCCTTGTTGTAAGATGAAAACATAACATCATGGATGGACGTGTAACTTGTTGTTTCCGCACCCAGCTTGAATCCAAACATGAGGCGTTGCTTGGGGATTAGTGGAGGCCTGCACAACATTAACCATGATTAAAGACTGATTGAACCAATAGAAATTGAGTGGAAAATCAGAATAAATCTAGATGTTAGCAGCAACAAGAAAAATAGAGTGATGGAGTGTTGTACTAAGGACAACACAAGTTGTATAGTAACAGAACCCAACTTGATAGTCGTAGTCAGCTCCTCACCTTGGATCTCCACCGAACTTGCGTTGCACAACGTGTGAGTTTGTACAATCTCATAGACAAAAATAGAGTGATCGAGTGTTGTACTGCGGGCTGCACATGTTTTTGGGAGTAACAGAACCCAGCTTAAGGCACATATATACAACTCATGCTCCGATGAAGAATCATAGTCTAGTTGTCACCTTGGGTATCCTGGCGCGGCCGGTTCACGGTCCATGGTGGGGACGAGAGGATGAATTAACCCGCCCTGACTGCATGAAGATCCAGAAGAAGCATATGGTCAGATTAATCAACAAGAAATAAAAGTACAGGGCAAGGGGATTCAACAAAACCCTTGAAACTATCGATCCAAACATACGAGAAAGAGATGCGGCACGTGGCATGGTTGGTTGGTTTAGGATGGATGCTCGGGGAAGAAAGGGCGGTAGCGTCGTTGAGAGCAGAGGGAGGGACCTACGGCGAGGGAGCACCATGGCCTGCGCCGGCGGCAGACGAAGGATCCGGCCGGCCGGCGTGGAGGGTTAGGGTGGGGGACGAGACGAGAGGGGAGGATCGGAGCCTCCAGGCCAGATCTGGTCTGTTTCGCATCGATCCCCAGGAAAGAAAGAAGGAAAGAGAGGTCGTCTCCTCTCGGTTAAATTTAGGGTTAGAAACACCGCAGCCCGGCCCAACCACCTGCATGTCGACACCTGTCCTCTCTTCAGTTTTACGTGACGCGAAATATTTTACTTGCTTGGCTAGTACGTACGTTACACAAAAGAAAGAAAAGGGAAAAGAGATAAAAGCGTCCGCGTCACGTCGCGTCGACGTGACACCACCGGTCACTCTCACTCCCACTACTATTCTTGTACTGAATCATCAGTTGGTGGGCGGCTGGTTGGTGCGCAAAGAAACCGCCTGCTGGATAGTGCTTTAGTCTCGGTTTAGCCCATTAGTCCCGGTTCAATCCAGAACCGGGACTAATGTGAGCATTTATCCCGGTTCGTGCGGCTAAGGCATTAGTCCCGGTTCACCGGTGCCCTTTAGTCCCGGTTTGTGCCTCAAACCGGGACTAAAGGGTGCGATGCCCATTAGTCCCGGTTCATGCCTCAAACCGAGACTAAAGAGTAGACCTTTAGTCCCGGTTTGAGGCACGAACCGGGACTAATGGGGTTGAGACCTTTACTCCCGGTTCGTGCCACGAACCGGTACTAAAGGTCCCATTTTCAAACTCTACCCCACCCCCCCTGTGGATCTCCTTTTCAATTTTAAAAAAATAAAACAAAATGATGGAAATGTCAAAAAAACAAAAGAAAATAAGTTTCCCATGTGATATGTGGTCTAGTTGTTGGGAAAATTTGCAAATGTGAATTTCGACTTTATTTGCAAAATCTCTGGAATTTGTAAATATG
The DNA here is from genome assembly GCA_021605145.1 of Aegilops bicornis. NCBI lineage: Eukaryota > Viridiplantae > Streptophyta > Magnoliopsida > Poales > Poaceae > Aegilops > Aegilops bicornis. The sequence continues at coordinate 771,319,170 of CM038671.1, read as the reverse complement.
GGCATAACTTTTGCATACTAACTCGGATGATAAAGTTTTTATATGAAAAAGCATCTACTCGAAAAGTTACATCCTCTCTGGTAATGCTACAACTTCTATATGAAACTGCTTCAAAGTGAATTTTGATTTTGGTGAAGCAGAGCAGTCCCAAACAAGCCCTTGAATCCAAACATGAGAGCGTCGCTTGGGGACCAACGGAGGCCTGCACAACATCAATTCACGCTCAAAGTGCACTCCAACGAAAGTTAAAGATGTAATAAAGCAAAAAAAAATATTCGAACAGATAATTTAAATAAATCTATAAAGTATCAACAACAACAACTTAACAAAGTAGTGGAGTATTACCGATTTAATTTGAAGGCCTTGTTGTAAGATGAAAACATAACATCATGGATGGACGTGTAACTTGTTGTTTCCGCACTCCAGCTTGAATCCAAACATGAGGCGTTGCTTGGGGATTGGTGGAGGCATGCACAACATTAACCATGATTAAAGACTGATTGAACCAATAGAAATTGAGTGGAAAATCAGAATAAATCTAGATTTTAGCAGCAACAAGAAAAATAGAGTGATGGAGTGTTGTACTAAGGACAGCACAAGTTGTATAGTAATGTAACCCAACTTGATAGTCGTAGTCAGCTCCTCACCTTGGATCTCCACCGAACTTGTGTTGCACAACGTGTGAGTTTGTACAATCTCATAGACAAAAATAGAGTGATCGAGTGTTGTACTGCGGGCTGCACATGTTTTTGGGAGTAACAGAACCCAGCTTAAGGCACATATATACAACTCATGCTCCGATGAAGAATCATAGTCTAGTTGTCACCTTGGGTATCCTGGCGCGGCCGGTTCACGGTCCATGGTGGGGACGAGAGGATGAATTAACCCGCCCTGACTGCATGAAGATCCATAAGAAGCATATGGTCGATTAATCAACAAGAAATAAAAGTACAGGCAAGGGGATTCAACAAAACCCTTGAAACTATCGATCCAAACATACGAGAAAGAGATGCGGCGCGTGGCATGGTTGGTTGGTTTAGGATGGATGCTCGGGGAAGAAAGGCCCGGCGCGTACTTTGAGAGCAGAGGAAGGGACCTATGGCGAGGGAGCACCATGGCCTGCGCCGACGGCAGACGAAGGATCCGGCCGGCCGGCGTGGAGGGTTAGGGTGGGGGACGAGACGAGAGGGGAGGATCGGAGCCTCCAGGACAGATCTGGTCTGTTTCGCATCGATCCCTAGGAAGGAAAGAAGGAAAGAGAGGTCGTCTCCTCTCGGTTAACTTTAGGGTTAGAAACACCGCAGCCCGGCCCAACCACCTGCATGTCGACACCTGTCCTCTCTTCAGATTTACGTGACGCGAAATATTTTACTTGCTTGGCTAGTACGTATGTTACACAAAAGAAAGAAAAGGGAAAAGAGATAAAAGCGTCTGCCACACGTCAAGGCCGACGTGACACCACCGGTCACTCTCACTCCCACTACTATTCTTGTAATCAATCATCACCGGGGCGGCTGGTTGGTGCGCAAAGAACCGCCTCGCCGGATAGTGCTTTAGTCCCGTTTAGCCCATTAGTCCCGGTTCAATCCAGAACCGACTAATGTGAGCATTTATCCCGTTCAGGCGGCTAAGGCATTAGTCCCTGTTCACTGTGTTTTAGTCCCGGTTTGTGCCTCAAACCGGGATTAAAGGGTGCGATGCCCATTAGTCCCGGTTCATGCCTCAAACCGAGACTAAAGAGTAGACCTTTAGTCCCGGTTTGAGGCACGAACCGGGACTAATGGTGTTGAGACCTTTAGTCCCGGTTCGTGCTACCGAACCGTACTAAAGGTCCCATTTTCAAACTCTACCCCCGTGGATCGCCTTTTAAAATTTGGAAAAAATAAAACAAAATGATGGAAATGTCAAAAAAATAAAAGAAAATAAGTTTCCCATGTGATATATGGGTTGGGAAAATTTGCAAATGTGAATTTCGACTTTATTTGCAAAATCTCTCTCGAATTTGTAAATATGGGCATAACTTTTGCATACTAACTCGGATGAAAAAGTTTTTTATATGAAAAAGCATCTACTCGAAAAGTTACATCCTCTCCGTAATGCTACAACTTCAGTATGAAACTGCTTCAAAGTGAATTTTGATTTTGGTGAAGCAGAGCAGTCCCAAACAAGCCCTTGAATCCAAACATGAGAGCGCCGCTTGGGGACCAACGGAGGCCTGCACAACATCAATTCACGCCAAAGTGCACTCCAACAAAAGTTAAAGATGTAATAAAGCAAAAAAATAATATTCGAACGGATAATTTAAATAAATCTATAAAGTATCAACAACAACAACTTAACAAAGTAGTGGAGTATTACCGATTTAATTTGAAGGCCTTGTTGTAAGATGAAAACATAACATCATGGATGGACGTGTAACTTGTTGTTTCCGCACCTAGCTTGAATCCAAACATGAGGCGTTGCTTGGGGATTGGTGGAGGCCTGCACAACATTAACCATGATTAAAGACTGATTGAACCAATAGAAATTGAGTGGAAAATCAGAATAAATCTAGATGTTAGCAAAGCAACAAGAAAAATAGAGTGATGGAGTGTTGTACTAAGGATAGCACAAGTTGTATAGTAATGTAACCCAACTTGATAGTCGTAGTCAGCTCCTCACCTTGGATGTCCACCGAACTTATGCTGCACAACGTGTGAGTTTGTACAATCTCATAGACAAAAATAGAGTGATCGAGTGTTGTATCGCTGGCTGCACATGTTTTTGGGAGTAACAGAACCCAGCTTAAGGCACATATATACAACTCATGCTCTGGCGAAGAATCATAGTCTAGTTGTCACCTTGGGTATCTCGGGCGCGCCGGTTCACGGTCCATGGTGGGGATTTAGAGGATGAATTAACCCGCCTCGACTGCATGAAGATCCGTAAGAAGCATATGGTCGATTAATCAACAAGAAATAAAAGTACAGGCAAGGGGATTCAACAAAACCCTTGAAACTATCGATCCAAACATACGAGAAAGAGATGCGCGCGTGGCATGGTTGGTTGGTTTAGGATGGATGCTCGGGAAGAAAGGCCGGCGCCAGACGCTGAGAGCAGAGGGAGGGACCCACGGCGAGGGAGCACCATGGCTCACGGCCGGGCAGACGAAGGATCCGCCGCCGGCATGGAGGGTTAGGGTGGGGACGAGACGAGAGGGGAGGATCGAGCCTGTGCCAGATCTGGTCTGCTTTCGCGACGATCCCCGTGAAAGAAAGAAGGAAAGAGAGGTCGCTCCTCTCGGTTAAATTTAGGGTTAGAAACACCGCAGCCCGCCCAACCACCGCATGTCGACACCTGTCCTCTCTTCAGTTTTACGTGACGCTAAATATTTTACTTGCTTGGCTAGTACGTATGTTACACAAAAGAAAGAAAAGGGAAAAGAGATAAAAGCGTCACACACGTCAGGCCGACGTGACACCACCGGTCACTCTCACTCCCACTACTATTCTTGTAATCAATCATCACCGGTGGGCGGCTGGTTGGTGCGCAGAACCGCCGTTGGATAGTGCTTTAGTCCCTTTAGCCCATTAGTCCCGGTTCAATCCAGAATCGACTAATGTGAGCATTTATCCCGGTTCGTGCGGCTAAGGCATTAGTCCCGGTTCACCTGTGCCCTTTAGTCCCGGTTTGTGCCTCAAACCGGGACTAAAGGGCGCGATGCCCATTAGTCCCGGTTCATGCCGCAAACCGGGACTAAAGAGTAGACCTTTAGTCCCGGTTTGAGGCACGAACCGGGACTAATGGGGTTGAGACCTTTAGTCCCGGTGTAAATATGGGCATAACTTTTGCATACTAACTCGGATGAAAAAGTTTTTTATATGAAAAAGCATCTACTCGAAAAGTTACATCCTCTCTGGTAATGCTACAACTTCTGTATGAAACTGCTTCAAAGTGAATTTTGATTTTGGTGAAGCAGAGCAGTCCCAAACAAGCCCTTGAATCCAAACATGAGAGCGTCGCTTGGGGACCAACGGAGGCCTGCACAACATCAATTCACGCTCAAAGTGCACTCCAACGGAAGTTAAAGATGTAATAAAGAAAAAAATAAATATTCGAACGGATAATTTAAATAAATCTATAAAGTATCAACAACAACAACTTAACAAAGTAGTGGAGTATTACCGACGAATTTGAAGGCCTTGTTGTAAGATGAAAACATAACATCATGGATGGACGGTAACTTGTTGTTTCCGCACTCCAGCTTGAATCCAAACATGAGGCGTTGCTTGGGGATTGGTGGAGGCCTGCACAACATTAACCATGATTAAAGACTGATTGAACCAATAGAAATTGAGTGGAAAATCAGAATAAATCTAGATGTTAGCAGCAACAAGAAAAATAGAGTGATGGAGTGTTGTACTAAGGACAGCACAAGTTGTATAGTAACAGAACCCAACTTGATAGTCGTAGTCAGCTCCTCACCTTGGATCTCCACCGAACTTGCGTTGCACAACGTGTGAGTTTGTACAATCTCATAGACAAAAATAGAGTGATCGAAAGTGTTGTACCGCTGGCTGCACATGTTTTTGGGAGTAATGTAACCCAGCTTAAGGCACATATATACAACTCATGCTCCGATGAAGAATCATAGTCTAGTTGTCACCTTGGGTATCCTGGCGCAGTCGGTTCACGGTCCATGGTGGGGACGAGAGGATGAATTAACCCGCCCTGACTGCATGAAGATCCAGAAGAAGCATATGGTCAGATTAATCAACAAGAAATAAAAGTACAGGCAAGGATTCAACAAAACCCTTGAAACTATCGATCCAAACATACGAGAAAGAGATGCGGCGCGTGGCATGGTTGGTTGGTTTAGGATGGATGCTCGGGGAAGAAAGGGCCGGCGCGTACGTTGAGAGCAGAGGGAGGGACCTACGGCGAGGGAGCACCATGGCCTGCGCCGGCGGCAGACGAAGGATCCGGCCGGCCGGCGTGGAGGGTTAGGGTGGGGGACGAGACGAGAGGGAGGATCGGAGCCTGTGCCAGATCTGGTCTGCTTCGCATCGATCCCCGTGAAAGAAAGAAGGAAAGAGAGGTCGCTCTCTCGGTTAAATTTAGGGTTAGAAACACCGCAGCCCGCCCAACCACCTGCATGTCGACACCTGTCCTCTCTTCGCTTTTACGTGACGCTAAATATTTTACTTGCTTGGCTAGTACGTATGTTACACAAAAGAAAGAAAAGGGAAAAGAGATAAAAGCGTCTGCCACACGTCAAGGCCGACGTGACACCACCGTCACTCTCACTCCCACTACTATTCTTGTAATCAATCATCACCGGTGGGCGGCTGGTTGGTGCGCAGAAACCGCCTCGCTGGATAGTGCTCTAGTCCCGGTTTAGCCCATTAGTCCCGGTTCAATCCAGAACCAAGACTAATGTGAGCATTTATCCCGGTTCGAGCGGCTAAGGCATTAGTCCCGGTTCACTTGTGCCCTTTAGTCCCGGTTTGTGCCTCAAACCGGGACTAAAGGGTGCGATGCCCATTAGTCCCGGTTCATGCCTCAAACCGAGACTAAAGAGTAGTCCTTTAGTCCCGGTTTGAGGCACGAACCGACTACTGGTTGAGACTTTAGTCCCGGTTCGTGCCACGAACCGGTACTAAAGGTCCCATTTTCAAACTCTACTTCTCGTGGATCGCTTTTTCAATTTTAAAAAATAAAACAAAATGATGGAAATGTCAAAAAATAAAAGAAAATAAGTTTCCCATGTGATATGTGGTCTAGTTGTTGGGAAAATTTGCAAATGTGAATTTCGACTTTATTTGCAAAATCTCTCCGAATTTGTAAATATGGGCATAACTTTTGCATACTAACTCGGATGAAAAAGTTTTTATATGAAAAGCATCTACTCGAAAAGTTACATCCTCTCCGTAATGCTACAACTTCAGATGAAACTGCTTCAAAGTGAATTTTGATTTTGGTGAAGCAGAGCAGTCCCAAACAAGCCCTTGAATCCAAACATGAGAGCGTCGCTTGGGGACCAACGGAGGCCTGCACAACATCAATTCACGCTCAAAGTGCACTCCAACGAAAGTTAAAGACGTAATAAAGAAAAAAAAATAGTATTCGAACGGATAATTTAAATAAATCTATAAAGTATCAACAACAACAACTTAACAAAGTAGTGGAGTATTACCGACGAATTTGAAGGCCTTGTTGTAAGATGAAAACATAACATCATGGATGGACGTGTAACTTGTTGTTTCCGCACCAAGCTTGAATCCAAACATGAGGCGTTGCTTGGGGATTGGTGGAGGCCTGCACAACATTAACCATGATTAAAGACTGATTGAACCAATAGAAATTGAGTGGAAAATCAGAATAAATCTAGATGTTAGCAGCAACAAGAAAAATAGAGTGATGGAGTGTTGTACTAAGGACAACACAAGTTGTATAGTAACAGAACCCAACTTGATAGTCGTAGTCAGCTCCTCACCTTGGATCTCCACCGAACTTATGCTGCACAACGTGTGAGTTTGTACAATCTCATAGACAAAAATAGAGTGATCGAGTGTTGTACTGCGGGCTGCACATGTTGTTGGGAGTAACATAACCCAGCTTAAGGCACATATATACAACTCATGCTCCGATGAAGAATCATAGTCTAGTTGTCACCTTGGGTATCTCCGGCGCCGCCGGTTCACGGTCCATGGTGGGGACGAGAGGATGAATTAACCCGCCTCGACCGCATGAAGATCCGTAAGAAGCATATGGTCGATTAATCAACAAGAAATAAAAGTACAGGGCAAGGGGATTCAACAAAACCCTTGAAACTATCGATCCAAACATACGAGAAAGAGATGCGGCGCGTGGCATGGTTGGTTGGTTTAGGATGGATGCTTGGGGAAGAAAGGGCCGGCGCATACGTTGAGAGCAGAGGGAGGGACCTACGGCGAGGGAGCACCATATTACGCCGCGGCAGACGAAGGATCCGCCGCCGGGCGTGGAGGGTTAGGGTGGGGGACGAGACGAGAGGGGAGGATCGGAGCCTGTGCCAGATCTGGTCTGCTTTCAGACGATCCCCGTGAAAGAAAGAAGGAAAGAGAGGTCGCTCCTCTCGGTTAAATTTAGGGTTAGAAACACCGCAGCCCGCCCAACCACCGCATGTCGACACCTGTCCTCTCTTATGTTTTACGTGACGCTAAATTTTTTACTTGCTTGGCTTGTACTTACGTTACACAAAATAAATAAATGGTAAAAGATATAAACGCGTCCGCGTCACGTCGCGTCGACGTGACACCACCGGTCACTCTCACTCCCACTACTATTCTTGTACTGAATCATCAGCTGGTGGGCGGCTAGTTGGTGCGCAGTAAACCGCCTGCTGCTGGATAGTGCTTTAGTCCCGGTTTAGCCCATTAGTCCCGGTTCAATCCAGAACCGGGACTAATGTGAGCATTTATCCCGGTTCGTGCGGCTAAGGCATTAGTCCCGGTTCACCTGTGCCCTTTAGTCCCGGTTTGTGCCTCAAACCGGGACTAAAGGGTGCGATGCCCATTAGTCCCGGTTCATGCCTCAAACCGAGACTAAAGAGTAGACCTTTAGTCCCGGTTTGAGGCACGAACCGACTAATGGTTGAGACTTTAGTCCCGGTTCGTGCTACGAACCGTACTAAAGGTCCCATTTTCAAACTCTACCCCCGTGGATCGCTTTTCAATTTTAAAAAAATAAAACAAAATGATGGAAATGTCAAAAAATAAAAGAAAATAAGTTTCCCATGTGATATGTGGTCTAGTTGTTGGGAAAATTTGCAAATGTGAATTTCGACTTTATTTGCAAAATCTCTCGAATTTGTAAATATGGGCATAACTTTTGCATACTAACTCGGATGAAAAAGTTTTTATATGAAAAGCATCTACCGAAAAGTTACATCCTCTTTGGTAATGCAACAACTACAGAATGAAACTGCTACAAAGAGAATTATGATTTTGGTGAAGCAGAGAAGTCCCAAACAAGCCCAACAATCCAAACATGAGAGCGCCGCTTGGGGACCAACGGAGGCCTGCACAACATCAATTCACGCCAAAGTGCACTCCAACGAAAGTTAAAGATGTAATAAAGCAAAAAAATAATATTCGAACGGATAATTTAAATAAATCTATAAAGTATCAACAACAACAACTTAACAAAGTAGTGGAGTATTACCGATTTAATTTGAAGGCCTTGTTGTAAGATGAAAACATAACATCATGGATGGACGGTAACTTGTTGTTTCCGCACTCCAGCTTGAATCCAAACATGAGGCGTTGCTTGGGGATTGGTGGAGGCCTGCACAACATTACCAATGATTAAAGACTGATTGAACCAATAGAAATTGAGTGGAAAATCAGAATAAATCTAGATGTTAGCAGCAACAAGCAAATTAGAGTGATGGAGTGTTGTACTAAGGACAACACAAGTTGTATAGTAACAGAACCCAACTTGATAGTCGTAGTCAGCTCCTCACCTTGGATCTCCACCGAACTTGCGTTGCACAATGTGTGAGTTTGTACAATCTCATAGACAAAAATAGAGTGCTCGAGTGTTGTACTGCTGGCTGCACATGTTTTTGGGAGTAACAGAACCCAGCTTAAGGCACATATATACAACTCATGCTCCGATGAAGAATCATAATCTAGTTGTCACCTTGGGTATCCTGGCGCGGTCGGTTCACGGTCCATGGTGGGGACGAGAGGATGAATTAACCCGCCTCGACCGCATGAAGATCCGTAAGAAGCATATGGTCGATTAATCAACAAGAAATAAAAGTACAGGCAAGGGGATTCAACAAAACCCTTGAAACTATCGATCCAAACATACGAGAAAGAGATGCGGCGCGTGGCATGGTTGGTTGGTTTAGGATGGATGCTCGGGAAGAAAGGGCCGCGCAGACGCTGAGAGCAGAGGGAGGGACCTACGGCGAGGGAGCACCATATTCGCGCCGGGCGGCAGACGAAGGATCCGCCGGCCGGGCGTGGAGGGTTAGGTGGGGGACGAGACGAGGGGAGGATCGGAGCCTCCAGTGCCAGATCTGGTCTGCTTTCGCATCGATCCCCGTGAAAGAAAGAAGGAAAGAGAGGTCGTCTCCTCTCGGTTAAATTTAGGGTTAGAAACACGGCAGCCCGGCCCAACCACCTGCATGTCGACACCTGTCCTCTCTTTAGTTTTACGTGACGCGAAATATTTTACTTGCTTGGCTAGTACGTATGTTACACAAAAGAAAGAAAAGGGAAAAGAGATAAAAGCGTCTGCCACGTCAAGGCCGACGTGACACCACCGTCACTCTCACTCCCACTACTATTCTTGTAATCAATCATCACCGGTGGGCGGCTGGTTGGTGCGCGCAGAAACCGCCTCGCCGGATAGTGCTTTAGTCCCGGCTTAGCCCATTAGTCCCGGTTCAATCCGTAACCGGACTAATGTGAGCATTTATCCCGGTTCGTGCGGCTAAGGCATTAGTCCCGGTTCACCTGTGCCCTTTAGTCCCGGTTTGTGCCTCAAACCGGGACTAAAGGGTGCGATGCCCATTAGTCCCGGTTCATGCCTCAAACCGAGACTAAAGAGTAGACCTTTAGTCCCGGTTTGAGGCACGAACCGACTATTGGTTGAGACTTAGTCCCGGTTCGTGCTACGAACCGGTACTAAAGGTCCCATTTTCAAACTCTACCCCTCGTGGATCGCTTTTCAATTTTAAAAAAATAAAACAAAATGATGGAAATGTCAAAAAATAAAAGAAAATAAGTTTCCCATGTGATATGTGGTCTAGTTGTTGGGAAAATTTGCAAATGTGAATTTCGACTTTATTTGCAAAATCTCTCCGAATTTGTAAATATGGGCATAACTTTTGCATACTAACTCGGATGAAAAAGTTTTTATATGAAAAAGCATCTACTCGAAAAGTTACATCCTCTCTGGTAATGCTACAACTTCAGTATGAAACTGCTTCAAACTGAATTTTGATTTTGGTGAAGCAGAGCGGTCCCAAACAAGCCCTTGAATCCAAACATGAGAGCGTCGCTAGGACCAACGGAGGCCTGCACAACATCAATTCACGCCAAAGTGCACTCCAACGAAAGTTAAAGATGTAATAAAGCAAAAAAAATATTCGAACAGATAATTTAAATAAATCTATAAAGTATCAACAACAACAACTTAACAAAGTAGTGGAGTATTACCGACGAATTTGAAGGCCTTGTTGTAAGATGAAAACATAACATCATGGATGGACGTGTAACTTGTTGTTTCCGCACCCAGCTTGAATCCAAACATGAGGCGTTGCTTGGGGATTGGTGGAGGCCTGCACAACATTAACCATGATTAAAGACTGATTGAACCAATAGAAATTGAGTGGAAAATCAGAATAAATCTAGATGTTAGCAGAACAAGAAAAATAGAGTGATGGAGTGTTGTACTAAGGACAAGACAAGTTGTATAGTAATGTAACCCAACTTGATAGTCGAGTCAGCTCCTCACCTTGGATCTCCACCGAACTTATGCTGCACAACGTGTGAGTTTGTACAATCTCATAGACAAAAATAGAGTGATCGAAAGTGTTGTACCGCTGGCTGCACATGTTTTTGGGAGTAACAGAACCCAAATTTTAAGGCACATATATACAACTCATGCTCCGATGAAGAATCATAGTCTAGTTGTCACCTTGGGTATCTCCGGGCGCCGCCGGTTCACGGTCCATGGTGGGGACGAGAGGATGAATTAACCCGCCTCGACCGCATGAAGATCCGTAAGAAGCATATGGTCGATTAATCAACAAGAAATAAAAGTACAGGCAAGGGGATTCAACAAAACCCTTGAAACTATCGATCCAAACATACGAGAAAGAGATGCGCGCGTGGCATGGTTGGTTGGTTTAGGATGGATGCTCGGGAAGAAAGGGCCACAGACGTTGAGAGCAGAGGGAGGGACCCACGGCGAGGGAGCACCATGGCTCAAGCCGGGCGGCAGACGAAGGATCCGGCCGGCCGGGCGTGGAGGGTTAGGGTGGGGACGAGACGAGAGGGGAGGATCGGAGCCTGTGCCAGATCTGGTCTGCTTTCAGATCGATCCCCGTGAAAGAAAGAAGGAAAGAGAGGTCGCCTCCTCTCGGTTAAATTTAGGGTTAGAAACACCGCAGCCCGCCCAACCACCTGCATGTCGACACCTGTCCTCTCTTCAGTTTTACGTGACGCTAAATATTTTACTTGCTTGGCTAGTACGTGACGCTACACAAAAGAAAGAAAAGGAAAAGAGATAAAAGCGTCTGCCACGTCAAGGCCGACGTGACACCACCGGTCACTCTCACTCCCACTACTATTCTTGTAATCAATCATCACCGGTGGGCGGCTGGTTGGTGCGCAGAAACCGCCTCACTGGATAGTGCTTTAGTCCCGGTTTAGCCCATTAGTCCCGGTTCAATCCGTAACCGGACTAATGTGAGCATTTATCCCGGTTCGTGCGGCTAAGGCATTAGTCCCGGTTCACTGGTGTTTTAGTCCCGGTTTGTGCCTCAAACCGACTAAAGGGTGCGATGCCCATTAGTCCCGGTTCATGCCTCAAACCGAGACTAAAGAGTAGACCTTTAGTCCCGGTTTGAGGCACGAACCGGACTACTGGTTGAGACTTAGTCCCGGTTCGTGCTACCGAACCGGTACTAAAGGTCCCATTTTCAAACTCTACCCCCGTGGATCGCTTTTCAATTTTAAAAAATAAAACAAAATGATGGAAATGTCAAAAAATAAAAGAAAATAAGTTTCCCATGTGATATGTGGTCTAGTTGTTGGGAAAATTTGCAAATGTGAATTTCGACTTTATTTGCAAAATCTCTCCGAATTTGTAAATATGGGCATAACTTTTGCATACTAACTCGATGAAAAAGTTTTTATATGAAAAGCATCTACTCGAAAAGTTACATCCTCTCCGTAATGCTACAACTTCAGTATGAAACTGCTTCAAAGTGAATTTTGATTTTGGTGAAGCAGAGCAGTCCCAAACAAGCCCTTGAATCCAAACATGAGAGCGCCGCTTGGGGACCAACGGAGGCCTCGCACAACATCAATTCACGCCAAAGTGCACTCCAACGAAAGTTAAAGATGTAATAAAGCAAAAAATAATATTCGAACGGATAATTTAAATAAATCTATAAAGTATCAACAACAACAACTTAACAAAGTAGTGGAGTATTACCGATTTAATTTGAAGGCCTTGTTGTAAGATGAAAACATAACATCATGGATGGACGGTAACTTGTTGTTTCCGCACTCATTTTGAATCCAAACATGAGGCGTTGCTTGGGGATTGGTGGAGGCCTGCACAACATTAACCATGATTAAAGACTGATTGAACCAATAGAAATTGAGTGGAAAATCAGAATAAATCTAGATGTTAGCAGAACAAGAAAAATAGAGTGATGGAGTGTTGTACTAAGGACAAGACAAGTTGTATAGTAACAGAACCCAACTTGATAGTCGTAGTCAGCTCCTCACCTTGGATCTCCACCGAACTTATGCTGCACAACGTGTGAGTTTGTACAATCTCATAGACAAAAATAGAGTGATCGAGTGTTGTACCGCTGGCTGCACATGTTTTTGGGAGTAATGTAACCCAGCTTAAGGCACATATATACAACTCATGCTCCGGCGAAGAATCATAGTCTAGTTGTCACCTTGGGTATCCCGGCGCTGCCGGTTCACGGTCCATGGTGGGGACGAGAGGATGAATTAACCCGCCTCGACCGCATGAAGATCCGTAAGAAGCATATGGTCGATTAATCAACAAGAAATAAAAGTACAGGCAAGGATTCAACAAAACCCTTGAAACTATCGATCCAAACATACGAGAAAGAGATGCGGCGCGTGGCATGGTTGGTTGGTTTAGGATGGATGCTCGGGGAAGAAAGGGCGGCGCATACGGTGAGAGCAGAGGGAGGGACCTACGGCGAGGGAGCACCATGGCCTGCGCCGGCGGCAGACGAAGGATCCGGCAGGCCGGCGTGGAGAGTTAGGGTGGGGGACGAGACGAGAGGGGAGGATCGAGCCTGTGCCAGATCTGGTCTGCTTCAGACGATCCCCGTGAAAGAAAGAAGGAAAGAGAGGTCGCTCCTCTCGTTAAATTTAGGGTTAGAAACACCGCAGCCCGCCCAACCACCGCATGTCGACACCTGCCCTCTCTCTTCAGTTTTACGTGACGCCAAATATTTTACTTGCTTGGCTAGTACGTGACGCTACACAAAAGAAAGAAAAGGGAAAAGAGATAAAAGCGTCTGCCACGTCAAGGCCGACGTGACACCACCGGTCACTCTCACTCCCACTACTATTCTTGTAATCAATCATCACCGGTGGGCGGCTGGTTGGTGCGCAGAAACCGCCTGCCGGATAGTGCTTTAGTCCCGTTTAGCCCATTAGTCCTGTTCAATCCGTAACCGACTAATGTGAGCATTTATCCCGTTCGCGCGGCTAAGGCATTAGTCCCGGTTCACTGTGCCTTTAGTCCCGGTTTGTGCCTCAAACCGGGACTAAAGGGTGCGATGCCCATTAGTCCCGGTTCATGCCTCAAACCGAGACTAAAGAGTAGACCTTTAGTCCCGGTTTGAGGCACGAACCGACTATTGGTTGAGACTTTAGTCCTTGTTTGTGCCACGAACCGGTACTAAAGGTCCCATTTTCAAACTCGACCCCCCCTGTGGATCGCCTTTTCAATTTAAAAAAAAATAAAACAAAATGATGGAAATGTCAAAAAATAAAAGAAAATAAGTTTCCCATGTGATATGTGGTCTAGTTGTTGGGAAAATTTGCAAACGTGAATTTCGACTTTATTTGCAAAATCTCTCTCGAATTTGTAAATATGGGCATAACTTTTGCATAGTAACTCGGATGAAAAAGTTATTTATATGAAAAATCATCTACTCGAAAAGTTACATCCTCTCGGTAATGCTACAACTTCAGATGAAACTGCTTCAAAGTGAATTTTGATTTTGGTGAAGCAGAGCAGTCCCAAACAAGCCCTTGAATCCAAACATGAGAGCGCCGCTTGGGGACCAACGGAGGCCTGCACAACATCAATTCACGCCAAAGTGCACTCCAACGAAAGTTAAAGATGTAATAAAGCAAAAAATAATATTCGAACGGATAATTTAAATAAATCTATAAAGTATCAACAACAACAACTTAACAAAGTAGTGGAGTATTACCGACGAATTTGAAGGCCTTGTTGTAAGATGAAAACATAACATCATGGATGGACGTGTAACTTGTTGTTTCCGCACCCAGCTTGAATCCAAACATGAGGCGTTGCTTGGGGATTGGTGGAGGCCTGCACAACATTACCAATGATTAAAGACTGATTGAACCAATAGAAATTGAGTGGAAAATCAGAATAAATCTAGATGTTAGCAGCAACAAGCAAAATAGAGTGATGGAGTGTTGTACTAAGGACAGCACAAGTTGTATAGTAATGTAACCCAACTTGATAGTCGAGTCAGCTCCTCACCTTGGATCTCCACCGAACTTATGCTGCACAACGTGTGAGTTTGTACAATCTCATAGACAAAAATAGAGTGATCGAAAGTGTTGTATCGCTGGCTGCACATGTTTTTGGGAGTAATGTAACCCAGCTTAAGGCACATATATACAACTCATGCTCCGATGAAGAATCATAGTCTAGTTGTCACCTTGGGTATCTCCGGGCGCCGCCGGTTCACGGTCCATGGTGGGGACGAGAGGATGAATTAACCCGCCTCGACCGCATGAAGATCCGTAAGAAGCATATGGTCGATTAATCAACAAGAAATAAAAGTACAGGCAAGGATTCAACAAAACCCTTGAAACTATCGATCCAAACATACGAGAAAGAGATGCGGCGCGTGGCATGGTTGGTTGGTTTAGGATGGATGCTCGGGAAGAAAGGGCCAAGCAGACGCTGAGAGCAGAGGGAGGGACCCACGGCGAGGGAGCACCATGGCTCGCGCCAAGGCAGACGAAGGATCCGCCGGGCCGCGTGGAGGGTTAGGGTGGGGGACGCACGAGAGGGGAGGATCGGAGCCTGTGCCAGATCTGGTCTGCTTCGTGATCGATCCCCGTGAAAGAAAGAAGGAAAGAGAGGTCGCCTCTCTCGTTAAATTTAGGGTTAGAAACACCGCAGCCCGCCCAACCACCTGCATGTCGACACCTGTCCTCTCTTCAGTTTTACGTGACGCCAAATATTTTACTTGCTTGGCTAGTACGACGCTACACAAAAGAAAGAAAAGGAAAAGAGATAAAAGCGTCACACGTCAAGGCCGACGTGACACCACCGGTCACTCTCACTCCCACTACTATTCTTGTAATCAATCATCACCGGTGGGCGGCTGGTTGGTGCGCAGAAACCGCCTCGGCCGGATAGTGCTTTAGTCCCGGCTTAGCCCATTAGTCCTGGTTCAATCCGAACCGACTAATGTGAGCATTTATCCCGGTTCGTGCGGCTAAGGCATTAGTCCCGGTTCACTGGTGTTTTAGTCCCGGTTTGTGCCTCAAACCGACTAAAGGGTGCGATGCCCATTAGTCCCGGTTCATGCCTCAAACCGAGACTAAAGAGTAGACCTTAGTCCCGGTTTGAGGCACGAACCGGGACTACTGGTTGAGACTTTAGTCCCGGTTCGTGCTACGAACCGTACTAAAGGTCCCATTTTCAAACTCTACCCCCGTGGATCGCTTTTCAATTTTAAAAAATAAAACAAAATGATGGAAATGTCAAAAAATAAAAGAAAATAAGTTTCCCATGTGATATGTGGTCTAGTTGTTGGGAAAATTTGCAAATGTGAATTTCGACTTTATTTGCAAAATCTCTCCGAATTTGTAAATATGGGCATAACTTTTGCATACTAACTCGGATGAAAAAGTTTTTATATGAAAAAGCATCTACCGAAAAGTTACATCCTCTCCGTAATGCTACAACTTCAGATGAAACTGCTTCAAAGTGAATTTTGATTTTGGTGAAGCAGAGCAGTCCCAAACAAGCCCTTGAATCCAAACATGAGAGCGTCGCTTGGGGACCAACGGAGGCCTGCACAACATCAATTCACGCTCAAAGTGCACTCCAACGAAAGTTAAAGATGTAATAAAGCAAAAAAAAAATTCGGACGGATAATTTAAATAAATCTATAAAGTATCAACAACAACAACTTAACAAAGTAGTGGAGTATTACCGACGAATTTGAAGGCCTTGTTGTAAGATGAAAACATAACATCATGGATGGACGTGTAACTTGTTGTTTCCGCACTCCAGCTTGAATCCAAACATGAGGCGTTGCTTGGGGATTGGTGGAGGCCTGCACAACATTAACCATGATTAAAGACTGATTGAACCAATAGAAATTGAGTGGAAAATCAGAATAAATCTAGATGTTAGCAGAACAAGAAAAATAGAGTGATGGAGTGTTGTACTAAGGACATCACAAGTTGTATAGTAATGTAACCCAACTTGATAGTCGAGTCAGCTCCTCACCTTGGATCTCCACCGAACTTGCGTTGCACAACGTGTGAGTTTGTACAATCTCATAGACAAAAATAGAGTGATCGAAAGTGTTGTACCGCTGGCTGCACATGTTTTTGGGAGTAACAGAACCCAGCTTAAGGCACATATATACAACTCATGCTCTGGCGAAGAATCATAGTCTAGTTGTCACCTTGGGTATCTCCGGCGCGCCGGTTCACGGTCCATGGTGGGGACGAGAGGATGAATTAACCCGCCTCGACCGCATGAAGATCCGTAAGAAGCATATGGTCAGATTAATCAACAAGAAATAAAAGTACAGGCAAGGATTCAACAAAACCCTTGAAACTATCGATCCAAACATACGAGAAAGAGATGCGGCACGTGGCATGGTTGGTTGGTTTAGGATGGATGCTCGGGGAAGAAAGGGCCGCGCCAGACGCTGAGAGCAGAGGGAGGGACCTACGGCGAGGGAGCACCATATTCGCGCCAAGGCAGACGAAGGATCCGCCGGCCGGGCGTGGAGGGTTAGGTGGGGGACGAGACGAGAGGGGAGGATCGAGCCTCCGTGCCAGATCTGGTCTGCTTTCAGACGATCCCCGTGAAAGAAAGAAGGAAAGAGAGGTCGCTCTCTCGGTTAAATTTAGGGTTAGAAACACCGCAGCCCGCCCAACCACCGCATGTCGACACCTGTCCTCTCTTCAGTTTTACGTGACGCGAAATATTTTACTTGCTTGGCTAGTACGACGCTACACAAAAGAAAGAAAAGGGAAAAGAGATAAAAGCGTCTGCCACACGTCAAGGCCGACGTGACACCACCGGTCACTCTCACTCCCACTACTATTCTTGTACCAATCATCACCGGTGGGCGGCTGGTTGGTGCGCAGAAACCGCCTCGCCGGATAGTGCTTTAGTCCCGGTTTAGCCCATTAGTCCCGGTTCAATCCGTAACCGGACTAATGTGAGCATTTATCCCGGTTCAGGCGGCTAAGGCATTAGTCCCGGTTCACTGGTGCCTTTAGTCCCGGTTTGTGCCTCAAACCGACTAAAGGGTGCGATGCCCATTAGTCCCGGTTCATGCCTCAAACCGAGACTAAAGAGTAGACCTTAGTCCCGGTTTGAGGCACGAACCGACTACTGGTTGAGACTTTAGTCCCGGTTCGTGCTACGAACCGTACTAAAGGTCCCATTTTCAAACTCTACCCCCCTGTGGATCGCATTTTCAATTTTAAAAAAATAAAAGAAAATGATGGAAATGTCAAAAAAATAAAAGAAAATAAGTTTCCCATGTGATATGTGGTCTAGTTGTTGGGAAAATTTACAAATGTGAATTTCGACTTTATTTGCAAAATCTCTCGAATTTGTAAATATGGGCATAACTTTTGCATACTAACTCGGATGAAAAAGTTTTTATATGAAAAAGCATCTACTCGAAAAGTTACATCCTCTCCGGTAATGCTACAACTTCAGATGAAACTGCTTCAAAGTGAATTTTGATTTTGGTGAAGCAGAGCAGTCCCAAACAAGCCCTTGAATCCAAACATGAGAGCGCCGCTTGGGGACCAACGGAGGCCTCGCACAACATCAATTCACGCCAAAGTGCACTCCAACGAAAGTTAAAGATGTAATAAAGCAAAAAATAATATTCGAACGGATAATTTAAATAAATCTATAAAGTATCAACAACAACAACTTAACAAAGTAGTGGAGTATTACCGATTTAATTTGAAGGCCTTGTTGTAAGATGAAAACATAACATCATGGATGGACGGTAACTTGTTGTTTCCGCACTCCAGCTTGAATCCAAACATGAGGCGTTGCTTGGGGATTGGTGGAGGCCTGCACAACATTAACCATGATTAAAGACTGATTGAACCAATAGAAATTGAGTGGAAAATCAGAATAAATCTAGATGTTAGCAGCAACAAGAAAAATAGAGTGATGGAGTGTTGTACTAAGGACAAGACAAGTTGTATAGTAACAGTAACCCAACTTGATAGTCGTAGTCAGCTCCTCACCTTGGATCTCCACCGAACTTGCGTTGCACAACGTGTGAGTTTGTACAATCTCATAGACAAAAATAGAGTGATCGAGTGTTGTACTGCGGGCTGCACATGTTTTTGGGAGTAACATAACCCAGCTTAAGGCACATATATACAACTCATGCTCCGATGAAGAATCATAGTCTAGTTGTCACCTTGGGTATCCTGGCGCGGCCGGTTCACGGTCCATGGTGGGGACGAGAGGATGAATTAACCCGCCCTGACTGCATGAAGATCCAGAAGAAGCATATGGTCAGATTAATCAACAAGAAATAAAAGTACAGGGCAAGGGGATTCAACAAAACCCTTGAAACTATCGATCCAAACATACGAGAAAGAGATGCGGCGCGTGGCATGGTTGGTTGGTTTAGGATGGATGCTCGGGGAAGAAAGGGCGGCGCATACGGTGAGAGCAGAGGGAGGGACCTACGGCGAGGGAGCACCATGGCTCGCGCCAAGGCAGACGAAGGATCCGCCGGCCGCGTGGAGGGTTAGGGTGGGGACGAGACGAGAGGGGAGGATCGGAGCCTGTGCCAGATCTGGTCTGCTTCGCATCGATCCCCGTGAAAGAAAGAAGGAAAGAGAGGTCGCCTCCTCTCGGTTAAATTTAGGGTTAGAAACACCGCAGCCCGCCCAACCACCGCATGTCGACACCTGTCCTCTCTTCAGTTTTACGTGACGCTAAATATTTTACTTGCTTGGCTAGTACGTGACGCTACACAAAAGAAAGAAAAGGGAAAAGAGATAAAAGCGTCTGCTGCCACGTCAAGGCCGACGTGACACCACCGTCACTCTCACTCCCACTACTATTCTTGTAATCAATCATCACCGGTGGGCGGCTGGTTGGTGCGCAGAAACCGCCTCGCCGGATAGTGCTTTAGTCCCGTTTAGCCCATTAGTCCCGGTTCAATCCAGAACCGGACTAATGTGAGCATTTATCCCGGTTCGCGCGGCTAAGGCATTAGTCCCTGTTCACTGGTGTTTTTAGTCCCGGCTTGTGCCTCAAACCGACTAAAGGGTGCGATGCCCATTAGTCCCGGTGCATGCCTCACACCAAAACTAAAGAGTAGACCTTTAGTCCCGGTTTGAGGCCCGCACCGGGACTACTGGTTGAGACTTAGTCCCGGTTCGTGCTACGAACCGTACTAAAGGTCCCATTTTCAAACTCTACCCCCCTGTGGATCGCTTTTTCAATTTTAAAAAATAAAACAAAATGATGGAAATGTCAAAAAATAAAAGAAAATAAGTTTCCCATGTGATATGTGGTCTAGTTGTTGGGAAAATTTGCAAATGTGAATTTCGACTTTATTTGCAAAATCTCTCCGAATTTGTAAATATGGGCATAACTTTTGCATACTAACTCGGATGAAAAAGTTTTTATATGAAAAAGCATCTACTCGAAAAGTTACATCCTCTCTCGTAATGCTACAACTTCAGTATGAAACTGCTTCAAAGTGAATTTTGATTTTGGTGAAGCAGAGCAGTCCCAAACAAGCCCTTGAATCCAAACATGAGAGCGCCGCTTGGGGACCAACGGAGGCCTCGCACAACATCAATTCACGCCAAAGTGCACTCCAACGAAAGTTAAAGATGTAATAAAGCAAAAAAATAATATTCGAACGGATAATTTAAATAAATCTATAAAGTATCAACAACAACAACTTAACAAAGTAGTGGAGTATTACCGATTTAATTTGAAGGCCTTGTTGTAAGATGAAAACATAACATCATGGATGGACGGTAACTTGTTGTTTCCGCACTCCAGCTTGAATCCAAACATGAGGCGTTGCTTGGGGATTGGTGGAGGCCTGCACAACATTAACCATGATTAAAGACTGATTGAACCAATAGAAATTGAGTGGAAAATCAGAATAAATCTAGATGTTAGCAGCAACAAGAAAAATAGAGTGATGGAGTGTTGTACTAAGGACAGCACAAGTTGTATAGTAATGTAACCCAACTTGATAGTCGTAGTCAGCTCCTCACCTTGGATCTCCACCGAACTTGCGTTGCACAACGTGTGAGTTTGTACAATCTCATAGACAAAAATAGAGTGATCGAGTGTTGTACTGCAGGCTGCACATGTTTTTGGGAGTAACAGAACCCAGCTTAAGGCACATATATACAACTCATGCTCCGATGAAGAATCATAGTCTAGTTGTCACCTTGGGTATCTGGCGCGCCGGTTCACGGTCCATGGTGGGGATTTAGAGGATGAATTAACCCGCCTCGACCGCATGAAGATCCGTAAGAAGCATATGGTCGATTAATCAACAAGAAATAAAAGTACAGGCAAGGGGATTCAACAAAACCCTTGAAACTATCGATCCAAACATACGAGAAAGAGATGCGCGTGGCATGGTTGGTTGGTTTAGGATGGATGCTCGGGGAAGAAAGGGCCGCCAGACGCTGAGAGCAGAGGGAGGGACCCACGGCGAGGGAGCACTATGGCTCATACCGGGCGGCAGACGAAGGATCCGCCGCCGGCGTGGAGGGTTAGGGTGGGGACGAGACGAGAGGGGAGGATCGGAGCCTCCGTGCCAGATCTGGTCTGCTTTCGCATCGATCCCTGTGAAAGAAAGAAGGAAAGAGAGGTCGCTCCTCTCGGTTAAATTTAGGGTTAGAAACACCGCAGCCCGCCCAACCACCGCATGTCGACACCGCCCTCTCTTCAGTTTTACGTGACGCCAAATATTTTACTTGCTTGGCTAGTACGTGACGCTACACAAAAGAAAGAAAAGGAAAAGAGATAAAAGCGTCTGCCACACGTCAAGGCCGACGTGACACCACCGGCCACTCTCACTCCCACTACTATTCTTGTAATCAATCATCACCGGTGGGCGGCTGGTTGGTGCGCAGAAACCGCCTCACGCCGGATAGTGCTTTTAGTCCCGTTTAGCCCATTAGTCCTGGTTCAATCCGTAACCGGACTAATGTGAGCATTTATCCCGTTCGTGCGGCTAAGGCATTAGTCCCGGTTCACTGGTGTTTTAGTCCCGGTTTGTGCCTCAAACCGACTAAAGGGTGCGATGCCCATTAGTCCTGCTCATGCCTCAAACCGAGACTAAAGAGTAGACCTTAGTCCCGGTTTGAGGCACGAACCGGACTACTGGTTGAGACTTTAGTCCCGGTTCGTGCCACGAACCGTACTAAAGGTCCCATTTTCAAACTCTACCCCCTGTGGATCGCTTTTCAATTTTAAAAAATAAAACAAAATGATGGAAATGTCAAAAAATAAAAGAAAATAAGTTTCCCATGTGATATGTGGTCTAGTTGTTGGGAAAATTTGCAAATGTGAATTTCGACTTTATTTGCAAAATCTCTCGAATTTGTAAATATGGGCATAACTTTTGCATACTAACTCGGATGAAAAAGTTTTTATATGAAAAGCATCTACTCGAAAAGTTACATCCTCTCCGTAATGCTACAACTTCAGTATGAAACTGCTTCAAAGTGAATTTTGATTTTGGTGAAGCAGAGCAGTCCCAAACAAGCCCTTGAATCCAAACATGAGAGCGCCGCTTGGGGACCAACGGAGGCCTCGCACAACATCAATTCACGCCAAAGTGCACTCCAACGAAAGTTAAAGATGTAATAAAGCAAAAAATAATATTCGAACGGATAATTTAAATAAATCTATAAAGTATCAACAACAACAACTTAACAAAGTAGTGGAGTATTACCGATTTAATTTGAAGGCCTTGTTGTAAGATGAAAACATAACATCATGGATGGACGGTAACTTGTTGTTTCCGCACCCAGCTTGAATCCAAACATGAGGCGTTGCTTGGGGATTGGTGGAGGCCTGCACAACATTAACCATGATTAAAGACTGATTGAACCAATAGAAATTGAGTGGAAAATCAGAATAAATCTAGATGTTAGCAAAGCAACAAGAAAAATAGAGTGATGGAGTGTTGTACTAAGGACAAGACAAGTTGTATAGTAACAGAACCCAACTTGATAGTCGTAGTCAGCTCCTCACCTTGGATCTCCACCGAACTTATGCTGTACAACGTGTGAGTTTGTACAATCTCATAGACAAAAATAGAGTGATCGAAAGTGTTGTACCGCTGGCTGCACATGTTTTTGGGAGTAACAGAACCCAAATTTTAAGGCACATATATACAACTCATGCTCCGATGAAGAATCATAGTCTAGTTGTCACCTTGGGTATCTCCCGCGGCCGGTTCACGGTCCATGGTGGGGACGAGAGGATGAATTAACCCGCCCTGACTGCATGAAGATCCAGAAGAAGCATATGGTCAGATTAATCAACAAGAAATAAAAGTACAGGCAAGGGGATTCAACAAAACCCTTGAAACTATCGATCCAAACATACGAGAAAGAGATGCGGCGTGTGGCATGGTTGGTTGGTTTAGGATGGATGCTCGGGGAAAAAAGGGTCGGCGCCAGACGCTGAGAGCAGAGGGAGGGACCCACGGCGTAGGGAGCACCATGGCTGCGCCGCGGCAGACGAAGGATCCGGCCGCCGGGCGTGGAGGGTTAGGTGGGGGACGAGACGAGAGGGGAGGATCGGAGCCTGTGCCAGATCTGGTCTGCTTTCGCATCGATCCCTGTGAAAGAAAGAAGGAAAGAGAGGTCGCCTCCTCTCGGTTAAATTTAGGGTTAGAAACACCGCAGCCCGCCCAACCACCTGCATGTCGACACCTGTCCTCTCTTCAGTTTTACGTGACGCCAAATATTTTACTTGCTTGGCTAGTACGTGACGCTACACAAAAGAAAGAAAAAGGAAAAGAGATAAAAGCGTCTGCCACGTCAAGGCCGACGTGACACCACCGTCACTCTCACTCCCACTACTATTCTTGTAATCAATCATCACCGGTGGGCGGCGGCTGGTTGGTGCGCAAGAAACCGCCTCGCCGGATAGTGCTTTAGTCCCCGTTTAGCCCATTAGTCCGGTTCAATCCAGAACCGGACTAATGTGAGCATTTATCCCGGTTCAGGCGGCTAAGGCATTAGTCCCGGTTCACTGGTGCCTTTAGTCCCGGTTTGTGCCTCAAACCGACTAAAGGGTGCGATGCCCATTAGTCCCGGTTCATGCCTCAAACCGAGACTAAAGAGTAGACCTTTAGTCCCGGTTTGAGGCACGAACCGACTACTGGTTGAGACTTAGTCCCGGTTCGTGCTACGAACCGGTACTAAAGGTCCCATTTTCAAACTCTACCCCCTGTGGATCGGTTTTTCAATTTTAAAAAAATAAAACAAAATGATTGAAATGTCAAAAAATAAAAGAAAATAAGTTTCCCATGTGATATGTGGTCTAGTTGTTGGGAAAATTTGCAAATGTGAATTTCGACTTTATTTGCAAAATCTCTCCGAATTTGTAAATATGGGCATAACTTTTGCATACTAACTCGGATGAAAAAGTTTTTATATGAAAAAGCATCTACTCGAAAAGTTACATCCTCTCCGGTAATGCTACAACTTCAGTATGAAACTGCTTCAAAGTGAATTTTGATTTTGGTGAAGCAGAGCAGTCCCAAACAAGCCCTTGAATCCAAACATGAGAGCGCCGCTTGGGGACCAACGGAGGCCTGCACAACATCAATTCACGCCAAAGTGCACTCCAACGAAAGTTAAAGATGTAATAAAGCAAAAAATAATATTCGAACGGATAATTTAAATAAATCTATAAAGTATCAACAACAACAACTTAACAAAGTAGTGGAGTATTACCGATTTAATTTGAAGGCCTTGTTGTAAGATGAAAACATAACATCATGGATGGACGGTAACTTGTTGTTTCCGCACCCAGCTTGAATCCAAACATGAGGCGTTGCTTGGGGATTGGTGGAGGCCTGCACAACATTAACCATGATTAAAGACTGATTGAACCAATAGAAATTGAGTGGAAAATCAGAATAAATCTAGATGTTAGCAAGCAACAAGAAAAATAGAGTGATGGAGTGTTGTACTAAGGACATCACAAGTTGTATAGTAATGTAACCCAACTTGATAGTCGAGTCAGCTCCTCACCTTGGATCTCCACCGAACTTGCGTTGCACAACGTGTGAGTTTGTACAATCTCATAGACAAAAATAGAGTGATCGAAAGTGTTGTACGCTGGCTGCACATGTTTTTGGGAGTAATGTAACCCAGCTTAAGGCACATATATACAACTCATGTCTCCATGAAGAATCATAGTCTAGTTGTCACCTTGGGTATCCTGGCGCGTCCGGTTCACGGTCCATGGTGGGGACGAGAGGATGAATTAACCCGCCCTGACTGCATGAAGATCCAGAAGAAGCATATGGTCAGATTAATCAACAAGAAATAAAAGTACAGGCAAGGGGATTCAACAAAACCCTTGAAACTATCGCTCCAAACATACGAGAAAGAGATGCGCGCGTGGCATGGTTGGTTGGTTTAGGATGGATGCTCGGGAAGAAAGGGCCGCGCAGACGCTGAGAGCAGAGGGAGGGACCCACGGCGAGGGAGCACCATGGCCTGCGCCAAGCAGACGAAGGATCCGGCCGCCGGCGTGGAGGGTTAGGGTGGGGACGAGACGAGAGGGGAGGATCGAGCCTCCAGCCAGATCTGGTCTGCTTCAGATCGATCCCCGTGAAAGAAAGAAGGAAAGAGAGGTCGCCTCCTCTCGGTTAAATTTAGGGTTAGAAACACCGCAGCCCGCCCAACCACCTGCATGTCGACACCTGTCCTCTCTTCAGTTTTACGTGACGCCAAATATTTTACTTGCTTGGCTAGTACGACGCTACACAAAAGAAAGAAAAGGGAAAAGAGATAAAAGCGTCTGCCACGTCAAGGCCGACGTGACACCACCGGCCACTCACTCCCACTACTATTCTTGTAATCAATCATCACCGGTGGGCGGCTGGTTGGTGCGCAGAAACCGCCTCACGCCGGATAGTGCTTTAGTCCCGGTTTAGCCCATTAGTCCCGGTTCAATCCAGTAACCGGACTAATGTGAGCATTTATCCCGGTTCGTGCGGCTAAGGCATTAGTCCCGGTTCACTGTGCCTTTAGTCCCGGTTTGTGCCTCAAACCGACTAAAGGGTGCGATGCCCATTAGTCCTGTTCATGCCTCAAACCGAGACTAAAGAGTAGACCTTTAGTCCCGGCTTGAGGCACGAACCGACTATTGGTTGAGATTTAGTCCCGGTTCGTGCTACGAACCGGTACTAAAGGTCCCATTTTCAAACTCTACCCCCGTGGATCGCCTTTTCAATTTTAAAAAAATAAAACAAAATGATGGAAATGTCAAAAAATAAAAGAAAATAAGTTTCCCATGTGATATGTGGTCTAGTTGTTGGGAAAATTTGCAAATGTGAATTTCGACTTATTTGCAAAATCTCTCCGAATTTGTAAATATGGGCATAACTTTGCATACTAACTCGGATGAAAAAGTTTTTATATGAAAAGCATCTACTCGAAAAGTTACATCCTCTCCGTAATGCTACAACTTCAGTATGAAACTGCTTCAAAGTGAATTTTGATTTTGGTGAAGCAGAGCAGTCCCAAACAAGCCCTTGAATCCAAACATGAGAGCGCCGCTTGGGGACCAACGGAGGCCTCGCACAACATCAATTCACGCTCAAAGTGCACTCCAACGAAAGTTAAAGATGTAATAAAGCAAAAAAAAATATTCGAACAGATAATTTAAATAAATCTATAAAGTATCAACAACAACAACTTAACAAAGTAGTGGAGTATTACCGACGAATTTGAAGGCCTTGTTGTAAGATGAAAACATAACATCATGGATGGACGGTAACTTGTTGTTTCCGCACCCAGCTTGAATCCAAACATGAGGCGTTGCTTGGGGATTGGTGGAGGCCTGCACAACATTAACCATGATTAAAGACTGATTGAACCAATAGAAATTGAGTGGAAAATCAGAATAAATCTAGATGTTAGCAAAGAACAAGAAAAATAGAGTGATGGAGTGTTGTACTAAGGACATCACAAGTTGTATAGTAATGTAACCCAACTTGATAGTCGTAGTCAGCTCCTCACCTTGGATCTCCACCGAACTTATGCTGCACAACGTGTGAGTTTGTACAATCTCATAGACAAAAATAGAGTGATCGAAAGTGTTGTACCATGGGCTGCACATGTTTTTGGGAGTAATGTAACCCAGCTTAAGGCACATATATACAACTCATGTCTCCATGAAGAATCATAGTCTAGTTGTCACCTTGGGTATCTCGGCGCCGCCGGTTCACGGTCCATGGTGGGGACGAGAGGATGAATTAACCCGCCTCGACCGCATGAAGATCCGTAAGAAGCATATGGTCAGATTAATCAACAAGAAATAAAAGTACAGGCAAGGATTCAACAAAACCCTTGAAACTATCGATCCAAACATACGAGAAAGAGATGCGCGCGTGGCATGGTTGGTTGGTTTAGGATGGATGCTCGGGAAGAAAGGGCCGCCAGACGTTGAGAGCAGAGGGAGGGACCTACGGCGAGGGAGCACCATGGCCTGCGCCGGCGGCAGATGAAGGATCCGGCCGGCCGGCGTGGAGGGTTAGGGTGGGGACGAGACGAGAGGGGAGGATCGGAGCCTCCAAGCCAGATCTGGTCTGCTTTCAGATCGATCCCCGTGAAAGAAAGAAGGAAAGAGAGGTCGCCTCCTCTCGTTAAATTTAGGGTTAGAAACACCGCAGCCCGCCCAACCACCGCATGTCGACACCTGTCCTCTCTTCAGTTTTACGTGACGCTAAATATTTTACTTGCTTGGCTAGTACGCACGCTACACAAAAGAAAGAAAAGGGAAAAGAGATAAAAGCGTCTGCTGCCACGTCAAGGCCGACGTGACACCACCGTCACTCTCACTCCCACTACTATTCTTGTAATCAATCATCACCGGTGGGCGGCTGGTTGGTGCGCAGAAACCGCCTCGCCGGATAGTGCTTTAGTCCCGGTTTAGCCCATTAGTCCCGGTTCAATCCGTAACCGGACTAATGTGAGCATTTATCCCGGTTCGTGCGGCTAAGGCATTAGTCCCGTTCACTGCGTGCCTTTAGTCCCGGTTTGTGCCTCAAACCGACTAAAGGGTGCGATGCCCATTAGTCCCGGTTCATGCCTCAAACCGAGACTAAAGAGTAGACCTTAGTCCCGGCTTGAGGCACGAACCCGACTACTGGTTGAGACTTAGTCCCGGTTCGTGCTACTTAACCGGTACTAAAGGTCCCATTTTCAAACTCTACCCCTCGTGGATTGCCTTTTCAATTTTAAAAAAAAATAAAACAAAATGATGGAAATGTCAAAAAAATAAAAGAAAATAAGTTTCCATGTGATATGTGGTCTAGTTGTTGGGAAAATTTGCAAATGTGAATTTCGACTTTATTTGCAAAATCTCTCTGGAATTTGTAAATATGGGCATAACTTTTGCATACTAACTCGGATGAAAAAGTTTTTATATGAAAAAGCATCTACTCGAAAAGTTACATCCTCTCTGTAATGCTACAACTTCAGATGAAACTGCTTCAAAGTGAATTTTGATTTTGGTGAAGCAGAGCAGTCCCAAACAAGCCCTTGAATCCAAAACATGAGAGCGCCGCTTGGGGACCAACGGAGGCCTCGCACAACATCAATTCACGCCAAAGTGCACTCCAACGGAAGTTAAAGATGTAATAAAGAAAAAAATAAATATTCGAATGGATAATTTAAATAAATCTATAAAGTATCAACAACAACAACTTAACAAAGTAGTGGAGTATTACCGACGAATTTGAAGGCCTTGTTGTAAGATGAAAACATAACATCATGGATGGACGTGTAACTTGTTGTTTCCGCACTCCAAATTTTGAATCCAAACATGAGGCGTTGCTTGGGATTGGTGGAGGCCTGCACAACATTAACCATGATTAAAGACTGATTGAACCAATAGAAATTGAGTGGAAAATCAGAATAAATCTAGATGTTAGCAGCAACAAGAAAAATAGAGTGATGGAGTGTTGTACTAAGGACATCACAAGTTGTATAGTAATGTAACCCAACTTGATAGTCGAGTCAGCTCCTCACCTTGGATCTCCACCGAACTTGCGCTGCACAACGTGTGAGTTTGTACAATCTCATAGACAAAAATAGAGTGATCGAGTGTTGTACCGCTGGCTGCACATGTTTTTGGGAGTAATGTAACCCAGCTTAAGGCACATATATACAACTCATGCTCCGATGAAGAATCATAGTCTAGTTGTCACCTTGGGTATCCTGGGACGGCCGGTTCACGGTCCATGGTGGGGACGAGAGGATGAATTAACCCGCCCTGACTGCATGAAGATCCATAAGAAGCATATGGTCAGACTAATCAACAAGAAATAAAAGTACAGGGCAAGGGGATTCAACAAAACCCTTGAAACTATCGATCCAAACATACGAGAAAGAGATGCGGCGCGTGGCATGGTTGGTTGGTTTAGGATGGATGCTCGGGAAGAAAGGGCCGCGCAGACGCTGAGAGCAGAGGGAGGGACCCACGGCGTAGGGAGCACCATGGCTCACGCCAAGCGGCAGACGAAGGATCCGCCGCCGGGCATGGAGGGTTAGGGTGGGGACGAGACGAGAGGGAGGATCGGAGCCTGTGCCAGATCTGGTCTGCTTTCGCATCGATCCCCGTGAAAGAAAGAAGGAAAGAGAGGTCGCTCCTCTCGTTAAATTTAGGGTTAGAAACACCGCAGCCCGCCCAACCACCGCATGTCGACACCCGTCCTCTCTTCAGCTTTTACGTGACGCGAAATATTTTACTTGCTTGGCTAGTACGACGCTACACAAAAGAAAGAAAAGGGAAAAGAGATAAAAGCGTCACCACGTCAAGGCCGACGTGACACCACCGGTCACTCTCACTCCCACTACTATTCTTGTACTGAATCATCAGCTGGTTGGTGCACAGTAAACCGCCTGCTGCTGGATAGTGCTTTAGTCCCGGTTTAGCCCATTAGTCCCGATTCAATCCAGAACCGGGACTAATGTGAGCATTTATCCCGGTTCGTGCGGCTAAGGCATTAGTCCCGGTTCACCTGTGCCCTTTAGTCCCGGTTTGTGCCTCAAACCGGGACTAAAGGGTGCGATGCCCATTAGTCCCGGTTCATGCCTCAAACCGAGACTAAAGAGTAGACCTTTAGTCCCGGTTTGAGGCACGAACCGACTACTGGTTGAGACTTAGTCCCGGTTCGTGCTACGAACCGGTACTAAAGGTCCCATTTTCAAACTCTACCCCCCGTGGATCGCCTTTACAATTTTAAAAAATAAAACAAAATGCTGGAAATGTCAAAACAATAAACGAAAATAAGTTTCCCATGTGATATGTGGTCTAGTTGTTGGGAAAATTTGCAAATGTGAATTTCGACTTTATTTGCAAAATCTATCTAGAATTTGTAAATATGGGCATAACTTTTGCATACTAACTCGGATGAAAAAGTTTTTTATATGAAAAAGCATCTACTCGAAAAGTTACGTCCTCTCTGGTAATGCTATAACTTCTGTATGAAACTGCTTCAAAGTGAATTTTGATTTTTGTGAAGCAGAGCAGTCCCAAACAAGCCCTTGAATCCAAACATGAGAGCGTCGCTTGGGGACCAACGGAGGCCTGCACTACATCAATTCACGCTCAAAGTGCACTCCAACGAAAGTTAAAGATGTAATAAAGCAAAAAAAATAATATTCAAACGGATAATTTAAATAAATCTATAAAGTATCAACAACAACAACTTAACAAAGTAGTGGAGTATTACCGATGAATTTGAAGGCCTTGTTGTAAGTTGAAAACATAACATCATGGATGGACGTGTAACTTGTTGTTTCCGCACCCACCTTGAATCCAAACATGAGGCGTTGCTTGGGGATTGGTGGAGGCCTGCACAACATTAACCATGATTAAAGACTGATTGAACCAATAGAAATTGAGTGGAAAATCAGAATAAATCAAGATGTTAGAAGAAACAAGAAAAATAGAGTGATGGAGTGTTTTACTAAGGACATCACAAGTTGTATAGTAACATAACCACACTTGATAGTCTTAGTCAGCTCCTAACCTTGGATCTCCACCGAACTTATGCTGCACAACGTGTGAGTTTGTACAATCTCATAGACAAAAATAGAGTGATCGAGTGTTGTACCGCTGGCTGCACATGTTTTTGGGAGTAATGTAACCCAGCTTAAGGCACATATATACAACTCATGCTCCGATGAAGAATCATAGTCTAGTTGTCACCTTGGGTATCTCGGCGCCGGTTCACGGTCCATGGTGGGGACGAGAGGATGAATTAACCCGCCTCGATCGCATGAAGATCCGTAAGAAGCATATGGTCAGATTAATCAACAAGAAATAAAAGTACAGGCAAGGATTCAACAAAACCCTTGAAACTATCGATCCAAACATACGAGAAAGAGATGCGGCGCGTGGCATGGTTGGTTGGTTTAGGATGGATGCTCGGGGAAGAAAGGGCCGGGCGCCAGACGCTGAGAGCAGAGGGAGGGACCCACGGCGAGGGAGCACCATATTCGCGCCAAGGCAGACGAAGGATCCGCCGGCCGGGCATGGAGGGTTAGGGTGGGGACGAGACGAGAGGGGAGGATCGGAGCCTCCAGCCAGATCTGGTCTGCTTCAGATCGATCCCCTGTGAAAGAAAGAAGGAAAGAGAGGTCGCTCCTCTCGGTTAAATTTAGGTTAGAAACACCGCAGCCCGCCCAACCACCGCATGTCGACACCTGTCCTCTCTTCAGCTTTTACGTGACGCCAAATATTTTACTTGCTTGGCTAGTACGTGACGCTACACAAAAGAAAGAAAAGGGAAAAGAGATAAAAGCGTCCCGCCACGTCGCTGGGCCGACGTGACACCACCGGTCACTCTCACTCCCACTACTATTCTTGTAATCAATCATCACCGGTGGGCGGCTGGTTGGTGCGCAGAAACCGCCTCGCCGGATAGTGCTTTAGTCCCGGTTTAGCCCATTAGTCCCGGTTCAATCCAGAACCGGACTAATGTGAGCATTTATCCCGGTTCAGGCGGCTAAGGCATTAGTCCCGGTTCACTGCGTTCTTTAGTCCCGGTTTGTGCCTCAAACCGGACTAAAGGGTGCGATGCCCATTAGTCCCGGTTCATGCCTCAAACCGAGACTAAAGAGTAGACCTTTAGTCCCGGTTTGAGGCACGAACCGACTACTGGTTGAGACTTAGTCCCGGTTCGTGCTACGAACCGGTACTAAAGGTCCCATTTTCAAACTCTACCCCCCGTGGATCGCTTTTCAATTTTAAAAAAATAAAACAAAATGATGGAAATGTCAAAAAATAAAAGAAAATAAGTTTCCCATGTGATATGTGGTCTAGTTGTTGGGAAAATTTGCAAATGTGAATTTCGACTTTATTTGCAAAATCTCTCGTGAATTTGTAAATATGGGCATAACTTTTGCATACTAACTCGGATGAAAAAGTTTTTATATGAAAAAGCATCTACTCGAAAAGTTACATCCTCTCCGTAATGCTACAACTTCAGATGAAACTGCTTCAAAGTGAATTTTGATTTTGGTGAAGCAGAGCAGTCCCAAACAAGCCCTTGAATCCAAAACATGAGAGCTGCCGCTGGGGACCAACGGAGGCCTGCACAACATCAATTCACGCCAAAGTGCACTCCAACGAAAAGTTAAAGATGTAATAAAGCAAAAAATAATATTCGAACGGATAATTTAAATAAATCTATAAAGTATCAACAACAACAACTTAACAAAGTAGTGGAGTATTACCGATTTAATTTGAAGGCCTTGTTGTAAGATGAAAACATAACATCATGGATGGACGTAACTTGTTGTTTCCGCACCCAGCTTGAATCCAAACATGAGGCGTTGCTTGGGATTGGTGGAGGCCTGCACAACATTAACCATGATTAAAGACTGATTGAACCAATAGAAATTGAGTGGAAAATCAGAATAAATCTAGATGTTAGCAAAGAACAAGAAAAATAGAGTGATGGAGTGTTGTACTAAGGACATCACAAGTTGTATAGTAACAGAACCCAACTTGATAGTCGAGTCAGCTCCTCACCTTGGATCTCCACCGAACTTATGCTGCACAACGTGTGAGTTTGTACAATCTCATAGACAAAAATAGAGTGATCGAGTGTTGTATCGCTGGCTGCACATGTTTTTGGGAGTAACAGAACCCAGCTTAAGGCACATATATACAACTCATGCTTCGATGAAGAATCATAGTCTAGTTGTCACCTTGGGTATCCTCGCGCGGCCGGTTCACGGTCCATGGTGGGGACGAGAGGATGAATTAACCCGCCCTGACTGCATGAAGATCCAGAAGAAGCATATGGTCAGATTAATCAACAAGAAATAAAAGTACAGGCAAGGGGATTCAACAAAACCCTTGAAACTATCGATCCAAACATACGAGAAAGAGATGCGGCGCTGTGGCATGGTTGGTTGGTTTAGGATGGATGCTCGGGAAGAAAGGGCCGCGCAGACGCTGAGAGCAGAGGGAGGGACCCACGCGTAGGGAGCACCATGGCTGCGCCCGGGCGGCAGACGAAGCGATCCGGCCGGCCGCATGGAGGGTTAGGGTGGGGACGAGACGAGGGGAGGATCGGAGCCTGTGCCAGATCTGGTCTGCTTTTCGCATCGATCCCCGTGAAAGAAAGAAGGAAAGAGAGGTCGCCTCCTCTCGGTTAAATTTAGGGTTAGAAACACCGCAGCCCGCCCAACCACCCGCATGTCGACACCTGTCCTCTCTTCAGTTTTACGTGACGCTAAATATTTTACTTGCTTGGCTAGTACGTGACGCTACACAAAAGAAAGAAAAGGGAAAAGAGATAAAGCGTCTGCCACGTCAAGGCCGACGTGACACCACCGTCACTCTCACTCCCACTACTATTCTTGTAATCAATCATCACCGGTGGGCGGCTGGTTGGTGCGCGCAGAAACCGCCTCGCCGCTGGATAGTGCTTTAGTCCCGGTTTAGCCCATTAGTCCCGGTTCAATCCGTAACCCACTAATGTGAGCATTTATCCCGGTTCAGGCGGCTAAGGCATTAGTCCCGGTTCACTGGTGTTTTTAGTCCCGGTTTGTGCCTCAAACCGGACTAAAGGGTGCGATGCCCATTAGTCCCGGTTCATGCCTCAAACCGAGACTAAAGAGTAGACCTTAGTCCCGGTTTGAGGCACGAACCGACTACTGGTTGAGACTTAGTCCCGGTTCGTGCTACGAACCGGTACTAAAGGTCCCATTTTCAAACTCTACCCCCTCGTGGATCGCTTTTCAATTTTAAAAAAATAAAACAAAATGATGGAAATGTCAAAAAATAAAAGAAAATAAGTTTCCCATGTGATATGTGGTCTAGTTGTTGGGAAAATTTGCAAATGTGAATTTCGACTTTATTTGCAAAAATCTCTCCGAATTTGTAAATATGGGCATAACTTTTGCATACTAACTCGATGAAAAAGTTTTTATATGAAAAAGCATCTACTCAAAAGTTACATCCTCTCTGGTAATGCTACAACTTCAGATGAAACTGCTTCAAAGTGAATTTTGATTTTGGTGAAGCAGAGCAGTCCCAAACAAGCCCTTGAATCCAAACATGAGAGCGCCGCTTGGGGACCAACGGAGGCCTGCACAACATCAATTCACGCCAAAGTGCACTCCAACGAAAGTTAAAGATGTAATAAAGCAAAAAATAATATTCGAACGGATAATTTAAATAAATCTATAAAGTATCAACAACAACAACTTAACAAAGTAGTGGAGTATTACCGATTTAATTTGAAGGCCTTGTTGTAAGATGAAAACATAACATCATGGATGGACGTGTAACTTGTTGTTTCCGCACCCAGCTTGAATCCAAACATGAGGCGTTGCTTGGGGATTGGTGGAGGCCTGCACAACATTAACCATGATTAAAGACTGATTGGAGCAATAGAAATTGAGTGGAAAATCAGAATAAATCTAGATGTTAGCAAAGAACAAGAAAAATAGAGTGATGGAGTGTTGTACTAAGGACATCACAAGTTGTATAGTAACAGTAACCCA
This sequence comes from Aegilops bicornis, assembly GCA_021605145.1. Classification (NCBI taxonomy): domain Eukaryota; kingdom Viridiplantae; phylum Streptophyta; class Magnoliopsida; order Poales; family Poaceae; genus Aegilops; species Aegilops bicornis. The sequence goes on along the minus strand of CM038671.1, from coordinate 771,284,641 downwards.
ACTTGATAGTCGAGTCAGCTCCTCACCTTGGATCTCCACCGAACTTGCGCTGCACAACGTGTGAGTTTGTACAATCTCATAGACAAAAAATAGAGTGATCGAAAGTGTTGTACCGCTGGCTGCACATGTTTTTGGGAGTAACAGAACCCAGCTTAAGGCACATATATACAACTCATGCTCCGATGAAGAATCATAGTCTAGTTGTCACCCTGGGTGGCGCGGCCGGTTCACGGTCCATGGTGGGGACGAGAGGATGAATTAACCCGCCCTGACTGCATGAAGATCCAGAAGAAGCATATGGTCAGATTAATCAACAAGAAATAAAAGTACAGGGCAAGGGGATTCAACAAAACCCTTGAAACTATCGATCCAAACATACGAGAAAGAGATGCGGCGCGTGGCATGGTTGGTTGGTTTAGGATGGATGCTCGGGAAGAAAGGGCCGGGCGCCAGACGCTGAGAGCAGAGGGAGGGACCTACGGCGAGGGAGCACCATGGCCTGCGCCGGCGGCAGACGAAGGATCCGGCCGGCGGCGTGGAGGGTTAGGGTGGGGACGAGACGAGAGGGGAGGATCGGAGCCTCCAGGCCAGATCTGGTCTGTTTCGCATCGATCCCCTGTGAAAGAAAGAAGGAAAGAGAGGTCGCTTCCTCTCGGTTAAATTTAGGGTTAGAAACACCGCAGCCCGCCCAACCACCTGCATGTCGACACCTGTCCTCTCTTCTTCGTTTTACGTGACGCGAAATATTTTACTTGCTTGGCTAGTACGTGACGCTACACAAAAGAAAGAAAAGGGAAAAGAGATAAAAGCGTCTGCTGCCACGTCAAGGCCGACGTGACACCACCGGCCACTCTCACTCCCACTACTATTCTTGTACTCAATCATCACCGGTGGGCGGCTGGTTGGTGCGCAGAAACCGCCTCGCCCGGATAGTGCTTTAGTCCCGTTTAGCCCATTAGTCCCGGTTCAATCCGTAACCGACTAATGTGAGCATTTATCCCGGTTCGTGCGGCTAAGGCATTAGTCCCGGTTCACTCAGCGTTCTTTAGTCCCGGTTTGTGCCTCAAACCGGGACTAAAGGGTGCGATGCCCATTAGTCCTGTTCATGCCTCAAACCGAGACTAAAGAGTAGACCTTAGTCCCGGTTTGAGGCACGAACCGACTATTGGTTGAGACTTTAGTCCCGTTCGTGCTACGAACCGGTACTAAAGGTCCCATTTTCAAACTCTACCCCTGTGAATCGCCTTTACAATTTAAAAAAAATAAAACAAAATGATGGAAATGTCCAAAAAATAAAAGAAAATAAGTGTCCCAGGTGATATGTGGTCTAGTTGTTGGGAAAATTTGCAAATGTGAATTTCGACTTTATTTGCAACATCTCTCCGAATTTGTAAATATGGGCATAACTTTTGCATACTAACTCGGATGAAAAAGTTTTTTATATGAAAAAGCATCTACTCAAAAGTTACATCCTCTCTCTCGTAATGCTACAACTTCAGATGAAACTGCTTCAAAGTGAATTTTGATTTTGGTGAAGCAGAGCAGTCCCAAACAAGCCCTTGAATCCAAACATGAGAGCGTCCGCTTGGGGACCAACGGAGGCCTGCACAACATCAATTCACGCTCAAAGTGCACTCCAACGAAAGTTAAAGATGTAATAAAGCAAAAAAAATATTCGAACAGATAATTTAAATAAATCTATAAAGTATCAACAACAACAACTTAACAAAGTAGTGGAGTATTACCGACGAATTTGAAGGCCTTGTTGTAAGATGAAAACATAACATCATGGATGGACGTGTAACTTGTTGTTTCCGCACCCAGCTTGAATCCAAACATGAGGCGTTGCTTGGGGATTGGTGGAGGCCTGCACAACATTAACCATGATTAAAGACTGATTGAACCAATAGAAATTGAGTGGAAAATCAGAATAAATCTAGATGTTAGCAACAACAAGAAAAATAGAGTGATGGAGTGTTGTACTAAGGACAGCACAAGTTGTATAGTAACAGAACCCAACTTGATAGTCGTAGTCAGCTCCTCACCTTGGATCTCCACCGAACTTGCGTTGCACAACGTGTGAGTTTGTACAATCTCATAGACAAAAATAGAGTGATCGAGTGTTGTACTACGGGCTGCACATGTTTTTGGGAGTAACAGAACCCAGCTTAAGGCACATATATACAACTCATGCTCCGATGAAGAATCATAGTCTAGTTGTCACCTTGGGTATCCTGGCGCGGCCGGTTCACGGTCCATGGTGGGGACGAGAGGATGAATTAACCCGCCCTGACTGCATGAAGATCCGTAAGAAGCATATGGTCGATTAATCAACAAGAAATAAAAGTACAGGCAAGGGGATTCAACAAAACCCTTGAAACTATCGATCCAAACATACGAGAAAGAGATGCGGCGCGTGGCATGGTTGGTTGGTTTAGGATGGATGCTCGGGAAGAAAGGGCCGCGCCAGACGTTGAGAGCAGAGGGAGGGACCCACGGCGAGGGGAGCACCATGGCTCAGCCGGGCGGCAGACGAAGGATCCGCCGGCCGGGCGTGGAGGGTTAGGGTGGGGACGAGACGAGAGGGAGGATCGAGCCTCCAGTGCCAGATCTGGTCTGCTTCAGATCGATCCCCGTGAAAGAAAGAAGGAAAGAGAGGTCGCTCCTCTCGGTTAAATTTAGGGTTAGAAACACCGCAGCCCGCCCAACCACCTGCATGTCGACACCTGTCCTCTCTTCAGTTTTACGTGACGCTAAATATTTTACTTGCTTGGCTAGTACGTGACGCTACACAAAAGAAAGAAAAGGGAAAAGAGATAAAAGCGTCTGGCCACGTCGGCCGACGTGACACCACCGGTCACTCTCACTCCCACTACTATTCTTGTAATCAATCATCACCGGTGGGCGGCTGGTTGGTGCGCAGAAACCGCCTCGCTGGATAGTGCTTTAGTCCCGTTTAGCCCATTAGTCCCTGTTCAATCCAGTAACCGGACTAATGTGAGCATTTATCCCGGTTCGTGCGGCTAAGGCATTAGTCCCGGTTCACTGGTGTTTTAGTCCCGGGTTTGTGCCTCAAACCGACTAAAGGGTGCGATGCCCATTAGTCCGGTTCATGCCTCAAACCGAGACTAAAGAGTAGACCTTAGTCCCGGTTTGAGGCACGAACCGACTACTGGTTGAGACTTTAGTCCCGGTTCAGCTACGAACCGGTACTAAAGGTCCCATTTTCAAACTCTACCCCCCCTGTGGATCGCCTTTTCAATTTTAAAAAAAATAAAACAAAATGATGGAAATGTCAAAAAAATAAAAGAAAATAAGTTTCCCATGTGATATGTGGTCTAGTTGTTGGGAAAATTTGCAAATGTGAATTTCGACTTTATTTGCAAAATCTCTCCGAATTTGTAATATGGGCATAACTTTTGCATACTAACTCGGATGAAAAAGTTTTTATATGAAAAAGCATCTACCGAAAAGTTACATCCTCTCCGTAATGCTACAACTTCAGTATGAAACTGCTTCAAAGTGAATTTTGATTTTGGTGAAGCAGAGCAGTCCCAAACAAGCCCTTGAATCCAAACATGAGAGCGCCGCTTGGGGACCAACGGAGGCCTGCACAACATCAATTCACGCCAAAGTGCACTCCAACGAAAGTTAAAGATGTAATAAAGCAAAAAAAAACTATTCGAACGGATAATTTAAATAAATCTATAAAGTATCAACAACAACAACTTAACAAAGTAGTGGAGTATTAACGACTAATTTGAAGGCATTGTTGTAAGATGAAAACATACCATCATGGATGTGCGTGTTACTTGTTGTTTCCTCACCCATCTTGAATCCAAACATGAGGCGTTGCTTGGGGATTGGTGGAGGCCTGCACAACATTAACCATGATTAAAGACTGATTGAACCAATAGAAATTGAGTGGAAAATCAGAATAAATCTAGATGTTAGCAGCAACAAGAAAAATAGAGTGATGGAGTGTTGTACTAAGGACAGCACAAGTTGTATAGTAACAGAACCCAACTTGATAGTCGTAGTCAGCTCCTCACCTTGGATCTCCACCGAACTTGCGTTGCACAACGTGTGAGTTTGTACAATCTCATAGACAAAAATAGAGTGATCGAGTGTTGTACTGCGGGCTGCACATGTTTTTGGGAGTAATGTAACCCAGCTTAAGGCACATATATACAACTCATGCTCCGGCGAAGAATCATAGTCTAGTTGTCACCTTGGGTATCTCCGGCGCGGCCGGTTCACGGTCCATGGTGGGGACGAGAGGATGAATTAACCCGCCTCGACTGCATGAAGATCCGTAAGAAGCATATGGTCGATTAATCAACAAGAAATAAAAGTACAGGGCAAGGATTCAACAAAACCCTTGAAACTATCGATCCAAACATACGAGAAAGAGATGCGGCGCGTGGCATGGTTGGTTGGTTTAGGATGGATGCTCGGGGAAGAAAGGGCCGGCGCGTACGTTGAGAGCAGAGGGAGGGACCTACGGCGAGGGAGCACCATGGCCTGCGCCGGCGGCAGGCGAAGGATCCGCACGGCCGGCGTGGAGGGTTAGGGTGGGGGACGAGACGAGAGGGGAGGATCGGAGCCTCCAGGCCAGATCTGGTTTGTTTCCAATCGATCCCCAGGAAAGAAAGAAGGAAAGAGAGGTCGTCTCCTCTCGGTTAAATTTAGGGTTAGAAACACCGCAGCCCGGCCCAACCACCTGCATGTCGACACCTGTCCTCTCTTCAGTTTTACGTGACGCGAAATATTTTACTTGCTTGGCTAGTACGTGACGTTACACAAAAGAAAGAAAAGGGAAAAGAGATAAAAGCGTCTGCGTCACGTCAAGGCCGACGTGACACCACCGTCACTCTCACTCCCACTACTATTCTTGTACCGAATCATCACCGGTGGGCGGCTGGTTGGTGCGCAGAAACCGCCTCGCCGGATAGTGCTTTAGTCCCGGTTTAGCCCATTAGTCCCGGTTCAATCCAGAACCGGACTAATGTGAGCATTTATCCCGTTCGTGCGGCTAAGGCATTAGTCCCGTTCACTGCAGGTTTTAGTCCCGGTTTGTGCCTCAAACCGGGACTAAAAGGGTGCGATGCCCATTAGTCCCGGTTCATGCCTCAAACCGAGACTAAAGAGTAGACCTTTAGTCCCGGTTTGAGGCACGAACCGACTAATGGTTGAGATTTAGTCCCGTTCGTGCCACGAACCGGTACTAAAGGTCCCATTTTCAAACTCTACCCCTGTGGATCGCCTTTTTCAATTTTAAAAAATAAAACAAAATGATGGAAATGTCAAAAAAAAAAAGTTTCCCATGTGATATGTGGTCTAGTTGTTGGGAAAATTTGCAAATATGAATTTCGAATTTATTTGCAAAATCTCTCTAGAATTTGTAAATATGGGCATAACTTTTGCATACTAACTCGGATGAAAAAGTTTTTTATATGAAAAATCATCTACTCAAAAAGTTACATCCTCTCTGTAATGCTACAACTTCAGATGAAACTGCTTCAAAGTGAATTTTGATTTTGGTGAAGCAGAGCAGTCCCAAACAAGCCCTTGAATCCAAACATGAGAGCGCCGCTTGGGGACCAACGGAGGCCTGCACAACATCAATTCACGCTCAAAGTGCACTCCAACGAAAGTTAAAGATGTAATAAAGCAAAAAAATAATATTCGAACGGATAATTTAAATAAATCTATAAAGTATCAACAACAACAACTTAACAAAGTAGTGGAGTATTACCGACGAATTTGAAGGCCTTGTTGTAAGATGAAAACATAACATCATGGATGGACGGTAACTTGTTGTTTCCGCACTCAGCTTGAATCCAAACATGAGGCGTTGCTTGGGGATTGGTGGAGGCCTGCACAACATTAACTATGATTAAAGACTGATTGAACCAATAGAAATTGAGTGGAAAATCAGAATAAATCTAGATGTTAGCAGAACAAGAAAAATAGAGTGATGGAGTGTTGTACTAAGGACAAGACAAGTTGTATAGTAATGTAACCCAACTTGATAGTCGAGTCAGCTCCTCACCTTGGATCTCCACCGAACTTATGCGTTGCACAACGTGTGAGTTTGTACAATCTCATAGACAAAAATAGAGTGATCGAAAGTGTTGTATCATGGCTGCACATGTTTTTGGGAGTAATGTAACCCAAATTTTAAGGCACATATATACAACTCATGCTCCGATGAAGAATCATAGTCTAGTTGTCACCTTGGGTATCCTGGCGCGGCCGGTTCACGGTCCATGGTGGGGACGAGAGGATGAATTAACCCGCCCTGACTGCATGAAGATCCAGAAGAAGCATATGGTCCGAATAATCAACAATAAATAAAAAAGTACAGGCAAGGGGATTCAACATAACACTTGAAAGTATCGATCCAAACCTACGAGAAAGAGATGCTGCGCGTGGCATGGTTGGTTGGTTTAGGATGGATGCTCGGGGAAGAAAGGGCCGCCAGACGTTGAGAGCAGAGGGAGGGACCTACCGAGGGAGCACCATGGCTGCGCCCGGCGTAGCAGAAGGATCCGGCCGGCCGGCGTGGAGGGTTAGGGTGGGGGACGAGACGAGAGGGGAGGATCGGAGCCTCCAGGCCAGATCTGGTCTGTTTCGCATCGATCCCTAGGAAAGAAAGAAGGAAAGAGAGGTCGTCTCCTCTCGGTTAAATTTAGGGTTAGAAACACCGCAGCCCGCCCAACCACCTGCATGTCGACACCTGTCCTCTCTTCAGTTTTACGTGACGCCAAATATTTTACTTGCTTGGCTAGTACGTGACGTTACACAAAAGAAAGAAAAGGGAAAAGAGATAAAAGCGTCTGCCACACGTCAAGGCCGACGTGACACCACCGGTCACTCTCACTCCCACTACTATTCTTGTACTGAATCATCATGGGCGGCTGGATGGTGAGCAGTAAACCGCCTGCTGATGGATATTGCTTTAGTCCCGGTTTAGCCCATTAGTCCCGGTTCAATCCAGAACCAAGACTAATTTGAGCATTTATCCATGTTCGTGCGGCTAAGTCATTAGTCCCGGTTCACCTGTGCCTTTAGTCCCGGTTTGTGCCTCAAACCGACTAAAAGGCTGCGATGCCCATTAGTCCCGGTTCATGCCTCAAACCGAGACTAAAGAGTAGACCTTTAGTCCCGGTTTGAGGCACGAACCGGGACTAATGGGGTTGAGACCTTTAGTCCCAGTTCGTGCCACGAACCGGTACTAAAGGTCCCATTTTCAAACTCTACCCCCCCCCTGTGGATCGCCTTTTCAATTTAAAAAAAATAAAACAAAATGATGGAAATGTCAAAAAAATAAAAGAAAATAAGTTTCCCATGTGATATGTGGTCTAGTTGTTGGGAAAATTTGCAAATGTGAATTTTGACTTTATTTGCAAAATCTCTCGAATTTGTAAATATGGGCATAACTTTTGCATACTAACTCGGATGAAAAAGTTTTTATATGAAAAGCATCTACTCGAAAAGTTACATCCTCTCTAGTAATGCTACAACTTCTGTATGAAACTGCTTCAAAGTGAATTTTGATTTTGGTGAAGCAGAGCAGTCCCAAACAAGCCCTTGAATCCAAACATGAGAGCGTCGCTTGGGGACCAACGGAGGCCTGCACAACATCAATTCACGCTCAAAGTGCACTCCAACGAAAGTTAAAGATGTAATAAAGCAAAAAAAATATTCGAACAGATAATTTAAATAAATCTATAAAGTATCAACAACAACAACTTAACAAAGTAGTGGAGTATTACCGATTTAATTTGAAGGCCTTGTTGTAAGATGAAAACATAACATCATGGATGGACGTGTAACTTGTTGTTTCCGCACACAGCTTGAATCCAAACATGAGGCGTTGCTTGGGGATTGGTGGAGGCCTGCACAACATTAACCATGATTAAAGACTGATTGAACCAATAGAAATTGAGTGGAAAATCAGAATAAATCTAGATGTTAGCAGCAACAAGAAAAATAGAGTGATGGAGTGTTGTACTAAGGACAACACAAGTTGTATAGTAACAGAACCCAACTTGATAGTCGAGTCAGCTCCTCACCTTGGATCTCCACCGAACTTATGCTGCACAACGGTGAGTTTGTACAATCTCATAGACAAAAATAGAGTGATCGAGTGTTGTACTGCAGGCTGCACATGTTTTTGGGAGTAACAGAACCCAGCTTAAGGCACATATATACAACTCATGCTCCGATGAAGAATCATAGTCTAGTTGTCACCTTGGGTATCCTGGCGCGGCCGGTTCACGGTCCATGGTGGGGACGAGAGGATGAATTAACCCGCCTTGACTGCATGAAGATCCGTAAGAAGCATATGGTCGATTAATCATCAAGAAATAAAAGTACAGGCAAGGGGATTCAACAAAACCCTTGAAACTATCGATCCAAACATACGAGAAAGAGATGCGGCGCGTGGCATGGTTGGTTGGTTTAGGATGGATGCTCGGGGAAGAAAGGGCCGGCGCGTACGTTGAGAGCAGAGGGAGGGACCTACGGCGAGGGAGCACCATGGCCTGCGCCGGCGGCAGACGAAGGATCCGGCCGGCCGGCGTGGAGGGTTAGGGTGGGGGACGAGACGAGAGGGGAGGATCGGAGCCTCCAGGCCAGATCTGGTCTGTTTCATCGATCCCCAGGAAAGAAAGAAGGAAAGAGAGGTCGCTCTCCTCTCGGTTAAATTTAGGGTTAGAAACACCGCAGCCCGGCCCAACCACCTGCATGTCGACACCGTCCTCTCTTCAGTTTTACGTGACGCGAAATATTTTACTTGCTTGGCTAGTACGACGTTACACAAAAAGAAAGAAAAGGGAAAAGAGATAAAGCGTCTGCCACACGTCGGCCGACGTGACACCACCGGTCACTCTCACTCCCACTACTATTCTTGTACTGAATCATCAGCTGGTGGGCGGCTGGTTGGTGCGCAGTAAACCGCCTGCTGCTGGATAGTGCTTTAGTCCCGGTTTAGCCCATTAGTCCCGGTTCAATCCAGAACCAAGACTAATGTGAGCATTTATCCCGGTTCGTGCGGCTAAGGCATTAGTCCCGGTTCACCTGTGCCCTTTAGTCCCGGTTTGTGCCTCAAACCGGGACTAAAGGGTGCGATGCCCATTAGTCCCGGTTCATGCCTCAAACCGAGACTAAAGAGTAGACCTTTAGTCCCGGTTTGAGGCACGAACTGGGACTAATGGGGTTGAGACCTTTAGTCCCGGTTCGTGCCACGAACCGGTACTAAAGGTCCCATTTTCAAACTCTACCCCCCCTGTGGATCGCCTTTTCAATTTTTAAAAAATAAAACAAAATGATGGAAATGTCAAAAAAATAAAAGAAAATAAGTTTCCCATGTGATATGTGGTCTAGTTGTTGGGAAAATTTGCAAATGTGAATTTCGACTTTATTTGCAAAATCTCTGGAATTTGTAAATATGGGCATAACTTTTGCATACTAACTCGGATGAAAAAGTTTTTTATATGAAAAGCATCTACTCGAAAAGTTACATCCTCTCTGGTAATGCTACAACTTCTGTATGAAACTGCTTCAAAGTGAATTTTGATTTTGGTGAAGCAGAGCAGTCCCAAACAAGCCCTTGAATCCAAACATGAGAGCGTCGCTTGGGGACCAACGGAGGCCTGCACAACATCAATTCACGCTCAAAGTGCACTCCAACGAAAGTTAAAGATGTAATAAAGCAAAAAATAATATTCGAACGGATAATTTAAATAAATCTATAAAGTATCAACAACAACAACTTAACAAAGTAGTGGAGTATTACCGACGAATTTGAAGGCCTTGTTGTAAGATGAAAACATAACATCATGGATGGACGTGTAACTTGTTGTTTCCGCACCCAGCTTGAATCCAAACATGAGGCGTTGCTTGGGGATTGGTGGAGGCCTGCACAACATTAACCATGATTAAAGACTGATTGAACCAATAGAAATTGAGTGGAAAATCAGAATAAATCTAGATGTTAGCAGCAACAAGAAAAATAGAGTGATGGAGTGTTGTACTAAGGACAACACAAGTTGTATAGTAACAGAACCCAACTTGATAGTCGTAGTCAGCTCCTCACCTTGGATCTCCACCGAACTTGCGTTGCACAACGTGTGAGTTTGTACAATCTCATCGAACAAAAATAGAGTGATCGAGTGTTGTACTGCGGGCTGCACATGTTTTTGGGAGTAACAGAACCCAGCTTAAGGCACATATATACAACCCATGCTCCGATGAAGAATCATAGTCTAGTTGTCACCTTGGGTATCCTGGCGCCGCCGTTCACGGGTCCATGGTGGGGACGAGAGGATGAATTAACCATACCGACTGCATGAAGATCCAGAAGAAGCATATGGTCAGATTAATCAACAAGAAATAAAAGTACAGGGCAAGGGGATTCAACAAAACCCTTGAAACTATCGATCCAAACATACGAGAAAGAGATGCGGCGCGTGGCATGGTTGGTTGGTTTAGGATGGATGCTCGGGGAAGAAAGGGCCGGCGCGTACGTTGAGAGCAGAGGGAGGGACCTACGGCGAGGGAGCACCATGGCCTGCGCCGGCGGCAGACGAAGGATCCGGCCGGCCGGCGTGGAGGGTTAGGGTGGGGGACGAGACGAGAGGGGAGGATCGGAGCCTCCAGGCCAGATCTGGTCTGTTTCGCATCGATCCCCAGGAAAGAAAGAAGGAAAGAGAGGTCGCTCTCCTCTCGGTTAAATTTAGGGTTAGAAACACCGCAGCCCGCCCAACCACCGCATGTCGACACCTGTCCTCTCTTCAGTTTTACGTGACGCGAAATATTTTACTTGCTTGGCTAGTACGTACGTTACACAAAAGAAAGAAAAGGGAAAAGAGATAAAAGCGTCCGCGTCACGTCGCGTCGACGTGACACCACCGGTCACTCTCACTCCCACTACTATTCTTGTACTGAATCATCACCGGTGGGCGGCTGGTTGGTGCGCAGAAACGCCTGCTTTGGATAGTGCTTTAGTCCCGGTTTAGCCCATTAGTCCTGGTTCAATCCGAACCGGACTAATGTGAGCATTTATCCCGTTCGTGCGGCTAAGGCATTAGTCCCGGTTCACTTGTGCCCTTTAGTCCCGGTTTGTGCCTCAAACCGACTAAAGGTGCGATGCCCATTAGTCCCGGTTCATGCCTCAAACCGAGACTAAAGAGTAGACCAATAGTCCCGGTTTGAGGCACGAACCGGGACTATCAAGGTTGAGATTTAGTCCCGTTAGCTACACGAACCCGGTACTAAAGGTCCCATTTTCAAACTCTACCCCTGTGGATCGCTTTTTCAATTATAAAAAAATAAAACAAAATGATGGAAATGTCAAAAAAAAAAAAGAAATTAAGTTTCCCATGTGATATGTGGTCTAGTTGTTGGGAAAATTTGCAAATGTGAATTTCGACTTTATTTGCAAAATCTCTCTGGAATTTGTAAATATGGGCATAACTTTTGCATACTAACTCGGATGAAAAAGTTTTTATATGAAAAAGCATCTACTTGAAAAGTTACATCCTCTCCGTAATGCTACAACTTCTGTATGAAACTGCTTCAAAGTGAATTTTGATTTTGGTGAAGCAGAGCAGTCCCAAACAAGCCCTTGAATCCAAAACATGAGAGGCGTCGCTTGGGGACCAACGGAGGCCTGCACAACATCAATTCACGCTCAAAGTGCACTCCAACGAAAGTTAAAGATGTAATAAAGCAAAAAAATAATATTCGAACGGATAATTTAAATAAATCTATAAAGTATCAACAACAACAACTTAACAAAGTAGTGGAGTATTACCGATTTAATTTGAAGGCCTTGTTGTAAGATGAAAACATAACATCATGGATGGACGTGTAACTTGTTGTTTCCGCACCCAGCTTGAATCCAAACATGAGGCGTTGCTTGGGATTGGTGGAGGCCTGCACAACATTAACCATGATTAAAGACTGATTGAACCAATAGAAATTGAGTGGAAAATCAGAATAAATCTAGATGTTAGCAGCAACAAGAAAAATAGAGTGATGGAGTGTTGTACTAAGGACAGCACAAGTTGTATAGTAACAGAACCCAACTTGATAGTCGTAGTCAGCTCCTCACCTTGGATCTCCACCGAACTTGCGTTGCACCATGAGACACTTTGTACAATATCATAGACAAAAATAGAGTGATCGAGTGTTGTACTTTGGCTGCACATGTTTTTGGGAGTAACATAACCCAGCTTAAGGCACATATATACAAATCATGGTCCGATGAAGAATCATAGTCTAGTTGTCAACTAGGGTATCCTGTCGCGGAAGGTTCACGGTCAATGTTGTGGACGAGAGGATGAATTAACCCTCCCTGACTGCCTGAAGATCCAGAAGAAGCATATGGTCAGATTAATCAACAAGAAATAAAAGTACAGTGCACGGGGATTCAACAAAACCCTTGAAACTATCGATCCAAACATACGAGAAAGAGATGCGGTAGCGTGGCATGGTTGGTTGGTTTAGGATGGATGCTCGGGAAGAAAGGGCCGCGCAGACGTTGAGAGCGGAGGGAGGGACCTACGGCGAGGGAGCACCATGGTTTGCGCCAAGGGCGGCAGATTTGATCCGCCGGCCGGGCGTGGAGGGTTAGGGTGGGGGACGAGACGAGAGGGGAGGATCGGAGCCTCCAGGCCAGATCTGGTCTGTTTCGCATCGATCCCCAGGAAAGAAAGAAGGAAAGAGAGGTCGTCTCCTCTCGGTTAAATTTAGGGTTAGAAACACCGCAGCCCGGCCCAACCACCTGCATGTCGACACCTGTCCTCTCTTCAGTTTTACGTGACGCTAAATATTTTACTTGCTTGGCTAGTACGTACGTTACACAAAAGAAAGAAAAGGGAAAAGAGATAAAAGCGTCCGCGTCACGTCGCGTCGACGTGACACCACCGGTCACTCTCACTCCCACTACTATTCTTGTACTGAATCATCACGGTGGGCGGCTGGTTGGTGCGTGATAAACCGCTGCTTCTTTGGATAGTGCTTTAGTCCCGATTTAACCCATTAGTCCCGGTTCAATCCAGAACCGGGACTAATGTGAGCATTTATCCCGGTTCGTGCGGCTAAGGCATTAGTCCCGGTTCACCTGTGCCCTTTAGTCCCGGTTTGTGCCTCAAACCGGGACTAAAGGGTGCGATGCCCATTAGTCCCGGTTCATGCCTCAAACCGAGACTAAAGAGTAGACCTTTAGTCCCGGTTTGAGGCACCTAACCGACTAATGGTTGAGACTTAGTCCCGGCAGTCCCACGAACCGGTACTAAAGGTCCCATTTTCAAACTCTACCCCCCCCTGTGGATCGCCTTTTCAATTTTAAAAAAAATAAAACAAAATGATGGAAATGTCAAAAAAATAAAAGAAAATAAGTTTCCCATGTGATATGTGGTCTAGTTGTTGGGAAAATTTGCAAATGTGAATTTCGAATTTATTTGCAAAATCTCTCCGAATTTGTAAATATGGGCATAACTTTTGCATACTAACTCGGATGAAAAAGTTTTTATATGAAAAAGCATCTACTCGAAAAGTTACATCCTCTCCGGTAATGCTACAACTTCAGATGAAACTGCTTCAAAGTGAATTTTGATTTTGGTGAAGCAGAGCAGTCCCAAACAAGCCCTTGAATCCAAACATGAGAGCGTCGCTTGGGGACCAACGGAGGCCTGCACAACATCAATTCACGCTCAAAGTGCACTCCAACGAAAGTTAAAGATGTAATAAAGCAAAAAAATAATATTCGAACGGATAATTTAAATAAATCTATAAAGTATCAACAACAACAACTTAACAAAGTAGTGGAGTATTACCGGCGAATTTGAAGGCCTTGTTGTAAGATGAAAACATAACATCATGGATGGACGTGTAACTTGTTGTTTCCGCACTCCAGCTTGAATCCAAACATGAGGCGTTGCTTGGGGATTGGTGGAGGCCTGCACAACATTAACCATGATTAAAGACTGATTGAACCAATAGAAATTGAGTGGAAAATCAGAATAAATCTAGATGTTAGCAGCAACAAGAAAAATAGAGTGATGGAGTGTTGTACTAAGGACATCACAAGTTGTATAGTAACAGAACCCAACTTGATAGTCGTAGTCAGCTCCTCACCTTGGATCTCCACCGAACTTGCGTTGCACAACGTGTGAGTTTGTACAATCTCATAGACAAAAATAGAGTGATCGAGTGTTGTATCAAGGGCTGCACATGTTTTTGGGAGTAACAGAACCCAATTTAAGGCACATATATACAACTCATGCTCCGATGAAGAATCATAGTCTAGTTGTCACCTTGGGTATCTCCGCGCCGGTTCACGTTCCATGGTGGGGACGAGAGGATGAATTAACCCGCCCTGACTGCATGAAGATCCAGAAGAAGCATATGGTCAGATTAATCAACAAGAAATAAAAGTACAGGGCAAGGGGATTCAACAAAACCCTTGAAACTATCGATCCAAACATACGAGAAAGAGATGCGGCGCGTGGCATGGTTGGTTGGTTTAGGATGGATGCTCGGGGAAGAAAGGGCCGGCAGGGAGGGACCTACGGCGAGGGAGCACCATGGCCTGCGCCGGCGGCAGACGAAGGATCCGGCCGGCCGGCGTGGAGGGTTAGGGTGGGGACGAGACGAGAGGGGAGGATCGGAGCCTCCAAGCCAGATCTGGTCTGTTTCGCATCGATCCCCAGGAAAGAAAGAAGGAAAGAGAGGTCGTCTCCTCTCGGTTAAATTTAGGGTTAGAAACACCGCACCCGACCCAACCACCTGCATGTCAACACCTGTCCTCTCTTCAGTTTTACGTGACGCGAAATATTTTACTTGCTTGGCTAGTACGTACGTTACACAAAAGAAAGAAAAGGGAAAAGAGATAAAAGCGTCCGCGTCACGTCGCGTCGACGTGACACCACCGATCACTCTCACTCCCACTACTATTCTTGTAATTGAATCATCACCGTGGGCGGCTGGTTGGTGCGCAGAAACCGCCTTCTTTGGATAGTGCTTTAGTCCCGGTTTAGCCCATTAGTCCCGGTTCAATCCAGAACCGACTAATGTGAGCATTTATCCCGGTTCGTGCGGCTAAGGCATTAGTCCGGTTCACTGTGCCCTTTAGTCCCGGTTTGTGCCTCAAACCGACTAAAGGGTGCGATGCCCATTAGTCCGGTTCATGCCTCAAACCGAGACTAAAGAGTAGACCTTTAGTCGGTTTGAGGCACGAACCGACTAATGGGTTGAGACTCTTAGTCCCGGTTCGTGCTACTTAACCGGGTACTAAAGGTCCCATTTTCAAACTCTACCCCCAGTGGATCGCTTTTCAATTTAAAAAATAAAACAAAATGATGGAAATGTCAAAAAATAAAAGAAAATAAGTTTCCCATGTGATATGTGGTCTAGTTGTTGGGAAAATTTGCAAATGTGAATTTCGACTTTATTTGCAAAATCTCTCTGGAATTTGTAAATATGGGCATAACTTTTGCATACTAACTCGGATGAAAAAGTTTTTATATGAAAAAGCATCTACTCGAAAAGTTACATCCTCTCCGTAATGCTACAACTTCTGTATGAAACTGCTTCAAAGTGAATTTTGATTTTGGTGAAGCAGAGCAGTCCCAAACAAGCCCTTGAATCCAAACATGAGAGGCGTCGCTTGGGGACCAACGGAGGCCTGCACAACATCAATTCACGCTCAAAGTGCACTCCAACGAAAGTTAAAGATGTAATAAAGCAAAAAATAATATTCGAACGGATAATTTAAATAAATCTATAAAGTATCAACAACAACAACTTAACAAAGTAGTGGAGTATTACCGACGAATTTGAAGGCCTTGTTGTAAGATGAAAACATAACATCATGGATGGACGTGTAACTTGTTGTTTCCGCACCCAGCTTGAATCCAAACATGAGGCGTTGCTTGGGGATTGGTGGAGGCCTGCACAACATTAACCATGATTAAAGACTGATTGAACCAATAGAAATTGAGTGGAAAATCAGAATAAATCTAGATGTTAGCAGCAACAAGAAAAATAGAGTGATGGAGTGTTGTACTAAGGACATCACAAGTTGTATAGTAACATGTAACCCAACTTGATAGTCGAGTCAGCTCCTCACCTTGGATCTCCACCGAACTTATGTTGCACAACGTGTGAGTTTGTACAATCTCATAGACAAAAATAGAGTGATCGAAAGTGTTGTACTGCGGGCTGCACATGTTTTTGGGAGTAATGTAACCCAGCTTAAGGCACATATATATACAACTCATGCTCCGATGAAGAATCATAGTCTAGTTGTCACCTTGGGTATCCCGGGCGCGGCCGGTTCACGGTCCATGGTGGGGACGAGAGGATGAATTAACCCGCCTCGACTGCATGAAGATCCGTAAGAAGCATATGGTCGATTAATCAACAAGAAATAAAAGTACAGGCAAGGGATTCAACAAAACCCTTGAAACTATCGATCCAAACATACGAGAAAGAGATGCGGTAGCGTGGCATGGTTGGTTGGTTTAGGATGGATGCTCGGGAAGAAAGGGCCAGCGCGGACGTTGAGAGCAGAGGGAGGGACCTACGGCGAGGGAGCACCATGGCCTGCGCCGGCGGCAGACGAAGGATCCGGCCGGCCGGCGTGGAGGGTTAGGGTGGGGGACGAGACGAGAGGGGAGGATCGGAGCCTCCAGGCCAGATCTGGTCTGCTTCGATCGATCCCTGTGAAAGAAAGAAGGAAAGAGAGGTCGTATCCTCTCGGTTAAATTTAGGGTTAGAAACACCGCAGCCCGGCCCAACCACCTGCATGTCGACACCTGTCCTCTCTTCAGTTTTACGTGACGCGAAATAGTTTACTTTCTTGGCTAGTACGTACGTTACACAAAAGAAAGAAAAGGGAAAAGAGATAAAAGCGTCCGCGTCACGTCGCGTCGACGTGGCACCACCGGTCACTCTCACTCCCACTACTATTCTTGTACTCAATCATCAGCTGGTGGGCGGCTGGTTGGTGCGCAGTAAACCGCGTGCTGCTGGATAGTGCTTTAGTCCCGGTTTAGCCCATTAGTCCCGGTTCAATCCAGAACCAAGACTAATGTGAGCATTTATCCCGGTTCGTGCGGCTAAGGCATTAGTCCCGGTTCACCTGTGCCCTTTAGTCCCGGTTTGTGCCTCAAACCGGGACTAAAGGGTGCGATGCCCATTAGTTCCGGTTCATGCCTCAAACCGAGACTAAAGAGTAGACCTTTAGTCCCGGTTTGAGGCACGAACCGGGACTAATGGGGTTGAGACCTTTAGTCCCGGTTCATGCCACGAACCGGTACTAAAGGTCCCATTTTCAAACTCTACCCCCGTGGATCGCCTTTTCAATTTAAAAAAATAAAACAAAATGATGGAAATGTCAAAAAAATAAAAGAAAATAAGTTTCCCATGTGATATGTGGTCTAGTTGTTGGGAAAATTTGCAAATGTGAATTTCGACTTTATTTGCAAAATCTCTCGTGAATTTGTAAATATGGGCATAACTTTTGCATACTAACTCGGATGAAAAAGTTATTTATATGAAAAATCATCTACTCGAAAAGTTACATCCTCTCCGTAATGCTACAACTTCATATGAAACTGCTTCAAAGTGAATTTTGATTTTGGTGAAGCAGAGCAGTCCCAAACAAGCCCTTGAATCCAAACATGAGAGGCGTCGCTAGACCAACGGAGGCCTGCACAACATCAATTCACGCCAAAGTGCACTCCAACGAAAGTTAAAGATGTAATAAAGCAAAAAATAATATTCGAACGGATAATTTAAATAAATCTATAAAGTATCAACAACAACAACTTAACAAAGTAGTGGAGTATTACCGATTTAATTTGAAGGCCTTGTTGTAAGATGAAAACATAACATCATGGATGGACGTGTAACTTGTTGTTTCCGCACCCAGCTTGAATCCAAACATGAGGCGTTGCTTGGGGATTGGTGGAGGCCTGCACAACATTAACCATGATTAAAGACTGATTGAACCAATAGAAATTGAGTGGAAAATCAGAATAAATCTAGATGTTAGCAGCAACAAGAAAAATAGAGTGATGGAGTGTTGTACTAAGGACATCACAAGTTGTATAGTAATGTAACCCAACTTGATAGTCGTAGTCAGCTCCTCACCTTGGATCTCCACCGAACTTATGCGTTGCACAACGTGTGAGTTTGTACAATCTCATAGACAAAAATAGAGTGATCGAGTGTTGTACTGCGGGCTGCACATGTTTTTGGGAGTAACAGAACCCAGCTTAAGGCACATATATACAACTCATGCTCCGATGAAGAATCATAGTCTAGTTGTCACCCTGGGTGGCGCGGCCGGTTCACGGTCCATGGTGGGGACGAGAGGATGAATTAACCCGCCTCGACTGCATGAAGATCCGTAAGAAGCATATGGTCAGATTAATCAACAAGAAATAAAAGTACAGGCAATGGGATTCAACAAAACCCTTGAAACTATCGATCCAAACATACGAGAAAGAGATGCGGCGCGTGGCATGGTTGGTTGGTTTAGGATGGATGCTCGGGGAAGAAAGGGCCGGCGCGTACGTTGAGAGCAGAGGGAGGGACCTACGGCGAGGGAGCACCATGGCCTACGCCGGCGGCAGACGAAGGATCCGGACGGCCGGCATGGAGGGTTATGGTGGGGGACGAGACGAGAGGGGAGGATCGGAGCCTCCAGGCCAGATCTGGTCTGTTTTGCATCGATCCCCAGGAAAGAAAGAAGGAAAGAGAGGTCGTCTCCTCTCGGTTAAATTTAGGGTTAGAAACACCGCAGCCCGGCCCAACCACCTGCATGTCGACACCTGTCCTCTCTTCAGTTTTACGTGACGCGAAATATTTTACTTGCTTGGCTAGTACGTACGTTACACAAAAGAAAGAAAAGGGAAAAGAGATAAAAGCGTCCGCGTCACGTCGCGTCGACGTGACACCACCGGTCACTCTCACTCCCACTACTATTCTTGTACTGAATCATCAGCTGGTGGGCGGCTGGTTGGTGCGCAGTAAACCGCCTGCTGCTGGATAGTGCTTTAGTCCCGGTTTAGCCCATTAGTCCCGGTTCAATCCAGAACCGGGACTAATGTGAGCATTTATCCCGGTTCGTGCGGCTAAGGCATTAGTCCCGGTTCACCTGTGCCCTTTAGTCCCGGTTTGTGCCTCAAACCGGGACTAGAGGGTGCGATGCCCATTAGTCCCAGTTCATGCCTCAAACCGAGACTAATGAGTAGACCTTTAGTCCGGGTTTGAGGCACGAACCGACTAATCGGTTGAGATTTTAGTCGGTTAGTGCCACGAACCGGTACTAAATATCCCATTTTCAAACTCTACCCCCCCCCCCCCCCCGGTGGATCGCCTTTTCAATTTTTTTAAAAAATAAAACAAAATGATGGAAATGTCAAAAAAATAAAAGAAAATAAGTTTCCCATGTGATATGTGGTCTAGTTGTTGGGAAAATTTGCAAATGTGAATTTCGACTTTATTTGCAAAATCTCTCTGGAATTTGTAAATATGGGCATAACTTTTGCATACTAACTTCGGATGAAAAAGTTTTTATATGAAAAAGCATCTACTCGAAAAGTTACATCCTCTCTGGTAATGCTACAACTTCAGATGAAACTGCTTCAAAGTGAATTTTGATTTTGGTGAAGCAGAGCAGTCCCAAACAAGCCCTTGAATCCAAACATGAGAGGCGTCGCTTGAGGGACCAACGGAGGCCTGCACAACATCAATTCACGCTCAAAGTGCACTCCAACGAAAGTTAAAGATGTAATAAAGCAAAAAAATAATATTCGAACGGATAATTTAAATAAATCTATAAAGTATCAACAACAACAACTTAACAAAGTAGTGGAGTATTACCAATTTGAAGGCCTTGTTGTAAGATGAAAACATAACATCATGGATGGACGTGTAACTTGTTGTTTCCGCACCCAGCTTGAATCCAAACATGAGGCGTTGCTTGGGGATTGGTGGAGGCCTGCACAACATTAACCATGATTAAAGACTGATTGAACCAATAGAAATTGAGTGGAAAATCAGAATAAATCTAGATGTTAGCAGCAACAAGAAAAATAGAGTGATGGAGTGTTGTACTAAGGACAACACAAGTTGTATAGTAATGTAACCCAACTTGATAGTCGTAGTCAGCTCCTCACCTTGGATCTCCACCGAACTTATGCTGCACAACGTGTGAGTTTGTACAATCTCATAGACAAAATAGAGTGATCGAGTGTTGTACTGCGGGCTGCACATGTTTTTAGAGTATGAGAACCCAGCTTAAGGCACATATATACAACTCATGCTCCGATGAAGAATCATAGTCTAGTTGTCACCTTTGGGTATCTGGCGCCGGCCGGTTCACGGTCCATGGTGGGGACGAGAGGATGAATTAACCATACGACTGCATGAAGATCCGTAAGAAGCATATGGTCAGATTAATCAACAAGAAATAAAAAGTACAGGCAAGGGATTCAACAAAACCCTTGAAACTATCGATCCAAACATACGAGAAAAGAGATCTGCGTAGCGTGGCATGGTTGGTTGGTTTAGGATGGATGCTCGGGGAAGAAAGGGCCGGTAGCGTCGTTGAGAGCAGAGGGAGGACCCTCTGGCGAGGGAGCACCATGGCCTGCGCCGGCGGCAGACGAAGGATCCGGCCGGCCGGCGTGGAGGGTTAGGGTGGGGGACGAGACGAGAGGGGAGGATCGGAGCCTCCAGGCCAGATCTGGTCTGTTTCGCATCGATCCCCAGGAAAGAAAGAAGGAAAGAGAGGTCGTCTCCTCTCGGTTAAATTTAGGGTTAGAAACACCGCAGCCCGGCCCAACCACCTGCATGTCGACACCTGTCCTCTCTTCAGTTTTACGTGACGAAATATTTTACTTGCTTGGCTAGTACGTACGTTACACAAAAGAAAGAAAAGGAAAAGAGATAAAAGCGTCGCGTCACGTCGCGTCGACGTGACACCACCGTCACTCTCACTCCCACTACTATTCTTGTCTTGAATCATCACCGGTGGTGGCTGGTTGGTGCTTGCGATAAACCGCTTTCTTCTTTGGATAGTGCTTTAGTCCCGGTTTAGCCCATTAGTCCCGGTTCAATCCAGAACCGGGACTAATGTGAGCATTTATCCCGGTTCGTGCGGCTAAGGCATTAGTCCCGGTTCACCTGTGCCCTTTAGTCCCGGTTTGTGCCTCAAACCGGGACTAAAAATCTTGATACCATTAGTCCGGTTCATGCCTCAAACCGAGACTAAAGAGTAGACCTTTAGTCCCGGGTTTGAGGCACGAACCGGGACTAATGAAGTTGAGACTTTAGTCCCGGTTCGTGCCACGAACCGGTACTAAAGGTCCCATTTTCAAACTCTACCCCCACGTGGATCGCCTTTTCAATTTAAAAAAAACAAAATGATGGAAATGTCAAAAAATAAAAGAAAATAAGTTTCCCATGTGATATGTGGTCTAGTTGTTGGGAAAATTTGCAAATGTGAATTTCGACTTTATTTGCAAAATCTCTCTGGAATTTGTAAATATGGGCATAACTTTTGCATACTAACTCGGATGAAAAAGTTATTATATGAAAAAGCATCTACTCGAAAAGTTACATCCTCTCTGGTAATGCTACAACTTCTGTATGAAACTGCTTCAAAGTGAATTTTGATTTTGGTGAAGCAGAGCAGTCCCAAACAAGCCCTTGAATCCAAACATGAGAGCGTCGCTTGAGGGACCAACGGAGGCCTACAACATCAATTCACGCTCAAAGTGCACTCCAACGAAAGTTAAAGATGTAATAAAGCAAAAAATAATATTCGAGCGGATAATTTAAATAAATCTATAAAGTATCAACAACGACAACTTAACAAAGTAGTGGAGTATTACCGCCGAATTTGAAGGCGTTGTGGTAAGATGAAAACCTAACAGCGTGGATGGACGTGTGACTTGTTGTTTCCGCACCCGGCTTGAATCCAAACATGAGGCGTTGCTTGGGGATTGGTGGAGGCCTGCACAACATTAACCATGATTAAAGACTGATTGAACCAATAGAAATTGAGTGGAAAATCAGAATAAATCTAGATGTTAGCAGCAACAAGAAAAATAGAGTGATGGAGTGTTGTACTAAGGACAGCACAAGTTGTATAATGTGAGAACCCAACTTGATAGTCGTAGTCAGCTCCTCACCTTGGATCTCCACAGAACTTGCGTTGCACAACGTGTGAGTTTGTACAATCTCATAGACAAAAATAGAGTGATCGAGTGTTGTACTGCGGGCTGCACATGTTTTTGGGAGTAACAGAACCCAATAAGGCACATATATACAACTCATGCTCCGATGAAGAATCATAGTCTAGTTGTCACCTTGGGTATCCCTGGCGGCGGCAGTTCACGGTCCTTGGTGGTGACGAGAGGATGAAGTAACCCGCACTGACTGCATGAAGATCCAGAAGAAGCATAGGGTCAGAGTCATCAACAAGAAAAAAAAGTACCGGGCTAGGGGATTCAACAAAACCCTTGAAAATATCGATCAAAACATACGAGAAATAGATGCAGCGCGTGGCATGGTTGGTTGGTTTAGGATGGATGCTTTCGGGGAAGAAAGGGCCGGTAGCGTCGTTGAGAGCGAGAGGGAGGGACCTCTGGCGAGGAGCACCATGGCTCTTGGCCGCGGCAGACGAATGATCCGGCCGGCCGGCGTGGAGGGTTAGTGTGGGGGACGAGACAAGAGGGGAGGATCGGAGCCTCCAGGCCAGATCTGGTCTATTTCGCATCGATCCCCAGGAAAGAAAGAAGGAAAGAGGTCGTCTCCTCTCGGTTAAATTTAGGGTTAGAAACACCGCAGCCCGGCCCAACCACCGCATGTCGACACCTGTCCTCTCTTCAGTTTTACGTGACGCCAAATATTTTACTTGCTTGGCTAGTACGTACGTTACACAAAAGAAAGAAAAGAAAGGAAAAGAGATAAAAGCGTCCGCGTCACGTCGGCGTCGACGTGACACCACCGATCACTCTCACTCCCACTACTATTCTTGTCTTGAATCATCACCGGTGGTGGCTGGTTGGTGCGCGATAAACCGCTGCTCTTTGGATAGTGCTTTAGTCGGTTTAGCCCATTAGTCCGGTTCAATCGAGCACGGGACTAATGTGAGCATTTATCCGGTTCGTGCGGCTAAGGCATTAGTCCGGTTCACTGTGCCCTTTAGTCGGTTTGTGCCTCAAACCGGGACTAAAAATCGCTGATGCCCATTAGTCGGTTCATGCCTCAAACCGAGACTAAAGAGTAGACCTTTAGTCGGTTTGAAGGCACGAACCGGGACTAATGAGTTGAGACCTTTAGTCGGTTAGTGCCACGAACCGGTACTAAAGTCCCATTTCAAACTCTACACCCCCCATGGATCGCCTTTTCAATTTAAAAAAATAAAACAAAATGATGGAAATGTCAAAAAAATAAAAGAAAATAAGTTTCCCATGTGATATGTGGTCTAGTTGTTGGGAAAATTTGCAAATGTGAATTTCGACTTTATTTGCAAAATCTCTCTGGAATTTGTAAATATGGGCATAACTTTTGCATACTAACTCGGATGAAAAAGTTTTTTATATGAAAAAGCATCTACTCGAAAAGTTACATCCTCTCTGGTAATGCTACAACTTCTGTATGAAACTGCTTCAAAGTGAATTTTGATTTTGGTGAAGCAGAGCAGTCCCAAACAAGCCCTTGAATCCAAACATGAGAGCGTCGCTTGGGGACCAACGGAGGCCTGCACAACATCAATTCATGCTCAAAGTGCACTCCAACGAAAGTTAAAGATGTAATAAAGCAAAAAAATAATATTCGACCAGATAATTTAAATAAATCTATAAAGTATCAACAACAACAACTTAACAAAGTAGTGGAGTATTACCGACGAATTTGAAGGCCTAGTTGTAAGATGAAAACATAACATCATTGATGAACGTGTAACTAGATGTTTCCTCACCCGAAGCTTGAATCCAAACATGAGGCGTTGCTTGGGGATTGGTGGAGGCCTGCACAACATTAACCATGATTAAAGACTGATTGAACCAATAGAAATTGAGTGGAAAATCAGAATAAATCTAGATGTTAGCAGCAACAAGAAAAATAGAGTGATGGAGTGTTGTACTAAGGACAGCACAAGTTGTATAATGTGAACCCAACTTGATAGTCGTAGTCAGCTCCTCACCTTGGATCTCCACCGAACTTGCGTTGCTGGCGTGTGAGTTTGTACAATCTCATAGACAAAAATAGAGTGATCGAGTGTTGTCTTTGCGGGCTGCACATGTTTTTGGGAGTAACAGAACCCAATAAGGCACATATATACAACTCATGCTCCGATGAAGAATCATAGTCTAGTTGTCACCTTGGGTATCCTGGCGCGGCCGGTTCACGGTCCATGGTGGGGACGAGAGGATGAATTAACCCGCCCTGACTGCATGAAGATCCAGAAGAAGCATATGGTCAGATTAATCAACAAGAAATAAAAGTACAGGGCAAGGGGATTCAACAAAACCCTTGAAACTATCGATCAAAACAGACGAGAAAGAGATGCGGCGCGTGGCATGGTTGGTTGGTTTAGGATGGATGCTTTCGGGAAGAAAGGGCGGTAGCGTCACGTTGAGAAGCGAGAGGGAGGGACCTCTGGCGAGGGAGCACCATGGCCTGCGCCGGCGGCAGACGAAGGATCCGGCCGGCCGGCGTGGAGGGTTAGGGTGGGGGACGAGACGAGAGGGGAGGATCGGAGCCTCCAGGCCAGATCTGGTCTGTTTCGCATCGATCCCCAGGAAAGAAAGAAGGAAAGAGAGGTCGTCTCCTCTCGGTTAAATTTAGGGTTAGAAACACCGCAGCCCGGCCCAACCACCTGCATGTCGACACCTGTCCTCTCTTCAGTTTTACGTGACGCGAAATATTTTACTTGCTTGGCTAGTACGTACGTTACACAAAAGAAAGAAAAGGGAAAAGAGATAAAAGCGTCCGCGTCACGTCGCGTCGACGTGACACCACCGGTCACTCTCACTCCCACTACTATTCTTGTACTGAATCATCAGCTGGTGGGCGGCTGGTTGGTCTTGCGATAAACCGCTTCTTCTTTGGATAGTGCTTTAGTCGGTTTAGCCCATTAGTCGGTTCAATCGAACCGGGACTAATGTGAACATTATCCGGTTAAATGCGGCTAAGGCATTAGTCCGGTTCACTGCCCTTTAGTCGGTTTGTGCCTCAAACCGGGACTAAAAATCTTGATGCCCATTAGTCGGTTCATGCCTCAAACCGAGACTAAAGAGTAGACCTTTAGTCGGTTTGAGGCTGAACCGGGACTAATGAGGTTGAACCTTTAGTCGGTTAGTGCCACGAACGGTACTAAAATCCCATTCAAACTCTACCCCCCCGTGGATCGCCTTTTCAATTTTAAAAAATAAAACAAAATGATGGAAATGTCAAAAAATAAAAGAAAATAAGTTTCCCATGTGATATGTGGTCTAGTTGTTGGGAAAATTTGCAAATGTGAATTTCGACTTTATTTGCAAAATCTCTGGAATTTGTAAATATGGGCATAACTTTTGCATACTAACTTGGATGAAAAAGTTTTTTATATGAAAAAGCATCTACTCGAAAAGTTACATCCTCTCTGGTAATGCTACAACTTCTGTATGAAACTGCTTCAAAGTGAATTTTGATTTTGGTGAAGCAGAGCAGTCCCAAACAAGCCCTTGAATCCAAACATGAGGCGTTGCTTGGGGACCAACGGAGGCACTGCACAACATCAATTCACGCTCAAAGTGCACTCCAACGAAAGTTAAAGATGTAATAAAGCAAAAAATAATATTGAGCGGATAATTTAAATAAATCTATAAAGTATCAACAACAACAACTTAACAAAGTAGTGGAGTATTTGCGAATTTGAAGGCCTTGTTGTAAGATGAAAACATAACATCATGGATGGACGTGTAACTTGTTGTTTCCGCACCCAGCTTGAATCCAAACATGAGGCGTTGCTTGGGGATTGGTGGAGGCCTGCACAACATTAACCATGATTAAAGACTGATTGAACCAATAGAAATTGAGTGGAAAATCAGAATAAATCTAGATGTTAGCAGCAACAAGAAAAATAGAGTGATGGAGTGTTGTACTAAGGACAGCACAAGTTGTATAATGTGAGAACCCAACTTGATAGTCGTAGTCAGCTCCTCACCTTGGATCTCCACCGAACTTGCGTTGCTGGCGTGTGAGTTTGTACAATCTCATAGACAAAAATAGAGTGATCGAGTGTTGTCTGCGGGCTGCACATGTTTTGGGAGTGTGAGAACCCAACAAGGCACATATATACAACTCATGCTCCGATGAAGAATCATAGTCTAGTTGTCACCTTGGGTATCTGGCGCGGCGGTTCACGGTCCATGGTGGGGGCGAGAGGATGAATTAACCATACATTGCATGAAGATCCGGAAGAAGCATATGGTCAGATTAATCAACAAGAAATAAAAGTACAGGGCAAGGGATTCAACAAAACCCTTGAAACTATCGATCCAAACATACGAGAAAGAGATGCGGTAGCGTGGCATGGTTGGTTGGTTTAGGATGGATGCTCGGGGAAGAAAGGGCCGGTAGCGTCGTTGAGAGGCGAGAGGGAGGGACCTCTGGCGAGGAGCACCATGGCTGCGCGGCCGTGAAGACGAAGGATCCGGCCGGCCGGCGTGGAGGGTTAGGGTGGGGGACGAGACGAGAGGGGAGGATCGGAGCCTCCAGGCCAGATCTGGTCTGTTTCGCATCGATCCCCAGGAAAGAAAGAAGGAAAGAGAGGTCGTCTCCTCTCGGTTAAATTTAGGGTTAGAAACACCGCAGCCCGGCCCAACCACCTGCATGTCGACACCTGTCCTCTCTTCAGTTTTACGTGGCCGAAATATTTTACTTGCTTGGCTGAATGCGTACGTTACACAAAAGAAAGAAAAGGGAAAAGAGATAAAAGCGTCCGCGTCACGTCAGCGTCGGCGTGACACCACCGATCACTCTCACTCCCACTACTATTCTTGTCTTTGAATCATCATTTGGTGGGCGGCTGGTTGGTCTTGTGATAAACACTTTCTTCTTTGGATAGTGCTTTAGTCGGTTTAGCCCATTAGTCGGTTCAATCCAAGGCGGGACTAATGTAACATTATCCGGTTCGTGCGGCTAAGGCATTAGTCCCGGTTCACTGTGCCCTTTAGTCGGTTTGTGCCTCAAACCGGGACTAAAAATCTTGATACCAGTAGTCGGTTCATGCCTCAAACCGAGACTAAAGAGTAGACCTTTAGTCCCGGTTTGAGGCCGCGAACCGGGACTAATGAGATTGAGACCTTTAGTCGGTTAGTGCCACGAACCCGGTACTAAAGTCCCATTTTCAAACTCTACCCCCCTGTGGATCGCCTTTTCAATTTAAAAAAATAAAACAAAATGATGGAAATGTCAAAAATAAAAAGAAAATAAGTTTCCCATGTGATATGTGGTCTAGTTGTTGGGAAAATTTGCAAATGTGAATTTCGACTTTATTTGCAAAATCTCTACGGAATTTGTAAATATGGGCATAACTTTTGCATACTAACTTTCGGATGAAAAAGTTTTTATATGAAAAAGCATCTACTCGAAAAGTTACATCCTCTCTGGTAATGCTACAACTTCTGTATGAAACTGCTTCAAAGTGAATTTTGATTTTGGTGAAGCGAGCAGTCCCAAACAAGCCCTTGAATCCAAACATGAGGCGTCGCTTGGGGACCAACGGAGGCCTGCACAACATCAATTCACGCTCAAAGTGCACTCCAACGAAAGTTAAAGATGTAATAAAGCAAAAAATAATATTGAGCGGATAATTTAAATAAATCTATAAAGTATCAACAACAACAACTTAACAAAGTAGTGGAGTATTACCGGCGAATTTGAAGGCCTTGTTGTAAGATGAAAACATAACATCATGGATGGGACGTGTAACTTGTTGTTTCCGCTTGACTTGAATCCAAACATGAGGCGTTGCTTGGGGATTGGTGGAGGCCTGCACAACATTAACCATGATTAAAGACTGATTGAACCAATAGAAATTGAGTGGAAAATCAGAATAAATCTAGATGTTAGCAGCAACAAGAAAAATAGAGTGATGGAGTGTTGTACTAAGGACAACACAAGTTGTATAATGTGAGAACCCAACTTGATAGTCGTAGTCAGCTCCTCACCTTGGATCTCCACCGAACTTGCGTTGCTGGCAACGTGTGAGTTTGTACAATCTCATAGACAAAAATAGAGTGATCGAGTGTTGTACTGCGGGCTGCACATGTTTTTGGGAATGTGAACCCAACTTAAGGCACATATATACAACTCATGCTCCGATGAAGAATCATAGTCTAGTTGTCACCTTGGGTATCTGGCGCGGCAGTTCACGGTCCATGGTGGGGACGAGAGGATGAATTAACCCATACGACTGCATGAAGATCCGGAAGAAGCATATGGTCAGATTAATCAACAAGAAATAAAGAAATGCAGAGCAAGGGATTCAACAAAACCCTTGAAACTATCGATCCAAACATACGAGAAAGAGATGCGGTAGCGTGGCATGGTTGGTTGGTTTAGGATGGATGCTTTCGGGGAAGAAAGGGCGGTAGCGTCGTTGAGAAGCGAGAGGAGGGACCTCTGGCGAGGGAGCACCATGGCCTGCGCCGGCGGCAGACGAAGGATCCGGCCGGCCGGCGTGGAGGGTTAGGGTGGGGGACGAGACGAGAGGGGAGGATCGGAGCCTCCAGGCCAGATCTGGTCTGTTTCGCATCGATCCCCAGGAAAGAAAGAAGGAAAGAGAGGTCGTCTCCTCTCGGTTAAATTTAGGGTTAGAAACACCGCAGCCCGGCCCAACCACCTGCATGTCGACACCTGTCCTCTCTTTAGTTTTACGTGGCCGAAATATTTTACTTGCCTGGCTAGGACGTCCGTTACACAAAAGAAAGAAAAGGGAAAAGAGATAAAAGCGTCCAGCGTCACGTCGCGTCGGCGTGACACCACCGATCACTCTCACTCCCACTACTATTCTTGTCTTTGAATCATCGGTGGTGGTGGGCGGCTGGTTGGTCTTGTGATAAACCGCTTCTTCTTTGGATAGTGCTTTAGTCGGTTTAGCCCATTAGTCGGTTCAATCCGAACCGGGACTAATGTGAACATTATCGGTTCGATGCGGCTAAGGCATTAGTCGGTTCACTGTGCCCTTTAGTCGGTTTGTGCCTCAAACCGGGACTAAAATCGATACCAGTAGTCGGTTCATGCCTCAAGCCGAGACTAAAGAGTAGACCTTTAGTCGGTTTGAGGCCTGAACCGGGACTAATGAGTTGAACTCTTAGTCCCGGTTCGTGCCACGAACCGGTACTAAAATCCCATTTTCAAACTCTACCCCCCGTGGATCGCCTTTTCAATTTTTAAAAAATTAAAACAAAATGATGGAAATGTCAAAAAATAAAAGAAAATAAGTTTCCCATGGGATATGTGGTCTAGTTGTTGGGAAAATTTGCAAATGTGAATTTCGACTTTATTTGCAAAATCTCTCTAGAATTTGTAAATATGGGCATAACTTTTGCATACTAACTTTCGGATGAAAAAGTTTTTATATGAAAAAGCATCTACTCGAAAAGTTACATCCTCTCTGGTAATGCTACAACTTCTGTATGAAACTGCTTCAAAGTGAATTTTGATTTTGGTGAAGCGAGCAGTCCCAAACAAGCCCTTGAATCCAAACATGAGGCGTCGCTTGGGGACCAGCGGAGGCTGCACAACATCAATTCACGCTCAAAGTGCACTCCAACGAAAGTTAAAAGATGTAATAAAGCAAAAAATAATATTGAGCGGATAATTTAAATAAATCTATAAAGTATCAACAACAACAACTTAACAAAGTAGTGGAGTATTACCGGCGAATTTGAAGGCCTTGTTGTAAGATGAAAACATAACATCATGGATGGACGTGTAACTTGTTGTTTCCGCACCCAGCTTGAATCCAAACATGAGGCGTTGCTTGGGGATTGGTGGAGGCCTGCACAACATTAACCATGATTAAAGACTGATTGAACGAATAGAAATTGAGTGGAAAAACAGAATAAATCTAGATGTTAGCAGCAATAAGAAAAATAGAGCGATGGAGTGTTGTACTAAGGACAGCACAAGTCAGAACCCAACTTGATAGTCGTAGTCAGCTCCTCACCTTGGATCTCCACCGAACTTGCGTTGCACAACGTGTGAGTTTGTACAATCTCATAGACAAAAATAGAGTGATCGAGAGTTGTCTTTGCGGGCTGCACATGTTTTTAGAATGTGAGAACCCAGCTTAAGGCACATATATACAACTCATGCTCCGATGAAGAATCATAGTCTAGTTGTCACCTTGGGTATCTGGCGCGGCGGTTCACGGTCCATGGTGGGGACGAGAGGATGAATTAACCATACTGACTGCATGAAGATCCGGAAGAAGCATATGGTCAGATTAATCAACAAGAAATAAAAGAAATGAGGCAAAGGGGATTCAACAAAACCCTTGAAACTATCGATCAAACATCACGAGAAAGAGATGCGGTAGCGTGGCATGGTTGGTTGGTTTAGGATGGATGCTTTCGGGGAAGAAAGGGCCGGTAGCGTCACGTTGAGAAGCGAGAGGGAGGGACCTCTGGCGAGGGAGCACCATGGCTGCGCCCGGCGGCAGACGAAGGATCCGGCCGGCGGCGTGGAGGGTTAGGGTGGGGGCGAGGCGAGAGGGAGGATCGGAGCCTCGAGGCGGATCTGGTCTGCATTTCGCATCGATCCCCAGGAAAGAAAGAAGGAAAGAGAGGTCGTCTCCTCTCGGTTAAATTTAGGGTTAGAAACACCGCAGCCCGGCCCAACCACCTGCATGTCGACACCTGTCCTCTCTTTAGTTTTACGTGGCTGAAATATTTTACTTGCTTGGCTAGTGCGTGCGTTACACAAAGAAAGAAAAGGGAAAAGAGATAAAAGCGTCCAGCGTCACGTCGGCGTCGACGTGACACCACCGATCACTCTCACTCCCACTACTATTCTTGTCTTTGAATCATCAATTTGGTGGGCGGCTGGTTGGTCTTGTGATAAACCGCTTCTTCTTTGGATAGTGCTTTAGTCGGTTTAGCCCATTAGTCGGTTCAATCCAGAACCGGGACTAATGTGAACATTATCCGGTTCGTGCGGCTAAGGCATTAGTCGGTTCACTGTGCCCTTTAGTCGGTTTGTGCCTCAAACCGGGACTAAAATGCTGATACCAGTAGTCGGTTCATGCCTCAAACCGAGACTAAAGAGTAGACCTTTAGTCGGTTTGAGGCCTGAACCGGGACTAATGGGAATTGAACCTTTAGTCGGTTAGTGCCACGAACCGGTACTAAGAATCCCATTTTCAAACTCTACCCCCCGTGGATCGCCTTTTCAATTAAAAAAAAATAAAACAAAATGATGGAAATGTCAAAAAAAAATAAAAGAAAATAAGTTTCCCATGTGATATGTGGTCTAGTTGTTGGGAAAATTTGCAAATGTGAATTTCGACTTTATTTGCAAAATCTCTCTGGAATTTGTAAATATGGGCATAACTTTTGCATACTAACTTGGATGAAAAAGTTTTTTATATGAAAAAGCATCTACTCGAAAAGTTACATCCTCTCTGGTAATGCTACAACTTCTGTATGAAACTGCTTCAAAGTGAATTTTGATTTTGGTGAAGCAGAGCAGTCCCAAACAAGCCCTTGAATCCAAACATGAGGCGTCGCTTGGGGACCAGCGGAGGCCTGCACAACATCAATTCACGCTCAAAGTGCACTCCAACGAAAGTTAAAAGATGTAATAAAGCAAAAAATAATATTGAGCGGATAATTTAAATAAATCTATAAAGTATCAACAACAACAACTTAACAAAGTAGTGGAGTATTGCTGACGAATTTGAAGGCCTTGTTGTAAGATGAAAACATAACATCATGGATGGACATGTAACTTGTTGTTTCCGCACCCAGCTTGAATCCAAACATGAGGCGTTGCTTGGGGATTGGTGGAGGCCTGCACAACATTAACCATGATTAAAGACTGATTGAACCAATAGAAATTGAGTGGAAAATCAGAATAAATCTAGATGTTAGCAGCAACAAGAAAAATAGAGTGATGGAGTGTTGTACTAAGGACAGCACAAGTTGTATAATGTGAGAACCCAACTTGATAGTCGTAGTCAGCTCCTCACCTTGGATCTCCACGAACTTGCGTTGCTGGCGTGTGAGTTTGTACAATCTCATAGACAAAAATAGAGTGATCGAGTGTTGTCTTGCGGGCTGCACAT
The DNA here is from genome assembly GCA_021605145.1 of Aegilops bicornis. Lineage (NCBI taxonomy): Eukaryota > Viridiplantae > Streptophyta > Magnoliopsida > Poales > Poaceae > Aegilops > Aegilops bicornis. The sequence goes on along the minus strand of CM038671.1, from coordinate 771,252,267 downwards.
GTTTTTGGGAATGTGAGAACCCAGCTTAAGGCACATATATACAACTCATGCTCCGATGAAGAATCATAGTCTAGTTGTCACCTTGGGTATCTGGCGCGGCGGTTCCACGGTCCATGGTGGGGACGAGAGGATGAATTAACCATACGACTGCATGAAGATCCGGAAGAAGCATATGGTCAGATTAATCAACAAGAAATAAAGAAATGCAGGGCAAGGGGATTCAACAAAACCCTTGAAACTATCGATCAAACATACGAGAAAGAGATGCGGTAGCGTGGCATGGTTGGTTGGTTTAGGATGGATGCTCGGGGAAGAAAGGGCCGGTAGCGTCGTTGAGAAGCGAGAGGGAGGGACCTCTGGCGAGGGAGCACCATGGCCTGCGCCCGGCAGACGAAGGATCCGGCCGGCGGCGTGGAAGGGTTAGGGTGGGGGCGAGGCGAGAGGGAGGATCGGAGCCTCGAGCCAGATCTGGTCTGTTTCGCATCGATCCCGGGGAAAGAAAGAAGGAAAGAGAGGTCGTCTCCTCTCGGTTAAATTTAGGGTTAGAAACACATGGCCGGCCCAACCACTGCATGTCGACACCTGTCCTCTCTTGAGTTTTACGTGTGCGAAATATTTTACTTGCTTGGCTGATGCGTACGTTACACAAAAGAAAGAAAAGGAAAAGAGATAAAAGCGTCCGCTTCACGTCGCTTCGACGTTACACCACCGGTCACTCTCACTCCCACTACTATTCTTGTCTTTGAATCATCAATTTGGTGGGCGGCTGGTTGGTCTTGTGATAAACCGCTTCTTCTTTGGATAGTGCTTTAGTCGGTTTAGCCCATTAGTCCGGTTCAATCGAACCGGGACTAATGTGAACATTATCGGTTAAATGCGGCTAAGGCATTAGTCGGTTCACTGTGCCCTTTAGTCGGTTTGTGCCTCAAAGCGGGACTAAAAATCTTGATACCGATAGTCGGTTCATGCCTCAAAGCGAGACTAAAGAGTAGACCTTTAGTCGGTTTGAGGCACGAACCGGGACTAATGAGATTGAGACCTTTAGTCGGTTCGTGCCACGAACGGTACTAAAGTCCCATTCAAACTCTACCCCCCTGTGGATCGCCTTTTCAATTTTAAAAAAATAAAACAAAATGATGGAAATGTCAAAAAATAAAAGAAAATAAGTTTCCCATGTGATATGTGGTCTAGTTGTTGGGAAAATTTGCAAATGTAATTTCGACTTTATTTGCAAAATCTCTCTGGAATTTGTAAATATGGGCATAACTTTTGCATACTAACTTTCGGATGAAAAAAGTTTTTATATGAAAAAGCATCTACTCGAAAAGTTACATCCTCTCTGGTAATGCTACAACTTCTGTATGAAACTGCTTCAAAGTGAATTTTGATTTTGGTGAAGCGAGCAGTCCCAAACAAGCCCTTGAATCCAAACATGAGGCGTCGCTTGGGGACCAGCGGAGGCTGCACAACATCAATTCACGCTCAAAGTGCACTCCAACGAAAGTTAAAAGATGTAATAAAGCAAAAAATAATAATATTGAGCGGATAATTTAAATAAATCTATAAAGTATCAACAACAACAACTTAACAAAGTAGTGGAGTATTACCGGCGAATTTGAAGGCCTTGTTGTAAGATGAAAACATAACATCATGGATGGACGATGTAACTTGTTGTTTCCGCACCCGGCTTGAATCAAACATGAGGCGTTGCTTGGGGATTGGTGGAGGCCTGCACAACATTAACCATGATTAAAGACTGATTGAACCAATAGAAATTGAGTGGAAAATCAAAATAAGTCTAGATGTTAGCAGCAACAAGAAAAATAGAGTGATGGAGTGTTGTACTAAGGACAGCACAAGTCAGAACCCAACTTGATAGTCGTAGTCAGCTCCTCACCTTGGATCTCCACCGAACTTGCGTTGCACAACGTGTGAGTTTGTACAATCTCATAGACAAAAATAGAGTGATCGAGAGTTGTACTGCGGGCTGCACATGTTTTTGGGAGTAACAGAACCCAGCTTAAGGCACATATATACAACTCATGCTCCGATGAAGAATCATAGTCTAGTTGTCACCTTGGGTATCCTGGCGCGGCAGTTCACGGTCCATGGTGGGGACGAGAGGATGAATTAACCATACAGCGCATGAAGATCCGGAAGAAGCATATGGTCAGATTAATCAACAAGAAATAAAAGTACAGGGCAAGAGTTCAACAAAACCCTTGAAACTATCGATCAAACATCACGAGAAAGAGATGCGGTAGCGTGGCATGGTTGGTTGGTTTAGGATGGATGCTTTCGGGGAAGAAAGGGCGGTAGCGTCGTTGAGAAGCGAGAGGGAGGGACCTGGCGAGGGAGCACCATGGCTGCGCCCGGCGAGCGAAGGATCCGGCCGGCGGCGTGGAGGGTTAGGGTGGGGGCCAGAGGCGAGAGGGAGGATCGGAGCCTCCGGGCCAGATCTGGTCTGTTCGCATCGATCCCAGGAAAGAAAGAAGGAAAGAGGTCGTCTCCTCTCGGTTAAATTTAGGGTTAGAAACACCGCAGCCCGGCCCAACCACGCATGTCGACACCTGTCCTCTCTTGAGTTTTACGTGTGCGAAATATTTTACTTGCTTGGCTGGTGCGTACGTTACACAAAAAGAAAGAAAAGGAAAAGAGATAAAAGCGTCCGCGTCACGTCAGCGTCGGCGTGACACCACCGATCACTCTCACTCCCACTACTATTCTTGTCTTTGAATCATCAGGTGGTGGGCGGCTGGTTGGTCTTGTGATAAACCGCTTCTTCTTTGGATAGTGCTTTAGTCGGTTTAGCCCATTAGTCGGTTCAATCGAACCGGGACTAATGTGAACATTATCCGGTTAGATGCGGCTAAGGCATTAGTCGGTTCACTGTGCCCTTTAGTCGGTTTGTGCCTCAAACCGGGACTAAAAATGCGATACCAATAGTCGGTTCATGCCTCAAGCCGAGACTAAAGTGAACCTTTAGTCCCGGTTTGAGGCACGAACCGGGACTAATGGGTTGAACCTTTAGTCGGTTAGTGCCACGAACGGTACTAAATCCCATTCAAACTCTACCCCCCATGGATCGCCTTTTCAATTTTAAAAAATAAAACAAAATGATGGAAATGTCAAAAAAATAAAAGAAAATAAGTTTCCCATGTGATATGTGGTCTAGTTGTTGGGAAAATTTGCAAATGTAATTTCGACTTTATTTGCAAAATCTCTCTGGAATTTGTAAATATGGGCATAACTTTTGCATACTAACTCGGATGAAAAAGTTTTTTATGTGAAAAAGCATCTACTCGAAAAGTTACATCCTCTCTGGTAATGCTACAACTTATGTATGAAACTGCTTCAAAGTGAATTTTGATTTTGGTGAAGCAGAGCAGTCCCAAACAAGCCCTTGAATCCAAACATGAGGCGTCGCTTGGGGACCAACGGAGGCCTGCACAACATCAATTCACGCTCAAAGTGCACTCAACGAAAGTTAAAAGATGTAATAAAGCAAAAAATAATATTGAGCGGATAATTTAAATAAATCTATAAAGTATCAACAACAACAACTTAACAAAGTAGTGGAGTATTACCGGCGAATTTGAAGGCCTTGTTGTAAGATGAAAACATAACATCATGGATGGACGTGTAACTTGTTGTTTCCGCACCCGGCTTGAATCAAACATGAGGCGTTGCTTGAGGATTGGTGGAGGCCTGCACAACATTAACCATGATTAAAGACTGATTGAACCAATAGAAATTGAGTGGAAAATCAGAATAAATCTAGATGTTAGCAGCAACAAGAAAAATAGAGTGATGGAGTGTTGTACTAAGGACAGCACAAGTTGTATAATGTGAGAACCCAACTTGATAGTCGTAGTCAGCTCCTCACCTTGGATCTCCACCGAACTTGCGTTGCTGGCGTGTGAGTTTGTACAATCTCATAGACAAAAATAGAGTGATCGAGTGTTGTCTTTGCGGGCTGCACATGTTTTTAGAATGTGAGAACCCGACTTAAGGCACATATATACAACTCATGCTCCGATGAAGAATCATAGTCTAGTTGTCACCTTGGGTATCTGGCGCGGCGGTTCACGGTCCATGGTGGGGACGAGAGGATGAATTAACCATACGACTGCATGAAGATCCGGAAGAAGCATATGGTCAGATTAATCAACAAGAAATAAAAGTACAGGGCAAGGGATTCAACAAAACCCTTGAAACTATCGATCCAAACATCTGAGAAAAGAGATGCGGTAGCGTGGCATGGTTGGTTGGTTTAGGATGGATGCTTTCGGGGAAGAAAGGGCGGTAGCGTCACTGTTGAGGCGAGAGGGAGGGACCTCTGGCGAGGGAGCACCATGGCCTGCGTGGCCGTGAAGACGAAGGATCCGGCCGGCGGCGTGGAGGGTTAGGGTGGGGGCGAGGCGAGAGGGAGGATCGGAGCCTCCGAGGCCAGATCTGATGCATTTCGCATCGATCCCCAGGAAAGAAAGAAGGAAAGAGAGGTCGTCTCCTCTCGGTTAAATTTAGGGTTAGAAACACGGCAGCCCGGCCCAACCACCTGCATGTCGACACCTGTCCTCTCTTTAGTTTTACGTGACGCGAAATATTTTACTTGCTTGGCTGAAATGCGTCGTTACACAAAAAGAAAGAAAGGGAAAAGAGATAAAAGCGTCCGCGTCACGTCGCGTCGGCGTGACACCACCGATCCTCTCACTCCCACTACTATTCTTGTCTTGAATCATCGGTGGTGGGCGGCTGGTTGGTCTTGTGATAAACCGCTTCTTCTTTGGATAGTGCTTTAGTCGGTTTAGCCCATTAGTCGGTTCAATCGAGAACCGGGACTAATGTAACATTATCCGGTTCGTGCGGCTAAGGCATTAGTCCGGTTCACTGTGCCCTTTAGTCGGTTTGTGCCTCAAACCGGGACTAAAAATCTTGATACCAGTAGTCGGTTCATGCCTCAAACCGAGACTAAAGAGTGAACCTTTAGTCGGTTTGAGGCCTGAACCGGGACTAATGAGTTGAACCTTTAGTCCCGGTTCGTGCCACGAACCCGGTACTAAGAGTCCCATTCAAACTCTACACCCCCCCATTGATCGCCTTTTCAATTTTAAAAAAATAAAACAAAATGATGGAAATGTCAAAAAAATAAAAGAAAATAAGTTTCCCATGTGATATGTGGTCTAGTTGTTGGGAAAATTTGCAAATGTGAATTTCGACTTTATTTGCAAAATCTCTCTGGAATTTGTAAATATGGGCATAACTTTTGCATACTAACTTTCGGATGAAAAAGTTTTTTATATGAAAAAGCATCTACTCGAAAAGTTACATCCTCTCTGGTAATGCTACAACTTCATGTATGAAACTGCTTCAAAGTGAATTTTGATTTTGGTGAAGCAGGCAGTCCCAAACAAGCCCTTGAATCCAAACATGAGGCGTCGCTTGGGGACCAGCGGAGGCTGCACAACATCAATTCACGCTCAAAGTGCACTCCAACGAAAGTTAAAGATGTAATAAAGCAAAAAATAATATTGAGCGGATAATTTAAATAAATCTATAAAGTATCAACAACAACAACTTAACAAAGTAGTGGAGTATTACCGGCGAATTTGAAGGCCTTGTTGTAAGATGAAAACATAACATCATGGATGGGCGTGTAACTTGTTGTTTCCGCACCCAGCTTGAATCCAAACATGAGGCGTTGCTTGAGGATTGGTGGAGGCCTGCACAACATTAACCACGATTAAAGACTGATTGAACCAATAGAAATTGAGTGGAAAATCAGAATAAATCTAGATGTTAGCAACAACAAGAAAAATAGAGTGATGGAGTGTTGTACTAAGGACAGCACAAGTTGTATAATGAGAACCCAACTTGATAGTCGTAGTCAGCTCCTCACCTTGGATCTCCACGAACTTGCGTTGCTGGCGTGTGAGTTTGTACAATCTCATAGACAAAAATAGAGTGATCGAGTGTTGTCTGCGGGCTGCACATGTTTTAGAATGTGAGAACCCAGCTTAAGGCACATATATACAACTCATGCTCCGATGAAGAATCATAGTCTAGTTGTCACCTTGGGTATCTGGCGCGGCGGTTCACGGTCCATGGTGGGGACGAGAGGATGAATTAACCATACGACTGCATGAAGATCCGGAAGAAGCATATGGTCAGATTAATCAACAAGAAATAAAAGTACAGGGCAAGGGATTCAACAAAACCCTTGAAACTATCGATCCAAACATACGAGAAAGAGATGCGGTAGCGTGGCATGGTTGGTTGGTTTAGGATGGATGCTTTCGGGGAAGAAAGGGCGGTAGCGTCGTTGAGGAAGCGAGAGGGAGGGACCTACGGCGAGGAGCACCATGGCCTGCGCCGTGGCGGCAGCGAAGGATCCGGCGGCCGGCGTGGAGGGTTAGGGTGGGGGCGAGGCGAGAGGGAGGATCAGACCTCCGGGCCAGATCTGGTCTGTTCGCGCCGATCCCAGGGAAAGAAAGAAGGAAGAGAGGTCGTCTCCTCTCGGTTAAATTTAGGGTTAGAAACACATGGCCGGCCCAACCACCTGCATGTCGACACACATCCTCTCTTGAGTTTTACGTGTGCGAAATATTTTACTTGCTTGGCTGATGCGTCGTTACACAAAAAGAAAGAAAAGGGAAAAGAGATAAAAGCGTCCGCGTCACGTCGCGTCGGCGTGACACCACCGATCACTCTCACTCCCACTACTATTCTTGTCTTGAATCGTAATTTGGTGGGCGGTAATTTGGTTGGTCTTGTGATAAACCGCTTTCTTCTTTGGATAGTGCTTTAGTCGGTTTAGCCCATTAGTCGGTTCAATCGAACCGGGACTAATGTAACATTATCCGGTTAGATGCGGCTAAGGCATTAGTCGGTTCACACTGTGCCCTTTAGTCGGTTTGTGCCTCAAAGCGGGACTAAAAATCTTGATACCAGTAGTCGGTTCATGCCTCAAAGCGAGACTAAAGAGTGAACCTTTAGTCGGTTTGAGGCCGCGAACCGGGACTAATGAGTTGAACCTTTAGTCGGTTCGTGCCACGAACCCGGTACCAAACGTCCCAGTTTCAAACTCTACCACCCCCCCCCTTGTGGATCGCCTTTAAAATTTAAAAATAAATAAAACAAAATGATGGAAATGTCAAAAAAATAAAAGAAAATAAGTTTCCCATGTGATATGTGGTCTAGTTGTTGGGAAAATTTGCAAATGTGAATTTCGACTTTATTTGCAAAATCTCTCTGGAACTTGTAAATATGGGCATAACTTTTGCATACTAACTTGGATGAAAAAGTTTTTTATATGAACAAGCATCTACTCGAAAAGTTACATCCTCTCTGGTAATGCTACAACTTCTATATGAAACTGCTTCAAAGTGAATTTTGATTTTGGTGAAGCAGAGCAGTCCCAAACAAGCCCTTGAATCCAAACATGAGAGCGTCGCTTGGGGACCAACGGAGGCTGCACAACATCAATTCACGCTCAAAGTGCACTCCAACGAAAGTTAAAGATGTAATAAAGCAAAAAATAATATTGAGCGGATAATTTAAATAAATCTATAAAGTATCAACAACAACAACTTAACAAAGTAGTGGAGTATTACCGGCGAATTTGAAGGCCTTGTTGTAAGATGAAAACATAACATCATGGATGGGACGTGTAACTTGTTGTTTCCGACCCAGCTTGAATACAAACATGAGGCGTTGCTTGGGGATTGGTGGAGGCCTGCACAACATTAACCATGATTAAAGACTGATTGAACCAATAGAAATTGAGTGGAAAATCAGAATAAATCTAGATGTTAGCAGCAACAAGAAAAATAGAGTGATGGAGTGTTGTACTAAGGACAGCACAAGTTGTATAATGTGAGAACCCAACTTGATAGTCGTAGTCAGCTCCTCACCTTGGATCTCCACCGAACTTGCGTTGCTGGCGTGTGAGTTTGTACAATCTCATAGACAAAAATAGAGTGATCGAGTGTTGTCTTGCGGGCTGCACATGTTTTGGGAATGTGAGAACCCGACTTAAGGCACATATATACAACTCATGCTCCGATGAAGAATCATAGTCTAGTTGTCACCTTGGGTATCTGGCGCGGCAGTTCACGGTCCATGGTGGGGCGAGAGGATGAATTAACCATACGACTGCATGAAGATCCGGAAGAAGCATATGGTCAGATTAATCAACAAGAAATAAAGAAATGCAGAGGCAAGGGGATTCAACAAAACCCTTGAAACTATCGATCCAAACATACGAGAAAGAGATGCGGTAGCGTGGCATGGTTGGTTGGTTTAGGATGGATGCTTTCGGGGAAGAAAGGGCCGGTAGCGTCACGTTGAGGAAGCGAGAGGAGGGACCTACGGCGAGGGAGCACCATGGCCTGCGCCCGTGGCAGACGAATGATCCGGCCGGCCGGCGTGGAGGGTTAGTGTGGGGGACGAGACAAGAGGGGAGGATCGGAGCCTCCAGGCCAGATCTGGTCTATTTCGCATCGATCCCCAGGAAAGAAAGAAGGAAAGAGAGGTCGTCTCCTCTCGGTTAAATTTAGGGTTAGAAACACATGGCCGGCCCAACCACCTGCATGTCGACACCTGTCCTCTCTTGAGTTTCGTGGCCGAAATATTTTACTTGCTTGGCTAATGCGTCGTTACACAAAAGAAAGAAAAGGAAAAGAGATAAAAGCGTCCGCGTCACGTCAGCGTCGGCGTGACACCACCGATCACTCTCACTCCCACTACTATTCTTGTCTTGAATCATCGGTGGTGGGCGGCTGGTTGGTCTTGTGATAAACCGCTTCTTCTTTGGATAGTGCTTTAGTCCGGTTTAGCCCATTAGTCGGTTCAATCGAACCGGGACTAATGTAACATTATCCGGTTAAATGCGGCTAAGGCATTAGTCGGTTCACTGTGCCCTTTAGTCGGTTTGTGCCTCAAACCGGGACTAAAAATCTTGATACCAGTAGTCCGGTTCATGCCTCAAGCGAGACTAAAGAGTAGACCTTTAGTCGGTTTGAGGCACGAACCGGGACTAATCAGTTGAACCTTTAGTCGGTTAGTGCCACGAACGGTACTAAGAATCCCATTCAAACTCTACCCCCCCTATGGATCGCCATTTAAATTTTAAAAAAAAAAAAACAAAATGATGGAAATGTCAAAAAAAAAAATAAGAGAAAATAAGTTTCCCATGTGATATGTGGTCTAGTTGTTGGGAAAATTTGCAAATGTGAATTTCGACTTTATTTGCAAAATCTCTCTGGAATTTGTAAATATGGGCATAACTTTTGCATACTAACTTTCGGATGAAAAAGTTTTTATATGAAAAAGCATCTACTCGAAAAGTTACATCCTCTCTGGTAATGCTACAACTTCTGTATGAAACTGCTTCAAAGTGAATTTTGATTTTGGTGAAGCGAGCAGTCCCAAACAAGCCCTTGAATCCAAACATGAGGCGTCGCTTGAGGGACCAGCGGAGGCCTGCACAACATCAATTCACGCTCAAAGTGCACTCCAACGAAAGTTAAAGATGTAATAAAGCAAAAAAATAATATTGAGCGGATAATTTAAATAAATCTATAAAGTATCAACAACAACAACTTAACAAAGTAGTGGAGTATTACCGGCGAATTTGAAGGCCTTGTTGTAAGATGAAAACATAACATCATGGATGGACGTGTAACTTGTTGTTTCCGCACCCGGCTTGAATCAAACATGAGGCGTTGCTTGAGGGATTGGTGGAGGCCTGCACAACATTAACCATGATTAAAGACTGATTGAACCAATAGAAATTGAGTGGAAAATCAGAATAAATCTAGATGTTAGCAGCAACAAGAAAAATAGAGTGATGGAGTGTTGTACTAAGGACAGCACAAGTTGTATAATGTGAGAACCCAACTTGATAGTCGTAGTCAGCTCCTCACCTTGGATCTCCACGAACTTGCGTTGCTGGCGTGTGAGTTTGTACAATCTCATAGACAAAAATAGAGTGATCGAGTGTTGTCTGCGGGCTGCACATGTTTTTAGAATGTGAGAACCCAACTTAAGGCACATATATACAACTCATGCTCCGATGAAGAATCATAGTCTAGTTGTCACCTTGGGTATCTGGCGGCGGCAGTTCACGGTCCATGGTGGGGGCGAGAGGATGAATTAACCATACAGCGCATGAAGATCCGGAAGAAGCATATGGTCAGATTAATCAACAAGAAATAAAGAAAGTACAGGGCAAAGTTCAACAAAACCCTTGAAACTATCGATCCAAACATACGAGAAAGAGATGCGGTAGCGTGGCATGGTTGGTTGGTTTAGGATGGATGCTCGGGGAAGAAAGGGCCGTAGCGTCGTTGAGGCGAGAGGGAGGGACCTCTGGCGAGGAGCACCATGGCCTCTTGGCCGGCGGCAGACGAAGGATCCGGCCGGCCGGCGTGGAGGGTTAGGGTGGGGGACGAGACGAGAGGGGAGGATCGGAGCCTCCAGGCCAGATCTGGTCTGTTTCGCATCGATCCCGAGGAAAGAAAGAAGGAAAGAGGTCGTCTCCTCTCGGTTAAATTTAGGGTTAGAAACACAGCCCGGCCCAACCACTGCATGTCGACACCTGTCCTCTCTTGAGTTTTACGTGGCGAAATATTTTACTTGCTTGGCTAATGCGTCGTTACACAAAAGAAAGAAAAGGAAAAGAGATAAAAGCGTCCGCGTCACGTCAGCGTCGGCGTGACACCACCGATCCTCTCACTCCCACTACTATTCTTGTCTTGAATCATCGGTGGTGGGCGGCTGGTTGGTCTTGTGATAAACCGCTTCTTCTTTGGATAGTGCTTTAGTCGGTTTAGCCCATTAGTCGGTTCAATCCGAACCGGGACTAATGTGAACATTATCGGTTCGTGCGGCTAAGGCATTAGTCGGTTCACTGTGCCCTTTAGTCCCGGTTTGTGCCTCAAACCGGGACTAAAAATCTTGATACCGATAGTCGGTTCATGCCTCAAAGCGAGACTAAAGAGTGAACCTTTAGTCGGTTTGAGGCACGAACCGGGACTAATGAATTGAGACCTTTAGTCGGTTCGTGCCACGAACCCGGTACTAAGTCCCATTCAAACTCTACCCCCCCGTGGGTCGCCTTTTCAATTTTAAAAAAATAAAACAAAATGATGGAAATGTCAAAAAATAAAAGAAAATAAGTTTCCCATGTGATATGTGGTCTAGTTGTTGGGAAAATTTGCAAATGTAAATTTCGACTTTATTTGCAAAATCTCTCTGGAATTTGTAAATATGGGCATAACTTTTGCATACTAACTTTCGGATGAAAAAGTTTTTATATGAAAAAGCATCTACTCGAAAAGTTACATCCTCTCTGGTAATGCTACAACTTATGTATGAAACTGCTTCAAAGTGAATTTTGATTTTGGTGAAGCGAGCAGTCCCAAACAAGCCCTTGAATCCAAACATGAGGCGTCGCTTGGGGACCAGCGGAGGCCTGCACAACATCAATTCACGCTCAAAGTGCACTCCAACGAAAGTTAAAGATGTAATAAAGCAAAAAATAATATTGAGCGGATAATTTAAATAAATCTATAAAGTATCAACAACAACAACTTAACAAAGTAGTGGAGTATTACCGGCGAATTTGAAGGCCTTGTTGTAAGATGAAAACATAACATCATGGATGGACGTGTAACTTGTTGTTTCCGCACCCGACTTGAATCAAACATGAGGCGTTGCTTGAGGGATTGGTGGAGGCCTGCACAACATTAACCATGATTAAAGACTGATTGAACCAATAGAAATTGAGTGGAAAATCAGAATAAATCTAGATGTTAGCAGCAACAAGAAAAATAGAGTGATGGAGTGTTGTACTAAGGACAGCACAAGTTGTATAATGTGAGAACCCAACTTGATAGTCGTAGTCAGCTCCTCACCTTGGATCTCCACCGAACTTGCGTTGCTGGCGTGTGAGTTTGTACAATCTCATAGACAAAAATAGAGTGATCGAGTGTTGTCTTGCGGGCTGCACATGTTTTTGGGAGAATGTGAACCCAGCTTAAGGCACATATATACAACTCATGCTCCGATGAAGAATCATAGTCTAGTTGTCACCTTGGGTATCTGGCGCGGCGGTTCACGGTCCATGGTGGGGCGAGAGGATGAATTAACCATACAGTGCATGAAGATCCGGAAGAAGCATATGGTCAGATTAATCAACAAGAAATAAAAGAAATCTGAGGGCAAAGGGGATTCAACAAAACCCTTGAAACTATCGATCAAACATACGAGAAAGAGATGCGGTAGCGTGGCATGGTTGGTTGGTTTAGGATGGATGCTCGGGGAAGAAAGGGCGGCGCGTCGTTGAGAAGCGAGAGGGAGGGACCTCTGGCGAGGAGCACCATGGCCTGCGCCGTGAGCAGAAGGATCCGGCCGGCGGCGTGGAGGTTAGGGTGGGGGGCGAGGCGAGAGGGAGGATCGGACCTCCGGGCCAGATCTGGTGCATTTCGCGCCGATCCCAGGGAAAGAAAGAAGGAAAGAAGAGGTCGTCTCCTCTCGGTTAAATTTAGGGTTAGAAACACGCAGCCCGGCCCAACCACGCATGTCGACACACTGTCCTCTCTTGATTTCGTGGCCTTGAAATATTTTACTTGCTTGGCTGATACGTCGTTACACAAAAGAAAGAAAGGAAAAGAGATAAAAGCGTCCGCGTCACGTCGCGTCGGCGTGACACCACCGATCACTCTCACTCCCACTACTATTCTTGTCTTTGAATCATCAGGTGGTGGGCGGCTGGTTGGTCTTGTGATAAACCGCTGCTTCTTTGGATAGTGCTTTAGTCGGTTTAGCCCATTAGTCGGTTCAATCGAGCGGGACTAATGTAACATTATCCGGTTAAATGCGGCTAAGGCATTAGTCGGTTCACTGTGCCCTTTAGTCGGTTTGTGCCTCAAAGCGGGACTAAAAATCGATACCGATAGTCGGTTCATGCCTCAAGCGAGACTAAAGAGTAGACCTTTAGTCGGTTTGAGGCACGAACCGGGACTAATTGAACCTTTAGTCGGTTCGTGCCACGAACCGGTACTAAGAATCCCATTCAAACTCTACCCCCCGTGGATCGCCTTTTCAATTTTAAAAAATAAAACAAAATGATGGAAATGTCAAAAAATAAAAGAAAATAAGTTTCCCATGTGATATGTGGTCTAGTTGTTGGGAAAATTTGCAAATGTGAATTTCGACTTTATTTGCAAAATCTCTGGAATTTGTAAATATGGGCATAACTTTTGCATACTAACTTTCGGATGAAAAAGTTTTTTATATGAAAAAGCATCTACTCGAAAAGTTACATCCTCTCTGGTAATGCTACAACTTCTGTATGAAACTGCTTCAAAGTGAATTTTGATTTTGGTGAAGCGAGCAGTCCCAAACAAGCCCTTGAATCCAAACATGAGGCGTCGCTTGGGGACCAGCGGAGGCTGCACAACATCAATTCACGCTCAAAGTGCACTCCAACGAAAGTTAAAGATGTAATAAAGCAAAAAATAATATTGAGCGGATAATTTAAATAAATCTATAAAGTATCAACAACAACAACTTAACAAAGTAGTGGAGTATTACCGGCGAATTTGAAGGCCTTGTTGTAAGATGAAAACATAACATCATGGATGGACGTGTAACTTGTTGTTTCCGCACCCGGCTTGAATCCAAACATGAGGCGTTGCTTGAGGGATTGGTGGAGGCCTGCACAACATTAACCATGATTAAAGACTGATTGAACCAATAGAAATTGAGTGGAAAATCAGAATAAATCTAGATGTTAGCGACAACAAGAAAAATAGAGTGATGGAGTGTTGTACTAAGGACAGCACAAGTTGTATAATGAGAACCCAACTTGATAGTCGTAGTCAGCTCCTCACCTTGGATCTCCACCGAACTTGCGTTGCTGGCGTGTGAGTTTGTACAATCTCATAGACAAAAATAGAGTGATCGAGTGTTGTCTTTGCGGGCTGCACATGTTTTTGGGAATGTGAGAACCCAACAAGGCACATATATACAACTCATGCTCCGATGAAGAATCATAGTCTAGTTGTCACCTTGGGTATCTGGCGCGGCAGTTCCACGGTCCATGGTGGGGGCGAGAGGATGAATTAACCATACGACTGCATGAAGATCCGGAAGAAGCATATGGTCAGATTAATCAACAAGAAATAAAGAAATGCAGGGCAAGGGATTCAACAAAACCCTTGAAACTATCGATCCAAACATCTGAGAAAGAGATCTGGTAGCGTGGCATGGTTGGTTGGTTTAGGATGGATGCTTTCGGGGAAGAAAGGGCGGTAGCGTCACGTTGAGAAGCGAGAGGGAGGGACCTCTGGCGAGGGAGCACCATGGCCTGCGCCCGGCGGAGCGAAGGATCCGGCCGGCGGCGTGGAGGAGTTAGGGTGGGGGCGAGGCGAGAGGGAGGATCGGAGCCTCGAGGCCAGATCTGGTGCATTTCGCATCGATCCCGAGGAAAGAAAGAAGGAAAGAGAGGTCGTCTCCTCTCGGTTAAATTTAGGGTTAGAAACACGCAGCCCGGCCCAACCACCATGTCGACACCTGTCCTCTCTTGTTTTCGTGTGTGAAATATTTTACTTGCTTGGCTAATGCGTACGTTACACAAAAGAAAGAAAAGGAAAAGAGATAAAAGCGTCCGCGTCACGTCGCGTCGGCGTGACACCACCGATCCTCTCACTCCCACTACTATTCTTGTCTTGAATCATCGGTGGTGGGCGGCTGGTTGGTCTTGTGATAAACCGCTTCTTCTTTGGATAGTGCTTTAGTCGGTTTAGCCCATTAGTCGGTTCAATCCAACCGGGACTAATGTAACATTATCCGGTTCGATGCGGCTAAGGCATTAGTCCGGTTCACTGTGCCCTTTAGTCGGTTTGTGCCTCAAAGCGGGACTAAAAATGCGATACCAATAGTCGGTTCATGCCTCAAAGCGAGACTAAAGTGAACCTTTAGTCGGTTTGAGGCCTGAACCGGGACTAATGAGGATTGAACCTTTAGTCCCGGTTCGTGCCACGAACCGGTACTAAAGTCCCATTTTCAAACTCTACCCCCCGTGTGGATCGACTTTTCAATTTTAAAAAAATAAAACAAAATGATGGAAATGTCAAAAAAATAAAAGAAAATAAGTTTCCCATGTGATATGTGGTCTAGTTGTTGGGAAAATTTGCAAATGTAATTTCGACTTTATTTGCAAAATCTCTCTGGAATTTGTAAATATGGGCATAACTTTTGCATACTAACTTTCGGATGAAAAAGTTTTTTATATGAAAAAGCATCTACTCGAAAAGTTACATCCTCTCTGGTAATGCTACAACTTCTGTATGAAACTGCTTCAAAGTGAATTTTGATTTTGGTGAAGCGAGCAGTCCCAAACAAGCCCTTGAATCCAAACATGAGGCGTCGCTTGGGGACCAGCGGAGGCTGCACAACATCAATTCACGCTCAAAGTGCACTCAACGAAAGTTAAAAGATGTAATAAAGCAAAAAAATAATATTGAGCGGATAATTTAAATAAATCTATAAAGTATCAACAACAACAACTTAACAAAGTAGTGGAGTATTACCGGCGAATTTGAAGGCCTTGTTGTAAGATGAAAACATAACATCATGGATGGGCGTGTAACTTGTTGTTTCCGCACCCAGCTTGAATCCAAACATGAGGCGTTGCTTGAGGATTGGTGGAGGCCTGCACAACATTAACCATGATTAAAGACTGATTGAACCAATAGAAATTGAGTGGAAAATCAGAATAAATCTAGATGTTAGCAGCAACAAGAAAAATAGAGTGATGGAGTGTTGTACTAAGGACAGCACAAGTTGTATAATATGAGAACCCAACTTGATAGTCGTAGTCAGCTCCTCACCTTGGATCTCCACCGAACTTGCGTTGCTGGCGTGTGAGTTTGTACAATCTCATAGACAAAAATAGAGTGATCGAGTGTTGTCTTGCGGGCTGCACATGTTTTTAGAATGTGAGAACCCGACTTAAGGCACATATATACAACTCATGCTCCGATGAAGAATCATAGTCTAGTTGTCACCTTGGGTATCTGGCGCGGCAGTTCACGGTCCATGGTGGGGGCGAGAGGATGAATTAACCATACACTGCATGAAGATCCGGAAGAAGCATATGGTCAGATTAATCAACAAGAAATAAAGAAAGTACAGGGCAAGGATTCAACAAAACCCTTGAAACTATCGATCCAAACATACGAGAAAGAGATCTGGTAGCGTGGCATGGTTGGTTGGTTTAGGATGGATGCTTTCGGGGAAGAAAGGGCCGTAGCGTCGTTGAGGAAGCGAGAGGGAGGGACCTCTGGCGAGGGAGCACCATGGCCTGCGCCCGGCGGCGAAGCGAAGGATCCGGCCGGCGGCGTGGAGGAGTTAGGGTGGGGGGCGAGGCGAGAGGGAGGATCGGAGCCTCGGGCCAGATCTGGTCTGTTTCGCATCGATCCCGGGGAAAGAAAGAAGGAAGAGAGGTCGTCTCCTCTCGGTTAAATTTAGGGTTAGAAACACATGCCCGGCCCAACCACACGCATGTCGACACCTGTCCTCTCTTGATTTACGTGTGTGAAATATTTTACTTGCTTGGCTATGCGTCGTTACACAAAAAGAAAAAGGGAAAAGAGATAAAAGCGTCCAGCGTCACGTCGCGTCGGCGTGACACCACCGATCACTCTCACTCCCACTACTATTCTTGTCTTTGAATCATCGGTGGTGGGCGGCTGGTTGGTCTTGTGATAAACCGCTTCTTTGCTGGATAGTGCTTTAGTCGGTTTAGCCCATTAGTCGGTTCAATCCAGAACCGGGACTAATGTAACATTATCGGTTAAATGCGGCTAAGGCATTAGTCGGTTCACTGTGCCCTTTAGTCGGTTTGTGCCTCAAAGCGGGACTAAAAATCTTGATACCGATAGTCGGTTCATGCCTCAAACCGAGACTAAAAGTAGACCTTTAGTCGGTTTGAGGCACGAACCGGGACTAATGGAGTTGAACCTTTAGTCGGTTAGTGCCACGAACCGGTACTAAAATCCCATTCAAACTCTACCCCACATGGATCGCCTTTTCAATTTTAAAAAAATAAAACAAAATGATGGAAATGTCAAAAAAATAAAGAAAATAAGTTTCCCATGTGATATGTGGTCTAGTTGTTGGGAAAATTTGCAAATGTGAATTTCGACTTTATTTGCAAAATCTCTGGAATTTGTAAATATGGGCATAACTTTTGCATACTAACTTTCGGATGAAAAAGTTTTTATATGAAAAAGCATCTACTCGAAAAGTTACATCCTCTCTCTGGTAATGCTACAACTTCTGTATGAAACTGCTTCAAAGTGAATTTTGATTTTGGTGAAGCGAGCAGTCCCAAACAAGCCCTTGAATCCAAACATGAGGCGTCGCTTGGGGACCAGCGGAGGCTGCACAACATCAATTCACGCTCAAAGTGCACTCCAACGAAAGTTAAAGATGTAATAAAGCAAAAAAATAATATTGAGCGGATAATTTAAATAAATCTATAAAGTATCAACAACAACAACTTAACAAAGTAGTGGAGTATTACCGGCGAATTTGAAGGCCTTGTTGTAAGATGAAAACATAACATCATGGATGGACGTGTAACTTGTTGTTTCGCACCCAACTTGAATCAAACATGAGGCGTTGCTTGAGGGATTGGTGGAGGCCTGCACAACATTAACCATGATTAAAGACTGATTGAACCAATAGAAATTGAGTGGAAAATCAGAATAAATCTAGATGTTAGCAGCAACAAGAAAAATAGAGTGATGGAGTGTTGTACTAAGGACAGCACAAGTTGTATAATGTGAGAACCCAACTTGATAGTCGTAGTCAGCTCCTCACCTTGGATCTCCACCGAACTTGCGTTGCTGGCGTGTGAGTTTGTACAATCTCATAGACAAAAATAGAGTGATCGAGTGTTGTCTTTGCGGGCTGCACATGTTTTGGGAATGTGAACCCGACAAGGCACATATATACAACTCATGCTCCGATGAAGAATCATAGTCTAGTTGTCACCTTGGGTATCTGGCGCGGCGGTTCACGGTCCATGGTGGGGGCGAGAGGATGAATTAACCCATACAGCGCATGAAGATCCGGAAGAAGCATATGGTCAGATTAATCAACAAGAAATAAAAGTACAGGGCAAGGGATTCAACAAAACCCTTGAAACTATCGATCAAACATACGAGAAAGAGATGCGGTAGCGTGGCATGGTTGGTTGGTTTAGGATGGATGCTCGGGGAAGAAAGGGCCGGTAGCGTCGTTGAGGAAGCGAGAGGGAGGGACCTCTGGCGAGGAGCACCATGGCTGCGCCCGGCAGACGAAGGATCCGGCCGGCGGCGTGGAGGGTTAGGGTGGGGGCCGAGGCGAGAGGGAGGATCGGAGCCTCGGGCCAGATCTGATGCATTTCGCATCGATCCCGAGGAAAGAAAGAAGAAGGAAGAGAGGTCGTCTCCTCTCGGTTAAATTTAGGGTTAGAAACACCGCAGCCCGGCCCAACCACACTGCATGTCGACACCTGTCCTCTCTTGAGTTTCGTGTGTGAAATATTTTACTTGCTTGGCTGGTGCGTCGTTACACAAAAAAGAAAGAAAAGGGAAAAGAGATAAAAGCGTCCGCGTCACGGCGCGTCGGCGTGACACCACCGATCACTCTCACTCCCACTACTATTCTTGTCTTGAATCATCGGTGGTGGGCGGCTGGTTGGTCTTGTGATAAACCGCTTTCTTTGGATAGTGCTTTAGTCGGTTTAGCCCATTAGTCGGTTCAATCCAGAACCGGGACTAATGTAACATTATCCGGTTCGATGCGGCTAAGGCATTAGTCGGTTCACCTGTGCCCTTTAGTCGGTTTGTGCCTCAAAGCGGGACTAAAAATCTTGATACCAGTAGTCGGTTCATGCCTCAAACCGAGACTAAAGAGTAGACCTTTAGTCGGTTTGAGGCACGAACCGGGACTAATGAGTTGAACCTTTAGTCGGTTAGTGCCACGAACCGGTACTAAAGTCCCATTTTCAAACTCTACCCCCACATGGATCGCCTTTTCAATTTTAAAAAAATAAAACAAAATGATGGAAATGTCAAAAAATAAAAGAAAATAAGTTTCCCATGTGATATGTGGTCTAGTTGTTGGGAAAATTTGCAAATGTAATTTCGACTTTATTTGCAAAATCTCTACGGAATTTGTAAATATGGGCATAACTTTTGCATACTAACTTTCGGATGAAAAAAGTTTTTATATGAAAAAGCATCTACTCGAAAAGTTACATCCTCTCTGGTAATGCTACAACTTCTGTATGAAACTGCTTCAAAGTGAATTTTGATTTTGGTGAAGCGAGCAGTCCCAAACAAGCCCTTGAATCCAAACATGAGGCGTCGCTTGGGGACCAGCGGAGGCCTGCACAACATCAATTCACGCTCAAAGTGCACTCCAACGAAAGTTAAAGATGTAATAAAGCAAAAAATAATATTCGACCAGATAATTTAAATAAATCTATAAAGTATCAACAACAACAACTTAACAAAGTAGTGGAGTATTACCGACGAATTTGAAGGCCTAGTTGTAAGATGAAAACATAACATCATGGATGGGCGTGTAACTTGTTGTTTCCGCACCCAGCTTGAATCCAAACATGAGGCGTTGCTTGGGGATTGGTGGAGGCCTGCACAACATTAACCATGATTAAAGACTGATTGAACCAATAGAAATTGAGTGGAAAATCAGAATAAATCTAGATGTTAGCGACAACAAGAAAAATAGAGTGATGGAGTGTTGTACTAAGGACATCACAAGTTGTATAATGTGAACCCAACTTGATAGTCGTAGTCAGCTCCTCACCTTGGATCTCCACCGAACTTGCGTTGCACAACGTGTGAGTTTGTACAATCTCATAGACAAAAATAGAGTGATCGAGTGTTGTCTTTGCGGGCTGCACATGTTTTTGGGAATGTGAGAACCCGACTTAAGGCACATATATACAACTCATGCTCCGATGAAGAATCATAGTCTAGTTGTCACCTTGGGTATCCTGGCGCGGCAGTTCCACGGTCCATGGTGGGGAACGAGAGGATGAATTAACCATACGACTGCATGAAGATCCGGAAGAAGCATATGGTCAGATTAATCAACAAGAAATAAAAAAAGTACAGGGCAAGGATTCAACAAAACCCTTGAAACTATCGATCAAACATACGAGAAAGAGATGCGGTAGCGTGGCATGGTTGGTTGGTTTAGGATGGATGCTCGGGGAAGAAAGGGCGGTAGCGTCGTTGAGAAGCGAGAGGAGGGACCTCTGGCGAGGGAGCACCATGGCTGCGCCGGCCGGAGCGAAGGATCCGGCCGGCGGCGTGGAGGTTAGGGTGGGGGCGAGGCGAGAGGGAGGATCGGAGCCTCGAGCCAGATCTGGTCTGTTCGCATCGATCCCAGGAAAGAAAGAAGGAAAGAGAGGTCGTCTCCTCTCGGTTAAATTTAGGGTTAGAAACACGCAGCCGGCCCAACCACACGCATGTAAACACCTGTCCTCTCTTGAGTTTTACGTGTGCGAAATATTTTACTTGCTTGGCTAATGCGTACGTTACACAAAAGAAAGAAAAAGGAAAAGAGATAAAAGCGTCCGCGTCACGTCGTCGCGTCGGCGTGACACCACCGATCCTCTCACTCCCACTACTATTCTTGTCTTTGAATCATCGGTGGTGGGCGGCTGGTTGGTCTTGTGATAAACCGCTTCTTTGCTGGATAGTGCTTTAGTCGGTTTAGCCCATTAGTCCGGTTCAATCCAGAACCGGGACTAATGTGAACATTATCCGGTTAGATGCGGCTAAGGCATTAGTCGGTTCACCTGTGCCCTTTAGTCCCGGTTTGTGCCTCAAAGCGGGACTAAAAATCTTGATACCGATAGTCGGTTCATGCCTCAAACCGAGACTAAAGAGTGAACCTTTAGTCGGTTTGAGGCACGAACCGGGACTAATGAGTTGAACCTTTAGTCCCGGTTAGTGCCACGAACCGCTACTAAGTCCCATTCAAACTCTACCCCCAAGTGGATCGCCTTTTCAATTTAAAAAAAATAAAACAAAATGATGGAAATGTCAAAAAATAAAAGAAAATACGTTTCCCATGTGATATGTGGTCTAGTTGTTGGGAAAATTTGCAAATGTGAATTTCGACTTTATTTGCAAAATCTCTCTGGAATTTGTAAATCTGGGCATAACTTTTGCATACTAACTCGGATGAAAAAAGTTTTTATATGAAAAAGCATCTACTCGAAAAGTTACATCCTCTCTGGTAATGCTACAACTTCTGTATGAAACTGCTTCAAAGTGAATTTTGATTTTGGTGAAGCGAGCAGTCCCAAACAAGCCCTTGAATCCAAACATGAGGCGTCGCTTGGGGACCAGCGGAGGCTGCACAACATCAATTCACGCTCAAAGTGCACTCCAACGAAAGTTAAAGATGTAATAAAGCAAAAAATAATATTGAGCGGATAATTTAAATAAATCTATAAAGTATCAACAACAACAACTTAACAAAGTAGTGGAGTATTACCGGCGAATTTGAAGGCCTTGTTGTAAGATGAAAACATAACATCATGGATGGGCGTGTAACTTGTTGTTTCGCACCCAGCTTGAATCCAAACATGAGGCGTTGCTTGGGGATTGGTGGAGGCCTGCACAACATTAACCATGATTAAAGACTGATTGAACCAATAGAAATTGAGTGGAAAATCAGAATAAATCTAGATGTTAGCAGCAACAAGAAAAATAGAGTGATGGAGTGTTGTACTAAGGACGGCACAAGTTGTATAATGTGAGAACCCAACTTGATAGTCGTAGTCAGCTCCTCACCTTGGATCTCCACCGAACTTGCGTTGCTGGCGATGTGAGTTTGTACAATCTCATAGACAAAAATAGAGTGATCGAGTGTTGTCTGCGGGCTGCACATGTTTTGGGAATGTGAGAACCCGACTTAAGGCACATATATACAACTCATGCTCCGATGAAGAATCATAGTCTAGTTGTCACCTTGGGTATCTGGCGCGGCGGTTCACGGTCCATGGTGGGGGCGAGAGGATGAATTAACCATACGACTGCATGAAGATCCGGAAGAAGCATATGGTCAGATTAATCAACAAGAAATAAAGAAATGCAGGGCAAGGGTTCAACAAAACCCTTGAAACTATCGATCAAACATCTGAGAAAGAGATGCGGTAGCGTGGCATGGTTGGTTGGTTTAGGATGGATGCTTTCGGGGAAGAAAGGGCGGTAGCGTCGTTGAGAAGCGAGAGGAGGGACCTCTGGCGAGGGAGCACCATGGCCTGCGCCCGGCGGCAGAGCGAAGGATCCGGCCGGCGGCGTGGAAGGGTTAGGGTGGGGGCGAGGCGAGAGGGAGGATCGGACCTCGAGGCCAGATCTGGTCTGTTCGCATCGATCCCAGGGAAAGAAAGAAGGAAAGAGGTCGTCTCCTCTCGGTTAAATTTAGGGTTAGAAACACGCAGCCCGGCCCAACCACCTGCATGTCGACACCTGTCCTCTCTTGAGTTTTCGTGTGTGAAATATTTTACTTGCTTGGCTAATCGTCGTTACACAAAAGAAAGAAAGGAAAAGAGATAAAAGCGTCCGGCGTCACGTCGCGTCGGCGTGACACCACCGATCCTCTCACTCCCACTACTATTCTTGTCTTGAATCATCAGCTGGTGGGCGGCTGGTTGGTGCTTGTGATAAACCGCTTCTTCTTTGGATAGTGCTTTAGTCGGTTTAGCCCATTAGTCGGTTCAATCGAACCGGGACTAATGTGACATTATCCGGTTAAATGCGGCTAAGGCATTAGTCCGGTTCACTGTGCCCTTTAGTCGGTTTGTGCCTCAAAGCGGGACTAAAATCTTGATACCGATAGTCGGTTCATGCCTCAAGCGAGACTAAAGAGTGAACCTTTAGTCGGTTTGAGGCACGAACCGGGACTAATGAGTTGAGACCTTTAGTCGGTTCGTGCCACGAACCGGTACTAAAATCCCATTCAAACTCTACCCCCCCACATGGATCGCCTTTTCAATTTTAAAAAATAAAACAAAATGATGGAAATGTCAAAAAATAAAAGAAAATAAGTTTCCCATGTGATATGTGGTCTAGTTGTTGGGAAAATTTGCAAATGTGAATTTCGACTTTATTTGCAAAATCTCTGGAATTTGTAAATATGGGCATAACTTTTGCATACTAACTTTCGGATGAAAAAGTTTTTTATATGAAAAAGCATCTACTCGAAAAGTTACATCCTCTCTGGTAATGCTACAACTTCTGTATGAAACTGCTTCAAAGTGAATTTTGATTTTGGTGAAGCGAGCAGTCCCAAACAAGCCCTTGAATCCAAACATGAGGCGTCGCTTGAGGGACCAGCGGAGGCCTGCACAACATCAATTCACGCTCAAAGTGCACTCCAACGAAAGTTAAAGATGTAATAAAGCAAAAAATAATATTGAGCGGATAATTTAAATAAATCTATAAAGTATCAACAACAACAACTTAACAAAGTAGTGGAGTATTACCGGCAATTTGAAGGCCTTGTTGTAAGATGAAAACATAACATCATGGATGGACGTGTAACTTGTTGTTTCGCACCCGACTTGAATCCAAACATGAGGCGTTGCTTGGGGATTGGTGGAGGCCTGCACAACATTAACCATGATTAAAGACTGATTGAACCAATAGAAATTGAGTGGAAAAACAGAATAAATCTAGATGTTAGCAGCAACAAGAAAAATAGAGTGATGGAGTGTTGTACTAAGGACAGCACAAGTCAGAACCCAACTTGATAGTCGTAGTCAGCTCCTCACCTTGGATCTCCACCGAACTTGCGTTGCTGGCGTGTGAGTTTGTACAATCTCATAGACAAAAATAGAGTGATCGAGTGTTGTCTTTGCGGGCTGCACATGTTTTTAGAATGTGAGAACCCGACTTAAAGGCACATATATACAACTCATGCTCCGATGAAGAATCATAGTCTAGTTGTCACCTTGGGTATCTGGCGCGGCGGTTCACGGTCCATGGTGGGGAACGAGAGGATGAATTAACCCATACGACTGCATGAAGATCCGGAAGAAGCATATGGTCAGATTAATCAACAAGAAATAAAGAAAGTACAGGGCAAGGGGATTCAACAAAACCCTTGAAACTATCGATCAAACATACGAGAAAGAGATGCGGTAGCGTGGCATGGTTGGTTGGTTTAGGATGGATGCTCGGGGAAGAAAGGGCGGTAGCGTCGTTGAGGCGAGAGGAGGGACCTCTGGCGAGGAGCACCATGGCCTGCGCCCGGCGAGACGAAGGATCCGGCCGGCGGCGTGGAGGGTTAGGGTGGGGGGCGAGGCGAGAGGGAGGATCGGAGCCTCGAGGCCAGATCTGGTCTGTTTGCATCGATCCCGGGAAAGAAAGAAGGAAAGAGAGGTCGTCTCCTCTCGGTTAAATTTAGGGTTAGAAACACGCAGCCGGCCCAACCACCTGCATGTCGACACCTGTCCTCTCTTGAGTTTTACGTGGCCGAAATATTTTACTTGCTTGGCTAATGCGTCGTTACACAAAAGAAAGAAAAGGGAAAAGAGATAAAAGCGTCCGGCGTCACGTCAGCGTCGGCGTGACACCACCGATCACTCTCACTCCCACTACTATTCTTGTCTTTGAATCATCAATTTGGTGGGCGGCTGGTTGGTCTTGTGATAAACCGCTTTCTTCTTTGGATAGTGCTTTAGTCGGTTTAGCCCATTAGTCGGTTCAATCGAGCCGGGACTAATGTAACATTATCCGGTTAGATGCGGCTAAGGCATTAGTCGGTTCACTGTGCCCTTTAGTCCCGGTTTGTGCCTCAAAGCGGGACTAAAATCTTGATACCGATAGTCGGTTCATGCCTCAAAGCGAGACTAAAGAGTAGACCTTTAGTCGGTTTGAGCACGAACCCGGGACTAATGAGATTGAACCTTTAGTCGGTTAGTGCCACGAACCGGTACTAAAATCCCATTTTCAAACTCTACCCCCCTGTGGATCGCCTTTTCAATTTTAAAAAAAATAATAGAAAATGATGGAAATGTCAAAAAAGTAAAAGAACATAAATTTACCATGTGATATGTGGTCTAGTTGTTGGGAAAATTTGCAAATGTAATTTCGACTTTATTTGCAAAATCTCTCTGGAATTTGTAAATATGGGCATAACTTTTGCATACTAACTTTCGGATGAAAAAGTTTTTATATGAAAAAGCATCTACTCGAAAAGTTACATCCTCTCTGGTAATGCTACAACATGTATGAAACTGCTTCAAAGTGAATTTTGATTTTGGTGAAGCGAGCAGTCCCAAACAAGCCCTTGAATCCAAACATGAGGCGTCGCTTGGGGACCAGCGGAGGCCTGCACAACATCAATTCACGCTCAAAGTGCACTCCAACGAAAGTTAAAGATGTAATAAAGCAAAAAATAATATTCGAGCGGATAATTTAAATAAATCTATAAAGTATCAACAACAACAACTTAACAAAGTAGTGGAGTATTACCGCGAATTTGAAGGCCTTGTTGTAAGATGAAAACATAACATCATGGATGGACGTGTAACTTGTTGTTTCCGCACCCAGCTTGAATCCAAACATGAGGCGTTGCTTGAGGATTGGTGGAGGCCTGCACAACATTAACCACGATTAAAGACTGATTGAACCAATAGAAATTGAGTGGAAAATCAGAATAAATCTAGATGTTAGCAGCAACAAGAAAAATAGAGTGATGGAGTGTTGTACTGAGGACAGCACAAGTTCTATAATGTGAACCCAACTTGATAGTCGTAGTCAGCTCCTCACCTTGGATCTCCACCGAACTTGCGTTGCTGGCGTGTGAGTTTGTACAATCTCATAGACAAAAATAGAGTGATCGAGTGTTGTCTTTGCGGGCTGCACATGTTTTTGGGAATGTGAGAACCCAACTTAAGGCACATATATACAACTCATGCTCCGATGAAGAATCATAGTCTAGTTGTCACCTTGGGTATCTGGCGCGGCGGTTCACGGTCCATGGTGGGGACGAGAGGATGAATTAACCATACAGCGCATGAAGATCCGGAAGAAGCATATGGTCAGATTAATCAACAAGAAATAAAGAAATGCAGGGCAAGGGATTCAACAAAACCCTTGAAACTATCGATCAAACATACGAGAAAGAGATGCGGTAGCGTGGCATGGTTGGTTGGTTTAGGATGGATGCTCGGGGAAGAAAGGGCGGTAGCGTCGTTGAGGCGAGAGGGAGGGACCTCTGGCGAGGGAGCACCATGGCTGCGCCCGGCGAGAGCGAAGGATCCGGCCGGCGGCGTGGAGGGTTAGGGTGGGGGCGAGGCGAGAGGGAGGATCGGAGCCTCGAGGCCAGATCTGGTCTGTTCGCATCGATCCCGGGGAAAGAAAGAAGGAAAGAGGTCGTCTCCTCTCGGTTAAATTTAGGGTTAGAAACACATGGCCGGCCCAACCACACTGCATGTCGACACCTGTCCTCTCTTGATTTACGTGGCGCGAAATATTTTACTTGCTTGGCTAGTACGTCGTTACACAAAAGAAAGAAAGGGAAAAGAGATAAAAGCGTCCGCGTCACGTCAGCGTCGGCGTGACACCACCGATCCTCTCACTCCCACTACTATTCTTGTCTTTGAATCATCAGCTGGTGGGCGGCTGGTTGGTCTTGTGATAAACCGCTTCTTCTTTGGATAGTGCTTTAGTCGGTTTAGCCCATTAGTCGGTTCAATCGAACCGGGACTAATGTGAACATTATCCGGTTACGTGCGGCTAAGGCATTAGTCGGTTCACTGTGCCCTTTAGTCGGTTTGTGCCTCAAACCGGGACTAAAAATCTTGATACCATTAGTCGGTTCATGCCTCAAACCGAGACTAAAGAGTAGACCTTTAGTCGGTTTGAGGCACGAACCGGGACTAATGAGTTGAGACCTTTAGTCGGTTAGTGCCACGAACCGGTACTAAAGTCCCATTCAAACTCTACCCCCCCCTGTGGATCGCCTTTTCAATTTTAAAAAAAATAAAACAAAATGATGGAAATGTCAAAAAAATAAAAGAAAATAAGTTTCCCATGTGATATGTGGTCTAGTTGTTGGGAAAATTTGCAAATGTGAATTTCGACTTTATTTGCAAAATCTCTCTGGAATTTGTAAATATGGGCATAACTTTTGCATACTAACTTTCGGATGAAAAAAGTTTTTTATATGAAAAAGCATCTACTCGAAAAGTTACATCCTCTCTGGTAATGCTACAACTTCTGTATGAAACTGCTTCAAAGTGAATTTTGATTTTGGTGAAGCGAGCAGTCCCAAACAAGCCCTTGAATCCAAACATGAGGCGTCGCTTGGGGACCAGCGGAGGCACTGCACAACATCAATTCACGCTCAAAGTGCACTCCAACGAAAGTTAAAGATGTAATAAAGCAAAAAATAATATTGAGCGGATAATTTAAATAAATCTATAAAGTATCAACAACAACAACTTAACAAAGTAGTGGAGTATTACCGGCGAATTTGAAGGCCTTGTTGTAAGATGAAAACATAACATCATGGATGGGACGTGTAACTTGTTGTTTCGCACCCGACTTGAATCCAAACATGAGGCGTTGCTTGGGGATTGGTGGAGGCCTGCACAACATTAACCATGATTAAAGACTGATTGAACCAATAGAAATTGAGTGGAAAATCAGAATAAATCTAGATGTTAGCAGCAACAAGAAAAATAGAGTGATGGAGTGTTGTACTAAGGACAGCACAAGTTGTATAATGTGAGAACCCAACTTGATAGTCGTAGTCAGCTCCTCACCTTGGATCTCCACCGAACTTGCGTTGCTGGCGTGTGAGTTTGTACAATCTCATAGACAAAAATAGAGTGATCGAGTGTTGTCTTTGCGGGCTGCACATGTTTTTAGAATGTGAGAACCCGACTTAAGGCACATATATACAACTCATGCTCCGATGAAGAATCATAGTCTAGTTGTCACCTTGGGTATCCTGGCGCGGCAGTTCACGGTCCATGGTGGGGGCGAGAGGATGAATTAACCATACGCTGCATGAAGATCCGGAAGAAGCATATGGTCAGATTAATCAACAAGAAATAAAAGTACAGGGCAAGAGGATTCAACAAAACCCTTGAAACTATCGATCCAAACATCACGAGAAAGAGATGCGGTAGCGTGGCATGGTTGGTTGGTTTAGGATGGATGCTTTCGGGGAAGAAAGGGCCGTAGCGTCACGTTGAGAAGCGAGAGGAGGGACCTCTGGCGAGGAGCACCATAGCTGCTGCGCCCGTGCGGCAGAACGAAGGATCCGGCCGGCCCGGCGTGGAGGAGTTAGGGTGGGGGCGAGGCGAGAGGGAGGATCGGACCTCGGGCCAGATCTGGTCTGTTTCGCATCGATCCCGGGGAAAGAAAGAAGGAAAGAGGTCGTCTCCTCTCGGTTAAATTTAGGGTTAGAAACACGCAGCCGGCCCAACCACGCATGTCGACACCTGTCCTCTCTTGATTTACGTGTGCCTTGAAATATTTTACTTGCTTGGCTGAAATGCGTCGTTACACAAAAGAAAGAAAAGGGAAAAGAGATAAAAGCGTCCGGCGTCACGTCAGCGTCGACGTGACACCACGATCCTCTCACTCCCACTACTATTCTTGTCTTTGAATCATCGGTGGTGGGCGGCTGGTTGGTCTTGTGATAAACCGCTTCTTCTTTGGATAGTGCTTTAGTCGGTTTAGCCCATTAGTCGGTTCAATCGAACCGGGACTAATGTAACATTATCCGGTTAAATGCGGCTAAGGCATTAGTCGGTTCACTGTGCCCTTTAGTCGGTTTGTGCCTCAAACCGGGACTAAAAATCTTGATACCGATAGTCGGTTCATGCCTCAAGCCGAGACTAAAGAGTAGACCTTTAGTCGGTTTGAGGCACGAACCGGGACTAATGAGATTGAGACCTTTAGTCCCGGTTCGTGCCACGAACCTGTACTAAAGGTCCCATTTCCAAACTCTACCCCCTCCCCCCCCCTCCCCCGTGGATCGCCTTTTCAATTTTAAAAAAAATAAAACAAAATGATGGAAATGTCAAAAAAATAAAAGAAAATAAGTTTCCCATGTGATATGTGGTCTAGTTGTTGGGAAAATTTGCAAATGTGAATTTCGACTTTATTTGCAAAATCTCTCTGGAATTTGTAAATATGGGCATAACTTCTGCATACTAACTCGGATGAAAAAGTTTTTTATATGAAAAAGCATCTACTCGAAAAGTTACATCCTCTCTGGTAATGCTACAACCACATGTGAAACTGCTTCAAAGTGAATTTTGATTTTGGTGAAGCAGAGCAGTCCCAAACAAGCCCTTGAATCCAAACATGAGGCGTCGCTTGGGGACCAGCGGAGGCCTGCACAACATCAATTCACGCTCAAAGTGCACTCCAACGAAAGTTAAAAGATGTAATAAAGCAAAAAATAATATTGAGCGGATAATTTAAATAAATCTATAAAGTATCAACAACAACAACTTAACAAAGTAGTGGAGTATTCGAAAGCGAATTTGAAGGCCTTGTTGTAAGATGAAAACATAACATCATGGATGGACGATGTAACTTGTTGTTTCCGCACCCGACTTGAATCCAAACATGAGGCGTTGCTTGGGGATTGGTGGAGGCCTGCACAACATTAACCATGATTAAAGACTGATTGAACCAATAGAAATTGAGTGGAAAATCAGAATAAATCTAGATGTTAGCAGCAACAAGAAAAATAGAGTGATGGAGTGTTGTACTAAGGACAGCACAAGTTGTATAATGTGAGAACCCAACTTGATAGTCGTAGTCAGCTCCTCACCTTGGATCTCCACCGAACTTGCGTTGCTGGCGTGTGAGTTTGTACAATCTCATAGACAAAAATAGAGTGATCGAGTGTTGTCTGCGGGCTGCACATGTTTTTGGGAGAATGAGAACCCAACTTAAGGCACATATATACAACTCATGCTCCGATGAAGAATCATAGTCTAGTTGTCACCTTGGGTATCTGGCGCGGCAGTTCACGGTCCATGGTGGGGACGAGAGGATGAATTAACCATACGACTGCATGAAGATCCGGAAGAAGCATATGGTCAGATTAATCAACAAGAAATAAAGAAATGCAGGGCAAGGATTCAACAAAACCCTTGAAACTATCGATCAAACATCTGAGAAAGAGATGCGGTAGCGTGGCATGGTTGGTTGGTTTAGGATGGATGCTTTCGGGGAAGAAAGGGCGGTAGCGTCGTTGAGGAAGCGAGAGGGAGGGACCCTCTGGCGAGCGAGCACCATGGCCTGCGCCGGCGGCAGACGAAGGATCCGGCCGGCCGGCGTGGAGGGTTAGGGTGGGGGACGAGACGAGAGGGGAGGATCGGAGCCTCCAGGCCAGATCTGGTCTGTTTCGCATCGATCCCCAGGAAAGAAAGAAGGAAAGAGAGGTCGTCTCCTCTCGGTTAAATTTAGGGTTAGAAACACCGCAGCCCGGCCCAACCACCTGCATGTCGACACCTGTCCTCTCTTCAGTTTTACGTGACGCGAAATATTTTACTTGCTTGGCTGAAATGTCACGTTACACAAAAGAAAGAAAAGGGAAAAGAGATAAAAGCGTCCGCGTCACGTCAGCGTCGACGTGACACCACGATCCTCTCACTCCCACTACTATTCTTGTCTTGAATCATCAGCTGGTGGGCGGCTGGTTGGTCTTGTGATAAACCGCTTCTTTCTTTGGATAGTGCTTTAGTCCAGTTTAGCCCATTAGTCCGGTTCAATCCGAACCGGGACTAATGTAACATTATCCGGTTAAATGCGGCTAAGGCATTAGTCGGTTCACTGTGCCCTTTAGTCGGTTTGTGCCTCAAACCGGGACTAAAAATCTTGATACCAATAGTCGGTTCATGCCTCAAGCGAGACTAAAGAGTAGACCTTTAGTCGGTTTGAGGCACGAACGGGACTAATAGAGGTTGAACCTTTAGTCGGTTAAGCCACGAACCGGTACTAAAGGTCCCATTTTCAAACTCTACCCCCCCTGTGGATCGCCTTTTGAATTTAAAAAAAAATAAAACAAGATGATGGAAATGTCATAAAAATAAAAGAAAATAAGTTTCCCATGTGATATGTGGTCTAGTTGTTGGGAAAATTTGCAAATGTGAATTTTGACTTTATTTGCAAAATCTCTCTGGAATTTGTAAATATGGGCATAACTTTTGCATACTAACTTCGGATGAAAAAGTTTTTTATATGAAAAAGCATCTACTCGAAAAGTTACATCCTCTCTGGTAATGCTACAACTTCTGTATGAAACTGCTTCAAAGTGAATTTTGATTTTGGTGAAGCGAGCAGTCCCAAACAAGCCCTTGAATCCAAACATGAGGCGTCGCTTGAGGGACCAGCGGAGGCTGCACAACATCAATTCACGCTCAAAGTGCACTCCAACGAAAGTTAAAGATGTAATAAAGCAAAAAAATAATATTGAGCGGATAATTTAAATAAATCTATAAAGTATCAACAACAACAACTTAACAAAGTAGTGGAGTATTACCGGCGAATTTGAAGGCCTTGTTGTAAGATGAAAACATAACATCATGGATGGGACGTGTAACTTGTTGTTTCCGCACCGTCCTTGAATCCAATCATGAGGCGTTGCTTGGGGATTGGTGGAGGCCTGCACAACATTAACCATGATTAAAGACTGATTGAACCAATAGAAATTGGTGGAAAATCAGAATAAATCTAGATGTTAGCAGCAACAAGAAAAATAGAGTGATGGAGTGTTGTACTAAGGACAGCACAAGTTGTATAATGAGAACCCAACTTGATAGTCGTAGTCAGCTCCTCACCTTGGATCTCCACCGAACTTGCGTTGCTGGCGTGTGAGTTTGTACAATCTCATAGACAAAAATAGAGTGATCGAGTGTTGTACTGCGGGCTGCACATGTTTTTAGAATGTGAGAACCCAACTTAAGGCACATATATACAACTCATGCTCCGATGAAGAATCATAGTCTAGTTGTCACCTTGGGTATCTGGCGCGGCAGTTCACGGTCCATGGTGGGGGACGAGAGGATGAATTAACCATACGACTGCATGAAGATCCGGAAGAAGCATATGGTCAGATTAATCAACAAGAAATAAAAGAAATGCTGAGGGCAAGGGATTCAACAAAACCCTTGAAACTATCGATCAAACATCTGAGAAAAGAGATGCGGTAGCGTGGCATGGTTGGTTGGTTTAGGATGGATGCTTTCGGGGAAGAAAGGGCGGTAGCGTCGTTGAGAAGCGAGAGGAGGGACCTACGGCGAGGAGCACCATGGCTGCGCCCGGTGACGGAGCGAAGGATCCGGCCGGCGGCGTGGAGGGTTAGGGTGGGGGACGAGGCGAGAGGGAGGATCCAGACCTCGGGCCAGATCTGATGCATTTCGCGCCGATCCCAGGAAAGAAAGAAGGAAAGAGAGGTCGTCTCCTCTCGGTTAAATTTAGGGTTAGAAACACGCAGCCCGGCCCAACCACTGCATGTCGACACCTGTCCTCTCTTGAGTTTTACGTGGCCGAAATATTTTACTTGCTGGGCTAGTACGTACGTTACACAAAATAAATAAATGGTAAAATATATAAACGCGTCCGCGTCACGTCGCGTCGACGTGACACCACCGGTCACTCTCACTCCCACTACTATTCTTGTACTGAATCATCAGCTGGTGGGCGGCTGGTTGGTCTTGTGATAAACCGCTTTCTTCTTTGGATAGTGCTTTAGTCCGGTTTAGCCCATTAGTCGGTTCAATCGAGCCGGGACTAATGTGAACATTATCCGGTTCGATGCGGCTAAGGCATTAGTCGGTTCACTGTGCCCTTTAGTCGGTTTGTGCCTCAAACCGGGACTAAAAATCGATACCAGTAGTCGGTTCATGCCTCAAACCGAGACTAAAGAGTGAACCTTTAGTCCGGTTTGAGGCCTGAACCGGGACTAATGAATTGAACCTTTAGTCGGTTCGTGCCACGAACGGTACTAAGAATCCCATTTTCAAACTCTACCCCCCCCCCCTGTGGATCGCCTTTTCAATTTAAAAAAAATAAAACAAAATGATGGAAATGTCAAAAAAAATAAAAGAAAATAAGTTTCCCATGTGATATGTGGTCTAGTTGTTGGGAAAATTTGCAAATGTGAATTTCGACTTTATTTGCAAAATCTCTGGAATTTGTAAATATGGGCATAACTTTTGCATTCTAACTTTCGGATGAAAAAGTTTTTTATATGAAAAAGCATCTACTCGAAAAGTTACATCCTCTCTGGTAATGCTACAACTTCTGTATGAAACTGCTTCAAAGTGAATTTTGATTTTGGTGAAGCAGAGCAGTCCCAAACAAGCCCTTGAATCCAAACATGAGAGCGTCGCTTGGGGACCAACGGAGGCCTGCACAACATCAATTCACGCTCAAAGTGCACTCCAACGAAAGTTAAAGATGTAATAAAGCAAAAAATAATATTCGAACGGATAATTTAAATAAATCTATAAAGTATCAACAACAACAACTTAACAAAGTAGTGGAGTATTATCGACAAATTTGAAGGCCTTGTTGTAAGATGAAAACATAACATCATGGATGGACGTGTAACTTGTTGTTTCCGCACCCAGCTTGAATCCAAACATGAGGCGTTGCTTGGGGATTGGTGGAGGCCTGCACAACATTAACCATGATTAAAGACTGATTGAACCAATAGAAATTGAGAGTAAAATCAGAATAAATCTAGATGTTAGCAGCAACAAGAAAAATAGAGTGATGGAGTGTTGTACTAAGGACAGCACAAGTTGTATAATGTGAGAACCCAACTTGATAGTCGTAGTCAGCTCCTCACCTTGGATCTCCACCGAACTTGCGTTGCTGGCGTGTGAGTTTGTACAATCTCATAGACAAAAATAGAGTGATCGAGTGTTGTACTGCGGGCTGCACATGTTTTGAGTATGAGAACCCAGCTTAAGGCACATATATACAACTCATGCTCCGATGAAGAATCATAGTCTAGTTGTCACCTTGGGTATCTGGCGCGGCGGTTCACGGTCCATGGTGGGGACGAGAGGATGAATTAACCATACGACTGCATGAAGATCCGGAAGAAGCATATGGTCAGATTAATCAACAAGAAATAAAGAAATCACAGGGCAAGGGGATTCAACAAAACCCTTGAAACTATCGATCCAAACATACGAGAAAGAGATGCGGTGCGTGGCATGGTTGGTTGGTTTAGGATGGATGCTCGGGGAAGAAAGGGCCGGCGCGTACGTTGGGAAAATAAAAGAAAATAAGTTTCCCATGTGATATGTGGTCTAGTTGTTGGGAAAATTTGCAAATGTGAATTTCGACTTTATTTGCAAAATCTCTCTGGAATTTGTAAATATGGGCATAACTTTTGCATACTAACTCGGATGAAAAAGTTTTTATATGAAAAAGCATCTACTCGAAAAGTTACATCCTCTCTCTGGTAATGCTACAACTTCTGTATGAAACTGCTTCAAAGTGAATTTTGATTTTGGTGAAGCGAGCAGTCCCAAACAAGCCTTTGAATCCAAACATGAGAGCGTCGCTTGGGGACCAACGGAGGCCTGCACAACATCAATTCACGCTCAAAGTGCACTCCAACGAAAGTTAAAGATGTAATAAAGAAAAAAATTATATTGAGCGGATAATTTAAATAAATCTATAAAGTATCAACAACAACAACTTAACAAAGTAGTGGAGTATTAGCGGCGAATTTGAAGGCCTTGTTGTAAGATGAAAACATAACATCATGGATGGACGTGTAACTTGTTGTTTCCTTCCGGCTTGAATCCAAACATGAGGCGTTGCTTGGGGATTGGTGGAGGCCTGCACAACATTAACCATGATTAAAGACTGATTGAACCAATAGAAATTGAGAGTAAAATCAGAATAAATCTAGATGTTAGCAGCAACAAGAAAAATAGAGTGATGGAGTGTTGTACTAAGGACAGCACAAGTTGTATAATGTGAGAACCCAACTTGATAGTCGTAGTCAGCTCCTCACCTTGGATCTCCACCGAACTTGCGTTGCACAACGTGTGAGTTTGTACAATCTCATAGACAAAAATAGAGTGACCGAGTGTTGTACTGCGGGCTGCTCATGTTTTTGGGAGTAATGTAACCCAGATTAAGGCACATATATACAACTCATGCTCCGATGAAGAATCATAGTCTAGTTGTCACCTTGGGTATCCTGGCGCGGCCGGTTCACGGTCCATGGTGGGGACGAGAGGATGAATTAACCCGCCCTGACTGCATGAAGATCCAGAAGAAGCATATGGTCAGATTAATCAACAAGAAATAAAAGTACAGGGCAAGGGGATTCAACAAAACCCTTGAAACTATCGATCCAAACATACGAGAAAGAGATGTGGCGCGTGGCATGGTTGGTTGGTTTAGGATGGATGCTCGGGGAAGAAAGGGCCGGCGCGTACGTTGGGAAAATAAAAGAAAATAAGTTTCCCATGTGATATGTGGTCTAGTTGTTGGGAAAATTTGCAAATGTGAATTTCGACTTTATTTGCAAAATCTCTGTGGAATTTGTAAATATGGGCATAACTTTTGCATACTAACTCGGATGAAAATGTTTTTTATATGAAAAAGCATCTACTCGAAAAGTTACATCCTCTCTGGTAATGCTACAACTTCTGTATGAAACTGCTTCAAAGTGAATTTTGATTTTGGTGAAGCAGAGCAGTCCCAAACAAGCCCTTGAATCCAAACATGAGAGCGTCGCTTGGGGACCAACGGAGGCCTGCACAACATCAATTCACGCTCAAAGTGCACTCCAACGAAAGTTAAAGATGTAATAAAGAAAAAAAATTATATTCGAACGGATAATTTAAATAAATCTATAAAGTATCAACAACAACAACTTAACAAAGTAGTGGAGTATTAGCGACGAATTTGAAGGCCTTGCTGTAAGATGAAAACATAACATCATGGATGGACGTGTAACTTGTTGTTTCCGCACCCAGCTTGAATCCAAACATGAGGCGTTGCTTGGGGATTGGTGGCGGCCTGCACAACATTAACCATGATTAAAGACTGATTGAACCAATAGAAATTGAGTGGAAAATCAGAATAAATCTAGATGTTAGCAGCAACAAGAAAAATAGAGTGATGGAGTGTTGTACTAAGGACAGCACAAGTTGTATAGTAATAGAACCCAACTTGATAGTCGTAGTCAGCTCCTCACCTTGGATCTCCACCGAACTTGCGTTGCACAACGTGTGAGTTTGTACAATCTCATAGACAAAAGTAGAGTGATCGAGTGTTGTATTGCGGGCTGCACATGTTTTTGGGAGTAACAGAACCCAGCTTAAGGCACATATATACAACTCATGCTCCGATGAAGAATCATAGTCTAGTTGTCACCTTGGGTATCCTGGCGCGGCCGGTTCACGGTCCATGGTGGGGACGAGAGGATGAATTAACCATACTGATCGCATGAAGATCCGTAAGAAGCATATGGTCAGATTAATCAACAAGAAATAAAAGTACAGGGCAAGGGGATTCAACAAAACCCTTGAAACTATCGATCCAAACATACGAGAAAGAGATGCGGCGCGTGGCATGGTTGGTTGGTTTAGGATGGATGCTCGGGGAAGAAAGGGCCGACGCGTACGTTGGGAAAATAAAAGAAAATAAGTTTCCCATGTGATATGTGGTCTAGTTGTTGGGAAAATTTGCAAATGTGAATTTCGACTTTATTTGCAAAATCTCTCTGGAATTTGTAAATATGGGCATAACTTTTGCATACTAACTCGGATGAAAAAGTTTTTTATATGAAAAAGCATCTACTCGAAAAGTTACATCCTCTCTGGTAATGCTACAACTTCTGTATGAAACTGCTTCAAAGTGAATTTTGATTTTGGTGAAGCAGAGCAGTCCCAAGCAAGGCCTTGAATCCAAACATGAGAGCGTCTCTTGGGGACCAACGGAGGCCTGCACAACATCAATTCACGTTCAAAGTGCACTCCAACGAAAGTTAAAGATGTAATAAAGCAAACAAATAATATTCGAACGGGTAATTTAAATAAATCTATAAAGTATCAACAACAACAACTTAACAAAGTAGTGGAGTATTACCGACGAATTTGAAGGCCTTGTTGTAAGATGAAAATGTAACATCATGGATGGACGTGTAACTTGTTGTTTCGCACTTGACTTGAATCCAAACATGAGGCCTTGCTTGGGGATTGGTGGAGGCCTGCACAACATTAACCATGATTAAAGACTGATTGAACCAATAGAAATTGAGTGGAAAATCGGAATAAATCTAGATGTTAGCAGCAACAAGAAAAATAGAGTGATGGAGTGTTATACTAAGGACATCACAAGTTCTATAGTAACAGAACCCAACTTGATAGTCGTAGTCAGCTCCTCACCTTGGATGTCCACCGAACTTGCGTTGCACAACGTGTGAGTTTGTACAATATCATAGACAAAAATAGAGTGATCGAGTGTTGTACTGCGGGCTGCACATGTTTTTAGAGTATGAGAACCCAACTTAAGGCACATATATACAACTCATGCTCCGATGAAGAATTATAGTCTAGTTGTCACCTTGGGTATCCTGGCGCGGCCGGTTCACGGTCCATGGTGGGGACGAGAGGATGAATTAACCCGCCCTGACTGCATGAAGATCCAGAAGAAGCATATGGTCAGATTAATCAACAAGAAATAAAAGTACAGGGCAAGGGGATTCAACAAAACCCTTGAAACTATCGATCCAAACATACGAGAAAGAGATGCGGCGCGTGGCATGGTTGGTTGGTTTAGGATGGATGCTCGGGGAAGAAAGGGCCGGCGCGTACGTTGGGAAAATAAAAGAAAATAAGTTTCCCATGTGATATGTGGTCTAGTTGTTGGGAAAATTTGCAAATGTGAATTTTGACTTTATTTGCAAAATCTCTCTGGAATTTGTAAATATGGGCATAACTTTTGCATACTAACTCGGATGAAAAAGTTTTTATATGAAAAAGCATCTACTCGAAAAGTTACATCCTCTCTGGTAATGCTACAACTTCTGTATGAAACTGCTTCAAAGTGAATTTTGATTTTGGTGAAGCAGAGCAGTCCCAAACAAGCCCTTGAACCCAAACATGAGAGCGTCGCTTGGGGACCAACGGAGGCTTGCACAACATCAATTCACCCTCAAAGTGCACTCCAACGAAAGTTAAAGATGTAATAAAGCAAAAAAAATAATATTCGAACGGATAATTTAAATAAATCTATAAAGTATCAACAACAACAACTTAACAAAGTAGTGGAGTATTACCGACGAATTTGAAGGCCTTGTTGTAAGATGAAAACATAACATCATGGATGGACGTGTAACTTGTTGTTTCCGCACCCAGCTTGAATCCAAACATGAGGCGTTGCTTGGGGATTGGTGGAGGCCTGCACAACATTAACCATGATTAAAGACTGATTGAACCAATAGAAATTGAGTGGAAAATCAGAATAAATCTAGATGTTAGCAGCAACAAGAAAAATAGAGTGATGGAGTGTTGTACTAAGGACAGCACAAGTTGTATAATGTGAGAACCCAACTTGATAGTCGTAGTCAGCTCCTCACCTTGGATCTCCACCGAACTTGCGTTGCTGAGGCGTGTGAGTTTGTACAATCTCATAGACAAAAATAGAGTGGTCGAGTGTTGTACTTTGCGGGCTGCACATGTTTTTAGAGTAATGAGAACCCAACTTAAGGCACATATATACAACTCATGCTCCGATGAAGAATCATAGTCTAGTTGTCACCTTGGGTATCCTCATGTGGCGGTTCACGGTCCATGGTGGGGACGAGAGGATGAATTAACCCATACAGACTGCATGAAGATCCGGAAGAAGCATATGGTCAGATTAATCAACAAGAAATAAAAGAAATGTGGCAAGGGGATTCAACAAAACCCTTGAAACTATCAATCCAAACATACGAGAAAGAGATGCTGCGCGTGGCATGGTTGGTTGGTTTAGGATGGATGCTCGGGGAAGAAAGGGCCGGCGCGTACGTTGGGAAAATAAAAGAAAATAAGTTTCCCATGTGATATGTGGTCTAGTTGTTGGGAAAATTTGCAAATGTGAATTTCGACTTTATTTGCAAAATCTCTGGAATTTGTAAATATGGGCATAACTTTTGCATACTAACTCGGATGAAAAAGTTTTTTATATGAAAAAGCATCTACTCAAAAAGTTACATCCAAATTTAACTAGGGGAACCCCGTTAAACATTTTCAAAATCCTCAAAAACATAACAGAAAAAAGTTACGGGGCTTTTAATATCTACAGTGGAAAAAATCGAAAAAATTTCAAACTGTGGTCAAACCATGGTCAAACTAATTATTCTAGAATATTAGTGTTACGAAATAATTTGTTCAATTATTTTGAATTTTGGTCAAATCTGGTCAAACTATGGTCAAACTGTTGTCAAACTATGGTCAAACTATGGTCAAACCATGGTCAAACCATGGTCAAACTAATTATTCTAGAATATTAGTGTTACTAACTAATTTGTTCAGTT
Organism: Aegilops bicornis; assembly: GCA_021605145.1. Classification (NCBI taxonomy): domain Eukaryota; kingdom Viridiplantae; phylum Streptophyta; class Magnoliopsida; order Poales; family Poaceae; genus Aegilops; species Aegilops bicornis. The sequence goes on along the minus strand of CM038671.1, from coordinate 771,212,625 downwards.
ATTTTGAATTTTGGTCAAATCTGGTCAAACTATAGTCAAACTGTGGTCAAACTATGGTCAAACCATGGTCAAACTAATTATTCAAAATAACTATTGTTTTCTAAATAATTATTGTTTTTGAAAACAATAGTTTGAAACTCAAACAGTGAAATGTGTCAATTCATGCTCAAGCAAAATTTCTGAGGGTTAATAGGATTGACATCTTACTATTGCCAACAGTGAAATGTGTCAATTCATGCTCAAGCAAACTTCCTGAGGGTTAATAGGATTGACATCTTATTATTGTCAGGAAAACAACAAGTGCAGACTTGGAAACAAGGGAGAATAGAACCCGGAAGTTAAGCGTGCTCAGGCTGGGTGAGTGGGAGGATGGGTGACCGTTCGGGAAGTTAGGTGATTTGGAATGATGAGGGGTGATTAGAGAAGAGGATAAATTGAGCAGTGATGAGGGGTGCTGATTAGAGATTAGGAGTTAAAATAATTCAGAAATTTGAAAATAAAAAATTATTCAAAAAAAATTCAAAAAAAATTCAAAAAAAATTCAAAAAAAATTTCAAACAAAAAATCATAAAATTTCCATTAGTCCCGGTTGGTGTTACCAACCGGGACTAAAGGTGAAACTCCATCGGCATGACCTTTAGTCCCGATTACAGATTGAACCGACTAAAGAGAAGGCATTAATCGACCCTTTAGTCCCGGTTCACCAACCGGGACTAAAGGCCCTTATCAACCGGGACAATAGGCCCTTTTTCTACTAGTGATTTAGTTCATACTGTACAATGATCTATTGTTTAACTGAATATGGATGTTCTTTATGACGGTAACTTCTCCAATCCAGTCTACATTCTCTGTACGTTTTGAACATGATAACTTCGGAAATTATTCAATTGACCTTCGTTATTGAATTATTAATCTGAGCTAACTAGATTGTACGACTACATCACCCATATGCACGTCCAGATTTTTGCTTAATTGGTAGCGCTTGGTAGCCCTCCATCGCCCAGTAATCTAACGTTGTCTATGCCCAGCTTATAGTTCCCCTCCTCCCTACTTTTCATATCAAAATTCCTGGCCATTCCCCTTTTCTGAATTTCCGCTCCAGAAAAAGGTGAACCAGTCTTTAATTCCTCATTGTGATTTCAATCCAATTTGATAGTGTTTCCAGCAGGAGTTGTGAGTATATCTAAATATCTAAAGTAATATGGAGCTTAGTGATATTTCTATCTGGTGCTGATTTTATAGTTAGAGCTAGACTTCAAATTATTGGTTTCTCGATATCAGCTATGTGTATATATAATACGCGGATATGCAGGTAAGAAGCTCAGAAATATTCTTGTCTCATTCTATGGCTATCATACTTAGGAGGCCCAGTAGCTAAAAATCTTTACTGATCTTTGCAGGTGTACATCTTCGTCTCAACCTTCTGTCTGTCTGTTATCTGTACAAGCTTCAGATGTCCAGTTCAGATTACTGAATTTTGCATGTTCATCTATAGTTTTGGTTAGATTTTCAGTTGTTTAAAAAGCAAGCAGTTTGGTTTGTGTAAGAATTTAGAATTGAATGGATGATTGCCGACACTACCTGTTTGACAGAACACCAGCAAGCATGCAGTGCCTTATACAATACTGATTTGTTGCTAAATTATATCATGAGATATATGATCTGTTATAGGTCTTCGCAAAAACTCTCAGGAAGACGAGGGATGACTTCAGTTATGTTTGGTAAGGAGTACTCTCTCCGTCTGAAAATACTTGTCCGAGGAATGGATGTATCTAGATGTATTTTAATTTTAGATACATCTATTTGTATTCATTTCTCAGACAAGTATTTCCGGACAAAGGGAGTATTTGCCAATGTGGCATAGCACAGCACCACTCCAAGCTAGAAATAGATTGGCTTAATATTATCGGTTCTTACCATCGTTGGGGTTCGGATTTGAAATATAATTTTTCTCCTTCCATTCCAACTTTCAAGTGACATATATCATGCTGGCGGGAGGCTACATTGTCACACGATGGAAGCAATTCATAGCCGGTAAATCTGGCAATGTTTAAAACATAATTTTGCAGCTGAGGACATGTCATTGTCTTGGAGTGTCATTTACTTGTGGATTACATTTTTAAGGAAAGAAAAACTTACTTTTGAAATAAAATGTACACTTGTAAAAAATAATGAAAAGCGAATATCAAATTATTTTCCTATGCATTTGAATTTTCGCATCTTATTAATTTTAGTCAAAACGTGCGTGCACGTGCACGCTTACTAGTCTGCCAAAAAATTCACCGTAGAGGAGGTGTTTTCTGCCAAAATTTTATAGAACCATGTTTTCTGATAACCTGGTCTTCAGTGTGGTGGGTTCTTGCAATTAACTCTTAGTCAGAGTTATTACCAAACTAAAACTAATTAAGGCAAGGGCATCTACAACGCTAACCCGCAAATTTTCTCCAAAGGTCACCATCCAACATTGTCCGCATACATTTCATCCACTGTTTGAACTAACCGGACGAAACTCATGCAAACCCGGGGTATTTCATATAAACCTAACGAGATTCATTACATTTCGGGCATACTTCAACTAAAAGTGGGGCTTGTCTGACTTTGGAGGTATAATTCCGCCTCCGTGGCCTCCGCCTCCGCCATATCTTCCCCATGTCCTGTTGCGCCGCTCAACAGAGTGGCCATGCTTCAGCCGGAGGGGAAGAGTAGCTCCTCCACTTTCGTGAAGCCGAGGCGGGGGTCGACGACGGTCTGCGCTGAATTGGGCAAAGACACCGACTGTGTATGCCGGTGATGCGGTGGCGGCGTCCCATGGTCTACTTTTCCCCGGCGCCGGGGGCGGCCGCGGATGATGTGATCACTGGTGCCGAAACTATTGTTTCGCGTTCAAAAATATTTCAAGCCATTTCATGTTCTACACAAAAGGACAGAAACTTAGCCCGCTGGAATTTGATGCAACAAGTATCAGAAAAATGCAAGTTGTTTCTGGAGAAGAAGAATATGACCAAGATACCAGACGTGCAAACACAGGCGATCAGTGAACATGTGTTTAATATTGGATCTATTTTCGTGAAGTTTCCATCAGCAATCAAACCCGAGGAAGGAGCGACCAAGCCGACGTTTAGGACGCGCAGTGGTGGAGACGGGGGAGGGGGGGGGGGCAGCAGGGGCCCTGGCCCCCCTGACATTAGGAGTTTGCTGCTAATTCATTGATGAACAGTGTGTAATTAGCATTTTTTTAATGTTTAAAGTCTATTTTTTCTATGCTTTGGCCCTCCCCAACCTATTTTGACTGCAATCGGCCCCCTGATTCAAATTTCCTGGCTCCGCTACCGAGAACGCCTCCATGCAGTTAGTTGTTCGTTGGAAATAATTCCACTCCAAGTTCTTGTGTGACAACGTGAGAGTCAAAATTTTCTTTTATCCAGTAGTACTAGTTTCGTTGTCTTTTCTTTGAGTCCAAGGTTCTTACGTGATCAATCTTGCCGGTTAGTTAATTAGATAAGCTTTGTTTAGTTTAAAACAAGAAAAGAGAGATAGAGTCCGGATGGAAGTTAGCTAGCACCTGGGGCGGTTCGCCCAGGTATGTGACGCCCATAAAGAGGGCTGGCTACGGCCAATGTATGGGAGGCTTTTTCTTTTTAGAGTTTAGACAATATTGTGCATCGATATTAAGCGACCCTCTTTGGGTGTCGTTCATATTTATTTTATGTGAATATTTTATTCAAAAATTGCACTTGGTTCGAGGTCCGTCGTCATCGACGGGTTGCGGGCTGATTACGTCTACTACGGCGAAAGGTTTTCCGTGTGTCGAGAGATTATCCGTTGGTGGTCGTCACCCCATCTTCAGGTTATGTGTACTGTTGATGTAATTGAAAGATTTTATCATGAATCTTGAAGAAGTTCGTTGCATCATAAAACATCGGGCCGAATCAGTGGCACATCCGAGGTCGTGCCTCATCAGCGGACGTGGCCTCTGCCGGCAGGGCGTGGTTACGCCAACGTTTGCCCATGCCATATCGTGCTCTCCCGTGTGTCGGGGTGGTGCAACTGGTCTAGTTTTGGGCTTCTTCATGAGAAGAGAGGCCCGCCCGTGTTCCAGCGAAACACGACTCTGTTCTGCTTCCCTGAGGCAATGGGCGATTACTACTGCACGGCCCGTCCCGGCGCCCCACGCCCCCCCCCCCCTCGGTTTGGTCCGGCCGCACCCACAGGATTCCGTTCCTCTTCCCTGCCCCCCGTTTGTTCCGGCCGCACCCATAGGAATCCGTTCCTCTTCCCCGAGGGTGGTCTGGACCTCTATCCGCCCAGCGCCATAGCCATGGCTAGCTCATCCGCGCCGATGATGCATTGGCTTGAGGGGGAGGGGGGGGGGGGGAGACTTGTTTTATCTGATCTCTCTCTCTTATTCTCTTATCAACAATCTTTGCTTAAGCTCCTCTCTCACCTCATCTCGCTTTGTTATTCCGCTTGTTGATTGTCTAATGTTGAACATATATGAATTTGTAGGATTCGATACAAAGCTGCGAGTGATATGATATGTGCGTGGAGTCCGATACAGTCACCCCTTTCCTTTTTATCCGTTTGTCTCTTGCCCGACACATGGAACAAAAAATTTAGCACTGTCGTGGTTCACCAGGAGTACTGTCGGATTCGATTCCGCATGGGTCACGTCCTTTTTTTCTAAATAGTAATGGGTCGCGTGGCCTAGTAAACAAAGATTGATCCATACGTTTGAAGGCCCATGTGGCAAGTGCCAGCCAGCCCGGCCGGGCGATCGAAGAGCCCATATAGGCGACTTTAACAATGATCAATCCGGACGTATGACGATTGACGCACACGACTTCTTTTAAATCTCAGCCGTCAACCTTCATCATTTAACATAAAATCAACGGATATAAAGGCGTGACGTATAGAGAACTATGAAAGCTTGCGTCTTTTAATATTATATTATAGGTAAAGATTTTTTTCTTTTTATTTTTTTCTTTTATTTTTCTTCAAATTCATGAAAAATATTTTGTGAATATTTTCATAATAAACTGAAAATATTTTTTAAATTTTTTGAAGATCTTTTAAATTTGTAAATATTTTTCTTATACGAAATGATGTCTCATCTAATTTTGCCACCATTTGATTTAGTTTTCTGTAATTTTCGTGCAAGCGCTAACCCCCGCTTTGTTGGTCGCTATTTATTTGTGCATCCTTTTGTTGACCAGTTTGGCTACACTTTTGTCGGCTCATTATCGCGGTATTCTGGCACTCCATTTTGTTCCGGTGTTTCTAGGCCACGTTGTCATGATGTCCAGTTTATCGGGTTGTTGGTCTTTTTAGGCCCATTTGTTGTTCAGTATGCTTTTCTTTTTTCCTTACCGTTCTCATGGCCTTTTGTTGTTGTTTGTTACTAGCCTGCATGGTAGAATTACAAGAGACATGTTCATTCGGGTCGCTGTTTCTTGATCACATCAAATTTTTTTGTTGCCTTCTTTCTTTTCTCACTCCATTCCCTCTTTGTTTTTTTAGAGCCGACACGAGCAGGAGGGGCAAGTTCAGCATGTGATTTTTTTTGTTGGTCAGACCTTTTTTCTTGCTTGGTTGCAAGCCCATCCTTCGATTTGTAGTTGGACTCGACATGTTTTTCTGTCCCAGGTGCAAGTCCACGGCCAACTCATAATTTTGGACATATTCTTTTCTCATTTGTAAGCTCAATCTCGATTTGCAACCGTTCTTGATCTAATTTTTGTCCCAGTTGCAAGTTCATTGTGGACTCGCAACTGGGTCATTTTTCCCAGTTGCAAGTCCATCTTTGACTCGCGACTGGGTCCGACCTTATTTTTATTCCAGTTGCAAGTCCACCCTTGATTGGCGACTGACACGTGGCCCTTTGCCCCAATTGCAAGCATATCCTTGATTCACAACTGGGCCATACTTTGTTAGCGCCAGTTGCAAGTCCACCCTTCACTAGCAACTAGGTCTAACATTTTTTATTTTTTGACCCAATTACAAGTGCACCGTCGACTTGCAACTAGGCACGGCCCTTTATCCCAGTTGCAAATCCACAATCAACTTGCAACTGGGTTTGTGTTTTTATCTTTCATCCTAGTTGCAAGTCCACTATTGACTTGCAACTAAGCCTGTAGTTTGTTTTATCCCAGTTGCAAATCAGACCCTTGACTCGCAACTGGTCTCATAGTTTGTAGTTGTCCTCGTTGTAAATCCATCCTCAACTCGCGACTTAGCTCGTAGTTCTCCCAGTTGCAGGCCCACCCTGAACTCACAACAAGGCATGTGTTCTTTTTCATTCCAATTGCATGTCCACTCTTGACTTGCAACTGGGGTTGTATTTTTGTTTCATCCTAGTTGCAAGTCGACCCTTGACTGCAACTGCGCTCAATGTTTTCGTAGTTGTCTTAATTGCAAGTCCATCCTGGACTTGTAACTCGGGTCATTGTTTGTTGTTCTCCTAGTTGCAAGTCCACCCTCGACTCACAACTGGGCCCATTGTTTGTTGTTGTCCCTGTTGCAAGTCCATCCTCGACTCGCAAGCCGTATCATTGTTTTATATACTTGCCTTAGTTACAAGTCCACACCGACAACTAGGCACGTAGTGAAGGAAATATGCCCTAGAGGCAAAAAGTTATTATTTATTTCCTTATTTCATGATAAATGTTTATTATTCATGCTAGAATTGTATTAACCGGAAACATGATACATGTGTGAATACATAGATAAACTGAGTGTCACTAGTATGCCTCTACTTGACTAGCTCATTTATCAAAGATGGTTATGTTTCCTAGCCTTGTCATTTGATTAAACGAGATCACATCATTGAGAGAATGATGTGATTGACTTGACCCATTTCGTTAGCTTAGCACTTGATCGTTTAGTTTGTTGCTGTTGCTTTCTTCATGACTTATACATGTTCCTATGACTATGAGATTATGCAACTCCCGTTTACCGGAGGAACACTTTGTGTGCTACCAAACGTCACAACGTAACTTGGTGATTATAAAGGTGCTCTCTGGTGTCTCCGAAGGTACTTGTTGGGTTGGCGTATTTGAGATTAGGATTTGTCACTCTGATTGTCGGAGAGGTATCTCCGGCCCTCTCGGTAATGCACATCACTATAAGCCTTGCAAGCAATGTAGCTAATGAGTTAGTTACGGAATGATGCATTACGTAATGAGTAAAGGGACTTGCCGGTAACGAGATTGAACTAGGTATTTGAAGGAAATATGCCCTAGAGGCAATAATAAAGTTATTATTTATTTCCTCATATCATGATAAATGTTTATTATTCATGCTAGAATTGTATTAACCGGAAACATGATACACGTGTGAATACATAGACAAACATAAAGTCACTAGTATGCCTCTACTTGACTAGCTCATTAATCAAAGATGGTTATGTTTCCTAACCATAGACATGTGTTGTCATTCGATTAATGGGATCACATCATTAGGAGAATGATGTGATTGACATGACCCATTCCGTTAGCCTAGCACTTGATCGTTTAGTATGTTGCTATTGCTTTCTTCATGACTTGTACAAAGTTCCCCTGCAACTATGAGATTGTGCAACTCACGTTCATCGGAAGAACACTTTGTGTGCTACCAAACGTCACAACGTAACAGGCTGATTATAAAGGTGCTCTACAGGTGTTTCCGAAGGTACATGTTGGGTTGGCATAATTCGAGATTAGGTTTTGTCACTCCGATTGTCGGAGAGGTATCTCTGGGCCCTCTCGGTAATACTCATCACCTAAGCCTTGCAAGCATTGTAACTAATGAGTTAGTTATAAGATGATGTGTTACGTAATCGAGTAAAGAGACTTGCGATAACGAGATTGAACTAGGTATTGGATACCGACGATCAAATCTCGGGCAAGTAACATACCGATGACAAAGGGAACAACGTATGTTGTTATGCGGTTTGACCGATAAAGATCTTCGTAGAATATGTAGGAACCAATATGGGCATCCAGGTTCCGCTATTGGTTATTGACCGAGAATGGTTCTAGGTCATGTCTACATAGTTCTCGAACCCATAGGGTCCGCACGCTTAACGTTACGATGACAGTTTTATTATGAGTTTATAAGTTTTGATGTGCGAAGTTTGTTCGGAGTCCCGGATGTGATCACGAACATGACGAGGAGTCTCGAAATGGTCGAGACATAAAGATTGATATATTGGAAGCGTATGTTTGGACATCGGAAAGGTTTCGGGTGAAATCGGGATTTTACCGGAACACCGGGGGGTTACCGGAACCCTCCCGGGGGTTAATGGGCCTTAGTGGGCCATGAGGGAGAAGAGGAGGGCGGCCAGGCAGGCCGCGCCTCCCCCTAGTCCGAATAGGACAAGGAGGGGGGCGCGCACCCCAAAGGGCTGCACCTCCTCCCCCTCCTCCTTTATATACGGGGGCAGGGGGGCACCTCATAACACACAAGTTGATCTACAGATCGTTCCTTAGCCGTGTGCGGTGCCCCCCTCCACCATATTCCATCTCGGTCATATCGTCGCGGAGTCTAAGCGAAGCCCTGCGCTAGTAGAACATCATCATCGTCACCACGCCCGTCGTCTTGTGGAACTCATCCCCGAAGCTTCTTTGGATCGGAGCCCGGGATCGCCATCAAGCTGAACGTGTGCTGAACTCGGAGGTGCCGTACGTTCGGTGCTTGGATCGGTCGGATCGTGAAGACGTACGACTACATCAACCGCGTTGTCATAACGCTTCCGCTTACGGTCTACGAGGGTACGTGGACGAACACTCTCCCCTCTCGTTGCTATGCCATCACCATGATCTTGCGTGTGCGTAGGAATTTTTTTGAAATTACTACGTTCCCCAACAAAGGGCATCGAGCCAGGTTTTATGCGTAGATGTCATATGCACGAGTAGAACACAAGTGAGTTGTGGGCGATACAAGTCATACTGCTTACCAGCATGTCATACTTTGTTTCGGCGGTATTGTGAGATGAAGCGGCCCGGACCGACATTACGCGTACGCTTACGCGAGACTGGTTTCACCGTTACGAGCACTCGTGCTTAAAGGTGGCTGGCGGGTGTCTGTCTCTCTCTCTTTAGCTAAATCGAGTGTGGCTACGCCCGGTCCTTGCGAAGGTTAAAACAACACTAACTTGACGAACTATCGTTGTGGTTTTGATGCGTAGGTAAGAACGGTTCTTGCTAAGCCCGTAGCAGCCACGTAAAATTTGCAACAACAAAGTAGAGGACGTCTAACTTGTTTTTGCGGGGCATGTTGTGATGTGATATGGTCAAGACATGATGCTATATTTTATTGTATGAGATGATCATGTTTTGTAACTGAAGTTATCGACAACTGGCGGGAGCCATATGGTTGTCGCTTTATTGTATGAAATGCAACGCCTGTAATTGCTTTACTTTATCACTAAGCGGTAGCGATAGTCGAGAAGCAATAGATGGCGTAACGACAACGATGCTACGATGGAGATCAAGGTGTCGCTACCGGTGACGATGGTGATCACGACGGTGCTTCAAGATGGAGATCACAAGCACAAGATGATGATGGCCATATCATATCACTTATATTGATTGCATGCGATGTTTATCCTTTATGCATCTTATCTTGCTTTGATTGACGGTAGCATTTTAAGATGATCTCTCACTAAAAATTATCAAGAAGTGTTCTCCCATAGTATGCACCGTTGCCAAAGTTCGTCGTGCCCAGACACCACGTGTTGTTCGGGTGTGATAAGCTCTACGTCCATCTACAACGGGTGCAAGCCAGTTTTGCAAATGCAGAATACTCAGGTTAAACTTGACGAGCCTAGCATATGCAGATATGGCCTCGGAACACGGAGACCGAAAGGTCGAGCGTGAATCATATAGTAGATATCATCAACATAGAGATGTTCACCATTGAAAACTACTCCATCTCACGTGATGATCGGTTATGGTTTAGTTGATTTGGATCACGTGATCACTTAGATGTCTAGAGAGATGTCTGTCTAAGTGGGAGTTCTTAAGTAATATGATTAATCTAACTTAAATTTATCATGAACTTAGTACCTGGTAGTATTTTGCAAATTATGTTGTAGATCAATAGCTTGCGTTGTTGCTTTCATATGTTTATTTTGATATGTTCCTAGAGAAAATTGTGTTGAAAGATGTTAGTAGCAATGATGCGGATTGGATCCGTGATCTGAGGTTTATCCTCATTGCTGCACAGAAGAATTATGTCCTTGATGCACCGCTAGGTGACAAACCTATTGCAGGAGCAGATGTAGACGTTATGAACGTTTGGCTAGCTCAATATGATGACTACTTGATAGTTTAGTACACCATGCTTAACGGCTTAGAATCGAGACTTCAAAGACGTTTTGAACGTCATGGATCATATGAGATGTTCCAGGAGTTGAAGTTAATATTTCAAGCAAATACCCGAGTTGAGAGATATAAAATCTCCAACAAGTTCTATAGCTAAAAGATGGAGGAGAATCGCTCAACTAGTGAGCATGTGCTCAGATTGTCTGGGTACTACAATCGCTTGAATCAAGTGGGAGTTAATCTTCCAGATAAGATAGTGATTGACAGAATTCTCTAGTCACCACCACCAAGTTAGTAGAACTTCGTGATGAACTATAATATGCAAGGGATGATGAAAACAATTCCCAAGCTCTTCGCGATGCTAAAATCAACGAATGTAGAAATCAAGAAAAACATCAAGTGTTGATGGTAGACAAGACCACTAGTTTCAAGAAAAGGGCAAAAGGAAGAAGGGGAACTTCAAGAAGAACGGCAAGCAAGTTGCTGCTCAAGTGAAGAAGCCCAAGTCTGGTCCTAAGCCTGAGACTAAGTGCTTCCACTGCAAAGGGATTGGTCACTGGAAGCGGAACTACCCCAAGTGATTGGCGGATAAGAAGGATGGCAAAGTGAACATAAGTATATTTGATATACATGTTATTGATGTGTACTTTACTAGTGTTTATAGAAACCCCTCAGTATTTGGTACTAGTTCAGTTGCTAAGAGTAATAACTCGAAACGGGATTTGCAGAATAAACAGAAACTAGTTAAGGGTGAAGTGACGATGTGTGTTGAAAGTAGTTTCAAGATTGATATGATCATCATCACACACTCCCTATACTTTCGGGATTAGTGTTGAACCTAAATAAATGTTATTTGGTGTTTGCGTTGAGCATGAATATGATTTGATCGTGTTTATTGCAATACGGTTATTCATTTAAGTAAGAGAATAAACTGTTGTTCTGTTTACATGAATAAAACCTTATATGGTTACACACCCAATGAAAATGGTTCATTGGACCTCGATCGTAGTGATACACATATTCATAATATTGAAACCAAAAGATGCAAAGTTAATAATGATAGTGCAACTTATTGGTGGCACTTGCCGTTTGGAGTCATATCGGTAAAGCACATGAAGAAACTCCATAAAGATGGATTTTCGGAATCACTTGGTTATGAATCATTTGATGCTTGCGAACCGTGCCTTTTGGGCAAGATGATTAAAACTCCGTTCTCGGAACAATGGAACGAAGCTCTTGACTTATTGGAAATAATACATACCGATGTATGCGATCCAATGAGTGTTGATGCTCGTGGCAAGTATCGTTATTTTCTAACCTTCACAAGATGATTTGAGCAGATATAGGTATATCTACTTGATGAAACATAAGTATGAAATAATTGAAAGGTTCAAAGAATTCCAGAGTGAAGTAGAAAAATCATCGTAACAAGAAATTTTCTGCGATCTGATCGCGGAGACGAATATTTGAGTTACGAGTTTGGTCTTTAATTAAAACAATGTGGAATAGTTTCACAAACTCATGCCACCTGGAACACCACAGCTTAATGGTGTGTCCGAACGTCATAACAGTACTTTATTGGATATAGTGCAATCTATGATGTCTCTTACTGATTTACCATTATCGTTTTGGGGTTATGCATTAGAGACAGTTGCATTCACGTTTAATAGGGCACCATATAAATCCGTTGAGACGACACCGTATGAACTATGGTTTAACAGTAAACCTAAGCTGTCGTTTCTTAGAGTTTGAAGTTGTGATGCTTATGTGAAAAAGTTTTCACCTGATAAGCTCGAACCCAAATCGGAGAAGTGCGTCTTCATAGAATACCCAAAGGTAACTATTGGGTACACCTTCTATCATAGATCCAAAGGCAAATTATTCGTTGCTAAGATGGATCCTTTCTAGAGAAGGAGTTTCTCTCGAAAGAAGTGAGTGGGAGGAAAGTAGAACTTGATGAGGTAACTGTACCTGCTTCCTTATTGGAAAGTAGTTCATCACAGAAATCTGTTCCTGTGACTACTACACCAATTAGTGAGGAAGTTAATGATGATGATCATGAAACTTCAGATTAAGTTACTACAGAACCTCGTAGGTCTTCCAGAGTAAGATCCGCACCAGAGTGATACGGTAATCCTATTCTGGAAGACATGTTACTAGACCATGATGGACCTACGAACTATGAGGAAGCAATGATGAGCCCAGATTCCACGAAATGGCTTGAGGCCATAAAATCTGAGATATGATCCATGTATGAGAACAAAGTATGGACTTTGATGGACTTGCTCGATGATCAGCAAGCCATGTTAAATAAATGGATCTTCAAGAGGAAGACGGACATTGATAGTAGTGTTACTATCTACTAAGCTCGACTTGTTGCGAAATGTTTTCAACAAGTTCAAGGTGTTGAATACGATGAGATTTTCTCACTCGTATCGAAGCTTAAGTCTGCCTGAATCATGTTAGCAATTGCCACATTTTATGAAATCTGGCAAATGGATGTCAAAACTGCATTCCTTAATGGATTTATTAAAGAAGAGTTGTATATGATGCAACCAGAAGGTTTTGTCAATCCTAAAGGTGCTAACAAATTGTGCAAGCTCTAGCGATCCATCTATGGACTGGTGCAAGCATCTCGGAGTTGGAATATATATGCTTTGATGAGTTGATCAAAGCATATGGTTTTATACAGACTTTTGAAGAAGCCTGTATTTACAAGAAAGTGAGTGGGAGCTCTGTAGCATTTCTAATATTATATGTGGATGACATATTGTTAATTGGAAATGATATGGAAATTCTGGGTAGCATGAAAGGATACTTGAATAAGAGTTTTTCAAAGCAAGACCTCGGTGAAGCTGCTTACACATTGAGCATCAAGATCTATATAGATAGATCAAGACGCTTGATAAATTTTTTCAATGAGTACATACCTTGATAAATTTTGAAATAGGTCAAAATGGAACAGTCAAAGAAAGGAGTTCTTGCCTGTGTTACAAGGTGTGAAGTTGAGTAAGACTCAAGACCCGACCATTGCAGAAAATAGAAAGAGAATGAAAAGTCATTCCCTATGCCTCAGTCATAGGTTCTATAAAGTACTGTGAACAGACCTATTGTGTACCTTGCTCTGTGTTTGGCAAAGGAATACAATTTTGATCTAATAAGTAGATCACTGGTCATGGGTCAAGAATATCCTTAGTGAGGACTAAGGAGATGTTTCTCGATTATGGAGGTGATAAAAGAGCCCGTCGTAAAAGTTACAACGATGCAAGCTTTTACACCAATCCGGATGACTCTAAGTCTCAATCTGGATACATATTAAAAGTGGGAGCAATTAGCTAGAGTAGCTCCGTGCGAGCATTGTGAACATAGAATATTTATGAAATACATACGGCTCTGAATATGATGAGACCTGTTGACTAAGCTTCTCTCACGAGCAAAACATGATCATACCTTAGTACTCTTTTGGGTGTTAATCACATAGCGATGTGAACTAGATTATTGACTCTAGTAAACCCTTTGGGTGTTGATCACATGATGATGTGAACTATGGGCATTAATCACATGCAGATGTGAATATTGGTGTTAAATCACATAACGATGTGAACTAGATTATTGACTCTAGTGCAAGTGGGAGACTGAAGGAAATATGCCCTAGAGGCAATAATAAAGTTATTATTTATTTCCTCATATCATGATAAATGTTTATTATTCATGCTAGAATTGTATTAACCGGAAACATGATACACGTGTGAATACATAGACAAACATAAAGTCACTAGTATGCCTCTACTTGACTAGCTCATTAATCAAAGATGGTTATGTTTCCTAACCATAGACATGTGTTGTCATTCGATTAATGGGATCACATCATTAGGAGAATGATGTGATTGACATGACCCATTCCGTTAGCCTAGCACTTGATCGTTTAGTATGTTGCTATTGCTTTCTTCATGACTTGTACAAAGTTCCTGCAACTATGAGATTGTGCAACTCACGTTTACCGGAAGAACACTTTGTGTGCTACCAAACGTCACAACATAACTGGGTGATTACAAAGGTGCTCTACAGGTGTTTCCGAAGGTACATGTTGGGTTGGCATAATTCGAGATTAGGTTTTGTCACTCCGATTGTCGGAGAGGTATCTCTGGGCCCTCTCGGTAATACTCATCACCTAAGCCTTGCAAGCATTGTAACTAATGAGTTAGTTATAAGATGATGTGTTACAGAACGAGTAAAGAGACTTGCCGGTAACGAGATTGAACTAGGTATTGGATACCGACGATCAAATCTCGGGCAAGTAACATACCGATGACAAAGGGAACAACGTATGTTGTTATGCGGTTTGACCGATAAAGATCTTCGTAGAATATGTAGGAACCAATATGGGCATCTAGGTTCCGCTATTGGTTATTGACCGAGAATGGTTCTAGGTCATGTCTACATAGTTCTCGAACCCGTAGGGTCCGCACGCTTAACGTTACGATGACAGTTTTATTATGACTTTATAAGTTTTGATGTACCGAAGTTTGTTCGGAGTCCCGGATGTGATCACGGACATGACGAGGAGTCTCGAAATGGTTGAGACATAAAGATTGATATATTGGAAGCCTATGTTTGGACATCGGAAAGGTTCCGGGTGAAATCGGGATTTTACCGGAACACCGGGGGGTTACCGGAACCCTCCCGGGGGTTAATGGGCCTTAGTGGGCCATGAGGGAGAAGAGGAGGGCCGGCCAGGGCAGGCTGCACGCCCCCTCCCCCCTAGTCCGAATAGGACAAGGAAGGGAGGGGCGGCGCCCCCCTTTCCTCTTTCCCCTCCCCCCTTTCCTTCTCCACCAAGGCAAGAGGGGGGAGTCCTACTCCCGGTGGGAGTAGGACTCCTCCAGGCGCACCCCAAGGGGGCCGGCCGCACCTCCCCCTCCCTCCTTTATATACGGGGGCAGGGGGGGCACCTCATAACACACAAGTTGATCTACGGATCGTTCCTTAGCCGTGTGCGGTGCCCCCATCCACCATATTCCACCTCGGTCATATCGTCGCGGAGTTTAGGCGAAGCCCTGCGCCGGTAGAACATCATCATCGTCACCATGCCGTCGTGCTGACGGAACTCATCCCCGAAGCTTTGCTGGATCGGAGCCCGGGGATCGTCATCGAGCTGAACGTGTGCTGAACTCGGAGGTGCCGTACGTTCGGTGCTTGGATCGGTCGGATCGTGAAGACGTACGACTACATCAACCGCGTTGTCATAACGCTTCCGCTTACGGTCTACGAGGGTACGTGAACGAACACTCTCCCCTCTCGTTGCTATGCCATCACCATGATCTTGCATGTGCGTAGGAAATTTTTGAAATTACTACGTTCCCCAACAGTATTGAGATACCAACGATCGAATCTCGGGCAAGTAACATACC
The DNA here is from genome assembly GCA_021605145.1 of Aegilops bicornis. NCBI lineage: Eukaryota > Viridiplantae > Streptophyta > Magnoliopsida > Poales > Poaceae > Aegilops > Aegilops bicornis. The sequence goes on along the minus strand of CM038671.1, from coordinate 771,196,913 downwards.
GATGACAAAGGGAACAATGTATGTTGTTATGCGGTTTGACGGATAAAGATCTTCGTAGAATATGTAGGAGCCAATATGGGCATCCAGGTTCCGCTATTGGTTATTGACTACAGAGATCTCTCGGTCATGTCTACATAGTTCTCGAACCCGTAGGGTCCGCACGCTTAACGTTTGTTGACGATATAGTATTATATGAGTTATGTATGTTGGTAACCGAATGTTGTTCGGAGTCCCGAATGAGGTCACGAACATGACGAACTCCGGAATGGTCCGGAAATGAAGTTTAATATATGGGATAATGTTGTTTGGTCTCCGGAAGGGTTCCGGAATCCACCGGAAGGGGTTCCGGATGTTTGCCGAAATGTTTGGGTACGAGAACACGTTATTTGGGCCAAAGGGGAAAGCCCGCAAGGTTTTTGGAAAGCGCAAAAGGAAATTTTTCGGAGTCCAGGGGCCAGATGCCAGGGTCCCTGGCGTCTGGGTCCAGACGCCGGGAACCCTGGCGTCTGGCCCTGGAGTCCGAGAAGTACTCTTGCCTTTCGGGTGAAACCGACTTTGTGGAGGCTTTTACTCCAAGTTTCGACCCCAAGGCTCAACATATAAATAGAGAGGCAGGGCTAGCACCAAAGACACATCAAGAAAAACCAAGCCGCGTGGCGGCAACCCCGTCCCCTCTAGTTTATCCTCCGTCATAGTTTCCGTAGTGCTTAGGCAAAGCCCTGCGGAGATTGTTCTTCACCAACACCGTCACCACGCCGTCGTGCTGCCGGAACTCATCTACTACTTCGCCCGTATTGTTGGATCGAGAAGGCGAGGACGTCATCAAGCTGAACGTGTGTAGAACTCGGAGGTACCGTGCGTTCGGTACTTGGATCGGTCGGATCGTGAAGACGTACGACTACATCAACCGCGTTGATAAACGCTTCCGCTTAGCAATCTTCAAGGGTATGAAGATACACCCCCCCCCCCCTCTCGTTGCTATGCATCACCATGATCTTGCGTGTGCGTAGGAGAAATTTTTGAAATTACTACGTTCCCCAACAGTGGCATCCGAGCCTAGGTTTTATGCGTTGATGTTATATGCACGAGTAGAACACAAGTGAGTTGTGGGCGATACAAGTCATACTGCTTACCAGCATGTCATACTTTGGTTCGGCGGTATTGTTGGATGAAGCGGCCCAGACCGACATTACGCGTACGCTTACGCGAGACTGGTTCTACCGACGTGCTTTGCACATAGGTGGCTGTCGGGTGTTAGTTTCTCCAACTTTAGTTGAACCGAGTGTGGCTACGCCCGGTCCTTGCGAAGGTTAAAACAACACTAACTTGACAAACTATCGTTGTGGTTTTGATGCATAGGTAAGAATGGTTCTTTCTCAGTGCATAGCAGCCACGTAAAATTTGCAACAACAAAGTAGAGGACGTCTAACTTGTTTTTGTAGTGCATGTTGTGATATGATATGGTCAAGACGTGATGCTATATTTTATTGTATGAGATGATCATGTTTTGTAACCGAGTTATCGGCAACAGGCAGGAGCCATATGGTTGTCGCTTTATTGTATGAAATGCAAGCGCCCTGTAATTGCTTTACTTTATCACTAAGCGGTAGCGATAGTCGTAGAAGCAATAGTTGGCTAAACGACAACGATGCTACGATGGAGATCAAGGTGTCGCGACGGTGACGATGGTGATCATGACGGTGCTTGAGATGGAGATCACAAGCACAAGATGATGATGGCCATATCATATCACTTATATTGATTGCATGTGATGTTTATCCTTTATGCATCTTATCTTGCTTTGATTGAAGGTAGCATTATAAGATGATGTCTCACTAAATTTCAAGATAAAAGTGTTCTCCCTGAGTATGCGCCGTTGCCAAAGTTCGTCGTGCCCAGCCACCACATGATGATCAGGTGTGATAAGCTCTATGTCCATCTACAACGGGCGCAAGCCAGTTTTGCACACGCAGAATACTCAGGTTAAACTTGACGAGCCTAGCATATACAGATATGGCCTCGGAACACTAAGACTGAAAGGTAGAGCGTGAATCATATAGTAGATATGATCAACATAATGATGTTAACCATTGAAAACTACTCCATTTCACGTGATGATCGGTTATGATTTAGTTGATTTGGATCACGTGATCACTTAGATGATTAGAGGGACGTCTATCTAAGTGGGAGTTCTTAAGTAATATGATTAATTGAACTTGAATTTATCATGAACTTAGTAACTGATAGTATTTTGCATGTCTGTGTTGATTATAGATAGATGGCTCGTGCTGTTGTTCCATTGAATTTTAATGCGTTCCTTGAGAAAGCTAAGTTGAAAGATGATGGTAGCAATTACACGGACTGGGTCCGTAACTTGAGGATTATCCTCATTGCTGCATAGAAGAATTACGTCCTGGAAGCACCGCTGGGTGCCGAACTTCTTGCAGATGCAATCATGGACGTTGTGAACGTTTGGCGTAGTAAAGTCGATGACTACTCGATAGTTCAGTGTGCCATGCTTTACGGCTTAGAACCGGGACTTCAACGACGTTTTGAACGTCATGGAGCATATGAGATGTTCCAGGAGTTGAAGTTAATATTTCAAGCAAATGCCCGGATTGAGAGATATGAAGTCTCCAATAAGTTCTATAGCTACAAGATGGAGGAGAATAGTTCTGTCAGTGAGCATATACTCAGAATGTCTGGGTATAACAATCACTTGATTCAACTGGGAGTTAATCTTCCGGATGATTGCGTCATTGACAGAATTCTCCAATCATTGCCACCAAGCTACAAGAGCTTTGTGATAAACTATAATATGCAAGGGATGAACAAGACTATTCCCGAGCTCTTCGCGATGCTAAAGGCTGCCGAGGTAGAAATCAAAAAGGAGCATCAAGTGTTGATGGTAAACAAGACCACCAGTTTCAAGAAAAAGGGTAAAGGGAAGAAGAAGGGGAACTTCAAGAAGAACAACAAACAAGTTGCTGCTCAAGAGAAGAAACCCAAGTCTGGACCTAAGCCTGAGACTGAGTGCTTCTACTGCAAATAGACTGGTCACTGGAAGCGGAACTGCCCCAAGTATTTGGCGGATAAGAAGGATGGCAAGGTGAACAATGGTATATGTGATATACATGTTATTGATGTGTACCTTACCAGAGCTCGCAGTAGCACCTGTGTATTTGATAATCGGTTACATTGCTAATATTTGCAACTGAAAACAGGGACTACAGATTAAGCGGACACTGGCTAAGGATGAGGTGACGATGCGCGTGGGAAATGGTTCCAAAGTCGATGTGATCGCCGTCGGCACGCTACCTCTACATCTACCTTAGGGATTAGTTTTAGACCTGAATAATTGTTATTTGGTGCCAGCGTTGAGCATGAACATTATATCTGGATCTTGTTTGATGCGAGACGGTTATTCATTTAAATATGAGAATAATGGTTGTTCTATTTATATGAGTAATATCTTTTATGATCATGCACCCTTGAAGAGTGGTCTATTTTTGATGAATCTCGATAGTAGTGATACACATATTCATAATGTTGAAACCAAAAGATGCAGAGTTAATAATGATAGTGCAACTTATTTGTGGCACTGCCGTTTAGTTCATATTGGTGTAAAGCGCATGAAGAAACTCCATACTGATGGACTTTTGGAATCACTTGATTATGAATCACTTGGTACTTGCGAACCATGCCTCATGGGCAAGATGACTAAAACGCTGTTCTCCGGAACTATGGAGCGAGCAACAGATTTGTTGGAAATCATACATACTGATGTATGTGGTCCAATGAATATTGAAGCTCGCGGCGGGTATCGTTATTTTCTCACCTTCACAGGTGATTTAAGCAGATATGGGTATATCTACTTAATGAAACATAAGTCTGAAACATTTGAAAAGTTCAAAGAATTTCAGAGTGAAGTTGAAAATCATCGTAACAAGAAAATAAAGTTTCTACGATATGATCGTGGAGGAGAATATTTGAGTTACAAGTTTGGTTTACATTTGAAACAATGCAGAATAGTTTCGCAACTCACGCCACCCGGAACACCACAACGTAATGGTGTGTCCGAACGTCGTAATCCCACTTTCTTAGATATGGTGCGATCTATGATGTCTATTAATGATTTACCGCTATCGTTTTGGGGTTATGCTTTAGATATGGCCATATTCACGTTAAATAGGGTACCATCAAAATCCATTGAGACGACACCTTATGAACTATGGTTTGGCAAGAAACCAAAGTTGTCGTTTCTTAAAGTTTGGGGCTGCGATGCTTATGTGAAAAAACTTCAACCTGATAAGCTCGAACCCAAATCGGAGAACTGCGTCTTCATAGGATACCCAAAGGAAACTGTTGGGTACACCTTCTATCACAGATCCGAAGGCAAGACATTCGTTGCCAAGAATGGATCCTTTCTAGAGAAGGAGTTTCTCTCGAAAGAAGTGAGTGGGAGGAAAGTAGAACTTGATGAGGTAACTGTACCTGCTCCCTTATTGGAAAATAGTTCATCACAGAAATCAGCTCCTGTGACAACTACACCAATTAGCGAGGAAGCAAATGATATTGATCATGAAACTTCAGATCAAGTTACTACCGAACCTCGTAGGTCAACCAGAATAAAATCCACGCCAGAGTGGTACGTCAATCCTATTTTGGAGGTCATGTTACTTGACCATGACGAACCTACGAACTATGAGGAAGCGATGATGAGCCCAGATTCCGCAAAATGGCTTGAAGCCATGAAATCTGAGATGGGATCCATGTATGAGAACAAAGTATGGACTTTGGTTGACTTGCCCAATGATCGGCAAGCCGTCGAGAATAAATGGATCTTCAAGAAGAAGACTGACGCTGATGGTAATGTAACTGTCTACAAAGCTCGACTTGTTGCAAAAGGTTTTCGACAAGTTCAAGGGGTTGACTACGATGAGACTTTCTCACCTGTAGCGATGCTTAAGTCTGTCCGAATCATGTCAGCAATTGCCGCATTTTATGATTATGATGGCAAATGGATTTCAAAACTGCGTTCCTGAATGGATTTCTGGAAGAAGAGTTGTATATGATGCAACCAGAAGGTTTTGTCGATCCAAAAGATGCTAACAAAGTGTGCAAGCTCCAGCGATCCATTTATGGACTGGTGCAAGCCTCTCGGAGTTGGAATAAGCGCTTTGATAGTGTAATCAAAGCATATGGTTTTATACAGACTTTTGGAGAAGCCTGTATTTACAAGAAAGTGAGTGGGAGCTCTGTAGCATTTCTGATATTATATGTAGATGACATATTGTTAATTGGAAATGATATAGAATTTCTGGATAGCATAAAGAGATACTTGAATAAAAGTTTTTCAATGAAAGACCTCGGTGAAGCTGCTTACATATTGGGCATCAAGATCTATAGAGATAGATCAAGACGCTTAATTGGACTTTCACAAAGTACATACCTTGATAAAGTTTTGAAAAAGTTCAAAATGGATCAGGCAAAGAAAGGATTCTTGCCTGTATTACAAGGTGTGAAGTTGAGTCAAACTCAATGCCCGACCACAGCAGAAGATAGAGAGAAAATGAAAGATGTTCCCTATGCTTCAACCATAGGCTCTATCATGTATGCAATGCTGTGTACCAAACCTGACGTATGCTTAGCAATAAGTTGGCAGGGAGGTACCAAAGTAATCCAGGAGTGGATCACTAGACAGCGGTCAAGAACATCCTGAAATACCTGAAAAGGACTAAGGATATGTTTCTCGTTTATGGAGGTGACAAAGAGCTAGTCGTAAATGGTTACGTCGATGCAAGCTTTGACACTGATCCGGATGATTCTAAATCGCAAACCGTATACGTGTTTATATTGAACGGTGGAACTGTAAGTTGGTGCAGTTCTAAACAAAGCGTTGTAGTGGGTTCTACATGCAAAGCGGAGTACATAGCTGCTTCAGAAGCAGCAAATTAAGGAGTCTGGATGAAGGAGTTCATTTCCGATCTAGGTGTCATACCTAGTGCATCGGGACCAATGAAGATCTTCCGTGACAATACTGGTGCAATTGCTTTGGCAAAGGAATCCAGATTTCACAAGAGGACCAAGCACATCAAGAGACGCTTCAATTCCATCCGGGACCAAGTCCAGGTGGGAGACATAGAGATTTGCAAGATACATACAGATCTGAATGTTGCAGACCCGTTGACTAAGCCTCTTCCACGCCAAGAAACATGATCAACACCAAGGCTCCATGGGTGTTAGAATCATTCTTGTGTAATATAGATTATTGACTCTAGTGCAAGTGGGAGATCAAGGAAATATGCCCTAGAGGCAATAATAAAGTTATTATTTATTTCCTTATTTCATGATAAATGTTTATTATTCATGCTATAATTGTATTAACCGGAAACATGATACATGTGTGAATACATAGACAAACTGAGTGTCACTAGTATGCCTCTACTTGACTAGCTCGTTTATCAAAGATGGTTATGTTTCCTAGCCATGGACAAAAGAGTTGTTATTTGATTAAACAGGATCACATCATTGAGAAAATGATGTGATTGACTTGACCCATTCCGTTAGCTTAGCACTTGATTGTTTAGTTTGTTGCTGTTGCTTTCTTCATGTCTTATACATGTTCCTATGACTATGAGATTATGCACTTCCCGTTTACCGGAGGAACACTTTGTGTGCTACCAAATGTCACAACATAACTGGGTGATTATAAAGGTGCTCTACAGGTGTCTTCGAAGGTACTTGTTGGGTTGGCGTATTTCAAGATTAGGATTTGTCACTCCGATTGTCGGAGAGGTATCTCTGGGCCCTCTCGGTAATGCACATCACTATAAGACTTGCAAGCAATGTAGCTAATGAGTTAGTTACGGAATGATGCATTACGTAACGAGTAAAGAGACTTGCCGGTAACGAGATTGAACTAGGTATTGAGATACCAACGATCGAATCTCGGGCAAGTAACATACCGATGACAAAGGGAACAACGTATGTTGTTATGCAGTTTGACCGATAAAGATCTTCGTAGAATATGTAGGAGCCAATATGGGCATCCAGGTTCCACTATTGGTTATTGACCAGAGAGATGTCTCGGTCATGTCTACATAGTTCTCGAACCCGTAGGGTTCGCACGCTTAACGTTCGTTGACGATATAGTATTATATGAGTTATGTATGTTGGTAACCGAATGTTGTTCGGAGTCCCGAATGAGGTCACGAACATGAAGAGGAACTCCGGAATGGTCCGGAAATGAAGTTTAATATATGGGATAATGTTGTTTGGTCTCCGGAAGGGTTCCCGAATCCACCGGAAGGGGTTCCAGATGTTTCCCAAAATGTTTGGGTACGAGAACACGTTATTTGGGCCAAAGGGGAAAGCCCACAAGGTTTTTGGAAAGCGCAAAAGGAAGTTTTGCAGAGTCCAGGGGCCAGACGCCAAGGTCCCTGGCGTCTGGGTCCACTACAAAAAAATACACTTCCGTGATGATACGTGTTTGTCACAGTAGGTCGCGTTTTTTGTCATGCATGTACATCCATGCCAAATTTATGACAGAATCAAGATAGTCATACCTGTGCTATCGTAGAAGTGTTCCATGACATTAGCAAAATTATCATCACGGAAGTGTCCACTTCCATGATGATAAATCGCGCGTCATAGAAGTGCTTTCGTCAAGGGTGACTGACACATGGCATCCACCGTAACGGAACGCCGTTAAGCTATCGGGTCGGGTTTTGAATCCGAAAACCCGTTAACAGCCCCGACCAATGGGGATTTTCCACGTGTAAAATCATCATTGGCTGGAGGAAACACGTGTCGGCTCATCGTTGGGACAGATGTCATCCACTCATTGGACGGAAGGCGCCTATGATACGTCAACACGTGGCACGGCCCAACAGAGGCCCATTCCTGTGAAAAGGCCGGCCCAGTAAAAATTAGCAGGCCAGCCCATATAAGGCCTACTTGTGTCAGGTCCATTTAAGCCCACGACCCATATGAGATGTACCAATTCGGCCCGTCAACGGCCCGTTAAAGATTTAACACCATTGCAGCCCATCGTCATTTCAAGCCCGTTAACAGCCCGCTATATATTTGGGCTCAATATCGGCCCGATGAGATTTCAGCTTGTTAACGGCCCATTTAATGGATGGGCCAATTTTCAGGATGTACATCTTTCGGCCTTTTAGCGACCCATTAAATGTTGGGCTAATTTCCGTCCCGATGTGTCTTTCAGCCTGTTTACGGCCCATAAATCTGATGGGCCATTTGTTGTCGGCCCTGAGTTTCGGCCTTTTAGCGGCCCATTTAAGTGTTGGGCCAATTTCTGGCCCGGTGTCACTTTCAGCACGTTGACGGCCCATAAATCAGTTGAGTCATTTGTAGTCGGACCTGAGTTTTGGCCTTTTAGCGACCCATTTAAGTGTTGGGCCAATTCCCGGCCCTGTGTGCCTTTTGGCACATTAATGCACCATAAATGAGTTGGGCCATTTTTAGTCGGACCTTAGTTTTGGCCTTTTAACGACCCATGCCCTTCATGGTCCAATACCAGCCCGGTTTCTCTTTCGGCCTGCTAAAGGCCCACAACACAGTTGGGCCATTTACAATACGACCTGACTTTCGGCCTCTTAGCGGCCCATGGTCTTCATGGTCCAGTACAAGCCCGCTGTCTCTTTCGGCCTGCTAAAGGCCTACAGTATAGTTAGGCCATATGTAGCCCAAACTTAGTAACGACCTGTTAACGGCCCGTGAAATAAATTGGGGCCACCTGTTGCCCGCTTCGATGTCGGCCTGTTAACGACCCGGGAGGTAAGAGGGCCGACCATTAACTTTCGGCCTAGTAACGGCCCATTAACTTAATGGGCCCACTAAAGTTTGTACATGTCTTTAGGCCAAATTAGATAATTTGAGCCCATTACGACGAGCAATTATGCACAGGACCAAAACTGATCAAGCAAAGGTACGACATACAGGGAATAACGTTGCACATCCAAAGATATATTACAGAAATTACATCCACTGGGCAATCAAAGATTGATGCCGGTGCAAATAAATAATGAGCGTAACCTAACCATCTACAACGTCACAATCTGCAACCTCGGCCACAGATGACGCCCATAAGCATGTGGGCAAGTTCTTTCTGCTTTGCTACTTGTCTCTGAAAACATTGATCGCTTGTTGTGTCGCATTTACTCTGCACCTCTCGATTCATCCACCATTTCCATCATTGCTTCAACCATTAATTGGTTCACAAACATACATTTATTCCGTTGCATTCGAGACGGAGGATCTTGAGCAGATTCAGATGGCGATTCTGGCAGGCTTGTACTATTGATAGTGGAGAGTGTCTCGACCACTGCATCATAACATAAATTAGGACGGGAGCCAAACAGATTAATCATGAGTTATTGCCATATTACCTGGCCTAGATTTACTGGAAAGAAACAATGGGGTTGCCTTGCTGTTTTCAAAGTTTGTCTTCTTATCTTCAACAGCCTGCACAAAATTAACACACTAGCATTACTATCATTGGCCAAGTCAGATAATAGGAAAGCAACATTGACACAACGAACGTTTGGGCAACTAGCCTACACCAAAGTAACACAATATGGCACAGCTATCATCAGCCAGGTAAGGTAGCACGAAAGCAACATTGACACAATGAATGAATGGGCAACCAGAGAAGCACTACAATTCAGTAATGTGCGTGATATGAGATAGTACATTCATGCAGCTCAGTATGCAAAACTACCAGGCAGTTTTCCTTACAAAAATCAACATTGGCGCCTTTAACATTTTGCTACAACTAAATATAGATCAGATAAAGGTTAGATTCACGCCGATTAACAAAATACATGTTGATGTAAAAATATAGTGATATACAATAGGTACTTACATCATCATTAGAGCATAGAGAATTCCCGCAAGATATTTTCATCGAATACGATCCCAATGGAGGAAGCCTTCTCTCGTTTAACCTTATTTTCTAAAAGAGAGATGGGTAAGAAACATGTAGAAAATATGATCAGAATGCTATAAAATTTCATGATGCGAGGATACACACACGCTTCTTAGAATGGAGTTGACATTCTTTTCTTTGGACTGGAGCGGACTAGTTCTTTGGCCACTGGAATCTGCTTATTATGAGTGGGAGTTGGGTTTCTCTGTGCTGGAGCAGTATCTATGAAAAACGGAGTTGGTTTATTATCTCCTGGCGTTTGGGTCTTTTGCAAAGACCTGGTTTGTAACCCTTCAGATTCTAACATAGCCATCTTCCCCTTGCATGCCTTATATAGAAGAATGGTGATTCAGTTATAAAACATGCTACAATAGAGATGGAATAGGTACTAAAGAATAGAAAGGCATGACATATTGACATGTATTCCCTCCATCCAAACATAAATGGACGGGTCTAGGCATATTTCAGTTCTAGATACATCCAACATCCAGTTTTATCCATTTCTGCGACATTTAATCCGGACGGAGGGAGTATGATGTAAGAGCTCGGGATACGACATGACAACACTGTAAAAAAACACTGAAAAACCCACTGCGGAACCAAAGCATTCAAACCCACTGATATGAGATAGTACACTCATGCAGCTCAGGATGCAAAACTACTGTGCAGTTTTCCTTACAAAAATCAACATTGTGGCCTTTAATCATACATTTTGCTACAACTAAATTTAGATCAGATAAAGGTTGGATTCACGCCGATTAACAAAATACACGCTGATGTAAAAATATAGTGATATACAACAGGTACTTACATCTACATTGGAGCACAGAGAATTCCTGCAAAAATCTTTCCTCATAAACGATACCATTGCAGAAATTCTTCTATCTGTTAAGCTTATTTTCTAAAAGAGAGATGGGTAAGAAACATGTAGAAAATATGATCAGCATGCTATAAAATTTCATGATGCAAGGATACGCACACGCTTCTTAGAATTGAGTTGACATATTTTTCTTTGAATTTGGAGCGGACTAGTTCTTTTTGGCCACTGGAATCTGCTTATTATCGATAGGAGTTGGGTTTCTTTGTCTTTGGAGCAGTATCTATAAAAAGCTGGAGTTGGTTTATTATCTCCAGGCGTTTGGATCTTTTGAAAAGGCAAATTTTGTAACCCTTAAAATTATAAAAAACTCGTCATCCCCTTGCATGACTTGTAAATAAGAATGGTGCTTTAAGTATAAAAAATACGACAATAAAGAGATGGAATAGGTCTTGAAGAATAGAAAGGCATGACATATTGACATGTATTCCTCCATCCAGAAAAAAATGGATGGGTCTAGGCGTATTTCAGTTCTAGATACATCCTTTTATCCATTTCGCAACATGTGATCCGGACGGAGGGAGTATGGTGTAAGAGCTAGGGATCTGACAGACAACACGACAAAAAAACACTAGTTGAATGTAAAACTGTATGCTAGCGGAATACATACAGAAATAACTAAGGCAACATACACGTGTATGATTGGGAAAATAAGATGGCATTGCAATAAAGCACTAGAACATCACTTCAATGTAAAAAACCATGGTATGGCAGATAGATGAAGTACATACTGATGAATAACAATGCATAAGATATTCAGAAGCATGATTTCCAAATTAAGCAGATGGCATTGCGATAGAGTAGAATGACAGTACTTCAATTTGAAAACATGTTATCATGAATGGAATAGGTACTGAAAGCAGGAAGGCATGACATATTTACATGCATGATCAACATGCTAAGCACATGGCATTGCAACAGAGTAGATACACTCCATGACATTATATGCATGTTGTACCCATATCACAGGCCAAGTTAGAGCGAGGACCTTGTGGGGTGAAGAGGATTCATCATCTTTCTGCAAGTCTTCTGAAGAACTGCCTTTACATGTTCCATCATATTGGGTATCATTGACATCAAGTTTATTGGCCTTTACATTGCTCTGTGAGGTTCTTGTGGATATATCAGTGTGTGCAATTATATCTGACATGCATGGAAGACAACTAGTAGTTAGATTTATGTAAATGAGTGCCTGTAGGAGACGACATAAATAGTAGGACTGGGGTTAACTAGCAGCAACAGGTCTCATAAACTAAAGGGAGAACACAGATGAAAGCTACATAATATCTATCGTTTGTACTCGAGATTAACTAGATGGCACAAAAAAGTATTAAAGAACAACATAGGTAATACTAGAAGTGGTATAATACTATAATCACCAGCCTGTGGGATAGCATTGGCTGATGGATGATAACTATGGAACAACGTTACCTAAAGAACAAGTATCTTAGCTGAACTATGGAACAATGTGAACTCCTGAATAAGACATGTAAGAGATCAGCATGAATATACAGTGAAATGTGATGATCTATTTTCCGTGCTTAGATGAATAACAATGCCATAAATGTTGCACACAAGTAAGATGAGGGTACAACCTATCTGGCTGCCATCCATAGGAGTGAGCATCATGTGCTGACTTGTCGATGGCCCTGCAGTTGTTGTGGCTATCCATGTCGGGCACGCGCATTCGATGCAGGGAAGTGTTGAGTGGGGACTGTAGCTCCCTTCTAGTGTATGCTTCCCTTGTTGGAGCAGCTGCGGTGAGTCGGAAGACGGTGTGTCTGAAGATGCAGATATCGCATAATGTTAAGAACGACATATCTCTTTGATCTGAAGAAATACACTAAGAGATCAACATCAAGGTACGAGGGTGGTCACACGTCTGTTGACTGAAGACTAAATTGGGGTCACACGATTTTTATTTTATTTTGGTACTGTCTGATCTACGCCGGATGGCATGATGGCCGTCTTGTGCCTCCCGGCTGACACTGTTCGGAATCTTCCCCGAAGAGCCAGCGACCAACGGAAAAGCAGCCTGGCTCCACCGTCTGTGGCCCCGGCCAAAACCCCGCTCCCCGCCCCACCGCAGTGCCGTGGTTGCGCTGCCCCCGGGCCAATCCACAAAGACTCCCTGTCATCCAGATCCGGCGGCGGCAGTACCTTCAACCCACGCAACTCTAAAAGATAGCCATCTAAGCGCTGCTTCCGCGGCGAACTTGCGCCCCACACCCTTACGTTAGACACCAGCCAACTAGCAGCCTAGGAGCTCCGCCGCCTCGAGGGGTGCTACTTCCCATTGGGAATCGATTGGCCCATAATAAAAATTCAGACAACTGACGCCTAAATAAAGTGATTTGAGATGAGGGTGCGACCTATCTGACAACATGGTGAAGTAGGCAGGTCCAGCTGCCAAGTCGGTGAGGCCAGCGCGGTTGCGGTGGCGACCGGCGGCAGGGAAAGAGCGATGTCGCGACGGTCGACGGCTACACGGAAGCAGCGCCAGGACTCTGGACAGATCCAATGTTGGAGCCGCTCCGGCACCGTGAACAACGGCGGGGGTGAGTCGGCTCCGGTATGGTTCACGCGGCCGTCGTCAAGGCAGCACCAGCAGCACGGAGTAAGAGGCACACGGCCCAGTGCACGACGGCAATTGGACAGCGTCTCCAGCATTAAGAAGGAGGGCGGCTGTGAAATTGGTGCGGTGGGGGGCGCGAGGTGGGGCTGAGGTTTCGCGGCTCGGGAGAAGGGAGCTTCCCAGGGAGAAGGTGATTTGGCGCCCACGAGGTATGAATGGGGGAGGGCGGGGGGGGGGGGGGGATGGATTGGGAGGGGAGTGGAACCATGTCTTAACAGACGCATTTGTCTGAAATGTGAGGGGAGTTACAGTTCTACCCTTGCCTATAGGCTTCTCGGCTTTGGTCTATGTACTGAGGGTCGGGGATAGTAGAGTAACTTTGCTTCTCCCCAAATACTGGGTGCACTACTAGAAAAAGGGCTATAGATGGGATTGACACTAATGGCGCACCAGACAGTGGGTGCGCCATTAGTATATACTAATGGCGCACCACCTGCTGATACACCATTAGAGTTGAAACAACTAATGGCGCTTTGGCCCAGTGCGCCATTAGTATCAAAAAAAAATTGAACTAGTGCGCCTGTCCAAACATACTAATGGCGCATCCAGGCAAAGTGCGCCATTACTAGTTGTAACTACTAATGGCGCACCAGTCCGAAAGTGCTTCCACTAATGTTGTTTTTTTTATTATATTTTTTATTCCTTTTTTTGCAATACTACTAATGGCGCACTGATCAACCGTGCGCCATTACTAGTTTAAACTAGTAATTGCGCACTGTGGATAAGTGCGCCATTAGTATTTTTTTTAATTTTTTTTTGCAAAACTACTAATGGCGCACCGTCAGAAGGTGCGCCATTAGTAACCTGGATTACTAATGGCGCATTTAGTGCTGGTGCGCCATTAGTAAGTGGGCAGCAACAAGATATTTTGGACAGCCCTCTCCTACCCACACTCACTTTCTCCCCACTTCATTCTCTCCACCTCCTCCTTGTCTCGGTGCCTCCTCTTTTCACCTCATTTTCACCATAGATTCATTCAAATTAAGTGGTTAAATTACCTTGTTTTAATAGGTAAGTAAGGGGGGAAGCTATATTTATGTTGTTCTCCCTACGACAATGTGCACATGCACTTTTTATGGCCTAGCTAGATCTATGTATGTTCGTGGTGTTGCATATGTTTGTGGTGTTGCATATGTGTTTGTGTTTGGAGGTGTACCGGTATTTGAAATGCGATAGTTGCCAATATTTTGCGGAATGTTGATTCATTTCCGTTTTAGCGAGAATTTTGGAATTAAGCATTCTTTTGGTCCTATTTTTAGGGAAAGTCATGCCAAATTTTTTCTTGGTTCTAAAATATCGTTTTGCTCTACCCATGACGACCATGGTCCGCACAATGACCGAAGGCATCGTGAATAGGTTTTTGAGGTCCGCAAAGGCCGAGATGCTTCAAAAGAACGAGGCGGAGATAAGATGTACGTGGTCGAAGATGCAAGCTGAAGAGCCTTATTGCGGACCCGGATTCCGGGCAGGTGCAGGACCACCTGCTCTTGCGTGGTTTCATGGATGGCTATCGGTGGCAAGGTGATGAAGATGACTACGAAGTCGTCCATGGCCCCGGCAAGAAATGAGGAAGGGCAGCAAGACAACCACCGCGGCTCGGGCGGGCGAGAAGACGAAGAATCCCCAGGAGATGATCACGACGGTCATCATGTAGAAGATGCAGGATATGATGATGAGGAAGATGCCGGAGCAGACGACGGGCATGATCATGAAGATGATGATGCCGGTGGAGCGAGCGATCTTTGGACCATCGATGGGCTGGGTGCAGGACCCTCATATTCAAGAGCTGCTTCTCAAGCAGACGGATAACGCAAGAGCTGCCGCCCGAGAGAAAGCCAAGATGGATCAACTTGAGTTAGACGGTTACTCCATTGTATGAAGGATGCAGGCCGAGGATACCCGCTGAAAGTAACGCTCATGGCTCGAGATGAAGGTAAAACACAAAATGACCGGCGCGTAGCTTCGGCGAGAACATGTCATTACAGCACGAACGTCTTCCCAAGGGGAACAAGTGCCCGACCAGTTTGGAGGAGGCGAAGAAAATCGTGTGTCCTCTCGATTTACTGCACGTGAAATACCATGTGTGCATGAACAATTGCATCATTTATCGGGACGAGCACGCGGAGTCTACCATATGTCCGTGTCTTGGCGTCACTCGATACAAGAAGAGGAAGAAAGCTCCTCGAAAAGTGGTGTGGTACTTTCCGATCACTCCTCGTCTGCAGCGGTATTTCGCGGACCCTAAGGTAGCAAAGCTCCTACGTTGGCACGCCGGATAGGGAGGAGAAGAAGCGAGAAGATGACGCAAATGATCCGGAGATAGATAAAAAGACAAGACGCTGAGTCACCCTAAGGATGCGAGCCGGTGGCAAGCGTTGAACCGAAGACTCGTAATTTGGGAAGGATCCAAGGAACATCGTGCTGGGCGCGAGCACCGATGGAGTCAATCAGTTTGGCAGCCAGAGAAGCACACATAGCACCTGGCCTTTGTTTGTGTGGATGTACAACCTTCCCCCCTGGTTGTGCATGAAGAGGAAGTACATTCACATGAGTATGCTAATTGAAGGGCCGAAACAACCAGGGAACAACATCAATCTATATCTGGGGCTGCTGAAAGAGGAGCTTGACACGCTGTGGAAAACGCCAGCCAATATGTGGGACGCCGTAGAGAAAGAATATTTCCCTATGAGAGCCGCCTTTGCTCACGCGACGGTGCACGACTATCTCGATTACGGATATCTCATGAGGCGGGTAGTCCACGGATTTTCGGATGCGTAAGGTGCATGGATGACACAACGTATCACCAGCTAGATAGAGATCCGGGTCTTTGAAAACCGTGTTCATGGGACATCGAAGGTGGCTTCGCGACGATGACCCATGGAGGAAACGCAAGGATCTGTTCGATGATGAAACCGAACCCGAAAACGCCCGATGTCACGAGGCGGTGAGGAAATAGACAAGCTGTTGAAAAATTGGAAAGACTGCCTTGCCGGGAAAAGAAGCAAAAGGCGCCAGAGCCGGAAAGAAGCGAAAAGGCGCCAGAGCCGCTGCTGAACGTATGGAAAACGAGGTCTGTTTTACGGGACTTGCCGTCTTGGAAGATCCACCGTGTGCCTCACAGCCTTGATGTCATGCATATCACGAAGAAGCGTGTGCGAGTCCGCCCGTACCACACTCAACATGCCGAGAGGACCAAAGAAGGGCCGAAAGCAAGGGCAGACATGAAATCAATCGGCATCAGGCAGTAGCTTCACGCTAAATAAGATGATGATGATGATGATGAGGCGAAGCAGGACCACGAAAGTAAATCGCCAAAGGCAAAAGGCCAAGAAGACCGAAATGACTACCCTCCGCGTGCTTCACTCTAAGTCGAGGAGGAGATCGAGCAGTTTTCACCTGCCTCCTAGGAGTAAAACTTCCTTCTGATTCTGTGGGAAGATAAGCAGATACCTAGACCCAGTGACAGAAGTTCAGCGGGATGAAGTCTCCACGGTATCACGTCTTGATGACGCGAATACTTCGATTGCAATCCATTGGGATCATGGGCCGCGCCGCGTCCGGAAACGCTATTTGGCCTATGCAAATTTTTTCGACGTCATCTCTCGGAAGTCGATTGGCGTGAGGCAACTTAGAAGGCTACAGGAAGAGATCGTGGTGATACTATGCGAGCTTGAGATGTATTTCCCGCCCGCATTCTTCGACGTTATGGTGCATCTGCTGGTCCATATCGTGGAGGATATCATCCAACTCGGGCCGACGTTCCTGCACAGCATGATGCCATTCGAAAGGATGAATGGTGTCATCAAAGGATATGTTCGGAACATGTCACATCTAGAGGGAAGTATAGCCAGGGGCTTTCTGACCGAAGAGTGCATCTCCTACTGCACGAATTATCTAGGCATCGAGAACCCCGTTGGTCTGCCCGTCAGCGAGCACCTCGGCAGGCTCATTTGGATGGGGTCACCGTGAGGGTCGCCAGCGAAATGCATGTCGACTTCGAGGGTCGACTTCGCCGACTTTGAAAGAGAAAACCTAGTCGCGCTACAACACATAGACGTGGTCGATCCTTGGGTGGTAGAGCACAAAACCTTTATTGAGAAGACGTACAATGACCGAGGCAAACAGATGACGGACGTAGATATACTCAAAGAGCACAACTCATGTTTCACGCGTTGGTTCAATCAGAATCTTATATCGTACCATTTACATTAAGATTCTTCCGCGGAAGAACAACTCATATTCACCTCGTCACGGCGCCGAGCACAACCTCGATGACCTATGAGGCGTCACGATATCAACGGCTACACATTCTACACCGAGGACAAGGACATGAAGAGCGATGGTTATCGAACTCCGGGTAACGATGGAATCCTACACGGTAAGGACAAGGACAGATACTACGGAAGGATCGAGGAGATCTGGGAGCTGAGCTAATGGAGAGAAGGTGCCGATGTTCCGTGTCGAGATGGGCCAAGAGCGTCCTAAAAGAAGACCGATATTTCACCACCATGGTTATACCGAAGCCAAATCCAAGACCCTTGCGCATAAGCGTCACCGAAAAATGAGCCATGGGTACTGGCTTCCCAAGTGGACCAATGCTTCTTCATTACCGACCCGCCAAAGCCCGGTCGTGTTGTCGTGAGGAGAGAGGCAAAAGGAAGATCATCGGAATGGATAGAGTAGCCAATGAGCAAGACTTGACAAGTCTGGCGACCGAGGACTGAACATGACGGCGATGATGAAGTAGCAGCATACACCACAAGAAGAAGCAGGACCACCCTACCTAAAGGACGTCCGTTCCACGTAAGAACTCCATTTGCGAAAAAGAAGGGCAAGAAGATTGTGAACAGATAGCTAGCTAAGATCGATTGTATTTCAATCGTAGCCTTCATTTCTCGATTGTATTTCATGGGCACTTTTGAACTATCATGAATATTTTTAAATTTCATGGACACTCGATCTCGATCCCCCTCCATCTCGATCGCTATCCCACCTCGCCAGATCCGGTCCCCCTCGCCGACCCCCGCACCCTCGATTCCCCTACTCAACCGCCGCCGCTGACCCCCCGCACCCCTCCCCTACTCAACCGCCACCGCCGACCCCCCGCACGGACGTCCGTTCCACAGAAGAACTCCATTTGCGAAAAAGAAGGGCAAGAAGATTGTGAACAGATAGCTAGCTAAGATCGATTGTATTTAAATCGTAGCCTTCATTTCTCGATTGTATTTCATGGGCACTTTTTGAACTATCATGAATATTTTTAAATTTCATGGACACTCGATCTCGATCCCCTCCATCTCGATCGCTATCCCACCTCGCCAGATCCGGTCCCCTCGTCAGCCGAAAGCACCCCCAGTCCACCGGCCGCCGGTGCCGACCCCCGCACCCTCGATTCCCCTACTCAACCGCCGCGCTGACCCCCGCACCCTCCCTACTCAACCGCCACCGCCCCCCCTTGCAGACGTCTGCTCCACGTAAGAACTCCATTTGCGAAAAAAGAAGGGCAAGAAGATTGTGAACAGATAGCTAGCTAAGATCGATTGTATTTAAATCGTAGCCTTCATTTCTCGATTGTATTTCATGGGCACTTTTGAACTATCATGAATATTTTTAAATTTCATGGACACTCGATCTCGATCCCCCTCCATCTCGATCGCTATCCCACCTCGCCAGATCCGGTCCCCTCGCCGCTTGAGCACCCCAGTCCACGGCCGCCACCGCTGACCCCTGCACCTCGATTCCCCTATTCAACACGCCGCCCGTGACCCGCCGCACCCTCCCTACTCAACCGCCGCCGACCCCCGCACCTCGCGCACCCTCCCCCGCTCCACCGGCATTACTGTTTGATGATATTTTTTTAAAAAATTATTACTGTCTTATAAAAAAATTATTACTGTTATGATTTAAACAAGTTTGAACATATTTAAACACAAATTATCAAACAGCATTTTAAATGCATAAAAAAATTGTGGAGCACAGGAATCGAACCCAGGACCTCCTGGTGTGTGAACTGGATGATGACCAATCGAGCTAGTAGAGGGAACTTGTTGTGGATCAGGTCAGGTGGTAGATAACTTGTTGGCTCGAGCAGAAATAAAAAAAAATACTAATGGCGCACCCGGGGTGAGGTGCGCCATTAGTGTGGATATACTTATGGCGCACCGAGGGTGGTGCGCCATTAGTATTGTGCCCCCATCCATATTTCCTCCCGGCCCTCGATCCCCTTCGCCCTCGCCTCGATCCCCTTCCCTCTCCTCTCCTCTCCCGGCCTTGCTGCCCCGCCGCCTCGGCCGCCCGACACCGCTTGACGCCGCCCGTCGTCCTCGTCTCCGCCCGGCCTTCGATGCCACGAGACGCCATACGCCGCCCTCTCCTCTCCAGCCGACGCCCGCCCGCCGCTTTCCCGCAGAGAAGGAGGAGGAAGAGGCGCTTCGCCGTTGACCTCGCTGGCCGACTCCGGTGGCCCGGCCGACTCGCCATCGCCCGCCGCCCTCGTCGCCCGGTGGCCCGACGCCGCCCGTCCACACCACCGTCAGCCGAGCACCCACACCACCACCGGACCTCGTCGCCCGTCCACACCACCGCCCCGTGAGCTCCCCTCCTCCTCCCCCTCTCCCCCTCTCCCCCTCACTCTACAAACATTCAATGGATCGATCAGGAACCATCTTCAATCATCTTCAATAAAATAGGTTAATTTTGGTAGCATGGTATTGTGGAGATCAATCAGGAACCATCTTCATTGATTTTTCCATGGGGGTTGCCTTTCTGTACTTGCTGGTGCCGGGGCTGGGACGTGCGCATCAATTGCGTTAAAATTCCTTTCAAAAGGGGTTGGGCGATTTGGATTTGGCGCCATCATTCGGGTAGTGGATGCAGCACACAGTGATTTCTCCTCTTTTCTATTAGAGTTTTAACCCATGTTGTGTCATGTATAACCATGAGCAGGCCTTTCAGGTACATGATTGTTTTTCTCAAAATTCCTATCTGCAGACCAGTAAGAACCACAAAAAAGACATCCCTAAACTCTTTTGAGAGGATGGCGTCCTTCTCCCAAATGAGGGATATAACACATCTTAATCAAAGTTCAACTAGAGTCTTGAGTGGTTATAAATCCTGATGCTTCCAAATCCTAGGATGTTTTTGGGT
Source organism: Aegilops bicornis (assembly GCA_021605145.1). NCBI lineage: Eukaryota > Viridiplantae > Streptophyta > Magnoliopsida > Poales > Poaceae > Aegilops > Aegilops bicornis. The sequence continues at coordinate 771,176,303 of CM038671.1, read as the reverse complement.
CCAAAATAGCATTGAAAAGTAATCTATCCAAGTCTAATAGTTGAGTATGTCATGTGTTTGAGGTGTATCGAGTTGGATATACAAACGATTGAGCTCTACCCCTTGCTTGGCCTTAGGTACAAAGGATGGTTCGTTTTGTAAAAAAAATCCTATTCCATCTCTCTTCTAACGCTTAAATAGGGGCACCATTGTACTATAATATCTCACACATCATATGATGGATGCTCTTATGTAGTTCGATATTGCCATAAGAAGCACATGTGCATTCATGTATGGCCGTGAGCATCTCACCACCCCTCAATGAAGTAGATACATGGCAAAAAAAATATTATATCAATTCAGGTCCATTGTTTTTACTTGTATTTTACTTTCCTACTTGACCCTGTTTTTCTCTCGCTGTGAACATAAAGCAGCTAGTGTCTACAAACTATCCTAGAGCAGAGCAGTGATAACTTGGCATAATGCTAATGAATAAGGTCACTGTCAATGCCAAGTAGGCATTGACAATTCTCTTGGGAAAATAAAGTTCCACATATTCCAGCAACAGGACAAGCACTACTCCATTTCAGAAAAACAAGGATAAATTGTAGTTACTAGCTTACGGTTTGATGTTTTTAAATAAATAGGGGATGGTAGAGCTGGAACGGAACTTCGGAAATAGGAACATCCTTCATTACCATAGAGCGCAAATCGATCCTTTGGAGATGATCCTCCTTAAGACATCTATGTTCTTTCTCTTGAATTAGTTCTATGTTGGAAGAGAAGAAGCAAACTTGTTGCTTGGAGAATGCTTCATTTTTTCCTTTGATTTTGTAATGTTGATTCCTGGCTGGAAATTTTGATGTATACTTTATATGATGATGAAGTGCTACCGAGTTGTGTGCAAATTTCGTTAAATCGTTGATGTGTATGTGTGCTTTGTCGATTATGTGTATGTGCTTTTTAATCCGGTGAAAAGAGTAGTCAACCAACAACCAAGAAATCAGAGAGCCCAAACCTCCATTAATTTGAACCAAGGTGACATATCAAGCAAAGTTATTTATGAAAAATGATGATGATATACAAAAATTGGAAGTTCTCATACTGTTACGCAAGTAGATTACTCTGTGTTTTGAATGATGTTAGGTAGAAAGTGTACTTACAAAGGTCCAACCAAACCTCGTGAAACTATTACAAGTTCATCTTCTAATTTTATTATCTAGTTCATCTCTGAAACTGATGTTTTCAGTCTCATATATACAATGTAGTAACCCGTGAACTTGCCGAATGTCGGTGTTCCTTATAATCTCCATTTGCAAAACGTCATATATTTGAGGTTCCTATAATCTGTTCGGAAAACATGATAACATAATACTAGCTCTAGCCAGTAGCTGCCAATTTGTTTCTTATGTTGTGCGATTGACTTGCTTCCACATTTGTGTTCTTGCTAGGGAATTTGTTTAAAATGTGGGATCAGTTTTGGAGACTGACCGACAATTTAGTACTTCTTTGGTGCATTTCCTTTTAGTCTTAGATCATAAACTACTCTTTGAGAACATAAATAGATGATCTCAAATCACCATAGTACTGTGGAAATGGTTTAATGCTACTTATGGCGTTCTTACTTCAGCATCTGTATGCCCATGCAATGATTTGCTTTGTTGTGATGGAGGCTTTTTTGCCTTGTCCACCCGAGAGGCCCTTGAGTTTGCTGGAATGTCGATTAATTTCCGTTCCAGCAAATTCGGGTAATCCATATGTCCTATTTTCAGCAAAGGTCATGCTGAAATTTTCCGTGAATTTTAGCATGACTTTGCTAAAAATAGGACATATAAATACTTGTGACTAATGATGAAAGCTTAGGCTTTTAGGGTGCCTCGGCGTCGAAAAACCCTCAATGATAAAAGCTTAGCTTTTAGGATGCCTCGGTGTCGACAAACCCTAAATGATGAGACCATGATCTTGTTCCTTGACAATAACCAACTTTTTGACCAAACTTTGTTCATATTTAGAGAGAAACATGGCCAACAACGATGAGGCCGGGGGTTGAAGCGGCAAGGCATTCTGAAGCTGTCCCGGAGATGGAGGAACAACCTCACTTGTATGAGGGCGCCGCCTTCCCCACCGATCCTGAGACCACCGATGGTACCGCCGAGTATGACCCATCGATGCCACCACCGATGGTGCCGCCGAGGATGCCACCATCGATGATGGCGGCGCCACGATGGCACCCAACAGAAGAGGCAGCGGAAGGACGGCGCTGACCGTGCTCCGCACCCTCAAGGAGGAAGTTCTTGAAGTGGACTCCGGCAGGGAATCCAACGGCGCCCGAGCGAATAGTCAAGGGTACTCGCTTTAGCTCGGGTGCATTCTCCAGAGCACCGTCTCGATCAACACCGAGAACACGAGGCATCCCGACCGAGGGAATTTGCAACCTCCTCTTCACGAAGCTGCACGAGCGATACAAGTTCCCGCTGAATTTGAAAACACAAGCCTCAAAGGTAATAAAGTGAACAATGCTGCCCTCACGAAGATGAGCAAGGCCCCTGTCTACTTGGAAAAGCAATGTGAAGAGAATGATCGAGAAAGGTGAGAGTTATGAGAAGATCAAGGAGAAAAATCCTTCGATCACCGAAGATGACTACAACGACTTCAAGATCAATTGCTCGAGCACCGCAAACTCCGAATAGAGTCGATTGGGGAAAGAAATGCGGGAGCTGAACTTAGGGAACACACACTCGGTCCCGGCGGTTCTGAGTGGCGGAGCCTATATGGGACAAGGAGGGCGCGGGCGTGCCGAGCAAGGCCTACCGCCCCTCTTCGATAAATCTGGTGACAAGCAGACCAGGAACTTTGTCGGGGCCGGTACAAGAAGGACCCGAAAACAAAGGAGCTTACCACGGATCCGAAGACCAGGCGCTTGAGGTTGTTCAGTAAGGAATACCACCCCGGGGTAATTAGCTCCATATGGTTGCATTCTAATTAATGAAGCCAAATTTCTAAATGGTTCACATTCCTTCCGCAGCGATCGAAAGCGATGGCGGGGTCGACTAAGAGCAACCCTTGGGACACCACTCTAAATAGGGCGTTGAATGTAATGAAGAACAAGGATAAGCTCGATGGCCGACGTCACCGGTCGTGTGGCTGGCAAAGGCTTGTCCACAAAATGGGGTCATACTATACCGCTGGTGTGCGGAAGGAGAAAAGACCAGCTCGGAAAGCCAGCGGTAGCGAGGTTCAAGAACTCAAAGGCACAGGTGGCGCGTATTCGGAGATTGTCCAAGAGCAAGTGCAAAACAACTCGGGCGACGATCACCGCCATTGTGCCTACCTTGATCCGAGGGTTGAGTCGTGGATTGCGGGCGGCCAACGAGGCCGCCCCGATTCCTAGCTTCACGGCCAGCAACTTCGCCCGAATGCGATGGCGGGGCCATTGGTGTCTCCGGCGGGCGGTATTGTTGTCTCCGACGCCGGCACGGGAGCTTAATGCACCCGGGTGTACGCCGGCCGGCACCTCTGCAGCAAGCGGCCCCTCCGTCAACTGCATGCCCACCGTTGGCGGTGCCTCGACATTAGCCGAGCTCAACGCCATCATTACGGTAACTATTTAAGCCTCTCTCGATCGAGGACTTCATCTCCTTGCCTTTGACTGGGCATCATTGACGCCCTACATGTTTTCGCAGGGCGTCGCCGACGTTCCGTGCACTCTCCTGCACTTCGTGAACAACGAGTTGGTCGATGTCGCCAAGGGCAAAATCGTTCAACCGGGCAACCCCTTGTTCCACGGTACCCAGTTGCCACCCAACTTGTTTAGGGTTGAACTGGTTCAGGTGCTGCCAGGCTGCGACGAGTTGTTACCTCCGATTCGACCCGTCGGGGCCGATGATGATGACGTGATGACCCTCAGCGCCTGCCTGAGCTGGCCCCTGCTTTGGCCGAGGAGCCAGATTCGTTTGGGGGCGGGGGACACCACCCCAAAGACAACACCGCCCGGTCGTGCCGTCGCCAAGTCGGCCCCATGGCAAGACCACCGCAACGGTGCGGACATCCCTATGCCATCGATCCAAACATGCATATAGCACAGGATCGAGCAGCGGCAACGACGATACATTTGCCAACGTCGATCAGTACTTTGCCGATCATGGGTACGGTGGCGACTTCATGGGGCCTCCTTCTCAAGAACCCAACCCAACAAAAGATGTGTGCAATCTAGCTGGTACCACGGAGAAGCCAAGTTGCAACAGGCGTCGTCTGCCGTTTAGCTCTCAGGAGACGCCTCCAGCTGCCGACTTCACCGAGCCTCAGATAGGCGAGGTGCGAAATATTATCAGCCCCAACACACTCAAGAAGGCGGTCTGTGAGCAGAACACGGTCCCATTACAGGAGAAGAAGAATGCACGCAAAAGAAAGACTAACAAGGGTGCGGGCCAGCCCGGCACCGAATGCGATCCGTGCTCGGGGCGGGCCACCTTCACCGATGATATCTCGAGGAGGGTGCATGTGGCGGGTAGGGCGATGCTACCGACAAATATGCTCAATGCTGCAACCGGTGCTGTCGCGGAGTCTGCATGATGATGTTCTTTCTTTGGAGAAGCGGCGTCTCGAGAGATAAGGATGTGGCATACCCGGTTTTGTGGCCAAGGTGCCAGAGGGCAAGGGCTTTGTGGATAACTCCATCGGGCGTACGATCGTCCTGCGGTTTGATGACATCCACGCTATGTTGAACCTTCATCCGCTGCACTACACCTTCGTTCGGCTATTTTCGTTGAGTATGGAGATGCGGATCATTCGCGACAAGACCCCGGACATCGTGATAGTCGACCCCTTCTACATGCGTGCCAAGATCTTGGGCAGCGCTGGGGACCGGCAAGTCGCGAGTTCTTACCTCGAAGGCGTCATTCTGGCAAACCAAGATAAGGATAACTTCCTTGTGCCTTACTTTACCGAGTAAGTCCTCCCCTCAACCGGCCCGTAACATATGAATTCTTAGATTTCGATCGTTTTTCTTTTAACATTCTGTGTTTTCTGCAGTGACACACATTGCACGCTCATCCTCCTAAGCCCCAAATATTCCATGGCCACATATTTCGACCCGGACCGTCAGTCGAACGTAGACTACACAAATGTCAAGAAGGTTCTTGATGATGTTCTCCCCGGCTACGCCCAATCTGGAGGCACCTTCACCGAGCCTATTAAGAAATGCGGCAAGCACATGTTCTCCCACAATACGATGTTACGCTGCGTCAAGCAGCCTTTGTGATGAGAAGGGTGCCTACTACGCCATCCATCACATGCGAGCGATCGTGCGGACCATCATCAACTTCTGCTACCGAGTAAACTCCAAGATTGGGCCATGCGGCGTGTCGGCAATCCAGGGGCGAACATCGGACAAGAATTCTTTCGCATCCAATCGGAGTTTGCGGAAATCATCCATCAAGATGTCGCCGTACCTCGGGGCAGTTCTACCTCAGTAAATCAACCGTCCAACAGTGACATCGACACAATGCTACAAATGCAGGCTGACAACGCCCGTTCTTTCATGACACCCAGGCTTCATCCACGCTCCGGTCCCTTGAGTCGAGTCGAAAGCAGTGATGCTGTGTCTAGTTCTGAAACATCGATTGGCTCATGTTGTAATTAAACTTTAATGAACTTGTAGTATGTCTCTTTGGTTTTGAGAGTCGTTCAACTTAGATGTAATCGATGCTATTAATGTCTTGCTTTTCTCTTCCGATCGTTCTGTTGCATACTTATATATTGCTTATGTATTGTCTGTGAATTGGTACTAACGTTTGGGTTGGCTAGTGCATAGCGATGCCGGCGTATATGTGTACAAGGTTATGGTTCCCGGAGTCTCTGACGACTGGGAGGAGTGTCGGAGATAGGTTCACCGATTCAGCGGTAATGATTACAAAGGGTACACCACTAGGGCCGAGGCCGAATCTAGAATCGCCCGCTATCTAGCGGGAGAGGAGGAGCGTTGGAGGAACCGGATGAAGGCGAGTTTCATCGTGATGATGCTCATCGTGATGACCGCAGCTCTCTTCTATGTGATGGTAGTTTAGATGATCGATATCGACTTGTAATGTGAAGACAAACTCGCTACTCGCGGTCTCGAGACTTGTAATATAATGTTCTATCTTTGTTCGGTCTTTTCAATTCGGAGACTAATATGATGAATTGTATTCAGAGACTAATATGATAAATTGTATTCAGAGACTAATCGTCTATTGTATTCGATGAATCTGTTGTTGATGTGTGTTGTCTATATTTTGTCCAATTATACATTTTGTAACCTGTGCAAAAAATAGAAAATAAAAAAAACCTAATATTCATACTAATGGCGCATCACATCACAGTGCGCCATTAGTATGCCAAAGGATACTAATGGCGCATCCTTAAAGAGTGCGCCATTAGTATCTTGAAGATTACTAATGGCGCATCATGCCGTAAATGCGCCATTAGTATGCCAAAGCACCTGGTATACATGGCCCCACAGGAGGCATACTAATGGCGCCTTTGTTGTATATACTAATGGCGCATCCGGTGGTGCGCCATTAGTATATCAGATACTAATGGCGCACCAGTGGTGCGCCATTAGTAAAATATACTAATGGCGTGGCACTAATGGCGCACCACCAATGCGCCATTAATGGAAAAATTAGGTGCGCCATTAGTAGGACTTTTCCTAGTAGTGGTGGGAGTGATTTCAGGCGAGGAGGGCGTGTTTTGAACTATAGTGGGCGCGAGCGATTTCGGGCGAGGAGAGCGTTTTTGAAATAGTGGGCGCGAGCTATTTCGGGTGAGGAGAGCGTGTTTTGCCGACAATGGTTTATGAATTATTCGGCACATGTCATTTCGGCCGAGGAGAAGGCGCGCTTGGATGAAGTTATGAACCTACCCTCGATGTACAACGGGCCAATTGATGTGTGTCCCACATAGGACGGTAATTTCGCGTCTCCCATTTATTTGCTCGGCGAATTCCCTTTGGCGAGAGAGGATGTTTAACGGTTCGTTCAAATTTTGGGAGAACGAGCATCCACGTCTACCTTACCAAGTCGATTCGAATCAAATTTTGAAATATTAGCTTGCCACTTCTTTTTTAGATGGAGAGATGATGCTCGGGAGTAATGTGTTTTTACATGCTCGTTGCTAGCGATTTACTATATGACAAATAGTTGACCCACTCAAAAACGCGAATCAAACCCAAAATGAAATATCTCGATTCAATGAACTAGCTCGTTTAGTAGGTCAAAATAGTGAACTAAATCCAAAACTGAACACCTCAATCGAGTAGCATGTTGTACAGCATTATAGTACTCCATGAACATGTTGAAAGTCAAATTAATGAACTTGTTTGATATACGCATATATCTGTTCATGTGTGGATTGCAGACAACATGTTCTCCAATTTAAATATTTGAATGCAAGTTTATATCAAAACATGGTTTATATCAGTATTTGATGCATAAAACGCGACCTCCCCCCTCCCGGACTCCTGCTCTCTCTCTCTCTCTCTCTCTCTCTCTCTCTCTCTCTCTCTCACTCTCGCCGACAATCTTCAATTCTGTCGCACGCATCCGACACAAAAACCTTGTTGGTCCCTCTCCCTCCCTCCCTCTCTCTCTCTCTCTCTCTTTCTCTCTCTCTCTCTCTTTGTGTGTGTGTGTGGGGAGGGGGTCTTTCTAGTTCGCATTCATATATACACCATCTATAGGTCTCTCACGCACACTATGTATGATACTCTAGCTAGTCCAAGCTAGATATCTTGGGTGCACTCATCGTACGCACACAAATTCCTTGGCTCTTTGCCCGTAACTCTCACGCACCACTATGTCGTCTCGGAGCTCGTCCCCCCTCTCTCAAACTCTCCATCCACAGGTCACACATACACATGCATATCTCACTGCACTTTTCGATAGGCCCATCTAAAACTCTATCTCTCTCCCTAGTTCTCTCTCCATCTCACACGCACACACACACAATCTCATGCCCAACTAGCCAAGTATGATGGTCTATCACTCAATTGTAGGCACACGCAGTCCCCCCTATATGTATATGTCGATCTAATCTTTGTCTGCATCTCAATCATGTGCATGGTCTTTTTCGATTTATATCGGGGCATCTTTCTATCGCGCCGCACTCCTCGATCTCCCACCCATATAGTCCCCTCACGATCTCGAGGGGATCTCTCTATCACAAACACACCTCTCTCCCTCCACATGCGTCCATGCCATCCATGTGTCCCTCTCGACCTTTTTTCCTTGTTGGCCAGACCTCTATTGGACATGTGCTACATGGGTGTCTCTCTCCGTTGCAAACAATCACACACTAGCTATCTTCGTGTATGTCCTCGCCTCGCTTTTCCATCTCGGAGATGCATGCGTGATTTGTTCGCATAAGAAATGAAAAAACACACTCTCTCTCTAATTTATCGTTTGTTGTCACTTTCTCTTTCACACACATACTCTTTTTGCACACTTACTCATTCTCCTTCACACGCACTTGATCTGTCTTGACTGAGGCACTCTCCTCCGTCCATAGCATATAGATTTATTGAAAAGTCAAACATCACAAAGTTTAACCATGTACGTGGAGAAAAACAATTACATCTAGTACGGCAAACATATACCATTAGATTCACCATGAGATGTAGTTTTGTATGATGTATCTTTGGTATTGTAGATATAAATAACATTTGCGTAAACCTGATCAAAGTTTCCAAAGTTTTACTTCTAAAAATTTACATGCACTTTGCATTATCGAAAGTGGATGGAATATCTCTTTCCCCTCTCAGCTATCTCGGCGCACCACTCAGCCTTATCGGGGCTCCTCGGTCTCTCTCAAACTTTATTGGTCAGTTTGGTTCGTGACCGACCCTCATGCCTTGATGGCGGTACTGCTGGTGTGAGCGTGAGATGTAAAATATTTCTGCCTAGCCAGGCTTGTGTGGTCTTGAAGCGTTTGGTTCATGCACTGGGCGAGCAAAGCATCAACGTCCCATCAATCAATCCATGCATAAATTATTTGATGCTAATATCCATCCATGTTGCTGCTAGCCTCGCGGCCGCACGACCAGGCACGGCCAGGCGTTCGAAATCGGTCGCTTGGGCCAGGCTAATTGCAGTGTCTGGAGTTTAGCCAGGCTAATTAAAGTGCAAGGGAACCCAGCCCAGGCGGGCTTTCTTTTTCATAGGGTAGCAACCAAACAAGCGTGCATGAAATCCAACCACAACCCAGAGCCACGCAAAAGATGCTCACGACGCAAGCCAAAGCGGCCTTGTATCTCCCACAGTTCACACATACACATGTCTACGCTCGCGCTATACATAAAGACCCATCCAACACTCTCCGCCCTTGTTCTCTCTCCATGTGACACGCACCCCCCTAAGTACCAAAATCCCTCACTCCATCATAGGCTCTGTTTGGATCCATGGGTTAGAGTTAGTTTGGGTTAGTTTGGAGTCAACTAACCCAAAAAGATCCAAACAATAGGGTTAGTTTAGGTTAGATGCATCTAGCCCATCCAAAAAAAACTAACCCATCCAAGAGGTGCTTATTTGGGTTAGTTCTTCTCGGGACCACTAATAAACACTTTTTTCTCTCGCTCTCCCCACAGCAGATCCCTCCCCACTTCCTTGAAGCTTCTCGTCCTCTCCCTCCCTCCCTCTCGCACCGCCCGTGAAGGTGCCTCGCCGTATCCGCGCTCCATCTAACCCTGCCATCCAAACACCTCTTTACTTAGAGTTAGTTCAGGGTTAGTTCAGGGTATGAATCTAACTCTAACCTCTAACTGAGTTAGAGTATCCAAACAGGGCCATAGGCGCAAGCACTCCCCCCTCCTAAGTATGATTATCTCTTAATTACTAGCCATCAGGAACACACGTATTGTCTCCTTCCATCCATACCTCTATCTCGATATCTCTCGGGGCATCTTCTATCGCGCACACACCTTGTCACTCGATCTCCCACCCATGTAGTCCCATCACGATCTCCAGGGGATCTCTCTATGACAAACATACACTCTCTCCTCCCCATGTCTGCATTTTCTCCGTACGTCTCTCTTGACCTCTCTCCCTTGTTTGTCAGACCCCTCTTGGCCACGTGCTAGGGTCTTCCTCTCTCGGTTCCAAACAACCACACACTATCTCCTCACCTTGCCTCCGTTGTTGAAGATGCATGTGTGATATGTTTGCATAAGACACACACGCTTTTTCTCTACTTTTATCGTGTGTTGTCCATGTCTCTTTCACACACGCAAACACACTTCTCTCTCTCTCTATCTCTCTCTCTCTCTCTCTCTCTCTCTCTCTCTCTCTAGGGACTCTGTCACGTCCATAAGCATATGGATGTATTGAAAAGTCAAACCTCAGAAAAGTTTGACCAGGTATATGTGGACAAAAACATTTACATCTGGAACGATCATTAGATTCATCACAACATGTACTTACTTCATACTATCATTTATCTTTGGTATTGTAGATATAAGTAATTTCTTTATAAATTTGGTCAAAGTTTCAAAAGTTTGACTTAAAAAATGTTGTAACTACATTATCGAACGGAGGGAGTAGCTCTTTCTCTCTCTCTGCTATCTCTCATGGGCCTCCCCTCTCACTCGAACTCTCTATACCAACGGATTATACTCTCACTGTGTCAGCGTATAGCTCCGTATATTCTTTAGTTGACCGGTCAACCAATCCACATGCTGTGTTGTCAGCTCGTGTTCTGTATCTTGGTGTGCTGGCCCATATGGCAGTGGGTGAAAATAAGTAAAATAGAGGCCCATCTGACACGCGGTGAAGTAAACAAAGTTCAAACCACTCGGGGTAGCACCCCGCACACTAGTAAATTGAGGGTGCATTGAGGACAAACTTCTTGCGCGCGAAGGACGCACTCGCGCACAATTCACCATTGCGCGACGGCAAGGAAGCACACGCGCACACCCAGCACACAACACACACCAGCACACGTGTACACCGGCGTCACCGCCGGTTGAGATGGACGACGAGGCAGCCAACAAGCGGAGGCGGCTCGAGCCAAAACCGCATCCGGTGAGCCTGGACTTCATCGGCCAGCCTCCCGGCGACATGCTGCTCGTCATCATCGGCCTCCTCCCACCAAATCTGCCGTGCGGACCGCCTGCTCTCCGGCGGTGGCGCCCCTCTGGCTGCGTCCCCTCAAACTCACCATCGGCTGCCTCTGCGGCGGGGATTGCAAGCGCATGGCCGTAGTCTCCAAGATCCTTTCATCGCACCACTGGGCCAATAAGCGCCTTGACATCTGCATGTTCAGTACCAACTGCAAGGTCCAACCCAAGTTCGACGAGTGGTTCTTATCCCCCGCCCTAGATCAGCTCGAGGAGCTCAGCTTTGAAGCTAGACAATGTCGCTCTCTGCCGCTGTCCGCGCTCCACCTCACGCCAACGCTGCACCGCGCCAGCTTCAGCTCCTGCTATCTTCCCTAGATTAATGCCGCGCCCGCCCTTCTTCTCCCTCAACTCAAGCAGCTCGACCTCTTTGACGTTGTCATCTCGAAGAAGGCTATGGAGCACCTGCTCCGTAGCTATACTGCGCTCGAGTACCTTCGTCTTGAGCAGATCCACGGGTTCATTAGCCTCCACATCTCCTCGACGAATCTCCGATGGATTTATGTGTCTTGCTGGCCCCGCAACAAGACATCAATTGGGAAGATATCATTCCAGCTGTTCCATGTTATGGTCATTGAGAATGCGCCTTTCCTTGAGAGATTGCTTGTATCGGATCTAGAAGGTCCAACAAAAATCAGGGTCATTGACGCGCCGAAATTGACATCGTTGGTGTACTCGTCTGCCAAATTCTCCGAACTCTTTATTGGATCCATAATCGTTCAAGTACAACACTCATCTTCTTCTCCGTCTTCTTGAAATTCACATTTTTAAATTTCTTCTTGATGTATTTACGACCGTCTTCTAGAAAATGATTCCCACAAGCTTGACCCAATCCATGCGCACAGTGAAGATCTTAGCACTAAAATCTATCGGCCCCAATCTGGATCAAGTTGTTGGATTCCTTACATGCTTTCCGTGCACGGAGAAGCTACTCATCGAGGTGAAACTTCTTTCCTATAAGTAAACGTAATCACAACGTAGCTCAATTTTTTCGTTATTTTCCCAAATTACAATGACAAGTGTAGTGTTCAAAACTGCATCTACGCACTGCACTAAAATAAATGTTTTTAGTATTTTTTTCTCACGTGATCACCTGCATCGTTTTTATGCTGTACTACTACTATAGTAGCCTAGGCTAGTCATAGTGGAAAGTAACTTAGACTACTCCAGTAACTCTATGGTTACCCTAAGAGCAAGTACTACCTCCGTCCTGGTTTACTCTTCCAATTTTGTAGTATCAAAATTTGACCATAGATTTAACTGAAAAAAATGTTAATGCATGTCACTAAGAAGTATATCGTTGGATTCATATTTGAACATAATTTCAAATGGTGTAATTTTTAGTGACATGCATTGGCATTTTCTTAGGTAAATCTATGGTCAAAATTTAATACTAAATACGAGGTAGTATTCCCTCCGTCCCAAAATTCTTGTCTTACATTTGTTTAGATACGGATGTATCTAACACTAAAATGTAACTAGATACATCCGTATTTAGACAAATTTAAGACAAGAATTTTGGGACGGTGGGAGTACAAAAGTGGGCTATGTAGGCCAAAACATGTGCCAAATTCACTTGTGATGCATTTGGCATCGATGCCCCTCCATTGCTCACCTGGTGCCCCAATCTGGATCACCTACTTTGCTCCGGTACCAAATTAACTCACGCAATGAAAAAACAGTGCGTGGGAGAGAGAGAGGACTGAGGCAATAAAAAAACTTGTTTGGGAGAGTGAGAGGCTAGTGTAGTTGGTTTGATTGATTTGTTTATACATGTGGGTCTATGTGCACAGCGGTGCCAACTCTCTCACATTGTGAGAGCGGTGCTAAAATCTTTTGATTTGACATCGATGCGTATTATGTGGCATACTTCTGCGAAATATGGCATCGGCCACATAGTGGAAGGCAACAAATGCCCAAGCTCTTCATGTGCTCCTAGTTAAATGAGAGGAAACAGAAAGAGAGAGAGAGAGAGAGAGAGAGAGAGAGAGAGAGAACTATCACTAGCCAGCCAACCCTATCATATGAGCGAATGATATTGGTACCTCTTGATGACACGGCAATCTTATGCACCAGCTGATCTAATATGTTCTCTTCTTCTGCAGATAAAAAAAGACCCGAAAGTGAAAATGTGCTGCACTATAACAATCTCATCGAATGCCTTGATCTCCATCTTACAGAAATTAATTTGATCGACTACCGAGGCAGCACATCTGAGATTAAATTGGCCAGGTTCTTTGTTCAGGAGGCAAGTGTGCTCAAGGTAATGAGGTTTGGCGTTCTCTGGCGCAACAATGAATGGCGTGCTGATCACCACAAGCGTCTAAGCCTAAATGACAAAGTCTCCATGAAGCTGAATTTGTTTTTGTAACATCTAGTGTCCTGAGACTCGAAAACTTATTTGCCCATCAGTAACTTGTCAGGGCGGTGGATTTTAGTTTGTATGATAATGCTGCATCCACCTAAAGTAATGAAAGTTCTTACATAAACTTCCTAGTAATTCCCTCTTCCTAGGTGCAGCATTACTCCTAACATTTGTAATATCAGTTTGAAACTTGTAATATTGCCGTGTCCTATTCCTGCATTTTCAAAATCCTGTGAATCAAATAGGTCCTGAGTTGGTGATGATGTTGTGCCTCCCATCTTTCACCAATAGCCGTCTGATCTAGATCTGACGCATACAAACCAAGCTTCTCCATTTTTGCAAAAAGATGCCCGTACTTGTTCCCTATTTACAAACAACTCCTTTTCTCTCACAATCAGCCTTATCTCCTCCCTACCACATCTAAAGGCGGTGGAAAAATCTGGCACGATGGCCGCTGCTGGAGCCGTCCACCCCCAATCTTGGTGTTCCGTGCAATGCACGGGCATCTACACACGGGAAATTATGTCGAACAGGGCTAGTTGTAAGCAGGCTAGCTCTACAACCATGATGATAGTGACTGCAGACGGTGAGGCTGACTATGGTATGCCGAACACGGCGCCTATACTCAGGTGTCATCTCCGGCGCAGGGTCTTGTCACTTCACTGTGAGGAGCAACACGTAATAATTTGACCAACGGGTAGTACAGTGCTAGTACTAGTAGCACCACCGTCTGGATTTAGGAGTACTACCACGTCCATCTGGATTTTAGTATTTGACTAGCAATATCTAGTAGTAATGCATGTCACAAAAAATGTACTACTCCCTCTGTAAATAAATACATGGTGTTTTATTCCTATCGGTGAGAGAACTTAATGTTTTTTTGCTAACTACTAATAAGATTACATGCAATGAACTAAACACTGCATGTCATGTTTGGTAGTCTCAACTCATTGAAAGCATGCACGGCCCACATCTCTCATTGGTTGATATGTCACGAAATAAGAAACAAGGAGGGAGTTAATGCACCGTGCCTAAGTGTTTTGGGATTATTTGGTTTTCGTAATGTGACTTACACAACATTTTTGTTTATTAACATTTTATTGGTTAAATCAAAGGTCAAAACTTGGCACAAAATGCAAAGGGGACCAATAAACCAGTAAACATCAAACTTCTCTCGTTTGGCCCCAACTAGAGGTCCGGTGAGATGACTATGCTGCACCGGCACGGAGGGGGACGCAGCTTCATTGACTTACGACAGATGCCTTTGGGTGAATGACACATGGGCCCAGGGGATGGCTGGCCCACCTATCATACAGCCAAAGGCAGGTGCGATGAGGGGCGAGGAGTAGTCACGAAATCCCTCGCACCTCGCCACGCTAACCAAGGGCAAGAGTGATCACTCGAATCGCAAGATCAGTTGACCCATGGAGGCAATGAGCGCGAGCATTAGTCGGCTGTGCCAGATGGTCCACGATGCCGGCCTGTGGCCCGACAATGAGGAATGTCTCCAGGTAGTATTGCTTGAGGCCGCTAGGGCGAGGGACCGCTTGGACGACAACTTCGTCTCCTTGTTCGATGAGGTCCTCGTCGGTTTCCTCGACAAGTTCACCGTTGTCAAGAAGCTCGCGGACGACTTTGACGTAAGCCTCCAGCCGACACGCCTAGGCTCTGTGATGCCCGCCACCCTCAACGGCCACTATGGTGACAACCTCTTCGACGACCTTTGGTGGCCACTGGATCGCCCGCCGTCAGCCGGAGAATGTCCACCTTGAGGTCGCGCTACGCCAGCCTCGGGCGCAGCAAGACACCATCGACATAATCACCCACGCTCTACGCCGCAAATCGCTCACAAGGACTACGACATGCAAGCGGAGGACGATAGGACGCTGGGCTTCTTGGACCGCAGGGCAACCTTGGACGGCACTGTTCAGAAGCACGTTGAGCTCGCCACCAACGCTGCTGCTCCTCACACGTCGGTTGGTGAACCGACGCACTAGGGCGTGAGGATGTCGTTGATGGATCCGTATGTATTTTTATCTTTCCGTCAAATCCATGTAGTAGTATATGATACTACAGTAATTATCTTACCTTTCGCATCAACTTCATAATTTTAAATGCGTACTCCATGCATGAATGGCGCCGAACCAAACTTCTCATTACTATAGGCAAAATCGTTATTTTCTATCAATCGATCGCGCCATGGAGCGAGAACCAAATTTTACAATTCACGAGTTCAAAAGGAAAAGCCTGCCGTGTTAGTCGCACCCCACACGGTTGGTCCGGCATGCCGCTCAAGCGGGAATGCGTGTGGTGTTGCATTTTCACTTACAAGTGGGACGCGATTGAGCAAACCGACTTCGGCAAACCCCACCCGCCCACCAGCGTGATGGCTGAGAAAACAGGAGGGAGAAGAGATGGCTGTAGCACGGACTCCAAGAAAATTGGTGTCGGATGGGACTCGTGTTGGTGGCGTGTGCCGTACTGCTAGACGTGAATGCTAGTTATGGCCCATGCCAGCCCACTATATCGAGCCTATATCGAGGTACGTAGAACAAATTTCCTGCAGTCCGTGCTCAGCCCTCATCTATCTCTCTTCTCAGCCAGCCAATGCCGGACGACGGAGCCCATCGTCTATTTGCTCACATGCGCCCCACATGTCGCTGAAAATGCAAGAGGACCCACTTGAACCTGCACATCTTTCACCTCGGCGTCTTTGGTGATGAAAAACAAATCCAAGAAAGATCTTCGGTGGCCGCTTTTGGAGTTACTCAAGAGTAGTAAGATTCTATTTACAGTTTAACCCAAGATGCACATCTCGTGGCTTCAACTACCACTCTATTTTCTTTCATGACCACGACACGGATGCTTTGGATGTCCCACTTGTCGGCAAAGGAGGAAGAACCCGACCAAATCTTGATTTGTGCTCTCGGATTAGACTAGTTGTGCTAACTTAAAAAATTTATTGTGTACTCCCTCCATTCCAAAATACTTGACTTCCATTTGTCCAAAAATGGATGTACCTATATACTAAAACATGTCTAGATACATATATATTTTGACAAATAGAAGGCATGTATTGTGCAACAGAGGGAGTAGAATGGATGCAAGTTTTTGTATTGGGAAGAAGAGTACATCCATATATTGATAGAGCGCAATTTAGTAGATGTTCTATCACTTTTAGCTAGCTCAGAGGCTATAGATGAGATTAGTGCACTTGTTGATACTCCTACTTGGTATGCATGTTGCTTCTTAGACGCAGAGAAAAACGGACCGGAGGGAGTACTAGAATAGAGGCTAGACATGAGACTAGATGCGAGGAAGCAACGTCTACTTCTTTACACTCGAAGAAGAAAGAAGCATGCAAGATTGAGCCTCCGCAGATCAATAATGAATGCATCGAGAAGGCACTAATCCAACTTACAGGAGTAGTAAAATGTATTCTTGTGGTTCTTGTTTTCTTTGGTTTTGCTTTTCTAGTCAAAATTATCGTTGGAGTTCGTGCAAAACGGAGGTCCGTTTGGGGTCGTGCGTTGCAGTTGGCCTTACAAGTGGGACCGCATTTAAGGAAACCGACTATTGGCAAACCCCCACCTCGCCCGCCGTGCGATGGCTGAGTTAGAGAAACGATGAGGTTGAAGAGATTGCTCTATACGGACTCCAAGAAATATGGTGTCGGATGGAAGTCGTCTTTGGTGGCGTGTGCCGTACTCCTGGACGTGAATGCTTGTTCTGGCCCATGCCACCCTACTACTCCTACTACTTACTATATAGTACTACTAGTATCGAGGATTCAAGGTGCTGGTTATGTAGTACAATATGGCTACAGTAAAAACACTCGCACAACGAGCGAAGCATGTGAAGCTAGTACAAATAGTGTACTACTATTGTTGATTGGCCTCATCCGATAACCTGTTGCAATGCACGTACAATTATGTATTTGGAAAATATTTTTTCCTTGTCGCACCACTTACTCACAGAAGCGACTCGAAAGCCACTCATAAATTTAGTAAGTTTATCACACGCATATCATTTTATTACATACAACAGGTCATCAACCCACATTGACAACAAGGATACATTATAAATACTAAAGTTTTCACCACACAAAAAATAACAAGCAATGAAATGAACTTCAACTCAACCATTCCTCGGCGTTGGAAATGCTTGCTTTGGACCACAAGTGATTCTCTCGACGGGCCATCCATTGTCGATCCGAGACCAACGCATGATGATCATCCATGCTGAAGCGGCCTTCTATATGAGTACCAGGGTAGGGAACCACCCATATGTCCGAGGTATAGACACAGTTGCTTCTCATAAATGGTAGTAACGTTGTGTCAACAGCTGTTGGATCGCCTTTCACCATCATTGGATAGTTTTGTCCAAGGAAGAGCGAGTTTTCTCCAAGACTATCAATTATGTACCAGGGAGAAGGAGTTGGCGCTAGCACACTAGTATCCATCCCGAATACCATGCAACAGGTGTTGGAATAGCTCCGGAGAGTGCGACCATGGGAGACTACACCTGCTTCCTTAGCAGTAACATCATCAGTGGGATGTATACACACGAGAAGAGGTGATCCATCGGAATTAGTTGCCAGGCGCCAAATAGTATATGGGTACTGCTCGTCCTCATGCTCATGATCATCACCATCGTCATCTGCCCCTTTGTCGGGGGGATGAACCCCAGGCAGGCAACGGAACCCGGATCTATTTCAAAAACAGCGGGCCCCGCATCGCCCCGCAAACCGGCGTACGCCAGGCCGGGTCGCTCGACCCAGCAAGGCGCACAACCCGGCCAAGACCCTCAACTCGGCAAGGTACGTCAACCCGGTCGCAGCGGCTGGCGCAAGGCAACTCAGCCCGGCGCAACCTTGGCTTCCCCAACAAGCCAAGCCACCCGTGGCGTCCACGGCAACCCAGCCACGGGTCAGCTCCCATCCCATCCAGGCCCTATGATGGGACGAGACCTCAATCACCGATGACCAAGACTATAGTGCCCCCGTCCATGCCCGTGGTCAGCCGAAGCGTGGCAACAGTGCCCCTTACCTACCCGCTGACCAGAGCTGGCACGGTAATAGTGTTCCCGTCCTCACCGCTGACGACAAAGAAGCGGTGGCGACGGAGAACACTGTCGCGTCTTCGACTCGCCACGCCATGACGATCGACAAGACGGCGCACAGTCCCCCTAGGCACATGGGGCCCGCACCTAGGGGAACCCGACGAACCACAAGCTCCCAAGCGGGACCCAGCCCGGTACCCCGGACATCGACAATACGGACCCACTGACTCGGCATATTACCATTGTAACCCTGGGTGGGTTGATCTATAAAAACCCCCAGGAGTCCACGCCTACAGAGAGATAATAGAGGATATGTGAGATCCCCGGCATGCAAAGCCATACGAGATACAGCAAGCAAGCAAGATAGGACTAGCCACAACATAGCAACACCAGGGAGAAGGAGCAGCCCGAGCCTTGGCCAACCTCCTTCCTCCTCCATATAGCTCCAAGAGCGACATTGTACTATCGATCATCCAACTAAACTCGGCAGGACTAGGGGTGTTATCTCTCCGGAGAGCCCCGAACCTGGGTATGTCCGGCGTCCCGCGCCCGCGCATATCAACCTCGCCTCCGAAGCCCACCAGCGCCCTCGAGCCTCCTCCTCTCTTTAGCCATCCCTTGGCATCTGCCGTGCGCCCACCACGACAGTTGGCGCCCACCGTGGAGCCGCTCGAGGAGCTGGCCGGAAGCATGCTTCGGATGGGGCCCTTCTCCTAATCCGACGAGTCCGTCGCTCTGGCGGACGACGTCATCGGCGCGCTCGCTGGCTCCTTCACTGCGTTGCGCATCTCCGACGCGCTCGCGGCCGATGAGTACCCCAGCGAGGTGCTCAGCTACTCCGACGCCCCGCTCCCTCTCAACGGTGGATTCACGGCCGGGGTGATGGACGCCCACGTGGAGGTCTTCGTCACCGGTGATGGCGCCTCTTCCTCGTCGAGCAAGGCGAGAAGAGTCGCCAAGCTGCGGGCGCCACAGCACGGACGGAGCCGTCCGACCCGCTGCGCGCCGCGATGCAGAGCCTCCGCATCCCCATCGGCACCGACGTCGACGCCACCAACATCGCTGAAGCCCGAACCCAGCTCGAGGACAGGCGCCAGCAAATGCTGGACTTGTCTGAGACGTTGGCCGCCACCAGGCGCCGCCTGGAAGCTGCTCAGATGGAGCACGACACCACCCATGGATTCATGCCCGCCGCGGCCGAGCCAAGCCGGGCCGTCGATACTCGCGCCCGGGGAGGAGCGATCGGCCGGGCCTTCGGCACCGTCCGGACCGTCTATAAGACCCCAGTCAAGAACATGCGTGCTGCGGAGGCAGCCGCGGTCGGCCTCGACCAACTCGCGGGCGAGGAGCTCAAGGAGCGCATTGGGCGGATGCGCGAGCTCCTCCACGCCGCCAACACCCAGCAGGATCGCCTCAACCAGCTCGCCAAGCCGGCGGGGTCCAGCTCCGCCCGCCTCGGCGGACCCGGCGAACTCCTGCACACGGCCTCCTCGCCGCCCGGCGAGGCGCACTCCGGCCAAGCCCGGATCCGGCACAACCCGGCCGGCACCGCCACCGATGCTCTGGGCAACGAGCTCGCCCCACAGACCCAACGCGGACCCGGCCAGCCTGGTCGGCGTCCGGCTCGAGACGACCCGGCCCCTCGGGGTCTGGCCGCCAGTCGACTCGGCCCACGCGCCATCGACGACGACGACGCGCGCCACCGCATCGATCAGCTCGCTCACTCCCTGGAGGTGGAGGAGAGCGGCGGTATCGGGCCGCGTGCTTCGGCCCACGCATCCGGGAGGAGCCGTTCCCCAAGGGGTTCGTGCTTCCCCGCGACACCCCCAAGTACAATGGGACCGTGAAGCCAGAAGACTAGCTCACCGACTACACCACGGCCATTGGCATCACCGGTGCCAATCGTCATCTCGCCGTGCGTTACGCACCGCTCATGCTCCAAGGATCGGCTCGCACATGGTTGAACAGCCTACCGATGGGCAACATCAACGCATGGGTCGATTTCGAGGAGGCATTTCTCCGCAACTTCATGGGGACGTACAAGCGGCCCGGTCGCCCCAGCCAGCTCGCCATGTGCATGCAGGGGCCGACGGAGACCGACCGCGAGTACCTCACACACTGGACCGAGCTCCGGAACAGCTGTGAGGGCGTCCATGAAGTCCAAGCGATCCAATAATTCATCAGGGGGTGCCGAGACGACACCCTCCTCAAGCACAAGCTTCTACGCTCCGAGCCGGCCACCATGGACACGCTCATGGTGACGGCGGACAAGTACGCCAACACCGACTCCGCCATGAAGATCCAGGTGGCGCTGGATGAGGCCGGAAAGGCAAAGCCGGTCCCTCCACAGAAGCCGGCCGGAGAAAGCAGCCGGCAGCAGCACCACCAGAACAATAAGCACAAGGCCGAGCAGCCGGCGCAACGTCACGACAACCGGCTCGTCGCGGTCGTCGAGCCCGTAGCGGACCAGGCAGCGAAGTGTCGGCAGACCGGCAAGATGGCATGGCAACCCACCATGAGCTTTGAAGAGATGCTCGACGCCCCATGAAAGCACCACAGCGGCGCAAGACCCTCCACGCACACGCTTCGACAGTGCGCCATCACCAAGCACATCATGAGTGGCGACGTTCCGCCTCCTCCGGCTCCGGCACCGGGCGCAGGGCAGCCGCCTCCCGCCGGCGGCGCGATGCGGAACGACGCCTACCAGGACCAGAACGCACCCTACATCGTCTTCACCAGCCTCAGCGACGACAAGCGCAGTGAGCGCCTCCTCCGGCAGGAGGTGAACACCGTCGTCCCGGCCAAGACGGATTTCATGCATTGGTCGGATCGCCCGATCACCTGGACCCGGGAGGATCACCCGGCAGTCATGCCGAGTCCGGGTGGTTACGCCCTCGTCCTCAACCCTACCATCGTCGCGCGGCGCACCTGCAAGTTCTCCCGAGTCCTCATCGACGGCAGCAGCAGCATCAACATCCTCTACCGCGACACGATGACCAAGCTCGGCCTCAAGGCCGAGGACCTGGAGCCAACCCGGACCGTCTTCCACGGCATCGTACCCAGCCTCTCCTGTTCACCCATTGGCCGGGTCTGGCTCGACGTCCTGTTCGGCGACAGCAGCCACTTCCGATGCGAACGAATCTGGTTCGAGGTGGTGGACCTGTCCAGCGTGTATCATCTTGTTCTTTGGGCGGCCAAGGCTTCGCCAAGTTCATGGCGGTTCCCCATTACGCGTACCTGAAGATGAAGATGCCGGGTCCCAAGGGCCTCATTACCGTCATCGGCGACTACCGCAAGTCTCTGGAGTGCGCCCGAGACGGCGCCAAGCTGGCCGAGTCGCTGGTCATTGCCGAGGAGCGACGCCAGCTCGACCGGATTGTCGCCCTGGCCGACGAGGCTTCCGACGCGTCGATCCCGACCCTGGACTCGGCAGATGAAGCCGCCTTCAAGCCCTCCAAGGAGGAAACCAAGAAAGTGAAGCTGAACACAGAAGACCCAGTGCTAGCAAATGCGTTGTCGTAGGCGCCCGCCTCGACAGCAAATAGGAAGGCGAGCTCGTTGACTTCCTCCCTGAGAATCGGGATATCTTCGCTTGGACCCCCAAATACATGCCGAGTATCCCGAGGAAGTACGCCGAGCACAAACTCCACGTCCGCAAGGACGCCAAGCCTGTCCGTCAACCCCTCCGTCGATTTTCCGAAGAGAAGATAAGAACCATTGGTGAAGAGGTCGCCAAGCTCTTGGCGGCCGGCTTCATAATGGAAGTGTTTCACCCCGAGTGGCTGGCCAACCCAGTCCTCGTCCTGAAGAAGAACAAGACCCGGCGCATGTGTATCGACTACACCAGCCTCTACAAGGCCTGTCCCGAGGATCCGTTCGCCTTCCCGCGGATCGACCAAGTCATGGACTCGACCGCCGGGTGCGAGCTGCTGACCTTCCTGGACGCCTACTCCGGCTATCACCAGATCAAGCTGGACCCGGCCGATGCCCTGAAGACATCCTTCATCATGCCCTTCGGGGCGTACTGCTATATCACCATGTCATTTGGGTTGAAGAACGCCGACGCCACCTTCCAACGCTGCATGCAGAAATGCCTGCTACCGCAACTCGGCAAGAACATCCACGTGTACATGGACGATATCGTGGTGAAGACCAAGCAGCACCTCACGCTCCTCGACGATCTGAAGGAAACATTCGCCAACCTCCGCGAATACAAGGTCAAGCTCAACCCGGAAAAGTGCGTGTTCGGCGTCCCAGCCAGAAAGTTGCTCGGCTTCCTCGTCTCGGAACGCGGCATCGAGGCGAATCCGGAGAAGATCAAGGCCATCGAGCGCATGCACAAGCCAACCCGACTACGCGATGTCCATAAGTTCACATGCTGCCTGGCTTCGGTCAGCCGGTTTCTAAGCCGGCTGGGCGAGAAGGCACTGCCCCTATACCAGCTAATGAAGAAAACAAGCACGTTCGAGTGGAACGACAAGGCGGATGAAGCCTTCCAAGACCTCAAGCGCATGCTCTCCACCACACCCGTCCTGGCCGCGCCGACCGACAAGGAGCCGCTGTTGCTCTACATAGCCGCGACCTCGTGGGCGGTCAGCACGGTGCTGGTGGTCGAGCGACCGGAGAAGGGCAAGATCCAGGCCGTCCAGCACCCGGTCTACTACCTGAGCGAAATGCTCTCTACCTCCAAACAGAACTACCCGCACTACCAGAAGATGTGTTACAGCGTGTACCTCACCGCCAAGAAGCGGAAGTAGTACTTTCAAGAGCACATCGTCACCGTCGTCAGCACGGCGCCGATCGGAGAAATCATCGGGTGCCGGGATGCCTCTGGCCGGGTCGCCAAGTGGGCGATCCAGCTAGCCGGCCACACCATTCTCTACGAGCCCCGCACAACGATCAAGTCTCAGGCCCTGGCCAATTTCCTCGTCGACTAGACCGAGACCCAGTACCTGCCGCCGCCTCCCGACTCGACGCATTGGCGCATGCACTTCGACGGGTCCAAAATGCGACTCGGCTTAGGTGTCGACATTGTACTGTCATCTCCGAAGGGTGACCAACTCTGCTACGCACTCCAGATCCACTTCGCCGCCTCCAACAACGTCGCCGAATACGAAGCCCTTGTGCACGGCCTCCTGCTCGCCAAGGAACTCGGAAACCGGCGCATCATGTGCTCCGGCGACTCGGACTTGGTGGTGCAGCAGTGCTCCGACGAGTGGGACGCCCGCGACTCCAACATGGCAAGCTACCGCTTCCTCATCCAGAAGCTGTCCGAATCCTTTGATGGCTGCGAGTTCCTCCACGTCCCGCGTGCGGAGAACGAGGCAGCCGACACGCTCGCCAAGATCGCCTCCTCACGTCAAGCCACCCCGTCCGGCGTCTCCCTCGAGCACCTGCGCAAGCCGTCCGTCAAGCCGTCGCCGGACTCCGAGTCCATCCACGTCCCAGAAGACCCGGCCGCACTGCAAGCCGGCCCGGGGACTGCTGAACCCGGCCCGGTGGCTGCTCAACCCGGCCCAGGGGCTGCTCAGCTCAACCCGGCAACCATCACCCCGGACCCGGCCGTTGCCGTCACCAATCCGGGGGCTGCTCAACCCGGCCCAGGAGCCGCCGACTCAGAACCCACCCAGGTGGCCGTCTTCACCGCCGTCACGACCCCATCTTGGGCCCTACCGATATCAGAATGGCTGGAGAACGGGGTTCTCCCCATGGACGAGACCGAGGCTCGGCAAGTTCAGCGCTGATCGTCCTCCTACAGCATCATCAACAATGAGCTCGTCAAGCGCAGCTCTACCGGCGTGTTCCAGCGCTGCGTCGAGCAGGACCGCGGCATCGACATCCTCCTCGACATTCACCAGGGCGAGTGCGGGCACCACGCTGCATCTCGATCCCTCGTGGCCAAGGCGTTCTGCCACGGCTTCTACTGGCCAACGACCCTCGAAGATGCCGAGTCGCTCGTCCTCAAGCGCGAAGGATGCCAGCGCTTCAGCAAACGCAGCCACCAGCCGGCGTCAGCACTCCGCACCATCCCGATCGCCTGGCCCTTCGCGGTCTGGGGACTCGACATGGTGGGACCCTTCAAAACTGCTCGAGGCGGCATGACGCACTTGCTGGTGGTAATGGACAAATTCACCAAATGGATCGAGGCAAGACCAATCAAGAATTTGGATGGGCCAACAGCCGTCCCGTTCATCAAGGACATAGCGGTGCGTTACGGCATGCCAAACAGCATCATCACCGAAAACGGCACCACGCTCGAGCAATACTGCTCCGTCTCCAGCATCCGCCTCGACCTGGCCTCCGTGGCACATCCGCAGTCCAACGGGCAGGTCGAGCGGGCCAATAGGCTCATCTTGTCCAGCATCAAGCCGCGACTCGTCGAGCCACTCGTCTGCTCACCCGGCAGTTGGCTCGATGAGTTGCTCGCCGTTCTCTGGAGTCTGCACGCAATACCAAACTGGTCGACCGGGTTCACCCCGTTCTTCCTCGTCTACGGATCCGAAGCCGTCATCCCGACCGACGTTGAGTTCGACTCGCCGTGCGTCACGATGTACACCGAAGCAGAAGCAAGAGAAGCACGCGAAGATGGCGTCGACCTGCTCGAAGAGGCGCGCCTTCTGGCACTTAGCCGCTCGGCTATCTACCAGCAAGGCCTGTGGCACTACCACAGCAAGAAGATCAAGCCTCTCGCATTCCGCGAAGGCGACCTCGTCCTCCGACTCATCCAAGAGCAAGCAGGCCAACACAAGCTGTCCTCTCCATGGGAAGGCTCGTTCATCGTGAGCAGGACTCTGCGCGACCGCAACGCCTACTACCTCATCGACGCGCGCAAATCGAAGAAGCGCAAAAGGGACACCGCCGGCGAAGAAACGACCCGGCCGTGGAACGCGGAACTCCTCCGTCCGTTTTACAGTTAGCCGCATGAACGTATGTATCAACGCCTTTTGTAAGCATATGAAACTATGGGGTCCCCGAACGAGACTCGGGGGCTGCCTTTTGCCGACCAATTTATTGTGTCCATATTTCGCATCACTTTACTACCAAACCCGGCCGCCGGCTCGACTAGCTCGAACCGGGGGCTCGGGAGCTGGCCGGCTTGATCATCACCCCGTCGCTTTACTTGGTGATTCCTGATAAAGTTAGGATGCCGCGGTCCCCCACTTTGCCCTAAAACCGCAGATCCAGCTCTGGCTGACGGCGGGCAAGCACAACGGGCTAAAGCTCCCCTACGATTCATACACTAAGTCAAAGCCGCCGGGTCGACCAACCCGGCCCGACACTCGTTAACTAAGTTAGCCGCATGACCGGCTGCTCACCAACCGGCCAATCCGGATTGCCGCCAGCCGGCCCAGTGGGTGTTTCGCTCGCGCTCAACGCTTCTAAGGACCCAACTCCTGCGGCCGCCTCTCGAAGAGCCGAACTCCTTGTCACGGACCAGAGCCTCGGCCGTCTGACTCGCGGGGGGGAAGTTTCAGAGAGGAGCAACGGATGAAATAAGTTCGAAAAAAGCAGAAGGCAAAAAGCAAATAAACACTCACAACATTTAGACATAAATGTTTCAAGCAAAGGCCCATGGCCCGAGTTCATTACACCCTGAAGATCCCAAGTGGGTGGGTGGACCTGCTACTTAACAGAATTTTCTACAAAGATTCTCAGGCATTCCCAGCGCCGCTTCGTGACGTCGACGGCTCCCCCCGGCCGGCCTCCGGGTCCAGCGAAGCACTGGTGTGCTCTTCGGCTTCCGCGTCGCCGTAGACGGTTGTCTCCTCCGAGCTGCCCTCTGGGTCACGAAGAAGCAAGCCGTAGTCGTCGCCATCCACGACCGCACCGTCTTCCATCAGTTCCGGATGGAACTCGTCATGGAAGGCGAACTCGGCGATATAGCTGGCCTGGGAGGCGATCCGGCCGGCCTGCTCCTGCAGCAACTGCTCCGACCCGGCGCGCTGACCCATCAGCGCGTCCAGCTGAAGATTCGGATGCCAAGACAGCGTGATTCGGAGCACCATCTCAGCACCGGCTCGAGCGACGGAAACACGCCAGTCGCTAAGGCGATCCGGGCCCATCTCCAACTAGCACGCCAGGCGCGAGAAGCTGTGCGGATGGATGGAGTCCGACCACAAGGCTGCCGTCATCGCGGTGCCGGCTCGGGACAGCCACTCTGAGAGAGTCCTGGATTAGGGGGTGTACGAATAGCCGAACTATCATCATCGGCCGGACTCCAAGACTATGAAGATACAAGATTGAAGACTTCGTCCCGTGTCCGGATGGGACTTTCCTTGGCGTGGAAGGCAAGCTTGGCGATACGGATATGTAGATCTCCTACCATTGTAATGGCGACTGTAACCCTAGCCCTCTCCGGTGTCTATATAAACCGGATGGCTTTAGTCCGTGGGACGAACAACAATCATACCATAGGCTAGCTTCTAGGGTTTAGCCTCCTTGATCTCGTGGTAGATCTACTCTTGTAACACACATCATCAATATTAATCAAGCGGGGCGTAGGGTTTTACCTCCATCAAGAGGGCCCGAACCTGGGTAAAACATCGTGTCCCTCGTCTCCTGTTACCATCCGCCTAGACGCACAGTTCGGGACCCCCTACCCGAGATCCGCCGGTTTTGACACCGACATTGGTGCTTTCATTGAGAGTTCCTATGTGACGTCGCAATCAAGAAGGATGCCTTTTCCCGTCTTTAAAGACGGCGCCGTCGTCAAGGGGGCTTTGGCCGCCGGCCAAACTATCCGGCTAGGTGGTTTTCTTATGACCGCCTGTTCGGCCACCGCCTCGACGGTGACCTCTCAGGTCATCAAAAGCGATCTTCACGTCAGCTCGGAATTCGCCGAGCAGTTAGATCCGATTGAGCTCTCCTCCGTAAACGAGCTCTTGGATCGCATCGCCGCCCTGGGAGTCGCTACAGACTACGATCAGATTGGGCTTAAAACCGATCTGAAAGAAATTAACTCCCCCCAGGCTACCCACCACATCGTTGTGGTAGAGGAACAATGCGGAGACTCTTCTTCTATGTTGAAAACCAACTATGTCCGGATTCCCGATCCCTCCATGCCGGATTCCCGCGGAGGGACGGACGCCAATCAAATACTGAACCTAGAGTCGGGCATCGGACCAGATTCGTTGGAAAGCATCCAACAAACCAAGCTTCCAAATCCGGAAGCTTCTTGGCCTTTGAGCCTCAGGTCGGGCGGGGTTCCGAACTTAATTCCACCCGCCCACCCAAACATAAGCGATCTATCTCAAATACGACAAGAGCCCGATGAAACGAGTACATCGTTCTTGGGCCAGATTCCTCCTGGTTATGGACATGATAAAGGACTGCCCGTGAAGAAAGCGCGATTTCAATTTTCTGCAACAATTGCACGGACAAGGGAATCATAACGCCATCGATCGTCGCTGAAGTTACACGCTTCGCCCGACCTAGCGACCATTGTACAAAAATCATGCGATGGAGAGTGCACGGAAAACCGAAACTAGGTTACGGGACAATCGACCTGAATACAACCCAGTCACGAAATAAAAGGGTGCGTCATACTCAAGCACCTGGGTTAAAAACCAAAAGCAAAAACCCTAAAGTGCGGAACCGTCTTTGGAGGGATGGCTCGACGGACCCTGCAAAATCCACAGTATGGAGGGCGCCACTCCAACACATAGCCTTCGAGCATGTTGGATACTACGGCAGGTGGCCAAATGTGGCGAAGGCTTTTTAGCCCCGGGCAACCAGCCCGGCAGTACCAGTACGGTATTAACAGTCTTCGAGACTTTCGCATCAAATAACATGCGGAAACGAACAATCCACAGCCTCGCCGAAGTCTACCAAGTAGCAACAGCAAATCCATGGAGCGACACGGCTATCACCTTCAATGCCAGCGACGAACCTAAATTCCGAACAGCTAGAGCACCAGCCGCATTGGTCCTCAGTCCGATAGTGGACGGCTTTCGCCTTACCAAGGTACTCATGGATGGCGGCAGCGGATTAAACCTCATCTACGAAGAAACCCTTCCAAAAATGGAAATTGACTGGAGCCGCATGGAGCGAAGCAGCACAACCTTCAGGGGAATAATCCCTAGTCGAGAAGTACGCTGCACAGGAAAAATCACGCTAGATGTAGTGTTCGGCTCGCCAGACAACTATAGGTCCGAAGAGGTCACACTCCAAGTGGCCCCATTCAGCAGCGGATATCACGCCTTCTTAGGGCGAGAGGCATTCACAATCTTCCAAGCTATACCCCATTACGGGTACATGAAGCTCAAAATGCCCGGACCCAATGGAATAATCACTCTTGCCAGTGATCCAGATACAGCACTCCGCGCTGAAAATAAGACAGCCGCACTAGCCCTAGAGGCATTATCCGAAGCCTTAGCGGCAGAGGAACTAACTGCGCTGCGCTCCACTGTGGATAGGGACGATGTGATACTCGATAAGAGGTCCAAGTCCACCTCTTTTAAACCAGCAGACGAAATAGTCAAATTCCAGGTCCATCCAACTGACCCCACAAAGACGGCCTCCATTGGGGCACAATTAAATCCTGATGTAGAAGCCAAGACTTTCGAGAATTCCTTCGGGAAAATTGGGACATTTTCTCCTGGCACCCTTCAGACATGCCAGGAATCCCACGCAGGCTGGCAGAGCACAGCCTAAATATCCTAAAAGGATTCAAGCCAGTCAAACAGGCTCTGCGGCGATTTTCCGAACCAAAAAGACAGGCAATGGGAGAGGAGCTAGCCAACTCTTAGAAGCCGGATTCATCAGAGATATCAAACATCCGGACTGGCTAGCAAACCTGGTAATGGTACCAAAAAAGGACAAATCCTGGCGCCTTTGTGTCGATTTCAAAGACCTTAACAAGGCCCGTCCAAAGGACCCCTTCCCTCTCCCTCGCATCGAATAAATCATCGATGCTACCGCATGGCACGATTCATTGTGCTTCCTCGACGCATACTCCGGATACCATCAAATCAAGATGGCGGAAAAAGACCAGGCTGCAACGGCATTTATTACTCCATATGGACCATTCTGCTTCAACACAATGCCCTTCGGACTCAAAAGCGCCAAGCAACATATCAGCGCATGATTCAGACATGTCTGGCCACCCAGATAGGCAAAACAGTCGAGGCATACGTAGACGATGTGGTCGTCAAGACCAAACACATCGAAACTCTAGTAGACGACTTGAGGGTGACATTCGACAACCTCCGAGCATATGACATTAAGCTCAACCCAGAAAAATGTGTTTTCGGCGTACCAGCCGGAAAGCTCTTGGGCTTCATTGTATCCAGTAGAGGAATTGAAGCAAACCCAGCCAAGATCCGAGCTCTGTCACAATTGGATATCCCAAAAGACCTCAAGCAAATACAAAAACTATCCGGATGCGTGGCGGCTCTAAGCTGCTTCATCTCCCGTTTGGGAGAAAAGGCACTGCCCCTCTATCGCCTCCTCCGGCGCACCGAACATTTCGAATGGACGGATGCTGCCACGGCCGGACTCGGAGAAATTAAAGCCGTATTGGCAAAAAATCCGGTCCTGGCCGCGCCCAACCTGGGCGAACCAATGCTATTATATATCGCAGCAACACATCAAGTTGTCAGCGCGGTACTCGTCGTCGAACGAGAAGCGAAGAACAGATTCCCTCTTCAAAACCAGTGTACTACGTATCCACCGCCTTGACTCCATGCAAGTCCCGGTACCCACATTATCAAAAGATAGCGTGTCACGGTGTTCATGGCATCCCGGAAGCTGCGACACTACTTTCAAGAGTGTTCCATAACGGTGGCCTCCAAAGTACCTCTCAACGATATTATAAACAATCGCGACGCAACGGGCAGGATTGCAAAATGGGCCATCGAGCTCTTACCATTTGACATAACCTACAAACCACGGCGAGCTATAAAGTCGCAAGTCCTGGCTGACTTAAATGCGCGAATGGACGGCTTGAACTCCCTAAAAAATGCAGGCGCATACTCCAATTGGATCATGCATTTCGACGGCTCCAAAATGTTGGCGGGCTTGAAATTTGGCGTCGTCACAACGTCCCCAACCCGGAGACACAGTCCAATACGTACTTCAAATAATGTACATGGACTCCAACAATGCAGCCGAATACGAGGCCCTTCTACATGGCCTCCGGATGGCAATCTCCATGGGTATTCAATGCCTAGAGGTGCGTGGGGATTCAAACCTCGCAATATCCCAAATAAATGGAGACTTTGACGCCAAGGATCCGAAAATGGCAGCCTACCGTAATGTTGTGCTAAAAATGTCAGCCCGGTTCGAGGGACTCGAATTCCACCACGTAGCCCGGGATAATAACCAGGCAGCGAGCGTCTTGTACGTATCGGCGCAAAACGCGACGCCGTCCCTCCAAACATCTTCCTGGAACGGCTCTTTAAGCCATCCGTATTATGGGAAGGGGAGTCCGGAAATAACAACCCGGAACCAATTGCACCACCCGACACAGAACATTCTGACACAATCGGTGGCTCAGCCAATGATATAACACCTTCAGCCCACGAAATAATGGCAGTAATTACCCGTGGACGGAACCATTCCTAGCCTACCTAATTCGGCAGGAACTTCCCGAAGACCAAAATGAGGCCCGCTGCATAGTTCGGCGCTCTAAAGCCTACAAGGTCCATGAGGGAGAACTTTATAAGAAAAGCACAACCGGAGTCCTTCAAAGGTGTATCTCCGAAGAGGAAGGGTGAAATCTCCTGGCTGAAATTCACGCCGGACTGGGCTGGCACCACGCGGCAGCCCGGGCTTGTAGGCAAGGCCTTCCGTACAGGATTTTATTGGCCGACAGCCCGGGCAGATGCTCAGGACTTAGTCCAACGATGCGTTGGTTGCCAGCTCTTTGCTAATCAGAGCCACATGCCACCCACCGCCCTCAAAACTATACCCATCACTTGGCGTTCATGATGCAGGGGCTTGACATGGTTGGACCCCTTAAAGGGGGAACCCACAAGCAAAAATACCTATTGGTCATGGTGGACAAATTCACCAAATGTATAGAGGCCAAGCCAGTTAAAACGGCCGAATCCGGACCCGTGATAGACTTCATATCCGGGGAAGTACACTGTTATGGTGTCCCCCACAGCATCATCACTGATAACGGCACGAATTTCACGGCCGACGAGGTTAAACTCTGGTGCAAAAACATGGGCATCAAGCTCGACTACGCTTCAGTCTACCACCCTCAAACTAACGGTCAAGTGGAACAAGCAAATGGTCTACTCATGAGCGGCATCAAACCCAGATTAGTGCGATCCCTCGCGGAATCTAACATGCACTGGGTAGAGGAGCTCGACTCCGTACTCTGGGGGCTGCGGACCATGCCAAACCGCACAACCGGATTCACACCATTTTTTATGGTATACGGCGCTGAGGCAGTTTTGCCCTGCGACATAATTCATGACTCACCTCGGCGTGCGCATGTATGCGAGGAAAGAGAAGCCGAGTTAGATCGGCAGGACAGTTTGGGCGCTTTAGAGGAGGAGCGCGGCGTGGCAAAATCCCGTTCCGCATTCTATCAACAGCAGGCTCGAAGATATCAAAGCGTAGAAGCACGGGCCAAAACTTACAACGTTGGCGAGCTAGTTCTACGACTGCCGGACAAGAAAAAGGACAAACTTAAGCCCAAATGGGAAGGTCCCTTCATCATTGACCAAGTCCTTATCGGCGGTGCATACCGTCTACGCAACGCATCTGACAACCGACTCGAGCCAAACCCATGGAACGCAGCCCGTCTTCGAAGATTTTACGCCTAGCGCCGGACTCAGGGTTCGTTTCCTTCCTCCGTCCACCTTTCATATTTTTTTGCTGTCTTTGTTTTCCCTCCTTTCTCCTCCCCTTTATTCAGCACAACCCTCTTGAGGGCTGATCTGCGCTTTGTTCGCACTTACTCGATGTGCTACTCGCACTCGTTGTACCTAGGGGCTTCTTTAACAGAAGCTTACTTATTTGGGCTTCATGCCCAACACATGTGTCACACTTCCGCATGTACCTTTTGATCACCATTGTATGCATCGATATGACTTAAGTTTTGGCCAAGCCAAGTTGCCTGGCTCCTGTGCTTACCCCTACGTTCCCGATTGTTCGGCTAGGAGGTAAACGGAGCACCTCTGCGATTGTTACTGCCGGGTCAGCCGGATGTGTACCTCAGACTGGGTGAAGCCGAAGGCTAGCGTTCTTAAGGGAATATTCGGTCGGTGACCTGAAACACGATTTATTACTTACTTATTTATCTGCCCCCAGATGCTTTTTCTGCTATTTTCGCAGACCGGACATGCACTTTAGGGCATGCCCCCCAGGGAAAGGAACCCTTAACGGAACTATTCTCCCTGGAAGATGTTTCTTACTAACCATGTAATATAACATAGCTAGTTGGGCACTTGTCTGATAAAGCAATTATGACCCCTACGCCTTGTCTCCATGCATTGCCGCGGTTCTTTTATAACCGTCAGGGTATTCGAACACACTCCGGACTGTTGGGTCCCGAGGTTGAAGCGAAAAGGTCCGCAAAGGCAAACGATCTACAATCCGGTTAGAAGGCATTTTACATGTCATTTTAAAATTACATCGTCAAACTGACTGATTGTACTCCTCTTCAATCCCATCTAACAGGCTGTCTAATTTACAGTCCTGTTGGGAATATTTCGCGGCCAGCTCTACTTGGCCGTACATCAAGCTCACAGGGATCTCCTTCCCATCAGGCCCTGCAGGTCCGACCTCGGCCATGTGGTTTGGGTCAGCCTTCGGGTACCGCGTCTTCACCATGGCCCAGGCCTCCTTGGCGCCTTGACGGCAGGCCGATATCTTCCACAGACGGAGACGTCGCCGTACTCCCTGAAGCTTCTCAGCAAGCCCTCCAAGGCCCTCAGGTAGGGAGACAGATGGCCATAAGGTCTGAGCAGCGCCACTCGCCGCTTTGCCGAACACGTTCAAGCAGTTGCACCAGCTCGGGAAGTTGGTCACCCGTTGAACCAGGCATTTCCTCCATAGGGCGACCTGTGAGCACACCTACAGACATATTTCTGTCAACCGACTTCCTCGCCGAACTCTTCTTTTCAAAAGAGTTTGCTCAAGCACTTACTATAGATGCCGCGACGAAGCCGCTGATTCTCCTTCAAGGAGCTAGACAGCTGGGCCCGAACACCTTTTAGCTCTTCTCCAAGCTGGATGTGGGCATCTTGGATCTTGTTCCTCTCCTGCTGCACCTTCGTAAGCACCCTCTCGCCGGCCTTCAACTGGCGCAGCAGCTGTTGCTTGTCCGGATCTAGTCCGGCACCCTCTGCAATACTATTGTCAGACTATACACACACGCCGCACTTCATAAACTACTTCTCTTTTCAAAATATTAACTAGCGGAGCTTCCCGCGCATTTGCGCGGCTAGATCTTTTATATCTTTATAAATGTTGTTTTAGATCTGAGATAATCTGCAGTATGCTTAACTTCATAAAATTATGAATGATTTCTAGTACATGACATATTATTATATTAGCAGCAAAATTATGAATTCCAAAATGGATTTATTACCTATTACTCCAAAGTACCAATATTTTTTCCTCATCGTGTCTTTCTTATTTACATTACCTTATATTTAATACATTCTCGGCATATATGTTGTTGATAACCTTTTGGCCAAAACATTCACTCTGGGCTACCTCTCGTTATTGCTTTTAGTTATGATGGTATGAAATATATTGAATTTTGATTGCGAATGAAAAGCGTAGTTATCGATGGAATTGTGCCTAACTTCGCTTGGGTGGGAAGTAGTCGTACAATCACATGATCATGATTCACTTATTCGCGAATAAGATTTTAAACTACATATTTAGTATACTGTCATGGCGATCATGCGAAATTATATGTTATTTGAAAGCGTCTGAAATATCCGATTTTATCTTTGATCATATCATAATTTACATTCTGATTGTGTACATGTCAATATGTGGGTCACTAATCCGATTGGTAAGGGCTGATCGCAATCGCTTTTACTTGCATTTTTTGCTTTCTAATCAGAACATGAAGGGTGGTTCATATAGGCATTGGACTCTAGTACGTGCCTATGCATGTGATGCCTCGTATGACCTTGATCGCAAAAAATTTAAGCAGTGTTGGCTCATATGTGTTGGACTCGGTAAGATTAGGCTATTTGGGGATTATTATTTTTTCAACGTTGTTTGGCCTGCACGTACTTTTCTTCCAAAACCCTTTTTTAAAGTTTATATCTTTTCTGTGTACGATCTAGTTCTATGTGCAGTGTCCAAACTGGACTCAGCTTGTACGTGAACCTGTTTTGTTATTGTTTCCGACAGAACTTTAA
This sequence comes from Aegilops bicornis, assembly GCA_021605145.1. NCBI lineage: Eukaryota > Viridiplantae > Streptophyta > Magnoliopsida > Poales > Poaceae > Aegilops > Aegilops bicornis. The sequence goes on along the minus strand of CM038671.1, from coordinate 771,141,415 downwards.
GTAGAAGTTCTTTAGAGGTAGTTTACTTTTCTCTCTCTATTTTTAACAGATGTGTCTACGTTGACTCTGTACGTGACTTCTATTCCAAGCAGACTTTCACATAGTTTTATTTTTCAGTAATGTGTACTATCGTATGCATGTTGGACTGGCCATTGAGGCACATAAAAAAAAATACTCCCATAGATCTCTCAATAATAGGATCTGTACGTTCTTTATATCAACAAAATATATTTTTCTCTTATGTGGACAATTTTTTCATACCATCCAATGTAGTTCTATTATTTATCCATTCACAGTGTATCTAATATTACAACCGAATTCTTATATAATGTTCATAAATTTTACACTACTTTAATATTATTACGCTTCTAATCTTTTACCACCTCGCTTGTTTCTTTACCCTTTGATGGCCCACTACTATTTGCCCATAATCTTTTATGATTACCTGGAGTATGAAACTGGGCCAAACTGGCTGTGGCAGGTTCATTCGAATAGAAAAAAGGTGGAAGGTTCTTTACGTAGTCTCTGATGGGCTTACGTAGCCACTATAGGGATATGCAAATTTCTTTTCCTCTTAACAGAGTTCAAATCGGATTTGAATAGCTGTCCATGTATTTCACACATATAACAAACGTGATCTTGGCTTTTGCAACCTTTGAGCTGTCCTTGTGCTGTACGTGATTCTTTTTTGCACTGTTTACATCATAGGTACGTGTACGTGACAGTTTTAATACTATGTGCCAAATAGTGCTTGTCTAGAAAATTTGTATGTAACGTAATATTGTTAAATCTGAGCCGTAAATATTATTAATCAATGATGTATATTATTTTAGCTTATGTGGAAGAACGTGGTGTCTAATTTGGCTTCTGTCTTAATTATATAATAGAATTACCAGAGGGGGTCTTCGTGGCTCCCCCGGCAGCGGCTAGTGCGGCCTCAAGTTGGGCCTTGCACTCTTGAAGCTCCTGGGACAGGTGGGTATTCTTCTCAGTAAGATCCTGGATAAAAAATGATCCTTAAGTCAGTTAGTTTAACTATTTTAAGTCTCGGGGGCTACTGGCATATATAGCCATTAAAATTCCTTACCCATATGTCCTTTACATACTGCTCCGTGGCTTTGGTTAAACCATCTTGAGCAGCACGGAGGTGCGCGTCTCCCGCATTAAAGGCATTTAACGCCTCAGGGGAGAAACACGCGTCACGAAGAACTGTCTGACGGCACCTATGATTCATGGCGCTCTCCACCTCAGACCTGGTGGCGGACAACCTGTCGGCATCCTCCGTTGGAGGAGCGTCCGGCTCGTGCCTTGCGCTCGCGTCCCCTTCCGGACCAGGCGTTGGAGCCTGGCTGGCGGAGGCTTGGTGGGCACCCTCTCCGGACTCAGTCCGGCGAGCGCTTTTTCTCCTGGAAGAATAATGAGCATTAATATGCCTCCCAGGAGTCTTTCCCTTAAAGGACAATGGTGCATCGTACCTTTGCGGCGACGTTTCAATTCACGCCGCACTCCTCTTCCGCCTGCTAGGCCGCACTGACCTCGTTTGGTCAGTCGCCGCGGGCCCGGCTTCCTGCCGAGAAGGCACCTCCTGCCGAGCACCATTGGTGCACGGTGTTCAGAAATAAGCATTAAAAAGTAACGATGTCAGGACTTCGGTCGTACTCACCTGGGAAGCCGGACACAAACCAGGGTAGTCAGCCGTAATGGCGACTAAAGCATTATCTATGCTGAGCTGGTGGAACACCCCGTCAATCAAATCCACCTTAATGTCCGGATCCTCTTCGGAGGCCCGATCAAGGGATCTTCCCGGATCCTCGGGTTGTGGAGTCGGGCTTTTTATGCCCTCCACATCCCGGCTCAGTTCCTGCATCGAAACCATAAGGTAAGACACTTATCTTTGAAAGCGTAGATCAGATATTTAAGCGTCCGCTTACCCAGCTTCGAGGGTTATTCATGGAGAATCCATTCAATGGACTCGTACGGAGGAAGACCTCCTCCTCCCCCTTGTACAAGCCGGACAGGATCTTCACCAGATCGGCGGCCGATCCCGGTCCCGTGCGGCCATGACGGGTGGCGTCATTCTCCCCGTTAAAATCCCACATGGGGTGGCCCCTATATTGGAGCGGCTGCACCCCTCGCATAATGCATGTGGCCATGACTCCAATCATGGTTAGTCCGGAATGGGCTAGTAGCCGTATCCGACCCATCAGATAGTGGACGCTCCTATCCTCTTCCCGTTGAGGGCTCCTCGGGCGCCAACTTAGGCGTTTCTTCAGAGGAGCGTTGCTAAACTCCGGGAGGCCGATCCGAACTGGATCCGGCAGCGGGGCGTCTTCCATATAGAACCACTCCGAAGGCCAGTCTTAGGACGCCTTCTTCGGAGTTCTAGATAGATATTCGGTCCCGGCGATGCGCCATATTTCGGCTCCGCCCACTTGATATATCGATCCCTTGTGAGAACGGGGTACGAGGCAAAACAGCCTCTTCCACAGTGCAAAATGGGGCTCGATGCCCAAGAACAGCTCGCAAAGAGCTACAAAGCCCGCGATGTGCAAAATAGAGGCAGGCGTGAGGTGGTGAAGTTGGAGTCCATAGAACTCCGGGAGCCCCCGGAGAAACGGATGTATAGGAAATCCGAGTCCCTTTATCAAGTAGGCGACGAAGCATACCCGCTCTCCTTTGGAGGGATTGGGGACGCTCTCCGCCTGCTTCCCGCCCTTGTAGGTGGCCAGTCCGGCTCGAACCGGAACCATAAAGGCCGGGGGAAGGTATCCCTCTGTTTGGAGCGCCACTAACTCGATATGCGGGACTGAGCATCTCCTCCAATCTCCTGGCTTAGGACTGGGAGCGCGAGAAGAGGAGCCGCGTCGACTGTCCATGTTGGAATGGATTTTTTGTCAGATGCGCCTCAATGAGTACTTGCAGAAGGAGGGTGGTGTGGTTTGGATCTGGATCCTCGCCTCTCTTATAGGCAGCTTATCCGCGCAGCTACGGGGGGAAACGTAAGAATACCCTGGCTTTTCGCATTCGTACGACACGTGGAAGACGGCCATTATTGAACGTAGAAGCCAAGGAGCACAGCATTTATGAAGCAACCGGACACTATCCAGCAAACACATGGAGCGTGAAGAAGAACCCGCCTTGCAAACACCGAAGACAACATACGCGCCCGGACTAAATGCGTCATTGAAGCCTGGTTAGGGGCTCTTGAGGAGTCCTGGATTAGGGGTGTCCGGATAGCCGAACTATCATCATCGGCGGACTCCAAGACTATGAAGATACAAGATTGAAGACTTAGATCACGTGTCCGGATGGGACTTTCCTTGGCGTGGAAGGAAAGCTTGGCGTCTGGATATGAGATCTCCTACCATTGTAACCGACTACGTAACCCTAGCCCTCTTGATTGTCTATATAAACCGGATGGCTTTAGTCCGTAGGACGAACAACAATCATACCATAGGCTAGCTTCTAGGGTTTAGCCTCCTTGATCTCGTGGTAGATCTACTCTTGTAACACACATCATCAATATTAATCAAGCAGGACGTAGGGTTTTACCTCCATCAAGAGGGCCCGAACTTGGGTAAAACATCGTGTCCCTCGTCTCCTGTTACCATCCGCCTAGACGCACAGTTCGGGACCCCCTACCCGAGATCTGTCGGTTTTGACACCGACACACTCCATCTGCATCCCCAAGACCCGCAACTGGGCCTCAGCAGCGGCAATGATCTCTGGGAAGGTCCAGGCTGTCAGCAGATCCGTCCCGGGCCCAACAACGTCAGTCGGGTCGCGCTGATAGCGGACGGCTTCCTCCGCCAGCCGCTGCGTCTCTGGAAAGGCCGCTGTAGCCAAAGAAGAAGCTAGTCAGAAGAGCAACAAAGAAGAAAGGGTCGGGTCCCAACCCGGCAAACAACGAAGAAGCAACACTTACTGGAGAAAGACTCTTCCAGGTGCTGCGCCTCGAGCAACGTACCATGTCGCTCCCACTCCAAGACACGGTCCCACTCCCCGAGCGCCTTCTCCAGGTCGGCCGCCTTGGCAAGGGCCTCCTTCATCTCAGTGTCCTTGTCTTCGGCCACCTTCTCGGCCGCCTCACGACGGCAAGCCTCGGCCTGGCGGGCCTCCTCAGCCGTGGTGGCCTGCTCCCGCAGACGCTCCACCTCGGTCTGGAGCCGGCACTTGTCATCGACCAGCTGGCCGTGCTGCTGGTCCCCCTCGACCAGGGCCTGCTGCGTCTCCACCACCTTGACGGCCTCCGCCTTAAGAAGCTCCACCTCGGCCTCGAGGCGGCTCTTGTGACCCGCCAGCTGCTCGTGCAGCCGGTTGGCCTCGTCAAGAGACCGTCGGGCCGCGGCCGCCTCCGCCTTCGCCTGCGCCGCCTCGATGCTGAGACGGCCGGAATCAGGAACAAGCAGGTCATAGTGATGACCAGCCCGGAACAGTCGGGTCCGCCAAGACAGCACCTCGGCTGCGAAGAAGAAGAACTTAGCAGAAAGAAAGAAAAAGACAAGACCTAAGATTTGGCCCAACTGTTACACAGTTTGCCAGAATCTCGGGGGCTACACCCAGTGGGTGCGCTAGCGCGCCCCCACTAGAAGAAAAGAACACAACAAAGTACCCGCGGTGACACAAAGCTCCTCCTCCTTGGCGGCAAGCTGCTCCTTGAGCTCCCGATGCTTGCCCAGGAGCCGGTTGAAGGCGGCAACCCGGAAGGCGTCAAGGTGCTGAAAAGGAAGACCAAAGTCAACACAGGGCCAACGCTCCTAAGGTTCGACCCAACTACTACATAGTTGGCCCGAACCTCGGGGGCTACACCCAGTGGGTGCGCTGGCGCGCCCCCACAAAGATGAAATCACAAGAAAGCAAGAAGGAAAGAAGAACTTACCAAGACGGCGCGCTCCAAGTCGCGCGTCCGCTCCACCTCGGCCTGGGCAAAGGCCTCAAGCCGCTCAGTCCGACCTCGAAGGCGGCGGCTAACAGCGTCCAGTGCCGCCTCCTCCTGGGTCTGGGGCCCAAAGATGGCCGCGCCCCCGCTTCACGCGGGCGGCGGCACGGCGGCTCGAGGCCTCTCGGACGGAGCACCAAGGCACGCCCACTGCTGGCCGCTTGCGACGTGGCGAGCACCTCCTCCGACGCCCCTCCCGGCGTCGTCACCTCCTCGAACACCGGGACGCCCTGCGTCGCCACCTCAGGCACTGCCGCCTGCGGTGCCTCCACAACCGGCGGCGCTTCCGGCACCACAACCTGCGGTGCCTCCTCCAAAGCGATGCCGCCTCCACCGCCATCGGTCCCCGCGCGCTCGACCACGTCGGCTCGCGGCGGGGTTCTATCCCCCACCTTCACGACCTCCCGGTCGAGGACCACCACCTCAGCTCGGCCTCCGCAGCCGCGCTCCCTCACCGTCTACGGCTCAAAAAACGTCGCCGCCACCACCGTGCCCTCCGGCATCTCGCGCCAGGCCGGCTGCGTGCCGCCTCGCGCCCATGCCGCCGCCGCGTCGGTCCAAGCCCGGACCGACGCCGCCTCCAACTCCGCCTCGGCCCGGTTCCTGTCCCGCCAGGCCAAGGCCTTGGCGTCATCCGGGTCCAGGCCGAGGTCCGAGTCGCCCCGTACCTCCTCCCCGGCGTGGCCGGCGAGGTCGGACCGGCTCCTATGTAACGCGGCCCCCTCGGCGGCCGCGGCCTCCACCGCCTCCCTCGCTAGCGTGATCGGTGACCTGAAGAAAAAAGAAGAATGAGAAAACGCAAGACAAGGCTGGCCCAAGAAATCGGGGCGCAGGCAAGAAACAAGACTTACCCCGACAAGACTGGGACCGGGGTCGGCTTCCCGCGCCTCTTCTTGGCCGGCCTCCTAGGCTCGGCCAGATCCGCCGTGCGCTTCGAGGCCCGGGGTCGCAGCGCGACGCTGTCCTTCCCGTGCGGGCGGCTCGGCGCCGCCCCATGCGAGGACCCGGCTCCGCCCGCCTCGCCACCTCCCCCGCCCAACGCCGCTACATCAACAACCGGTGTCAGCATCGCCTACGCAGCAACACGCCCAAACAATCCAAGACAAATGAAGAAGAGAAAGACTCAAAGCTTACCCGCGCGACGCCCCAGCTCCGGCGTCGGACTCGGCCACCTCCTTGCCGCCGTGAGCCGCGAGCTCCTCTGGTGCCACCGGCGCCACCTGCAACGGAGCCCGGGCGTAAGGGTGCCGGCTCGCGTTCAGAAGAATCTCCCGCGATGCGTCGGGATGAAGGAGAAGATGCACGGCGGAAACGTAGCAAGACCAGATGCTCACCTGCGGCGCCGGGTTCGCCTGGCTGTACGGCGCCTTGCCGAATCGCCAGTCCTCTCCAAGGTTGGCCTTGGAGATGTCGTTCACGCCTCGCGCGACCTGCTCCACAGAAAGCCGCGTGGATCCCATCCGGTTGGGATCCTGAAGCCCGATCATCTCGCCGATGAGGCAGGAGCACCTCAGAAGCGGGAGGACCCGACAGGTGATGAACACAGCGAGGAGGTCAGTACCAGTGATCCCCTCCTGCGTCCTCATCACCGTGACCTGCTCGCAGAGGTTGACGATCTCCTGCGACGGGCGCTGGAGAGAGTAGCCCCAGTTCGTTTTCGCCCGAGGCGGCGCGACAACAAAGGGGTGAAGGTTGATGTGGTCTGTGCCATGGTTGCGGACGTAGAAGAAGGAGTTCTGCCACTTTTTGGCAGAATCCTCGAGCGGGATCTTGGGGAAGTCCGCCCCCCGGCCGCTTCGAGATGACGGCGGCCCCGCAGTCGGCGAACTCCCCGGCCGACGGGCCCTGCTGCTTCAAGGAGAAGAAGCGCGCCCAAAGATCGACGGTGGGCTCGACCCCCAGGTACCCTTCACACAGGGTCACGAAGCCGGAGAGCTGGACGATGGCGCCGGCGCCAAGATGGTGCGGCTGGAGCCCGAACAACTCCAAGAACCCGCGGAAGAAAGTGCTCGCCAGCAACCCGAAGCCGCGTTCAAAATGCGTGAGGAAGACGACGCGCTCCTGCCCCTCGGGCCGGGGCCTCTGCTCGCCGTGTGGCAGACGGACGCCGACATCCGTCTCCTGCGGCAGGCGCCGCGAGGACCGAAGGTAGGTGATGTCGTCGGGGGTGACAGTCGAGCCCATCCAGGAGCCCGACGGCAGCGACATCACCGGAGGAAGAAGAGGAAGAAGGACGACGGAGAAGGTCTCTGCTCAAGGCCGCGGGCGCAGCTGTGCATCGGTGGCAAGAAGCAGAGCGAGAGCACGGGGACAGGAGGGCGCTAGCGAGAATAATGTCCGCCGCCCCCTTGCCCCCCTCAACTTATAGCCCCCGGTTCAAACGTGGGGGAGTGGGATCGTCTGCACGCGCTCGTTCGACTACCCTGCAATAAGTGTGCATGTACACACACACTAACTGCGTGGGGAAGTGCAACCGGCCCCCAGACACCGCAATAAATCTGCACGCGTGGCCAACAGCGCGCGGCGGCAGGCCCCGGCCCGTCGCCCAGTCCCGTCACGCGCGTGGCCTGTCAGGCCCCTCCGACTCCCGGGCACCACGTGGCGCCTATGCGAAGCCCGAGGGATCGCCTCAATATTCGACAAACTCCTCGGTTCCCGCCACGGCCGGGATGCCGCGATCCGGTTTCCGAGAAAACCGGTACACGGTGGGTGTTGCCGGACCCGGCGTTCGCAGATTCCGCCTTGCTCAAGTGGGAAGCTGCGAAGGCCCACTCATCCGAAGACGACGGACCTTCACAGCTTCGGGGACTACTGTCGGGGGGATGAAACCCAGGCAGGCAATGGAACCCGGATCTATTTCAAAAACAGCAGGGCCCGCATCACCCCGCAAACCGGCGTACGCCAGGCCGGGTCGCTCGACCCGGCAAGGCGCGCAACCCGGCCAAGACCCTCGACTCGGCAAGGTACGTCGACCCGGCCGCAGCGGCTGGCGCAAGGCAACTCAGCCCGGCGCAACCTTGGCTTCCCCAGCAAGCCAACCCACCCGTGGCGTCCACGGCAACCCAGCCACGGGTCAGCTCCCGTCCCATCCAGGCCGTACGATGGGACGAGACCTCAATCACTGATGACCAAGACTACAGTGCCCCCGCCCATGCCCGTGGTCAGCCAGAGCGTGGCAACAGTGCCCCTTACCTACCCGCTGACCAGGGCTGGCACGGCAACAGTGTTCTCGTCCTCACTGCTGACGACAGCAAGCGGCGGCCTGACGGAGAACACTGTGCGGGGCTCGACTCGGCCACGCCATGACGATCGACAAGACGGTGCATAGTCCCCCTAGGAACGCAGGGCCCGCACCTAGGGGAACCCGGCGAACCACAAGCTCCCAAGCGGGACCCAGCCCGGTACCTCGGACACCGACAATACGGACCCACCGACTCGGCATATTACCATTGTAACCCTGGGTGGGTTGATCTATAAAACCCCCCAGGAGTCCACGCCTACAGAGAGATAAGAGAGGATATGTGAGATCCCCGGCATGCAAAGCCATACGAGATACAACAAGCAAGCAAGATAGGACTAGCCACAACATAGCAACACCAGGGAGAAGGAGCAGCCCGAGCCTTGGCCAGCCTCCTTCCTCCTCCATACAGCTCCAGGAGCGACATTGTACTATCAATCATCCAACTAAACTCGGCAGGACTAGGGGTGTTATCTCTCCGGAGAGCCCCGAACCTGGGTAGTTCCGGCGTCCCGCGCCCGCGCATATCAACCTCGCCTCCGAAGCCCACCGGCACCCTCGAGCCTCCTCCTCTCTTTAGCCACCCCTTGGCATGTTCCGTGCGCCCACCACGACACCCTTGGTTATAAAAATCTTCAAGTATAGGTGGTGGAATGTTCGCAGGACCTTGGAAACACAAGAAGAAGGTTAATTAGTAAAGGGAAATTTGCTAACCCGCATGCATGTGGATGAAACAATTATAATTACGGTGGAAGACAAACGTACCAAAACAACGATTCCATGCAAAAACAATGCCACGAGTGGTGGCAGCAAACACAAGCCCCTCGTATTCAATTGCATCACAGTACTCATCCGTGTACAGAAACTGATTTTTGAGCAATATCCATCGAGTCAAACCAGCAAGGACGGCAACAAGCTTGTCGAACATAGCAACAACTTCATAGTTGTTGTAATTCCAAGAGCGGTTAGGAACTCGAGAAATTGCTATCTTCCATAGAAGACAGTCAAAATGATTGTATTTGAACGTGCGTACAATACCGGTGTGCTCAACCTCTGGGCAGTCTGCTGAGATTTTTGGAAGTGGAACCCGGTCACGAGTGTACACATTCACAAGTTCCCACTCGCAGTTGGACCCAATGTAAACAACCCAATCTCCATTTGCGCCTGCCCAAGCCTTGCCCTCAAGCAATGGCATCTTAACATCACACGTATCATTATCAAGCGGCATCAACTTGCACAGGGCGAGGCCTCCGTTGTGACGGTGCCAGTCATCAGGGTCATGGCGAAGAAGATAGGGGAGATCAAACCGCTCCTTGACTCTTGGGTTCCTTGTAATGATGTTATTAGTTGAGTCAAGAATGGGCTTGAACGAACCTGCCATGCTAGACGAGGTAATGACGTTGCACAGATCAATGAGTTCCTCCACCACGTCATCTTTCAGATCGGGGCAAGAATAACGGGGTTGTTTCCGTCCTGTTCCCTCCATGGAGAAGATGATCGAACAATGGCAGAAGAAAGGGTGAAGGGCTGAAGGAAAATGGAGGAGGGAGAGGAAGAGCGTGCGATAGCAGTTCCAAATCGAGAGGGAAAGGCGAAGAGTCGATGGATGGTTGCCAGTTTTCCACAGTTCACGAAGGGGCGCGCCGGCCTACACGTCGGTTTGGAAATACTCCTACTACTCGCCGTCGTCTCACTGATATGTTGGAACGGGACCACATGTCAACGAAACATGGTGTGTAATTTCTCGTGCAAAATGCGATCTGGACGCGTTGGCCCGAGGCGCCGCATTAGTTATCGACCTTTATTTTTTTAATGGCATGTCGTTCAGTTTTGAAGCATGACTAACTGGTATTGTACGCAGATAAAATATAAACTACTCTACCACTACTCCACCTCCAGTACTAGTAGTATAAAAAAGATATATAGGCTAGAGCTTCAGCGCTTTCTTGCCAAGGGCTGCCCACTTGCTTCTCACACTACCACCCTCTGTCCAGATCTAAAAAAGACGGCCCCTCTCTCCCTCCTCACCGGTGGTCATAGATCTACCGGGGAAGAAAAGGACGTGCAGCGTTGACGCACTCATCGTCGGCGAGCGAGGTCACGCACTGACGACAAGGTCGTCCTCTCAGACCTAGCGCCCGCGCTGGATGGCCTCCGTCCCCAAGCTCGCTACCGTAGTCTGTGCGGAGGACAACGACCACGAGCGAAGCCACATCCCTCCGACCCTCAGGTATGCTACCTCTTTTCGAACCATAGCCTTTTTCTATTGCCCCATCTGGCACATCGTTGCATGTGGATCTTTTTCCACTCCACCATCTTCCCAATTTGCTATCCTCAGCTCTACTCGCCACGCAGACGAAAACCATAATTTGCACTATTAAAGGAAACCCTACTTCATGCAGACTAATCCATGTCTGGGTTGAATAAGGAAAGGAAGGGAGACTGTCTTGTCCAAGAGAGTAGGCATCGAACCCGCATCTAGGTTGAAAAGGGAAAATCAGTAGCTAAGGAACGAGTCTCGTGTCTCTTGGTTTAAGAAGGGTAGAAAGGCATGACAACGCAATAGAGAATGACCAGGTCGATCAGTTTGTTGTCCTCACATAGGAAAAAGGTGGCTAAAGAGAACAAAAATGGGACGTAATCCACATATGCTGTCTGGATATTTGTTGCTCTGGGCAACAATACCTCCCTCACCACTCTGCGTCCGTGGAGGTACATCGTCTTGGTCATGCCCATCGTCCGAATGGGCCTCCCATGCTCTTATTGCCACTTTTTTGCTGTTAGTATAACGCCAGCAGTCAAGTCAAGCAATGCTACTGCTAAAGTGATGCCACATTTAACTAATGCCGCTCTTAGTCTAATGCCACCGATAAATTTAAGCAATGCCATTTAATGTCACTGGATTATTTCAGGGTTAGCTGTTGATTGTGGATGTATTGTTACCTTTACATTTTGTCTAATGCCACTAGTATAGCAATGCTAAAACTTGTTACCTTTACATTTTGTATTGTTAATTCTTATAGAAACCTTCCAGTGCTAGAGTTTATTGAACTCTGTTCAGTAAAACCATTGTACCGTACCCTATAATAAACTAACTACTCTACTGTTGCACTAGCCACTGGATTAGTGTATATTTGTAGTATTCGAATGGTGTAGAGTTCACTCAAATTATCCCGGTAAAGCTAGTCACACCTTTGTTAAAATTAATGTTCATTATGTTATCGGAGGAGGTCTGTATGTTTGTCTCTAATGCCTCGACTACATACACGACATCATGATGTAATGTTAAGTCATTTCCTTTTATGCAGTGTCACTGAATTGTCAAGGCGGTGATGGCATTTTATTTTAGTAGAACTGCACAAAATTTGCTTAAAAGAGGAGGAAAGGTCAGGAATGGCTCAGTTTTTCAGAAAAAACTATGTATGCCTTCCTGACATCAGCCGCCGTTGCTTTATTTATTCCTTCAAACAGGTTGTTAGAAACAGTCTTGCTACCTTTTCCCATTAAGAAATTGGAATGCTTATATTTGTGAGTCTATGCTTCAACTAGTGCCACTTTTATAGTAATCACACTTTCAATATCTATGCAAACAGGGATGCTCGATTTTAGTGGAGCTGCACAAAAGTCCAACTGGTTCAACATTAGGAGCATGTTTTTTTCCAAACCTTTATATCCAATTGGTGGCACTATGAGCTGTCCATTACGAAGGTACAAGGTTTGCTACTATCTTGCTACTCTTTTTGTACTGTCATTAGATAGTAATACTAGTGGTTTGCTAGCTGCTTGATATGTTTACTAGCTGCTTGATATTTGTGCAGACAGAGATGTCTGCCCGTTGCTATTTGGCAGACAAACAAAGTGTCCGCAATTTTGGTTGAACTGCACAAGAGAATAGTATAGTCACTACATGCAGTGCCATTTGAAAATAGACACAAAGATTGGATAGTCACTTCATGGACTGTAGAAAAGTAGTACTGTACAATTTACTGGCCAATAGTTGGTGCTTCATTGCTTTGGTATGATTATACAATGGGCATCATTTTCCCTAAGTTAATGTTTGTATTCCGAAAATAGTCTCGCGGTGTGATCGAGAGAAGACCAAATCATATTGAAGTGGATGTTCCTCCATCATGTGTGGTTCATTCTCATGGTTCCAGTTGTTGGTGAAACCACTTACGTTTGCAAGAGGAATTGTAGACTTCACAAACAAATTTGTCTTTCAAATTGCATCTTGAATGTTGGCCAATAGAAGCATCCATGTTAGTAGGAAGAACAAATGTTTTTTCTAGATCTTTGGTTTTGGAGCTACATATTTGTATACGATCTGTGAATCATTGAGATGCATTAACATGTTGATCTTATGTATGGGAATCGTACTAGTTAGTTTTAGTTGCGACGCAAGATCCGAAGTGGCTGATCTTTGCTTTTGGAGCTACATATTTTTATATGATCTATGAATCATTGAGATGCATTAACAGTTACTTATTTATGTTCGCTCAGTGTTTACAAGTTACTGATCGATCACTAGCTAGCCTACAAATCCGCTCCTGGCAGTTTTATTTGGGACGCAAGATGCGAAGTGGCAGTTTTTTGAATAAAAATGCCTACCTCTGAACAAACTGACAAGCTACACTATCGATCCTACACAGATAAAAATGCCTACCTCTAAAGAAACTAACAAGCTACACTATAGATCCTACACGGATAAATAGCGGATCACGCACGTACTACCTCCTTTTCGGTTTGCAGGGCTCAATTCAAGAAATGACCTACTCGATCCTACACGAATAAATAGCGGATCACACACGTACTAGTACCTCCTTTCCGGTTTGCAGGGCTTAATTCAAACCTCTCACCAACCAAGGTACTTCCTCCGTCCGGGTTTATTAGTCCCGTGAGCAAAGCAGCAAGACCAAGGCATGGCAATAATTAACGGCATGCAAAAGTTTAAGCCTAATTAATTCCAGCGATTTAAGTGGCTGCATGCGTGCCCTCGGCTGCGACTCGTTGCATGCTGCTTCGCGTACTGCCTGCGAGCGATTCTGAGTGCCTGCATGCAGCCGGCCGTAATTAAGGTAGCTAACTGATACGAAAAAAGGTACACTTTAATTGTTGCCGGCTTTTTAAATCCGTGGAATCATTATTGACAAGGAGGGAGATGATTCGAGTGCACTCGTTTGACCGCCATGCCGGCGTGCGACTCAGACGGGACGGGACGGTACAGTCATAGTTTCAGTTTCCCTAGTTTTCCACGGCAAGCTGGCGCTAAGCCATTATGCATTGAATTCCGATGACCATCGCGCTACCTTCCCCCTATAAGTATTGTTTCCCGGCCTTCTCCAGTGCCACCGTGACCCAACTCGCCATATCCTCATAAGCCCCCACCGGCCCGGCGTCGCCGCCACGTCCGCCATGCCCCGCCCGTCCGCGGTGGCGGCGCCGAGGCGGTCACCGCCGGAACTAGTGTTCGGTTTTTCACCGGAAGGCATACGGAGGGAGGAGGCATTCTATCTGTCTTTAGATGGCAATGCGCGGTCGAGGAGTTGTTGGGCGCGACCGCATGGCGGAGGAGCAGGAGTTGTTGGAGCGCGACCGCCTGGCGGAGGAGCAGCGTATAGCCGATTTGCGCCACCAGCGGGACATGGAGCAGCAGCGCACCGACGCTCTGAGTCGCGAGCAGAGCGCCCGCAACTGGTCCAACTACGTGGAGGCCGGTGCCCGGCAAATAGCCCTGGAGGCTGTCGGGCACGCACGCGTTCGCGATGCTGATTTTTACTACCAGCTCGTCAAGTGGGTTTCCCGCTTGGAAGCCGAAGCTTCGGTGGACCACGCTGGCATGGAAAGGGCCAACACGCGCGAGTAACACGCCCTATCGCACCTCTGGCAAGTCCGAGGCGAGGCGCAGGACGCTGGTGCCGGCGTTTAGCGTGTACCACAGATGGCGGCCAACATCGTCTAGTTAGCTAAGAGTAAGTTAGTACTTGTCTAGTGGGAGTAGATAGTTAACTTGGCTATGATGGTTGTCAACGTGGAAGTTCAGTACTCTATATGTGGATCGGACCTGTTACTTTTCTCTGACTGTTGAACTTTCCGTTCGAACGTATGGAATGGGTTGTATTTGTCCTCCACGGGTTTAGAGGCTGACTTGTGGGCCTAGCAAGTTGACGCGTACACAATCAGGAGATGATTGTACGTGGAGAGGATGACAGCAGGGACCCGCCAAGGTCATGGCGATGCATAAGCAAGTGTCTCCTTATTTCAAGCCAATAAAAAAATGGCTCCTCCTAATGGATTTCTGACATCTGGGTCCCATGCCATTGTCAACGTAGTCAATAAACGAGAGAATTGCACAACGAGCGGCTGACACCAGGGACCCAGCAGCTCGCCCATTTATTTTTGTTTTGGGTTAATTTGATAAATGCCTCCGAGAAATGCCACTGCAATTTCCAAACTTTGAAAAATGCCATTTCATGCCATTTCTAGTGGCATTTTTCAAAGTCTGGAGTGGCGTTTTTCAAAGTTTGTAAACTGTAGTGGCGTTTTTCAAAGTTTGCAAAAATTGCAGTGGCATTTTTCAAAGTTTGGAAATTGCAGCGGCATTTTTATGAATCGCCATAATTGGAGTGGCATTTATCTAATTTGTTTCTGAGATGGAAGCAGGGTGTCAACTGGGCTGTGCGGGACACTCTGGCCTGTCTAGAGAGCCTTTACTTTTATGTTTACCACAGACCAGCCCAGTAGTTTTTTTTTGTTTCTGAAAATGGCTAGCCCATTTTTTTTGTGATTTGTCAAGTAAGTCGCTTTATCAGGCCTGTTGGGCTGCAAATCTTTCAAGTCGAGGAGAGCTTCATTCGGCTGGCCGAGAAAATGGCCTATCAGTAATGAGAAATGGGCTGTACATTTTTAAAACACATCAAACCGGCAATTAGTTTCAAATATCTTTTTTCATTTCAAGATTTTAAATTGCATTGATTTTTATGCATGGACAATTTATTGGATTTTATATTGATATACATTTATTTTTAAAATCAGTCTGAATGTGACTCGAAATTTCGGGACTAAAAACAGTTCAGACCGCACCGATATATGCAAAATTTCGTATAATTTTTTAACTGTGGCCATAATATGGGCTGTAATGCTAACAAAAAGATATGGGCTCCAAAAAACCCGTAAGAATTAACAAATGGGCTGTAAACTATTTGAAATAATGGCAGATGGGATGTATCCTGTTTTCCACAGATGGCATGTATACTGTTGGATGTCCAATCAACAGTCATCGTGCTTCTTCAATCTCTGCTCTTCCTGCTGCAGCCACTCAAACAAGCGCCGGCGGGACTACCTGCTCCCTCCTCCACGCGGCCGGCTGTGCTGCCGCGCAGGCCTCACCGCCCCACCGTACTCCCATCGTGGGCCTAGCCATCCCTCTACTCACCCACAGTCCCACACCTGCTGTTATTCTCCGGCGACGGCAGACGAACCAGTAAACCCTCGTACAGTCGTACTCCCCTCCGCGTGGGAAACAACTGTCGAGTCTTCCCTGCCTCCGTGTCATTCCCTTCCTAGGCCTCGCCGTCGTCCACCGCCCTGGTGCTCTCGGCGTGACGTGGTCAACGTGGTCAACGACCGACATGCATCTGAAGTGGACTGTACGTGGAGAGTCTGACAGCTGGGTCCACGGCCGCATGCAAGGAAATGCCTCCTTATTACGCGCAAAATAATGATTCCTCCACTTGACATCTGGGACCCACCGAAAGGGCCTCTATATTTCGCGGAAAAAACGTTACCGCCGCTGACAGCTCGGACCCACCAGCTATATCTTCGCACGCAAGGAAGTGCCTCCTTATTATGCCCAAAAAAAGAATACTCCCCATACGATGTCCACTAAGTTGACGGGCCCTACTAAGTTGACGGGGACGAAGGGCTTTGTCAACTTAGTCAATATATGCATGATTCTAACTCGCCTGACCGTACGATGTCCATCCAACGGCCGTAGTGCTTCTTCAACCTCTGGTCTTCTTGCTCCAGCCGCCCATAGCACCGCCGGTCGTGCCACCTGCTCCTTCCTCCCGTGGCCGGCTGTGCTGCCGCGGAGGCCTCACCGCCTCCATACTACTCCCACCGTTGGCCAGGCCATCCCTCCACTCCACTCAACCACACCCCCTGTTATTCTGCGGCGACGGCAGCGCAGCCGAACCAGTGAACCCTCGTACTCCTTTCCGCGTGGGCATCCACTGCCGCGTCTTCCCCGGCTCCACGTCGTCCCCTTCCTAGGCCTCGCCGTCGTCCACCGCCGTGGTGCTCTCGGTGCGGCGTGGTCAATGTGGTCAACGACCGAATTCCATCGGAAGAATACTGTTCGTGAAGAGGCTGACAGCTGGGTCCACGGCAGCTGCAAGGAAGTGCCTCCTTATTACGCGCAAAATAATTATTCCTCCACCTGACAGTAAGGACCCATCGTACGGGCCACCCGTATTTCGCGAAAAAAAATGTTTGCCCCTGACTGCTGGGACCCACCCGACGGGCCACCGAATTTCATGAAAAAACGTTCCCCCTGTTGTCAGCTCGGACCCACCGGAAGTGCCTCCTTATTACGCACAAAAAAATGAATACCCCCCTGCTAGCTGGGACCCACCTTTGTGGGAGGCTGACTTGTGGGCCTACTAAGTTGACGGGGACGGAGGGCTTTGTCAACTTAGTCAATACAAACGATTCTAGCTCCAGTGACCGTACGATGTCCATCCAACGGCCGTAGTGCTTCTTCAACCTCTGGTCTTCTTGCTCCAGCAGCCCAAAGCAGCGGCGGTAAATGCAGCATGCTCCACCTTCCCGTGGCGGATGTCTGCCAGAGGCCTCACCGCCTCCTACTATTCCCACCGCTGGCGAGCCTGCGGCGGCAGCAACCTCACACTGCAGCCGAACCAGTGAACCCTCGTACTCCTCTCCGTGCGGGCTTCCACTGCCGCGTCTTCCCCGGCTGCCCGTCGTCCCCTTCCTAGGCCTCGCCGTTGTCCACCGCCCTGGTGCTCTCGGCGCGGCATGGTCAACATGGTCCAGGAATGACTTCCATCGGACGTGGACTGTATGTGGAGAGGCTGACAGCTCGGTCCACGGCCGCAGCAAGGAAGTGCCTCCTTATTATGTGGAAAGTAATTATTCCTCCACCTGACAGCGGGGACCCACTGGATGGGCCACCGTATTTCGCGAAAAAAATGTTTCCCCCTGACTGCTGGGACCCACCAGCCGCACCTTCGCACGCAAGGAAGTGCGTCCGAGCAAAAAAAAATGATTCGCCCCCCTGACTGCTGAGACCCACCAGCTACATCTTCGCACGCAAGGAAGTGCGTCCGGGCAAAAAAACGTTTCTCCCCCCTGACTGCTGGGACCCACCAGCTACATCTTTGCAGGCAAGGAAGTGCGTCCGGGCAAAAAAACGATTCGTCCCCACGAGTGCGGGACCCACCAGCTACATCTTCGCAGCAAGGAAGTGCACGGCGGTCGGGACCCACCTGGTCGAAGCGTACGTAGCGTTGTCATTCTGGTTGCGAACGTGTACGTACATACTGGTCGATGTAGAGGCGCGCACTTGTCGTAGTAGAGGCGCGCACGTAGCATGTACACGTACGTACAGTGGCGAGGGTGCAAGAAAGAAAATACGACCACGTACATACATACGGGCAGGGTCTCGAACGCCTACTCGCGCATATGTACATGGATGGGTCAGAATGGAGAAACAGCGTCGTCGTCGTGTTCATGGGGAACCAACCGGCTGGGTCAGAACGGAATGTGTGGTCGTGTTCGCCAGGGGCTTGGGCGGAACAAGCGATGGAAGCGAGGCTGGCGTGCCGCTGGCGGAGAAGCGGACCTCCTCTACGTTGAGCAGGGGTCCTGTTGATCGGGGAGGGGTGTGGCGTGCAAAGCGGAGAAGCGGACCTCCTACGGTCGAAGCAGGGGTCCTGTTGATCGGGAGAGGTGTGGCGTGCCGCCAAAGCAGGCCGAAATAGACTTGTGTTGGGCGCTACGGTCGAAAGCAGGGTCCTGTTCGCCGGGAGGGTGTGGCGTGCCGTAAAAGCGGGCCAAGCGGACTTGTGTTGGAGTGTTACGGTCGAACGGGGTCCTGTTCGCCGGGAGGGTGTGGCGTGCCGCCAAAGCAGGACTCCACGGGATACTGTTCATCTCCACTGTTGACCTCCTCCAGCCTCCACGGGCTCCTGTTCATCCAGCCTCCACCGCGCGCTACTCCACCGGATACTGTTCAACCACCCCTCCATCGTCTACTGTTCTTCCAGCCCTCCACCGTCTCATCGCTCATCCAGCCCTTCACACCACGGGGTCCTGTTCAACCACCCCTCCACCGTCTACTGTTCATCCAGCCCTGCACACCACGGGGTCCCCCCCCGCAACGCTCATTGTTCATCCAATCGATCGGCTTCAGTTAGCAGCAGTAGCAAAGGAATCGCTCCATCGGGTTCAGTTAACAGCCATCGATCATTGCTCGGGTTCGAATGTCGTAACTGCGGTGCAATCGCTTGGGTTCGATTAGAGCCCAACGCCCTACCTGCCAGCGTCGTGTCACGAGAGAAACGCGCATCGCTCGGCCCCCGACCTCCCACCGTAACCGGAAACTCCCCGAAATTGTCCTCCCCCTCGCTTCTACCATGGTTTTTTCCGTCATGGATGGCCCAAAGAATGTCATGCAGCTGCGTCTCCAGCCCGCCCAGGACGAAAAGCCCATTTTTTGTCATGATTTTTTTGTCATAGAAGTAGGAGCCCACCACAACTATGATGATACCGGGTTTTGTCACAATTATCGTCATAGAAGTGTCATATGTTTGACAGGAAAAAAATTCGTCCGGCCCAAAATGTCACGGATGTGTCTTTTTTTGTAGTGGTCCAGACGTCGGGAACCCTGGCGTCTGGCCCTGGAGTCCGAGAAGGACTCTTGCCTTTCGGGTGAAACCGACTTTGTGAAGGCTTTTACTCCAAGTTTCGACCCCCAAGACTCAACATATAAATAGATGGGCAGGGCTAGCACCAAAGACACATCAAGAAACACCAAGCCGTGTGCCGGCAACCCTGTCCCCTCTAGTTTATCCTCCGTCATAGTTTTCGTAGTGCTTAGGCAAAGCCCTGCGGAGATTTTTCTTCACCAACACCATCATCACGCCGTCGTGCTGCCGGAACTCATCTACTACTTCGCCCGTCTTGCTGGATCGAGAAGGCGAGGACGTCATCGAGCTGAACGTGTGCAGAACTCAGAGGTGCCGTGCGTTCGGTACTTGGATCGGTCGGATCGTGAAGATGTACGACTACATCAACCGCGTTGATAAACGCTTCCGCTTAGCGATCTTCGAGGGTATGAAGATACATTCCCCCTCTCGTTGCTATGCATCACCATGATCTTGCGTGTGCGTAGGAGAAATTTTTGAAATTACTACGTTCCCCAACACGTAGTTTGTTTATCCCAGTTGCAAGTCCACCCTTGACTCGCAACTGGGCCTGTGTTTTTGTATGTCATCCTAGTTGCAAGTCCATCCTTGACTCATAACTGAAATCGTAATTTGTTTTTATCCTAGTTGCAAGTCAACCCTTGACTCGCAACTGGTCTCATAGTTTGTAGTTGTCCCAGTTATAAGTCCACCCTCAACTCACAACTCAGCTCGTAGTTCTCCATGTTGCAAGCCCACCCTTTGACTCGCAATTAGGTTTGTGCTTTGTTTTTCAACACGCAACTTGCCCCGCCTGTGGGAGTCCTGGACTAGGGGGTCCTCGGGCGTCGGTCTATTGGATGTGGGCCGGACTAATGGGCCGTCGAGATACAAGACAGAAGATCACCTCTCATGTCCGATAGGGATTCTTGTATGCGTGGATAACAAGTATAGGTGTCTGGATATATTATTCCTTTCTGTAAAACCGATTTTGGACAACCCTAAGCCCCTCCGGTGTCTATATAAACCGGAGGGTAGGTCGGAGGCAGGATCACAACATTGCTAGGCTAGCCAATCTAGGGTTAGCCAACTCGATCTCATGGTAGATCAACTCTTATAACCTCTATACCCTCGAATATAATCAAGCAGTAGTAGGGTTTTACCTCCATCAAGAGGGCCCGAACCTGGGTAAACACTGTGTCCTTTGTTCATAGTTACCTTTAGTCCTCAGACATACAACTTGGGCCCCCTACCCGAGATCTGTCGGTTTTGACTGCCCCCTATCTAGTTCCATGTCCAAGCCCAACATGTAAACCCACCCAACCTAGTTGCATGACTAAGCCAAACATGCAACTCATGCCCAACATAGTTGCATGTCCACTCTCAGAACGCAACTCGTTCCCAACCCATGCCCCTATATAGTTGTATTTTCTTGGTAAATACATGTCCACTTTTTTGCAATAAACACCATACATTTTTTTGTATAAGCGAGAACATTTTTTAACACACATTGAACATTTTTCCAAATACATGACGCATATTTTTTTCAAATACAGGCCCGGGCATTTTTTTTCGAATACATAGTAAAGATTTTTCAAATTATTACTGGTCACTTTTCTAAATAGTATGAATCTTTAAAAAAATTATACGTACCTTATTTACATTGCATAATTATTTTTTCTAGAAAATATCATGATTTTTCTCAAATGCATCTAGTTTCTTTTAATAAATAGTCACGGACATTTCTTTGAATGTTACAGTTTCTTCTATTGTATAATACTTTTTTTAAACATCACACAACATTCTTTTGAAATGCATGAACATTTTTTTAATGTCAATTTAAATGTCAACATGTTTTTAATGGTGCAAACAACTTTTTTATTAAAAATTTGTTATTAAAATAAAAATAGAATAAATTTATTCTTGCTCTAAGATTTTTTTTGAATTTTCAAAAGTGTCGACACTCTAAAAACTGTTTGGGGATTTTCAAAAATTGTCCATGTTTTCAAAATATGTTCGAGAAGAGATTATTCGGAATACCAAATTTTATTCTTATTAAAAGATGAGAATTATAAAGTTTCTTCACATTTGAAAAATAGTTTTCAAAATTTCAAAATTGTTTGTGTTATCAAGAATATCCGATTTTTAAAAAAAAAATGACAATCTGTAAAAACGGTTTCATAAAACTTCAAGGTTGTTTTCTAATGTGGATGCTGTGGTATGTGCTTTAATATTTTCCGTTTCGTTCATGTTAACAGCATCTAACGGTTGGATTGGTAGGACATGTGGTTCCACAGTACGATGTCGTGTGTTCAACTCCTATGCAATGAACCCCTAAAAAAAACTCCTATGCAATGCACTGCGTCAATTTTTTTTCCTGTCACGCTTCAGTCCGAAAAGAAATCAAATAAGAGACCGACTTTTTTTTCCTTTTGGTCACGCTTCAGTGCAAAAACAAAAAAAAAATAGAACGACATTTTAGTCAAAAAAAAGAACAACGCTAACGCCCACACGTGTGGTGGGAGTCAAACGCGCCCACATGCCCTATAACACAAAGACTATGCCATGTCACCGCATGCATGCATGTGGGAATCTTTTTGGATTTTTTGTTTTTAAAATGTTTTATCTCTTAAATGAAAAATCTGATTGAAGATCTGTTTTCATCATTAAATCACTCGCGACGAGTTCTTTGAAACTAGATCTCATATCAATATATTTCGCTGATTTTTTTTGTTAAAAGTTGCCATGTCTATTGCACATGAATTGCCATGGTGTTTACACTAAACTTGTCATGATATATTTCAGCTATTTTCTTCTACATTTAAAAGTAATTTTAACATATTATAAAACGGGGAATTAAGAAACTAGACTTGCCATGCACCATAAACTAAAACTGCCATGATAGGTGCATTTAAAATTGCCATGGTTCATACGAAAAAATATTTTCATGGTCAAAATACTGGAATTGCCATCATAAAAAAATTAAAATCGCCATGCTCTACAAACTAAAATTGCCACATGGCAACTTTAGTTTAAGCACTATGACAACTTTAGTTTAAGCACTATGACAACTACAGTGTAAACATCATGGCAACTTTTGGGCAAAAATAATTTTCGTCGAAACATATCAACATGGAGTCTGGTTTTGAAGATCTCGTCGAGATGGATTTAATGGTGAAAACGGATTTTTGATTTGATTTTTTAGTTAGGAGATAAAACAATTTTAAGCCGAAAACCAAAAAGATTTCTGCTGATGTCATCTGTTCATACGTGGCAAAATGAATGGTGATGGAGGTGTGTGGGCGATGTGCAAACACCCACACGTGTGGGTGTTAGTTTTTTCGAAAAAAAAAGAGAAGAGAATGACATGGTATGCTGGACCACCGTGAGTTCTGCTGATGTCACAACTTAGATGTGGGATAATATCTCATATCTAGATGTTATATAGTCACACCCTTCATGAAATCCCGTTGGTTCCTATTTCTTTCCTGTCACTTCTCACCGCGTGTCAATCCCAAAGACTCTCATTGAATCCCGACCACCACCGCTCAACCTCCTACGGCGGCCGCCGCCGATCCACCGCCGTACGGGCCTATAAAAAGGCTCTCCTCCTTTACCCACTAGCCCATCCTCTCTCGAGCTCGTCGTTGCATCGTGCGCCTCCCAAATCTGAGGGCAACTAATTAACAAGCGCTCCTTCGGGAGCCTCGCAATGATCAGCGCCACTTGACGCTCTCAGCCATTCGCCACATGTCGCGCTCTGGGCGCTCCCTCCGGATTTTTTTATTTTTTCGCACGCGTTTTCGGCTTTTTAAACGGTTTTTTGGCGTTTTGGTTTTCCACCACTAGTAGAAAAGGAGGCAAAGATCCAGGCCGGGTCAGCCCATTAGTCCCGGTTCAATCCAGAACCGGGACCCATGGGGGCATTGGACCCGGTTCGTGAGCCCCGGGGGCCGGCCGGGCCACGTGGGTCATTGGTCTCGGTTCATCTGGACCTTTTGGTCCCGGTTGGTGGGACGAACCGGGACCAATGGGCCTCGCTCCTGGCCCACCACCATTGGTCCCGGTTGGTGGCTCGAACCAAGACCAACGACTAAATAATGCAGAAAACAAAACAAAAAACTGGAAAAAAATAAAAATAGCAACAATAAGTATTTTGTTGTAAGTAGAAATAAAATAAAATAAATAAAGCAAGAAAGAAAATAAAAAAACAAAAAAAGTATGTAACAAAATTCTAATTACTTATTTATTTTCTTTTATGATAATTATTTTTGCTTTTAATGTTTTGAACTAAATTCTAATTACTTATTTATTTTCTTTTATGATAATTCTTTTTGCTATTAAAGTTTGTAACAAAATTCTATATAATTTTAGTTTCAATAATACTAGAGGTTTATAAAAGCTTTTTAGTTGATTCCTTTAGTACCAGTTCTAAGGCTGTTACAAAGGCATTTTATTTGATACAGGTTTTAAGGTTGGGGCCCCACGAGCACCCTTTAGTACCGGTTTGTGGCATGAACCGGTAAAATAGTTTTTTAGTTGATTCTTTCTGCAGCTGTTTTTTAGTCCCACCTCGCCAAGCGAGAGACACTCGCAGCGGTTCATAAGCCCTGAGTGTAGAGACGATGAAGAGAGAAGCGCAGTGCTCACCTGCATGTTGGCCTGAAGCTAAGCAACGTGCAGGTGAGCATTGCGCCTCTCTTTTATTTTTGGCACTAACAGAAAGTTTATAATTTTTCTAAAACTAATATAAAAAATAATTAAAAAATAAAGCAAAAATAAACCAAAACTAATAATTCAGAAAACATAACAAAAAACTTAAAAAAAAAATAATAATAGCAACAATAAGTATTTTGTTGTAAGTAGAAACAAAATAAAATAAATAAAGCAAGAAAGAAAACAAAAAAACAAAAAAAGTGTTTTCAAATTTGAAAACTAATGGCACTAACAGAAAGTTTATAATTTTTCTAAAACTAAAAGCAAAAAGAATTAAAAAATAAAGCAAAAAAAAAGTAAATAATGCAGAAAACAAAACAAAAAAACTGGAAAATAAATAAAAATAGCAACAATAAGTATTTTGTTGTAAGTAGAAACAAAATAAATAAATAAAGCAAGAAAAAAAACAAAAAAACAAAAAAACCGGGACCAAATTTGAAAACTAATGGCACTAACAGAAAGTTTATAATTTTTCTAAAACTAACAGCAAAATAAATTTAAAAATAAAGCAAAAAAACAAAAGAAAATAAATAATGCAGAAAACAAAACAAAAAAACTGGAAAAAAAAATAGCAACAATAAGTAAAGAAAACAAAAAAACAAAAAAGTGCCTCCTACTAGACCCCCACGGCCTGAATACGACTAGAAACCCAACAATGGGCCAGGATTCAGGCCCATAGTAAGCCCAGTAGGCCCACAGGCACATAGAGACAGATTAGGCCCGAAAGCCTGCCTCAGAGAGGAGTACGAGAGGGTTGGCGCATCGCACCTTATAAACAGGCGTGTCTCTCTCTCAGCTAGCAAGGTGGGACTAAACTCCCACCACCACGCCGTTGTGCAAGGCCCATTGGTCCCGGTTGGTCGCACCAACCGGGACTAAAGGGGTGCGTTAGTCCCGGTTGGTGCTACCAACAGGTACCAATGCCCCCCCTTTAGTCCCGGTTGGTGCCACCAACCGGGACCAAAGGCCACCGCTTCCCGCTCTTTGGGCTGCTGCCGCTGGACTTTGGTCGGTTGGTGGCACCAACCGACTAAAAGGGGTTTTGGTCGGTTTGTGACACAAACCGACCAAAGCCTTCCTATATAACCAAACACTTGGGAAATTTCCCCCCACCGCCATTCTTCTCTCCAACGCCGCCCGGGCTGTTGCAGCTGCTCCTCGGCCTTGGCCCACCTTGCGTGTCGCCATCTCCCTAACCGCCCGAGGTCGCCGTCGCCGCCGCTTCGCCGTCGCCGTGCCCTCGCCGGCCGTCGCCGCTCGCCCGCCCTGCCCGGCAGCGTCGCCCGGCTCCCGCCCCTTGCGTCGCTGTCGCCCTACCCCGCCCCCTTCCTTGCCGGCCGTTGCCCCTGCCCTGTCGCCGTCCTCGCCGCCGAACGCGCGCCCCCTGCCCCGTTGCCGTTCTCGCCGCTGAACCCGCGCCCCTGCCCCTCCGTTGGTCCGGCCGGCGCCCCTCCCCTATTTTTTTCTTATATTACATGCTTGTTTTTTTCTTCAGATTATTTATATATATATATATATATATGTATATTTGTGAGTATATGTATTGTGTATATTGCTTCTTTTCAGATTTTTTTTCATATATATGATGATATCTATTTTGCTTTTTTATAAAAATGTATATATGTTTGTATGTTCTCTGTGTATATATGTTCATATATGCAAAAGTTAGATTTATATATTTAGAAAAGGATTATCTATATATGTTCTCTGATTTAGTACATTTTAGGTTAGTTTCATTTTTAGAAAAGTTTTATATATTTAGGAGAGGAAAAAGGAAAAGAAGAAGAGGAAAAAGGAGAAGAAGAGGTGAGGAAGAAAAGCAAGAGGAGAAGAGGAGGAGAGGAAGAAAAGGAAGAGGAGAAGAAGAAAGGAATAGAGGAGAAGAAGAAAAAATAGAAATTTTCTATTTTTTCTTCTTCTCCTCTATTCATTTCTTCTTCTCCTCTTTTTTTCTACTTTTTTTTCTTTGATCTTCTCCTCTACTCCTTTCTTCTTCTCATCTTTTTATTTTTTCTTCGTTTACTTATGTTTTATCGGGTCGATATAAACTCCCGATAACTTCACCACGTGTGGGGGGGGGGGTCGATCGATATACCCCCTCCCGATAACTTAAACACGTGGAGGGGGGGTCGATATACCCCCACCCCCGTACAATTATTTTCCCAAGTACGTATGTAAATGCGTTGTCGATATAAACCCCTCCCGATAACTTCAACACGTGGGGGGGGGGTCGATATACCCCCTCCCCGTTACTATTATTTTCCCATGTACGTATGTCGTTGTTGTCGATATAAACCCCTCCCGTTAACTTGAACACGTGTGTGTGTGTGGGTGGGGGGGGGGGTCGATATACCCCCTCCTGATAACTTCAACACGCGGGAGGGGGGGGTCGATATACCCCCTCCCCGATAATATTATTTTCCCATGTACGTATGTCGTCGTTGTCGATATAAACCCCTCCCGATAACTTCAACACATGGGGGGGTCGATATACCCCCTCCCCGGTAACATTATTTTCCCGTGTATGTATCTCATCGTTGTTGATATTACCCCCTTGAAGCGTTGTCGAGGCCACCCCAAACCCTAGAGAAGCAGCGTCGAGGCCACTAATTAATATGATTCCTTACTGTGATTAGCTAGCTAGATTTCTCTATGCGGAAATCTAGGAGCCCCCTCCATCATCCACGCCGCCGTGGGGGTAGCTTCTCCTTCATTTCCGTGTGCTAGACAATTTGGTGTAATAATGCACTCGGGAATGAAAGGAGGAGCTACGTACCATCACTGATAGTCAACCCGTGATTAATAATAATGATCTAATTTAGGTTTTTTAGTACATATATTTAATTGTACAAGTTTAATATTTGAATTATGAACTTAGGCCGGAAATGTCATACACGGACGACGAAAACCGCCCGGGGGAGTGCGACTGGTGCCATGACGACCGAGGTATGTGCGACAGGTTCATTGAGCTGGACGAAGATCGGCGCTTCAGCATTAAGCTCGAGGAGACCTTCGATGTTCATACTGATGCATAGCAGCGACAATAATTTTTTCGTAATTAAGCACGACTTCAACTATTTTAACATGTATTTTTCATCTTTTCCAATTCGACTAGCTTATCCCATGCAATGCAAGACGCTATGTCTTGGAGAGGATGGGTTTTGAAGACCATGAAAGTATGGAAACCAAAAATATTCTCCTAAGGACCCATCATGGTGTGGATTTTAAAGTAAAGCTGTACAATGCTGAGAGTGTAACACATTTTGGTTGCAAAAATTAGAAAGCACTTTGCAAGATGTATGGTTTTGATGAGGGTATGCTTGTCACCATGGATCTTGGTGATCCTACAATCAAGCAAGACAATATGGACATTTGGGTCCTTGTGGATACACCTCCAATTCTTCCCCATGTGAGTTTAGCATAGTTATTAAGTAATTTATATTGTTTATTTAAAAATAGTTGACAGCTTATTTCCATTGACAGCTTATTTTCATTCTTCAAAGAATGTGCGGAAGATGGTCGACAAAACCCACTACACTGATGGCTCCGAACTAACTTATAAGGAGAAAAATCATCTGATCGCATTTTGTACTGATCTTGAGAATTATAATGTCTACAATCAAACTCCTCAACATTATGGTCAATACGTGCCACTAGTGCACGTGTTGAACTACGGTAACTACCATGGAGATATCCTGGCAAGATTTTTTACTATTACGACATCCCTGCATCTTTTTGCATACTTCTAAAACTAGTACATCATTGCTAACTACGAAGTTGTTACTATGTTTTTCAACAGATAATCCCAAATGATTGTGTGCCTCATCTGATGTATACGCACGGTCGCCTTAATGTTTTGAACATACAACCAGGTCGACGTCCTACGAATCTCAACTGTCCATACCGGATTTCTAAAAGAAGTGGAGACATGACAATCAAAGAATAGAAAAAATGTATGGACAGTAGTAAGGAGCTTCTTGGAAGCAAAAGGAGACGAAGCACAAGAATTGGAGACAGGATGATCTCCATTCTTCATAATGGAGAGTCAGGATCTATATTGTTTTATGCTATTTTACCTTAAGGGTGTTTAGGTCCTACCTGATACCGATGATCATGTGCTAAGAACAATTATGTAGGGTTGGGTTCGATGACTATGAGGATGATGATCGTATGACTTGTTATTAATAACGAGTAGAATTTGTATGATGATGCATGATTAGTAGGACTTGTTATTATATATGATGATGTATGATGCGAGCATGCATGAGTTATTATATATCAGCGGGTGAAATGAACATAGCAGTAGCGTTGGTAAATCAAGGACGAAGATATAAGAGAGGACACTTCTTTCTATTAGTTAGCTAATAACAACCTAAAATTAACCCCCAAAACCCCTAAACCAGCCACTTTAAAAAAAAGAAAAACCTCAGCTCCAGCCAGCTGCTGACACGTGGAAGCCTTGTCCCGGTTCATGTCACCAACCGATACCAAAGGTCCCCTTGCCTGGGCTGCTCACAGTGGCCACGTGGAGGCCCATCTGTCCCGGTTCGTGTTAGAACCGGGACTAAAGGTTTAGGGCATTAGTAACGACCATTTAGTCCCGGTTCAAGAACCGGGACAAAAGGCCCTCACCAACCGGGGCTAATAGGAGTTGTTCTACTAGTGCACTGGTCTTCCTTAGCTTTTCGATAAAAAAATTCAATTTTTTTGTGTGCGAAAAAACACATTTTTTTCCTTTTGTGAGAGTCACTGTTTTGCTTCCTCAAGAGGCACGGTTTTGCTTTCGCGAGAGTCACGGCCGTGCCTCTCGGAAACAAAAAAAACGCGTTTTCTATTTTTTTTGTTTCTTTTCGCGAGAGTCACGGTTTTGCTTCTGAAAGAGGCACGGCTGTGCTTTCGCGAGAGTCACTGCCATGCCTCTCGAAAATGAAAAAACATGTTTTTTGTTTTTTTATTTCTTTTCGCGAGAGTCACGGTTTTGCTTCCGCGAGAGGCACAGTTGTGCTTTCGCGAGAGTCACGGCCATGCCTCTCGGAAATGAAAAAAAACGTGTTTTCTATTTTTTTTCTTTCGCGAGAGTCACGATTTTGCTTCCGCGAGAGTCATGGCCATGCCTCCTCAGAAACGAAAAAACCCGCGTTTTCTCCTCTTTTTTTTCTTCCGTGAGAGTCACGGTTTTGCTTTCACGAGAGGCACGGTTGTGATTTCGTGAGAGGCACATGCATGCCTTTTTTGGAAAAGGAAAAAACCCATGCTCCCGGTTCGGTTTTTTCCTCCAGTGTTTTTCATGAAAAAAAAATCGTCAAAACCTATCACATTGGATCTAGTTTTGAATATCTCGACGCGAGGAATCAAACGGTGAAAGCAGTTCGAGATTTGGACCCACAGTTTGAGAGATAAAACGTTTTGAATAAACGGATCTACGAAAAAAAGGAAAACTCCCATGTTGCGACAAGTGGCACGCTGCATGTGCGCCACTTGCTGCAACCTGGGGAGTTGGTGTGGTCTTTGCAACGAGTACTCCTCAACTAGTGATTTCGCCCAAATCTCGATTGAGCCCGAACGTGTCCTCCCAGCAGCGGTGCCAGCACCAAAAAGCTGTGGGTTCAAATGCATATCTCTAAAATCTCCTAATTTTTTGCACAAATATGGGTAGAATTAGGCTTGCAATCGAAAACCTGTGGGGTCAGCTGACCCCACAGGTTACACATGGAACCGACTCCTCCCCGACCTCTGCCGGACAACGCCTCGCCTGAGCCGCCACCACCGGCCCCTCATCTCCTCCGAATGCCGAACGAGGTGGTGGCGCATACAGGAGGGACCATGTATGGACGCGCGGTTCTCGAGCCCGCCTAAGATGCCGTAGCCCTACTGTCCTGTGCCACCAGAGGCCTCCCTCGGTCCGCCCCGTGTCTTCCGGTTGTACGAGGCCGCGACCTCGCTCAGCCCAGGCCGTTGGTGCCTTCCTGTCCTGTGGCTTCCGCTTTCCGGCGCCAGAGGCTCCTCGGCCTTGTGTTTGCGCCGCCGCCCTGCGCGCGGTCACCGTTGGCTTCCGGTTACCGGTCGACCGACCATCCAAGAGACACGAGAGAGTCCTCCCCAGTTGCATCGCCGCGCAGCCAGGCGGCTGCAGCTATCCACCGTCGCATCGCCTTAGTCGTGTGGGCGACCATTGCAGCTATGCCCGCGTACTTCGTGTGGGCGTACGCGCCGGAGCTGTGACAACTGACAACTACTGATGGCTACCTGTGATGCTGCTGACTACTGTGTTTTCCTCTCAGGCACTGGCGGTGGCAGTTCCGGCATTTGTAGCGGTGACCATGGTGCAAGGCCCTGTGCGTGGTATCCAGTTTTCTCCTTCCTCTTTTGCCGCCTTGCTTGAACACCACCTCCAGTGAGATCCGAGATGAAATAAAATTCATTCTACTAGGGCCATTTTAGATCTTCAGAAATCTCATGGTAGTAGGTTTGTTGCTGACGCTATGTTGATTATTTGTTAGATCAAAGTATCTGGTTTCTTAGACCGGCAGTGGCAAGACCCACATGAAGCTTGAAGATATAGAGGAACAATGAGAACTGTTGTTTGACGCCTCAAGTGTCTGATCATCTGTTCTTAAGAATCCAGAAGGCAGGCTTTGATGATATGTTGATTCAGATGTCTAATTTCGTGTTGTAGATGGTGTACTATCTCTAAGATAAACTTTTCAATTGCTATTTGCAGGAAAAGGAAGTAAGAAGAGAAGAAAAGCTCAGTTTTACTTGTAGATGCTCATTCCTGGAGATATATAATGAGCAGATTTTGGACTTGCTCAATCCAAATGCAACAAATTTACAGGTAATCATTAAAATATAGTATCTGCATATAGCTATTTCGTCGTTGCATCTTTGTCGTGATACTGTTCGGAAATGTTTACAAATTTTGCTTCTAACTTCATTGGATCTACCTTCTTAGTTATGATTTTCTTTTGCAGTTAAGAGAAGATATGAAAAGGGGTATGCATGTTGAGAATCTGACTGAAAATGAGGTTTCTAATGCCCGAGAAGCGATGCAACAACTTATCGAATCCATCTTGGACATTGGCATGACCAGAGGAACTATCTCATGTTTGGTGACCGAGGCTGCTCCTCATACACTTTCAAGTGGATAGACTCAACTAGAGATGGTATTTGTTGCTGATTGATGTGCATGAGTTCTTTTTCCCTGTCCAAGATTCATTAGTGAACTGGCATTGGCATGATTTACAAATTATTGTAATAACTTATGCACAAGCCAGAAGATATTTAGTTCGTCTTGGACATTGGATTCCGGTCACCTGATGTTGTCCCTGTCGCTGCCTCCTGCCTCCGAACATGATGTGCAGTATTGCATGGTTCCGGCCATTTGCATTTATTTTTCCCTTTTACTACAGAAGAACCGATTATGTTGTGTTTCCTTTTTGCATAATGTTGAAAAATAGAATCTCTATTGGCTACAGGTAATGCGAACACTAACAGGGGATATGATAATATCAACTCAAATTAATTGCCCATTCATCACTGTGTCTTCTCTATAGCAATCTGAATTTGTCTCTTCTTGCGGTTATTTGATTTTCATAACTTCTTTGCATTTTTGTGAGATGCGCATTTTTGATTGACTGGGCACTGTAATCTTCTGTTTCCATTAACTGTGGGTTGCGTTTAAGGTGACCACCTACCAGGTTATAGGATATGTGGTTATAGAAACTCCTATTATGTAATGTAAAATTTAACTATCAACTTGTGCAGCAAATGAGTGTTTGTGTCCTCTACGGTGCAATTTCCTTCTGAACAACTGACCAAATGCACAACACCAACAAACAAAATTATTGCACTGTATCCGTGACAGCACTCAAATTTCTTATTGCACTATGCGCATAGCATCAGTAGATCACTGAAAGCACACGATTGCTCTGCTTTAACAAAGCATCAGTAATTTCGCCTATTTTTATCCCGCTTAAGTACAGTTCAATTCCTAACGTTCAATTGTCATGCTTTTTTAAGGCTGGAAATGTTGCTCAGCAGCTTAATTATTTGGTTTGTTCATCTACAGGTGAGAATGAGATGCTCATGGAAACTAGGATGAGCTGTGTTAGCACTCACAAATCCCTCTCAATCTCTCTACTCTCTCTCAACACCCGAGGTGGAAGAAGAACAGAGGAAGAACACTGAAAATTTGTGCAGCGTACTGAATGCTGCTTTTCTCTTTCCCTTCTCTTTCTCTAACAGAAAGCAAACACACCACGGGTCTTGCCCTCTTACCGGATCGTTCCATCCCACGATCGAGAACAAGTCCTTACAGGCCTACAAAAGTGCCTCGGGATCGTACAACCCACGTCCTCAGGCAACGGCCGCAGCGCTAATAGACTAACTGAAAAGACTGAAAACCTGACAGCTAGAAAACGTTGCCATGGCAGCGTTTCTGCATGCCGAAATTGCTGCCATGGCAGCGATACCTACTGACAAAGGCACATTGGTTTATTTGCTAACAAGCTGCAACCTTCTCATTCTCCCCTGTTTTTGCACTACCTACAAGATATGCTTCCCCCTCTTCTTTCTTTGTCTTGCATGGCTGAAAAGACCAGACTCTGTAGTGGATTTGTTCATTGATTGCTTTTACCATTGTGCAGGACCATGGAGACAAATGCAACACTAACGACCCTTTTGATATGCTGCCAAGCTCTTTTACTCCTCTTGAACTATTAAATTCTGCAAACTTTGAGTCTTGTGAGTTAAGTTCCCATGTCCAGAGGTATATACGAAGGAACAATAAGCAGTGAATTGTGTCTGCAAAAATTAATAAATCAACTGTGCTTTGCATCCATCATTATTAAGCATAGCAGCCCTCGAAAAGACAAGATTTAGCAGTTCAATAGTAGTTACAAGTTTTGGCCCCTTTGTAAGTAGGGAAATCTTTTCCATCCTGGCGGAATATCAATTTTTTGATAAATTTAGTTGTGACCATGCCACACGAAAGCTACTCTTCAAGAGCATATGCAGCAGATGTTATATGTTGAGTGTGTTGACACATGCTTCCATCTGGCTAAGCTAACTATCGTGACAAGTATTTAGTAGGTCATAGGAATTAAGGGATGAAAATTTGTTCTCATATGAATGTTGTTCTCCAAACTATGCGCTCCTTCGGATTCCACGTTGATTCTTACTATGTCTGGTGATTCTTAATTGTTGATGGGTGTCCTTTCTATCACGGGTCTCAAATGGAAGCCAACTTTTCAGCATTTCATACACTCCACTTTTTCATTGGTAACAACTACTGCAACAGATGCCATACACAATAGGATCAGCCGATGGTCTACATACCACGACACTTCCTTCTTGAAGCCAATCTGGCTGCCAAATTGGAAATTCATGGATACAGTCGCTGGAACCAATCTTGCAATACAACTGAAGCATATGTCGTGATTGATTTGCCAAGCCAACCGGGCAATTTCAAGGAAAAAAAATAAGATACATTCACAGGCGAGCCAACTGAAACACGCTAGAAGTAGATTGTTGCCCAAGCAGCGCCGGGTTACATTTGTGCTCACTATAGCATTATTACCGATCATCATGACTATCATGCATTTGAAATTGCAAAGAGAAACCTGTTTTCAATGTACGAGAAGGCATGCGCAACACTGGCAATTCAACATGGCACGTTAGCAGATAACCGCTTAGCAAAAAATGAATTCATGAGACATGGTAAGATTCGGGCAATGATATGCAACAATTTCTCTGACGTCATACACATATCTATCCTCAACAAACTGGAGATCAATTATCTAATGCACCTTGGATCACATGCAACAATTTGCAAAGTCTATATACCACTTCATCACAGGCACCAATCCCGGCAGAAGGCCGCACTAGAATGATATAAGGTACAAATAAATGCAATGCTTTAGTCTTACTACAGTATTTCCCATTTTATAAGATGTAGCATTCATGCTAATAATAATGTATCCTCTCCAAGTTGCTGAATTTACCGTGTTTAATCTTATTACAAATGTTTCAACATGCGCTTCATGTTCCTTGATATGCACCACGCGTGGTGACTATGAATGTTTCCTTTTCAATTTAGTTCTATGAATGTCTTCCTTTTTTTTTGTGATCAAAATCTTACTCATGTACTTCTTCTGTCCCAACTAAAGTTAGTGTGAAGTTGAGTCACTTATTTTGGGACATAGGGAGTATTTCTCTTTAAATTAAAATTTATAGCAAGTAACAAAGACAACATATACAAACATGATGTTTCGACGGGGCGCGGCGTGTCGCCGCGCGTGCATTGCTAGTCATATATTATCTTCTTGGTCGTGTTAGGAATGGCAGGCAGCCACATACATGAGCCCACTGAAGATATGTGTGATGATTTACGACGGTCGGCCGACCGTCGCGAGTTCTATTTCCCACTCCTAGGGATTCCATCAGGGCGGCAACGGCATCTACGCCTTATCCACGGATGGCTTCAACCGGCCAAGTTACAACAAGGTCGTGCCACGCAACAGAGCCAACGCCATAGCCGACTTGATGTCTGTCACCTGTGCCCGATAGCTCCTGGTTGAGTGGCCTGTCATCGCACCATTTGCAAGATAATACTAATTTGCACCCACCTGTCAACTTTTATTCGAATTGTTTGGATTGCTTACCACATGTGTCATGTGGTCTGCTAACTTTTTTTTAGGTTAACCAACTTTTTTTAGATCAACCAACACATTTAGTACTCCCTCTGTTTCTAAATATAAGTCTTTGTAGAGATTCACTATGAACCACATATGGATGTATATGGATGCCTTTTAGAGTGCAGATTCACTCATTTTGCTTCACCTGTGGTTCATAGTGGAATCTCTCTAAAGACTAATATTTAGGCCGGTCCTGAGATTTTGGGGCCCGGGGCAAAATTATAATTTGGGCCCCCTTAAAATTTTCTACGAGCGATCATTGATGCAAAATCACTTATAATGGTCTCATCCTCAATCCCTCCTCCTGTTAGTTGTGCTATTAAGTTGAACGTAAACGCCATGCTGGGCCAGCAAGGTTGCAAGGCTATGAAGGCATCGATCACAAGGATCCATGAGCTTTGATTTCAGGGGAGCATCAAGTGTCATCTTTGTTGACATCTGGAACCCTCGGAAACGGAAGCGCTACCATGCCAGGAAGTGATTTTGATGGCGACGTATTTGCTCGTTCATAAAGCGAGAATCCCTAGTACTCTCTCTTGGCTCCGGGTCATCAATACCCCCAAGATGGTTCAGTGATATTACGGCAAGAAGTAAAGCATTTGAAGATATCTCCTTTTCTTTACGGGTGAATATCTTCATATGAAGAGGCACACATGTTAACGATCTCTTCGCTATGAGATGAAGTTAATCGCCGTGTATGGCGAACAGCTTCGCTTAATGGCCTTTGTATCACAAAGTCTACTTAACTAAAATAGATATGATTCTGAAAGAACTAATCATGATGTTCTAAAAGAAGTGTTAAAAAACAATTTACTAAGATGATATAAGAACATAAGCAAGAATATGCACATCAATTTTAATAAGTACGAACTAGATATTATAGTTTTACCATGCCAGACCCAGCTGATGGAGTGATAACCAAACTCCAAACTCCTGGTGCTACTCCCCTGCATGAATTTATGAGATAATTAAATATAATCAAAGATCAGATCACACACATGAGAGGGAGGGAGAAACTCAAACGGAAACCTAATTCTACCCATGCATACACACCTGAAGATGACCCTCCAGATGGTAAATCGTGAAGCCCTTCAGCCTTCACCCTTGACTCCCGTCGTTGCCATGAACGGAGGGAGTTCTTTTCTTGAAGGGTAGAAAATGCTGTACGTTTTATTTTTAGAAGAGTGGAGTGTTTCGACTCTCACCGCCCAGTGAAAAGCCCATATAATTAGAAGAACGCCCGTACGTTGCAACAGGACCATATTAACTTTAAAAGTTCAATACTAATATTCTCATATATATCAAGTGACATTGACGACATTTTTTACCATCAAATCCTCACACACACACTCTCTGCCTCCCTCTTTCTCACTCTCCCCCCCCTCTCTAACACACACACACATATCCATATTATTGGGTACGGAACCATAATCAATCTATTTCACACACACGCTTGTGCATAACAATATGGATTATGTGTATTATATTTGCCACCACAACTGAGGGAATTAATTTCATGTAAATCGGCTAGCCACAGCTCCAAGAATACGCGGAGGAGGTGGCACTGGTCGGCGTCGGCGCCCGTCCGGCGCGAACCTGAGCCCGCTTCCAAGTCGTCTGTAGCGCCACCCACGCCGGGTCCTTCAAGTGCCGCTTCCACCGCACCAATTTCCAGGGCCAGGGAAGCCGCCCTTCTTCGCCCCCTTCACCGGCCGCGGCCAACGCGGTGCCGCGGCACCCGGCCTCACCGTTCTCGTCCTCCGGCACCGTCACGACCCAGTGACGTAGCCCAAGCATGGGCCACGAGAATCAAGAACGCTCGACAACGGAGAGGGAAGGGAAGATCATATACATGTCATAAGAAAGGGAGTTTATTTACCGCTCCCTCGATGTATTGTTTCCTTTGTTTAGAGATTGATTACCATCCATGAGTTAAGGTAAGGTTAATGTGATTGAGCGATTTTTCTAAAAATCAATTATTTGTTTTCTAATTAATGTGATTGAGCAATTTAAGGTAAGGTTAATTAATTTAGATTTGATATTTAGAGATTGTTCGTGATTGATTCTATATTACTAAATAACTTGCGCCAGTATGGAAAGTTCTGATCTGTTCAGATTTTTTTCGTTATGTGAGAGGGTGACGCGAAAATAAACCGATGAAGTGGGGGGAGGGGACGAAAAAAGATCTACGAAAAAACCCAGCAAAGGTGGGAGGAGGTATAAAAAAAACCATGGAAGATGGGACGAAAAAAAACCTGAAAGCGAGACTATCAACTGCTTCATTAGGAGTAGAGATCCCGTGCATTTAGTCCCCCTTCCGCCAATTCTAAAAGAAAAGTCCCACTCCCGCCGCATCCATCTCGCCGCCGGCGCCGCGTACCCAGACCAAACCCTCACCGGCTCGCCGCAACCCACTAACCGTCGCGGACGGGAGCACCCGGCGCCGGCACTCCACGCATCCGGTAGGTCCTCTCTTCCCTCACGCCCCTCTCACGGTTAGCTAGTGCTCTAACCTCCCCTCCCCCGCACCGATCTGCAGATTAGCGGCTCGTTGCCTCCCCGGAGATGGCGACGGGATCCATGGAGACGGCCATCATGAGCGATCCAACGATCAAGCTCCCCGACGACCTCCTGGTCGAGATCATCTCGCGCGTGCCGTTCAAGTCCACCCGCTGCTGCAAGTGCGTCTCCACGCGCTGGCGGGACCTCATCTCCCACCCCGACCACCGCGACAAGCTTCCCCGGTCGACCCTCGCCGGCTTCTTCTGCAAAAACCGCGGCATGGACTGCGATCCACGTTTTCATGATGTTTACCACAGCGTCTCGGGGGATTGGTGCCCTTTTGACGATTCCCTCTCGTTCCTACCTGAATACGAGGAGCTTGATATCTTGGACTGCTGCAACGGCCTCCTCCTCTGTCTATATTCGCAGCCTTATGCCGAGAAACCGGATTATGTGGTGTGCAATCCTGCCACTGAGAAATGGGTAACCGGATTGTGTCGTTTGCTCGCCTGGGATTCGACCCTGCCGTCTCCTCCCATTTCCATGTGTTTGAGTTGGTACCTATCAAAGGTGGACATGATTATAGGATCGAAGAGGTGGGGATCTACGTACTCTTCCAAAGCTGGAGGTTGGACACATCAAATTGCTTGGGACGATCCAATTGAGGTACTCTACTTTTCAGGTGGCACATTTCTCAGCGGGGTGTTGTATTTACCTTCTGATAATAATTCGGTTGCAGC
The DNA here is from genome assembly GCA_021605145.1 of Aegilops bicornis. NCBI lineage: Eukaryota > Viridiplantae > Streptophyta > Magnoliopsida > Poales > Poaceae > Aegilops > Aegilops bicornis. The sequence goes on along the minus strand of CM038671.1, from coordinate 771,103,661 downwards.
CATCGATGTAGAGGGAAATTGTAGGATCATTCCTCTTCCTACTTCTCATGATGCTTCTATTTTTCCTAATGTCTATGTATCACTGGGACAATTGCATCTCACAAATAGGGGTGCTTCTGAACTATCAATCTGGGTTCATGAAGACTCTAGTAGTGAAGATTGTTGGACCTTGAAGCTCAATGTCAGCTACTTGCAACTGTTTGGAGAAGGGTATTCAAGCCGCATGCCATATTATGGTGTTATCTCAGCGCACCCAGAACACAATATGGTATTCATAACCATAGGATCGAGATCGGGGTTCCAAGAGCTTGTGAAATTGTTTTCATACGACATGGATTCTAGGGAGCTGTGTTTCGTATCTGATCTTGGCTGGTATGTCGGGCGGGCTTATCTTTCATATGTTCCTTTGTTCTCGGAGTCATTAGCAGATGGGCACTAAATGTCCTGTGTATTGGAGCCTCACAATTGTCTATCTTTCTGATGATACTAGTGTTACATCGTGAGTACGAGAAGAACAACGGTGATTTGGGTAGACCTTTGTAAAATTGTAAGTGTGGACTCATGTACCAGACTTTATGAGGCTAGCTATTCAGTAAACTTAATTAATACTCTGTTTGGTCATATATGTTAGCAGCTGCAATACCCTACTACTAAACTAAGGATAACTGATCGTCTTGTTGGAATTATTATGAGTATTGATGTCTACATTATTGTCTCTGCTTATTTATCTGTTTGTGGATAATTTTATCTGTGCACCAACTTTTTGGTGCGCTATAGGTTATTTCCTTGTTATTAACCTCTAGCTCTACCCTAGAGCCTAAGATTTTTCTGTTTGGGTGGACCTGGAACTGCTGTTGCATTACTAGGGCGTTCTGTCTGTCATTCGGTCTTTGTTTTTTATTTTCATGTGCTTAAACTGTGATATATGGTAATGTGATAGCAGTAGCTTAACACGATCTATTGCTAAGGCTTTCCGGTAGATGAACTGCCATTTCAGTTTAACGTGAAGCACAAGTGATTTTTCACCCTTCTGGTTCGAGTGTCTTTCTGTCACCTTCACCGGCTTTGAAGCGTGGTTCTCCAGCTGCAGTTTCTAATATATAGAAGTTGAGTTGCCCGTTCAGTTGGTTCAGTCATGGGGGCACTCCTAAGAATTGTAACTTCGCCCTGTTCTTGCTAGGAATTTTATGATCTACATAACTAGCAGATTTATCAACAGAGAAGCTTGTTATTATTTGCTCCGCCTCGGGCTTCTGATTGTCTGTCAAGTGACATCTATGTGGAGGAAGTTCAGATTGGATAATGGTGGACAATTTGACCTGCATATGTTCATGCATAGTGGGGTTGGCATGGGGCATCAGGATGGCAAAGTTGCCAGGACATCTCTTGACAAGGATGACAAAGTTATGTTTGTGTCGGCACTCGGCAGATTCATCAGCAGAGCAAAAAAAAAAAGCAGTGGAGAAATGAAAATTCTTTACCAGGCGATATTCAAGAAGCAAATTAGCCTCATGTACAGGACAGTTAGCAGAGACGCGGGCTGTTGGATACACTCCCAGTAGTACACAAGTTTGTGTAGCATGTAGATTACCTTCTTTACTTGAAATGTGCGGCATGGGAATGCGATGGCTCCGGAACTGGGATGCTCGGTGATCTCCAACTCATCGTCAGGGTACGACGCCAGCGGTGGCTTCAGTTTCTAGAGCCTCCAAGGATCAGGGTGCCCTTCGTTCTTCAGTTCTGGCTCTGATTTTTTTCATCATTTCTGCTGAAGCTGTGGCATTCTTTCTAGTTAATGTAAATAGAAGTTTAACTTGACCTATCGCTAAGGATCAGATATGGTAATCTCGAGCACATAATTTGCAGATTTATCTACATGACAACTTTTTATTGTCTGCTCCACCTCAGACTTGTCATTACCTCAGGATATCTTACTGCAAATTATTTGGGCTAGAAGCAAGATCTAATAACTGCTAAAAGAACATCGGCTGGTGTCTTGCCGCACGCAGTGCAAGCTTGCAATGTTTCACCACCAGTCCAGAGGATTGGTGAACCTATCAAGAGCATGCTGCGAATCAAAACAAAGAAAGAGGCCGAAGTCTCTGCACCGAGAGCCAGCCAATGACTTCCCTTGATTAACACACAAATTATCCAGATCTGAAAAGAACTAACAAATAGGCAACACAAATCCATACATGCCCTTCGTCGCCACCGGATCAGAAGTTGTCAAGGTAGATTCTGTCACTACCTCGCCGATGCTGCCAGGTGACCAAAACGTATGCAAAAAAACAAGGATATATACGAGAATTAAAAATAATAATTTAATTATAATAATTAAGGGACGGATCCCCACTCCTCGATCTACTTTCTTTTTTGTATTTTTTATGGGACTTTTTTTTTGTATTAAGACTTCAAAATTGTGTATGTTTTTTTTTGAGGGATTGCAAAATGGTGTACGTGTGTTTTACTGCGAAATAGTGCGACTCACACGGCCCAGTAAAAAGCCCAGTTAACTGCACGCGGCCATCCTTCCGTTCCCCTTCCGCAGCATCCATCCATCCATCTCGCTGCTCCGCACCGAAACCAAACCCTCACCGGCTCGCCGCCACCCACTCGCCGGCGCGGATGGGAGCACTCAACGCCGGCGCTCTCGCCGCTCCTCTCTTCGCTGTTCGCGCGCGACACATCTGGTAGGTCCTCTCTTCCTTCGCTGTTAGCCGGACGTATCTCTCTAACCTTTCCTCCCCCGCGCCGATCTGCAGATTAGCCGCCCGTTGCCTCCCTGGAGATGGCGACGGGGTCTATGGAGACGGCCCTCATGAGCGATCCGACGGCCAAGCTCCCCGACGACATCCTGGTGGAGATCATCTCGCGCGTGCCGTACAAGTCCACCCGCTGCTGCAAGTGCGTCTCCACGCGCTGGCGGGACCTCATCGCCCACCCCGACCACCGCGAGAAGCTTCCCCGGTCGACCCTCGCCGGCTTCTTCTACAAAATCTACGACCTAAAACGCCGTCCACCTGATTCTCATGGTTACCTAAGCGTCTCAGGAACTGGTGCCCCATTGACGCCTCCCTCTCGTTCCTGCCAAAATGCGAGAAGATTGACTTACTGGACTGCTGCAACGGCCTCCTCCTCTGTCGATGTTCCAAGCCTTATCCTGAAGAACCGGATTACCTGGTGTGCAATCCTGCCACTGAGAAATGGGTAACCTTCCCTGCCAATGAATGGTCCTCGGACTCGTACGCTCGCCTGGGATTTGATCCGGCCGTCTCCTCCCATTTCTATGTGTTCGAGTTGGTACTTGAGGATAAAAAAACAGACTGCAGTTTCCGTTCGAGTGCAGAGGCTAAGTTGAGAGCTATGGCTCTTCTGACAGCGGAGGTGACGTGGTTACGATGGTTACTTGAGGATTTTGGTGTTTCTGTTACTACACCCACCACCCTCTTGTCCGACAATACAGGTGCTATCAGTATTGCACGGGACCCCGTGAAGCATGAGCTTACCAAGCATATTGGTGTTGATGCTTCTTATAAAGGGCTGTCTTGGGGATCATGTTATTGCTCTTCAAGATGTACCTTCCAAGTTACAACTAGCGGACTTCTTCACAAAGGCACAGACTAGAGCGCAACATAGATTTCACCTCTCCAAACTCAGTGTTGTGGATCCACCATGAGTTTGAGAGGGGGGGGGGGGGGGAGGGAGTTATATTAGTGGTGACTTTTAGTTTTTTACATTCTAGCCTTTTGGCATTCTCATGTACTTGTATATATGATGCCTTTGGCCTCCTAATAAGATTAAGTTGCTATTCCTAACAAAATGCTTAAACCGAGTGGAAGTTTTGACGGTATGATTCCTTTCAGAACACAAGGTCTGAACAAATGGAATGACAACCAATCTTATTACTGGGAACTTCCGAAGGATGGATTTTGCGGTGAAACGATGGACATGAGCACCCCCGTTATAACAGGAAAGCACGTTCTATATGACTTCCTCATGAGCCATTCTTTTGATTTGTCTCTTTTTGCTTGGTAAGCATTCGATGTGCTTACGAGTTAGTCGCACATATTAAATTTGATTTTAATTCATGTGTCGTCACCTGCAGTCAGCCGATGAAAATAAGTGGAAGATGTATTTGTGATGCCAACAAAATATGGTCCAGACTTGCCTCGGGAAAAGACCCATTTGTGACCATGTAGGAGGTGTCCATCTGTTAACCTTTGATGTTTCAACATCGACTTCCTCAGCGAGTTGCTTGGGTGCTAAGCGTGTCTCTTTGAATATCAGTACAAACGTGTGGAATTGTTTATACTGATGTTATAAGTTGCTTTGCCTCTGTCTATGGTTCTTCACTTGATGGAAACCAAGTCTTATGAAGTATATTTAGTAAGTATTGCCTTATTTGCTGTTTTTGGATTCGTCACCTGAATAATGTGAGTTGATAGACATGTGTTATAGTTTCCTCCGCCAAACCTGAGGATGAGTTACCATTTCTTACTAATAACATTACTTTTTTCCTCATGCAGAGTAGCTTTTAGAGTGGTCAAAGAGACTGAAAGTTTTCCACTGCTATTATTTGGGTCTTCTTTGAAGGGGAGCGACACAACCTGAAGCTTTCATGTTACTCCCCTAGCTTTTACTCTAGATGGTACTGCAAATGGATCCCATGGAGGTGAGGGTGAGCCATGTTAATTATTTACTGACTAACTCCGTTTTTCTAGTTGAATTGGGTCCCAAGAAGAATCTGCACACATTGGATCAATTTGATTGCCAATCATTGGACAACAGATTGACAAATGCTTTCCGTGGCTGCAACCATCAGCATAAAACTCAAATAGGGTATCTTATCCTAATTATCTGGCTATATGTGTCAGCAAATGAAATTCATGGAACTAGGCTAACAAAATGGAGTTTCAACAGGGTAATTTAACTATAGCATTGATTAGCGTTGACAATTCAATGGTGCTGTTCTTTTGTATGCCGAGCGCTGCAAAGCTGAATTATCGATGCCATTTTCCTATCTCTTAGAGATGCATTCAGCTTCTCAGTTTGTTTCTGTTCCTTCCCATGGTACAGGAAGCATGATTTATGTGGCAGATTATGGATGCCACTTTCCTATCTCTTAGACTTGATTCATGCTTCCTCGCTAATCTGTTTTTTTCTATAGTTAATTAATTCTGAATAGGTTTAGTTGAAACTTAAACCTGCTAGAGCTTCAACGATGTCATTGATCCCTTTTTACATATATCATAAATATTACTATTGATTTTGATGGTTACTAAATGATGGGTTACATATCTACACGAGGGCCATGGGTTTGTAAGATTTAGGAGCAATCGGGGAAGATGCAGATAATGCAAGAGAGTGGCACTTCAGTTTATTTAGGTTGTTCAGGTATGTTCTCGCATACAGAAAAACTTAGTATTGGTTTTGAGGCAGATTCTCTTGCTTAGGGGTTTCCCGCCCGAGTTAGTCTTGTTGTTTGTTTCAAATATTCAATGTAAGGTCTAAATTTCACCAATAAATTTTTTGGTTGTTGACCACAGTGTGGCAACCGTTTCGATTGCAGCCGAATTTTCTAATGGCTGCCAATTTTTTAGCCAACCTTTATAATTCTGTACTAGCACACGAGCAAGTTCCAGGCGGCAGTTTTCTTCGCCAAAATTCTGGCACGCCATCGTTTTTGTAGGGCTGGTCTGGGTTCAATCCAAACAGCCCCTAAGCCCGTGCCTATGTTGTTATATAACTGAAATTTCTTTTCCCAAACAAACTATGACATTTACGGTTGTTGCAAGCGATACTTAACTTTCTTCTCGCCTACATTGAATTGAATGCAGGAGCACCTGGCGGCATCCAGTACTTTGGTGAGCTTGAAGACCATTGTTACTGGGGTAATGAGGTGAAGCTCTATGAACGCCACATAGACCCTTTCTTCGCTATGTTCTGGCACAAAGAGACAGACATCAAGTACTACGTGTGCACAATCAACAAAACATTTTACATCAAGTACTACGTGTGCACAATTAACAAAACATTTGCCAAGCCAGGCCAGCGCATGGTAACCTAAAAAACACACTCTTATCTTCCATATCACACAACAATTTGTGTCCATGCAAATCACTTGCTTTCTTGTACCAGTATTTTTAGGTACACTACTGAAGAGAACCTGCTGGACTACATTGATCCAAACAATGATACACCCATGGTTAGACTTGCAAATGGCCGTTTGCGCGCCGAATGTCGCATTATGGTAGGAACTGACAAGAGGGCAACTATAACCATGAACTGGTCTGAGTTTCGTCACTGTGCCAACATTCGCGAAGGAGACATCTACGCTTTTCGTTTCAGGGTCACTTCAAAGTACCGCCTGGTTCTCACCATCCACCACCTCTAGATGCACCGTTGAATACACCACAATCCCGTGTCACTATAATCAAAGTATTCCTAATTATTCTCTGTCTCATGATGAACCTGCAATTTACATTTTGACCCTGCTATCCGATGCTTTTGAAGATGTCAAACCTATGACGTTGCTTATGTAAACTGCACTGTTCTCAGTCAGATTATATATATATATATATATATATATATATATATATATATATATATATATATATATATATATATTTCTGCAGCGGTTCTCCACTTGAAATCTCAATTTCTTAATTAAGACAAGAGTTAATTACACTTCTAGTACATGAACTTGCATGGTGGGTACAAATTCATACATAAAGTTGAAAAATGACACAAAGTAGTCCAACAACTTGCATCTGATGTACATTCACATACATTTTCGTCGCTGGCCGTTATTTTCTCTGTTAAGTGTCTACGTGGAAAGCCAGCAAGTTTGGACCCGCGTTATCTTAAGTGTGGAGCCTGCCTGTAAGTGGGGAAAGAGAAATAGAATAAAATGAAGCGCCACTGGGTGAGGACAACTCAAACTCAAGAGCTCATGTCACGCTCGGCTGCGACTAGCCAATGTGTTAACTTTCATCATATGCTCAACAAGAGATAGACCACTTTATATAGTTTGACGACACTGCAGAATTGATTTGAAAAAGAAAATTACGCACTGCTCGCCAGCGACATTTTTTATTTATCTTCAAGCATTTTTTTAAGTATTTGCACATATAACCTGTGCGTAATATGGAGCAATATAATATGCTCATTGGACGGCTGCACCAGGCGTTTCTTTTTGGCAAACCGTGGGTACAAACAAGGTGGTAGAACGAGCCACATGCACGTAAATTATAAAAATGATTCTGAACATACGATTTGAAACTAGGACGCTTGAAATCATAGATTTCAGGGTTGGCTCAATGGCCTCTCTGTATCGCCCAAGCAACTTTGTTATTTAGTTTTCATTCCATTAGGGTATTATTACTTTATTAGTAAAGAATGCATGCTAATTTATAGTGCCTAAAATGCCAACTATTTAACCAGTAGATTGGCGGTACAACAGTGTAAAAATCTGAACCGGATGCTCGCTGGTTCGGTTTTTAAAATTGTGAAGAAAGAACAAGAACAACTCTATCGATGATATAAGAAGATGTCTGTATCTTTGTTAGCGGTAAATAACAGTTGGTGCAGTTGGTAGCATCTCTCGCTTAAAGGAATTAGGTCGAGCCATTGAGTCATGTCGGATGCTCGTACAATTTTAATTTTCCATTTATTTCTCTTTTCCACACTTACAGGTGGGTCCCTTATTTAAGGGAACATCGGCCCAAACTCGCTGGCGTGCGAGGTAGATAGAGTTAACAGAGTGATAACAGTCAGGAACGGAAATGTATATAAATGTACCTCAAACATAAGTTGTTGGACTATTTTGTGTCATTTTTTAACTTTATGTATGAATTTGTATCCGCAGTGCAAGTTTATGTACCATAAGTGTAATTAACTCTTAAGACAATCATCACACACGCTAATCAAAATATAAAAGTGTATTAAAGAGTCGACCACTAGCTGGCACTGCCCAGCTTCCGCTCAAGAGGCGCGCCCCAACACCTGGTACGTATCAAAGATCAGCTAAAATGTGTCTTTCACTGAGCCCAGGAAAAAGGCGAGACAAGTGCCTGCCGGTTCCACTTCCTCAGGAGGTAAATACACTCACGGTCACTCTAGTTGCGGTTGAAGCACGATACGGTCACTGAACTTAGGAATACGCTCGATACGGTCACTGAATACGATGTGACATGAAAATACGGTCACTGTAGCACGTACACGGTGGGTAGGCGGTGGGTTTGACCAACTGTTGACTGCCACGTTGTTCGGTTCGATTCGGCCAATCTTGCATGGAGGGTCTTTTTGTAAAAGTACAAAATTCCCCATCCTCAAATCCCTAACCCGTCGCTCTCATTGTGCCGCCCCGTCAAATCCCTTGCGCCGCCCCCCTCCCGTCGCTCTGCTCCGCCTCCCTCCCTCCCTCCCGTCGCTCTCCTCCGCCTCACCTCGCCGCCGCCACCGAGGAGGGTAGTTCCTTGCTCTCTGGTGCTCATGTCTGCCGCCAGCTCCTCCTCCGCTGCTGTTCGCCGCCGTACGCTGGCGCTGCCGCTTGTCCGCTGCCTGACCTGCAAGGATAAGGTGCGCATGTACATCTCTACCACAGAGAAGCACGACGGATGGGTCTTCTACAAGTGCCAGAAGCATGGGGTAAGTTTTGCTTGTCGATTTACATTGTCGATGTGATTTGGGTTATGTTCTGGATCCAAAGATTGAATATTTTTTCATCACATTAAATGCGTGGTTTGGATAGGTCACTTGTGATTTCGGAGGTGGGAGTTGGAGTATGTTGAGCACCTAGTTGACAAGCGATATCTCACCGGGCGATGCGGTATGGATGCTATTGGTGCGGTGAGGAACGCAGGAGGAGCTTCAAAGCACAAGAACTGTTCTACATGAATGGAGCTGTCGGCAATGTGAAGAAGGTTTTGAAGAAGAATGACCAGCAATAGATGGAACTGCCAACTCGATGACCAGCGCAAGCTGCTGCTCTGATGATGCTTGGGAGGGTGCTGCTGAGGGTCTTGAAGTTTCTGATTGGTGTTCTGGTGGTGCTAGGTGTTGCAGCATTGGTGGTGGTGATGCTGAAGAAGTGAAGAGGTGTAGCTAGGTTCTGATGTTGCTAGGTTATTTTGTGTCCTGTCTTTGTAATGGTTGTGCTGAATCATGGTGAACCCTAATGTTAGTGTCTGTCCTATCTTGTAATGGTTTAAGCATGTTGCAATGGAAAGTAAAGTGGAATTGTCAAATCCCTTTGTCAAGTGGCAATGCTGAAGTAGATGATTGTTAAGTGGCCAGTGTTGTTCTACATTGATGATCATCAATAGTTTCTCTTCATTAGACACTTTTGGTGAAGAGAAAGTTAAGTGGCAAAGAAACTGTGTGCATGATCATCAATATGTGTTGTTCTAACTGGCAACATTTATCAAGATGTGATGTTCTAACTGTCAAACATGATCATCATAATATGTGATCAGCACAATTGAAGAGAAAATGGCATAAAATGACTAATTTCGTAAGACCAAACATGATCATCCACCAAAAGAACTAAACATGATCATTCATGCAGTAGTAAACATCATCATCCACCTAAATGAGTACACAAGTACCATACATGTTCATTTCAACAGCTCTACATGATCATAAACAGGCATATCTTGCAAACTACCTAAAGACATCAAACATGGATGATCTTGGCGATTTGTTGGGATAATCAGCTTCATTGGCAAGCCAGCTTGGCTTCCTTTTTTGTAGCGTGCCTCTTCTCCAAATTTGTTTATTAGCGTGACAAGCTTCTTCTCCTCTTCTTTCTTAGCAGCAGCCAACTTCTTCTCTTCTTCTTTCCTAGCAGCAGCTTGTTTCTTCTCTTCTTCTTTTCTAGCAGCAACTTGTTTCTTCTCTTCTTCTTTCCTAGCAGCAGCTTGTTTCTTCTCTTCTTCTTTTCTAGCGGCTGCTTCCCTATCTGCTTTCTTTTGTGCTTCCTTCTTCTCAAGCAGCAGCCTCTTCTCTCGACTTCTTGCTTTTCCTTCTTCTCTGCAGCTATAGTCTTCATTGTTTCTGCAATAATTTGTCCTGGTCTCGGCTTGAGCTTTCTTGTTTATCTCTGTTTCTTCTCTTCTTTTAGCACTCCTCTCCAAAGGTCACAGCCAATCTTCTTCTCTCGGCCAGATTCTGCTTTCTTACATGCTAGCTCTTGTTTCTTTCTTGCTATTTCTTGAGCTTTTTTCAGTTCTTCTTCCCTCCTAGAAGCAAGGATGGCTTGCTTCCTCTCCTCCAACTCCCTGTCTTTCTGATTTTTCATTGCCTCCAGCCTTTGTGCCAACTCACCTGGCCTAATGGTGCTTGAGCTAGCTTGACTACCTTGACTTGCATTACTCTGGTTGAGCATCACTTGGGCAGCACTGAGAAACCCAGAATAAGGTAGTGGCCTCTGTTGAACAACCCTTGGTGTTGGCATCTGCATAATGTATGACAAGTTAATGTTCTATCTTATGCAGTAAATAAAAGCAATTGCTTATGCAGTAAATTATACCTGGGCAATCATGTTGTCCACCATAAGATCTTCTAACACAACACTTGGCTCTTCTTGCCCCTGCAATTAGACAGAAAACATTGTGTTAGTTCTCTTGCAATCATCAAGGTAATGCCTTTGGATCAGTTTGAGGCGCTGCAAGTCTTTAGTCCCTGATTTAACACGGGATCATCTTGATGGGCGGCGTCGGGAGCTGGTGGTGGCACACTAGCTGCACCATTATGCGCATCTGAGCGATTGGGTGCATCACTGCCTCTTCTATTTGGTGGTGGAATTCCAGCTTTCAAGTGCTTGCATCCAGACTTGTTATGATCTGCCTCACCATAATATGAACAATGCATGATTACACCATGTCTTGTGATTTTTTTCCCTCCCTTTCTATGATCAACCTCTCCAGGTGCTTGTCTTCTTGTAGTTGATGGCCTTCCTACATGCTTCTGGTACAACGGTGGCAAGATTGGGGGCCCACACATGTCCTCCCACTCTCTCCTATCTTTGCAAGGGTAGATAATGCTTTCATATGCCTTCTTGAACATTTGCTTGGAGTAGCAAGGGTCAACCAGTTCAAGTGGATCAATTCTTTCATGACAACAACAGGCTACAACATGAGAACATGGAACTCAGATTTCAATTCTTCTACAAGTGCAGGTTCTTTTATGCAAGTCAACTATGTAATCTGCCCTCTATCACCTACTAGGAATGTACCATCACCTGAGCAATCCAGATAGCATGTGTTTGCAAAATCATATGCTTTCTCAACTTGTTTCCTTATTTTAGGGCATACATTGCCTGGCCACTTGTCTGATTCAACCTGCTTATTATAATGCCTGCTCATAAGCTGTCTGTATATTCTGTCAACCATAGTAAGTATTGGCAACTCCCTTGCCTCCAGAATATACCTGCAAATGTCACATTATGATCTTCAGTAACCTAACCATCAAATGACCTAAGCATCATAAATAATCTAACCTGCATAAGACTTCACATAAATGATCATGCTAACCTGTTAAAAACTTCACATATGTTGTTCAGTAGTATATCACATTTTGGCAAATCATTTTGAAAGGCTTTCACCCAAGTGTTTGGTTCCAGCTCATGCAGCCACTTGTGAGCATCTGCATTAAGTAACTTCATTTCCTCCATCCCCTTCTCATATAACTGAACTGTTGAAAGGACATGCGGTGCCCCCATGTGTGGTTTTGGTAATTGATGACATTCTCTATGGACTAATGGTTGCCTTGAGTTTATTTGAAGGTTTTGTCCATAGGCTTTTCTTGGAGTACATGTGTTGGTTTCAAGGAGAGTTTTGTGTCGACCAAGGTGCTATTCAAGGAATTATCCAAAGATTGGTCATGTGAGTGTTGAGCTTATTGCAAGCATGTCTTGAAGAAGAAGATTGTGTGATCATTCATGTTTACCTTCAAGACATCATCCAAACGAAGAGAGTTGGAAAGATTCAAGGTTGATCAAGACTAAGTCAAGAGTGAATCAAGTTGATCAACTCACAAAGCGTAGAAGATGTATCGAGAGGGATCAAGTGATCCCATGGTATGGTAAGCATTGTCCATTACGCTTTGTGTGCTAACCCATGGTCTTCGTGAGAGTTCTTTGTGGGGTTAGGTTGCGGTGTGCAAGTTCAAGTGATGCATCACGAAGAGATCAAGTGCTTGAAGCTTGCCGTCCATTTGGTGACAATGGACTTGTGAAGATGTCTTGGAAGAGTGGCTCACCCATAGTGGAGTATGGGGAGCAATCAACTAGTCTTCTTGAGCCAACGCAATCAAGAAAGGTGGTCCAACTTGAGGAGTCAAGATCGTCATCATCTAGCTCAAGTGGACCATGTGCAAGGCAAAGGTTTGCCCTTGATAGTTTTTCTATTTTACCGGTCTCATGGTAGTTGTGGAAGACCGGGTTATAGGATCGATTGCCGTACTATCAAGGGGGGCTCTCGATGAGTAGCTTGATCGTATCATTCAGTAGAGAGCTCAAACCATTGCATCCTTGCATCATCTTTTTGGATTCTTGTTTGGTTCTTCTCCTTGTGAGATTTGGAGCTTATGGTCATTTTCATGACAAGCTCGAGTTCATCGAAAACGGAGTTCTCATGCATCTTCTATGATGTTTTCGATGTTGGAGGGTATGCCGGTTCTTCTCGGTTGGAGGTTTCTCTCCTTTGTTTGCTAAGCATACCTCCCCTGCCTCTTCTCGGTTGGAGGTTTCTCTCCTTTGTTTGCTAAGCATACCTCCCCTTTGCTACTCGTTGTCTTGTTTCAAACAAGCTTGAGTTTGCTCAATTCGGAGCTCATATGAAGAAGTTATGGCAGTTCTGGTTTTCCTTGGAGTATTCTTTGTTTTCGTGGTTGTGGCTTAAGGATTGGTGCCAGCGGTAGTACCGTGACCATCAGCGGTAGTACCGCCGAAGCTCCCCATGATAGTACCGCTCTCGGGCGGGTACCGCTCAAGCGGTAGTACCGCTCTCCTAACAGTAGTACCGCTTGGGAGTTTCGGCCGTAGTACCGCTGCGTCTAGGCTACTTCGCCTCGATTCTCGAACGAAGTTTTAATGTCGGGTTTTGCGGCACTAGTAGCGGCAGAGAAGCGGTAGTACCGCTCTGAGCGGTAGTACCGCTCTTCCCTAAGCAGTAGTACCGCTCTGGGGCCAGGCCTTGACCTTCTCTTCACAGCGGTAGTACCCATTTGGATAAGGAGCGGTAGTACCGCCCTCAGCGATAGTACCGCCCTTCCCTAGCAGTGATACCGCTCTGTCTTGAGATTTTTCGTGGGGTAACGGTTGGATTTTCCCCTCCTATAAATGGGGTCTTCTTCCCCATTGAACCTTATCCTTTTGAGCTCGTGTTCTTCCCCATTGTTGACCTTCTCCGAGCTTGCTATCTCTCAATCCCTCCATGGATTCTTGCTAGTTTTGAGGGAAAAGAGAGAGGAGATCTAGATCCACATTTCCACCAATCACTTTCTCCTCTATGTGAGGGGAACCCTTGGATCTAGTTCTTGGAGTTCTTGGTGTTCTCCTTCTTGTTCTTCCTCTCATTTTCCTCCCTAGCATTAGTTGCTTTGGTGGGATTTGAGAGAGAAGGACTTGGGCACTCTGTGTGCCCTTGCCATTGCATTTGTGCATCGGTTTGAGTTCTCCACGGTGATACATGGAAGTTACAAGTTGAGAAGCTTATTACTCTTGGGTGCTTGGTGCCCTTGAGCTTGTACCTCTTGGGTGCTTGGGCGCCCTAGACGGTTGGTGGTGTTCGGAGCTCAATCATTGTGGTGTAAAGCTCCGGCAAGACAGCGTCGGGTCTCCAATTAGGTTGTGGAGATCGCCTGAGCAATTTGACGGAGTTCCGGTGACCGCCCCAAGGGTTGCCAAAGTGTCTGAGTTCGGTGACCGCCCCAAGGGTTGCCATTTATGCGGGTTCGGTGACCGCCCTCAAGGGTCCCTTAGTGGAATCACGGCATCTTGCATTGTCTTGAGGCGTGATGAGATTACTGATGGCCCTAGTGGCTTCTTGGGGAGCATTGTGCCTCCACACCGCTCCAAAGCGGAGATTAGCATCCGCAAGGGTGTGAACTTGGGATACATAAATGCGTCTCCGCGTGCCTCGGTTATCTCTTACCCGAGCCCCTTTACTTATGCACTTTACTTACGTGATAGCCATATTGTTCTTTGTCATATATCTTGCTATCTCATAGTTGCTTATCTTGCTTAGCATAAGTTGTTGGTGCACATAGGTGAGCCTAGTTGTTGTAGGTTTTGTGCTTGACAAATTAACCGTTAGGTTTATTCCGCATTTGTTCAAGCCTATACCGTAATTATTTTAAAGCGCCTATTCACCCCCCCCCTCTAGGCGACATCCTCGATCTTTCAACTGTGTTGCTCCTTGCTATCTTCCATAGTTGGTTCTTCAAAATATCCCCTTTGAAATGCTGCTGGAAGTTCTGCCACATGTGCCTCACACAAAATCTGTGCTCTGACTGAGGGAATAGTTGTTCAACAGCACTAGTGAGACCCTGCACATTGCATGAATGAGAGCCTTTAACTATATGTTCTTCAAAGATTATATGAAGCAAGTACAAGATGAAGATCAATAGTACCGTAATATACCTTTTGCTTGTCCGACATGATAGTCCAGGGTTCAGTGTTGATAATGCCAAGATCCCTTTTCAGTGTGTCAAGGAACCAGACCCAGTTAGGGGTGTCCTCCACTTCAACAACTGCAATTGCTATTGGAAAGATGCAATTATTTGGATCAACACCAACAGCTGCAAGTAGTTGACCTCTGTACCTTGTTTTTATGTGGCAGCCATCAAGGAAGATCACTGGCCTGCAACCCAAAAGGAATCCTCTTTTGCAAGCATCCAGACACATATATAGTTTGTTGAACCTGGCATTCTCATCAAATGAGACATAGAATGATGAGCCAGGTTGCTTCTCCTGACTTCATTAGCATAATTCCACAGAAGCTTGTACTGCCCTTCTTCATCACCATAAACTATTTTCATTGCCATCCTTCTAGCTCTCTGCAACTTCATTACTTTGGTGTCATATGCCATTCTTTCCGAACAACCCTAGAAAAATTCATAAGGTTCATGTCTTGATCAGCCCTGAACATTTCTAGGTACTTATGTGCTAGGAATTTAGCTGTGAAAGCCCCTGATCTTCCACTTCTTGCTGCATGTGTGCTCACCGACATATCTTTTCACCATGAAAGCCATGGTCCTGTTGTCATATGATGCCCACAAGTACCATGTGCAGTCTTCATCACACTTTGCTTTCAATCTCTTCCTATCATTCACGAGCAACTTGATATCAACTCTGTTCTGACATGAGTACTCTTTGATGGCAGTCCTTAACAGCTCCACACTCTCAAACACCTGCCCAACATGAAACTTTGGCTTATGAAGATCCTCTTCTCTGAAGGATTTGAACTTCAAATTGAGCTCTTCATCATCTAAATCAGGAGCCCACAAATCATCATTCTCTGACATGTCTTCATCAGAGTGGTATGCTTGTTTCCCTTTTTGTTGTTTGGTAGGAACTACTCTCTCTTTCCCTTTTTGCTTTGCTTTCTCATTTTATTTATTTTCATCTCTCTGCTCAGGTTCATCCTCATCTACATTATCTGCATATAAATCATCATCATCATGTCCTATCTCATTGTCACTGTCCACAAGCATATCAGGTCCATAATCTTCATCATCACTATCAGTTGCTCCTTCCTCTTCTTCCATTGCATAGTTCACATGGTTTTGCCTAGCACTCCTCCTCACTCTCATGTTTCCACCTGCATCAACTTGTACCTCTGGTTGTTCTTCATCTCTTTGATTGCCATCCTCTTGCTGAGCGATGCCCTCTTCACAAACACATACTTGGTTGACATCCTCCTCCTCATCACAATCAGGATACAACACTTGAATAGGAATAGGTGCTGCTTCCTCTCCATTTCCATGTTCTACTTCTGCCTCAGCTTCTTCCTCTCCTTTTCCATGTTCTGCTTCTGCCTCAACTTCTTCCTCTCCTTTTCCATGCTCTGCTTCTGCCTCACCATTCTCTGCATTATCTGCATTGCTATGAACTCTTCTTGTTGGGCTGAATATTGGTGGCAGAGTTGCTCTTGGATGATTCAGAACATCATCCTCACTAAGGTTTGCAGAGAAGCTATCATCATGATCCAAAAAAAGACTGAAAAAATGGTAACCAATATCAAGAAACATAAGCATTCTGGAAGCCTGCTCATCATCACTGAGTGCCCTGAGACCATTTCTGCTGAGGATGGGGACACAGTAGAAAACCTTAACCCTCCCTGCCATCTCATAACCTAGTTCTTCCACAAGATTTTCTATCATAATAGGAGACCAGGTGACCCTTTCAACATGATCATACCAACAGGCACGTCCATCTACATAAGAACGGTTCCTGCCTTGCCCAACAAAAATCCACCATGGTTTATCTGCAGAAAAATTGCTGCTTGACGACACAAACAACAACAACAACATTATATGCATCACAATCGATGTAATCTTCAATTTGGTAACACCTCAAAAACCCTAACCCCCAATTCCCTTAACCCCCAATTCTGACCGAAACCCTAGAACAATCAGTCCTACCTAGCAACTAGAACACATCTAGGATGGCAATGCGGCCATAAAGGGGTCTTTATCGATCAAAACGCACAAATAGACTCGGGTTCAATTGGGGGCGGAAACTTACTGTAAACAGGGGGTGGCGCCCCTTCTGCGCGACGAACAGGGTGTTGGGGAACGTAGTAATTTCAAAATTTTCCTACGCACACACAGGACCATGGTGATGGCATAGCAACGAGAGGGGAGAGTGTCTGTCCCACGCACTCGTGAACCCGAAAGCGGAAGCGTTATAACAACGCGGTTGATGTAGTCGTCGTCTTCACGATCCGACCGATCCAAGTACCGAACGTCACGGCACCTCCGAGTTCTGCACACGTTCAGCTCGATGGCGATCCCGGCTCCGATCCAAAGAAAGCGTCGGGGATGAGTTCCGTCGGACGACGGCGTGGTGGCGATGATGATGCTCCACCGGCGCAGGGCTTCGCCTAAGCTCATGACGATATGACTTCTCCGGCAGGGCTTCGCCTAAGCTCCGCGACGATATGACCGAAGTGGAATATGGTGGAGGGGGCACCGACACGGCTAAGGAACGATCCGTAGATCAACTTGTGTGTCCTGGTGCCCCTCGCCCCGTATATAAAGGAGCAAGCGGGGGGGTTGCGGCCAGCCCAAGGGCGCTGGAGGAGTCCTACTCCCACCGGAGTAGGACTCCCCCTTTCCTCGTTGGAATAGGATTGTGGAGGGGGAAGAGGGAAGGCGGGCGCCCCCCCCCCTCTCCTTGTACTATTAGGACAATATGTGGAGGGGGCGCGCGGCCTGCCCTGGCCCCTCCTCTTCTCCCTATGGCCCATTAAGGCCCATTGACCCCCGGGGTTCCAGTAACCCCGGTGTTCCTAACTTCCTGTTTTCATCCGGAACCTTTCCAAGTCCAAACATTGGCTTCAAATATATCACTCTTTATTTCTCGACCATTTCGATACTACTCGTCATGTCTGTGATCACATCCGGGACTCAGAACAACCTTCGGTACATCCACACTTATTAACTCATTATGAACATCATCGAAGCGTTAGCGTGCGGACCCTACGGGTTCGAGAACTATGTAGACATGACCTAGAACCATTCTCGGTCAATAACCAATAGCGGAACCTGGATGCCCATATTGGTTCCTACATATTCTATGAAGATCTTTATCGGTCAAACCGCATAACGATATACGTTGTTCCTTTTGTCATCGGTATGTTACTTACCCGAGATTCGATCGTCGGTATCCAATACCTAGTTCAATCTCGTTCTTTGGTAAGTCTCTTTACTCGTTCGTAATACATCATCTCACAACTAACTCATTAGTTGTAATGCTTGCAAGGCTTATGTGATGTGTATTACCGAGAAGGCCCAGAGATACCTCTCCGACAATCGGAGTGACAAAACCTAATCTCGAAATACGCCAACCCAACAAGTACCTTTGGAGACACCTGTAGTACTCCTTTATGATCACCCGATTACGTTGTGACGTTTGGTAGTACCAAAGTGTTCCTCCGGTAAACGGGAGTTGCATAATCTCATAGTTACAGGAACATGCATAGGTCATGAAGAAAGCAATAGCAATATACTAAACGATCAAGTGCTAAGCTAACGGAATGGGTCATGTCAATCACATCATTCTCCTAATGAGGTGATCCCATTAATCAAATGACAACACAGGTCTATGGTTAGGAAACACAACCATCTTTGATTAATGAGCTAGTCTAGTAGAGGCATACTAGTGACTATCTGCTTGTCTATGTATTCACACATGTATTATGTTTCCGGTTAATACAATTCTAGCATGAATAATAAACATTTATCATGATATAAGGAAATAAATAATAACTTTATTATTGCCTCTAGGGCATATTTCCTTCGATCTCCCACTTGCACTAGAGTCAATAATCTAGATTACACAAGAATGATTCTAACACCCATGGAGTCTTGGTGATGATCATGTTTTGCTCGTGGAAGAGGCTTAGTCAGCAGTCTGCAACATTCAGATCCGTATGTATTTTGCAAATCTCTATGTCTCCCACTTGGACTTGGTCCCGAATGGAATTGAAGCGTCTCTTGATATGCTTGGTCCTCTTGTGAAATCTGGATTCCTTTGCCAAGGCAATTGCACCAAGATTGTCACGTAAGATCTTCATTGGTCCCGATGCACTAGGTATGACACCTAGATCGGAAATGAACTCTTTCATCCGCACTCCTTCATTTTGCTGCTTCCAAGCAGCTATGTACTCCGCTTCACATGTAGATCCCGCCACGATGCTTTGTTTAGAACTGCACCAACCGACAGCTCCACCGTTTAATAAAAACACGATCCGGTTTGCGATTTAGAATCGTCCGGATCGATTGTCAAAGCTTGCATCAACGTAACCATTTACGACTAGCTCTTTGTCACCTCCATATACGAGAAACATATCCTTAGTCCTTTTCGTGTATTTCAGATGTTCTTGACCGCTGTCGATGATCCACTCTGGATTACTTTGGTACATTCCTGCGAAGCTTACAGCTAAGCATACGTCATGTTTGGTACACAGCATTTCATACATGATAGAGCATATGGCTGAAGCATAGGGAACATCTTTCATTTTCTCTCTATCTTCTGCTTTGGTCGGGCATTGAGTCTGACTCAATTTTACACCTTGTAATACAGGTAAAAACCTTTCTTTGCACGATCCATTTTGAACTTCTTCAAAACTTTATCAAGGTATGTGCTTTGTGAAAGTCCAATTAAGCGTCTTGATCTATCTCTATAGATCTTGATGCCCAATATGTAAGCAGCTTCACCGAGGTCTTTCATTGAAAAACTTTTATTCAAGTATCCTTTTATGCTATCCAGAAATTCTATATCATTTCCAATCAATAATATGTCGTCCACATATAATATCGTAAATGCTACTGAGCTCCCACTCACTTTCTTGTAAATACAAAGCTTCTCCAAAAGTCTCAGAGAAACCATACGCTTTGATCACACTATCAAAGCGTTTATTCCAACTCCGAGAGGCTTGCACTGCACCATAAATTGATCATTTGGAGCTTGCACACTTTGTTAGCGCCCTTTGGATCAACAAAACCTTCTCGTTGCATCATATACAACTCTTCTTCTAGAAATCCATTCAAGAATGCAGTTTTTACATCCATTTGCCAAATTTCATAATCATAAAATGCGGCAATTGCTAACATGATTCAGACAGACTTAAGCATCGCTACGGGTGAGAAAGTCTCATCGTAGTCAACCCCTTGAACTTGTCGAAAACCTTTTGCAACAAGTCGAGCTTTATAGACAGTTACATTACCATCGGCGTCAGTCTTCTTCTTAAAGATCCATTTATTCTCAATGGCTTGCCGACCATCGGGCAAGTCAACCAAAGTCCATACTTTGTTTTCATACATGGATCCCATCTCAGATTTCATGGCTTCCAGCCATTTCATGAATCTGGGCTCACCATCGCTTCTTCATAGTTTGTAGGTTCGCCATGGTCAAGTAACATGACTTCCGAATAGGATTACCGTACCACTCAGTGCGTATTTTATTCTGGTTGACCTCTGATTCTGTAGCAACTTGATCTGAAGTTTCATGATCAACATCATTAGTTTCCTCACTAATTGGTGTAGTTGTCACAAGAACCGTTTCTTGTGATGAACTACTTTCCAATAAGGGAGCAGATATAGTTATCTCATCAAGTTCTACTTTCCTCCCACTCACTTCTTTCGAGAGAAACTCCTTCTCTAGAAAGGATCCGAATTTAGCAACGAAAATCTTGCCTTCAGATATGTGATAGAAGGTGTACCCAACAGTCTCCTTTGGGTATCCTATGAAGACACATTTCTCCGATTTGGGTTCGAGCTTATCTGGTTGAAGTTTCTTCACATAAGCATCGCAGCCCCAAATTTTAAGAAAGCGACAACTTTGGTTTCTTGCCAAACCACAGTTCATACGGTGTCGTCTCAACGGATTTAGATGGTGCCCTATTTAACGTGAACGCGGCCGTCTCTAAAGCATATCCCCAAAACGATAGCGGTAAATCAAGAAGAGACATCATAGATCGCACCATATCAAGTAAAGTACGATTCTGACGTTCGGACACACCATTTCTCTGTGGTGTTCGGGTGGCGTGAGTTGTGAAACTATTCCACATTGTTTCAAATGTAAACCAAACTTGTAACTCAAATATTCTCCTCCACGATCAGATCGTAGAAATTTTATTTTCTTGTTACGATGATTTTCCACTTCACTCTGAAATTCTTTGAACTTTTCAAATGTTTCAAATTTGTGTTTCATTAAGTAGATATATCCATATCTGCTCAAATCATCTGTGAAGGTGAGAAAATAACGATACCACGCGTGCCTCAACATTCATTGGACCACAAACATCGGTATGTATGATTTCCAACAAATCAGTTGCTCGCTCCATAGTTCCGAGAACGGCGTTTTAGTCATCTTGCCCATGAGGCATAGTTCGCAAGTACCAAATGATTCATAATCAAGTGATTCCGAAGCCCATCAAGATGGAGTTTCTTCATGCGTTTACACCGATATGACCCAAACGGCAAAGTGCCACAAATAAGTTGCATTATCATTATCAACTCTGCATCTTTTGGTTTCAACACTATGAATATGTGTATTACTACTATCGAGATTCAATAAAATAGACCACTCTTCAAGGGTGCATGACCATAAAAGATATTATTCATATAAATAGAACAACCATTATTCTCTGTCTTAAATGAATAACCGTCTCGCATCAAACAAGATCCAGATATAATGTTCATGCTCAACGCTGGCACTAAATAACAATTATTTAGGTCTAAAACTAATCCCGATGGTAGATGTAGAGGTAGCGTGCCGACCGCGATCACATCGACTTTGGAACCATTTCCCACGCGCATCCTCACCTCGTCCTTAGCCAATCTTCGCTTAATCCGTAGTTCCTGTTTCGAGTTGCAAATATTAGCAATGTAACCAGTATCAAATACCAGTACTCTGCGAGTATTAGTAAGGTACACATCAATAACATGTATATCACATATACCTTTGATCACCTTGCCATCCTTCTTATCCGCCAAATACTTGGGGCAGTTCCGCTTCTAGTGTCCGGTTTGCTTGCAGTAAAAACACTCGGTTTCGGGCTTAGGTCCGGACTTGGGTTTCTTCTCTTGAGCAGCAACTTTCTTGCTGTTCTTTTGAAGTTCCCTTCTTCTTTCCTTTGCCCTTTTCTTGAAACTAGTGGTCTTGTTGACCATCAACACTTGATGCTCTTTCTTGATTTCTACCTCCATGACTTTTAGCATTGCGAAGAGCTCGGGAATTGTTTTGGTCATCCCTTGCATATTATAGTTCATCACGAAGCTCTTGTAGCTTGGTGGCGATGATTGGAGAATTTTGTCAATAACACTATCATCTGGAAGAGTAACTCCCAGCTTGAATCAAGTGATTATTATACCCGGACATTTTGAGTATATGTTCACCGACGTAACTATTCTCCTCCATCTTGCAGCTATAGAACTTATTGGAGACTTCATATCTCTCAATCCGGGCATTTGCTTGAAATATTAACTTCAACTCCTGGAACATCTCATATGCTCCATGACGTTCAAAACGTCGTTGAAGACCCGGTTCTAAGCCGTAAAGCATGGCACCCTGAACTATCGAGTCGTCATCAGCGTTGCTCGCCAGACGTTCACAACTTCGGCGTTGCTCCTCTCAAGGCACTGGCACCTAGCGGTGCTTCCAGGGCGTAATTCTTCCAATGCAGCATTGAGGATAATCATCAAGTTACGGACCCAGTCCTTGTAATTGCTACCATCATCTTTCAACTTTGCTTTCTCAAGGAACGCATTAAAATTCAACGGAACAACAGCACGAGCCATCTATATACAGTAAACATAGACAAGCAAAAATACTATCATGTACTAAGTTCATGATAAATTTAAGTTTAATTAATCATATTAAAAAACTCCCACTTAGACAGACATCTCTCTAGTCATCTAAGTGATTACGTGATCCAAATTAACTAAACCATGTCCGATCATCACGTGAGATGGAGTAGTTTCAATGGTGAACATCACTATGTTGATCATATCTACTATATGATTCACGTTCGACCTTTCGGCCTCCGTGTTCCGAGGCCATATACATTATATGCTAGGCTCGTCAAGTTTAACTTTCGAGTATTCTGCGTGCGCAACTGTTTTGCACCCGTTGTATTTGAACGTAGAGCCTATCACACCCGATCATCACGTGGTGTCTCAAAGACGAAGAACTTTCATAGCGGTGCATACTCGGGGAGAACACTTCTTAATAATTTTTAGTGAGAGATCATCTTATAATGCTACCGTCAATCAAAGCAAGATAAGATGCATAAAGGATAAACATCACATGCAATCAATATAAGTGATATGATATGGTCATCATCATCTTGTGCTTGTGATCTCCATCGCCGAAGCACCGTCATGATCACCATCGTCACTGGCGCGACACCTTGATCTCCATCGTAGCATCGTTGTCGTCTCGCCAACTATTGCTTCTACGACTATCGCTACGGCTTAGTGATAAAGAAAATCAATTACATGGCTTTTGCATTTCATACAATAAAGCGACAACCATATGGCTCCTGCCAGTTGCCGATAACTCGGTTACAAAACATGATCATCTCATACAATAAAATATAGCATCACGTCTTGACCACATCACATCACAACATGCCCTGCAAAAACATGTTAGACGTCCTCTACTTTGTTGTTGCAAGTTTTACGTGGCTGCTACGGGCTGAGCAAGAACCGTTCTTACCTACGCATCAAAACCACAACGATAGTTTGTCAAGTTGGTGCTGTTTTAACCTTCGCAAGGACCGGGCGTAGCCACACTCAGTTCAACTAAAGTGAGAAAGCGGACACCGCCGGTCACCTTTAAGCAACTAGTGCTCAAGCGGTGAAACCAGTCTCGCGTAAGCGTCTGGCGTAATGTTGGTCCGGGCGCTTCATCTCACAATACCGCCCGAACCAAAGTATGACATGCTGGTAAGCGGTATGACTTATATCACCCACAACTCACTTGTGTTCTACTCGTGCATATGACATCAACGCATAAAACCAGGCTCGGATGCCACCGTTGGGGAACGTAGTAATTTCAAAATTTTCCCTCGCACACGGGACCATGGTGATGGCATAGCAACGAGAGGAGAATGTCTGTCCACGTACCCTCGTGAACCCGAAAGCGAAGCGTTATAACAACGCGGTTGATGTAGTCGTGCGTCTTCACGATCCGACCGATCCAAGTACCGAGCGTCTGGCACCTCCGAGTTACGCACGTTCAGCTCGATGGCGATCCCGGGCTCCGATCCCGCAAAGCGTCGGGGATGAGTTCCACAAGACGACGGCGTGGTGACGATGATGATGCTCCACCGGCGCAGGGCTTCGCCTAAGCTCCGCGACGATATGACTTCTCGGCGTGAGGGCTTCGCCTAAGCTCCGCGACGATATGACCGAAGTGGAATATGGTGGTGGGGGGCACCGCACACGGCTAAGGACCGTTCCGTAGATCAACTTGTGTGTCCTGGGGTGCCCCTCTGCCCCCGTATATAAAGGAGCAAAGGGGTGCGGCCAGCCCAGAGGCGCGCTGGAGGAGTCCTACTCCCAGGGAGTAGGACTCCCCCCTTTCCTAGTTGGAATAGGATTGGGGAGGGAAGAGAGAGAGGCGCGCCCCTCTCCTTGTCCTATTCAGACCAGAGGGGGAGGGGGGCGCGCGGCCTGCCCTGGCCGGCCCTTCCTCTTCTCCCTATGGCCCATTAAGGCCCATTGACCCCCCGGGGGGTTCCAGTAACCCCGGTGTTCTAACTTCTGTTTTCATCCGGAACCTTTCCAAGTCCAAACATAGGCTTCCAATATATCAATCTTTATGTCTCGACCATTTCGAGACTCCTCGTCATGTCCGTGATCACATCCGGGACTCGAACAACCTTCGGTACATCAAAACTTATAAACTCATAATGAATCATCATCAAAGCGTTAAGCGTCACGGACCCTACGGGTTTGAGAACTATGTAGACATGACCTAGAACCATTCTCGGTCAATAACCAATAGCGGAACCTGGATGCCCATATTGGTTCCTACATATTCTCTGAAGATCTTTATCGGTCAAACCGCATGACGATATCGTTGTTCCCTTTGTCATCGGTATGTTACTTACCCGAGATTCGATCGTCGGTATCCAATACCTAGTTCAATCTCGTTCTTGGTAAGTCTCTTTACTCGTTCGTAATACATCATCTCACAACTAACTCATTAGTTGTAATGCTTGCAAGGCTTATGTGATGTGTATTACCGAGAAGGCCCAGAGATACCTCTCCGACAATCGGAGTGACAAAACCTAATCTCGAAATCGCCAACCCAACAAGTACCTTTGGAGACACCGTAGTACTCCTTTATGATCACCCGATTCGTTGTGACGTTTGATAGTACCAAAGTGTTCCTCCGGTAAACGGGAGTTGCATAATCTCATAGTTACAGGAACATGTATAGGTCATGAAGAAAGCAATAGCAATATACTAAACGATCAAGTGCTAAGCTAACGGAATGGGTCATGTCAATCACATCATTCTCCTAATGAGGTGATCCCATTAATCAAATGACAACACAGGTCTATGGTTAGAAAACACAACCATCTTTGATTAATGAGCTAGTCTAGTAGAGGCATACTAGTGACTATCTGTTTGTCTATGTATTCACACATGTATTATGTTTCCGGTTAATACAATTCTAGCATGAATAATAAATATTTATCATGATATAAGGAAATAAATAATAACTTTCTTATTGCCTCTAGGGCATATTTCCTTCACAGGGGCCATCCCCGACGCCTCCGACGAGAAGAGCACGCGCTACAAGGCGCCAGGAACCGCCGACGAAGCTCCACGCCTCAACTAGCTCAGACACCGACGATCGCCGGGGCGGCGACGTCGCTTATGCAAAGCAGCCGCCTTCCTGCTTTCTAATCGAAGACGAAGAGGCGACGTGGATCGGAGGAGGGTGAATGGGTGGATTCCGCTGCGACCAGGGGTAAATGCAAAGAAGCGACGCGGCGCCTCCCGGTTCGCCACGTGGCACGGACGACTGGTCAACACGTGGTCAACAGCGCTGTACCCACCGTGTACGTGCTACAGTGACTGTATTTTCACGTCACATCGTATTCGATGACCGTGTCGGCGTATTCCCGAGTTCGGATGGTGTATCGTGCTTCAACCGCAACTAGAGTGACCGTGAGTGTATTTATCTCCTTCCTCAGTATCCAATCCAACTATCCATCCATCTCGCCCCGCAGCTGTGCTCCAAAAGGAAAAGAAAAATCTCGCCGCGCTACCAAACCAAACCCTCACCGGCCGGCGCGGATGGGAGCACCCAGCGGCGGCGCTCTCGCCGATCATCTCTTCGCAGTTCGCGAGACACGCATCTGGTAGGTCCTCTCTTCCCTCACGCTCCCCTCGCCGCTGGGATGAATCCCTAACTTATCCTCCTTCGCCCCCGATCTGCAGATTGGCCGCTCGTTTCCTCCCCGGAGATGGCGACGGGATCCATGGAGGCGGCCCTCATGACCGATCCGACCATCAAGGTCCCCGACGACCTCCTTGTCGAGGTCATCTCCCGCGTGCCGTACAAGTCCACCTGCTGCTGCAAGTGCGTCTCCACGCGCTGGCGGGACCTTCTCTCCCACCCCGACCACCGCGACAAGCTTCCCCGGTCGACCCTCGCCGGCTTCTTCCATGCAACCAACGCTACGGGACACCATCGACATCTTTCTCATGGTTACTTAAGCGTCTCAGGGAACTGGTGCCCGCATGACGCCGCCCTCTCGTTCCTGCCCAAATACGAGAGCCTTGGAATCTTAGATTGCTGCAACGGGCTCCTCCTCTGCCGAGGCCGGAAGTCGTCTGTCCCCGGGACATTGTCTGACCCCGAGACGCTGGATTACGTGGTGTGCAATCCGGCCACCGAGAAATGGGTGACCGTGCCGGCCACCAAGTGGTCTTGGGATATGAGCAGCGCTTGCCTGGGATTCGACCCGGCCGTGTCCTCACATTTCTATGTGTTCGAGTTGGTACCTGCCCTTGCTTGGAATCCGATTAAGAGGGATGATTATAGCATTGAAGCGGTGGGGATCTACTCTTCCAAAGTTGGAGTCTGGAAACATCCAATTGTCTGGGACGATCCAACTGAGATACTCTACTTATCAGGTGGCGCATTTTTGAGCGGAGTGTTGTATTTATGTTCTGATAATAATTCAGTTGCAGGGAAATTGTAGGGTCATTCCTCTTCCTACTTCACATGATGATCCTGGTGGTCCTAATGTCTATGTATCACGGGGACAATTGTATCTCACAATTCAGGGTGCTTCTGAACTGTCTTTCTGGGTTCTTGAAGATTCTAGTAGTGAAAATTGTTGGACCCTGAAGCTCAATATCAGCTACTTGCGACTGTTTGGAATAGACTATTCAAGCTCTGAGCAATTTTACGGTGTTATCTCAGCCCACCCAGAGCACAATATGATATTCATAACCAAAGGATTTAGATTGTGGTACCGACCAGAGACGAAATTATTTTCATACGCAATGGATTCTGGGGAGCTGCGTTTCATATGTGATCTTCCATGGAATTCCAGGTTGCCTTATCTTTCCTATGTTCCTTTGTTCTCGGAGTCATTAGCAGATGGGCACTAAATGTCTTGTGTATTGGAGCCTCACAATTGACAGCCTTTCTGAGAATACTAGAGTTACATTAATGGTACCAGCAGGGAAGCAAGTGATTTGGGCAGAGATTCATGAAGTTGTGATAAAGCGGTTGGTGCTTGACTGCACTCATGTACTGGACTTTATGCAGCTTGCTATTCAGTGAGCTTAGTACTCTGTTTGTGTTCGAGTGGCCATTTATAGCAGCCACACAGGCGTAACACCCTACTGCTTAACTATGGATATTTACTGTTTTGTTGGAACTATTATGAATATTTTAATATCTACGTTCTCTCTGCTCATTTCCCTGTTTCTGAATGTATTTATATGCATATGAACTTTAGTTGTACATGAATGGTTATTTTCTTGTACCTAACCTCTAGCTCTAATTAACCTAGAACTTAAGATCTTGCAGCCTTGTGTTTCCGACAGTAGAAATGACTAGTTATATTCGTGTTCTCTAGCCTAGAACTTATCTTGTTGTTTGGCTGGACCTGGAATGCAGGACTGCTGTTGTATTTCTGTAGCGTTTGAGGAGTACATGCTGTGGGGATTCAGTTCTCTTTGTTATTTCATTTCTGTGATGTATTTTTGTTAACACGATCTATTGCTGAGGCTTTCTGATATATGAACTGCTGTTCCAACTTTATGCGAACCACAAGCGATTTTTTGCCATTCTGGTTTAATTATCGCTTGTTTCAACGCTTGATTCTCCAGCTGCAGTTTTCTAATAGAAGATGTCTGCCTGTTCAGTTAGTGTAACTGCAACCTGTAGTCACTGGGAATCTGTGATTTACATAGAGATTTATCAACATAGAAACTTCTTGCTGTTTGCCAAGTGACACCTATCTAGAGGAACTTCTGACTGCCAATTTCTTCTTCACCCTTAAATCAGTTCTAGACAGAGATGGCCAAGTCCTGTTATCTTCCTGTTGATTTGGTCATTTCATGGTCAGCGCTTGATCCAAGACGTACGCATCCCCCTTCAAAATGGTATCCATCCAAGATTCAATCGCTTGGAAGCTGACGAGCAACGGCACGGCAAGGGCGAGGCGTCAACCCCACTCAGGCTTCAGTTCTGAATCTCCATAGGCAGCAGGCACAAGCTTCACTCCAGGCTCTCTAGCGCTAGTGCTACTCAACGAATGAGTCATCTTGACAGAAACAATAATAATAATCTGCAAAACAGAGTTTCACACGAGGCCGGGCTTCAGCCTAGGAGCATCAGAGGTGACTCTGAACTACTCCCTCCGTCCCATAATGTAAGACGTTTTTTGACACTATTTTGACACTAGTAGTGTCAAAAACGTCTTCGTTATGGAGACGGAAAAATGAATAGCTTGCCAGCTAGGAAGGCCTGAATCTGTGCGTCAGAACGACCCGAAGATGAAAGCTACAGCCTGAATCTGTGGATTTCGAAATCTGTGGTGCGCTGTGGTCTGGTATATCACCTTGTATCCATGATGAAAATAAAATACGAATTCTTCATCACTATTTATTTACGTGCCAAACAATGGATTTCAGCTGGTCAGTATAAAATGATATTCTGACCAGTTTGAATTCCAGATCCAATGGAAAGACGTAGCATAAATACAGGCAGCGTTCTTCATCTGCAAACGTGGAGCCAGCAACCAAACAAAAAGCTTGGCTTTGCTGACAGATAACAAGCTCAGGAGAGCATAAGCAAGACATTTCATTTAGCTGAAACCAAGTATCTTAGCAGTACAAATTACTAATTAACAGCACCACAAACCTAAAAGAAAAACTAAACGAGAGAAAATGGACTAAGGGCATTCACATCAGCTGAATCCTCATAAAGCAGCCTATCTAAGTGGAAAATGAAGTACTCCATCGGTAAAGAAATATTAGAGTGTTTAGATCACTACTTTAGTGATCCAAATGCTCTTATATTTGTTTACAGAGGGAGTAGCTTTAATATGACTAGTAAGATGCCCGTGCTACGCTACGAGATAAAGAAAAAGGTGAACTTAAGTTATAGTTACGATCCCATATGCTGCTGCGGACAATATAAAATATACCGACATTGATCAAAGTAATGATGTGTTATTGATTGGTACATATCAAGCACAATCAAACATATGGTTTCCAATCCACAAACCCATGCGTCCAAGCCAAACAGTTTCTTCTCCATCTCCGCCTCACTGAAAGACTTGTTGTGCTCCATACTGAGTTTTATCATTGCTCGCTGTATCCTATATCAAGTTGATAGAGATCATGCGGCAGATAGAAAATCTGTTCACACATATGTGGCAACAACGGCGACACTGAATCCAAATCGGTCTGACTTCACGACTGACCAGCTTTATCTCTAAATCCAAATTGGTTTGGATTTCAAGTTCTCTTTGCTTCACATGGACGACACCTCCATCCCATACACCATTTTCAGCTAGAAATGGTAACAAATCAAGCACCTCATTTTAACCTAACCTTAATATCAATAATGGAATAACATGATGCGACATATCGATATTTGTCCCCATAAATCAGTGCAATGGAAGTGCGACTGCCACCGATTTCATCCACGGGTCCCAGTCCGAGCATGTCATCTCTCTATGTATGTGAGCACAATGCAACATGTCACTCGTGGGTAAAATTTAGTGATAAATGACATCTAAAATAAAGTGATGCTGTAATGAGTACCAACCCACTTTGCAAGATTTGAAGAAAAAAAAGTATCATATCATATTCCAAACCAATGTGGTTCATGTTTAACCATAATGATTATCCGTTGGGATCATCTAATATGCTTTAACATAGTACCACTACCACATGTACGGTATTTTCACCGGACAAAGTTGGCACTGGTTTACAAAATATAGCCCTGAAAGAAGATGGTTAAAGTGGAGAAAGAACGTATTGCCAACACAGGCTGCAGTCACTAATCACACATACTTCAACAAAGATACAGACCTAGCCTGTTCAACACCGTCCTGACAGAACCCCTCAGCTTGTTTTCCTCCTCCCACCACATATGCTATAGTCCCCTTGTTGACGCTTCTCATCCATGCCTCCTTTCCATAACCCCATTCTACGGCCGCCTTCTTTCTCTGAGTTAACATTTTACCTGCCATGTTCAACACAAAACTAATCTAAGGTGAATTGCATAGAACTAAAAGAGAAGGTGCAAAAATGACAGGGTTATCTTCCGAGCCTTTGGTTTCTAAGTAGTGGACTAATTATTGAGAAATTTAATTCTATGGAGCAAAAAGATGAAACAGAAGTAGAGATTGATTATCGACAAATTTAGTTTTGCTATGTCTTAGGTGATAAACATGTTGAAAAAATTGGAGGGGTTTGAAACCTTTCCAATACAATGAAGCATTTACATCTACCAAGACGATTGTAGTGTAAAAACAGTAGACCTCTAGTTCTAACTGAAATATTTTCATATACCCAACAGAAAACCTCTGTAATATGCGCTTTAAAATGCTGGGCTTCAGATTCTATACCACCGGAATGTTGTCCTTTCAATATAATAAGCGACACTCACACACAAATTGTTCAAAATGGCAACAAATTTAATGTGATATTGAAGGTAAAAATATATAATTTTTTGCAATTATTATTTATATGGTAGCACTAATATTCTTATGGAAAACTTAGGATCACTTGCTTCCCTGCCCAAAATTCCAAGCGGACATACGACAACAACATAGAGCAGTACATCATAAGTGTGGTTATCCTAAGAGAGCAGTGAAGTTGGTTTTTATTTTCCAACTTATAGAGTATCTTCAGGGAGGAAAATCCGGTAGCTCTTCTCAACCATAATCTCATACTGCTCCTGCAATACAGATTCAAAGTTTATAACATCCAATTCATCACAAATGCAGCTACTCAGTACTTAAAAACGAGAACTGCAGCTGAGAAGTTTGTTTTGATCCAGTACATTCAGGAATAACACCTCCACCACCAGCTACCTAATTGCTGCCTCAGAGCACTCTATACAATCTGCAAATCCATACTTGTATCGCACTTGGTGCAGATTAGAATCAGAGCAGGCATGCACCTTGAAGACTGAAGGCCATACACTTCTCTATGTAGTTGACAGAAAAGACCGTGTTTCGTTCTACTGGCTGATTTTGTGTCTGGCATTACAGACTAACTTGCAATTTATCCCAAACTTTCTTCTACCACCCATGTCCTCTTTATGTACAAATTATATTTAGGTTTACGTGAACTGTACTATATTCTTTGATCACATAAATCACAACTAATCGTTAGCTCATTGTATTTGGTCAATTATATAAGAGTCACCCTAGAACTTGGGCATCAGGCATATCATTATACTCATGAACAAACTAACGAACTAATTGGTATGATAAAAAAGAATCAAATCCGTATTAGTCTATATATCTATTGCAGGTGCAAACATAAAAGGCATATCATTACACTCAACAAGTTATTATAAATTATTAAGCTGTTTATTAGTCTCTATATCTAAAAAGAGCTGACATCATATCAACTCTTGCAGACCCTAAGTTGATCAAATAAGAAAATCACATAAGCAGTATTGGGGATGAAATATATGTGCGCGCACCACCTTGCAAATGGATTCACAGCGGCGAAGCATGGAGGCTGAACACAACAGCATCGGCGCGGATGACGTGGGGCGCTATGCCAGTGTGATTGCGCTAACGTATCCCTGGAAGGCGAGAACTGAGACGGGGCGGCCTTGTCATGGTAATATGTACGGTTTGGAGCTTATAATGCTCGTCAGAGTAAACACGGGATACTCCCCGTCTCCCGCAGACGCCTCTGATGCCCATGAGCGCGCAAGGGACACAACCAATGGGAGACATATGTTGGTGTTCACACCATTAAGCAATCAAATTTGCAAAAAGAAAAATCTTACCAAACCATATAATTTGGAGATTGAATGAAGACTAAACCCAACAGTAGAGATATTTAAAGTAGACGTTCTCAGATAAAAATGCTTCATGTAATAACTCCCATAGAGATCCATCACAGGAATTTCTTCTTCTCTTTATTTCATCCCCTAGAACAAAGCAGTATAAACAAATTAACAAAGTACTTAATTTCCCAAATGAACCACACCAGTAACTTGTTATTCTCTCTATCACTCCTCCTAAATCGATTTAGATAAAGAAAGAATAACTGGATAAAATTTAGACAGAAACATTCCTTTCTTATCTAAGCCACAAATGCATAATGCAGAACCAATCTGTGTTAGAGGGTGGAGATGGAGAAAGCTCACCGACTGATATCACCAATCTATGTATGGGGCTTACACCTAATAAATCAAGATCAAAGTCTTCTCACCATTGTCAGCTAGATTACGTATCTAAGTAGCGGATGCCACAGCATGGCCGCCAGACGCATACCGCTGTAGCACCAATCCCTTGTCACCATGTTCACGAGTACCTAGCAGCATACATATATATCTACATATCATGAAGCGAATACCTAGTAGCAGCAGTTGTAATCAGTAAGCAAGTAATAGTATGAACAAAACCAGTAGAAGCATCAACAAAATGGCAGCAGTAGGTTGCTACTCTCCTCCATGATCTCTTTATATATGCAATAGCTGTATATCAGAACAGAACAGCAAAATTAACAACATTAGAGCACCTTTGATGCACTCGTCGGCCAGCGTTCCACCGACGGGGATGGCGGGACAGTGGGAGGCGTTCCACCGACGGGAAGAGGATGGTCTCCGGAGGACAGAGGGTGGGTGGCGGCGCCGAGATCCGCTTCACGAGAGAACGAGAAACCTCCAGACTATCCCCTGTTTTGGTGGTTGGTTCGGCACAACGTGTCTCAGTCTCGATCTCGACCATAGATTCGAGATCGGATGGTCCATATGGCCCGAAGACAGGCACACCATCATCACCAACTCGCATATATATATACACACACACACACTAGCAAAAGAGCCCGTGCGTTGCAACGGAAGAGAAAACATAACACACGCTCTTAACCCAACAACCATCACTCAAAACCACAATAGGCCCATCTCCTTTATTTTGTGAGGCATCATATTTGTGTTGCCGCTTATCCTCCTTCTCACCCTCACCGGCGATGGCCTCGGTATTCACACAAAAAACGTGTTTGAATATGGTTAATCCTAAGGCGTCTCTCTTTCCCTCTCTCCTCCCTCTCCCTCCCTCTCTCTCTCTCTCGCTTTCTCTCACTCTCGCGATGAGAAATCAGTTGTTTTTCCCTGCGATATTTTTCAGAGGTATGCATGTGTAGTTATCGATGTTTTCTTTTCTCTATATTGTTATAGTGGGGTGTTTATTTGCAATCCGGATCGCTGCCGGTACGAAGGAAAACGGATCTTACACTATAAATTATAAGTTGGTCCCAAAACAATATTATAGAAATATTTAATAGGTAAAATTAACATCTTATTTAGATTCCACATATTTTTCTAATAAAATTTCATATATAATATGTTAAAATCGAAGTTACGGTTTAAAAGATACGGATAATTTAGAAATCATTTGTTTGACTTAAATATATTTCAAAATAATATTTAAAAATACTAAACAGGTAAAAATAATCTCATATTCATATTCTACATATTTTTCTAATCAAATTTCATATATAACATGTTCAAATCGGAGTTACGCTTTAAAAGATATGGATGATTTAAAAAAACATTGTTTGACTTAAATATGAGGCGCGGATGAATTACCTAAAACATCAGGGGGGTTTCCAAAAAATGTAAAATAACGGTTCATGTGTGACTTAAATCCAGACTGCGGGTTGATTTCAAGAAAACACAGGGACTTTTGTGTAAAATATGAAAAATAATGATTCATTTTAACTCAAAACAGGACTGCGGGTTGAATTCTCTGAAATAGAGGGACTTTTTTAAAAATACCATGACGGACGAAAGAAACCGAATTTGCTTTATTATTAGGTATATATATATATATATATATATATATATATATAGAGAGAGAGAGAGAGAGAGAGAGAGAGGAGTAGAGATAGAGATACAACACTTCAAACGAGGTAAAGAAGGAGGTAGGCAGCAAGAAACGCTTCAAGAAACAGCAACACATCATGCAGTTTCGCTGGACATTCCAACCAACTTGTTCAAATGCCCTTCACCATCTTGCGATGCCTAAAGCCTCTCCTCATTGATTCAAGACCATCAGGCGTTCTTCACTTCCTTTCTGGAATGTCGACCGGTAGCAAATGAATAACAAACATATGTTGAATTAGTAGCAGATCGTCCATTATATACAGAGGCAATGTACACACGTACGAAATGGGAAAACAAGGCAGCAGAAGGGATTACATTTTTTACTTTCTGGATCGCCCAACAACTTTCATGGGGATGTGCTCAATCTTTTGCCAGTTTGGATGTCCGACTGTTTGACAAGACTTCATGAACTCATCGTTGCAGGAATCAAGACCCAATTTCTCGATAGACTGTGGCAATGTTGGAAGAGACCGGATATTCTTGCAATTACCGGTATACAGTTCCTTGAGCAACGTGAGGTGCTCCATGTTGCCTGGTAAGGAGTCCAAGCTGCAGGTATAAATCTGGAGCACATGAAGATGAGGGAAAGCCTCAAATCTAGGTCCCAGTTGGCTGCATCCTGAGAGAAAAAAGATTACGCAGGCTCTCGAGATTACAAGTTGTTGAATGTTGGCTTCAAGAGCTTCCTCCTTGCTTTTAACATTTTCAACGCCATGGATCTCGAGACAGCCATGAAGCATGTTTAGGTCCCTCAGTTGCCCTATCTCATAACCACCTCGCCAGCCGCTGCCGCGCACCGCCGCCTGAAACGGCTACCGCCTCACTCCAATACGCTACGCCCCGTCGAGCGCCCTTCGCTGCTGCTGCAGCAGCCCGCAGCTCCGTGCGCCGCCGTGCCATGTCTCCGTGCCATGCGCTCATCGCGCGCCGCAGCCGCCACCTCTATGTCCTCCGCGCTCGCCACACACGCCACCGCGCGCCACGGCCCTAGAACCTAGTCGCTCGCTCAGATCTTTCGTTACATTTTTAGCGAGGAAAAGATCTCTCGTCGCAAGTCGATGCAGATGTTGCCGTTCGGTCGCGGCGGAGGGTCACCGGTGGAGCAAGGACTAGGGTTTGTGCGCTCCCTCTAGAACTGGGGTTTGGAGAAGGCGCGTGGAGGTTTGGATCCAAAAGCAAGCGGGCGGAGATGCCCAACGTTGGCATCTAATGCAGCTTGGCCCTTTCTCACACCACTAGTAGAACAATTCTAACCATGTAGCCTCAATTATTGATGGGAATCCAATAAGGTTGAATTGTAGTGAAAAATGGGGATCCTTTTTACCGCTGGAAACACAGCGAGGACCGATCTGGGGAAGAAGAAGTTGCCTTTGCCTACATCATTGAGGAGGAAGAAGGCGCCCATGTCAGCGTCGACCGCCGAGGAGGGGTCGGGCTCGACGAAGGAGCTGCGGGCTGGGGGCTTTAGGCCCTCAGAAGCTGGGGTTTAGAGCATCTACAACCGGACCCCATATTCGCCCCAAACGTTCGAGCGGGTTGCCCAGTCACTGTCCGGAAGCAGAAATGCCACCCAACCGGGCTTCTCATATTTCAGACTTACCAGTACTCCCCATATCCAGCCCATATCTGGGGCGGATATGGGACGCCCAGACATGCCGGAGCACCGAGTCAATGTCAGACTGACCTCTAGGGCCCGTGACAATTCGACCATGTCCGTCCCATCTCTTCTTGCCTAACCAACCCTATTCTCTTCTCTGTTTGTCCTCATCCGCACAGCCACCACAAGAGTTCCTCTGCCATCATTGCTCCTCCGATATCGCCTACCTAGGGCTTCGCCACCGGACTCCCCAACCCACACTACCATCGACCAAGCCGCAACCGGTCAAGGTCGCTGCCACCAGACACCGCCCCGGTACATACAACTCCTCCATATATACCACTGTTCAAGAAATCTTCCGATTCACCGATTAATCTTCCGATTTATCGCTAATCGGGGGGTGACCGGTAAGATTATGCCTTATCTTTGTCGTTTATCTTTTGGACCGATTTATCGTTCTGACAAGTGATTTATCAGGAATCTACCGATATATTAGACCTATTCATAGCATGATGTTTGCAAAAACTATGTTTATTTATGTTTGTTGGACCTTGTTACGAAATATGTACTATTTTCCTATTTTGTTTGCCATTATACGAGGATTCAAATGCTAGAAATCAAGGATAACACTTCTGTCAAATATTGTTTTGGTGTTGAATATAGCGTATCTTAGTGTTGGGAACATGATATTTGCAAAAAAAATATCCGATTAATAGTCGACCGATAAAATTGATTAATCGTCCGATTTCCGATTAATCTCTAATCCCTAGCTTACCGAAACGATAACGATAAGCAATATCCTCAACATTGATATATACACCTCACGCTTTTATGTGTTTGATGAAATTTCCGAGCCGGTTTTATTCTTTCGGTTATTACTTCTAGTTCACCAATGGATTCGTCATGGAATGATGGTTGTGGGAACTTAGACGTTGATGAATTCATATGCAACAATTCATCATCTCACCGGATCCGGACGACGAGGATGCTGAAATGATGATGATGATGATCATCCAAGAGGTGTTGGAGATGGCAGAGGAGCACATCCTCCACTTAAAGGGTTCCGTCAAGAGCTGGAGAGTTATTTCCGTGATAGGATTACCAGTGCGGCTTTTCTACTTCACAGCGGACCCAACATTCCCTGAAAGTTTCTTTTGTCGTCGCTACCGAATGAGCAAAAATTTGTTCTTGTGGGTGGTGGAAGTCGTGAAGAAGGCTGATGACAACTTCAAGTTGAGGAAGGATTATTGGGAAAACTTTATTTCTCTGCTCCGCAGAATGCACGACTGCTCTCAGGATGCTTGCTTATGGTAAATCAGCGGATGCAATTGATGCTGAAAACGGGATGGGAGAGACAACAGTCCCGGACACCACGGTGCAATTTGGACACACTGTTGTGAAGTTGTTCGGATCAAGAGTACCTAAGTGAGCCAACTGTGGAGGACACATAAAAACTGTTGGCAATTGAAGCATCAAGAGGATTCTCAGGTATGTCAGGTTCAGTTGATTGCATGCACCGGCAATGGAAGAACTGCCGAAAAGATTTGTCTGGGCAATACCAAGGCCACATAAAAGAAGCCACCATCATACTTGAAGCACTGACATCGAAGGACTTGTGGATTTGGCATACTTTCTTTGGCACGTCAAGTTTGTGCAATGACATCAATGTGCTCCAACGATCACCTTTGTTCAAGAGACTTTGTGATGGACACTCTTCACATATGCCATCTCCATGTGTATCTAGGGCGAGATAGGAAAATAAGAGCATTACACTGCATGCATGGAGTAGAGGACAAAAAAGTTCAAGATTCTTTCCTATTTGAAAAATTAAAATATTTTATCTCTTGAATGACTAATCTGGTTAAAGATATGTTTTCACCACTAGATTCATTGGGACGGGATCTTTGAAATTAGATATTTCTGATATAATTTTTGCTGGTTGAAAATTCATAAGGTAGAATATGTGATTTAGTAGGCTAATCATCTGTAGTTCTAGCTTCCAAATTATATGTCATTTGAAATATTTTTGCGACTTTTTTCGAGCTCATAAATTATCACCTAGTATTGTGTGAATCACACGCTACCAGCTTCGGAAACTCATAAATACTCCCATCCATCCGAAAATATAAGGCACCATTGATTTTCGCTGTTAAAGACTTACAATTTAACTATGAACTGTATTTTTAATATATGCACAAATTTAGTATAAATACATAACAAGTGGAATAATTTTGCAAGGCGAATGCAACAATACCATTTATAATTCTCAATACATATCATTTAGTGCACATTAGTGGTCAAAGTCGTGCATCAAACACCGTGCTAAAACCACACCTTGTATATTTTCTAACAACTGGAGTAGTTACTAGTTTAAAATATCATTTAGAATGTTTTCACGACAATTTTTCGAGCTTATAAGTTATCAATGCCTAATGTGTGAGTTACCGTACTACTCACACGTTGTCATTGGATAAGAAAACTTATCTTTGTCAGGTGTATGGGCGACTTGTTTGGTGCTCCGAAGTTACCAAGTTGCAACATGGATAACTGAAGCAAAAATATGGGCGGTAGTTGCAACATGGGTAATTACAGCAAACATGGTAGTGTTGTATTTGAGATAGCAAGCCATGGACGCAAGAATGTATTCACAGTTAGAAGACGAATATTCCACCTGCCTTTATTCGACGCCTTGACGATCAAGAAAGGTAGATCTAGGCCCCCTTCTTAATAGAGATCCAGCGACTCGCTAGACCCCAGAAACCTCTAGAAAGAAACCGTTAGGCCTCCTTTGGTCTAGAGGAATCTTGTAGGAATTTCATAGGATAGGATTTCTGTAGAAAAAATTCCTCTAGAGCCTTTTGGTTTGTATGTAGGAATGGAATCCTATTCCTATGAAGGAATTCTTCCTATTCTTTACATTTCATAGAAAAATAAACATTAGCCTTTAACATAGGGTTGGGCATAAGGTGTCAACATCAATACACCAAAGTAGGCCTCGTATTCTCCTCCTCCTCCAAGAAAGAAAGTTAGGGTTCGTGCCTCTCGCCGGCACCGGCGCAGGTCCGCCGCGTCTCCGGTGGCCCTAGGGCTATGGAGGCGCGGTGGATCCTGGCAAGGGCCGGCGGGAGGGCTTCGTTTTTAGTCGTTTTTTTCAATCTTGTTAGGGTTTGTGTCTTACTCAGGAAGGCGAGACGGCGGCGGCTCCTTGAAGATGGAATAAAGGTCTCCCCGCCTAGCCCCCGTTCCGGCGGTGCGTGTAGCATCGTCGGTGGGCGTGTGGAGGTGTGTCTCCGGCAGATCTGTCTTTGGTGGATTTGCTCGGATCTCATCGTTGTTCGTCTACGTTCATGTGTCTTCATTTGGATCCTTCCGATCTCGTTATTTTTCATCGGCGTCGGTTGCTGTTACGGGGTGTTGGTCCTATGGGGCCTTAGCACGACGACTTCCGACTGTCTACTACAACAAGTTGTGCCCGACTCCGGCGATGGAGGGCGATGACGGCGGCGCCTTCGGCTCGCTTCGGTGCTTGTAGTCGTCGCTAGGTGGTCTACGAATCTGGATGTAATTTTTATTTCTGGTATTCGTTGTACTGCCATGATTAAAGATGAATAGGTTGGAAGTTTTTCCGTAAAAAAAAAAAAACAAAAAAAACATAGGGTTGGGCGAGCCAGATCGAGAAGGCATTTAGTCCCACAGTAAATAGGGTTGGGCGAACCAGGTCAAAGACATTTAGTACCACTATGACCAGCCTAAACGGCTTCAAGTGTTGGCCATAGTCAGCCTGGAACACGGTGGAGAACGAAGATGAGATTCCTTTTGTGTTGCTACAGTGTTGATTATTCCTTGTGCCCTCCTCCATTGATTGTCCTGTACTGTAGTTTCCATTGATTGATACAGTGTAGTACAGATCACATTGTTTAATTTTGGAAAGAAGTGTAGTTTTCATTAACTGATACAGATCGACCACGCGGTACGATCTGCTAGTTCACTGAGATGTACAGTAGTTTTCATTAAGTCTGGATCGACCTACTAGTGCACTGAGATGTTTAATACAGACATGGATCGGTTGTATTAGAAAGAGAAAAAAGAGAGTGAAGATGGGGGCTCTCCTCTTCCGGCAGCAGCAGGAGCCGGCATGGTTCGTCTCGCTCGCCATCCTTGGCGCTCTGCACGTCGCCGCCGTCGCCTTCCGTATCCTCTCCCACCTGGTCTTGCTGCTGCGCCGCCCCACTGACCTCTGTCACCGCTACGGCGCCTGGGCCGTGGTAACCGGCCCCACGTCCGGCATGGGCCGTTCCGTCGCCCTCGCCCTCGCCCAACGCGGCCTCAACCTCGTCCTCGTCGGCCGCGACCCTGCCAAGCTCCAGGACATCTCCGACACCATTTCTTGCACCTACGCCGTGCAAACCAAGACCGTCGTGGTCGACCTCGTCCTCATCTCCACGCCTCAAGGTAACTAAGGCTAGGGATTTTTTTTTCGTTTGGCTAAAATTTTGCTGACTGACGAATCCAATGAAATTTCCAAAACTTGGTAAATTATCTTAAACAAAGTGAACAAATTTCATTTGAATTTGAATGAATTCAAGTTCAAACTAATGAATATAAGAAAGTATACTATTAAGGGGCCGTTCGGAATCACTCCGCTCTGTAACTCCGCCCGGAGCGGAGCGGCATGCAGTTTAATTCTAGCGAGCGGCAAAAAGGGATGCTCCGCCCGTTCCGCTCTCTGGCGGAGGAGCAGAGGATTCCCGAACACAGCCTAAAGCATCCCAAAACTAATGGACACTACAAGTATTTCCTAGAGCCTGCTCTGTCCTACTACCTTGGTCCGGGTATACTGGGCCATTTAGGAGCACAACCACATCCTCTTTTACTAGCCCGCTCTGCTCCGTTGTTGTTCCATTGACTAATTTCAGCCGCTGGTAGTAGTCAGCAAGTTCAAATGTACCCAAATATTTTAAGTTAAATTTAAATGTTCCACGGACTGTCGGGGTGCAAGACACGAGCTGCAATTCGGGAAGTTAAGGTGATGGACGTACAAGACACGAGCTGCATGCTAGTTATATTTATTGATCATATATATTTGGTAGGTGACGAGGCGCTGCGGCTGCTCCGGCATGCGGTGGCGGGGCTCGACGTCGGGGTGCTGGTAAACAACGCCGGCCTAGCGAAGCCCTGCGCGGTGTATCTGCACGAGGTGGACGTGGAGGCCTGGATGAGGATGATCCGGGTGAACCTGTGGGCACTGACTGAGGTGACGGCGGCGGTGCTGCCGGGGATGGTGGAGCGGGGCAGGGGTGCCATCGTCAACATCGGATCCGGGACCACCCTGGCCATCCCGTCGTTCCCACTCCTTTCCATCTACGCCGCGTCCAAACGGTATATATACTACAACCTAGTAGTACATCTCTTCTGTCTTTTTCACTTGATATCTGTGATATACCAGGACATTTTCTGAGTTCAATAAAAGTACATTTCAGGTACGTTGCTCAGTTGTCCAGGAGCCTTCACGTTGAGTACAGGGGCAAAGGAATCGATGTACAATGTCAGGTTCGTACGAGGGACCTACTATAATATTAGAATGAAAATGCATACGGGCAATTCATGTTTGTTTCTACGTATTCCTTACAACCATCCGCCCAAATCTATAACGTTTCGAAAGTGTAATATGTGTCCATTCCTATTTAAGAGTCTTGTTGCATCCTAGTAATACAAGCGAGCTGCATATCAACAAGTTAATCCAAAATACAAGCACTTTATGTAGATAGAATAGCAATTCGATTTAAAATCTACAAACATTTATCTGCTATTAGAATCTAAAGCTTGCTAAGTACGTCACGATGGGTCGATTTAGACGCAACACAATCATAGTTGAGGGATCAAAATTAATACCATGGCATGTGTCGTGCAACTACAGGTGCCGTTGTTCGTGGAGACCAACATGACGATGGGGGTGGCGGCATCCCGCAAGCGACGAAGCCTCTTGTCCCGGCTAATCATGCCGACATCGGATGAGTATGCCAGAGCGGCGGTGTGTTGGATCGGGCATGGCCCGCTCTGCATGCCTAACCTGGGCCACCGGCTCGAGTGGTGTATCTGCCATGTTGTGCCCGACTGGATGCTCGATGAGTTGTGCCTCCGGCTGAACCTATGGCATAGAGTTCGTTTCCAGCGCCTCAGGACGATGAGAGCATCACGGCCAAACGTCATTAACAACGGATGTATGGCTTGCAAACAAGTCTAAGCAGTTTGTCCTGCATCATTTGCTGGTCTGTATGTACACGTATCTTCCTTGTATTTGTTGGAAATGTATGTCTTAGAGGCAATCATTATTTATTTATATTGTCTATATATCAACTAGTATGTGACTTCTTTGTGAAACTATATATTGTATGTCGATTGTTTTCAAGGCCACTATACTTTGAATAGTACACGTCGATATACGACAAAAATCCCTCCTTATGGAGTTTGATATTTTGGATGTCCTGTCTGAAACTAACCCTCTGTCAGCCTCTGACTATGAGAGAATGAATATTATTAAGGCTGAACTGGGTGAAATCTGGATGAAAGAGGAAACTGCCTTATGGCAAAGATTCAGAGATAGAAAAATCATAGAGGGAGACCGCAATAATGCTTATTTCCACGCCCTTGCTAACTATAGACATCGTCAGAATCATTTGACCGAGCTAAATGGACCTGATAGTGCCGTTACTTACACTTCTGATATGTTGGAAGTAGCTACTTCTTCTTTTTGCAAAAACATGTTCCCTTTTGAACCAAAACCTGATACTTAGATACCGATTTTTTGTATGAAAATGAGTTAGTTACTGCATAAGAAAATGCTACTCTAGAAAGATCCTTTTCTGAGGAAGAGATAAAAGCCGCTATTATGAGCTCATATGTTGGTGATGCCCCTGGCCCTGATGGACTTTCATTTATTTTCTACCAAACATTCTGGGGTCTCTGGATAAAATGACTTTATGTGGCTAGTAAGAGATATTCAAAATGGTGACCTTGATGTATTTCGTCTGAACTTTGCTATTATTACTCATATCCCTAAAGTGTCTAATGCTAAGGATATGAAGCATTTCTTGTCTAATGCTAAGGATATGAAGCATTTCAGACCTATTAGTTTGAGTAATTGTGTTGTTTAGATTTTTACTAAGGCTTTGACAATTAGCCTATTTTGTGGCAGAATTGTTTCTCAAAGTCAAACTACTTTTATTACTGGTAAGTTCATTTTGGAGAGTGTAGTTATGGCCCATGAAGTGATTCATGAAACTCATACACCTGGGACTAGTGGTTTGGTTTTGAAGCTTGATTATGAAAAAGCATATGATAGGGTTAGTTGGGATTTCCTTGTGG
Organism: Aegilops bicornis; assembly: GCA_021605145.1. Taxonomy (NCBI): domain Eukaryota; kingdom Viridiplantae; phylum Streptophyta; class Magnoliopsida; order Poales; family Poaceae; genus Aegilops; species Aegilops bicornis. The sequence goes on along the minus strand of CM038671.1, from coordinate 771,060,342 downwards.
AATGCTAAAATGTAGAGGTTTTGGTAGTAAATGGATTGGCTCGATGCGTAGTTCTCTACATCAAGGTTCCTTTGTGTTAGGATTAATGATACTAATGGGCCGAATTTTGTTGGGGGGCGGGGGGTGGAATGAAGCAATGTGACCCCTTCTCCCCCCAGTCTCTAATTTGGTGGCTGATGTTTTCTCTAAGATGCTTATAAAAGTTGTCAATCATAATTTGATTGCTTGGTTTCTGCCACATGCGATTCTTGGGGGTGTAGTCAGCTTATAGTATGCTGATGACACTATCATGTTTCTTGATTCATTTGTTGAAAATGCCAGGAATTTGAAATGGATCATAACTTGCTTTGAGAAACTTTCTGGTTTAAAATTAACTTTCATAAAAGTGATTTGTGAAGGAAATATGCCCTAGAGGCAATAATAAAGTTATTATTTATTTCCTAATTTCATGATAAATGTTTATTATTCATGCTAGAATTGTATTAACCGAAAACTTAGTACATGTGTGAATACATAGACAAAACATATTGTCCCTAGTATGCCTCTACTTGATTAGCTCGTTAATCAAAGATGGTTATGTTTCCTAACCATAGACATGTGTTGTCATTTGATGAATGGGATCACATCATTAGGAGAATGATGTGATGGACATGATCCATCCGTTAGCTTAGCATTACGATCGTTACAGTTTCATTGCTACTGCTTTCTTCATGACTTACACATGTTCCTCAGACTATGAGATTATGCAACTCCCGAATACCGAAAGTACACTTTGTGTGCTACCAAACATCACAACGTAAATGGGTGATTATAGAGGTGCTCTATAGGTGTCTTCGAAGGTGTTTGTTGGGTTGGCATAGACCGAGATTAGGATTTGTAACTCCGTGTTTCGGAGAGGTATCTCTGGGCCCTCTCGGTAATACTCATTACTATAAGCCTTGCAAGCATTGTGACTAATTAGTTAGTTACAGAATGAAGTATTACGGAACGAGTAAAGAGACTTGCCGGTAACGAGATTGAACTAGGTATGATGATACCGACGATCAAATCTCGGGCAAGTAACATACCGATGACAAAGGGAACAACACATATTGTTATGCAGTTTGACCGATAAAGATCTTCATAGAATATGTAGGAGCCAATATGAGCATCTAGGTTCCGCTATTGGTTATTGAACGGAGATGTGTCTCGGTCATGTCTACATAGTTCTCGAATCCGTAGGGTCCGCACGCTTAACGTTCGATGATGATTTGCATTAAGAGTTATGTGTTTTGATGACCGAAGTTTGTTCGGAGTCCAGAATAGGATCACGGACATGACGAGGAGTCTCAAAATGGTCGAGACATAAAGATTGATATATTGAACGGCTATATTCGGACACCAGAAGTGTTCCGGAGAAGTTTCGGATAAAACCGGAGTGCCGGAGAGTTACCGGAACCCCCCGGGGAACTAATGGGCCTAGATGGGCCTTAGTGGAGAGAGAGAGGGGAGGCCAAGCAAGCGCCCCTCCCCTTCGGTCCGAATTGGACTAGGAGGGGGGCAACGCCCCCTTTTCTTCTCCATCTCCTTCTCCTTCCTTTCCCCTCTCTCCCTCTTGGTGGAAACCTACTAGGACTTGGAGTCCTAGTAGGATTCCCCTCTTGGGGACGCGACCTAGGAGGACCGGCCGGCCTCCCCTTGCTCCTTTATATACGGGGACAGGGGGCACCCTAGAAAACAGAAGTTGATCTTTTAGCCATGTGCGGTGCCCCCCTCCACAGTTACACACCTCGGTCATATCGTCGTAGTGCTTAGGCGAAGCCCTGCGCCGGTAACTTCATCATCATCGTCGCCACGCCATCGTGCTGCCGAAACTCTCCCTCGGCCTCAACTGGATCAAGAGTACGAGGGACGTCATCGAGCTGAACGTGTGCTGAATGCGGAGGTGTCGTACATTCGGTACTTGGGTCGGTTGGATCGCGAAGACGTTCGACTACATCAACCGCGTTAACTAACGCTTCCGCTTTCGGTCTACGAGGGTACGTGAACGCACTCTCCCCTCTCATTGCTATGCATCACATAGATAGATCTTGCGTGATCGTAGGAAATTGTTTGAAATTACTGTGTTCCCCAACAGTTGCATTCGAGCCAGGTCTATGCGTAGATGTTATATGCACGAGTAGAATATAAAGAGTTGTGGGCGATAATAGTCATACTGCTTACCACCAACGCCTTACTTTGATTCGACGGTATTGTTGGATGACGCGGCCCGGACCGACATTACATGACCGCGTTCATGAGACTGGTTCCACCGACGTACTTTTGCACAAAGGTGGATGGCGGGTGTCTGTTTCTCCAACTTTAGTTGAATAGAGTTTGACTATGGCCGGTCCTTGTTAAAGGTTAAAACAACACACTTGACGAAAAATCGTTGTGGTTTTTGATGTGTAGGTAAGAACGGTTCTTGCTAGAAGCCCGTAGGAGCCACGTAAAACTTGCAACAACAAAGTAGAGGATGTCTAACTTGTTTTTGCAGGGCTTGCTATGATGTTATATGGTCAAGGCATGATGTGATATAAATTGTTGTATGAGATGATCATGTTTTGTAACAAAGTTATCGGCAACTGGCAGGAGCCATATGGTTGTTGTTTTATTGTATGCAATGCAAACGCCATGTAATTGTTTTACTTTATCACTAAGTAGTAGCAATAGTCGTAGTAACAATAGTTGGCGAGACGACAACGATGCTACGATGGAGATCAAGGTGTCGCGCCGGTGACAATGGAGATCATGACGATGCTTCGGTGATGGAGATCATGAGCAAAAGATGATGATGGCCATATCATGTCACATATTTTGATTGCATGTGATGTTTATCTTTTATGCATCTTATTTTGCTTAGTATGGCGGTAGCATTATAAGATGATCCCTTACTAAATTTCAAGGTACAAGTGTTCTCCCTAAGTATGCAGCGTTGCTACCGTTGGTCGTGCCGAGACACCACATGATGATCGGGTGTGATAAGCTCTACGTTCAAATACAATGGGGCAACCAGTATAAACTCTCTCTATCCTTTGTCCCATTTAACCCCTTTAAGCTAAGCTAGTTGCGATGGCTCCATGACTAAGTCCTCACACTAGGACATTTGCCGTAACAATTCCACGACAGTTGGCGCCCATCGTGGGGCTAGCGCACGGCGGTTTTGAGTTCTTGAAGGGCAGCTTCAATGGGATCAAGGGATATGCTGTGGGCCGGATGACCAAGAGTCGTTGCGGCAAGCTCTACATCGACGATGCAGGCTGGGGCCCCGAGGCCGGCTCAATTGAGTACGGGTACCGGGTTCCCTTCGGCGGAATCCATGTCTTCATCGGCAAGATCGGCGAGCCGGGCCCTGAGCCGGACATTTGCACCGACATCATCGAGACGGCTCAGCGTGCACGACCTGCACGAGTTCAGCCCGCCGTGAAACATTCTTTCGCGAGATTCATCCATGGGGCGGAATTTGAGGACGGATCCATGTCTGGCGGTGAGACGGCCATCTATTCTGATGGTGAGTCATCCACGGGCGAGACTACTTCATTGTATCAACTGCAAGACGACAGGCTTGGGGGCTGTTCCGATGGTGACAGTATTCCGGACCCCTATGAGCCGCCAAATAGGGTCGCAATCTTCATGGCCGGTACACAGCCCGCGCAGAATTCTTCGACTGCGACAGCAATGGTCTGCGGGTCAGCAATGGCGATGGCAGCTGGGACATGAGGCCCTATGCACCCGCCGGCTCAGGTTTTGACTGATTTGCTGGATAATCTGACAACCTTGTTAACAGCAGAGGTTAACCCATCAAATCAAGTTCAGCATAATGCGGAAGTTGCAAAACTGCGCGACGAGATAGCGCAAGCCAAGGAAGACCTAGCGGCGGAGAACGCTAGGGTGACTGCAGAGCGAGCTGTTTTGGATGCTCAGGCACAACGGATCCGGGCTAATTCCGTCCAGCTCTCAATGGATTAGAACGCTTCTAACGAAATCATGAGAAGAAGGCACGGGTAAATGCGCCGCCAGCTTATGAGGCGAGGAACCTCTTTGGCATGCTCAGGCGGGGACGATAACCAACCCGTAGATAAACCGGTTTGAAGTGCACGGGGCTGGGCGTCGGCTAAACCGCGCGCTGTGAGCCGCCTCATCTGAATAATACTCTGCCTCAATATGTGCTGACACCACTGGGTCATTATTCCAACCCTTTGGATAATATGATCGCTGCGGCAACATGATTGGCGGCTCTCCCAGTTGAAGGCGATTCTCCAGCTGCGGTTGAGACAGGGAGGGCTAGAGAGCTACTTCAAACAGCGTTGGTACAGCAGGAGGCATATTCTTACAGTTGAGAGAGGATTCACTCGACCCCCTGCCCAAGCTGGAGTTACAGCAGACACATGGACTCATCGGCCGTTTCAAGCAATGACGGTCGCCGTAACCAGCCCTGTGGGCATAACCCAGTGCGTGATGGTGCTCAGGATTTGGTTGATCAGGGCAGGGCACGTCGAGAAGCTGAGTAGGCGGCTCAGTAGGCGGCTCATCAACATCTTTCGGTTTATTCAACGACTTTGGTGGAGGCAGGCATGACCTCTAGGACCACGGGTATACCATGTTTAGTGCAGGCTCTGCGTAATGAGCATCTGCCCAAGGATTTCAAAGGACCTCGTAAGGTGCCTAACTACACAGTCGACTTACCCCCTGAGGCGTGGATTGAGAGTTACGAGATGGCCATGGAACCGTTGGAGGTCAGCGATGCTGCGTGTGCCAAGTACTTCACCATGATGCTGGATGGGACGACCCGCACTTGGTTCAAAGGGATGCCTGCCAATTCCATCGGGTCATGGGCCGAGCTAAAAGCCCGGTTTATCCAGAATTTTAAAGATACTTGCAAACAGCCCATGTCGATTGTGGATTTGGATGCTTGCGCCCATGAAGAGGGCGAGTCAACGACCCATTGGGTGCGTCGGGTCAAGGCCATCCTGCATTCATCGGATAACATCAATGTCGGCTCAGCAGTCCTAATGTTAGAGAAGAATTGTCGTTTTTTGCCTCTTAAACAGAAGCTAGGGCGGCTCAAGCGCCACTGCAATGATATGGGGGAGCTGATGGCGGCTCTAATTAAATATGCTGACTCTGATAGTGCCAAGGACCCCGAGTCTGATGATGAAAAGCCAGGAAGAAGAGCGGTAATAGCAAGGGTCGGCAGCATAACCCGGCGAGTTAGGGGGCAATGGTAAGCGCAAGGCCGATAATAATTCAGATTTTGTGGCCAATGCCAATACGCAGAATAATGGTCAGCGTCGTAAGGGGAAGCCACCTCCTCGGGCAGGTGGATCAGGTCTCAATCTTGAGCAGATGCTAAATCAGCCCTACCCAAAGCATGGTACACGGGAAAGACCGTCCAGTCACCTTTGGAAAGACTATCAAATTATGAAGGAGTTCAAAAATTCTGATCTATTCCAGAACAATCATGGGCTGGGCGGCGGCTCAGGTTCTGGTGATGGCGGTTCTCATGGCCCGGATTACGGCGGTGGCGGTTCTAGTTCCGGATTCCAAGGCCACCAAACCCACCAAGGTAACCAGGGTGGATACAATCAACAATCTGGTCAGGGGGCTCAGCAGCAGTAGCAGTCCGGATATCAAAGTCATCCGAAGCAGTTGAATAGTGGACAGTACCACATCTTCACCACAAGTTTATGCAAACGGGACCAGAAGCTCCATCAAAGGGTTGTGAACGCCGTTGAGCCGGCAGTTCCCCATTACTTGCGATGGTCTGAGAAGCCCATTGTGTGGAGTCGAGAGGATCACCCGGCCCGGGTTGATAATCCGGGTCATTTGGCTTTGGTGGTGGCGCCTCAAGTTGGTGGATACAAATTCACTAAGGTACTCATGGACGGGGGTGGCAACATTAATCTCCTTTACTATGATACTTTCTTTCGCATGGGGTTGACTGACAAAAGTCTTAAGCCGTCCAATACTGTTTTCCATGGAGTGGTGCCTGGTAAGTCGGCGTATCCTGTAGCAAGATCGATCTGGAAGTAGCCTTTGGGGATGAAAATGATTCCAGGGCCGAGAGACCAAGATTTTAAGTGGTCAAGATTAAAAGCCCGTATCACGCTCTGTTTGGGCGGCCGGCTTATGCCAAGTTCATGGTACGACCTTGTTATGTTTATATGCAGCTCAAGATGCCGGGTTACATGGGGACCATCATAGTGCATGGAAGCCGGAAAATAGCTTTGGAGTGTGAAGAAGGGGACGCTGCTTATGCTGAGTCTGTCTGTGCAACAGAGGAGTTGAAGTTCTACAAAGACAATGTTGATCCGGCGGATATGACATCTTTCAAAAAGCCACCTACAGAGCATGATCCGGTATTAAAGTTTAAATCGGCCGATGACACTAATCTAGTTGACGTTTTCCTGGCGATTCATCCAGGCAGTTCAGTATTAGTGCTAACCTAGATCAAAAATATGAAAGCGCACTCATCGAGTTCATCCGTGAGAACCGGGACATCTTTGCATGGAAACCTTCTGATATGCCAGGTGTACCGAGGGAACTCGTTGAGCACAATCTTAACGTTGAGCACACTCTTAATTTTGATCCAAAGTTTAAGCCGGTCAAGCAATTCCTTCGTCTCTTCAACGAGGAGAGGCGTAAGGCCATCGGTGAAGAAGTGGCCCGGCTCTTGGCGGCTGGTTTCATTATTGAAGTCTTTCATCCTGAGTGGTTAGCTAATCCGGTGTTGGTACTTAAGAAGAATGGCACTTGGCGTACATGTGTGGACTACACGGACTTAAACAAAGCCTGTCTGGCAGATCCTTTTGCTCTCCCTCGTATTGATCAAATCATTGATGCTACGGTGGGTTGTGAGCGTTTGAGTTTTTTGGATGCTTATTCTGGTTATCATCAGATCAAGATGGCAGTTAAAGACCAAGAGAAGACAACTTTTCTCACTCCTTTTGGAGCCTTCTACTATGTGTCTATGCCTTTTGGGCTCAAGAGTGCCCAGGCGACTTACCAGCGATGTGTGCAGAATTGCCTTCACAGTCAGATTGGGCGCAATGTTCATGCTTATGTCGATGATATTGTGCTGAAATCCAGAGAGAAGGAAACTTTGATAGATGGTTTGAAGGAGACCTTCAACAATCTTCGGGTCTACAAGATGATGCTTAACCCGGCCAAGTGTGTTTTTGTTGTGCCAACAGGCAAGCTCTTGGGTTTTCTGGTTTCTAACAGAGGCATTGAAGCTAACCCGGAGAAGATCAAGGCCATTACTTCCTTGGCAAAGCCGGCGTGAAAAAGGGTCTAATGTGCAGCTCATTATTCCCAGTTTGAAAATGAGCCGACACTAATGTGAGCATTAGTGCCGGTTCCAATGGCTAGGCGGGCCGCTCTCTGTAGTACCGGTTCGTGGCGAACCTTTAGCACCGGTTCGTGCCATGAACCGGTACTAAAGAGAGTGGTGGCGGAATGTTGTCAGACTGGGGCCCGTCCAGCACCTTTAGTATCGGTTCGTGCCACGAACCGGTACTACAGGTCATCCTACATATAAACCTTTCATCCAGCTCGCTCTGTTCTTCCCCCTTTCCCCTCTCCTCTCTATTCTTCCTCTCTTCCCCTCGAGCTCATCACACATTTTGCCCAAATTTTGTCAAGATTTGAAGGCCCCCATCCATTCAAGTGATAAAAAAGGTTAGCAACTTTGTCCTTTCATCTCTCATTGCTAGATGAGCTCTTGCAATGCTTTATATAGTGATTAATTTGTGGGTTTAGTAATTTGGGAGGAATTATATGTGGTAGTTTATTTGATTTATATGCAATTTGAGCTTAAAATAACTCTTAGTTTGCATATGTAGGTGTGGTTTACTTAGTGCCTTCCCGTCTCCGTCGTAACCACTGTCGATCGTCCGCACCGACCCGTCGCCAGCACCACCTTGTGGTGAGCCTCTTGTTCTTATCTTTTTTATGTAAAAAAAATCATGTTTGTGTGATTTAGATATATAGTTACTTGTATAATTATCTTACCCGTACGTCGTTTGTCATACATAGTGCCATGGTTTTGATATCCGTCCCCGTCGGCCCTCATCCATGTTATGATTCGGATGTGGTATATTCTCTTTTAAAACTATTTGTTGCATTTCGCATTTATGATAAATTATGCCCATCAAGTTGACATAGATATTTTTATCTAGGAGGTATGTGAACCGGAAATTCCAACTGACCCTATTGTCGAGAGGTTAAATTAGGTGAAAGAGAAAACGAGTATTTGAAAGAAAAATTGAAAAGAATTGCGGGGGAGAAGATGGAATTGGAGTTGCATGTTGCCGATGTCGTCGATGATCACAAGATCAGGATGGAGAAAATGCGGTTGAAGATTAGAAAGATTAGAAAATATGCCATTGATAGTGAGGCTTGGTATCATTATGCTGTTGGATCAATTGTTATCTTAGTTGCGATCTTGATTGCATTTGTTGTTGCATTTAAATGCTTTAGCTAGAGTGTTATTTTTATGTTGCATTGAAGTGTTGTATGAACTTTATGTATGAACTTGTATTAATTTCGTCTATTCAGTGGTGTGTAATGAAGATGCGCCGGCAATGGATGTACGATGACCGATGCTCTCCCCAGTTCATTGATGGCGTGCATACTTTTCTGATTGCGGATCAGGCAAACAAGCGGGTGCATGGTTTTATGCCTTGTCCATGTGCTGGCTGTAAGAGTGATTACAATTACTCTAACTCAAGAACCGTTCACGTCCACCTGTTTGAGTCTGGTTTCATGCCCCACTATAATGTTTGGACCAAGCATGGAGAAAGATGGGTTATGATGGAAGACAATGAAGAAGAAGAGGACGAGGATAACTATCCTGGCCTTGGGTTCCCTGAATACGATGATAAACAATGGGGGAAGAAGCTGAGTGGGCAATGCGAGAAGAAGCTGAGCCGGAAATGCGGAAAGAAGCTGAAGAAGAGGCATCAGATGAGCCCGCTGATGATCTAGGTCGGGCCATTGCCGATGCAAAGAGAAACTGCGGGAGTGAAAAGGAGAATAAGAAGATGCAGCGCATGTTAGAGGATCACAAGAAATTGTTGTACCCAAATTGCAAAGCTGACAAGAAAAAGCTGGGCACCACACTAGAATTGCTGCAATGGAAGGCAGAGAATGGTGTATCTGACAAGGGATTTGGAAAGTTGCTGGTAATGATAAAGATTATGCTTCCAAAGGACAACGAATTGCCCGAGAGTACGTACGAAGCAAAGAAGGCTGTCTGCCCTCTACGGTTAGAGGTGCAGAAGATACATGCATGCCCTAATGACTGCATCCTCTACCGCGGTGAGTACGAGGATTTGAACGCGTGCCCGGTGTGCGGTGCATTGCGCTATAAGATCAGCCGCGATGACCCTGGTGATGTCGAGGGCGAGTGCCCCAGGAAGAAGATTCCTGCCAAGGTGATGTGGTATGGTCCTATAATACCACGGTTGAAACGTTTGTTTCAAAACAAAGAGCATGCCAAGGCGATGCGATGGCACGGAGAAGACCGTAAGAAAGACGGAAAGTTAAGAGTACCCACTGACGGGTCGCAGTGGAGAAAAATCGAGAGAAATTACAAGGAGGAGTTTGAAGGTGACCCAAGGAATGTATGGTTTGCTCTAAGCGCAGATGGCATTAATCCTTTTGGGGAGCAGAGCAGCAACCATAGCACCTGGCGTGTGACTCTATGTTTGTATAACCGCTCAGTTGTGCATTAAGCAGAAGTTCATTATGATGCCAGAGCTCATCCAAGGCCCTAAGCAACCCAGCAAAGACATTGATGTGTACCTAAGGCCATTAGTTGAAGAACTATTACAACTGTGGAATGGAAAAGGTGTACGTGCATAGGATGAGCACAAACAGGAAGAATTTGACCTAAAGGCGTTGCTGTTCGTGACCATCAATTATTGGCCTGCTCTCATTAACCTTTCAGGACAGACAAACAAGGGATATCGCGGATGCACGCACTGTTTAGATGATACCGACAGTATATATTTGGATATTTGTAGGAAGAATGTGTACCTGGGACATCGGCGATTTCTTCCGAGCAGGCATCCTGTAAGAAAGAAAGGCAAGCATTTTAAAGGTGAGGCGGATCACCGGAAAAAGCCTCGCCACCGTTCTGGTGCTGATGTACATGATATGGTCAAGGATTTGAAGGTAATCTTTGGAAAGGGTCCTGACGGACAATCTGTTCCGAAGGATTCTTACGGACGCGCACCCATGTGGAAGAAGAAATCTATATTTTGGGACCTGCCCTATTGGAAAGACCTAGAGGTCCGCTCCGCAATCGACGTGATGCACGTGACGAAGAATCTTTGCGTGACCCTGCTTGGCTTCTTTGGCGTGTATGGGAAGACAAAAGATACACTGGAGGCACGGGAGGACCAGCAACGTATGCACGGAAAAGACGACATACACCAGGGTCACGCCAGCTACGCTCTTACCAAAGAAGAGAAGGAAATCTTCTTTGAATGCCTCGCCAAGTATGAAGGTACCGTCAAGCTTCTCGTCGAATATAAAGGGAATAATAAATATGGAAGAGAAAATTTCCAGAACCTAAAGTCTCATGATCATCACGTGATTATGACGCAACTGCTTCCGGTTGCATTGAGGGGGCTTCTACCGGAAAACGTTTGATTAGCCATTGTGAAGCTATGTGCATTCCTCAATGCAATCTCTCAGAAGGTAATCGATCCATAAATCATACGAAGGTTACAAAATGATTTGGTGCAATGTCTTGTTAGTTTCGAGTTGGTGTTCCCACCATCCTTCTTCAACATCATGACGCACGTCCTAGTTCACATATGCAAAGAGATTAACATTTTGGGTCCTGTATTTCTACACAATATGTTCCCTTTTGAGAGGTTCATGGGAGTCTTGAAGAAATATGTTCATAACCGTGCCAGGCCAGAAGGAAGCATCTCGAAGGGCCATGAAAATGAGGAGGTCATTGAGTTTTGTATTGACTTTATTCCTGACCTTAAGCCGATTGGTGTTCCTAAATCGCGGCATAAGGGCAGACTGGATGGAAAAGTCATGCTAGGAGGGGATCAAATAATATGTATGGACGGGCATTCTCTCACTGAAGCACACTACACAGTTCTACAGAATTCCGCCTTGGTGGCTCCGTATATGGAGGAACACAAGAATTTTCTATGCTCCAAACACCTGGAGAAGTCTGACGACTGGATTACACGTGAACAAATGGGGACTTTCACCGGTTGGTTGCAGACACGTGCCATGCATGACGGCGATATTGAAGATGACATGTACTTGCTGTCCCAGTTACCATCTTTGAATATAATGACTTTCAAAGGGTACGAGATAAATGGGATTACATTTTACACGATCGCCCAAGATAAGAAGAGCACCAACAAAAACAGTGGTGTCCGCTTTGATGCAACAACCAAGATGGGAAAGGAAACATATTATGGTTACATAGAGAACATATGGGAACTTGACTATGGACGTGGTTTGAAGGTCCCTTTGTTTCGGTGCAAATGGGTCAATATGACACGAGGCAGGGTAACGAAAGACCCGCAGTACGGAATGACAACAATGGATCTCAACAATCTTGCGTATGAAGACGAACCATTCGTCCTAGCCAATGATGTGGCGCAGGTTTTCTATGTGAAAGACATGTCTACCAGGCTGAGAAAAAGAAAAGATAAGGAAGCGAATGCATCATACGATGAGCCAAAGTGCCACGTAGTTCTTTCAGGGAAAAGAAACATCATGGGAGTGGATGACAAGACAGACATGTCAAAAGATTATGAAAAGTTTGATGAAATTGCTCCATCTACAGTGAATATTGATCCGAGCATCCAGTTAAATGATGAAGATTGTCCATGGTTACGACGCAAAGGGACACACACGAAGAAAAAGTTTCACACCCAAAGATCCCACTCTGGGATGTGATAGGCTTCACCGTCATCACATTCTTCTCTAGTGACTTTCCGGACTTATATATCTGGAAAGTGCCGCTTCGAACAAACCAGAGGGAATCTTTGGACATTTGAAACGCAAAGAAATTTTATGTGCAAAAACTGGATGCACTTCGTCTACAAATTAGTTCATCAAATAATTCAAATTTAAACTATTCAAATTTGAAAACTACTAGCACTAACAGAAAGTTTGTAATTATTTGTACCTAAAGAAAAATTATTCAGAAATAAATAAAGTATAACAGAAAAAAACTATTTTTTTAGACAAAAACTAAACAAAAAAGTTAATTTGTCAAATAATTCAAATTTAAACTATTCAAATTTGAAAACTACTGGCACTAACAGAAAGTTTGTAATTTTTTGTACCTAAAGAAAAAATATTCAGACATAAACAAATGAAAATAAATAAAGTAGAAAAGAAAAAAACTATTTTTTCAAGACAAAAACTAAATAAAAAAGCCCACCCTCTTGGGGCATGACTGCATACGACTAGAAACCCAACCTGTAGTTGGGCCTGGATGCAGGCCCGCAAGCCCCAATAGGCCAATAGGGCAGAGTTAGGCCCAGAAGCCTGCTATAGAGACGAGTTCAACAGAGCTGCCTCGCCGGGGCTTTTAAACAGGTGTGGGCGCCCCTCGGCTAGCGAGGTGGGACTAAACTTGCCCGCAACGCACCTCCGCCAGCACACACCTTTAGTACCGAGTCGTGGCTCCAACTGGTACTAAAGGGGGGGTTCAGTACCGGTTGTAGCCACCACCCGGTACTAAAGGGGGTGCGCTTCCCGCTGCTTCGCCTGGCCAAAACATACCTTTAGTACCGGTTGGTGGCTCCAACCGGTACTAAAGGGGGTTCTATATAAGAAACTGCTTCAAAAAAATTCAGTTTCTCATCTCTCCCTCTGCTTCTTCTCCTCTGCCCCGTCGCCACCGCCCCTCGTCGCCGCCCCCGTCCTATCCCCGTCGCCGTCGCCGCCGCCCCCGTCACCGTCCCCTCTGCATCGCCGTCCCGTCGCCTCGCCATCGCCGTCGCCGTCACCTCGACCTCGCCCGCGCTGTGAGCCCCTCTCCCTGGCCCCTCTCCTCCCTCCAATCGAAGCCGCCGTGCCGCCGGCGACGTAGGTGCACACGCGCATGCACGCGTACACACACACACGCACGCACACACACATACAAAATTCTATTTTTAGTTTTTAGTTTTTTTTCTTCTGTTTTTTCTGTTTTTTAGACAAATGTTTTAGATGAATTAATTAATTAGATTAGATTAATGTCAAATAGTATATAGAAATGTTAGAAATGTTATAGAAATGTTAGAAATTTTAGAAATGTTAGTTTTAGCTAGATGAATTAGATTAATCTCAAATTGTTAAAGAAATGTTTGAAATGTTATAGAAATGTTAGTTTTTAGTTTCTTATAATTTTCGTTATAGAAATTTAGAATTTACATATAAGAAATCACAATCCAATCATTTAAAAAATGTTACTTTTGCGGCATTTAGTATTTGTTCTCGACGATGCCCGGCCCGCATCCTCGCCGTCGACCGGTTCGCGTCAACGTCCTGCGTCAGAGGACCCATGTCCGGGACTGGGCTCCGCCGGGCTAGCACTGGGAGGTGCTACCTTCAGGGGCTCGCCGCTTGGTGAGGAACCCGGGTCCCGTCGTCGACCCTGAGCTACTTTGGTGGCGTTCCCGTGGGCCACTTTCGGTGCGGAGAGATCCGGCCCCACTGGAGGTGGTGCGTCACCATGTCAGGGAGGAGGGCAAGCATATCCGTCGCTACATGGCTTATATGGACGTCAGGTTCTCCAGTACCTGGCAGGGTCTTTGGGGAGATGATTGGAGCTATGATCCTGTGATGGTTCCTTCTCTTTGGGTGTCCATCGCCCGCGCCTCAGGAACCGCGAGTGGCCTAGATTATTCTGTAGTATTCAATTTTTATTAGCTAGCTAGCTACTGATGTATTCGATATATAATATTCGAGACGATGTATTCGAGATTATATATTATTCGAGACGATGCATATTATGTACTATGATTCAGGATTTCCTTATTGAGTGCATGCATGCATTGTAATTTGAATACTAAATTGTTTTATATTTCTTCTGGATTAGTTAAATAAAAGCTATGGCGGACAATACTGGCAGAGAGGGAGAAGAGGCCCTGTTCGAGATCATACGCTCCCCTCGCGCGCCAAATGATCGAAATGAATAAGATGACGGCTCCCAATATCTGAACAATACCGGGCAGGGTGATGATATGATATTCGATTGCGACGACCGAATTGATGAAGTCATGGATGACGACTTTGATTATGATGGCGAAGAAAATGTTGATCTTGAAATAATAGAGACCGGCGAGGTATATTTATATAAGCAGGCATCTGGTGATCATCACGTGTTTTAAATGATTTGAAGATATATTAACGAATCGATCTTTCTTCTTTCAGCCCTCCAGATTGAGCAAATCTTCTACAGGCAGAGTGCGAGGCCCAGTCAAAAAGTTGAAGGAGGGCGTAAAGTACAACATCAATGCCATCAAAACTAATGGCGAACCAATAGCGCCTAAGAACATTGCGAACAAGTTCGTTCGTCAGTGCGGAGTTCCTGTGAAGGACCAACTCCCGATCTCCCTTCAAGAATGGAAAGAGCTATCAAAGCCCTGTCCAGATCTTACTTTTGTCGACAATAGAAGAAAAATTGTGCTTTGGGAAAATCTCATGGAACATTTCACCCTTCCAGATCATTTCACAGCTGCAGATGTGGAGAAAGTCAAGGCCGCTGCTCTTAGGAAGATGGCAATTGCATTCCACAACCATAAGAAAACTGTATGGAATAACTACGTCAATGGAGGAAAGAAGCCTCCAGAATTCAAGGGAACACTGGGACGCTTTCGTGAAATTCAAGGAAACAGAATTATCTAAGGAACGGTCGAAAAAAAACAAGGCCAATGACGCAAAAAAGAAGAAATTCCATAGAATGGGGCCTGGTGGCTACACTGTGGCAATGCCTAAGTGGGATAAGTCTAAGCAAGAGATGCTGGATCCACAAGTCACTCCAGTTACATTGAGCTGGACCCCCAGGTGTAGAACTTGGTTCTATGCGCATGGGGGGCGTTGGACCCGAAGACAAGCGAGGTTTCAAAGAAGGCATGTCTTAAAGGAGCCGATGTTAAGTTAGTTGAAGCAATAGAAGAAGCTCGAAAGGGTGTGTTCACGCCCAACAGAGAGAACGACGAGCTTACGCTGGCATACAGGAAATCCTGAACACCGGGAAGAACACGAGGCAAGGGTGTTGTTCCGTGGTATGAGGGCTTTTACGAGTGGAGCATGACTACAGAAGCCGTGCAAGAAGGAAGATGGAGGAGGAGAAGAAGAAGAAGCTGGAGGACAAGCAGAGGAAGCAGGAAGCAGAACGCCTTCAAGGCCTAGAATCAGAGCACGCAGACTTGGCACTCAAATTCCAGCGGTAGCAGCAGCAGATCGACTAACTTAGCCAGGAAAGGGGGTCTCAGCAGTGGCTGTAGCTAGCGGATGATCGAGCATTGGATAGCACCGTCCCATCCAGGCCGAGAAGCAGTGTGGGTTCCACCTCAGGTGATTCACTGCTGGATAGATACCATGTGGATGACATCATGGAGAACACTAACTGTGAGCTACACTTCAAAATGAAGAACATATCCGTGAAGGCGGCGGACGCCGTTGCTTATAGAAATCCCCCCGGAGCAACCTACCATTGCAGAACGATTCCAGCCGGCTATGCTCGTGTCGTGGTTGATGAGGTGGTGGACCAATATTTAGGGCTACAACTTGACATTCCTGGAGGTGACGAGGAGCACACACTGGGAGAGGCCATACGTCGTATCATCCTATGGAGAAAGGATTGCATCATCTTTCAAGGCCACCGACACCGGCTGCCTAGAGCTTGACATTCCAGGAGGTGCGAGAGCAAAGCGACTCCCGCTCCTCCAAGTCCGGCATAGCATCAGGCCACTCCTCCAGCTTCAACTCAGCCAACACATGAGGCCACTCCTCCTGCTTCAACTCAGCCAATGCATGAGGCCATTCCTCCTCCTCCAAGTCCACCAACGCGTGCCACTCCTCCTCCAAGTCCGACACCGTGTCAGCCATCTCCGCTGCCTCATTAATCACGGAAGAGAGCTGCCACAACTATGGCACGTAGTGCTACAAGTCGAGGTAGTATAGGAGGTACAGGTGGAGGCAAGAGATTTCAATATGGTCCAAGCCTCGCGCCTCTTCCGCAGAGGCCTTACGACATGACAAAGGAGCAAAACGAAGCCATGGTGAAGGCCCAAGTGGACGCCCATTTTGGACCGAAACCGCCACCGCCGCCAAGGGAGAAAGTGCCCGAGGATAAGATTGACCACTTTATTTGTATGGCTAAAGCACCAGCTCCCAAGCCTGTTGACTCAGACTATAGGCGCCAAATCAGGAAGGCACATCGAGCACGACAAAAGGAGTCGAGCTCGAGCTCGAGCCAAGCAGCTGGCCAAAAATGCGGGAAAACTGTTCCCCAGCTAGGAGAACAGGCGGCGCAATCGATCCCCCCGCTTGTTGTACCAACACATGAGAGTACCGGTGATGGTTAGCTGGTAATAACCGATGAGCATAGAAGGGAGGCTGAAATGCCCGGTATCACTGTTGGACAACTCCTCGAGATTGAGCCCATGCCTTTGCTTAGAGAGGAGGACATAAAACGGAAATATGTCCGCGACCAACCTTTGGTCAAGCCTGAGGAGGTCAAGAACCTCCCAACGAGAATGTATGAATTGCATGAATGGTACATGAAAATTACCAAGAGTACCAATCAAGAGTCCCTCATGGTGAAAGTCAAGGAAGAGTAGTACTTCCATAAGCTAGCTCTAGCCGTTGAGTATTCAGAACTATTTCAGTTATTCTATCAAGACGCACTCGACAAATCTCTAAATGGGTTGCTATTGCAGTAAGTGATTTATTTCTGTAACTTAAGTCTCAATCTAGTTGTAGTGCTCATTGATAGATCATTTGTCAGGACCCTGACTCTATGCCACATCGATCTAGCATGTAACACCTCATATCACTTTACGGCCTCACGCACGGTATCCCCACGGGTGTCGCCTTACCAGGCCCGGAACCGTTTGCGCCTTTTGGCACACGTATATGATAGTGTCTCTAGCATCCATATGACAAGGAGCCCGGGCTGACATGGATAGTCGTGAACCCAAAGTGGAACTAACTTACAGGGACAGGCATACGTGACCCAGCAATGAACGTGTCGGTCATCAGCGAGTGAATCTGGGCTGTAGCAACTGGGCCAACAGGACTCTGGTAAACCGGGCTATAGCAGGCTAACAGGACTCCGGTAGACACCGCGTGACATTTCCCCAAAGGGACAGACACAGTAACGAAGAAGGACACATGCCGGCCATCCTAAGTGTTCCGGAGCAGTAGCAAGCTACCAAGGCTCAGTGGAAGCACTAGGAGACATTTCCTAGTAAGAGAGGCTACCAAGGATAAACAACTAGATAGTCAGATCACACACATACCAAGCATTTCATACATACACACAATATGGTCGATATGTGCAAATACAACATGGCATCACAACAAAACTCTCGACTCAGAGTATTTATTCATTAGGCTCCAAGGAGCCAGATAGTACAAACATGGGTCTCTCGACCCGAATTGAGCATACAAGTCAAAGCACATACGGAGCTTAACATGTCTCGTACGCACATCTATAAATGAAAAAGGCCGAGAAGCGACTATTGACCAGATCTGCCGAGGGCACAAGATCGTAGCTGAGGTATCAAGCTAAGCGTCGAAGTCCACACGGAACTACTAGAGGCCAGCGTCTCTCGCAAAACATAAAATAGGCAAAGCGTGAGTACAAATGTACCCAGGAAGACTTATATCGTAACTAGCTACATATGCATCAAAGATCAACAAAGGGGTGGTGGAGTTTGACCGCAAAGAAGCCAGCTTTGACTTGGTGGCTATACTAAACTAAGACTGCAAGTAACTCTTTTGAGGTGGTGCACACGAGTCCACATATTCACCATATCAACACACCACTATGGATCCGCTCCCATCTCCCTACTAGAACGCCATCCATAGCACTCACGCTTTATCTTGCGCATTTCAGAGTATCCACTTTCACTTGTCTATGAACTGTATAGGCAACCTAGAGGTCCTTTACCGTGGACACGGCTATATGAATAGATCATATTAACCCTGCAGGGTTGTACTTCTTCACACACTCTCTCACCACTTATCGCCATTTACACGTCATGTACTCGGTAACCTTCAAGCGAGGGTGTCGGCCACGACCTGACTAACCACACAAGTCTCTCGTCCAGGTTTATCGCCTATTCGGGTTCCATTCGCAAGGAGATCCGGCCGGGGTGTCGCTCACGGCCCCAAACGATGTGTGCAGGGTTCCCAAGCCCACCATCCGGGTGCCACTTGGTACACCGGGCCACTGTGCCTAGTCTATCCCAAGCCCACCTGTACCGGGTGCCACTTGGTAGACTACTATCACTACCTACAAACACCAGAAACTAGTTGCAACTCCTGGACAGAGTTCGAGTTAATTAATAAATCGAGAGCGGTCGAGTTACCGGAACCCAATGTGTGGTAGTAACTATTCATGGATCACAAACACAGAAAGTTCCTCAGGACGGTTTCAATGAGACAACCCACCATGTACTCTTACATGGCCTCTCATCGCTACCTTTACCAAATCGTGTTCACACACTTAGCTGTCAACAGTAGGCCATGTTCACCACATTCCAATTCATCCCCGATGAATCAGACCTGACACAACTCTAAGCAATAGCAGGCATGCCAAACAAGCATGAATGAGTAGGCACATCAGGGCTCAAACAACTCGTACTCATGCTAGTGGGTTTCATCTATTTACTGTGACAATGACAGGTCATGCAGAGGAAAGGGGTTCAACTAGCGCAGCATGTAACAGTTGAATCGTTGTTGTCCTCATGCAGTAAAAGAGAGCAGGAGCGAGAGAGTGGGATTGTATCGGAATGAACAATGGGGTTTTGCTTGGCTGGCACTTCTGAAGATAGTATATAGTTCTTCATCGGTGTCATCGATCTCATCGTCAGAACACGTCTATCGAGAGGGAACAAACACCGGCAAACATGGATGAACACAATTAATGCAATGCACAATATGATGCATGATCATGACATGTGAATATGCTGTAATTTGAGCTAATGCAACTAGCAACAGGTTAAATGAAGTTGGTTTGAATCCAATATTCAAATTCAAACTCCATATGTGGAAATTCAAATGGCAATTACATGATTTGTCCTAAACAGTAGCTATAAGTTGTTAGATTGGATTTTTTTGATCATTTTTCGTATATAGATTATTTCATTTGGAGTTACGGTTGATTTTCTATGAATTCTAGAAGTTTTGGATATTTTTTGGAATTTCCTGAATTAAAATTAATCCAGAAAATGAGTTAGTGCGTTAGCACTACGTCACTGTGACGTCAGCAGGTCAACTGCCCCGGTCCAGGTCAAACCTGACCAGTGGGGTCGATACGTCAGTGACACAATTAACTAACAGGGTTAATTAAATCTAACTAATCAAATTAACGTACCACTGGGCCCCCATCACTTTGTCGTGGGGTAATTAGTCCTAAACTAATCTAGTCAGTGGTGGGCCCCATGTGTGTTGACCCTAGGGAGGTCAAACCCCGGGTCGAGCAGGTCAAACTCGCCGGCGACTCGACGCCGGCGAGGCCAGACATGGCGGCGAGGCTCGGAAATCTTCCTCCGGGGACCAAATCAACGGCAGAGCCCATCTGCGAGTAGCTGGAGCTCGCGCGCGTCGAGTGGTGCTCTCATCTTCGCCGGAGATGGCCCAGAACGATGGCGGCGATGGCAAGCGCGGCAGCCGGCATTCGGGCGTCGAACGAATCCACAGTGCAGGGCATGGCAGGAGCCGCGGGTGGGCGCGTTAGACCCGTGGTGTAACATCCCAAATTTTCAATTTGGAATGTTATACATTAGGTCATCATGCATATCCTATTTTTCTCGCATTTTTCCGATCCTAGGAAATTTCGCGCAACTCAAGGACCCTCGGAGAGAGTTGGAAGTTTCATTATTTTCATATTTGGGATTTCTCAAATTTTGAAAATAGGATCATTGGATTTATCTAATTATCTTCATAAAGTTTTTCCGATAAAAAAATTAAGAGAGGGAATAATATGACTTTCCCAACATTTAGGAAAAATGAAGATATTATAAATAAATCAAATTTGGCTTTTGGAGGATTTATTTGCTTTAGGCAAAAATGAGCATTTTAAAAAAAATATGCATAATTGCCGTTTTTAAAGTTCATTTTGTTCGACTCATTTTTAGGAGTCGGGGAAAATTAATTTTATTAAATTCGAGTTCGTTTGATTTTATTTTAATTCGCTTAAGTTTTGTTTTAAAAAAAACGCCGCGCCGCTTGCTTTGGGCCAAGGCCCACTGGCCCAGCCCTGCCACCTCCCTCTCCCCCCTCACGCCTTGTGGAGGTCTCCGCCGCCCACCCGCCACCGCCCGCCCGAGTCCGGCTCGGACCCGGCCCCATGCCCCCTTCCCAAGGCGCCGGCCACCCCCTCCTTATATACCGCCCCTTCTCCTCATCCCTTGCCGCCCTCCGACCCGAGCCGCCGCCTTGCGCCCTCCACCCGGGGCCGCCGCCCAGCGTCTCCCGACCCAGGAGCCCCTCGCCGCCCCTCCCGACCCGCCGCCCCTCCAGGCCCGCGGACCTCGCCGCCCCCGGGCCCGCCGAAGCCACCGAGGTAGCCGCCGCAACCCCCGATCCGGTTTTCTTTAGAAAACCCGATCCGGTTTTTCTTGAAGATGTTCGTTTTTTTAAAAAAAAAATCCTAGATGGTTTTATTTTTTTTCGGTTTTCTTATTTAATGAACGTTCACCGAACCGTTCGTTTCAATGAATGTGTTCGTTGGATTAGTTCTGTTAACGAACGTTCGTTATTCAATCCGTTCGTCGTTTTCTTTTAATCGGATTTAATCCGTTATTTTTCTGATTCGATTTCCGATCAGATTTTCAAATCTGTTTATTTTCTCGCTCGTTTATCGGAATCAGGTGATTCAAGCGCCTAGAGTTTCGTTACGAAACCGCCGTTCCGACTACCCTACTTACACAGAGTTTTGCTACTGAGAAATTTTGACCTAGTTTCAGATTGCTAAACCGAGTCGTTCTGTCTCGAGTTCGACTTTCGATGCTTTATTTGATTCGATTCTTTTGCAACCAGGGTTCTTAAGTTGAACTATCTGGTTAGATCTTTTATTCGAGTTTTCCCTGTGCATTAGATGAGTACTTATTGTATGCTTGTTGTTTGTCTGCGTTAGATCACCCGGAGTGCGCCGCTTGTTACTTCGAATCTCTAGGTCTCGCGGATCATCAGCAAGGCAAGTAACACTTGATCATACCTTTTCTACTACCTAGTTTTATTGCATTAGATCAAACCCT
Source organism: Aegilops bicornis (assembly GCA_021605145.1). Classification (NCBI taxonomy): domain Eukaryota; kingdom Viridiplantae; phylum Streptophyta; class Magnoliopsida; order Poales; family Poaceae; genus Aegilops; species Aegilops bicornis. The sequence goes on along the minus strand of CM038671.1, from coordinate 771,038,854 downwards.
CAAACACTTGCATGTTTAGGATCTAATTAAATTGTGGGATGGGAAGTAGATTGAGGTAGTACCTATTACCTGTTTTACTTATGAAACCTTGGGAGTTACTTCTCGTTTGCTTATTATGCCATGCTATGCTAGTAGGCGTGGATTGGGTGAGTGAATATCCATGACAGATGTGAGATTGTTAATTAAAGGTTTATCTAAGGTGGCAACCTAAACACACATCTGGGTGGATTGAGGCACCTGGTTTCCATCGAGGACTTGCTCAGTATTTCTTGGACCGCCACCCGGGCTCTAAGGGATCATAAGATTATTCAACCTGAAACTTCCGTGTGCAGCCACAAGCCAATTATGGGCTCTGGCGTAGTTGACTAAGATGTGCGAACTCTTACGGGTAGGCTAGCTGATGTAGGGGATGTAGGTTGGTACGGTCTACCCACATGTAAGGTGCTAGCGCTTCTGAAAGACTATGTCTCGGTCATCCGTTTCTCAAAAACCATGTAGTCACGAGAACCAAGCGGAGGCGATCGAGTCTTGTGGGGAAAAGTGCGCAAACCTCTGCAGAGTGTAAAAACTGATCATGATTAGCCGTGTCCCCGGTTATGGACAATTTTGAGTATCTGGTAATTGAATATCATGTGAATCTCAACATGTTACTTCTAATAAAAGTTATTGGGATTTTGATGAGTACTTTTTAATTGGGATTGAGGATGCTGTCAACCATTCTCAATGTTTAACAACCACCATGATAGTTAAATAAAATTATTCCTTTGATGTAGGGAAAAACTAGCTTTATGCAAAAATGTAACCGTAGAGCCTTACCACCAGCCATATATGCATGTAGTATAGGCTTGTTGCTTCATTACTCTCTATGTGTTACATTGCCAGCATATTCCATGTGCTGACCCGTTTTGGCTGCAACTTTCACGTTCTGAGACTTTTCGCATTTACGAGTAAGGTGTTAGGTCGTGGTTCTATACTCAGTGATGCCGATGGAGTTGATGGACTCACTTATCTTCCAAGCCTTCCGCTGTTATTATTAGATGGCCTTAAGCCATATTTTTGTATTAAGTTCCCTTGTGGACAACGATGTAATAAGTGTGTGATTGCTACTCTGCTATAAATCCTTCGAAGTACTGTGTGGTGTCAGCATTCTTGATCCAGGATGACACCGAGCACGAGACTTGATCCATTCGGTGCAGTCGCTCTGAGAGAATGGTATCAGAGCACACGTTGACTGTAGGACACGACCACTAAGTTAAAGCCATAGATCACTGCTCTCTTCCCATTTTCTAACTCCTCATCTTTTCTACTCTTTCGGATGATGGACGCAAAGATCAAGTACACCCAACCAGATGAAGGCACACCTTTTGGATTTCACTTGAAGGAAGTTACCAAGTACCTGAACATTGGACTACCAAGCTTCACCGGGACTTTCAACGCCACTCTGCCTGAAGAGGAGCGCTGGAAGATTCACGCTCACGTTCCAGGAAGGACATTCGCCCCAATCACCAAGCCTATAGATAGTGTTTTTAGTGCACCAACTTGGAGTCTGGGAAAGAGCATGGCAGCTCACATCACCATGGGACGCATTGGAGAAGTTTATCAAGAAGACCTCAAGGACACCATCTACCAGATTTGCGGACGCCGAGATGACAACTGGGACGTCGTCAGCACCAAGAAGGATAGATCTATTGCAGCGTTCATCCAGGAGTTAAATCAGCACATTCGACGCCAGGAGAACCAAATGTGCAATGATATGTTGGAGTTACAGAAGACAAAGGGAAGGATCATCGAACTGGAAGGAGAACTAAAGACTACACGCAAGGACTACATGGACGAGATCGTAGCTCTGGCAAGACACAATAACGATCTTAAGTACGAGATCGAAGAACTCAAGAAGAAGTTGGCGCTCAGGAATGAAGACCAGTATGTCGATTGTCCAAGCGACTACATCAACATCGACGACACCGATTCGGATCCAAGTGAACCCGACTTTGAAGACGAAGCTGGAGCAGACATCATGGAGTCTTCCACCGGTTCAAATTAGTAGAAGTCCCCCACATATTAGTAGTATTTCCCTCCATGTAAACATTATAGTACACGCACTTTTGCGATAGTTAGATCGTTGTAAGCCCTTGTTTGATTGAATGAAGTGATTTTGTGTGCATTTGCTCATGTGCATTTGGGTAGTGATTCCCTTAGACCTCATTCTATTCTAAATTACTCTTCTTTTCTAAACCCATCGATGCCTCCAGACGCGACCCGGATTCGCTTTTCCCGCCAGAGATCACCCAACTGATCCAGCGAGAATACCCTGATTCAAACATTGGTGCGAGAACTGGGGAACAACAACAACAACAACAACCCACCACCACCACCACCTGCGGATCATCGACTCGTTTCCTTAGACTAAACCCGCGGTGTATTCCAAGAGCACCGAGCCGATCGTAGCAGTATGACCGGCTCCGCAAGATAGGAAGGGAGTTGACCACTGCAGGATGCATGATGGAGAAAGAGTGAAGTTCGCAAAGACATCGGCTTGAAGGACCCGGCAAAGACATGTTGGGAGAATTTCACAGCCACTTACCGGTAGACAACTGTCACATGGGATCAATTTCAGCAAGCTTTTCGCCTTGCCCATGTTTCAAAGAGGAGCTATGGCCATGAAGAAGCGTGAGTTTCGCAACTTACGCCAAGGAGGAAGGATGTTGGCCAGTATGTGGATGACTTTAGTAAATTAGCACGTTATGCCCCAGATGACGTTGCTACAGATGCAGCTAAACAAGAGAAGTTTCTAGAAGGACTGAATGATGAGTTCAGCATGCCGTTGATGGTAGCAAGTTTCAACAACTACCAGGAGTTGGTAGACCGAGCCCTCATGATTGAAGGAAAGCAAAGACAAATTGAGAACTGCATAGCGGAAGTATGGGCAAGGGAAGTATAACTCTGGAGCTCAAAGAAACCTCGTTATACCCCTAAATCAGAATTCAGTTTCAGCATACCCATGGAGGAGGTAATTCGCATAACCATAATGGCACCAAGAATGGGAACGGGAATGGAGGAAGCAACGGACAGAATCGTACCAACCCGTCAACACCATCCAAAGTAGACCTGAGTCATATTACTTGCTTTAAGTGCCGCAAGACTGGGCATTATGCCAATGACTGCCCTGAAGGCGAATGGAAATGGCAATGGAAGCTCGAAATAAGCCCAACCCTTTCAACAGGGACGGGTGAACCACATTGATGTGGAGGAGGTTGAAGATCAGCCCGATGCAAGAATCGGTAAGTTTTTGGTTAAGTCATTTCTGCAGTTGTTCTTTTCGATCTTGGTGCATCGCATTCATACATATCAAGGGATTTGTGGATAAGTACAAGTTACCGACCCAAGCCCTTAGGTCACCCATGCTAGTAACCTCACCGGAGCAGAATACATGGCTAGTAAATGGTGTGATCGATCGCCATTAAGGATTGGACACTATGTTTTCCCCTCGCACCTAATAGTTCTGGAATCCCAAGGATTGGATGTGATATTAGGTATGGATTGGTTATCAAAGTATGGAGGAAACATAGATTGCACCACAAAGTCAATTTTGCTCACCACACCAGAAGGAAGAAGGATCAAGTATGTATCACGACACGAGCCGAGGAGAGCACAAGTTAATTGCTTATCAGGAGTGGTGCAGGAAGAAGTACCAGTGGTGAAGGATTATCCTGATGTATTTCCGGAAGAGTTGCCAGGAATGCCACCGGATAGAGACATTGAGTTTTTGATCGAGCTGTTGCCAGGAACAGGCCCGATATCGAAGCGACCGTACAGGATGCCCGCAAAGGATTTGGCGGAAATCAAGAAACAGATTAAGGAACTATTGGATAAAGGTTTTATACGCCCAAGTTCTTCACCTTGGGGATCACCCGTTTTGTTAGTGGAGAAGAAGGATGGATCTTTGAGAATGGTTGTTGATTATCGTGGATTGAATGAAGTAACAATCAAGAACAAGTACCCACTACCTATGATAAATGATCTGTTTGATCGCTTGCAAGGAGCTAAAGTGTTTTCCAAGATCGATTTGCGATCAGGGTACCATCAGTTGAAGATTCGAGAGCAAGACATACCCAAGACAGCATTTACCACGAGATATGGATCAGTATGAGTATACCGTTATGTCATTTGGATTGACTAACGCACCAGCCTATTTCATGAACCTGATGAACAAAGTGTTTATGGAGTTTTTGGATAAGTTCGTCGTGGTGTTCATTGATGACATTTTGATTTTCTCGAAGAATGAAGAGGAACATAAGGAACATTTGAGATTGGTTTTGGAGAAACTGAGAGAACACCAGTTGTATGCCAAGTTCAGCAAGTGTGAGTTTTGACTAAAGGAAGTTGGATTCCTCGGACATGTTATATCCGGAGAAGGAATAGACGTTGACCCCACAAAAGTTGAGACCGTAACCAAATGGGAAGCACCAACGACAGTTGGAGAGATTTGGAGTTTCCTTGGACTCGCAGGATACTACCTAAGATTCATTGAGAATTTCTCGAGGATTGCAAAGCCTATGACAGAATTGTTGAAGAAGGATAACAAATTCATATGGACTGAGGACTGTGAGGCAAGTTTTCGTGAGTTGAAGAAAAGATTGGTTACCTCACCAGTTTTGATATTGCCGGATCGGACTAAGGATTATGAGGTGTATTATGACGCTTCACGTCGAGGACTTGGAGCCGTACTTATGCAAGAAGGAAGAGTTGTTTCGTATGATTCACGACAACTTAAGCCCCATGAGTTGAATTATGCCACTCATGATTTGGAGTTAGCAGCCGTTGTGCATGCCCTGAAGACGTGGAGACATTTTCTCATTGGAAATCATTGTGAAGTATATACGGATCACAAGAGTTTGAAGTAAATCTACACACAGAAGGAATTGAATCTCAGACAAGGGAGATGGTTAGAGCTTATCAAGGATTATGACATGAGATTGCATTATCACCCCGGAAAGGCTAATGTCGTAGCAGACGCATTGAGCCGTAAGAGCCACGTCAATACCCTAATGATGGGAGGAATACCCAATGAGTTAGCCGAGGACCTTCAAGAGCTATGTTTGGAAATAGTTCCGAGAGGCTATGTAGCAGCATTGGAGATTCAGTCGACACTGTTGGACAAAATCAGAGAAGCCCAAAAGGCAGATAAGGAAGTTGCCTCTATAAAGGAGAAAATGAGCAAAGGAAAAGCTAAAGGATTTCGTGAGGATGAGCACGATACCCTATGGTTTGAAGACCGTGTTTATGTGCCCAATGACCCAGAGATCAGAAAGTTGATTTTACAAGAAGCCCATGATTCACCCTATTCGATTCACCCAGGAAATACCAAGATGTATTTGGATTTGAAGAATATTTTCTGGTGGACCGGAATGAAGAAAGATATTGCGGAGTATGTAGCAATTTGCGATGTATGTCAGAAAGTAAAAGCAGAGCATCAGAAGCCAGCAGGATTGTTACAACCATTACCGATACCCGAATGGAAGTGGGATAAACTAGGCATGGATTTCATCACAGGTTTGCCAAAGACTCGTTCAGGTTATGACTCGATTTGGGTTATAGTCGACCGTTTAACAAAGGTAGCTCATTTCATTCCAAATCAAGACTACCTATAGCAGTGCTAAGTTGGCATAGATATACATGACCAGAATTGTGTGTTTGCACGGAGTTCCGAGGAGCATCGTGACGAGATAGAGGAACCCGGTTTACCTCGAAATTTTGGAATCGGTTACACGAAACATTGGGAACCAGACTGGAATTGATGTGACTTTCCACCCACAGCACCGATGGATGACCGAGAGAGTCAATCAGATTTTAGAGGATATCTTTGAGAGCTTGTGCACTAGATTATGGATCTAGCTGGGATGATAATTTGCCGTCGCAAAATTTTCCTACAACAACAGTTACCAAACCAGCTTGAAGATGGCACCTTCGAGGCTCAGATGGAAGGAGATGCAGGACACCGTTGTCATGGGAATGGCCGGAGATAGTCAGTTGTTTTGACAAGTTTTGTTTAATGAGTCTGAGCAGAAGGTTAAGTTGATTCGAGACAGGCTCAAGGTAGCCCAGTCGAGATAAAAGAGCTATGCCTATTCAAAGCGTAAAGCAATTGAGTATGAAGTTGGAGACAGAGTATATCTTAGAGTATCCCCGCTTCGAGGAGTTCAGCGTTTTGGAGTTAAAGTAAAGTTAGCACCACGTTTCGTTGGACCGTATAAGATTTTGCAACGCATGGGAGAAGTTGCTTATAAGTTGGAATTGCCAGAAGGATTGTCAGGAGTTCATGATGTATTCCATGTTTCTCAGTTGAAGAAATGTCACCCCGAGATAGCAGAGGTACCGTTAAGAGACACAGTGCCACTGGAAGCAATTCAGTTGAAGGACGACTTAACATATGAGGAAAAACCAGTTAAGATTCTTGATTATGCCAGCAAAGTTACCCGCAGCAAGGTTATCAAGTTTTGCAAAGTTCAGTGGAGCCACCACACTGAGGATGAAGCCACCTGGGAAAGAGAGGAAGTTTTGCTCAAGGACCACCCTCACCTATTTTCTAGCCAACCCGAATCTCGAGGGCGAGTTTCATCTTAAGGGGGTAGGTTTGTAACATCCCAAATTTTCAATTTGGAATGTTATACATTAGGTCATCATGCATATCATATTTTTCTCGCATTTTTCCGATCCTAGGAAATTTCGTGCAACTCAAGGACCCTCGGAGAGAGTTGGTAGTTTCATTATTTTCATATTTGGGATTTCTCAAATTTTGAAAATAGGATCATTGGATTTATCTAATTATCTTCATAAAGTTTTTCCAATAAAAAATTAAGAGAGGGAATAATATGACTTTCCCAACATTTAGGAAAAATGAAGATATTATAAATAAATCAAATTTGGCTTTTGGAGGATTTATTTGCTTTAGGCAAAAATGAGCATTTTAAAAAAAATATGCATAATTGCCGTTTTTAAAGTTCATTTTGTTCGACTCATTTTTAGGAGTCGGGGAAAATTAATTTTATTAAATTCGGAGTTCGTTTGATTTTATTTTAATTCGCTTAAGTTTTGTTAAAAAAAACGCGCCGCGCCACTTTGGGCTAAGGCCCAGCCGGCCAGCCGCCCGACCCGCCTCCCTCTCCCCTAAGCGCCGCGTCCGCTGGAGGTCTCCGCCGCCGCCGCCCGCCGCCCGAGTCCGGCTCGGACCCGGCCCCTGCCCCTTCCCAAGGCGCCGGCTACCCCCTCCTTATATACCCCGCCCCCCCCCCTTCTCCTCATCCCGCCGCCGCCCTCCAACCCGAGCCGCCGCCGCCGCCCTCCACCCGCCCGAGGCCGCTGCCGCCATCTCCCGACCCCGTCGGAGCCCCTCGCCGCCCCTCCCGACCCGCCGCCCCTCCCAGGCCGCCAGGACCTCGCCCGCCCCGGGCCCATTGAAGCCACCAGAGGTAGCCGCCGCCGCAACCCCCGATCCGGTTTTCTTTAGAAAACCCGATCCGGTTTTTTTTGAAGATGTTCGGTTTTAAAAAAAAACCCTAGATGGTTTTATTTTTTTTCGGTTTTCTTATTTAACGAACGTTCACCGAACCGTTCGTTTCAATGAATGTGTTCGTTGGATTAGTTCTGTTAACGAACGTTCGTTATTCAATCCGTTAAATGCGTTCTCTTTTAATCGGATTTAATCCGTTATTTTTCTGATTCGATTTCCGATCAGATTTTCAAATCTGTTTATTTTCTCGCTCGTTTATCGGAATCAGGTGATTCAAGTGCCTGGAGTTTCGTTACGAAACCGCCGTTCCGACTACCCTACTTACACAGAGTTTTACTTCTGAGAAATTTTGACCTAGTTTCAGATTGCTAAACCGAGTCGTTCTCTCTCGAGTTTCGATTTTTGATGCTTTATTTGATTCGATTCTTTTGCAACCAGGGTTCTTAAGTTGAACTATCTGGTTAGATCTTTTATTCGAGTTTTCCCTGTGCATTAGATGAGTACTTATTGTATGCTTGTTGTTTGTCTGCGTTAGATCACCCGGAGTGCGCCGCTTGTTACTTCGAATCTCTAGGTCTCATGGATCATCGGCAAGGCAAGTAACACTTGATCATACCTTTTCTACTACCCAGTTTTATTGCATTAGATCAAACCCTCAAACACTTGCATGTTTAGGATCTAATTAAATTGTGGGATGGGAAGTAGATTGAGGTAGTACCTATTACTGCTTTTACTTATGAAACCTTGGGAGTTACTTCTACGTTTGCTTATTATGCCATGCTATGCTAGTAGACGTGGATTGGGTGAGTGAATATCCATGATGTATGTGAGATTGTTAATTAAAGGTTTATCTAAGGTGGCAACCTAAACACACATCCTGGGTGGATTGAGGCACTGGTTTCCATCAGACTTGCTCAGTATTTCTTCGGACCGCCACCCGTGCTCTAAGGGATCATAAGATTATTCAACCTGAAACTTCCGTGTGCAGCCACAAGCCAATTATGGGCTCTGGCGTAGTTGACTAAGATGTGCGAACTCTTACGGGTAGGCTAGCTGATGTAGGGGATGTAGGTTGGTACGGGTCTACCCACATGTAAGGTGCTAAGCGCTTCGAAAGACTATGTCTCGGTCATCCGCTTCTCAAACACCATGTAGTGCGAGAACCAAGCGGAGGCGATCGAGTCTTGTGGGGAAAAGTGCTAAACCTCTGCAGAGTGTATAAACTAATCATGATTAGCCGTGTCCCCGGTTATGGACAATTTTGAGTATCTGGTAATTGAATATCATGTGAATCTCAACATGTTACTTCTAATAAAAGTTATTGGGATTTTGATGAGTACTTTTTAATTGGGATTGAGGATGTCATCAACCATTCTCAATGTTTAACAACCACCATGATAGTTAAATAAAATTATTCCTTTGATGTAGGGAAAAACTAGCTTTATGCAAAATGTAACCGTAGAGCCTTACCACCAGCCATATATGCATGTAGTATAGGCTTGTTGCTTCGTTACTCTCTATGTGTTACATTGCCAGCATATTCCATGTGCTGACCCGTTTTCGGGCTGCAACTTTCACGTTGCAGACTTTTCAGACGACGAGTAAGGTGTTAGGTCGTGGTTCTATACTCAGTGATGCCGATGGAGTTCACTTATCTTCCAAGCCTTCCGCTGTTATTATTAGATGGCCTTAAGCCATATTTTTGTATTAAGTTCCCTTGTGGACAACGATATAATAAGTGTGTGATTGCTACTCTGCTATAAATCCTTCAATCTTTGTGTGGTGTCGACATTCGATCCGAGGATGACACTGAGCACAGAGACTTGATCCATTCGGGTCTGGTCGCTACACGTGGGGGTGCAGTGAGTTCAGTGGCGAGCTTGAACGTGTGCTTGCAGGGCCGTGGCCGCGGTGCCGACATGGCCGGCAGTGAGGATCTGTCGGCTTCGATGGTTAGCGAGGCTAGAGAAGGAAATCGATGGCAGGGAGAGAGGGGTTCGGTAGAGGAGCTCACGACGGGGTCAACGGCGATCTCAGCGGGCTCGGGGAAGGTGAAAAGCGAGCGGGGCGGCGGAGGCGATCTCGTCGTCAGGAGGTTGGAGACAAGCTCGGTGAAGATGTTCGGGGGCCTCCGGCGGGGTGTAGCTCGGTGAGGCGATCGAGGAAGAAGTGGCGGAGCTTCTAGGCGCGTCGGCGTGGCGTAGGGTGGACGGTGGCTGTGGCTACGGCGAGCGGCGGCGACGGCTGCGCTCGGGCGCGAAAGGGAGAGAGAGCAGAGGAGGGGAGAAGCACAGGAGAGATTGAGAGCGGTCTAGGGGGTTGCGTGGCGACGCGGGAGAGATCCAGGCGGCAGGTGGCGGGGAGGTGGCCCAGCTGCGTTGACACGCCCTCTGCCCTCTTGGCAGGAGGTTGAAGACGATGACAGGCTGGTGGGTGGGCCGCTCGATCTTTGGGCCAAGACAGGCCGGGCAGTTGGTGGCGCCAGGTAAGTCCTTCTCTCTCTCTCTCTCTCTCTCTCTCTTCTAATTGTTTTTGTTTTCTATTTATTTTGATCTGTTTTGAATTAGTAAAAATACCAAGTCATTTTGTAAAATCCTGAAAATAATTTTGGGCACTATTTGAAATATATGCAACAGCCCTCATTTAGTTTCAGAATTATTTGAGCATTTAAATTATTTATAGCATTTAAATGCCCAAATTCAAATACTTTATGAATTAATTAGAAAATCCAAAATGGACCTAGAAATATGTGCACCATTTTTGGCAGAGGTTTTAAACCAATCCAAAAATGATGAACTTTTCTGAAGGGCATTTTGGGTTCATTGAGAATATTTTTTTTGAACCTAGTTGATTTGATCTGGTGCTAGGGTTTGAGCAATCCCCATTTCAACTTTCAAATAAATTTAGACATGATGAAACAACCAAGCTAGTCCAAGTGCATAGAAGGCTAGGGATGTGACAACTCACCCCCACTAAACAAGAATCTCGTCTCGAGATTCAAGACGTGAGGTAAGAGGACAAAGGGGGACACAAACTAACACAATCTTCATGATCCAATTGCTCTTCTCGAAAATGTTGATTCATTGCATCATCTTGATCTTGACATCTTGCTTTGATAACTCCATTCAACATGACCACGAGAAGAAATGAAAACTCTAGAAGAATCGATCTTCTCGAGGATCGAGCAAGTGATGATCAACTCACGGAATGAGGCATAGAACACCTCTTGAGATGAGATGTTCAAACACACTTTGGGAGGGATGGAAGAACATATGACGGGGGTTCAATTTGGTAGGCAACAATTCCACACCTAAGAGGGTGGTGAATGGTTGTTAACGTAGCGAGGAGTTGATTTGCCATGATACCATAACGAGACATCTTAAAGGAGGTGGCTCGTAGAATTAACACCTTAAGTGGAAAAAAGAATTACCTTTGATATAGAGATCATTGAGACTTTCTATACCAGCCTAAGGCAAATTACAATCAATCGTTTAAAAGAGTTCGAAGGAAAGGCATACTCAGTTTGGAAAGAAAACCAGAGTTATAAGAAAACTCAGCAAATGGAAAGCACATTCCAGATGATGCTGAGGATATAACCCAGTGACTAAGCATGCACTCAAGAGCTTGAGCATTTCCATATTCATCAAGGCCGTTATCTGAGTCAAGGATCCTGGCGACACATCATACTACCATGATGAATAGTGATGGACGATGCAGATGCAAAGGAAGATAACACCTTCTCAGATTTCACCTTAGCGAGACCAAGGAAACAAAATCTGGATGATCGACCGAGAGACATTTAGCACTCCGCTTCTAATGTTCTCCTTGATGTGCTAGCGTAACCCATTTATTGATATGGTTTGGTATCTAGAACATCAAGTAAAAGGTCGGACTTCGGGAGAACAAGAATCCATAAGGAATAATTACGGAAGTAAATCCTACGAAATCTTTATGGGGAGGTGGCCAACTTTCTAAATCAGGATACTACAATAATTGGTCTTCCGGCTGGGTGTGTTGGCCACGACATCCACTTTACCGGGTTACAGAGATACCATTATTATAGTTCTTGGGAAACGTTCCAACCATCATATCTGCCTGAGATTCAGATCTGGTTGGGGTTCAGGACATTCCAGACTAATCAAGTCTAGAAAAAATGAAAGTTTGCAACACAAACCGACGAGATAACGTTGCGAGATTCTCGGGAAATGGACTATGGTAGCAAACTCCAAAACATGAGCTGGTTCTGCTACACACATGTGAACTCGCTGTCCCAGACAGGCATGACCACATGGTAGTCTTACAACAAAACACTACCGAGTTCTGATTGGGAACCATCATTGAGATAACGAAGTCTTGTGCATATCCGTCCGGGCCCTTCAGGATTAGCGCATGAACTTATTTTCTTTGAACAATTCAATTAGTGGCTTGGTGTGCTAGGGAATACATATGGAGTGGAGGTAATTAATCTACCAAACCATAGAATACATTTGCACATGCATAACTGACTTGGGATGGCACCAGAGGAAACGAAAACAATCTTTCTCAAACTCACGGCGGCAACTTGCATCAAATGCACATGAGCTGGAGGAAGTCACTTCTTACATCCGAACATATGCTTCATGAGCTAGCATGAAGAAATGCTTTCAAAAGTTTCCAACACTAGCTGGATGTTCAAAAACAAATCATGAAGAAGATAACAATGTTGCTGATGGGCTCAACAACAATTCATCCAGGTTCCATACAATGGAATTCCACAATTATGTGAACAAGGTGATAGCATTGGTCAGACTCAAAGATATAATGGTGTATGCTCGAGGGAACAACCACGAGTAAGACAACATTATGAATATCGTTGGTTCTGATTTGACTTGACGATAGCCCATACTCAAATCAAGGTTTTGACGTGACAATAGACCTATCAACTGATCACAAGGATCAACCAATGAATATATCATCTTTCTTCAACACACACACACACACACAAAGATATCCCTTAGGAGTGAACTAAGTCAGGTAAGCTTTTATCTTCCAACTCTCCAAGTTGTTGTTTAGCTTAACCAACTAGCTCAAGGTATCCAACATAGATTCTTGGAGAAAGGGTGGTTTACAAGGAAACCAACTTGATCACGAACTCAACATAGCGGTCATGTGACGACCTGGTAATACTTCCGAGAAGATATTCGAAAAATCACGAACCACCGATATGCTATTAAGCTCGAGAACAATCTTGCTTTTCAGGGCAAGACGAGATGATCAAATAAGCAAGGGATTGGCATAGCCCTAACTCATTGATCGAAAGGTGCACCGAAAATAAGGACTAGGTAGCACAATCTATCTTAGAATGATGATTCAAGAACCAACACTCTAGGAATGAAATTATTGTCCTTTAACTACCAAGCAACAAAGTTGCTAGGAGTATTGATTTCACACATCATAGTTCACCTGTCGGCATTCTGGTTGCAACAACACGGGAACCGAGAAGCGAATAATGAGGGCGAGAAGTATCATTGTATCAAGAGTTCATAGGATGGTGTGCAATTCCCATGATATTCTTGATATAAATATGGTAATACTCCAAGGTAGAACAGAACAAAAGCTGGATTGCATTTGATCTACGAGATACAACTACTTTGACCCAATCCTGGATGTGGATGGGGTTCTGGAGTTTGTTTCTCCTAGTCATTCCAGAATAGAATGACTTGACGGACCACAGGAGTGAAAGGCATTGATGAATGAATGCATGCATACTCTTGACTATCAATTGATAGACGAGGGCCAGAAAACAACTAAAAAGGGACAACTCAAAGAACATATGATTTTCTGAGTTGTGGATGCATAGATTAGCATGTCGAACAAGTTCAACACATTTCTTCCGGATAACCCATGCAGAGAAGGTAGAACTGACAGTCACATCATAGAATCGAGAACTCGTCAAGAGCACTCTGGTTGTGATCTTTTGGTTCAGCGAGGAATTCTGCCATAAGCAGTTCATGGTTTGTGGAGGAAGGATATACCACGAACCTAGAGGAGTATCACAAAGGTTACTAATAACCTAAAGGAGCTATCAAACACTATCAACATGAGGTAAGTAGGGTGAATCTCGGGTTCATAACCCAGGAGTGGAATACCTACTAACTAAATGGCATCACGGGATGCTTTCGAGAATAATGGCCAGAATCATCACACAGGGAACGCAAAACGTGGTTCGATTACTAGGTGGCACTCTAAGACACCTAGGGTCATAATAATAACTCCAACATATATGTCAAGGCAACAGAGTACCTCAACTCACCGATTAGTGTGGTTAATCTGGCCCAAAGAACTTCGTGATGGTAAGGAGGAAGTTGCAAATGCATCAGACTATATTAGAAACCTGGGACGACTCGGATAGCATAACGGCTGTAAATGCTCAAAGGATTTGCGACATCCTACAAAAATGGTGGCATAACCACTCAAAAACACAATATCAAGAATCTGAGGCCAGCTATGAATACACGAAGGTAGTAGGAACTGAACTGAGGTTTGAATTCACCAATCTTATAAGTCTATGAATTAGTAACACGTGATCCTAATAGAAGAAGAGATAGCCTAGTTCCTTAACCCCGTAGGAAATATATGACGACTCAGATCAGAAGGGCATAAGGTAAAGGAGTAAAAGAGCATTACGTTCCATTCCACAATCAATTCCCTACATATAACTAAAGCATTTCTAGACTCAACTTGACCGGTTTGGCTTGGTAATCCCTACAGCAACAAAGCTTTGATACCAAAGCTGTCAGGACCCCGACTCAATGCCACACCGATCTAGCATGTAACACCTCATATCACTTTGCGGCCTCACGCATGGTATCCCCACGGGTGTCGCCTTACCAGGCCCGGGACCGTTTGCGCCTTTTGGCACACGTATATGATAGTGTCGCTAGCATCCATATGACAAGGAGCCCGGGCTGACATGGCTAGTCATGAACCAAAGTGGCACTAACTTACAGGGAAAGGCATACGTGACTCCAAAGAACGAACATGTCGGTCATCACGAGTGAATTCGGCTGTAGCAATCTGGCTAACAGGACTCCGTAAACTGGCTGCAAAGAAGTTAACAGGACTCCTGAGACACCGCATGACATTTCCCGAAGGGACACAGACCTGTGAACGAAGAAGGACACACGCCGGCCAGCCTAAGTGTTCCGGAGCAGTAGCAAGATACCAAGGCTCAGTGGTAGCACTAGGAGACATTTCCCGTTAAGAGAGGCTACCAAGGATAAACAATTAGATAGTCAGATCCCACACATACCAACCATTTCAAGCATACACAGAATATGCTCGATATGTGCAAATACAACATGGCATCCCAACAAAACTATACTACTCAAAGTATTTATTCATTAGGCTCCAAGGAGCCAGATAGTACAAACATGGGTCTCCAGACGCAGCATTCAGAGCATACAAGTCAAAGCACATACGGGAGCTTAACATGTCTGAGTACAGACATCTATAAATGAAAAAGGCTGAGAAGCCTGACTATCTACCAGATCCTGCCGAGGGCACAAGATCATAGCTGAGGTATCAAGCTAAACGTCGAAGTCCACACAGAACCACTAAGCGAGGACCGACGTCTCTCAGAAACATAAAATAGGCAAACGTGAGGACAAATGTACCCAACAAGACTTACATCGTAACTAGCTACATATGCATCAAGATCAACAAAGGGTGGTGGAGTTTGACTGCAGCAAGCCAGCTTTGACTGAGGGGCTATCCTAAACTATGACTGCAAGTAACTCTTTTGAGGTGGCGCACACGAGTCCACATATTCACCATATCAATACACCACTATGGATCCGCTCCGTCTCCCTACGAGAACGCCATCCATAGCACTCACGCTTTATTTTGCGGATTTTAGAGTATCCACTTTCACTTGTCTATGAACTGTATAGGCAACCTAGAGGTCCTTTACCGTGGACACGGCTATTCGAATAGATCATATTAACCTTGCAGGGGTGTACTTCTTCACACACGCTCTCACCACTTATCGCCATTTACACATCATGTACTCGGCAACCTTCAAGCGGAAGCCCAGCGAGGGTGTCGTCCACGACCTGACTAACCACACAAGTCTCTCGTCCAGGTTTATCGCCTATTCGGGTTCCACCCGCAAGGAGATCCGGCCGAGGTGTCGCTCACGGCCCCAAACGATGTGTGCAAGGTTCCCAAGCCCACCATCCGGGTGCCACTTGGTACACCAAGACCCTTGTGCCTAGTCTGTCCCAAGCCCACCTGTACCGGGTGCCACTTGGTAGACTACTAACAATACCTACAAACACCACTAACTAGTTGCAACTCCTAGACAGAGATCGAGTTGGTTAATAAGTCGAGAGGGGTCGAGTTACCGGAACCCAATGTGTGGTAGTAAATGTTCATGGATCACAAACACAGAACTCAGTTCCTGAGGACCGTTTCAATGAGACAACCCACCATGTACTCCTACATGGCCTCTCATCGCTACCTTTACCAAATCATGTTCACACACTTAGCTCTCAACAGTAGGACATGTTCACCACATTCCAATTCATCCCCGATGAATCAGACCTGACACAACTCTAAGCAATAGCAGGCATGACAAACAAGCATGAATGACTAGGCACATCAGGGCTCAAACAACTCCTACTCATGCTAGTGGGTTTCATCGATTTACTGTGGCAATGACAGGTCATGCAGAGGAAAGGGGTTCAACTAGCGCAACATGTAATAGTTGAATCATCCTTGTCCTAATGCAGTAAAAGAGAGCAGAAGCGAGAGAGTGGGATTGTATCAGAATGAACAAGGGGGTTTTTCTCGCCTGGCACTTCTGAAGATAGTATAGTTCTTCATCGATGTCATCGATCTCATCGTCAGAACACGTCTATCGAGATGGAAGAAACACCGGGAAACAAGGAAGGACACAATCATGCAATGCACAATGTGATACATGACCATGACATGTCAATATGCTGTGATTTGAGCTAATGCAACTAGCAACAGGTTAAATGAAGTTGGTTTGAATCCAAGATTCAAATTCAAACTCCATATGTGGAAATTCAAATGGCAATTACATGATTTGTCCTAAACAGTAGCTATTAGTTGTTCTATCATGCATGAAAACGGTACAGATGGATAGATTGGATTTTCTAATCACTTTTCATATATAAATTATTTCATTTGGAGTTACGGTTAATTTTCTATGAATTTTAGAAGTTTTGGATATTTTTTGGAATTTCCTGAATTAAAATTAATCCAGAAAATGAGTTATTGTGTCGAGACTATGTCATCAGTGGACGTCAATGGGTCAATCGACCGGTCCAGTCAAACGACCGGTGGGGGTCGACACGTCAGTGACACAATTAACTAACAGGGTTAATTAAATCTAACTAATCAAATTAACAGCCACTGGGCCCACTGTCAGTGTCAGCAGGGGTAATTAGTCCTAAACTAATCTAGTCAGGGGCGGGGCCCACGTGTGTTGACCCCAGGGAAGTCAAACCCCGGGTCGAACATGTCAAACTTGCCGGAGACTCGACGCCGGCGAGGCCAGACACGGCGGCGAGGCTCGGAAATCTTCCTTTGGCGACCAAATCAATGGCGGAGCCCATCTACGAGTAGCTGGAGCTCGCGCGCGTCGAGTGGTGCTCTCAGCTTCGCAGGAGATGGCCCAGAATGACAGTGGCAATGGCAAGCACGGTGGCCGGTGTTCGGGCGTCGAACGAATCCACGGTGCAGGGCATGGCAGGAGCCGCGGGTGGGCGCGTTAGACCCGTGGGGGTGCAGTGATTTCAGTGGTGAGCTTGAACGCGTGCTTGCAGGGCCGTAGCCGCGGTGGCGACATGGCCGGCGGTGAGGAGCTGTCGGCTCCGATGGTTAGCGGGGCTAGAGTAGGAAATCGATGGCGGGGAGAGAGGGGTTCGGTAGAGGAGCTCACGGCGGGGTCGACGGCTTTCTCAGCGGGCTCGGGGAAGGTCAAAAGCGAGCGGGGCGGCGGAGGCGATCTCATCGTCAGGAGGTCGAAGACAATCTCGGTGAAGACGTTCGGGGGCCTCCGGAGGGGCGTGGCTTGGTGAGGTAGTCAAGGAAGAAGTGGCAGAGCTTCTAGGCGCGTCAGCCATGCGTGGGGTGGATGGTGGCCGTGGCTACGGCGAGCGGCGGCGACGGCTGCACTCGGGCGCGAAAGGGAGAGAGAGCAGAGGAGGGGAGAAGCACGGGAGAGAGTGAGAGCGGTCCAGGGGGGTGCGTGGCGGCAGGAGAGATCCAGGCAAGCGGGTAAGCAGGAGGTGGCAGTGGCGTCTTGTAGCGTCGAACACGCCCTCTTGCCTACTGGTAGGAGGTTGAAGACGGTGGCGGCTGCGGTGGGCTGGGCCGCACAGTGCTGGGCCAACACAGAAGCTAGGCCGGTTGGTGGCGCCATGTAAGTCCTTCTCTCACTCTCTCTTCTAATTGTTTTTGTTTTCTATTTATTTTGATCTGTTTTGAATTAGTAAAAATACTAACTTATTTTGTAAAATCCTGAAAATAATTTTGGGCACTATTTGAAATATATGCAACATCCCTCATTTAGTTTCAGAATTATTTGAGCATTTAAATTATTTATAGCATTTAAATGACCAAATTCAAATACTTTAAGAATTAATTAGAAAATCCAAAATGGACCTAGTAATATGTGCACCATTTTTGGCAGAGGTTTTAAACCAATCCAAAAATGATGAACTTTTCTGAAGGGCATTTTGGGTTCATTGAGAATATTTTTATTTGAACCTAGTTGATTTGATCTGGTGCTAGGGTTTGAGCAATCCCCATTTCAACTTTCAAATAAATTTAGACATGATGCAACAACCAAGCTAGTCCAAGTTTATAACAGGGCTAGGGATGTGACATCATTACCTGTAATTATCCTCACTATATTCTTTTATGTGGTATTGTGCAGGCTGAAGATGTATGAAATGAAAAAAGGTGGACACTATGGCATTGGGTTCATTGACCAAAATACCGTTAATGAAAAAACATGGAAATATCCATGGTATCAAGCAGATGTAGAGAAAAACATGCTAGAGTTCTTGAAGTGCCTCAATACCAATGAAGATATACTACTTCCTTACAACTTCCTGTGAGTCACACTGTCTTGTACTACAAATTCTGTTTTTACTTACTAGCTAGCTAGATGTTAATAATTATTACTACCAATGATGAGTGTTATGCACATGCGCACTTAATTAAGACATGCAAACGTGTGTGCATGCAGTTTCCATTGGATCTTGTTAAATATTAAAGTTGACGAAGGAACAATTGAAGTACTGGACTCACTACTTAAAGAAAGACTACTCAATCCTGAAGGGGATAGTCGACAGGTAATTTCAATCATTATTAACTATATGTCGGCCTCTTTAGTTCGTAATTTCCTGATATCAACTATTTAATAACTCGTTTATTCATTTTCTTTGCCAGAGGGCAGGGCTTGGGAAAAGTTCAGGAATTCGAAAGAGGTTCCAGGCGAATGGAGAGAAAAGTTGTATTGGTTTCGACTAGCTACCATGCATCTCTTTAATTCTAGTTTCAATACCATTAATTATCATGCTTGATTAATTATTATCTTATTAAATTTTATTCTCGTAAAGGCCCTGAAGCAGGCGCCGGGGACTGATGTGTGTGCATACTAAGTTTTCGAGAACATTCGCATGATGACGTCCGAAAGGACCAAAACTGATAGGCAACTATGGGTACGTTTGAGAGAACAATATTCACAATTTTTACATCATTATCGATATCTAGTCACATAAATAATACACATGCATATTGATCTCCTTCTTAACAGTTCGAATCGGTGCGGGAGAAGCTCCTACCGGAGGAGCTCATACGAGCACTTCAAGAGGAAATAGCAGGACTTTTGCTCGACCAGGTCGTAGATCCCAAAGGGGAATTCTATTACGAGCTACCGCCCCAATGAACCACTCCCTATTGTCATCGTGCTATACATATATATATATATATATATATGTATACATATATATATATATATATATATATATATATATATGTTCGGTTCGACAAGAAATTCTATTTATATATATGCATAGCGTGTACAATATGTAGTATCGTAAAATACCAGCAAACAAAAAAGAATTAAATGGAAAACACAAAATTAAAGGAAAAATAAATAATAAAACCAAAACCCCCTAAAAAATTTAGTACCGGTTGGTGTTACCAACCAGTACTAAAGGTCCCCCCACACCCAGCCTTGGCTCGTGCCACGTGGTGGCCCTTTAGCGGCGGTTCGTGCAGAACCGGTACTAAAGGGGGGGGGGACCTTTAGTCCCCACCCTTTAGTGCCGGTTACAGAACCAGCACTTAAGGCCCTTACGAACCGGTGCTATAGCCCGATTCTGCACTAGTGGTGTATCAATGATGTTCAACGTCTGCCGGGTCGTATTGCTGCCTTGAGCCGGTGCATAAGCTAGTTGGGTGAGAAGGCTATACCACTGTACCAGATGATGAAGAAAACAGATCACTTTGTCTGGAGTGATGCTGCTAATGACGCGTTTGAAGCTTCGAAGAAACAGCTAGCTGAGCCACCAGTCCTTGCTGCTCCTATTAATAAGGAACCGTTGTTATTATATGTGGGTGGTAACGCCCGGGCTGTCAGTATAGCTATTGTGGTGGAGCGGAAGGAAGCATGCAAGGAATATCCGGTTCAACGATCAGTTTACTGTTTTAGTGAAGTGCTTATTGAGTCCAAGAAGAGGTATCTGCACTGGCATAAGCTCGTATATGGGGTGTTCATAGCTAGTCGGAAGCTTAAGGAATATTTTTTAGGTCATCCCATCACTGTGGTTAGTTCTGCTCCCTTAGGGGATATTATTCAAAACAGAGAAGCCACAGGTCAGGTAGCCAAGTGGGCCATTGAGCATGGACCTCATGGTTTGAAGTATACGCCTCGCACGACCATCAAGTCTCAAGCACTTGTGGATTTCATCAATGACTGGACAAAGCTGCAGATGCCTGAAAAGAAGCTAGATAACACATATTGGACTATTCACTTTGATGGGTCCAGGCAATTGGAGGGCTCGGGGGCTGGAGTGGTCTTAGCCTCCCCTCGAGGTGACAAGTTTTGGTATGTTTTAAGGTTGATGTTTCCCTGTACTAACAATGCAACTAAGTATGAAGCCTTGCTCCATGGTCTACGGATTGCTAAGGAGATGAGTTTTCGGCGACTCAGACTTGGTGGCTCAGCAAGTTCCAGGCAAATGGGGTTCTAAGGATGTACTCATGGCGGCTTATCGCCGCGAGGTTGACGCTATTGCTGGGCACTTCAAGGGTTATCAAGTGGAACACATTGAATGCAGGAAAAATGAGGCGGCTGATGCCTTAAGCCGGTTAGGGTCCCAGCATAAGCCGGTGCCACCTAACACTTTCTTGGATATTCGGCATAACCCTTCTATCAAATTTCCTACAAAGGAAGATCTGGCTGTTCCTTACCCGGAAGCACAATTGGTGGCGGCTCTTCATGCTATTCCTGATTCTACAGTTCCATATTTGGCTTATATGACCCGGGGTGAGTGACCTGAGGATGAAACTTTGGCCAGACAGATAACCCAGCGGTCTAAGTCAATGACAATTGTTAACGGAGAGCTGCACCATTGCAGTGTTATTGGGGCGTTTCAACACTGCGTCTCTCCTGAAGAGGGCCGTGAAATTCTTTGCGAGATTCATGAAGGAGATTGCGGTCATCATGCCGGTTCAAAGTCTCTTCTGGCTAAAGCTTCTCATCATGGGTTTCACTGGCTGATGGCTCATGCTGATGCAGAGGATTTGGTCAGTAAATGTGATGCTTGTCAGAAATTTTCACGGCGAGCTCATGTGCCGGCTCAAGAATTGAGGATGATTCCAATTACTTGGCCATTTGCAGTTTGGGGGCTTGATATGTTTGGGCCTTTTAAAAGGTCCAAGGATAAAAAGACCCACCTTTTGGTGGCGGTTGACAAATTCACAAAGTGGGTCGAAGCAGAACTGGTCAGTAAGTGTGACGCAGCAACATCGGTTCACTTCATTAAAAATGTGAATTTTTTGCTTTGCTTTTCCCCAAAGCGTTATAACTGATAATGGCACTAATCTGTCCAAAGGTGCTATGAAAGAGTTTTGTCAACGCGAGCATATTCGACTTGACGTATCGTCAGTAGCTCACCCCCAATCCAATGGTCAAGCTGAAAGAGCCAATCAAGAAATTTTGAGAGGCATCAAGCCCTGGCTCATGGTTCCTTTGCAGAGGACGCCGGGTTGTTGGGTGGAGGAGTTACCTTAAGTGGTATGGAGTATCGATACTACCCCCAACAGATCTGTGGGTTACACACCTTTCTTCATGGTTTACGGAGCAGAGGCGGTTCTCCCTAGTGACATCCGTCACGACTTGCCCCGCGTGGCGGTTTATGTTGAAGTTGATAATGAAAAAGCACGTCACGACTTGCCCTGCGAGTCGGTTCATGGTTTTCAGAGGACGCCGACTTGACCTGCTAGATGAGGAGTGTGACCTTGCGGCGGCTCACTCGGTGATTTACCAACAAGATCTACGTTGTTATCATTGCCGCTGGCTTAAGACCAGAACCTTTCAAGAAGGTGACTTGGTGCTCCGGCTTATCCAGGATCAAACTGATATGCACAAGCTATCCCCACCTTGGGAAGGACCCTTTGTGGTCAGCAAGAATTTGAACAATGGGTCATACTACCTTATCGATATTCGAGATCACACGTGAGTCCGAGGAAGAGACCCGCTGACCATGGAATATTGCTCATCTTTGGCCTTACTACACTTGAGCCACCGGCTCTTACAATATACATATTTTGACAATGTATATTTTATGATGATTATAATAAAGCCGGTATCCCTGATAAAGCAGGGCCTCTGCCATTTCGTCTCCAAGAAAAATGCGTCTTTTTCATTACAAAAAGGTCATTTGGGGGCTTCCTGCTCATTGAGCATAGCTGTGAATATCCCTCTTGATCGGTGCAATGCCACACAAAAAGCTCATTTGGGGGCTTCCTGCTCATTGAGCATAGCTGTGAATATCCCTCTTGATCGGCTCAATGCCACAATTTCAATGGTCACTTGGGGGCTTCCTGCTCAATGAGCATAACTGTGAATATCCCTCTTCATCGGCTCAATGCCACAATTTCAAAGGTCACTTGGGGGCTTCCTACTCATTGAGCATAGCTGTGAATATCCCTCTTGATTGGCCAACGCAACAAAGCACTTGGGGGGTTCCTGTTCAAACATAGGTGTATTCAGCAAAAAGAACATAGCGTTACTACCCTTGTGAGCTGGTTTGGAACACCAGGTGTATTCACCAAAACCTTCTGGGTTCTCCTGCTTTGTAGAAGCTGCCACTCCGCCCGGGTAATCCCGGAATGACAAGTCGAACTCTTGATAGTCAGTCTAACATAGACCCTGAACTTGTCAAGGTTAAAACAACAGTCATGTGAGGCCGGTTTCACAAAGTGTAAAAGGTTAACTTAGTGGCTTGGCGGCCTATGAAAGCCTCGTTTTCTCGCTTTGATTCATTTTTTGAACATTTTTTGAGTTCATCTTGGTACCATATTAACATATGGTTTAAAGTGAGTCATGCCATGTAGCCTCAATTTTTACAGCTGATATTTGAGTATGGCCATGGTTTCTGATAACCCGACCTGGCTTTGGATGATAAATCGCCAGTATATGATGATATTAAATACTTCGAAGTATTTGTCTTCTAAGTTTTGGGTTATCACCCTTACTGCATTGATATGGTAAGTTGGCAGTTTAATCACATCTCACAGGTCTGATATTTTTGATTATATCTAATTATGATTACAACCGGCCTTGCTTATAAACTGTTTTAATCACCAGTGATTTTATATGGGGTATTATTACCCGCCCCGTGGTAAACCGCCAGGGCTCTTGTGGTCTACTTGTGTACAGGATAATGCTAAATCTCATCTACACAAATCACCATCATCATAAGTGTAAAAGGATAGTTTTCAAGTGGAGGATCAAACAGTGTTGGGCAAAACACAAACGTGCACGATGGCATGACAGAGCAAAGTTTCACTAGCCTAGTACATGACTCAATGAGACAAAGATATCAAGTGTTTTCAAAGGATCACATATTTTGAACCGCTCGGCGGATCACTCTTGTTGGCCTTGACGACTTGAGCCTTCTGGATCACCCTTCTCCGGTTCTTCTTCCCCCTCTGCTGTCTAGAAATTTGGTGATGACCAATCGATGCCACACAAGGCTTGGAATTCAGCTTCATCATCTATAAGTTTGGATGGTTCAACTTCAGGAGCGAAAGTATGCTTACAGATTGGTGGAATTAGATCCATCACTTTATAAGCCGACGTGGGCATCTTCTGATTTTCCATGTCATAAGGCGGTTGGTATCTTGAAAGATCCGTTTCATTTGCAATCAGGCTGGCCAGGCGACGTATCTCCTTCATGCAGGCAGCAAAGTCTTGCTTCTCAAAGGGAGTGCCATCTTCTTTTAAGATTGGATACCCAATGGCTATATCGGCCGGGTCTAGCTCTGCTAGCCATGCCTTGGCCCGGCTTAAAGCTGTCACAGCACCGGCTCTTGCAGATGATCGCTTCATCTCGTTAATCATAGCAGGTAGAACAGAAAGCTTTTTCAAGACATCACTCAAGAGAGTAGGTGCCTGATTAGTCGGAGAAATTGTGGCCAGTGCACGCTGAGTTCCAGTATATAGCTGTTCAACAAGTGTATAAACAACCTTGAGCTTCACAAGCATCTCTTGACTAAGATGGTTGCCCCTAGGACCTGAATAATAGTTATGGATTGGTTAGAAGCGGTTTATACCATCAAGGAAGAGATTCAAATTTGATACTAGCAAGGCGACTCACCAAAGATAGCAGAAACCATCTGGGATCCATGGTGTTTTAAAACGGTAAGCTCAGTGGTCACCTCCTGAAGAGCCGCCTCCGCCTTTTCATCCCGCTGTGTCAAGGAAGTTTTCTCTTCAGCCCAGGCGTTTCTTTCAGCCTCAAAATTGGTCTTCAGTTTTTCCGTTTCAGCCAAGCTAAATTGGAATTTTGAGTCCGCTTCCCGGGTCTCAGATTCTTGGTGCTCCAGCCGGGTTTTCACTTTAGTCCATTGCGATTGAAGTTGAGCAGTGGTGTCATGTACATACACTGGTTCAAAATCATCTTCATATTTGGGTTACAAAAATGAAGTCCCAAGCCTTTTGCAAGCAACAACACTTGGCACTTGGGGGCTAATGCCTGCCAAAAAATTATTCATAGAACGGCTTATGTGAATAAGTCCCAAGCACTTTGCAAGCAAGAGTACTTGGAACTTGGGAGCGAATGCATATTGCTTGTGTCTTCTTACTACTTTATGATGACCCGTTTGTGCCGCAAACGATCACAGCTGGTTCATGGGGACTACACAAGTAAGCTTTGATTTATAAACAATGATGAACAAGACCGCTCATTCATGCTGATTAAACCGGCCCTTAGGGGATACAGATGCAGAATTAGTCATTAAAGATCTGCTTTAACTCGGACGATGTAAGCAGGATTTTGAAAGATTCTATCAAGGGTACTATTTATACTCGTGGTTATTCTAAGTCTACATCATATTCAATCCTATCATACACAATAGACTTAGGGGCTAACATGATATGCATCACTCATTAAAGAAGGAGTTCATACCTCATATTTATGATGCATCTACTTCACCATGTCAACTTCAAGGTCGCGGCTGGTGTGCACTTGATTGAGATAACCAGAGAATACTTCACTAATGCTCAGTTGAGATTAGTTGGCAACGTCAAATATCACTTTTCGTTTTTCAGTATATTCTTATTTGGCGGAGTGTTTGGCCAAGACAGTAGGTCTTCCCGGCTCTCTAAAGCCGGTGCCAGTAATCATCACATCATCGGCATGTGTTTCAGATGGTTAAAATGGGCTTGATGATTCAGTATTCAAAGGATTGTTGTTTGTCTAGTCATTGGAAGGGTCAGGAATTTCTGGTGGAACATCCTGAACAGGTTCTTCTGGTTGTGGTATGGAGATGTCAGACGCTGGAATTTGTTGCTCCGGTTCATAGAATTTGGGGTCTTCAGCCGGCTTGGTCACCTTTGCCTTCTTAATAGTTTGTGCTTTTTCACTGCATGAGTTATGACAGGTCAGTACAAAGATAAGAACCTGAGGAGGAAGCAAATAATAAGTAATTGTTATTACCCATGAGCAGTTTTGAAAGCCGGCAGCTGGGACTGTGATGAGTCGCTGGAAGAGGAGCGAGAAGTCTCTTGATAATTTGAATCGGAAGAATTAAGTGGCTGGCGAATGAGACCTGCCAAAGGATATAAAGATTTTAAATTTGGGATGACCTTGTTTTGACGTTTCCTTGGAGCTGGAGTATTTGGTAAACCGGAAGATAATTCTTCACCTCTGCTGGTCCGAGTCTGTCACCGGTTCTCGTGCTACTGTTGCTTCAAAAGAAAGTGAGGATCCAGATGAGCTAAGGGGTGTGAAAAGCTTACTTTCCGGGTTACTCTTCAATTTTTCTGTCTTGGCAAAGGCTCGGAGTCGGAGGAAATGATAGTTACCTCTTCCTCGACCGCTTGACTGGCGCCCGTGTCATCCTGATGATAATCAATGTCAATAAGATAGTTGAAAAAGGAGCCAAGGGAATCAAGAGCTACCTCCGACTCAGTGCTGTCGTCCAGTTCAAACAGCTCGGAAGTACTTGATTTCTTCTTATGTTTCTTGGCGGTTTTCTTAGCGGCTTTCTTGGCAGCCCTAGCCTTTTTGGCAGCTTCATTGTCATATTTCTTTTTACAAAAATCAGATTTAGCCTATGAAAGTCATCAAAGTGAAGTTAGTAAATATTGGAATGACGAAGGTAAAAGTAATTAATTTAAAGACTCACATCTGGTGGCGGGTTAAGTTTGCAGGTTCAGACCCACTTTGCTACAGTCTTCCGGATCTTCATTCAGAAGGGTCTTTGTCATTTCATTGATTGTCTCATCAGTTAAACGCATGGAGCTGTGGCGTAGTGGATCCTTTATAGCACCCGTGTAAGTATGCATTAAGCCGGATCGGTGACTTAAGGGTATGATTCACCAAGAAACCCAGCACCGAACCAAGTCAATGCCAGTTAACCCATTCCCAGCAGAGCCTTGACCTTTGCAATGGTGGGGGCAAGTTTTGCACGTTCAGCAGGGGTAAGCTTCTCAGGAAGACGATGTTTTGGGTAAAGACGCTGGGTAAGATAGGCTGGCAGTGGATTCTCGTCAGCCGAAGAGGTATCTTTGCAATAAAACCATGTCTGGTTCCAATCTTTGGGGTGACTCGGCAAGCAAGCATAGGGGAAGATAGCATCTCTTCTTCGTTGAATTGAGATTCTGCCAAGTTCCAAGCTGGGTCCCTTCGTAAACTCATCTTGGCGGTTCAAATAAAAATATTCCCTAAACAGTTCAACACTGGGCTCCTCTTGAAGGTATACTTCGCAGAAAACTTGAAAGTTGCAGATGTTTGACACGGAATTGTGTCTGATGTCTTGAGGATGAAGCTGAAAGAAGTGCAGAACATCTCAGAAAAATTTAGAACCGGCCGGGGAGAAGCCCCGATTCATGTGATCAAGAAAACAATGACCTCATTATCCTTTGGCTGAGGTCTTTCTTCTTCCGGATTGGGGAGCGATAATGCATGACATTTTTTTGGTAGATAGCGGTTTTGACAAAGTCTTTGAGCGTGTTCTCAATGACAATGGAGGGAACCCAATTACATGAAGTGATTGTCTTTGGCGGCATTGTGAAGAAAGAAGCCTAAAAGAAAGAATAATTTTGCAGGTTTAAGTTGATTCATTAAGCCGGAAGTAAAATGCTACAGTATATATTTAGAGTGGTGGCTTAAAAGGGGCCTAATGATATATGGCTAGTGATAACCGGTGATGTAAGCCGCCATGACCAGATTGATATTTATCAAGAGTGAAATTTGCTAAGTGTTGAATAAACAGGTTTTACAGACTGGAGCAGGTGATTTGGATCTAGTGCTGTGTGAAAAAAGAAACTAATCAAAACCTAAATATTGCAGCAGCAGAGGAACTGGCACATGGGCGAGATTTCTGCATCTAAAAGGTATGTTCTGTGATTAAGACGAAGGATAGAAACATGTTCTGCATATTTTAAAGGTCATTTTTGATCAAAGTAAGGATTAATGTATGTCACGAAGAAATTTGATGAACTCGTAAGAACTGTAGAAACCCTAATGGAGATGTATGGTGGAGAAGATGAGGTGCTTACTGGATCCGATGAGCAATGAAGAGTCGCCGCAGTTTCTCTGGTCCCGTTCAGGTCGATACTGCAGCCGACGTCGAGGAAGACGATGAGCTTCATGGCGGCGGCAGTGCTCATGCGTGTAGATGCGTCGCGGAGAGAGGTGGAAGATGAGAAGGAAAAGAGGGGAAAATGAAAGGAGGGCTGCTTGACCCTATTTATAAGGAGAATGGTAACAGGTGGCCATGAAAAATGAGGGGGCCAAAGAATGATTATCCAGCCGCTCGGATGCCTCGATTTTCGGGATGGTTATTAAAGATAAGGATCTGTTAAGATATATTGGGTATTGTGTAATATTAATGACAGGTGACGTCACGGCGGGTTACCACAATCGCAGGAGATGAGGTCATGGCGGGTTATGAGATCTCGCATGAATAAAGAAGAAATGATTTTTCTAAGTGTTGAAGATTGACATGAACGAGGTCAAATCAATCTGGGCCTAATGTTGGGGATATGACTATTGGGTATGACCCACCTAGGAAGGGCCGGGTTATACCTATGGCGGTTCAGCAATACAATGCCCATGAGGATGTCGAAGATGGAGGTTCATGAAGCAAGGGCCTAAAGCCCAAGGACGACTTAAGGCCCATAGGGGTAAACCACCATATGTGTATGACTTATATTGTAAGGCAAGTATATTTAGTCACCGAGCCGGACATGTTGTCTATGAGCGGCTCGACTCTGTGGAGTCGAAAGGCCAACCTGTATATAAAGGGACGACCCGGCGGCGGTTCAGGGCAAGCAACAAGAGATCGAAAGCTAGGTCAAGCGTATTCGCTCTCGGGTAATCGAGACATAAGCAATACCACCTCAAACTGGATTAGGCCTTTACCTTCAACGCATGGGGCCGAACCAGCATAAACTCTCTGTGTCCTTCATCCCGTTTAACCCCTTTAAGCTAACTTAGTTGCGATGGCTCCACGCCTAAGTCCTCACACTAGGACATCTGCCATGACAATTCCACGACAATAGTGTCATTGACAGAGTTCTTCAATCACTGCCACCGAGCTATAAAGGCTTCGTGATGAACTATAATATGCAAGGGATGAACAAGACTATTCCCGAGTTCTTCGCGATGCTAAAATCTGCGGAGGTAGAAATCAAGAAGGAGCATCAAGTGTTGATGGTCAACAAGACCACCAGTTTCAAGAAAAAGGGCAGAGGGTAGTGTCGGTGTCAAAACCAGCGGATATCGGGTAGGGGGTCCCAAACTATGCGTCTAAGGCTAATGGTAACAGGAGACAGGGGACACGATGTTTTACCCAGGTTCGGGCCCTCTCGATGGAGGTAATACCCTACTTCCTGCTTGATTGATCTTGATGATATGAGTATTACAAGAGTTGATCTACCACGAGATCATAGAGGCTAAACCCTAGAAGCTAGCCTATGATTCTGATTTTTCTTGTCCTATGGACTAAACCCTCCGATTTATATAGACACCGGAGAGGGCTAGGGTTACACAGAGTCGGTTACAGAGAAGGAAATCTACATATCCGAATATCCAAGCTTGCCTTCCACGCAATGGAGAGTCCCATCCGGACACGGGGCGAAGTCTTCAATCTTGTATCTTCATAGTCCAATAGTCCAGCCAAAGTATATAGTCCGGCTGTCCGAGGACCCCTTAATCCAGGACTCCCTCAGTAGCCCCTGAACCAGGCTTCAATGATGATGAGTCCGGCGTGCAGATTGTCTTCGGCATTGCAAGGCGGGTTCCTTCTCCGAATACTTCATAAAAGATTTAGAACACAAGGATCGTGTCCAACTCTGCGAAACAAATTCCACACTCCACCGTAGAGAGTATAATATTCCACAAATCTAATCTGCTGACAGCTTTTTATTGAATGACATCACGCCACGGTTTGGTCATTATTCGAACCGTTTTTCACAACCAGCTACCACACGTAATGCGAGGCGGTTTCCTTGACACGTCTTGTTGAAGCAGAGATCGTGTCCCCTTATCATGGGATTCTCATCAATACGGATATGGGTAACTCAACCACGCCATCAATCGTGGCGCTTGGGAAATAAGCGATCTTAACGGGCAAGTGGGGAGGCGCACAGTTTCTACCGCCTTTATAAAGAGATAAGGTTTCTCCTCTTTCACCCATGCCTACTTCCTTCTTTGCCCATCCATTCTCGCACGCTCGAGCTCCAGCCAAGATTTTCACCTTTCTCCGCACAACCAAACATGTCCGGAGTGGGAGGCAAGTGGGTGGCCTCCTCCGTAAAGGAGGAGGACATTACGAAGCTCCGGGCGGCCGGATACTTAGCCGCAGATATTGCGCACCGGCTCCCAGACGCAGGGCAGATCATTCCGACTCCGGGACCCCATGAGAGGGTCGTGTTCCTCACCCACTTCGTCCGCGGACTGGGATTCACCCTCCACCCATTTGTCCGCGGGCTCATGTTCTATTATGGGCTAGATTTTCATGATCTGACCCCTAACTTCATCCTCAACATCTTGGCGTTTATCGTCGTGTGCGAGGCTTTTCTGCGCATCAGGCCCCACTTCGACCTGTGGCTAAAGATCTTCAATGTGAAGCCAAAGATAGTGGTCGGCCCGCAGGCGGAGTGTAGTGGCGCCATGGTGGGCAAGATGCCCAGTGTCACCTGGCTCGAAAGCTCCTTTGCAGACACCGTGAAGGGGTGGCAATCGGGGTGGTTCTACATCACCGAAGCCGCGACGCCAACTGGGTGGCGGCCCCCGAATTCCGATCCGGCATCCCTGTGCGGCTCACTTCCTGGAAGAAGAAGGGCCTAGCCTGGGTCGCAATCACGGAGCTGACCGGACTCCAGAACTGCGTCAAAAACATGATAACCAAGAATATCAAGCTGGTCAATGTGGTCCAGGTCATGCTATTTCGCCGGATTCTCCCGTGTCAGAGACGGGCATTCAACCTGTGGGAGTTTGACGTGGCCCAGCACCAGACACTGCAAGAGCTCTTCGACACGACACACAAAGACGTTTGGAAGGTGTTGTTCAAGGCCAGCGAAGTCCCTCCTCCAATTTTCGAGGACCGCGGACTCAGCGCCAAGCGCCACGCCAACGCGGTAAGCACTCTACATTTCACAAGATGTGCATTTCCTCAGTATATTCATGGGAGGAACTTAAGCCACCGTACTGATCTAACAGGAATATGTGGCAACGGCGGAGCGGATAGACTGTCCGGCTCACGCTCGAAGATCCAAGAACCGCTCTCCTGACGGAGATGCTGGTTCCGGCGCCCTATGAGGTGTCGGAGAAGAAGGCCAAGAAGAAGGCCACGGGGACCAGGAAAAGTCTCCGGCGCAAGGTGGTGCCGGACTCATCGTCCGAAGACACCGAGGCGCACTACTCCAACGACAATGAGGAGGAGGAAGAGGAAAACCCTCTCCCCCAAAACGTGGGGGAGAAGAAAAGGAAGGTCGCCCCTTCCAGGGAGGCCGAAGGGTCCAAGAAGGGAAGGACCCTCCCTCCGGACTATTCCACAACCGCCGCCTACAGCGAGGAGGAGTAGCTACCCAGGTCCAAGCCCCTGGCGAAGTCGTAAGTATCCGGATGCCATAATAACGTTTGCATGTTTTTAGCTTTACTTACTATGTCAAGATTTGCTTGTGCAGTCCGCCCAAAGCCCACATCGACTTGCCCTCCTCGCATGGGTCCTTGAGCTCGTCGGAGATGAATAGCTATTCGCTCCCGACGGCTTCCACTCCCCGGTAATGACACCGAGGTGTTATCTCAGATGATGTTGGGCCAGGAGGAGGTAGTCTTGGAGACGCCTCAAGGCGAGAGTCCCGATGTCGGGCTCCTGGGGGGGGGGAGATCCCCATGAATTCGGATGAGGGGGGCTGCAGCAGGCTTGGCCCCCAACCGGATACTGCACCGGAACCTCCAATGGTTCCTGATTCAGGCAGGCAGCCACCCGCCAAGGGGGGCGAGCCGTCTGTGCCGATGACCTCTGTCCATCCAGGGGCATCGGATAACTTGGTGGAAGCGCTTCCCTTGATGAAGGACAACGTACTCTTATGAGTACGGTGATTGCGAAGGTTCAGTCCACCAAAAGCGGATTGACCGAAGCCTGCGACAGCCTCCTAACAGGCTTTGAGGTAAGTAATTTAAATTATGAGAAAGTATCACAGTGTAGATAGTAGTCCTGATGCTCTGTTTGGTGTTCGGGAAGAGAAGCCGAACAGAGGATCAAATAGTATTCCCAGGAGTCTAATCATATTATGTCTATGTGAATAAGCAGGCATCGCTGGCGCCGCCGCCGCCATCGCTGGAGGTCTCTCGGACTGAGGCGAGCTCAAGGGCGGGTCAAGAAGAGCTCGACCTTGTGAAGAGTCAGCTCGAGGAGAACAAAGGTAAGAAATACCCCGTCTAAATGTTATATAAACAAAAAAATCGTGGATGCTAATAGAAGCATGATAAATTTTACTAGGGGCCACGACCGAAGTGGCGGCCCTTAAGATGGCGCTGTCCGAGGCTGAAAATAAAGTGGCCAAGGAGCGCACCGAGCACGAAAAACAAGAGGCGCGAGTTGATGAGGTCCAGCAAGAGGTTCAGGACTTCGTCAAAAAACTAGATTCCTTGGAGTGTAACTCCAAGACGCAAGAGTCGGAGCTTGTGAAGGCCCGTCAGAGCACACTAGACGCCAAGGCCGAAGCCCAGAAGACCCTCCAGGAAATTGAGGCGGCCAAGAAGATAGCTGCGGGTAAGGCTTTCATTATGCAAAGCAAGCATGTGGAGGAGACTTTCCTTTTACTTACCCGAATTCGGAGCTCTCCAGGAGCATTTGCAGATCTGCCGCGCAGCATCTCTGATGCCGTAGAGTTTTACCAGGCTGAGGAGGGGAGCTCGACAGAGAAGTTGTTTTGGTCCCAATATATTGGGGCCGAACACCCGATGTCCTTGAGCGATAAGCTAAAGCAATTGGTCAAACTTCACAAGGTGGCCGAACTGGCCATGAAGGACTTCATAGTCTGGCTGTGTCTGGCGAGCCCCTGCCCAGTAGCTACTTCGGCTTTGTCAAGCGGATGGTGAATGCCTGTCCGCGGCTT
This sequence comes from Aegilops bicornis, assembly GCA_021605145.1. NCBI lineage: Eukaryota > Viridiplantae > Streptophyta > Magnoliopsida > Poales > Poaceae > Aegilops > Aegilops bicornis. Next base: position 771,005,960 of record CM038671.1, on the reverse strand, counting down.
GAAGTAGTTAAGCGGTCCGTCTATATTGAGGGTGCACGCAGGGCCTTGGCCCGTGTGAAGGTGCACTAGGGGAAGATGGACGTCGAGAAGCTGGTGACGGAGGGGCCGCCGAAGGGCAAGGAACATCGCCACCCCGAACAGTACTATGACAATGTCATTAAGGGTGCCCGCCTTGTGGCAGATGAATGTACGAAGGATGTGATATGTGAATGAATGTAATCATGTCATCCTGTATTATCAAAACCAGTTCATGTGCGCTATGTAGCGCTTGTTAATTTAAAATATTACCTTCTGTGCGGCCGTTAAAAAAAAATCTTGAGAGTTGGCCAGTCGTCGGCTTCCGCCCCCATGTAACTAGTACTGGGGTGTTCGGGATAAGTATAAACACTCTTTATCCAAGATTTTGGTCCTTTTAAGGAGGTGTTTAGCGCCACGAACGAGGCAATCAGACTATACGGCTTTATCACCCTCACTTAGCCATAGAAGTCTATAATTTTAAATTTTGGCGAAGCCCCTAGTACCGGAAAGCCGGACTCGAGGCGCTATACACGCCTAAACCGGACGAGGCCGATTCCTTGCCTGATGTGGAAAACATATTTAAGGATTTGAGACCTGTTGAACAGCGACCAGCTCTCGCCTTATCATGATAGTCAGCTTTCGGCTTTCTCTACTGAGGTGCTCGTCCGAAAGAACCAGGACACAATCACAGTAGTTCTCCCTGCGCTACCTTAGCCGATATGGCGGAACGTAAGGTACCAAAACATGGGAGCCGGGCAAACCCAACTATTGACCCAAGACATGATTCGGAGCTGATGCATATAGTGCTAGAAGTTTGGGGTGCCACACTGTCGAAAGTGTTCGGACTTGTCTTGCCAAGTTATGGGGTACTGAAGACCCTGGCAAACTGGTCGTGCCAAAATGCACGAGTATAATAAATAAGCAGTAAAGAAAAAGGGGGTAAATGAACGTAATAGCAAGCTGACACTGTATACCATTTCCACTTGTTATTCAAATGATACGTCGAAGCTTACATATACAAGCAGTGCGATAAGCAGAATAGGACTGTTTGACACATCCTGACCGGGAGCGGGCGGTATGCGGGTATGTAAAACATGTATAACGATCGTTATCAGAGACCACCTGAGGATTCCCTCATACGCCAAAGCTTCTTGTCCTCCTGGTGTGTCCGTCCTGCTATGTGTTCGATAGCCGGTCTTTCGGAAGAGCCTCCTGAAGATAGGGACCTGAAAGAAAAAGGGGTGCAAAAATGCGTGTGTCCTGGGGCGGTCGAACCGCATTGTGGACCATGTTATGACCGTGCCTCCGCCTACGCCCAGGGTATTTTAAGTGTGTAGTTGTGTACGCGCGGCACAAATTTCGCCGTTTGATTGGGACTAGGGCGGAAGCCGGATTGCTAGTCGAGCTCTGGACGTGCTAGGTGATCCTGTTGCGGAGTACTTTGGACTCGCTTGATGGTATCCGGGTTATTGATCGCCGAGTTGGTTGTTTGCCTAAGAAGGTTGTTTTGTACTTCCGCCGCGAGGGCCGCAGTGTGCTCCTCCGTGTGGAGCGAGCGCTCTGTGTTTCCATTAACTGTAATAACCCCGCGAAGTCCTGGCATTTTGAGCTTGAGATATGCATAATGCGGTACCACATTGAATTTGGCAAATGCGGTTCGTCCGAGCAGTGCATAATAGCCACTGCGGAAGGGGACGATGTCGAAGATTAACTCCTCGCTTCGGAAATTGTCCGGAGATCCGAAGACCACTTCCAATGTGATTGAGCCCGTACAACAGGCCTCCACACCGGGTATGACACCCTTTAAGGTGGTTTTTGTGGGCTTGATCCTTGAGGGGTCGATTCCCATTTTGCGCACTGTATCCTGATAGAGCAGGTTAAGGCTGCTGCCACCGTCCATGAGGACTCGTGTGAGGTGGAATCCGTCGATGATGGGGTCAAGGACCAATGCGGCCAAACCGCCATCACGGATACTGGTAGGATGGTCCCTGCGACCGAAAGTGATCGAACAAGAGGACCATGGGTTGAATTTTAGGGCGACTGGCTCCTTCGCATAGACGTCCCTTAGTGCACGCTTCCGTTCCCGCTTGGGGATATGGGTTGCGTATATCATATTCACTATTTTCACCTGGGGAGGGAATTTCTTCTGTCCTCCCGTGTTCGTTGGTCGGGGCTCCTCGTCATCATTGCTATGCAGCCCCTTTTCCTTGTTCCCGGCATTCAACTTACCGGCCTGTTTAAACACCCAGCATTCCCTGTTTGTGTGGTTGGCTGGTTTGTCGGGGGTGCCGTGAATTTGACACGAGCGATCGAGAATGCGGTCCAAGCTGGACGAGCCCGGACTATTTCTTTTGAATGGCTTTTCCCGCTGTCCGGATTTAAAGCCTCTGAATCCGGCAATGACTGTCGTGTCTTGGGCGTTATCGCCATTATTGCGACGCTTGTGTCTAATCCGTCACGGCTTGCCGTTGCTATCCCTGGCATTTGAATCGCCTGAGTTTTTAGGTGTGATGTTGCTGCGAGCCAGCCAGCTGTCCTCGCCTGTGCAGAAGCGGGTCATGAGTGTTGTGAGGGCTGCCATGGAATTTGGCTTCTCTTGGCCGAGGTGTCGGGCGAGCCATTTGTCGCGGATGTTGTGCTTGAAGGCCACTAAGGCTTCGGCATCCGGACAGTCAACAATTTGGTTCTTTTTAGTTAGGAACCGAGTCCAAAATTTCCTGGCTGTCTCGCCGGCTGCCGGGTTATGTGACTTAAGTCATCAGATCCGGTGGTCGCATGTAAGTGCCCCGAAGTTGCCGAGGAAAGCATCTTCTAGATCCTCCCAACCGCCAATGGAGCTTGTCAGCTATTAAGCCAATGCCTAGTCGGTCCTTTGAGCTTAAGTGGTAGGTACTTTATGGCATGTAAGTCATCGCCGCGGGCCATGTGGATGTGGAGAAGAAAATCTTTGATCCATACCACGGGGTCAGTTGTGCCATCGTATGATTCAATATTTACGGGTTTAAACCCTTCTGGGAATTCGTGATCCATAACTTCATCAGTGAAGCATAGGGAGTGTGCGGCGCCTCTATGCCGGGCTACATCCCGACGTAGTTCAAATGAGTCCGGTCTATTGTATTTGGCCCAGTCGGACTTTGGTTTATTGTATCCGGCGTGACGGTCATCATCACGTCTTGTGGCACGCCCACGTGATCTCAGAGGTCGATCTTGACTGTCCCGCTTTGTTTTCCAATACTTCTCGCAGGTCCTTAGTGTAGCCCCGGCCTTGGTATTATCGCTTGATTGGCTGCTGTGGTGCGGTCTGGACTTCGGGCTGGTACGCCGTTTTGTCATGGCCACGGGGTGGCCGGTCAGCCGCATCATGCGCTGGTAGCGTGGGCTTTAAAGCCTCCTCCTCAAGTTGAGGTAGCAGCCTGCACTTTGGGTAGCTTTTGCTAGGGCGCTCGAGTCCGTATACCTCGGCAGCCTGGACCTCGGTCCATTTGTCAATTAGCAGATCTTGATTAGCTTGAAGTTGTTGCTGATTTTTCCTCAGGCTTTTTGCAGTGGCTATAAGATGGCGTTTGAAGCGCTCCTGCTCGACGGGATCCTCCGACACGATGAATTCTTCTTCGCCAAGGCTCACTTCGTCTTCGGAGAGAGGCATGTAATTATCGTCCTCTAATTCTCCATCAGTTGCCTGTTCTTTAGGGCTAGCTTGCCCATCCTCTTTCTCGACCTGCTCGAAGCCTGGCTGGGCAGGATTGTCTTCATCTTCGGCACCATCCAGATTGTTATCTCTTGTGCCGGTATCACTATTTTTGCTATGGCGGGGATTGGAGCGGCGCCGATGACGCTGGTGTCTTGATTGCTTCCCCAAGGGGTTATCTTCCGTTGCCTCATCACCATTGTTTTCTTTAGGGGTGTCCACCATATAAATATCATATGATGTGGTGGCTGTCCAGCGCCCTATAGGCGGTGGTTCCTGTTCTTCTCCTGCATCGTCGCCCATACCGTCGATATCTTCGGAGTCGAAGTCAAGCACGTAGGTTAAGTCACCGACGGTGGCTATAAAGTGGGTGGTGGGTGGGGGACGAATTTCTTCGTCGTCCGCTTCCCACTCGAGCCGGACATAGTTCGGCCAAGAATCTCCTGACAAGGACAGAGACCTTAATGAGTTTAGCACATCACCCAAGGGTGAGTGGTGAAAAATATCCGCGGCGGTGAATTCTATGACGGGAGGCCAATCTGATTCGATACGCGCGGACACACGCGGTTCGGATCCTGCAGCCGGGGACGAGTCCGGGGGTCCGATGACGCCACTCTCACATGAGGTGGGATCAGTGTTCGGCTCCGACGCCGATGAGTGTGCGGCCTCAGTGGCGGGGTCCACCCACCCGTCCTTGGAAGGCACGATATGCTCCGTATTTATTCCCGGCGCCAACGCGGGTGCGATCTCCCGAATACTGTCCGACGGCAGATCAAAGTCATGTCCGTCGTGACTGTTCGGTGCACCTGTCATGGGCTCGAATCCGTCGAAGATCAAGTCTTCGCGGATGTCGGCAGTATTGTTTAAGCTTCCAAACCTGACCTGATGGCCAGGGGCGTAGCTATCGATCTGCTCCAGATGGCCAAGCGAGTTGGCCCGCAGTACGAAGTCACCGAGTACGAAGATCTGTCCGGGAAGGAAAACCTCCCCCTGGACTGCATCGTTGAAGATGATCGAGGGAGCCATCAATCCTTACCGTGACGACACAGTGGAACTCTCAATGAAAGCACCAATGTCGGTGTCAAAACCGGCGGATCTCGGGTAGGGGGTCCCGAACTGTGCGTCTAAGCTAATGGTAACAGGAGGGAGGGGACATGATGTTTTACCCAGGTTCGGGCCCTCTCGATGGAGGTAATACTCTACTTCCTGCTTGATTGATCTTGATGATATGAGTATTAAAAGAGTGGATCTACCACGAGATCGTATAAGCTAGCCTATGATTCTGATTGTTCTTGTCCTATGGGCTAAACCCTTCAGTTTATATAGACATTGGAGATGGCTAGGGTTACACAGAGTCGGTTACAGAGAAGGAAATCTACATATCCGAATATCCAAGCTTGCCTTCCACGCAAAGGAGAGTCCCACCAGACACGGGACGAAGTCTTCAATCTTGTATCTTCATAGTCCAACAGTCCGACCAAAGTATATAGTCCGGCTGTCCGAGGACCCCTTAATCCAGGACTCCCTCAGGTAGAAAGGGAACTTCAAATAGAATGGCAAGCCAGTTGTCACTCCCGTGAAGAAGCCGAAAGGTGGACCTAAGCCTAAAACTGAGTGCTCCTACTGCAAAGGAAATGGTCACTGGAAGCGGAAATGCCCCAAATATTTGGTGGATAAGAAGGATGGGAAAGTGAACAAAGGTATATTTGATATACAGGTTACTGATGTGTACCTTACTAGTGTTCATAGTAGCCCCTGGGTATTTGATACTTGTTCGGTTGCTAAGATTAGTAACTCGAAACAAGAGTTACAGAATAAATAGAGACTAGTTAAAGATGAAGTGACGATGTATGTTGGAAGTGGTTCCAAGATTGATATGATCATCATCGCACGCTCCCTATACTTTCGGGATTATTGTTGAACCTAAATAAATGTTATTTGGTGTTTGCGTTGAGCATGCATATGATTAGATCATGTTTATTGCAATACGGTTATTCATCTAAGACAGAGAATAATTGTTATTCTGTTTACATGAATAAAACCTTATATGGTCATACACCCAATGTTGATGGTTTATTGAATCTCGATCATAGTGATACACATATGCATAATATTGATGCCAAAAGATGCAAAGTTGATAATGATAATGCAACTTATTTGTGGCACTGCCGTTTGGGTCATATCGGTATTAAGCGCATGAAGAAACTCCATAAAGATGGACTTTTGGAATCACTTTATTATGAATCATATAATACTTATGTAACCGTGCCTTATAGGTAAGACGACTAAAACTCCGCTTCTCCGAAACAATGTAAAGAGCTACCGACTTATTGGAAATAATACATACCGATGTATGTGGTCCAATGAGTGTTGAGGCTCATGGCGAGTATCATTATTTTCTTACCTTCACAGATGATTTGAGCAGATATGGTCATATCTACTTGATGAAACATAAGTCTGAAAATCATTGTAACTAAAAAATAAAGTTTCTACAATTTGATCGTGGAGGTGAATATTTGAGTTACGAGTTTGGTCTTCATTTGAAACAACATGGGATAGTTTCACAACTAACGCCACCTGGAACACCACAACTAAATGGTGTGTCCGAACGTTGTAACTGTACTTTATTGGATATGGTGCGATCTATGATGACTCTTACCGATTTACCGTTATCATTTTGGAATTATGCTTTAGAGACGACTGTTGTCGGTGTCAAAACCGGCGGATCTCGGGTAGGGAGTCCCGAACTATGCATCTAAGGTGGATGGTAATAGGAGACAGGGGACATGATGTTTTTACCCAGGTTCGGGCCCTCGCGATGGAGGTAAAACCCTACTCCTGCTTGATTAATATTGATGATATGGGTATTACAAGAGTTGATCTACCACGAGATCAGAGAGGCTAAACCCTAGAAGCTAGCCTATGGTATGATTGTTGTATATCCCTATCGACTAGCCTGGCCTCGTTTTATATAATGCACCAGAGGCCTAGGATAACAAGAGTCCTAGCCGAATACGCCGGTGGGGAGGAGTCCTTGTCTTGATCACCAAGTCTTGTGGAATCTTCCTTGTATGCGGCAGCCGTCCGGACTGGCCCATGAGTATACGGCCATGGGGGTCCTCGGCCCAATCTAACAGATCGGGAGATGACGCGTTGAGTACCCCCTAGTCCAGGACACCGTCAGTAGCCCCCTGAACCGATCTTCAAGTTTTAGGGACGCTCCTTGATTCTTCCGAACCGTTCTTCATCTTCAGTCGTCGGTCTTGAAAACTGGTTCAACAAATCTTCTCATCTTCGATCTTGAGGATCGCCGAAATGCATTCGACGAGTTTACACGTCGGGTATCCGAGGAGCCCCTTTAAGTTTCCGCCTTTATCAATGCCTTGTTATTTTTATGCCACACCTCGGGTTTGAAGTTGTTCCCGGGCGGCAGCGTCCTCTTGCGTCCGAGCTCCAACGCCGGACTGCATTTGAGGTATCTTTTGCAGCCGAGCACCAATGTCGGACTGCTTTCGAGCTCCAACGCCGAAATGTATCCGAACTCCAACGCCGGACTATATCCAAGATGTCATAGATCATTTTGGTCCAAAAATGTTGAAGGAGTTTAGCCGAGCTTAATGCCGGAAATGCCCTCTAAGGAGCCAACCACTTGCTTCCGAGCTATATGCCGAACTGCTTCCGAGGTGGTTAAGCACCTCGGTCATGAGCTGATTTTTGGTCAATGTTTTTTATTGATGCAATTTATTCTCTGACGAGATATATAGCTAGTATCCCTCAAGGTGTGTATCGGTCTAAAACCCGAGATGCACCTGAAGGATGATATAAGACCGCTGATACCAAGAATCACGAGACTCAAAGTTGATTTGCAAAATCGGCCTGAGGATCAAGTCCTAGCTCGGCAGAATACTTCGGGACACAAAAAGCGGCGTGCTCAGTCCTCGAGACTTAGGTTGTGTGAGGCCGACCAACCTGAGGATCAAAATCTCCTCGGAGACTGTATTACACTTAAAATTTTCTGCATTGGACAGCAATGCAAGAGCCCCGAGACACTGGTCGGGTGGCAACACCAGATCAGGGGATCGATGTGTCCCTTTAATATTTGTAAATAATAAGCCCGAAGCCTAGTAGCCCCCGAGCCTTAATGCGGGCATGGGTGGCCGAATTAAGGATTGATATCCATAGTAAAAATCACAAATTATGTGTAATGACTCTATGTATCCAAGTACTTTACGTCATTAATGCTCGGATCCGCATTGTACAAAACTTTGTTGACCGACCATTGGCTTCCACCTCCTCCGTCAATAGCCGAGGAGTGTTTGTCCTACTTTATAAAGCCTTTATGAGGGCAAAGATTTACAACAAACAAGGCAATCTGGCCATACGGTTTTATAAACAAAGGTACGCAGAGAAATATGTTATATTACTGTTTAATGTAAGAAACGCCTTCCAAAGAAAATAGTCCCGCTTATCGGTTCCTTTCTTTGGGTTGTCATGCTAAGCATGATCATGAAACCTCAGCTCCAATGTAAGAGCAAAATATTGAGGATTTAGTTTGGGAGGCCAGTTACTAGCCCCCGGTAGTGTTCGGCGAAAGTTGAGGTCAAGCCGTAAACACTTCGGCCAATGTTATGAATGGCCCATCATTTAACACATTCATTGGATCGCTGACCAGTTTTACGCTTATTGGGACAGTCAGTTTTTGGCTTTCTCCACTGAGGTGCTTAACCATGTGAGCTGGAAGCACCATCGCAGTGGTTCTCCCTTTGCACACCTAGCCGAACAAAGCGGAACATAGGGGGAAAGCGCAGGAGCCGGGCAACCCAACTATTGACCAAGACACACCAAACCGATGCATATTGACCAATATCCGACAATGTTTTGCCGAATCTCTAAAGGTGTCCGCGTTGCAATCATGAGACTTGTGCTGAAAACATACAATAGTTTAAAAGTGTCATGGGCTCGAAAAGCCAAAAAACTTATTCAAAAGGTTAATGTCCGAACTAGATCAAGTGTTCGGTGCCAATCCAAAAATTGGACTTTAGAAAAAAAAAAGGTGCTTCTGCCGTGCTTTAACATGACACATCCTATCTAAAAACTTCAAGCGGGTCAGCCTACGGCTTCAACCTCCTATCCCGAAGGCGGAGTACTTCTTACTAGGCCAGTTTAGCAAACTAAACTCTAGCGGCTTTGAGAGAGAAATTAGGCTCCCTGCCAAAGGACCGCACACTTGTGTCGAAAAAAGGAGTGATAAATAATAATAAAAACTTTGCAACGACTAAGAAGAAAAACACTTATTATAAAATGGCTCAAATAAACATAAGAGCCCCCAAGTGACTTGGGTAAAAGAATGATTGTATGTACCGAAGTACTTGTATCATATCTATGTTCACCCGAACTTTATACGCTGCCTTAACCGACCGTCAAGCTTCTCCCTCTTCGCAAGGGCCGAAAAGTGTTATGTACTCCACCGCCGAGAATATCGACGTTGTTTCCGATAACTGTGCAATCAGGCCATAAGGCTGTTACAGACATAAAGCGCTCAGGGAACTTATGCTATATTACTAACAAAGTGTAAGAAGCATCTTCGAAGAAAATAGTACCCCCACCGATACCTTTCTTCGGTGCTCATTATTACTATGAGACTTTGTGCAATAGATTTTTTGTACTCATGAGTTCTGTTGTGTGCCGACCATCATTGAAAACTATAAGAGCGCTAGCTTTCGGCTTCACCTGGCCCGAGGTCCGCTCGGATGACCCGATCGTGACAATCGCAGAGGTGCTCCCTTTACTCCCTAGCCGAACAATCGGGAACGAGGGGTAAACACAGAGCGAGGCAACCCATCTTGAAAATCGCTTAAGTCAAGATGGTGCATATTGTATGTAATACACAAACAAGGAACGGGCCGCATAAGTATAATCATATGCAAGAGAAAAAGCTTCATGAAGGAAGCCCCCAAATGAATTGGGTATTTGAATTTATGCCGTCACAAACAAAGTTTGGACAAGGAAATTTTTACAAGCAACTTTTACCCAAAAAAGTATAATGCTTGGTCGAGCCGAACACAAGTTAAAAATTTAAAACTTTGAGCCTGAAGGCAACTTAGAGGGTTAATGTGTTCGGTATTGATGACGTGGTTCGAGCTTGATGCGGGACAAGGTTCCATCCCCCAAGCCGGTCCCGAGGTGGCGGAGCAAAGAGCTCGACACTCCGAAGTAGTGACATAGCACGGTCAATGCAGGACGGCAGGGTGATGCCGAAGTCCCCGACATGGGGTAATGAAGTGTTGACGAAGCCCCCCGTCCAGCCGAGGTGATGCCAAAGGATATAATCTGGCTGGATCATTTTCCTGTGCACAAAAAATAGTGCAAACCGGAGATAATAGTAATAATAATAATAATAATAAATATTCATTGCATAACAAATAATTTATGCAAAGTGAGTAATAAAAGAAATATGGCCTGGCGCCGAAGTCAATGTTGATGCAGGGCGGCGGCGTGATGCGGTAAAGGCATGGCAAGGCCTGAATTCACAGGTCTGTTCGAGTTCCGGATGCGGCGTTCGCCGGACTATGTACGGAAACTGACCGAACCACCATGCAACTGCCGTTAATGCGGCCACCATTTGATAGACCTGCGTACATATGATGGACAAACCAGAGTAATAATTCATTGGGAAAAATGAACCCAAACAAGGAAAAAATACTAGGATTAATAGCACCTGGCTTATTTGTTATAGCATTCCGAAGAAAGGTGATTCCCAAAATTGGGACTCGATCCGCACACGTATCGCCTGATGGGCGATAAAGCAACGGCGTGACGATGCTGGCAAAGGTTGGCTCGCCGAGGCAAATCCCTCGGTCCAGCTAACATGATGAAGTTGGTCGGCTGGTGACGCCGAATTCTCCGAAGTAAGTTGACGAAGAGATGGCGAAGTCCTCGGTTTAGCCGAGGTGACGGAGCAGGTCGATAAGGAGACGTTGCAGCTGCCGTGTCAGCCGAGGTGTTGAAGTAGTTCGGCGTGATGGACATCGGCTCGATGAAGCAACAGTTCAGCCATGCAGATGTAGGTCGTAGCTCGTGACGTGATCAATGTTGGCTTGATGAAGTGACCGTGCGGCGATGCCGGTGTGCCCGCTCCGTGTAATCCGTGGGACAGTGATGTTGGTGACGATTTATCCTTCGCGATGCCGAACTATTGTTCGGCTGGCCGAGATGATGATCCGAAGAAATTGAGCTCGGCTCAATAGAGCGACGACGTGTCTACCGCAGGTCGGCCGCCGTGGAGTGATGTTGTCGGGCTGGTTTGACACCGGCGCGACGGCGAAGTTCGTATTGTAAGAATACTTTTAACAATAGTGGGATGTGTTTGGGAATAAAACACAATACCCCATACGAAATCGTCCTTCAAAAAGGATGTCCGAAATCCCGTTCGTAAAGAAGACGAACTTGGGTCGGATTCGTTCTCGCGTAGAAAATAGATCCGAAAAGTGATGCACTAATCGGAAGGTTCCCGAAGTTCGGATAGTCGGATCGAGCTGAATTTTTGGCAGGTGGTAGATATGGGAATTCTGCAGCCTATCAACGGTTGGATCTTCCAAAGGACGTCCGAGCTAGATGCTGGACACCCGCTCCAAACTCGTCCGGATTCCGTCCAGATTCAACACGGCTCCGGTATATCGGAGATTGCCGGAGATTCCTCCATCGGAACTCGACGAAATTTTCCAGGGTTGTTGTAGATTCAATTCCGCACTATTCCATCGAAGCAATCATCGAACCGACGCTCGAGGAGGCGGTGACGGCGGACACAAGTTCGCTGTCCAGAAAAACAGCACGGTCGCCCAAGGGCAATGTTGACGTCGAGCCCCCGGGCTCCCAGGATGATTCCTCCATGATCTTGATAGAGATCGGAGTTGATGTTGATGAAGGCCCTCATCCGAACATGACGGTCGGAGGCAGGGCGTAGTCCTTGGTCGAACCAAGGTGACCAGTCGAGCTGGTGACGAAGATGCCAAAGTCGCAGTTGATCTGCAGGCGAGCCATCGACCCTTTGCCGAACACACAGTGGAACTCTCAATGAAAGCACCAATGTCGGTGTCAAAACCGGCGGATCTAGGGTAGGGGGTCCTGAACTGTGCATCTAAGGCGGATGGTAACAGGAGACAGGGGACACGATGTTTTTACCTGTGTTCGGGCCCTCTCGATGGAGGTAAAACCCTACTCTGCTTGATTAATATTAATGATATGGGTAGTACAAGAGTTGATCTACCACGAGATCGGAGAGGCTAAACCCTAGAAGCTAGCCTATGGTATGATTGTTGTATATCTCTATCGACTAGCCCGGCCTCGGTTTATATAATGCACCGAGGCCTAGGATAACAAGAGTCCCAGCCGAATCACGCCGGTGGGGGAGGAGTCCTTGTCTTGGTCACCAAGTCTTGTGGAATCTTCCTTGTATGCGGCAGCCGTCCGGAATGGCCCATGAGTATACGGCCATGGGGGTCCTCGGCCCAATCTAACAGATCGGGAGATGACGCATTGAGTACCCCCTAATCCAGGACACTGTCAGCTGCATTCACTTTAAATAGGGCACCATCAAAATCCATTGAGAGGACGCCTTATGAACTATGGTTTGGCAAGAAACCAAAGTTGTCATTTCTTAAAGTTTGGGGCTGCGATGCTTATGTGAAAAAACTTCAACCTGATAAGCTCGAACCCAAATCGGAGAAGTGCATCTTCATAGGATACCCAAAGGAAACTGTTGGGTACACCTTCTATCACAGATCCGAAGGCAAAAACTTTGTTGCTAAGAATGGATCCTTTCTAGAGAAGGAATTTCTCTCGAAAGAAGTGAGTGGAAGGAAAGTAGAACTTGATGAGGTAATTGTACCTTCTCCCTTATTGGAAAGTAGTTCATCACAGAAATCAGTTCCAGTGATTCCTACACCAATCAGTGAGGAAGTTAATGATGATGATCATGAAACTTCAGATCAAGTTGCTACCGAACCTCATAGGTCTTCCAGAGTAAGATCCGCACTAGAGTGGTACGGTAATCCTGTTCTGAAAGTCATCTTACTAGACCATGGTGAACCTACGAACTATGAGGAAGCGATGATGAGCCCAAATTCCGCAAAATGGCTTAAGGCCATGAAATCTGAGATGGGATCCATGTATGAGAACAAAGTGTGGACTTTGGTGGACTTCCCCGACGATGGCAAGCCATAGAAAATGAATGGATCTTCACTACAAAAAATATGTCAACTTGTGACCTTGACTATTGGTCACTGAAAGGTCACTGTTTTTCATTCGCGACCTTTTTGTGACCAAAAATAGAAGGTCAAAAGCTGGCGGTCGTAAACTGACATTCACGACCTTATGTGTGAGAAGGTCGTAGACGTTTATGACCAAAATACGTCTACTGTGGCATTTTGGTCACTAGCAACCTCCCCAGGCCACGTAGGCATCCAGCGTGACAATCTGATGTGGCACAAGATTCAGCCCGGTCCAATTCGATTTTCTACATGTGCCTAGCCCATTTAGTATTTTTTTCATGTTAATTCTGGTCGGCTTCATGAGCCACGCCTTACAATTCGGACTTCTAATTTTCTGGGCCATGGCCCTTTTGCAAACCATTTCATTAGGCCTTTTTGTTCAGGTTTTCCCGAAATGCACAATGTTCCAGTCCACTATTACTTGGGTTGTAGCCTTTTTAGAGCCCATATATTATTTGGTCCAATAGAACATTTGGTCTTTTTATTCACTGATTTCCAGTTTACACATTTGAACAACAAACACTAAATAATTCTCTTAATTAAATGATTAAATTCAAAAATCATTCATGCAAATACACACGACAGCACATACAACTCTGCACGTCCAACATCATCTAAAACAAGCAAAAACAGATACACAAGAACATACAAGTGTGCTTACAAGCAAAAACAGATACACAAGCACCAAAACATGGTGCAACATCAACTAAAACGGTGGTGCGCATCTCCATGCCTCTTCTGATCTTCCGTCACAGCAGAAGCAGCCTAAACAACATTAGATCCTGATCCTGATCACCAAAAAGAAACATTATTAAATGTTTAGAGACAATGACATCAACAAGAGAATGCCTCTTGTAATTGTTGTACGCATCTCTATATGTACCATGTACTGAACACTCAGGAAGTACCAGCTACAGTCTCAGTAAAACTACGTTGATCAAAATGACCAGGATAAACAAATAGTTGAGAGCCTCTTTCTTTTTGTTTGAGCAGTCATGGGCTCGTAGAGAAGGTATAGCTACAGAAGTAGAATATGACCAGTTAATATATTGCAGAGAAGGTTTTTGTGCATCAGCACTGAATCAAAGAACATATTCTCAATAATTTAGACACATCGTTTCAAGTTGTTTCAACATCGGCTTGAGGCTGCTTCTCTATTCTTAATAATTTGTGCATCAGTCATTTCTACAGTTTCAGAAAAAGTATAAGAACACAAAGTAAAACTACAAAAACTACAGTTTCAGTCAAACTATATGTACCATGTACGCATAGATTCAAGTATGATACTAAGTGAGCAGGTAGAATCATCCAAGCATGGAGGCAAGTGTCTCACCAAGGCAACCGACCAGGAGCGGTTGAGCATGGCCGGGCAGGAGCATTGGAGTAGCACGGCCGGCCTTGAGGTCCGGGGCATCCACACCTGCCTGCATCGGGTGCCTGCACCGTGGGGAGCATCGGGCATGCTCAGTATGAGGAAGGAAAGCAGCATCGAGAGTTGAAGGGAAGAAATCAAAGATGAGGGTACCTCGAGGAGCAGAGCAAAGCGTATACTATAAATTAACAGGGCAAGGGTCATTGTTATCCTGGTGGCATTGACAGGCTGCAAAATTGCCTCTATAGTTTATTGTTTAGCTATGATAAATAAGTTGGTACAAGAATGATTGTGGCAACAGTAGATACAGTAAGAATGTGTAACGCCCCGGATCCGATGCGCCAGGTGTCTGCCAGTTACTCGTCGTTGTTGCCATGTCATGTGCTTGCGTGTTGCATTTTATCATGTCATCATGTGCATCTCATTTTGCATACGTGTTCATCTCTTGCATTCGAGCATTTTCCCCGTTGTCCGTTTTGCAATCCGGCGCTCCTATGTCCACCGGCGTCCCCCTTTTGTCTCTCCTTGTGAGCGGGTGTTAAACTTTCTCGGAATGGCACGAGGTTTGCCAAGCGGCCTTGGTATAGCACCGGTAGACCGCCTGTCAAGTTTCGTGCCATTTGGAGGTCGTTTGATACTCCAACGGTTAACCGGTAACATAAAAGCCTCTTTTGTGTGCACCCCAACACCCCTTTCCAAGTGGCCAAAAACCCAGCAAACTCCCCTCCATGCTCTCCGCCGTTCGATCACGATCGCGTGGCCGAAAACCGCACTCCATTTGGAGTCTCCTAGCTCCCTCTACCTATAAATATGTGACCTCCCCCAAAATTCGCGGTTGAAACCCTAGCCTCCCTCTTCCTCGCGCCGTCGGACATGTCCATCCCGCGCCGGACATGTCCAGCCTCCACGTCGCTCCGAGCAATCCCGTCGCGCCATGTCATCGCCACCGCCTCCCCGACCAATCCGGAGCCGCCACCTCACCTCCTGCCCACTTCGCCCGGCCCTTGAGCCCATCAGGCCTCGAAGTCGCCGCCATGCCCGTTCTGCCGCCCACAAGCCTCGCGCACCTCCTCAGCGCCCGAAGCCGGGGCTCCCGCCGACCCGAGGTCCCCGAGCCGGCTGCCCGACCCCGCCGACTCACCGGAGTCGCCGCCGGCGACCACCTCCGCCGCAGGTCACGCTGCCGCCTGGTCCCCTCTCTCCCTTCCCCTTTCTCCTTTCTCTCCTCACCAGCTCGCTCTCTTCCTCGCAGCAAGCCGCCATGTGCGCCCGAAGCTTGGTCCCCCGCCGTCCTTGTTCTAACTCCGGCCAGATCCGGCGCCCCGAGGCCGGATCCATCCACCCCCGACCTCGCCGGAGATCTTCCCTGTCGCGTCGTCGTTCCACATCGCCGGTAGCCGCCGCCGCACCTGTTCCTGCCTCTGCAGCGAGTAGAGGAGGACGACGCCCCCAGTCGCCTGTGTGGGCCCTACAAGCCAGGGCCCAACCGCGGCCAGCGACCGGCCCAGCCGGCCTCCCCCTCCCGCGGCCCAACTCCCGCGACCCCGAGCCGGCCCATTTGCCCCGCGGCCCGATCCTCCTCCGCCCTCTGTTTTTTTTTTCCGCGAGGTGAAATTTTCTTCGAAGTCCCAATAATTTAACTTTCCGATGCCAAGTTTGACCTGCCATAACTCTGTGCATATAGCTTCATTTTGGACGTGTAATATCTCAAATTGTTCGTATCGGCGAGTACATCATTTTATTCCATTGCATCATTTACATTTGAGCTCATATTGATGCCCGAAATGCTGTTAGAAGAGGGCTATGTGATGTTAGTTTCAGATTCTTATAAGAACATGCACTTTTGTCATTTTTGCCATGATTTATGTGTGCACCCTATGAACTTGAGTCCTACATGTGTTTTGTAATATGCCATGCCATCTTTACAGGGGTGTATGCCATGTATTTTTGTGATCTCTGTGGTGACCAGCACAAGCATGCAAACTAGGCTTCATGATGTTGCTGATTTCAGCCCCTGTTCTGCTGATATTTTTATGCCATGTAAACTTGATGCTACAGAGAGATCCATGCTTATTTTGAGATACTTCAGTAAGGATGTTTTTAACATATGGTTATTCTCTATCCATCCATGCCCTTGTTAGCAATTATGGAGTGCCACAGCTTGAGTCAATCGAGCTCTACTTTTGCTATAAAATGTTTCCTGGCAGGTTGTTTACATGTTATTCAATTTTGCCAAGGTTGTTGTAGTTGGTCCGTGTATGTTATGATGTTGTTCTTGCCATGTATAGCTTCTATGCCATGTCTTCTTGGTGGATGTATGCTTAGTTTATCATGTATTTCTCTTTGATGAGTGATTCAAGCTCACCAACATGCCTACTTATTGTTGTTCCTGCCATGTATGAATCTGTAATATATCTTGCCATGTTTACATGGGTGCCATCATATTTTCTGATCCCTTTTGGCTTATGGTCAGTAAGGGACTTTTGTTCTATGCAATTAGTAGATTCATGCCATGCCTTTTTTTGCCATGATAAGTTCCTGTAGCATGCTGTTTGATAGCTCTAAACATTGCAAGCTGATGTTATTTCCTGATAAGTCTGAAACTGTTCTTATTTGCAATATTGCCATGTCATTTTGAGCATGTTCAAGTGATTTCTGGAGAAAGCTCAATGTTCATGTTTTGTCATGCTTTACCTGTACATCATGCCCATGCCTTTTGTTATTATGTTGAGGTGATGTAGCATGTTGTTTTGGTGCTTGCAATATGCCTAGTTGCTGTTTTGGACAGATTGTTGCTATAACTTGTTTCATGTGTATGTGTAGAACCGGTGCTCCGTTTTGAGTGTGCTCTATATGAAACTTGCTTGATTTTGCATGTAGCATTTTTGCATCCTTGTTTTGAGGTGTTTGCTTGATGTTTGTATGCATTTTGCATCAATGCCATGCTTATCTTGTTTTGCTCATATCTTCTAGGCCGTAGCTCCGATTTTAATGAACTTTATATGTAACTTGACTAGAATTTCGTGTAGATCATCGTGGTGCATCGTAACTTGCTGTTTAACAACTTGAACATAAGGTTTATTCAGATCTGGACCAATTTCTAAATTTGCATATGAGGTCTTACCGGAATTGTTATATGTTGTTCCCGGCCTCATTTAAACTTGCCTTGATGTGTTGCTCTTGTTTGCATCATCTCTTGCCATGAGTAGCCTCATCTAGATTTGTCATGCATCATGCTTGTTGTGCATCATGTCTTGTTCATGTGTGGTGTGTTTACTATGTTGTGTGCTTCTTCTTGTTAGTTCCTGCTTTCGCTATGCGATCGTGAGGATTCGCTCGCTCACGCTTGGTTCGTCTTCGTGGCTTCATCTTCTTCATGGACTCGTTCTTCTTCCTTGCGGGATTTCAGGCAAGATGACCGCTACCCTGGATCTCACTACTATCATTGCTATGCTAGTTGTTTCGTTCTATCGCTATGATGCGCTACCTATCACTTGTTCCTCAATCCTCCCAAAATGCCATGTCAGCCTCTAACCTTTTGCACCCTTCCTAGCAAACCGTTGTTTGGCTATGTTACTGCTTTGCTCAGCCCCTCTTATAGCGTTGTTAGTTGCAGGTGAAGATGAAGTTTGTTCCTTGTTGGAACATGGAGATGTTGTTCCTTGTTGGAACATGTTTACATGTTGGGATATCACAATATATCTTATTTAATTAATGCATCTATATACTTGGTAAAGGGTGGAAGGGTCGGCCTTATGCCTGGTGTTTTGTTCCACTCTTGCCGCCCTAGTTTCCGTCATATCGGTGTTATGTTCCCGGATTTTGCGTCCCTAACGCGGTCGAGTGATTTATGGGACCCCCTTGACAGTTCGCTTTGAATAAGACTCCTCCAGCAAGGCCCAACATTGGTTTTACCATTTGCCTCACCCAGCCCTTTTTCCCTTGGGTTTTGAGCCCAAGGGTCATCTTTATTTAGCCCCCCGGGCCGTTGCTTCTCTAAGTGCTGGTTCGAACCGAAGTCGCTCAAGGGCCACCACGGGGAAACTCGAGGCCTGGTTTTACTCGTAGCCTGTCTCATCCGGTGTTGTCCTGAGAACGAGATATGTGCAGCTCCTATCGGGATTGTCGGCGCATCGGGCGGTCTTGCTGGTCTTGTTTTATTGCTGTCGAAATGTCTTGTAGCCGGGATTCCGAGACTGATCGGGTCTTCCCGGGGAGAAGGAATATCCTTCGTTGATCGCGAGAGCTTATCATGGGCTAAGTTGGGACACCCTGCAGGTATAAACTTTCGAAAGTCGTGCCAGCGGTTATGTGGCAGATGGGAATTTGTTAATATCCGGTTGTAGTAAACTTGAAGCAAACTCTTCTAAAATACACCAACCGCAGCGTAATCGTGAGTGTCTCTTTTCGGGTTGATCGAGAGGAGAACACGGTTTCTTGGGTTATGTCTGACGTAAGTAGGAGTTCAGGATCACTTCTTGATCATTACTAGTTGACGACCGTTCCTTTGTTTCTCTTCTCGCTCTCATTTGCGTTGGTTAGCCACCATATTTGCTTAGTCGCTGCTGCAACCTCACCACTTTACCCCTTCCTTTCCCTTTAAGCTTTGCTAGTCTTGATACCCATGGTAATGGGATTGCTGAGTCCTCGTGGCTCACAGATTACTACACCACCAGTTGCAGGTATAGGTTGTACGATGACCATGACGCGAGAGTGACGTTTGCTTGTTTTGGAGTTCTTCTTCTGCTTCTTCTTCAATCAGGGGATAGGTTCCAGGTCGGCAGCCTGGCCTAGCAGGGTGGATATTGTTTGATCTTCTGTTCATGTTTCATCCGTAGTGGGATGTTGATCTTGTATATGATGTTGATGTATTCTTGTGGCATTTGTGCCTTATGTATGTATCCCCATCTATTATGTAATGTTGATGTAATGATATCCACCTTGCAAAAGCGTTTCAATATGCGGGTCTATCCTTGGTGGGATCGTCGAGTTCCTTTTGGATAGGGTCGCATATTGGGCGTGACAAGTTGGTATCAGAGCCTCGACCGACCCTAGGAGCCCCTTTGATTGATCGTGTAGTTTGGCCATTGTTGAGTCTAGAAGAAAACTATTTTCGGAGTCTAGTTATATCGGAGAGTAGGATTTCTTTTACTCCTCAGCCCCTTCGTCGCTCTGGTAAGGAATCCTGACGTAGGTGTTTTGAACTACTCCTCTTCCCCTTCAAATTTTTCTTTAGGATCACGTGGTTAGTTTTTCGTTCGTTGGGTCTCAGCTCTTTTGATCCGGTGCATTTCTCGTCAAGTTGACTCGACCCTCTTCATCTTTGCAAATTCAATCCTCAGTTGTCTTATTTTCCCACCCGCCCACCCTTCTTCTTCTTGGAACCGGAGTCCGTATTCGAGTATCCATCCTACTCGTGCGAAGTCTTTGCTTTCTTTCCTCAATGATTTCAACTGGTGTTTTCTCTTCAAGATATTCGTCGGTTTCCCCTTCCAAGTTGTCTTTGTTTTCCCGCCCTCCCACCCTATTATTCCCGGAGTTCGAGTTTCTTCCGACCATCAATTTCATTCGTACGGAGTCTCTTCAGTCTTCCGTCAATCATTTCAACTGGTGAATTCTCTTTTGTTTGAGATTCTTCATCCCTTTCTTTTTCCGGTGCACTCAATTCAAGTTTTTCGTTGTCGATCATATTCTTTCCCTCAACTCAAATATTTCCTTTTGCTCGTTCGCCTCTCGCCATTTAATCCTTCCGGAGTGTGCAACACATCTCAGGAGATTCGTCTATGTTTGAATTAATTCGAGGCTGTCACCTCATTCAAATATTTCAATTGATCCGGTGCATCATTTCTCATTCGACAATCCTTCCAACGGTGTTATCTCTTCAGTGGGCCCTAACCCACAGGTCTTTCCCAGGATCTTACCTGACTCTTCTAATTACTTCGGAGTTATTCTCAAATTCTTTTCGAAATTTGACGTAAGTATGAATTTCATCAGTCAGATGTTTTTCCAAGATCGATTTCAAATCATTTTCATTGTTGACTCAACGGCTTTGTTTTTCATTCTTCCGGAGCGTCTCAACAATTCTGCATGGTGGTTCTCGTCGTCATTCTCAACATTTGAAGACCGTCGTAGATTTTTTTTTCTCTTAAATCTTGTCCGTTCTCCCGGAGATTCGCGGTGCTAGCTCGATGTTATCCTATCTAGTAGTTTCCAGTTGTGCAATTCTTTTCATCCATCCGGAGTATTTCAGGAGTTGTTTTCTGTCTCGATCATCCGGAGGTCATCTTTTCGGAATATTTCTTCGTTCCAAGTTTTCAGCTTCGTTCAGCTCAATATTCTTCTGATGCTTCGTTCAAGAATTCGTCAATCAGTTCGCGATCTCTTCGTTCTCTTGTCTCAAATTTTCCCTCAAGTTTCTTCGTGGTTTCTAATTCTTTCCGGCGATTCGTTCTCTTCTCTTCGTTCATTTTCATTTCTAACGGTGGTTCGTTCAAGATTCTTTTTCCTTGATTATCATTTTAATCCATTCGTTCTTTCGAATCCTACCGATGGTTCATGAAGACCTCCTCAAGGTGGCGCTATGTCACTTCTCAATCCTTTTTCAAGAAGAATAAGTAGTTTGCAAAATCCATTGCTTGTCATCAATTTAATTTGATGAAGGATAAGCATACAATAAATCTTATTCTTATTTCATCCAAGCGAGTAATCCCTTCCTTCAGAGTTTGTTCTTGAGGAATAAATTCTAGTTCCAAGTTTTTCATCTTTCTTTTCCGGAGTTCAAATTTACTTGGCCATCTCGTCGG
Organism: Aegilops bicornis; assembly: GCA_021605145.1. NCBI lineage: Eukaryota > Viridiplantae > Streptophyta > Magnoliopsida > Poales > Poaceae > Aegilops > Aegilops bicornis. The sequence goes on along the minus strand of CM038671.1, from coordinate 770,984,810 downwards.
AACCTACATCTAAATCATCGTAAGGCTCATCTTATTCTTTCATCCTTCAATTCTATCTCATCATCCTTTTGTTACCGGAGTTCTTCATGGTGGTTCTTCATGATTTAATTCAATCTCCAAAGAGTTCATCAAGATTCTTGTTGGTGGAGTTCAAGTATCTTTTCTTCTCGCGTCTCGAAGTGCAATTAATTCTCCGTATTCTTTTGAAGTGGATTTTTGCATTTCTTCGTTCTTCTAAGCTATCCAATCATTTCAATTTCTGGCCGGTTATCACCTTATGATCTTGAGATGTTATCTATAAGACCACAACAAGCTTATTCTTTCGTTGTTGATTTTCTCAACAACTCCAGTCAATCCTTCCTTCTAAATTCTTTTCATTCATTTTTTTTCCAATTCTTCCGGAGGTATTGCGTTGCTTATGTTGTCAAGTGTCATTCCATCTTGTGAAGTTCATGTTCTATTCTTTCAATGTTCAGTTAGAGTGCTGCCTAAATCCTTTCAGTCTTATTCGTTTCTTTTCTCATTCTAACCACTCCGGTTAGAACGAGTGCTTTCATAGTCTATCTGATTCCGTGAGCTTTTGATTCTCGTCATTCTCGTCGTTCCTCTCTTCTTCTCAAGTGCTCTCGATTCTTTGCTTCTTCTCTTGAGTTTTTGTTTCACCTCATCCCTTTTCCCTTCCATCTATGTCCTAAGATCTCGGGACGAGATCTCTTGTTAGTGGAGGAGTGTTGTAACGCCCCGGGTCCGATGCGCCAGGTGTCCACCAGTTATTCTTCATTGTTGCCATGTCATGTGCTTGCGTGTTGCATTTTATCATGTCATCATGTGCATCTCATTTTGCATACGTGTTCATCTCTTGCATTCGAGCATTTTCCCCGTTGTCCGTTTTGCAATCCGGCGCTCCTATGTCCCCCGGCGTCCCCCTTTTGTCTCTCCTTGTGAGCGGGTGTTAAACTTTCTCGGAATGGCCCGAGGTTTGCCAAGCGGCCTTGGTATAGCACCGGTAGACCGCCTGTCAAGTTTCGTGCCATTTGGAGGTCGTTTGATACTCCAACGGTTAACCGGGTAACCGCAAAAGCCTCTTTTGTGTGCACCCCAACACCCCTTTCCAAGTGGCCAAAAACCCAGCAAACTCCCCTCCATGCTCTCCGCCGTTCGATCACGATCGCGTGGCCGAAAACCGCACTCCATTTGGAGTCTCCTAGCTCCCTCTACCTATAAATATGTGACCTCCCAAAATTCATGGTTGAAACCCTAGCCTCCCTCTTCCTCGCCACGGACATGTCCATCCCACACGGACATGTCCAGCCTCCACGTCGCTCGACCAATCCCTGTCGCGCCACGCCATCGCCGCCGCCTCCCGACCAATCCGGAGCCGCCACCTCACCTCCCTCGCCCACTTCGCCGCCCATGGAGCCCATCATCAAGGCCCACGCTGCCCTCGCGCCGCCAAGCCTCAGACGCCTCCTCACATACCGAGCCGGGGCCCGAGCTCCCGCTCGACCCCGAGATCCCCGAGCCGGCTGCCCGACCCCGCGGCCTCACCGAAGTCGCCGCCGGCGACCACCTCCACCGCAGGTCACGCTGCCGCCCGGTCCACTCTCTCTCCCTTCCCTTTCTCCTTCCTCTCCTCACCAGCTCGCTCTCTTCCTCGCAGCAAGCCGCCATGGGCGCCCGAAGCTTGGTCCCCCGCCGTCCTTGTTCTAACTCCGGCCAGATCCGGCGCCCCGAGGCCGGATCCATCCACCCCCGACCTCGCCGGAGCTCTTCCCCGTCGCGTCGTCGTTCCACATCGCCGGTAGCCGCCGCCGCGCCTGTTCCTGCCTCTGCCGAAAGTGCAGGAGGACGACGCCTCTGGGCCGCCTGTGTGGGCCCCGCAAGCCCAGGCCCAGCCGGCCTCCCCCTCCCGCGGCCCAACTCCCGCGACCCCGAGCCGGCCCATTTGCCCCGCGGCCCGATCCTCCTCCGCCCTCTGTTTTTTTTCCGCGAGGTGAAATTTTCTTCTAAGTCCCAATAATTTAACTTTCCGATGCCATGTTTGACCTGCCATAACTCTGTGCATATAGCTTCATTTTGGACGAGTAATATGTCAAATTGTTCGCCTCGACGAGTACATCATTTCATTCCATTGCATCATTTACATTTGAGCTCATCTTGATGCCCGAAATGCTGTTAGAAGAGGGCTATGTGATGTTAGTTTCAGATTCTTATCAGAACATGCACTTTTGTCATTTTTGCCATGATTTATGTGTGCACCCTATGAACTTGAGTCCTACATGTGTTTTGTAATATGACATGCCATCTTTACAGGGGTGTATGCCATGTATTTTTGTGATCTCTGTGGTGACTAGCACAAGCATGCAAACTATGATTCATGATGTTGCTGATTTCAGCCCCTGTTCTGCTGATATTTTTATGCCATGTAAACTTGATGCTACAGAGAAATCCATGCTTATTTTGGGATACTTCAGTAAGGATGTTTTGAAGATATGGTTATTATCTATCCATCCATGCCCTTGTTTGCAATTATGGAGTGCCATAGCTTGAGTCAATCGAGCTCTACTTTTGCTATAAAATGTTTCCTGGCAGGTTGTTTACATGTTATTCAATTTTGCCAAGGTTGTTGTAGTTGGTCCGTGTATGCTATGATGTTGTTCTTGCCATGTATAGCTTCTATGCCATGTCTTCTTGGTGGATGTATGCTTAGTTTATCATGTATTTCTCTGCGATGAGTGATTCAAGCTCACCAACATGCCTACTTATTGTTGTTCCTGCCATGTATGAATCTGTAATATATCTTGCCATGTTTACATGGGTGCCATCATATTTTCTGATCCCTTTTGGCTTATGGTCAGTAAGGGACTTTTGTTCTATGCAATTAGTAGATTCATGCCATGCCTTTGTTTGCCATGATAAGTTCCTGTAGCATGCTGTTTGGTAGCTCTAAACATTGCAACCTGATGTTATTTCCTGATAAGTCTGAAACTGTTATTATTTGCAATATTGCCATGTCATTTTGAGCATGTTCTAGTGATTTCTGGAGAAAGCTCAGTGTTCATGTTTTGTCATGCTTTACCTGTACATCATGCCCATGCCTTTTGTTATTATGTTGAGGTGATGTAGCATGTTGTTTTGGTGCTTGCAATATGCCTAGTTGCTGTTTTGGACAGATTGTTGCTATAACTTGTTTCATGTGTATGTGTAGAACCGGTGCTCCGTTTTGAGTGTGCTCTATATGAAACTTGCTTGATTTTGCATGTAGCATTTTGCATCCTTGTTTTGAGGTGTTTGTTTGATGTTTGTATGCATTTTGCATCAATGCCATGCTTATCTTGTTTTGCTCATATCTTCTAGGCCGTAGCTCCGATTTTAATGAACTTTATATGTAACTTGACTAGAATTTCGTGTAGATCATCGTGGTGCAGCTTAACTTGATGTTTAACAACTTGAACATAAGGTTTATTCAGATCTGGACCAATTTCGAAATTTGCATATGAGGTCTTACCGGAATTGTTATATCTTGTTCCCGGCCTCATTTAAACTTGCCTTGATGTGTTGCTCTTGTTTGCATCATCTCTTGCCATGAGTAGCCTCATCTAGATTTGTCATGCATCATGCTTGTTGTGCATCATGTCTTGTTCATGTGTGGTGTGTTTACTATGTTGTGTGCTTCTTCTTGTTAGTTCCTGTTTCGCTATGATCGTGAGGATTCGCTCGCTCACGCTTGGTCTGCCTTCGTGGCTTCATCTTCTTCATGGACTCGTTCTTCTTCCTTGCGGGATTTCGTGCAAGATGATCGCTACCTGGATCTCACTACTATCATTGCTATGCTAGTTGTTTCGTTCTATCGCTATGATGCGCTACCTATCACTTGTTCCTCAAGCCTCCCAAATTGCCATGTCGCCTCTAACCTTTTGCACCCTTCCTAGCAAACCGTTGTTTGGCTATGTTACCGCTTTGCTCAAATTTCTCTTATAGCATTGTTAGTTGCAGGTGAAGATGAAGTTTGTTCCTTGTTGGAACATGGAGATGTTGTTCCTTGTTGGAACATGTTTACTTGTTGGGATATCACAATATATCTTATTTAATTAATGCATCTATATATACTTGGTAAAGGGTGGAAGGCTCGGCCTTATGCCTGGTGTTTTGTTCCACTCTTGCCGCCCTAGTTTCCGTCATATCAGTGTTATGTTCCAGGATTTTGCGTCCCTAACGCTGTCGGGTGATTTATGGGACCCCTTGACAGTTCGCTTTGAATAAGACTCCTCCGTATAGGCCCAACATTGGTTTTACCATTTGCCTCACCCTTTTTCCCTTGGGTTTTCGGAGCCCAAGGGTCATCTTTATTTAGCCCCCCGGGCGGTGCTTCTCTAAGTCTTTGGTTCGAACCGAGACGCTTCAGAGCCACCACGGGAAACTCGAGGCTTGGTTTTACTCGTAGTCTGTCTCATCCGGTGTTGCCACGAGAACGAGATATGTGCAGCTCCTATCGGGATTGTCGGTAGCATCGGGCGGTCTTCTTTGGTCTTGTTTTATTGTCGTCGAAATGTCTTGTAGCCGGATTCCGAGATCGATCGGGTCTTCCCGGGAGAAGGAATATCCTTCGTTGATCGCGAGAGCTTATCATGGGCTAAGTTGGGACACCCCTGCAGGTATAAACTTTCGAAAGCCGTGCCCATGTTATGTGGCAGATGGGAATTTGTTAATATCCGGTTGTAGTAACTTGAAGCAAACTCTTCTAAAATACACCAACCATGTGCGTAACCGTGAGTGTCTCTTTTCGGGGTTGATCGAGAGGAGAACACGGTTTCTTGGGTTATGTCTGACGTAAGTAGGAGTTCAGGATCACTTTTTGATCATTACTAGTTGACGACCGTTCCTTTGTTTCTCTTCTCACTCTCATTTGCGTTGGTTAGCCACCATATATGCTTAGTCGTCACCGCAACCTCACCACTTTACCCCTTCCTTTCCCTTTAAGCTTTGCTAGTCTTGATACCCATGGTAATGGGATTGCTGAGTCCTCGTGGCTCACAGATTACTACACCACCAGTTGCAGGTATAGGTTGTGCGATGACCATGACGCGAGAGCGACGTTTGCTTGTTTTGTAGTTCTTCTTCTGCTTCTTCTTCAATCAGGGGATAGGTTCCAGGTCGGCAGCCTGGGCTAGCAGGGTGGATATTGTTTGATCTTCTGTTTATGTTTCATCCGTAGTCGGATGTTGATCTTGTATATGATGTTGATGTATTCTTGTGGCATTTATGCCTTATGTATGTATCCCCATCTATTATGTAATGTTGATGTAATGATATCCAGCTTGCAAAAGCGTTTCAATATGCGGGTCTATCCTTGGTGGGACCGTCGAGTTCCTTTTGGATAGGGTCGCATATTGGGCGTGACAGAATGCAAAGTACATTTAGTGAGAATTGTATTCTTATAATTAAGCTACCAGCAGAGAAGCAGAAAACTGCCGAACAGCCTGGCACTAACATATAGCGCTAAGGCACTGACTGCAGTACAGAAAGCACTCCAAATTCAGATGTGCTGGACCAATTCAGAACTTCAGATCAGCTCAGAACTGTTTCCCTGATCAGTTCATCCATTGCTAACAAATCTATACAGAAAGTAATAAATTGTACCCCCTAATAGAGACCAGGAATTGGGCCAAACAGCTCGTGTCAACTGGCTACCATTCGAATTATTATTGTACCATGGCATAGAAAAAATTCAGTAACCTCACTTCTACAAATTAACCTGCTGCTGTTGTACTCCTACACCATTCAAGCTCATGGTCGGGATAAACAATACTAATAACCCATAGATAGCATGGTACAGAAGCAAGCAACCAATTAATACTAGCTATCTAAAGGAACAGCAAACAATGAAAATTGACAGCAGCCGAAGAAAAATACGATCCTACTGCTACTCTCATCCATTAAACTGACATCATATAATACAAGCTATCTCAAGGAAGGAGAGAAGGGAATATGTGGTTGGCGTCGGTGAGGAGGTGTATGATCTCCATGGTGTGCTTGATGATGCGGGCCGACATGACATTCTTCCTGTTCTGCTTGGGCTAGTAGCGCCCCCCAGGACAAAATCAAATCAGTAACTGATGAGTCAAACACCAATCAATCTTAATATGTCGACTGACGCTTCTGAATTTACTTTAAGAAACGTATTCTCACTTACAGATTTTCTCCATCAAGTACATGGACGAAGCTTCCGTAAACGTCCTTGACGAGAATGTTCGCCTTCAATGACCTGACAAACATGATTTGAGATGGCAAGTAGTTTCTCAGCAAGGTAAGATAGATAGATGCCACTCCCTCCATCCCACAAGAAAAGATGTTATTACATCAAAAATACTGAAACAACATGGCGCAGTACACTGTAATTAGAAGCGCGTGCAGATTTAAGATCGATGTGTGCATACCTGAAGGCGTCTTGGCAGAAGTGAGTGTTGAGCTTCCCGTCCGCACCCTTGACCAGGTAGAAGTAGAGAGCGGTCTACTCCGATAGGCCGTCGTCGACCAGCACGAGTAGCCCGAACGGGCCGAGCAAGCCCCGCCCCGCCGCGTCGGCGCTCGCGCTGAAAAAGAGAGGATCAATGAAACTGAGAAACTTGTCCGAGTAGAACTAGATAGAACAATACTGAATGTCTATCTAGGATAAATATATATATCACAACGATTTGAGCTGGATTTTAAGAATTAAGAAAGCTAAGAGCTAAGGAAGCACAACCATGTAAGCTGCAGTTTGAGAGCTAAAGAAAAAACATGTGGCTATACTGAAGAAAAAGAAAGGTGCTCAGCTACAACACCAATTGTTGTTCTATGTGAGCTACAATTTTCAAATCAAAGAACAAAAGTCTGTAGGAATGATCCGACTACTCATCACAGAAATCTCATATTATACTGAAAAATGGCAACTCTTGTTTGGATAGGAAAGTTCTAAGCAATTCAGTTCAGACAACCACCCCTAAAAAAATCATGTGTTTTTTGAAAATTCTAGTGCAAAGAAACATGACTGAGTGCGCCACACCAACATAAGCAACTTACTACAGTACCAACTAATCTGCCACTTTGCCCCTCAAAAAGAAACAGTCTGCCACTTTGGCCCCTATTTTTGTAGCATTTCAGTTATAGAAACTGCAACTTTAATTGCTAAAACATGTTGCTAGTACATTGAAAAATGGTTTATACACAGGCAGTAACCGTGGTTCTTACTAGTAACCGCAATCAGTAACCAAGCCATGCCTCGCTTGTCTACTCGCAGCTAGTTGGGTAGCCTCGGCAGTTCAGAATCTTCTTAAGAGTGCAATGCATTCGTCTCGTTCATCGACCACTCTAAACATTCAAGTAAACGGAAGTGAGAGCTGGGAGCTAACTTAAGACAGACTGCAGCGAATCAAATTAACAACTAGTTTTTTAATGGCTAAGGGTACACACAGCACATATATACAGTTAGAAAAATTGAGCAGTGGGGAGGCGGGGGGAATTAAGTGGAGATGCTACATCCTCTTCATAGGAGGCAATTCATAGGCAGCACTCAAGGTTTTTTTGGTGGCAATTGTTCTCCATCTAATTGTGCAAATGAATTCAAAACATCAAATGGATTGCAAATGAATTGATTCTAGGATGCAAATCAAAACATCTAAAGACGGACACACAGAGCATCTCTAAAGACAGACACACAGAGCATGGCAAGGACCAGATGCTATGCAGAGCTACCACCTAGGCAGATGGGATCGAGTGGGGGGCAAAAAGAGAGAGAGGGAGGTGGATGACCGACGACCTGAAAACGCGCCAGGCAGCGGAGCCGGGGCCGGGAGGTCTCCGAGACGACGACCACGGTGCTCTGCGTGAGGACGGAGGGAAGCCACAGCGCGTCAGGTAAGGGAATGGAAGAGAAAGGAAGAGCAAATCGGGAGAATATCTTACCTCGACGAGCAGCAGAAGGACGCAGACGGCCGAGCGGAAGCAGACGACGCCATGGAGATGGAGCACCAGGTCCAACCCATGGGGGCGCGGATCTGGAAGCCGACCCCATGGAGGAGACGGAACTCCAAGTCCAGGCCCATGGCGGACCTGTCAACCGCAGCCGCCGCCGCTGCCATGGGGTTGGAGCTCCAGGTCCAAACCCTTGCGGATCTGGGAGCCGGCACCGCCGCCTGACCTGCTCGCGTGCACGATCTCCCTCTTCTCTTCCGATGACGTGAGGGGCGGTGAGGGAGGGGGAGAGCGCGGGAGCACCGGCGGCGCGGTCCGAGGGAGACGCGGCAGCCAGGATCTGGCGCCGGAGGTGGCGGCGGCAAGGGAGGAGTGCAGCTCTAGGGTTAGCGCAAGAGAGAGGAGGGCTTGCTGCCGTGGGTGGGGTTCGCGCGAGAGAGAAGGGTTGGGTGGGGTTCGCGAGAGACCGGGGTTTGCTGCCGTCGGATGGGATGGACCGATGGACGGATGGATGGACTGATGTTTGCCAGGTCATCGATCCAAGCCACTGGTGATTCCACCAATCAGAATTAAGCTTAGGTAGTTTTTTTTTCTTTTGCTTCTCTTATAATTTTCACCCTCTAATTCAGGGTACACATTTAACATATTAACCACTTATAGTTTGCTAAAATGAATCAATAGTGTGCACATGTGTATATCTTGGGATGACAAACAATGTCGACTTGGACGAAAAAATCATTTTTCATTTTTCGAGTGCCCAAAATGAGTTTTTTTGTGCAGGACCTACTAAATAATTGTGGCAAAATTGGACCAAATCTATTTTCTAAAATAATAGGACATATTTAATGCACAATTGACCAAATGGTTAGGTGTCAAAAGTTTTGATCCACCTCTCATGAAAAAGACAAATTTCTGCCGATTCAGCTGGAAGCGGGTCAAATTTGAATTGCAGCTACCTCATAGTTTGCTTTTTGTTTTTTCCAAAAATCATTTCTAGTTACATAAGTATCTATTTAATCAGAGAAACATCAAAAAAATTCCAAGATTCAACCACTAGCTAGGAACGGTTATTCTCGCCGTTTTGACCGCATTTTGAAACGGGCATAAAAATTTCAAAAAAAATCAAAAAATTGGAAAACCTTCGCATTGTGTCATTATATGTGACCAAATTTCCAGGAAAAATAATAAACTTGTAATACGGTAATTATTGTAAAAAAGTGTTCTCAGAAATGAGCTATCATGCGTGAAGATTCATGGCTTTCAAGCCAAATGATCAATCTTATGGCCACATTCATGGCATAGTTTGTTCAAATGATCTCATATTGTGCACAAGGGTGCATCTTGGAATTCCAAACAATGTTGCCTAAGGAAGTTTTCATTTTCTTTGCACGGAAAATTCATTTTCCATTTTCCGAGTGCCCAAAAGGACGCTTTTGTGAAGGAACTACCAAATAATTGTTGCAAAAATGGACCAAATCATTTTTATAAAATACTAGGCCATGTTTAATGCATAATTGACCAAATGGTTGGGTGTAAAAAGTTTTGATCCACCTCTGGTGAAAAAGACAAATCGCCACCGATTCAGTTGGAAGCGGGTCAAATTTGAACTGCAGCTGCCTCATAGTTTGCTATTTATTTTTTCCAAAAATAATTTATAGGTAAATAAGTATCTATTTTATCATAGAAACACCAAAAATTTTCCAAGATTCAACCACTAGCTAGGAACGGTCAAGCCCGCCGTTTTGACCGCATTTTGAAACGGGCATAAAAAATTCAAAAAAAATGGAAAACCTTCGCATTGTGTCATTATATGTGACCAAGTTTTCATGAAAAATAATAAACTTGTAATACGGTAATTATTTTAAAAAAGTGTTCTCAGAAATGAGCTATCATGCGTGAAGATTCATGGCTTTCAAGCCAAATGATCAATCTTATGGCCACATTCATGGCATAGTTTGTTCAAATGATCTCATATTGTGCACAAGGGTGCATCTTGGAATTCAAACAATGTTGCCTAAGGAAGTTTTCATTTTCTTTGCACGGAAAATTCATTTTCCATTTTCCGAGTGCCCAAAAGGACGCTTTTTTGTGAAGGAACTACCAAATAATTGTTGCAAAAATGGACCAAATCATTTTTATAAAATACTAGGCCATGTTTAATGCATAATTGACCAAATGGTTGGGTGTAAAAAGTTTTGATCCACCTCTGGTGAAAAGACAAATTGTCATGGAATTCATTGAAAGCGGGTCAAATTTGAACTGCAGCTGCCTCATAATTTGCTATTTATTTTTTCCAAAAATAATTTATAGGTAAATAAGTATCTATTTTATCATAGAAACACCAAAAGTTTTCCAAGATTCAGCCACTAGCTAGGAACGGTCAAGCCCGCCGTTTTGACCGCATTTTGAAACGGGCATAAAAAATTCAAAAAAAATCAAAAAAATTGGAAAACCTTTGCATTGGGTCATTATATGTGACCAAGTTTCCAGGAAAAATAATAAACTTGTAATACGGTAATTATTTTAAAAATGTGTTCTCAGAAATGAGCTATCATGCGTGAAGATTCATGGCTTTCAAGCCAAATGATCAATCTTATGGCCACATTCATGGCATAGTTTGTTCAAATGATCTCATATTGTGCACAAGGGTGCATCTTGGAATTCCAAACAATGTTGCCTAAGGAAGTTAATCAAAGATGGTTATGTTTCCAAACCATAGACATGTGTTGTCATTTGATGAACAGGATCACATCATTAGGAGAATGATGTGATGGACATGACCCATCCACACTAGTAGAAAAAGGGTCAAACGTGAAGCACATTAGTGCCGGTTTGTATTTGAGCCGGCACAAATGTATACATTAGTGCCGGTTCCAACGGCTAGCAGACGCTCTCATTAGTACCGGTTCGTGGCTAACCTTTAGCACCGGTCCGTGCCACGAACCGGTACTAATGAGAGTGGTGGCAGGATGTTGTCAGTCTGGGCCCCCTCCAGCACCTTTAGTACCGGTTCTTGGTACGAACCGGTACTAAAGGTCGTCCTACATAAACCCTTCGTCCACCCGAGCTCGCTCTATTCTTCCCCTTTCCCCTCTCCTCTCTGTTCTTCCCCTCTTCCTCTCGAGCTCATCACACATTTTGCCCAAAATTTGTCAAGATTTGAAGGCCCCATCCATTCAAATGATCACAAAGGTTAGCAACTTTGTCCTTTCATCTCTCATTGATAGATTAGCTCTTGCAATGCTTTATATAGTTATTAATTTGTGAGTTTAGTAATTTGGGAGGAAATATATATATGTGCTAGTATTTGATTTATATGTAATTTGAGGTTAAAATAACACTTAGTTTGCATATGTAGGTGTGGTTTACTTAGTGCCTTCTAAATCTCCGTCGTAACCACCGTCGATCGCCCGCACCGTCCTGTCGCTGGCACCACCTTGTGGTGAGCCTCTTGTTCATGAAATTTTATATAAAAAATTGATGTTTGTGTGATTTGGATATATAGTTACTCGTATAATAATTATCTTACCCGTACGTTATTTGTTATACATAGTGCCATGGTTTTGATATCCGTCCCCGTCGGCCCTCGTCCTTGTTATGATTCGGATGTGGTATATTCTCTTTTAAAACTATTTGTTGCATTTCGTGTTTATGACAAATTATGCCCATCAAGTTGACATAGATATTTTTATCTAGGAGGTATGTGAACCGGAAATTCCAACCGACCCTATTGTCGAGAGGTTAAATTTAGTTGAAAGAGAAAGCAGTACTTGAAAGAAAAATTGAAAAGAATTGAGGGGGAGAAGATGGAATTGGAGTTGCATGTTGCCGATGTCGTCGATGATCACAAGATCAAGAAGGAGGAAATGCGCTTGAAGATTAGAAAATATGCCATCGATAGTGAGGCTTGGTATCATTATGTTGTTGGATCAATTTTTACCTTAGTTGCGATCTTGATCGCATTTGTTGTTGCATTTAAATGCTTTAGCTAGAGAGTTATTTGTTTGTTGCATTTAAGTGTTGTATGAACTTTATGTATGAACTTGTATTAATTTGGTATATTCGGTGTTGTGTAATGAAGATGAGCCGGCAATGGATGTACGATGACCGATGTTCTCCCCAGTTTGTTGAGGGCGTGCATACTTTTCTGCTTGCGGCTGAGGCAAACAAGAGGGCGGATGGTTTTATGCCTTGTCCATGTGCTGGCTGTAAGAATGGTCGCAATTATTCTACGTCAAGAACCATTCACGTCCACCTGTTTGAGTCCGTTTTCATGCCCCACTATAATGTTTGGACCAAGCACGGAGAAAGAGGGGTTATGATGGAAGACAATGAAGAAGAAGAGGACGGCGGCTATCCCGGCCATGGGTTCCCTGAATACGATGATACAACAATGGGGGAAGAGGCTAAGCGGTAATGCGGAAGAAGCTGAGCCGGCAATGCGGGAAGAAGTCGAAGAAGAGGCATCAGATGAGCCCGTTGATGATCTAGGTCGGGCCATTGCCGATGCAAAGAGAAATCGCATGAAGTGATTTAGAGAAGAAGAAGTTGCAGCGCATGTTAGAGGATCACAGAAAATTGTTGTACCCGAATTGCGTGAGGTGACAAGAAAAAGCTGGGCACCACACCAGGAATTGCTGCAATGGAAGGCGTAGAATGGTGTATCGACAAGGGATTTGGAAAGTTCTTTGGTAATGATAAAGGATATGCTTCCAAAGGACAACGAATTGCCCGAGAGTAATGCGTCTGAAGCAAAGAAGGTTGTCCGCCCTCTAGGGTTAGAGGTGCGTAAGATACATGCATGCCCTAATGATTGCATCCTCTACCGCGGTGAGTACGAGGATTTGAACGCTTGCCGGTATGTGGTGCATTGCGCTATAAGATCACCGCGATGAGCATGATGATGTCGAGGGCGGCGCCCCCAGAAGAAGATTCCTGCCAAGGTGATGTGGTATTCTCCTAAAATACCACGGTTGAAACGTTGTTCCAAAACAAAGAGCATGCCAAAGGCGATGCGATGGCACGAAGAAGACCGTAAGAAAGACGGAAAGTTGAGAGTACCACGACGGGTCGCAGTGGAGAAAAATCGAAAGAAAGTACGGGAAGGAGTTTGCAGATGACGCAAGGAGCGTATGGTTTGGACTAAGCGCAGACGGCATTAATCCTTTTGGGGAGCAGAGCAGCAACCATAGCACCTGGCCTGTGACTCTATGTTTGTATAACCTTCCTCCTTGGTTGTGATGAAGCGGAAGTTCATTATGATGCCAGTGCTCAGCCAAGGCCCTAAACAACCCGGCAACGACATTGATGTGTACCTAAGGCCATTAGTTGAAGAACTCTTACAACTGTGGAATGGAACAGGTGTACGTGCATGGGATGAGCACAAACAGGAAGACTTTGACCTAAAGGCATTGCTGTTCGTGACCATCAATGATTGGCCTGCTCTCAGTAACCTTTCAGGACAGACAAATAAGGGATACCACGGATGCACGCACTGTTTGGATGATACCGACAGTATATGTTTGAATAGTTGTAACAAGAATGTGTACCTGGGACATCGTCGATTTCTTCCGAAAGCGAGCACCCGTAAGAAAGAAAGGCAAGCATTTCAAAGGTGAGGCGGATCACGGACGAAGCCTCGCCACCGTCGGGTGTTGATGTACATGATATGGTCAAGGATTTGAAGGTGATATTTGGAAAGGGTCTGGCGGACAACCTGTTCCAAAGGACGCCGATGGACGCGCACCCATGTGGAAGAAGAAATCTATATTTTGGGACCTGCCATATTGGAAAGACCTAGAGGTCCGCTCCGCAATCGACGTGATGCACGTGACGTAGAATCTTTGTGTGATCCTGCTTGGCTTCTTGGGCGTGTATGGGAAGACAAAAGATACACCTGAGGCACGGAGGACCAAAGCAACGTATGCACAGAGAAGACGGCATACATCGTGGTCATGCAAGCTATGCTCTTACCAAAGAAGAGAAGGAAATCTTCTTTGAATGCCCTTTCGATATTAAGGTACCGTCGGCTTCTCGTCAATATAAAGGGAATAATAAACATGGCGTAGAAAAAGTTCCGAACCTAAAGTCTCATGATCGCCACGTGATTATGACGCAATCGCTTCCGGTTGCATTGAGGGGCTTCTACCGAAAAGCGTTCCATTAGCCATTGTGAAGCTATGTGCATTTCTCAATGCAATCTCTCAGAAGGTAATCGATCCAGAAATCATACCAAGGTTACAGAATGATTTGGCGCAATGTCTTGTCAGTTTCGAGTTGGTGTTCCCACCATCCTTCTTCAACATCATGACACACGTCCTAGTTCACCTGTGCGAAGAGATTAACGTTTTGGGTCCTGTATTTCTACACAATATGTTCCCCTTTGAGAGGTTCATGGGAGTCTTAAAGAAATATGTTCATAATCGTGCTAGGCCAGAAGGAAGCATCTCCAAGGGCCATCAAAATGAGGAGGTCATTGAGTTTTGTATTGACTTTATTCCTGACCTTAAGCCAATTGGTGTTCCTGAATCGCGGCATAAGGGCGTACTAGATGGAAAAAGGCACGCTAGGAGGGAACAAATAATATGTATGGACGGACATTCTCTCACTGAAGCACACTACACAGTTCTACTGAATTCCGCCTTGGTGGCTTCAGATATGGATGAACACAAGAATTTGCTACGCTCCAAACACCGGAGCGGTCGATGACTGGATTACACGTGAACAAACCAGAGTTTCGCCACTGGTTGCGTATACATACCATGCATGACACCTCTATTGAAGATGACCTGTACTTGATGTCCCAGTTACCATCTTGAATATAATGACTTTCAAAGTGCGAGATAAATGGTAATACATTTTACACGATCGCCCAAGATAAGAAGAGCACCAACCAAAAGCAGTGGTGTCCGCTTTGATGCGTAAACCAAGACGGAAAGGAAACATATTATGGTTATATACAGGACATATGGGAACTTGACTATCGGCGTGGTTTAAAGGTCCCTTTGTTTCTGCAAATGGGTCAATATGACACGAGGCGGGTAACGGAAGACCCGCGATGCGGAATGACAACAAGGATCTCAACAATCTTGCGTGATGCAGACGAACCATTCGTCCTAGCCAATGATGTGGCACAGGTTTTCTATGTGAAGGACATGTCTACCAAGCCAAGAAAAGAAAAGATAAGGAAGCGAATGCATCGTATGATGAGCCAAAGCGGCACATAGTTCTTTACGGGAAGAGAAACATCGTGGGAGTGGATGACAAGACGGACAAGTCAAGATTATGAAAAGTTTGATGAAATTGCTCCATTCACAGTGAATATTGACCCGAGCATCCCGTTAAATGATGAAGATTTTCCATGGTTACGGCGCAAAGGGACACACTTGAAGAAAAGTTTCACACCCAAAGATCTCGATGTGATCGGCTTCACTAGCTATCATCACTTTCTTCTCAGATTTCGCACCGAGAGGGGAATCTCTGTAATAGTTAGGGTAGTTATGTGTTTTGGCATTTGAAACGCGAAGAAATTTTATGTGCAAACAAATTCACACTAATTTCAAATAATTTAAAATTTAAAATATTCAAATTTGAAAACTACGGGCACTAACAGAAAAAATAGCAGAAAAGAAAGAAAAACTATAGCTGAAAAGAAAAAAACTATATAAAAAAACTACTCAAAAATAAATATAGCAGAAAAGAAAAAACTACTCAGAAATAAATAGAAGAAAAAATAAAGCAGAAAAGAAAAAAAAATATATTTGCTATTTTTCAGTCGTTTACAAAATGACCGTGGAATTGAAAATCACTACAAAATGAACTCTGAAAATGTTGAATTTTGGCAAACTAGATGAAAAACTACTCACAAATAAATAGAAGAAAATAAATATAACAGAAAAGAAAAAACTATACAAAAAACTACATAAAAATAAATAGAAGAAAATAAAGCAGAAAAGAAAAAAACTATAAAAAATTGAGGCTGCCACTGTGGGCTGATAGGCCACGCAATTGTGTAATTACTGAGGCCTTAAAGGCCCAAGCAGACTCACAGGCAGCCATGTGAGTTTAGGCCCACAAGCCTGCTAGCTATATAGAGGAGTTCTAAGTGGTAGCTGTGGCTGGGTTTATAAACCAGTGCGGCTGCCCTTTGCCCGGCGAGGTAGGACTAAACTTTGAGGTGGCAGCGCAACCCCTTTAGTACCGGGTCGTGGCACAAACCGGTACTAAAGGGGGGGCCTTTACTACCGGTTTGTGCCACCACCCGGTACTAAAGGGTGTCGCTTCATTGGCACAGCAAGAACAGGCCTTTAGTACCGGTTGGTGGCTCCAACGGTACTAAAGGTGCCTTCTATGTATACAACAGCTACGAAAATTTCAGTTTCCTCTCTGTTTGTTCCTCTGTTTCCGTCTCCGTCGCCCGTCGCCCCGATCGTCTCGTCGCTTCGTCTCCCGTCGCCCGTCCCGTCGCCGCCCGTCCCGTCTTCGCCCTCGTCTCCGTCGCCGCCCGCCCGTCCTGTCAGCCGTCCCGTCCCGTCGCGCCGTCCCGCCGTCGCCGCCCGGCCGTCGCCGTCGCCCGTGTGAGCTCTCCCCTCTAACCCCTCTCCCTGCCCCGGCCACCATGGGCGCCGCCCCTCCCCGAGCCCATACACACACACACACACAAGCATGCATGAACACACACACACGTACATATGTATTTTGTATGTTTAATTAGTTTAGATTATTTAGTGTTTAATTAGTATATACGTATTTTGTATGTTTAATTAGTTTAGATTAATTAGATTATTATTTTTTCACTATTATATATGTATGAATGCATATTAGATGGATATAATTAGTGTTTAATTAGTATGGAAATTTTTTATATAATGTTGTTTTTCAGTTTTTTAATGGATGTATAGAAGTTGTGTTTTCTGTTTTTAGTGTTAGATGCTTAATTAGTATGAAATAGTATATAGATTTTTGAAATAATAGAAATGTTAGAAATTTTAGTTATCAAAATCCAATCATTAAAAAATATTACTTTTTTGCGGGCATATAGCTAGTATTTGTTCTCGACGATGTTCGCCCGCATCCTCGCCGTCGACCCGTCATGACGACGTCCAGCCGACCCATGTCCGGGATCGGCTCACTGGCCGGGTAATCGGAGGTGCTGCACGGAGGCGCGCCGCTTGATGAGGAACCGGCCCGGGTCCCGTCGTCGACCCGATCTCGTTTGGTGGCGTTTGTGTGGGCTAGTTTCGTGCGGAGGGACCCGGCCTCACGGGAGGTGGTACGTCGCCGTGTCGTGGAGGAGGGCGAAACGCGTCCATCGCTACATGGTTGCGTTAGAGGGCGGCAGGTTCTCCAATACTGGCGGTATCTTGAGGATCTCACTTTAGCTATGATCCTGTGAGGGTTCCTTCTCTTTGGGTGTCCACCGCCTGCGCCCGCAGAACCGCGAGTGTCCTAGATTCTTCTGTAGTATTCGATCTTTAATTAGCTAGCCAGTGATGTACTATTCAATATTATATATTATTCGAGACGATGTATTCGAGATTATATCTATTATTCTAGACAAAGTATTCGAGATGATATCTATTATTCGAGACGATGTAATTTGAATACTAAATTGTTTTATATTTCTTTTGAATTAGTTAAATAAAAGCTATGGCGGAACAATACCGGCAGAGAGGGAGAACGAGACCATGTTCGATATGATACGCGCCAGATGATGATCGAGAATGAAGAAGATTATGACGGCTCGAATTTCTAAACAACACCGGAGAGGGTGATATGATATTCGATCGCGACGACCGAATTGATGAAGTCATGAACTACGATTATGACGATGACGAAGAACATGTTGATCCTGAAACAACAAAGACCGCGAGGTATATATATTTATATAAGCGGTATCTGGTGATCATCACATGTTTTAAATGACTTGAAGATATATTAACGAATCGATCTTTGTTCTTTCAGCCATCCGGATCGAGCAAATCTTGAGCAAAAGGACGAAACGAGGCCGAAAAAAAGTTGAAGGAGGGCGTAAAGTACAATATCGAGGCGGTCGAGACCTAATTGCGAACCATTAGCGCCTAAGAAGATTGCGGACAAGTTCATTCGTCGGTCACGGAGTTCTTGTGAAGAACCAACTCCCGATCTCCCTTCAAGAATGGAGAGAGCCGACCAAAGACAAAAGACAAAAGGCAAAGAGGACGCTGCTCCACGTCCGGATGTTACTTTTGTCGACAAGAATCAAAAAGATCTGCTTTGGGATACTCTCATGGAACATTTCACCCTACCGGATCATTTCACGAAGCGAGATGTGCAG
The DNA here is from genome assembly GCA_021605145.1 of Aegilops bicornis. Classification (NCBI taxonomy): domain Eukaryota; kingdom Viridiplantae; phylum Streptophyta; class Magnoliopsida; order Poales; family Poaceae; genus Aegilops; species Aegilops bicornis. The sequence goes on along the minus strand of CM038671.1, from coordinate 770,966,542 downwards.
AAAGTCAAGGACGCTGCTCTTAGGAAGATGGCGGTTGCATTCAAGAACCACAAGAATCGTAAATGGGACAAATCGTCAAGGGAGGAAGGAAGACTCCAGATTCGAGGGAACACTAGAGAACCAACGTGCTCATTGGGACGATTTCGTGAAATTCAAGGATTCGGAATTAGCTAAGGAACGGTCGAGAATAAACAAGAAGAATGCCGTAAAAAGGATAAGTTCCATAAGCTGGGGCCGGTGGCTATGCGGTGGCAATGCCTAAGTGGGATAAGTCCGAGAAAGAGATGGAGGATGCAAAGTGCCACTCCGGTTACTAAGAGCTGGCCCCGTGGTCGGGACTTGGTTCTATGCGCATGGGGGAGTTGGACCCGAAGACAGGCAATATTTCGGCGAGGGCAAGTCTCAAGGGAAGCGACGATGCGATACTTGTTGCAATAGAAGAGGCACGATCGGGGTGTTCCAGCCCAACAGAGAGAACGACGAGCTTACGCGTGCCGGGAAATCCTGAACACCGGGAAGAACACGAGGCAAGGGCGCTATTCCGTGGTATGAGGGGTTCTCGACCGAACACCGACTACGTAACCGTGCGAGAAAGAAGATTGCGGAGGAGAAGAAGAGGAAGATGGAGGAGGAGCGAGGAAGCGGGACTATGAACGCCTTCAAGGCCTAGAAGCAAGTCAAGCGGAATTGGTAGTCAAATTCCAGCGGCGGCGAAGCAGATCGACTCACTTACCCGGCAAAGGGGTCTCAGCAGCTGCAGCAGCTAGCGAATGATCCAGCATTGGATAGCACCGCGCCATCCATTCCGAGAAGCAGCGTGGGTTCCGCCCCGGACGACGCAATGCTGGGTAGATACCCCATGGATGACAACACGGAGAACACTAGCTGCGAGCTACACGTCAAAATGAAGAACATATCCATGAAGGTGGCGAACGCCGTTGCTTTTACAAATCCCCCCGAGGCAACCTTCCATTGCCACCCGATTCCAGCGGGCTATGCTCGTGTCTTGGTTGATGAGGTGGTGGACCCATATTCGGAGCTAGAGCTTGACTATCCTGGAGGTGACGACGAGCGCTTTCTCGGAGACGCCAAACATCGTATCATCCTATGTAAAAAGGATTGCATCATCTTTCGAAGGCCACCGACACCGCGTCAGCCGACTCCTCGTCAAAGTTCGCCACCGAGTCAGCAGTCTCCCGCTCCTGCAAGTCCACCAAGTCCGGCAAAGTGTCAGGCCACTCCTCCTCCAAGTCCGCAAAGTGTCGCCACTCCTCCTCCTCCAAGTCCGCCATACGTCAGACATTCACTCCTCCTCCAAGTCTGGCACAACCTCAGGCCACTCCTCCTCCAAGTCCCAAGACAGCTTCAGCGGCCACTCCTCCTCGTCCAACTCAGCCCCGTCAGCCGTCTCCGCCGCCTCAGCAATCACAGAAGAGACACCCCGCAGCTATGGTGCATAGCGGTACGAGTCGAGGTAGTACAGGAAGTACAGGCGGAGGCAAGTGATATAAATATGGTCCAAGCCTCACGCCTCTTCCACAGAGGGCTTATGACAGGTCCGAGGAGGAAATCGCAGCCATATCGAAGTCCGAGGTGGAAGCTCATTTTGCACCGAAACCGCCAACGCCGCCAAGGGAGAAAGTGCCTGAGGAAACGATTGACCACTTCATTCGTATGGCTCAACCACCAGCTCCCAAGCCTGTTGACACAGACTATGAGCGCCACATCGTGAAGTTAAATCGAGCACGCATGTACGTGGGAGGCGAGCTTGGGATCAAGCAAACAAGAAGCAATTGTCAAAAATGCGGAAAACCATTCCCCAATTTGGGAGAACAAAGCGGCGCCAATCGATCCCTCGCTTGTTGTGCCAACAACACGCCGACAAGACGCTGTAGCCAATATTATTGTGGGCAAACAGTTTACGTTCCTGAGGTGGGCAATGTGGTAATAACGGAGGACCATATAATGCAGGCTGAAGTTCTCAAAATCACTGTTGGACAACTCCTCGAGATCGAGCCCATGTCTGTGCTTAGAGAGGATGAAATAAAACGGAAATATGTCCGGGGCCAACCTTTGGTCGAGCCAGACAAGGTCAAGAACCTCACAACGAGAATGTATGAATTGCATCAATGGTACATGAACAGTACCAAGATTTCCGATCGATTGTCCCTCATGGTGAATGTCAAGGAGGAGCATTACTACCATGAGAAAGCTGTGTCCGTTGAGTATTCTGAATTGTTTCAGTTATACAATCAAGACGCACTCGACAAATCTATCGTCAGTTGCTATTGTCTGTAAGTGATTTCTTTCTGTAATTTAAGTCTCAAGCTAGCTGTAGTGATCCTTTTGATCAATCATTACCTGTAATTATCCTCACTATATTCTTTTCTGTGGTATTATATGCAGGATGAAGATGTATGAATCGAGAAAAGGTGGACGCTATGGCATTGGGTTCATTGACCCAAACACCGTTAATGAATACACATGGAAAATAGATGAACGTCATCAAAAGGCCGTAGAGGACAGCATGCTAGAGTTCATGAAGCGCCTCAAATACAATGAAGATATACTACTTCCTTACAACTTCAAGTGAGTCACACTGTCTTGTACTACAAATTCTCTGTTTTTGCCTACTAGCTAGCTACATGTTTTGCTTACATATGCCCGCTTAATTAAGACATGCAAACGTGTGTGCATGCAGATTTCACTGGGTCTTGTGTATCATTAAAGTTGGCCTTGGAACAGTTGAAATACTGGACTCACTACTCAAAGAAAAAACTGACTATAACATCTTGTTTGGGATAGTCAACAGGTAATTTCAATCATTATTAATTATATATCTCGGCCTATTTAGTTCGTCATTTCATGATATGAACTATTTAATAACCCCTTTATTCATTTTCTTTGTCGGCGGGCAGTGCTTGTGCAAGGTTCATCAGGGTCACGGACGGCGAATGGAAAGAAAAGCTTAAATGGGGAAGACCCAAGGTAAGTAATTAAGTAGTACTAGCTAGCTAGCTAGCTGCCATCTCTTTAATTATCATGCTTGATTAATTATTATCTGATTAAATTCCATTCTCGTAAAGGCCCCTGAAGCGGTAGGGACTGATCTGTGTGCATTCTGCGTTTGCGAGAACATTCGCATGATGGCGTCCGAAATGAGCAGATCTCAAAGACAGGAATGGGTACGCTTGTCAAAACACTATTCACAATTTTTACACCATTATCGATATCTAGTCACACAACTAATACACATGCATATTGATCTCCTTCTTAACAGTTCAGAGAGGTGCGGGCGAAGCTCCTAGAAACGGAGCGCGTAGAAGCACTTCAAGAGGAAATAGCGGGATTTTTGCTCGACCAGGTCATAAATCCGAAGGGAGAATACTATTACCCGCTACCGTCCCCATGAAAACCACTTCCAATTGTCATCGTGCTCCGAAGGCACCAATTAGGCTATAATGTCACTGGCTCCGAAGGCAACATGCATATGTAGGAGAAATTGTATATAGATATACATGTGTGTATGTGTGAATTAATTAATATGATGGTTTGTGAGACATTGATTTATATATATATATATATATATATATATATATATATATATATATATACCAGCAAACGAAAAAGAATTAAAATGGAAACACAAAATTAAATGAAAAAGAAATCATAAAACTAAAACCCCCAAACCTTATAGTACGGTTGGTCTTACCAACCGGTACTAAAAACTCGAGCCCTCGAGCTGGCTCGTGCTCACGTGGTTTCCCTTTAGCACCGGTTCGTCTTTGAACCGATACTAAAGGGGGGCTTTAGTGCCCACACTTTAGTGCAGGTTATGGAACCCGGCACTAAAGGGCCTCTGAACGGTGCTATTGCCCGGTTCTGCACTAGTGCCATTAGCTTAGCATTATGATCGTTACAGTTTCATGGCTACTGCTTTCTTCATGACTTATACATGTTCTTCAGACTATGACATTATGCAACCCCCGAATACCGGAGGAACACTTTGTGTGCTACCAAACGTCAAAACGTAAATGGGTGATTATAAGGGTGCTCTACATGTGTCTCCGAAGGTGTTTGTTGGGTTGGCATATATCGAGATTAGGATTTGTCACTTCGTGTTTCGGAGAGGTATCTCTGGGCCCTCTCGGTAATACTCATCACTATAAGACTTGCAAGCATTGTGGCTAATGAGTTAGTTACGGAATGAAGTATTACAGAACGAGTAAAGAGACTTGCCGGTAACGAGATTGAACTAGGTATGATGATACCGACGATCGAATCTCGGGCAAGTAACATATCGATGACAAAGGGAACAACGTATATTGTTATGTCGTTTGACCGGCAAAGATCTTCGTAGAATATGTAGGAGCCAATATGAGCATCCATGTTCCGCTATTTGTTATTGATCGGAGATGTGTCTCGGTCATGTCTACATAGTTCTTTGAACTCGTAGGTTCCGCACGCTTAACGTTCGATGACGATTCGCATTAAGAGTTATGTGTTTTGATGACCGAAGTTTGTTCAGAGTCCCGGATGAGATCACGGACATGAAGAGGAGTCTCGAAATGGTCGAGACATAAAGAAGTGTTCCAGAGAAGTTTCGGATAAAACCAGAGTGCCGGAGGGTTACCGGAACACCCCCCCTCCCCCGGGGGAACTAATGGGCCTAGATGGGCCTTAGTGGAGAGAGAGAGACGCGGCCAGGGAAGGCCGCGCGCTCCCTCCCCCTTGGGTCCGAATTGGACTAGGAGGGGGGTGGCGCCCCCCATTCCTTCTTCCTCTCCCTCTCCTTCCTTTCCCCTCTCTCCCTCTTGGTGGAAACCTACTAGGACTTGGAGTCCTAGTAGGATCCCCCTCTTGGGGGAGCGCCCTAGGAGGGTCGGCCGGCCTCCCCATGCTCCTTTATATATGGGGACAAGGGGGCATCCTAGAACACACAAGTTGATCTTTTAGCCGTGTGCGGTGCCCCCATCCAAAGTTACACACCTCGGTCATATCGTCGTAGTGCTTAGGCGAAGCCCTGCACCGGTAACTTCGTCATCACCGTCGCCACACCGTCGTGCTGAGAAACTCTCCCTCGGCCTCAAATGGATCAAGAGTACGAGGGACGGCATCGAGCTGAACGTGTGCTGAACGCGGAGGTGCCGTACGTTCGGTACTTGGATCGGTTGGATCGCGAAGACGTTCGACTACATCAACCACGTTAACTAACGCTTCCACTTTCGGTCTACGAGGGTACGTGGACGCACTCTTCCCTCTCGTTGCTATGCATCACATAGATAGATCTTGCATGATCGTAGGAGTTATTTTTGAAATTACCGTGTTCCCCAACAATCTGCATATTATCTATGTTGGAGAGGAAATGTCTAAGAGAATTTGTTGAGAAAGTTTGCTGCTTGATTGGAGATTTCACCTTTAAATATTTTGGAGTTCCCCTGCACTATAAATAACATAGGAGGGACGATATTCAGCTTATTATTGATAAAATTATAAAAAAAATATTGCAAGATGGTTGGGGAGAAATCTGTTTTATAGGGGCAAACTTGTTTTACTTACTACTTGTATTGCTAGCTTTCCTACTTATTTGATGTCTATGATGAAATTTCCTAAGTGGGCAATTGATGCCAGCGCCTCCCAAATGTCTCATTTTTCCGGGGAAATTTGGGAGTGGAGCACAAATGTCATTTAGGTAATTGGGAGCTTGTCCACTTTGTGGGTCCCCAATCTTAAAGATTTTAATATGGCTCTATTAGCTTCCTGGAGTAAAAGATTTTTTGATGATAGGAATAGTGACTGAAAAAACTTATGTGCTTTAAGTACACCATCGATAAACCAAATATACCATGGGCTAAAACTATCCATGTGTTTTTGTGGCTTACTATCCATAACAAAAGCCTTGCTCGAGATAACTTGGCTAAACGCAAAAATGTAGAAGATGTTTGTTATGACTTCTGTGATGAACCTGAAAGTATCCAACACCTATTTTTTATTGTATTGTTGCTCAACATATGTGGGCTGTGGTGGTAGAGAGTGTTAACATTCTTGTGCCCAGTTCCTTCCATTCTCTGCTTTCCTTCTAGAAAATTAAAAAAACGATGTGATGCCATTAATCTGGTTAGTTCTGCTGCCTTGTGGATCTTATGGTTATTTTGAAACGAATTTGTCTTCCAGGAGCGAAGTGGTGAAGTGTGCGATGCATCCTGGACCTGGTGGGCGCCAGAATTCGGTAATGGAACATACATATTCAGACAGCCAAGGTTCACTCCTCCTCTGCTGCTTAAGGCTGCTAGACCGTCGACGAGGTGATGTGGGGTAGTTGTTCAATCGAGTTGCAGTTTTGTTGTGTTGTTAACCGTTATAAATAGCTCTGTTGCCTGCCCCTGGCTCAAATATGAGTGTTTCAGGGAGGGATTCTATCTTCCTATAATAAGTCTTCTGCAACTACTTCCTAACTGTGCCAAGAGCTATTAACAGTTTGTGTGTGGTCATTTTGCCATTGCTTTTTAATAAAAGTTGGGGCAGGGGGAACCCCTCTCATCTAAAAAAAACTAGAAAAAGAAAACTTGAAAGACATCACCGGCCACGATAATAATAGACTCCTAGAGCACTCCGATATCCAGTTCATTGGCATACAACATATATAGCACGCTGAGTAAATCATAGCAGTCATTAGATCCGACAGTATTCTGCCCCTTTCTATACAAACTTGATAGACAACGTGATAATACTAGAGAGTTGCATAAGTGAGGTACATACCAAGAGTTAAATACCCAATTACAGCAATATCCGCACATGCACTGAACTAGTGAACTCCCTCGTGCTGAACTTTTTTTATTGAATTCCCTTATAACCGTCCTGGATAGTACTACTACTAAACTATTAATAATGAAATTAAACACTAGTGCGGCTACGTCCGGTCCACTTCCAAATCATGCGGACAGAACAAATTGATACGAGTTGTATCCCTAATTTTTGATTGTTTGATGCAAATATTCAACTTTCACATACTTTTTGCAATATTTTGTATTATTTTCCAGACTAATGTATTGTTTCATGCAATATTATTTTTGGGACTAACATACTTTTCACATATTTTTGGACCATGCCGTACACTCGCCTGATCCGTAACCGTGATCTCTGACCTCCTCGTCTGTAAGCACCGCAATCGCGAGAAACAGTTGTACAACGATGGACGAGAAGCACACGTCGTGCATCTAGCCGCTGCAACTCTAGCCGGAGTTCATCCCTGGGAGATGCCCCATCACGGAGACAAGAGGATGATTATGGAGAAGGTATTTATACCCTGGCGATTTGGCTTTTCCCATTGATACTTATACATAAACAAGGATAACCAATAGTCCGTCTTCACTATTGTCATTAGGCATCGATAATTGATTGTTTGGCTGTTGTTTGAGACATATATTATTAGGCTTTGTCATTTGTAAGTTCAATATCAAAATTAGGAGTAAGGTTTTATGAGTCAATTTCTCTATTTGGCCAGGTCAAATATACATATTATAATTATAAATACATAGCATCTGTCTAATACCCCAGGTGCTAATTGCAGTGTATAGATGATTTCCTACTAAATTGATTGGTCTGTATATATGCTTCCCCATTAAAATGATTTGTTCTCTGAAAGAGAGAGAGGCAAGCACTCAGGAAAAGAAACAAGTCTTGTATTTTCTTGTTAGATGGTTAAACTATTTTTACATAATGCACTGGATTTGATAACCCTTCCCATTATGCCAACTCATGAGTAAATAATTTTCAGTATTTGGGTGCAATATTAAATGGGGAAAATAGCTAGGATATTAGTCCCGATGACATGCTCTAAGGGTCCCATATCCTAGTTTCGCCCCAGGCCCCTAAAATTTTAGGACCATCCCTGGCGGCACGAAGCGGAGCTCCATGTCCGGCATCTCGACGACCTCCTGGCGGAGATCATCTCGCGCGTGCCATACAAGTTTGCCCACTGCTGCAAGTGCGTTTCCACGCGCTGGCGGGACCTCATAGCCCACCACGACAACCTTGATGTAGAATATGTGAATTACACGATGTATTGCTCTTCGTGTATAGGCACGTATATATGATGTACAAAGGTGGGCCACGGACCTCAACTATACAAGGAACAAGGAGGTAGTCCCAATAAACAATATGCACATAACACATATACTCAACCCCCCCCCCCCCCCCCCGGCAGTCGAAGCGGCACCGCGGCTGACGCAAAGACTAGACTGGAACTCCTCAAATGACGCCGTAGGCAAGCCCTTGGTCATGATATCGGCAAATTGTTGGGAAGTAGGGACGTGCAAAACACGAATATGGCCAAGGGCCACCTCTTCCCGAAAGAAATGAATATCCAACCCAATATGCTTGGTCCGTCGATGATGCACCGGATTAGCGGAGATGTAGACCGCCGACACGTTGTCGCAGTACACCACCGTGGCACGGTCAACAGGGCAAGAGAGCTCCTGAAGCGGTGGCGGTTAATAACACTGGCGATGGCGTTGGCCACCGCCGATACTCGACCTCACCTTTGGAATGAGAGGCGGTAGGCTGCCGCTGGGCGACCACGAGATGAGTGAGGGTCCAAGATAGACACAATAGCCCGAAGTGGAGCGACGAGTATCAGGGCAGCCCGCCTAGTCTGCATCGGAGTAGGCGGTGAGGGCGGTGTCGGCGGAGGCGTGAAGCGTGACGCCAAGATCCATAGTGCCACAGATATAGCGGGGAATCCGCTTGACGGCAACCCAGTGAACGTCTCGAGGAGCCGCGGGGGCGGCGGGCGCCAACGTCGGGGGCGTCGGGGGCGCCAACGCCGCGGCTGTAGGAGGCGCCGCATGTGGGGGGCGCACCTCAAAGCCAGGGGGCGGGCCAAGGGAGGCGCGCGAGAGCCCTGGGAGAGGCGTCTAGGAGCCCGCGTCACCAATGGCGGGAGGAACAGTCGGGGGTACCTGGTGAAACGGAAACACATGCTCATCAAAGTAAATGTGTCGGGAAGTGAACACACGGTGGGAGACGGGATCATAGCACCGATATCCCTTGGAGTTGGAGGGGTAGCCGATGAAGATGCAAGCGACAGATCGAGGTGCAAGCTTGTGAGAAGCAGTGTCGGCAGTGCTGGGATAGCAAAGGCAAGCTAAAATACGCAAGTCGTCATAAGACGGTGGCGTACCAAAGAGAAGATGGTGAGGTGCGTAGTTCCATCGTGGGCGGCAGGGTCTAATGTTAAGAAGAAGTGATGCGATGGCGAAAAGTCGTCCGCCGTAAGCGAGTGACGCGTTGGCATGAAACAGAGCGCGTCTGACGCAATCATTCAGAGTGCGAAGGACGCGTTCGGCTCGACCGTTCTGCTGTGAAGTGTACGGGCATGTGAGGCGGAAAACTGTGCCGTGATGCGACAAAAGGATGCGGAAAGTGAGGTTGTCAAACTCTTTTCCATTGTCCGTCTGAAGTGCAAGGATGGGACGCCCAAACTGCGTGCGGACATAGGAGTAAAAGGCCGTCAAGGTAGAGAGTGCATCCGACTTTCTGCGCAAAGGAAAAATCCACACATAATGAGAATAATCATCAAGAATGACCAGATAATATAAATAGCCCGAAGTTATCGAACCGGAGAAGTCCACACATCGCTGAATCAACTGAAAAGGAAAAGAAGCAATGGTGGTGGAATTATTAAATGGTAGACGAACATGTTTGCCGACTCGACAGGCATGACAAGTGTGATCCTCGATCTTATTGCAACTGAAACTGAAACTCCTAAGAATATGACGAAATGTGACGGGGTTGGGATGACCCAAGCGAGTGTGTGCCAGAGATCGACGCCAGCGGAGAGAGCAACCAGTGCGATGGTGGTGGATGAAGCCGAGTGCACCGGATAAAGCTCGTCGAGGCTGTCACATCAGTGAAGTACCATCCTGGTTCGATCGTATTTGACACAAAAACCAAGCTCGTAAATTCAATGGTAGCAGGATTTTCACGAGTGAAACAACGAACGGAAATGAGATTCTTAATAAGATGAGGTGACACAAGTATGTTAGACAAAGATAATGGAGTAGAGTAGAAGGAAAATAAGTGTGCCCAACATGTGTGATAGGAAGTGTGGAACCGTCGCAGACAATGATGCGGCGGTCGGTGGAGACAGGAGTGAAGGAGGCAAGGTTACCAGGATGAGCAAACATGTGAGCCGTAGCACCAGTGTTCATGTACCAATCACCAACTCTAGTGTAGTTGTTCGGCGTAGGAGTGGCATGTAGCCCGGTGAGGAACACTGGGTCCCAGGGCGCCAGCGACAGGGCCGGCGAGGGGGACAAAGACGCCATGGGAAAGCCATAGCCGCCGCTCAACGGTGGCGGTGGATACGCTCCATACAGCCCCGGCTGCAACTGCGGTGCCGGGTAGGCCGGATAGCCTGCCGGAAAAACCTGCGGGCTCGCTGTCAGATGCTGTAGGTGCTGGGCACCGTTTGGCTGCTGCCCAGCGAGCGAGTGCTGGCCCGCTGACGATCCCCACCAGTACCCGGGAGACTCATACGTGGGCGGAGCCCCGTACATGGATGCGGGCGGAGTCCCGTATGCCCCGTATGTAGGATTCCCGAACATGGAACAGACACGCCGTAGGTGGCGGCCGCCCCGTATGGTGACAGGGCTGCGCCGTAGGGTGCCGGCGTCGGGACGGCAGAGGCGGCGGTGGACGGGCCTGATGACGTCATTGCTGGTCCAGCGGCGGCGATGGGCGCGGTTGAGCGGCAGCAGCAGAAGGTTTCGGTGACGCAGGTGGCAGCGGCTGGCGAGGCAGTTGGGCCGTCGGCTGCAGGCGATACACGCAGCAACGCACTAATGAACTAGTACTAGCCACGTACTAGCAATTAGTGGTCAAACAGTAGCTTCACGTTAAAGTAGTACTGGTTGAAGTAGTACTCGATGATTAGACGTGTCTTCACGTGGAGTTGCAGCCGCGTGAACGCAGCGACTCGGCCGATTTGATGTGTGCGGGACGAGCGACGGGGCTAGCGGCTGGGCGGGCGAGCGCGCGGCAGCGCTGGGTAGCGCGTGCAGCTGGCGATCGAATCAGGCGAGACTGCCGGCGCTGGATAGCGCGCGCGGCAGAGGAGTTAGGCGGGGCGTGCAGCGCTGCTGGGTAGCGCGCGGCTGAGAGGAGCGGCGGCCGGCGCGGAAGACCCGTGGGCGGCGGCGGCAGCGGCGCAGGAGAGGTGCGCGGCGGCGGCGGCAGCGACAGCGGAAGGCTCATGTAGAATATGTGAATTATACGATGTATTGCTCTTCGCAGATGCGTAAGACGTATATACGATGTATAAAGGTGGGCGCGGGCGCCGATCAATCATGAGAATTAGGAGGTAGACCCAATACATAATATGCACATAACACATATACTCAACACTTAAGAAGTTTCCCCAGCCGACAGGGTTTGATACAGTCTAATCGGGCGTCCCTTCTGTTCTCTAGCATACCGTGCAATTTTGAGGGGCTGCCCCACCACTCCACCAGACAACGCCAAGTAAGTCGCCAAAGTGCCATGTGAGCATCCTTTGCTGTAAAAGAAAATGTCAGCAACTGCACGACGTCTCATTTCGCTGAAAGAAATACGACGAACACCACCAATTGCGTGACCATCCATCCTCAAGTTACAGTGAACTCATACCCATGATCAAGAAAACAGAACCATTATGAAACACTTGAGCTAGTCTTAAAGGCAAGATTAGGAATCCATTTACTAGTAGAAAAATGGCCTATAGTCCCGATTGGTGAGGGCCTTTAGTCCCGGACTAAAGGGTTGGTACTAATACCCTCGCCCTTTAGTCCCGGTTCTATCCAGAACCGGGACAGATGGGCCTCCACGTTGCTTGTCCGCCGAGCTCAGTAGGGCCTTTTGGTTGGTGGTGGCACCAACCACCACAAGCATCCACGCCACAAGATTTCTTTGGCTCTGGTTTTTATTTTTTTTAAAAGGGGGGGGGGGGGTTTGGGGGGTTTTGGGGGATTAATTTAGGTGTTCAATATATTGTGCTATAGCTAGCTAATTAATAGAGAAAAGTGTCCTTTCTTTTGTCCGTGCTTGGTCGACGCTACGTACTATACATACGTATAGAGAGGACTAACTAGACATGCTAGCTAGCTAGTAATTAAGCAAATGTAAGATCGTCATGAACATATATGCATACAGAGAGAAGTGATATCGACCACCTCTCCTTCTCCGAGAGATTGGTCGAACAACAAGTTCTCGTGATATCTATCCGACACTACCGGCTACATATATACAATAATTATCTTTTACAATACGGACGCGTGGTCCACATAGTATTCCCGTCTTCAGCGATCACATGGTCAAGAAAGAATGCCGCCAATTCCTCTTGAATTGCTCGCATGCGATCTGGTGCTAGGAGTTCATCCCGCTTCCAAACATCTAATTTTAAGAAAGGGGTCAATACATATATATATATATATATATATATATATATATATATATATATATATATATATATATATATATATATACAAACATCTAATTTTAAGATAGGTGTCAATACATATATATATATATATATATATATATATATATATATATATATATATATATGAATGAATGAAACTCAACACAAATGATGGTAATAAAATAAAATTGTGAATATTTTTATTTACGCACTTCAAATTGTTTGTCGGAGTAGCCCCTCTCACAGTGTCGTGTGGCGGATGGACTCATGAACGTAGTATCCACGTAAATCATTCCCTTGTTCCTGCCATAACCACTTTACAAGAAACAGAGGTCAATCAAACTGATAATTAGCAAGCACATGCTAAATGGTATTGATGAAACTAGCGCTTGAATCACTAGGAGATGCGCGTGGAATATGCTACTATATAGTACTTACTTTGGTGTCTAAATTGCAGCTTCTTGGTAGTCCCGGAGATTTTTGGTGAATTTTCCCCAAGCCCTGCCATACAAAGAAAACAATTACTTGATATCGAAATGAACAAAGTTATCGATATGGTGGATAATGATCGATTTAACTTACTTCTCGAGCATTTCAGTCATTTCCGCATACTCCTTGGGATCTTTTCGTCTCGAGTCTAAGACAGTTACTACTCCTGCTCAAGCTTAATCTCTAGGAGAATATAGTGGAACCTGCGCATTTACATGAATAACTCATCAATATTACATTACTATAACCTGACTAAATAAGGAAACCGAATATGCCATTAAGACAAGAACACTCACGTGTAGTTGTAAGGAAAGAGTATTATATTTTTGTGTTCATTTATTTCCAACGATCGTAGCAAGTTGGCCTCGGTTTCGGTGGCACGATATTTAACCTCATTTGCATCTATGAGATATGTGTTAATGAACCCAATATCACCCACTTGTTTTTTCTTCATTTCTGCGATTTTCAATCTGCATTTATAAATACATGCAATGAAAGAGCTGAGTTATATAGAGATACTTAATGACAGAAGTAATACTACTTACAGACAGTAGCAGGTGACCGTTGCTTTATCGAGGGCCAATTGATTGAAAAACTGATAGAACTCCTCAAATGGAATAGGCAACAGTTCAATTCCAAGGAGGTCATGCTCCTTTTAACTCTCACATACAAAGTATTCCTCCCCTCGCACTCTTTGCAGGTTTTCATGTACCAATCATGCAATCTTCGCATCATCGTTGTTAGAGAGCTTTCATCTTTGACGAGAGGCTTCCGTACTCGTATCTTTGTATCTCGCACCTCCAAGAAATCATAATGTACATCGTCAAGTGTAATCTGCAGGATTGCCATAACCGGGCACCATCCTCGGATCGACGATGTCGCTAGCGTGCACCTTGAGCGGGGGCACGATTGCTTGCTTATTCGCCGAAATGGGCAATTTGTTTCCCAGCTCGTCATTCTTTCATCCTTTGATCAACCGACAAGATTTCCCGATCTCTCCGCTTGGCAAATGCCTTTCCAATAATGCGCTCATAGTTGCCTTTCGGCGGAGACTTGGGTGGTTTTGTCGTGGCAGCCAGAGTGCGCTTCGCTTTGACCGGATCTACCTTCTCCTCCGGAGGTGGATGTCTCTGTGCTTTCAACCCATGAAACCAGTCATCCACTTCGGTCTGCGATCTTCGCGTTTTCCTCCTCGCTCCTCTCGTACGGTAACTTCTCTGGAGTCTTCAGAGAAGGACCGAATCTATATGTCCTCCCGCCTTTGGCTATACTGCTAGACGCCGGCAGAGCAGGCAGAGCGGATGTCTTCTTTCCTTTCTTACGAGGCGGAGGAGAAGGACTACAACGCGCCGGAGCAGCCGGAGCGGCGGCGGGTCTCTTCCGCCCTTGCTGACGAGGCGGAGAAGGAGGAGGCTGGCTGCTCGGGCGCGCCGGTGCAAAGCGGAGAAGGAGACGGAGTGCCGCCACGCCGGAGAAGGAGCCGCCGAGTGTCCTGATCACCACTCACGGAGGAGGAGGCGGTGGAGGAAACGGAGTGCCCTCGACTCACGGGAGGAGGAGGAGGAGGCGGAGGCGTCCAGTTCGGAAGGTTGATGAGATCCTTCCGCCATAGGCATGGAGTCTTGAGCGAGAACCCAGCCGATACTCCCCTTCACCGGTAGGGTGGTCAAGCCGAGGTCCTCAAATCCTCCGTTATTTCATCGACCATCACCTTAGCATATCCTTCGAATCGGCGGCGGTGAAAAGTTGAGTCGGGTTTAGTAGGATAAACAGAGCCAACAGCCGCCTTGACCTTCAAATTGCTCCATTGCGCCATAAGGTGGCAATTTTCAGCATCCGTGATAGCATCCACGGGACAGCCGGGCGAGCCGTCAAGGAATGTTGCTCGGCTGAAGCAGCTTCGGTGGAAGCCACGCCGCTTCTCCGCCGAGATGGCGGGGTAGCTTCGGGGAAGCTTCGCAGTGTCGCTTGTTGTGATCTGCCGCTTCTCGTTCCTCTAGCCCCATTACCCTTTCGTGCAGCGCTGCATTAGGCTCTGCTCTAGTTTCTTCCTCCTCTCATGGGTTTTGTAACCCCTGCGTCCGAAATCCAGCCTTCCACGAACGGAGCTGGCGTGCCTCGTGGTTCTGCCCAGGTGCTCAGATTCCCGAGGGCCATTGTGAGCTCGCCCTTCTCCCTCGTCTGAACGAACTACCCTTGCTCACCGCTTCGATATAATGTCAAGCCTCTTGGTATTATGTCCAATTGTTCGTCCGTCCAAATGCACTTCCCTTTATAGGGTCCAAGGATCCGCTGCCCGAAGAACCAAGTCCGCAACGGTTCAGCGATTCATTGTCTCGGTTCGATCCCTTTATCAAGCGTATCATTCTCAGCCTTGGCCCACTTAGGCGGGCTACGAGGTAGCCACGACCCCGTCACGATGGTGAAGCTTCTTCTTCGCAGCATTTCTCTTGTTTGTCGCCGACATCTTTTAACTCTTTTCCGATGTCTTGTAGGCCACAAATGCGGGCCATCATCTCGATCTTCTCATATTTGCCCTTGAATTCTGGTGTCTCATTTTTATCGACATACGTATTGAGTTCTTTCTTCCAATTCATGAATAGTTAAGCCATCTTCATAAGAGCAAAAAAATTGATTAATGACTCTATTACAGTCTTCATCGGATAATCCTCTAGCGGTAGGGTAAAATTTGACTTCAGCTCGGTCCAAAGATCATTTTTACGCATATCATTGACACAAGACACCTCGTGGTCTTCGTTCTTAGGCTTATACCATTAGTGGATGCTGATCGGGATCTTGTCCCTAACCGTAACCCGCACCGAGCAACAAATGCCTTCTTTGTCCGGTAGGGTTCAATCGGTTGGCCGTCAAGCCGATTTGTATGATCTCAAACTTTTCATCCGAGCTCAACTTTTCTTCGGGCCTCGTCCCTTTACCGGTTGTGCTCGATCCGGAGGGCTAGAAAAAGAACAAAGACGAGAGTTAATTAATATGTGTACATATATACCAAAACAAAGACGAAAGCTAGTCAAGACAGGCTTAACTAATATATATACCTGGCGGACTCGGTTTGGTGATCACCGGAGCCGTCCTCACGGTCTACTTCTTCACCCTCTCCTTCTTGCACCGGCATTGGGTCATCGGAGCCATGTAAATCATAGCCACCGCTTCTTCACCCTCTCCTTCCAGACCATCGTTGTCGTTGAGAAACATCAACGAGCGTATCGCATCACTTCCTTGTGCGATTATGTCCCTCAACAATGCTTCTTGTGCTTCGTCTCGGGGGGTGTCCATAGTTTTTACAAATATTTACAACATGGCAATTATTATTCAAACATGACAGATATGGATATATTAGTGCCAACGTAGAACTAGCTAGCTAATCATAATAAGGAATCATATTAGTGGCCTCGACGCTGCTTCTCTAGGGTTTGGGGTGGCCTCGACAACGCTTCAAGGGTTAGGGGGTGGCCTCGAGAACGCTTCAAGCTAGGAGGGGGGTAATATCGACCCCCCCCACGTGTTGAAGCTATCGGGAGGGGTTCGGCGTTGAACACTACATCTATGTCCCACAAGTGACGTGGGCATCGACGCCCATGTAGGGTAGAGGGTCGTGGATCGCCGAGCGGTCGAGGGTCAAGGGGTCGAAGATCGCCGAGGGGTCGGGAGGTTGCCTAGTGTCAAAGGATTCAACAAAACCATGTCTTCATCATTAGGTGAAAGTAACAGGTGCATGATGGTACGAAGCTCTCCAAAGTTGTTTTGGAACGGAGTCCCAGATAGGATAATTTGCTTTTTGGTACAAAGTTCAGCAAAAAGGCAAATTATCCTATCCGGGACTCCATTCCAGAACAACTTTGGAGGACTTCGTACCATCATGCCATGGTTACTTCCGCTAATGATGAAGCCATGGATTTCTTCAATACTTTGACACTATAGGAACCTCGACCACGAAACCTTCGACCCTTGACCCCTTAACGACCCTCGACCCTCTACCCTAGTTCCCGACCCTCGACCCTCGGTGATCCTCGACACCCTCGTTATATCGACAACGACGCAACATACATATACATGGGAAAATAATGTTATCGGGGAGGGGTATCGCACCCCCTCGTGTCAAAGTTTCTTCTTTCTCCTCTATTCCTTTCTTTCTTCTTCTCCTCTTCTTTTCTTCTTATCCCTCGAGAAGGGAAAATAAGGAAAAGGAAGAAAAGAGGAAGAAGGAAGAAGGAAGAAGAAGAAGAAAAAGAAGAAAAAAGAGGAGAAGAAGAAAGAATAGAGGAGAAGAAGAAAAAATTCTATTTTTCTTCTTCTCCTCTTCTTTTCTTCTTTTCCTCTCATTCTTTTCTTCTTCTTCTTCCTTCTTCCTTCTTCCTCTTTTCTTCCTTTTCCTTATTTTACTTTTTCCTCTACACTAACCTAATTAAAATGCACTAACCTTTTCCTGCACTAACCTAATTAAAATTGTAACTTTCTATATATGAACAAAAAACTAAACTAATAAAAATGAAAAACATATACATTATAACCACATACACATATACATCACATATGAACAAAAAAAATAAACTAATAAAAATAAAAAACATATTGCAACATATGAGCAGAGGCTCGACGCGGCGGCTCACAACGGGGCGGCCGGGCGAGGGCGATGGCGGCGGCGAGGCTAGGGCCGACGGCGACGACGGGTTTGCGGCAAGGGGGGCGACGACGGGGCGGGCAGGGGGCGACGAGGACGGCGGGCTCGGGCAGGGCGACGACGGGCTGGCGGCAAGGCAAGGGGCGACGAGACGGCGGGTTCGGGCGGCGATGGGACGGCGGGCTCGGCGGCGCTGGGACGACGGGTTTTGGGCGGCGCGGGCGCGACATAAGCGGCGACGACGCTGGGCGCGGCGGCGACGATGGGCGGCGCGGCGACGACGACGAGGAGAGCAGGGCGTCGGGCAGAGGGCGGCGTCTGCGGCGGGATGAGGAACTGAATGAAATTTTCGCAAAGTCCTCAGATATATAGAAAGTGCATTGGTCCCAGTTAAAGCACGACCGGGACTAATGCCTTTAGTCCCGGTTGGTGCGACCAACCGACCAAAGGCCTGTTTTCAGCAGCCCAAAGGGCGGAAGCGGCGATTTGGTCCCAGGCACCAACCGGGACTAAAGGGGGCATTAGTCCCGGTCGTGGCACCAACAGGACTAAACCCCTTTAGTCCCGGTTGGTGCCACCAACCGGGACCAAAGGCCATGTGCTGCCCAAGGCCAAATGTTTAGTCCCACTCGCTAGTTGAGAGGGAGCAGCACCAGCTTATAAGGTGCGGTGGCTCCCTCTCGAGCTCCTCTCTAAAGCGTGCTTTCGGCCTAACTCGCCATCTGCATGTGGGCCTCTTTGGGCCTTCCATGAACTGAATCCTGGCCCATAGGGTTTCTAGTCGTATTCAGCCGTGGGGGCCAGAGGGTGGCACTTTTTTTGCTTTATATTTTATTTCTTTTTGCTTTTAGTTTTAGAAAAAATATAAACTTTCTATTAGTGCCATTAGTTTTAAAATTTGAAAACACTTTTTTGTTTTCTTTGTTGCTTTATTTATTTTATTTTGTTTCTACTTACAACAAAATACTTATTGTTGCTATTTTTATTTTTTCAAGTTTTTTTGTTTTGTTTTCTGCATTATTTATTTTCTTTTGGTTTTTGCTTTATTTTTTAATTCTTTTTGCTTTTAGGTCAGCAAAATTATAAACTTTCTGTTAGTGCTTTTTAGTTTTAGAAAAATATAAACTTTCTGTTTGTGCCATTAGTTTTAAAATTGAAAACACTTTTTTGTTTTCTTTGTTGCTTTATTTATTTTATTTTGTTTCTACTTACAACAAAATGCTTATTGTTGCTACTTTTATTTTTTTTCAAGTTTTTTGCTTTGTTTTCTGCATTATTTATTTTCTTTTGGTTTTTTGCTTTATTTTTTAATTCTTTTTGCTTTTAGGTCAGCAAAATTATAAACTTTCTGTTAGTGCCATTTGTTTTAGAACAATTATAAACTTTCTGTTTGTGCCATTAGTTTTATAAAATTTGAATTCTTTGAAATTTGTGTGAATCACAAGTTAGTGAGCTCAACAAGGCGTAGAGGGACGGGCTTATAAACTGGTGTGAGCGCCCTTCGGTTGGCGAGGTTTTCAAATTCATAGTTTTCAAATGAACTCTGAAAAAGTTGGCATAGCATGTGCATGTACAAATCGGACAATGGTATCATACTCGTATGTTACAAAGTTGGCATGGTATCATCATAATAGTTATGGAGAAAGTCTTCACTTTTTCTTCGCTTGTGTCGCTTTGCTTATTGCGCGTAACCATGGATAATCTTCATCGCTTATCGTGATGCTTGGGTCAGCCTTGACTTTGAAGGGGAATTTCATGAAACTTTTCATACTCTTGAGACATGTCTCTTGCCCTCCACTCCCGGATGTCCCTTTTCCCGAAAAGAACTATCTGGCGCTTTGGCTCATTGTATGATGTATTCGCTTCCTTATCTTTTCTTTTCCTCGGTCTGGTAGACATGTCCTTCACATAGATAACCTGTGCCACATCATTGGCTATGACGAACGGTTCGTCGGTGTACCCAAGATTTTTCAGATCCATCGTTGTCATTCCGCATCGTGGGTCTACCTGCACTCGCCTCGATGATTGACCCACTTGCACTTAACCAAAGGGACCTTAAAATCTACTCCGTAGTCAAGTTCCCATATGTCTACTATGTAACCATAATATGTGTCATTTCCCTTGTCGGTTGCTGCATCAAAGTGGACACCGCTGTTTTGGTTGGTGCTCTTTTCATCTTGGTCAATCGTGTAAAATGTATTCCCATTTATCTCAGATCCTTTCCAAATCATTACAATCGAAGATGGTCCTCGGACAACAAATACACCTCATCACAAACAAAGTCTTGTCACCTCCGAGACGTGTTTCCAACCAACTGCTGAAAGTCCCGATGTGTTCACATGTAATCCGATCGTCGCCTTTGCTCCGGGTGTTTGGAGCGCAGATCGTTTCTTGTGTTCATCGACATACGGGTCACCAAGGTAGAGTTCTCAGAGAATCGGTAGTGTGCTTGAGACCAAGAATATCCGTCCTCGCATATTATTGAGTCTCTTCCAAGCGTGTTTTTCCAAATGGGTCTCCCCTCATACCGCGATTTAGGGAGACCTATCTTATTAAGGCCAGGAATGAAGTCAACACAAAACCCGATGACATCCTCCGCTTGATGGCCCATGGAGATGCTTCCTTCCGCCTAGCACGGTTACTGAACATATTTCTTTAGGACTCCCATGAACCTCTCAAAGGGGTACATATTGTGTAGAAATACAGCCCCGTAATGACAATCTAAATCGACTAGATGAACTAGGACGTCGCGTCATGATATTGAAGAAGGATGGTGGGAACAGCAGCTCTAAACCGACAAGACATTGCGCCACATCACTCCTTAGCGTTGGTACGATTTCTGGATCGATCACCTTCTCGAGATATTGCATTGAGGAATGCACATAGCTTCACAATGGCTAATCGGACGCTTTTCCGGTAGAAGCCCCCTCAATGCAACCGGAAGCGATTGCGTCATAATCACGTGGCAGTCATGAGACTTTAGGTTCGGAACTTTTTCTCCGCATATTTATTATTCCCTTTATATTCGACGAGAAGCCGCCGGGACCTTCATATCGGCGAGCATTGAAAGAATATTTCTTTCTCTTCTTTCGTAAGAGCGTAGTCGGCGGGACCTTCATATCGCTCGGAGGCATGCCCTCTTTTTCGTGCAAGCGTTGCAGGTCCTCTCGTGCCTCGTGTGTATCTTTTGTCTTCCCATACACGCCCAAGAAGCCTAGCAGGTTCACGCAGGTTCTTCGTCACGTGCATCACGTCGATCGAAGAGCGGACCTCTAGGTCTTTCCAAAGAGGGTAGGTCCCAAAATATAGATTTCTTCTTCCACATGGGTGCGTGATTCTCGGCGTCATTCGAACAGCTAGTCCGCCGGGAGCCTTTCCAAAGATTACGTGTAAATCATTGACCATAGCAAGTACGTGATCACCGGTACGCATGGCGGGCTTCTTCCGGTGATCTGCCTCGCCTTTGAAATGCTTGCCTTTCTTTCGACATTGATGGTTGGTCGGAAGAAATCGACGATGGCCCAGGTACACATTCTTCCCGCAGCTTCCCAGGTATATACTATCGGTGTCAAGTAAACAAAGGCGTGCATGCGTGGTATCCCTTGTTTGTCTGTCTCCGAAGGTTACCGAGAGCGGGCCAATCGTTGATGGTCACGAATAGCAACGCCTGTAGGTCAAATTCCTCCTTTTTGTGCTCATCCCACGTACGTACACCGATTCCATTCCACAGCTGTAAAAGTTCTTCAACTAATGGCCTTAGGTACACATCAATGTCGTTGCCGGGTTGCTTAGGGCCTTGGATGAGAACTGGCATCATAATGAACTTCCGCTTCATGCACATCCAAGGAGGAAGGTTATACATACATAGAGTCACGGGCCAGTTGCTGTGATTGCTGCTTTGCTCCCGAAAGGATTAATGCCATCCGCGCTTAAAGCAAACCATACGTTCCTTGGGTCCTTTGCAAACTCATCCCAAAGATTTCTCTCGATTTTTCTCCATCATGCGACCCGTCGGGTGCTCTCAACTTCTGTCTTTCTTACGGTCCTCACTGTGCCATCGCATCAACTTGGCATGATCTCCGCTTTCAGCAGACGTTTCAACCGTGGTATTATAGGAGCATACCACATCACCTTCGCAGAACCCTCTTCCGGGAGGCCCGCCACAACATCACTGTGGTCATCTCGTGCGATCTTATATCAAGCAATGCACCGCATACCGGCATGCGTTCAGATCCTTGTAGGCACCACGGTAGAGGATGCAGTCATTAGGGCATGCATGTATCTTCTCCACCTCCAATCCTAGAGGGCATACGACCTTCTTTGCTGCGTATGTACCGTCGGGCAATTCGTTATCCTTTGGAAGCTTCTTCTTCATTATTTTCAAGAGCTTCTCAAATCCTTTATCGAGCACAAGATTCTCTGCCTTCCACTGCAGCAATTCGAGTACGGTACCGAGCTTTGTGTTGCCATCTTCGCAATTGGGGTACAACCCTTTTTGTGATCCTCTAACATGCGATCGAACTTCAGCTTCTCCTTTTGACTTTCGCATTGTGTCCTTGCATCGACAATGACCCGTGGAGATCATCATCATGGGGCACATCGTCTGCCTCCTCTTGATCTTCAGCAACCGCCCGTTGCAGCACCATCATGCACATCGTCTGCGCATCTTGATGTCCAAGAGCATCACCGTATTCAGGGGCACATAGTTGTCATCGTACTCTTCTTCCTCGCCGCCTTCCATCATAACCCCTATTTCTCCGTGCCTCGTCCAAACATTATAGTGTGGCATGAAACCCTTGTAAAGGTGTGGGTGTGAAGGATTTTCCGGTCAGAGTAAGACTTCAGATTCCCACATATAGGGCATGGACAACACATAAAACCATTCTGCTTGTTTGCCTCAGCCACTTGAGAAAAGCATGCACGCCTTAATGTACTCGGAGGTGTGTCTGCCACCGTACATCCATTGCCGGTTCATCTGCGTGCATTATATATAATTAAGTGTGTCAAAAATCATTACGTAACATCATGAATAGATAATTAAGTGACCAAATTAATAGAAGTTCATCATCACATAAAAACCAAAGTACATACATAGTTCTCATCTAACAACATAAAGCTCTGCAGAGCATCTAAATTAATTAAACCATACATTGAAACTATGTAAAACATTTCAATGTGAAAACAAATACGATCATAATCGCAACCAAGGTAACAACTGATCCAACAAAGATAATGATACCAAGCCTCGGTATGAATGGCATATTTTCTAATCTTTCTCATCTTCAAGCGCATTGCATCCATCTTGATCTTGTGATCATCGATGACATCCGCAACATGCAACTCCAATATCATCCTCTCCTCCTCAAGTTTTTTATTTTTTCCTTCAAGAAATTGTTTTCTTCTTCAACTAAATTTAACCTCTCGACAATAGGGTCGGTTGGAATTTCTGGTTCAACAACCTCCTAGATAAATAAAATCTATGTCACGTTGGTCGGCATAATTTTCATAAACAATAAATGAACCAATAGTTATGAAAAGATAATATATAACACATACGAATCATAGATGTGACGAGGGCCGACGGAGGCGGATACCAAAACCATCGCACTATATAAGATGCAATAATAAAAGTAAGAAAATAATACAAGTAAGAATATTTTCCTTTCGTAAAGAAGATAAGAACAAGAGGCTCACCACGGTGGTGCCGGGCGATGAGATCGGCGCTGGTGATCGACGGCGGTGAAGACGGGACGGGCGTGACGGACCGCTAAACCTAGACAAATATTGAGGAAAATGGAGGTTGGAGGTCGAGCTTGGAGAGGAGAAAGCTTAAGTAGTGTGGCTCGGGCATTTCATCGAACACCTCATGTGCATAGGAGGTGAGCTAGAGCACCACAATGCCCCCTCACGGCAAGAAGAGAAATACAGAGCAATGGAGTGCTCTGCTCGCGAGCGAGGGGTATATATAGGCAGCACTATTGGTCCCGGTTCGTGGCATGAGCCGGGAATAAAGGGAAGCCATTGGTCCCGGTTCATGCCACGAACCGGGACCAATAGTGGTGGGCCAGGAGCCAAGACCATTGGTCCTGGTTCGTCCCACCAACCGGGACCAAATGGTCCGGACGAACCGGGACCAATGGCCCACGTGGCCCGGCCGGCCCCCTGGGCTCACGAACCGGGGCAAATAGCTCCATTGGTCCTGGTTCTGGATTGAACCGGGACTAATGGGCTAAACTGCCCTGGACGAAAGCCCCTTTTTCTACTAGTGATTTTACCATTTTATGGTTCTACACGTGCATATAAGTTCCTCTCTAAGCCTCTTGGTTATCGTAGACTTGAGAGCCATATCAGTTATAGCATGAAAATATAAACATTAATCACAAACTTGGGTGGTGTTATTTGGCACATGTGTGCCATATAAGGAAAACTGCCACACCTCTACTTCTTTCACTTCAAAGTACCACACGATCCCCCTTTTTTTGACCCTGCCTCCTCCTGCACGACCCCGCAGGCTCGCCCGAGAAACCTGCTTCTTGCGCGCCCACCCCGCCACTTCTTCACGTCTACCACATGATAAAAAAATATTGCTCATGTGGGATTCGAACCCACAACTCCCTGGCACAAAAGCATCACCACAACCAACTCACCCTTAGGTATTTGTTGCTCAAACTAAAGAAACTAATCGCTTTGACCCCCTTTTTACAATTGTGTTATTATAGAAAATTACCACGATTTCCCCTCAGTCAAAGTTACCATGGTATTCAGATGCAAGTTATTAGGCCTGTGTTGCGTAAGTTACCATGCTATTTACATAGAACTTACCAAGTACTATGTTTCAACAACTACATCCCTTTCAAAGTTACCACTGTGTTTTGTACACAAGTTATAAGGTCTTCGATGTGTAAAATAACATGGTACTTACACATAAGTTATCAGGGTATGTTTACATCAACCTCCCCCCCCTCAAAGTTACCATGGGGAATTGTACATGTGTTGCTAGGTCTACAATTTGTATATTATCATGGTACTGACACCTAAAAACTTGGGTCTGTTTCGGTAGCTTTTTTCACAGGTCAAAAATTACAACGATATTTTTGCGTAACTTATCATGCCTATAGCGGGTCAAAGTGGGCCATTTTTCTGGGCCAACCCACGAGCACGTGTGCCCCTCATGACACTAAACATTATGTGACTTTCCCGTGGCACGCCATGTGTTCTGTTCATCCAAGAGGCCCCGCAAGGTGAGTGTATTCTTTTAACAACTTGTTTTCCTTTGGTAAAATGTTACCATCATGTTTATATGTAAGTTATTGATTATGCGGTGCTTATATTATTATTTTATTTACAAAAAAAATTCGGGGATGTTTTAAACAACTTTTTCCCAGGACAAAAAGTTATCATGGTGATTCTAGGTAACCTATCAAGCCCGCAGTGTTTAAAATATGATGCTATTTACACAAAATTTATCAGGGGTATGTTTCAGCAAAAACTCCCCCCACGGGTCAAAAAATATCATGGTGTTTTGTTATCGCAGTGCATATGTTTTCATGCTATTTACACATAAAAAACCAAGGGATGGAGGTATACTACCGTGTTATTTACACAGAAGAGTATCGGAGTATCTTTTCAAAAAAAAAAATCTTCCCTATGGTCAAAGTTACCATGGTGTTTCTACCTCAGTTATCAGATGTGCGCTGCGTATATTACCATCTATTTACACATAAATTATCGGGTATCTTTTCACATTTTTCTTCCCCAATGGTTAAAGTTACCATGTTGTTTGTATCGAAATTATCAGCTCTATGGCGTGAATGTTATCATGCTATTTACAGAAATTAACCGGGGGAGGGGGGGTCAACAAATTTCTTCCCAATGATCAAAGTTACCATGATGCTTTCATAAAAGTTATCACGCCTTCAGTGCTTATGACCATGCTACTTACACATAATGTACCGCGTGGTATACAAAAGTTATCATGTTGGTGGTGCGTCATTTATCATGGTGGTGATGGAGAATTTACCACGAGAAAAAGTTGTGAGCTAGGTTTGATAGGTGAAACAAAAAAGTAGGATCGAAAGTATGTCTAGAGGGGGGTGATTAGACTAATTGATTTAAATAAAAATATATCCTTTTCCAAATTTGAAGTCTTGGCAGATTTTAGCAACTTTACACACGTCAAGCAATCAACCTACACATGCAATTCTAAGAGTATAGCAACGGAATGTAAATCATTGCATATGAAGGTAAAGGGAGGAGTTTGGAGAGAGCAAACGCAATGTTGACACGGACATTTTTGGCGTGGTTCCGATAGGTGGTGGTATCGTACATCCACATTGATGGAGACTTCAACCCACGAAGGGTAACGGCTGCGCGAGTCCATGGAGGGCTCCACCCACGAAGGGTCCACGAAGAAGCAACCTTGTCTATCCCACCATGGCCATCGCCCACGAAGGACTTGTCTCACTAGGGTAGATCTTCACGAAGTAGGCAATCTCCTTGCCCGTACAAACTCCTTGGTTCAACTCCACAATCTTGACGGAGGCTCCCAAGTGACACCTAATCAATCTAGGAGACACCACTCTCCAAAAATTAATAGATGGTGTGTTGATGATGAATTCCTTGCTCTTGTGCTTCAAATGATAGTCCCCCCAACACTCAACTGCATCAAATGCATCAATCTCCTCTTGAAGCTTATCCCTGCCTTTTTGCTTCTGGTCTTGTGGTGAAAGATCATCTTGAGCTTGTGTCCCTTGGAAACAGGTAGGATCATACTTCTCTTGTTGAGGAACAAAGTTCGTCTTGGGGTATTGATCTTCTTCCCACTCAACTCCATTGGCATTGAACTTTCGCTCAAAACCAACGCCTTTGATTCTTCCGATGCCTTCCTTGCTTTATGCATAATTTCCAAAAATTGCTTACTTCCGGCAAGGCTTTTGTAAACACCTTTCTCTATAATTCCCTCCAATAAGCTATTTTCTTGCTCAAGTGTAACTTTCCTAAGAGAATCATTAGTGGAATCAAGAGAACTACTAGAAGCAGCAACATTGGTTTTAGCATGATTATCACTACTGGAAATAGGGAATTTGCCATCAGCCAGCTCTTTGCCATCTGCCAGCTGATGGCAAAGAATGTCTTTGCCATCTGCTCATAAAAAACAGATGGCAAAGAACTGACAGACAGCAAAGAACATGGTTGCCATCAGCCAATTCTTTGCCATATGCTAGTGGATGGCAGATAATCTTTGCCATCTGCCAGCAGATGGCAAAGAGGTTGGCAAATCATGTGCCCATCAAAAGTGTAACGGCGTACCAGCCCCACCTCTTTGCCATCTGCCAGCAGACGGCAAAGATTCTTTGCCATGTGCTGGCAGATGGCAAAGAGATGGGGTAAAAAATTTCCAGGTAAAAAAAACTGTGGGGTTATTTTTATTCTCATTGGTTGAAATGTTTGTGTCATGGATTGATGACATGGCATCCATCCATCCATCCATCCATCCATCCCATTTATCTAAACAAAAAAAAGAGAAAGAAAGAAAAGAACCCCCACCCCGGACAGCCCAACCACCCAAACCCTATCCCATCCCTCTCCACAAGACGCCGGGCCGCCCACGTCCGCCCTTGCTGCCTCACTTAGGGCGCAACGGCCTCCTCCCCGCTCGCCGCCCTCCCCGCACACCGACGTTAGAGGCTGGATTGAGCCCATCCCCCGCTCCGCCCCAATCCCCTCCGTCCGCCACGCTTTCACGCCGTTGCCCCCATCACGCCGAGCCACAGCACCATCGGCGACAACGCCGCCTCACTCCGCCTCGATCCCCTCCGTCTGCGGCGCCTTCACGCCGTCATCCCCATCACACCGAGCCGCAGCACCTCCCCGACATCGCCCGCCCCGAGCCGCAAGACCTGCCCGGGCGCCTACTCCTCCACCGCCTGTCCGGCGAGGCAGGGGCCAGGCGGAGATGGCGGCCAGCGCCTACTCCTCCACCGCCTGAAGCGAAAAGGGCTCACAGCAGACGAGGTGGAGAAGTGGCGGCACGCGGCGGCGCAGGTGAGCCCCGGCCTCGCCCCTCCCCCTCCTTTCCTTCTCCGGCCAGCAACGGCCTCCCCCTCTCCAGATCTCCCTTGCAGCACCCCCGGCACCGCCCCCATCTCCCCGGTCGGCCTGCATCTCCGGCCATCCGCTGATCTCCTTTCTCTCTGCCTCCGCCCCATCCGGCCAGACCTCTTCCTCCATGCCTCTGTGAACCCGTCCCTCTCACCCGATGAATCTCTCACTCAGATCCCCTGCCTTCTCCCCACCCGTTGCGTGAGAGGGCTGGTCTGTTGATGTTGGATTAAAAAAATGGCTCTTGATGGATATTATGTATGCATGTTGCTACTTATAATCTGATTTAGTGTCAGACTTCTAAACTTGTTGTGCTACTTGTAATGTGGCCTCTTTTGTGTAAGACTTCTATAATTTGTTGTTGCCACCCTTATGAGACTTCTCACTTAATCATGTTATATTATATATTGTCAAGATAATCATATATGCTGTTGTTACATATATCTATTCCTATTTTTCGTGTTTTTTGAGAAGTTAATGTTGCTCTCAAGTTCACCATAATATGCTATTGTTTGCTACTGTTACATACAACCTATTTTTTTGTATCTTTTCACAGTAGATGTTGTCAAGTTCATCATAATGTACTGCTGGCCTGTACCATCTTTTATGTTTTATTTTTTTTCATTTTTTTGTAATAAATCATTTTTCAAATATATGCATGTGTTGCTCAAATTCCATTTTCAATTTTGTACATCAAATTGTGTTCCCACATTTTTAAATGTCCAATTCCAAACTATGTGCATCCAAACATGATTTGGCATTGTTCCTTTCTATGAATTCCAAGGGCCCAATGCATGAACATCCAAACACCATGTGTGGCATTGAAGCTCAATATCAATGTCTTGGGATATTTGGCATTGGAGCCAATTCAATACCAAGGTCCTCAATGTCTACATCCAAACACAGCGTTAGCTATTAAAGCTATTAATTTTTTTTTTGCCAAAAAACTCCAGTTTGCTTTGGACTGATAACATGGTCTAGACCATCTCATCCATTGTATCAGAATGCAAACTTGGTTCTCTTTTTACTCTATGTTACTACTGCAATAAAGTTATGCTTATTATAATTTTTCAGTTCAAGTGATGATGATGTTTTCATTTCTATCTTGTCATTCCAACGATAGTGATTCATTTCGGTGCACACTTATATTTGTTGCTGGTTGCTGCATGACATTTCATGATGATATTTTTAGCTGCTATATATCTCACCATTGTTCTCATGTCACAGTCTAACTCCTTATTTCTTGTACCTAT
Source organism: Aegilops bicornis (assembly GCA_021605145.1). Classification (NCBI taxonomy): domain Eukaryota; kingdom Viridiplantae; phylum Streptophyta; class Magnoliopsida; order Poales; family Poaceae; genus Aegilops; species Aegilops bicornis. The sequence goes on along the minus strand of CM038671.1, from coordinate 770,937,603 downwards.
GCAAAATTGAATATTGAGACATAAGACGTAAAAAGAACTCCACGGTACGGCCACTGATCACATACCATCAAAGTATTAGTGCATTATTAAATTATTGCATGCTAATTAACTCGGATAATAAGGAATTTTTTTGTATATTTATACGTGCGTTGCACGTACATGTTTACTAGTCATATATAGGAGATGGCGTGCCACCCGCGCTGATATAGGAGAGATTTGCCGGCGCCGCAGCCTCTTTCGGATCTGTCCAAGCTGCGCCGACTAAGGAGTGCTTCGCCGCTGCCGCTGCGGTAACGAAGCAGCCGAAACAAGCGGTCGGCGGCTTGGACATAGACATGTGCAATGAAATTTCAAGATCCAAGACCAGCCGGAAGACCAAGGTAAAATCCTAATTTTCTTGCTTCCCCTCATCTGATTTCCCGGAGAGCTTAAGCTGCCACTAGCTTTAACCAACTCATCTGAGTAAAATGTGGAAACACTTGGTTGTTGAAGTGGTAAATAATTTAACATTGGTCATCTGTAATGGCTGGGATACAGTCATCCTTCGAAGATGTGGTCACTCCTATCCTGGTTGTAGGATTTTGGTTGTTCCATGAAAGAAAAAATGTTTCTTTCTTGCTTAAGAGCTTGAACATTATCCAACAGATCATGGCCCAGGTTACTGCTACGGCATAAGTAGGACTTTGCAAACTGGCAACTGAAAAAGAAGGCTCTAGTATTCAGCCTGACTCTTGGTGGTAGCGAACAAAAAGTAAAACGGTAGCAAGACTTCATGTTCCATCCAAAATTAGGAGGGGTTATATGACTAGCTACCAGACAGAATTTGACATAGGAGCGAGGCAGGGTAATGGTATATAGGTGAATTCACCATTGATATGTCCTGAGATCTCGCTCTCTGATCACCAATTGGAGGTCCTTAAAATAGCAAGGTAAAATCTTGTTGTTTCTTAGTATGAAGAGATGCCATCAAAATTGACTTCCTACTGTATGAATATTTGAATAAATTCACTTTTGATCCATTTGCTAACTTGGTAACTGGCCAGCTCATTAATATAGTATACATGTAGTCTGCTGATTTGTCTGTAAACTGTTGCTTTGAGTTGTGAGATAGAAATCATTGAACTGGTGTTTAGGGATTTCAGTGGAGCACAATGCTTGCTTAATTTAAGCATCAACATTGAATTGTTGATGCACATGGACTGATACACCTTTTGACTGTTCAATCTTGGCAGGAAATATGCACTGCTACTTCAAGTTCAGCACGACAGGTTGATGTTTAGAATAGCTTGAAGAAATGGAAAAAAAATCATCTTAGATATTCATTCCTGTATTATGTTCCAATATTTTTTAGTGTATGAACATTTAAACCATATATTTCAGTCTTAGTCTGTGTAGTGCTCAACTTCGGTACTGCTAGTGTGTCATCTGTGGATTATTTTGGCATGTTCAACGGTGGCTGATAAAAATTCCAAACGGCCAGTGCTCAATTTCTCTATCCTTTATAGCCTGGACACGCTATTTAGTGCAACTAGCTTGCAATTGCTGTTTTTGTTGTCATAGAGAATGTGGGCATGTGGCAGCCCACATAATCCCACTTAAATTAAGTGGGCAGCATCATAATAATCTTCTTCTTCTAGTCTTCTTCTTCTTCTAACTTTCTTCTTTCCCATTTTACAGATTTGCTTAAGATCACGGAAGCTTGGGTTGATGGAGTGCTTGTATTTAGTTTTTGTTTTGACCTTGTGAAACTTGCTACCTATGGATGAAACTCTGTAATATTGATGAAACTATGTATATGTACGGATGAAACTTGCTACTATTGGTAACATGTGTTGGATATATATGTGTTCATGACTATTGGTAATATGTGTTGAATATGCTATATTGGTCATATAAATATATTTGTGTTTGATTTTCTGTGAAGAGGAACTGATATAAGAAAAATCAAAATTAAATGGGGCAATATAGTCACCTTGCCATCTGATGGTGTCATCTACATGTAAAATCTGGGTTGGCCTATTTGGGCTCTTTGCCATCTGCCAGCGGATGGCAAAGCTCTTTGCCATCTGCTGGCAGACGGCAAAGCATGCAGCCTTTGCCATCTGCTAGCAGACGGCAAAGAGCCTGCAGCCTTTGCCATCTGCTGGCAGACGGCAAAGTATGCCGTTAGCCTTCTAATGGGGCTAACCCCGTTAAGAGGCTTTGCCATCTGCCATTTGATGGCAAAGGCACGCGAGCTCTTGCCATCGATCGGCCAGACGGCGAAGAAGCCTTTTACCGCGGGGTTTCGCATAAACTGTTTGCCATCTGCTGGTAGATGGCAAAGCCTTTGCCATCCGCCGACCATGCCTTTGCCATCTGCCATGGCAGATGGCAAAGTGCCAGATTCCAGTAGTGTATCGTTACTACTAGAGGAAGAATCTTTCTTGTTCTTGTTGCTAGATTTTTCTTGTGGCATGTAAGTAGACAAGAGTAAACGCTTGGCAATGTAAGAAGAACTTTTCTTGTGAAGATCATCATTGATTGCCTTTAAAAACTCATGCTCTTGCTCTAGGTTGAGCTTTTCGAAGCGTAACTTCTCATGAGTCTTTAAAAGTTCTCGATGATCTTCAAAGGTAGTTTCATGAGCTAACTTAAGAGTATTTAGATCTTTAGTTAGACGATCAATCTCCTTCTTATCATCATCATTCGTTTTATCTTCATTAGCATGATTAATAGCAAATTCATCATAGTTTTCATAACTAGAGTTGTCAACAAGTAAATCATCATCACCTAGCAAGTCATCTTCATCACTGTTCAAATCAACATACTCGAGGTGTGATACCTTTGGGCCTTTAGCCACGAAGCATCTTCCAATTCCTTCATTTGGTGAGTGAAATATTGTTGGGGAACGTAGTAATTTCAAAAAATCCCTACGCATTAACGCAAGATCATGGTGATGCATAGCAACGAGAGGGGAGAGTGTTGTCCATGTACCCTCGTAGACCGTAAGCGGAAGCATTAGCACAACGTGGTTGATGTAGTCGCACGTCTTCACGGCCCGACCGATCAAGCACCGAAACTACGACACCTCCGAGTTCTAGCACAAGTTCAGCTCGATGACGTCCCTCGAACTCCGATCCAGCCGAGTGTCGAGGGAGAGTTCCACAAGACGACGGCGTGGTGACGATCTTGATGTTCTACCGTCGCAGGGCTTCGCCTAAGCACCGCTACAATATTATCGAGGAGGACTATGGTGGAGGGGGGCACCACACACGGCTAAGAGATCAAGAGATCAATTCTTGTGTCTAGAGGTGCCCCCCTTCACCCGTATATAAAGGAGCCAAGGGGGAGGGGCGCGCCAAGGGGAGTCCTACTCCCACCGGGAGTAGGACTCCCTTCTTTCCTAGTTGGAGTAGGAGAAGGGGGGAAGGAGGTGGGAGAGAGGAAGGAAAGGGGGGGCGCCGCCCCCGTCTCCTTGTCCTATTTGGACTAGGGTGGAGGGGCGTGCGGCCCAGCCCTTGCCTCCTCTCTTACTCTCCACTAGGGCCCATATAGGCCCATTAAGCCCCCGTGGGGTTCCGATAACCTCCCGGTACTCCGGTAAAATCTCGATTTCACCCGGAACACTTCCGATATCCAAATATAGGCTTCCAATATATCAATCTTCATGTCTCGACCATTTCGAGACTCCTCATCATGTCCTTAATAACATTCGGGACTCCGAACAAACTTTGGTACATCAAAACTCATAAACTCATAATATAACTGTCATCGAAACCTTAAGCGTGCGGACCCTACGGGTTCGAGAACTATGTAGACATGACCGAGAACCGTTTCCGATCAATAACCAATAGCGGAACCTGGATGCTCATATTGTCTCCTACATATTCTACGAAGATTTTTATCTGTCAAACCGCATAACAACATACGTTGTTCCCTTTGTCATTGATATGTTACTTGCTTGAGATTCGATCGTCGGTATCTCAATACCTAGTTCAATCTCGTTACCGGAAAGTCACTTTACTCGTTACGTAATGCATCATCCCGCAACTAACTCATTAGTCACATTGCTTGCAAGGCTTTATAGTGATGTGCATTACCGAGAGGGCCCAGAGATACCTCTCCGACAATCGGAATGACAAAACATAATCTCGAAATACGCCAACTCAAAATGTACCTTTGGAGACACCTGTAGAGCTCCTTTATAATCACCTAGTTACGTTGTGACATTTGGTAGCACACAAAGTGTTCCTCCGGTAAACGGGAGTTGCATAATCTCATAGTTGTAGGAACATGTATAAGTCATGAAGAAAGCAATAGAAACATACTAAATGATCAAGTGCTAAGCTAACGGAATGGGTCATGTCAATCACATAATTCTCCTAATGATGTGATCCCGTTAATCAAATGACAACACATGTCTATGGTTAGGAAACATAACCATCTTTGATTAATGAGCTAGTCAAGTAGAGGCATACTAGTGACATTAAGTTTGTCTATGTATTCACACATGTATCATGTTTCCGGTTAATACAATTCTTGCATGAATAATAAACATTTATCATGAAATAAGGAAATAAATAATAACTTTATTATTGCCTCTAGGGCATATTTCCTTCAGTCTCCCACTTGCACTAGAGTCAATAATCTAGTTCACATCGCCATGTGATTTAACACCAATATTCATATCTCAGATATGATTAACACCCATAGTTCACATCGTCATGTGACCAACACCCAAAGAGTTTACTAGATTCAATAATATAGTTCACATCGCTATGTGATTAACACCCAAAGAGTACTAAGGTGTGATCATGTTTTGCTCGTGAGAGAAGCTTAGTCAACGGGTTTGTCACATTCAGAGCCGTATGTATTTTGCAAATATTCTATGTCTACAATGCTCTGCACGGAGCTACTCTAGCTAATTGCTCCCACTTTCAATATGTATCCAGATTGAGACTTAGAGTCATCTAGATCGGTGTAAAAGCTTGCACCGATGTAACTCTTCTGACGGGCTCTTTTATCACCTCCATAATCGAGAAATATTTCCTTAGTCCTCACTAAGGATATTCTTGACCAATGTCCAGTGATCTACTACTAGATCACTATTGTATTCCCTTACCAAATTCAGAACAAGGTATACAATAGATCTAGTACATAGCATAGCATACTTTATAAAACCTATGACTGAGGCATAGGGAATGACTTTCATTCTCTTTTCTATTTTCTACCATGGTTGGGATTTGAGCCTTACTCAATTTCACACCTTTGCAACACAGGCAAGAACTCTTTCTTTGGTATTTCCATTTTGAACTACTTCAAAATCTTGACAAGGTATGTACTTATTGAAAAACTTATCAAGCGTCTTGATCTATCTCAATAGATTTTGATGCTCAATATGTAACTAGCTTTACTGAGGTCTTTCTTTTAAATAACTCCTTTCGAATACTCCTTTATGCTTTTCAGAAAAATTCTACATCATTTCTGATCAACAATATGTTACACACATATATTTATCAGAAAGGCGGTAGTGCTCCCACTCACTTTATTGTAAATACAGGCTTCACCGCAAGTATGTATAAAACTATATGCTTTGATCAACTTATCAAAACATATATTCCAACTCTAAGATGCTTGCACCAGTCCATAGATGGATCGCTGGAGCTTGCACATTTTGTTAGCACCTTTAGGATTGACAAAACCTTCTGGTTGCATCATATACAACTCTTCTTTAAGAAAACCATTAAGGAATGCAGTTTTGACATGCATTTGCTAGATTTCATAAAATGTGGCAATTGCTAACATGATTCGGACAGACTTAAGCATCGCTATAGTTGAGAAAATCTCATTGTAGTCAACACCTTGAACTTGTCGAAAACCTTTTGCGACAAGTCGAGCTTTGTAGATAGTAACACTACTATCAAGATCATCTTCCTCTTGAAGATCCATTTATACAATATGGCTTGCCGATCATCGGGCAACTCTACCAAAGTCCACACTTTGTTCTCATACATGGATCCCATCTCAGATTTCATGGCCTCAAGCCATTTCGCGGAATTTGGGCTCATCATCGCTTCCTCATAGTTCGTAGGTTCATCCTGGTCTAGTAACATGACTTACAGAACAGGATTACCGTATCACTCTGGTGCGGACTGTACTTTGGAATACCTACGAGGTTTTGTAGTAACTTGATCTGAAGTTTCATGATCATCATCATTAGCTACCTCACTAATTGGTGTAGGAATCACTGGAACTGAGTTTTGTGATGAACTACTTTCCAATTCGGGAGAAGGTACAAATTACCTTATCAAGCTCTACTTTCCTCCCACTCACTTCTTTCGAGAGAAACTCCTTCTCTAGAAAGGATCCATTCTTAGCAACGAATGTTTTGCCTTCGGATCTGTGATAGAAGGTGTACCCAACAGTTTCCTTTGGGTATTCTATGAAGACGCACTTCTCCGATTTGGGTTCGAGCTTATCAGGTTGAAAACCTTTTTCATATAAGCATCGCAACTCCAAACTTTAAGAAACGATAGCTTAGGTTTACTGCTAAACCATAGTTCATACGGTGGCGTCTCAACGGATTTAGATGGTGCCCTATTAAACGTGAATGCAGCTGTCTCTAATGTATAACCCCAAAATGATAGTGGTAAACCGATAAGAGACATCATAGATCGCACCATATCTAGTAAAGTACGATTACGACGTTCGGACACACCATTACATTGTGGTTTTCTAGGTGGCGTGAGTTGCGAAACTATTTCACATTGTTTCAAATGAAGACCAAACTCATAACTCAAATATTCGTCTCCACGATCAGATCGTAGAAACTTTATTTTTCTTGTTACGATGATTTACCACTTCACTCTGAAATTCTTTGAGCTTTTCAAATGTTTCAGACTTATGTTTCATTAAGTAGATATACCCATATCTGCTCAAATCATCTGTGAAGGTGAGAAAATAACGATACCCGCCGCGAGCCTCAATATTCATTGGACCACATACATCAGTATGTATGATTTCCAATAAATCGGTTGCTCGCTCCATAGTTCCGGAGAACGGCGTTTTAGTCATCTTGCCCAAAAGGCACGGTTCGCAAGCATCAAATGATTCATAGCCAAGTGATTTCGAAAATCCATCTTTATGGAGTTTCTTCATGCGCTTTACACGGATATGACCCAAACGGCAGTGCCACAAATAAGTTGCACTATCATTATTAACTTTGCATCTTTTGGCATCAATATTATGAATATGTGTATCACTACGATCGAGATCCAACAAACTATTTTCATCGGGTGTATGACCATCGAAGGTTTTATTCATGTAAATAGAACAACAATTATTCTCTGATTTTAAATGAATAACCGTATTACAATAAACATGATCAAATCATATTCATGCTCAACGCAAACGCCAAATAACATTTATTTAGGTTTCAACACTAATCCCGAAAGTATAGGGAGTGTGCGATGATGATCATATCAATCTTGGAACCACTTCCAACACACATCATCACTACACCTTCAACTGGTCTCTGTTTATTCTGTAACTCCTGTTTCGAGTTACTAATCTTAGCAACCGAACAAGTATTAAATACTCAGGGGCTACTATAAACACTAGTAAGGTACACATCAATAACCTGTATATCAAATATACCTTTGTTCACTTTTCCATCCTTCTTATCCACCAAATATTCAGGGCATTTCCGCTTCTAGTGACCATTTCCTTTGAAGTGTAAGCACTCAGTTTCAGGCTTTGGTCCAGCTTTGGTCTTCTTCACGGTAGTGACAACTTGTTTGCCATTCTACTGGAAGTTTCCCTTTCTTTCCCTTTGCCCTTTTCTTGAAACTAGTGGTCTTGTCAATCATCAACACTTGATGCTCTTTCTTGATTTCTACCTTCGTCGATTTCAACCTCACGAAGAGCTCGAGAATCGTTTTCGTCATCCCTTGCATACTATAGTTCATCACGAAGCTCTAGTAACTTAGTGATGGTGACTAGAGAATTCTGTCAATCACTATCTTATCTAGAAGATTAACTCCCACTTGATTCAAGCGATTGAAGTACCCAGACAATCTGAGCACATGCTCACTAGTTGAGCGATTCTCCTCCATCTTTTAGCTATAGAACTTGTTGGAGAATTCATATCTCTCAACTCGGGTATTTGCGGAAATATTAACTTCAACTCCTGGAAAATCTCATATGGTCCATGACGTTCAAAATGTCTTTGAAGTCCCGATTCTAAGCCATTTAAGCATGGTGCACTAAACTATCAAGTAGTCATCATTTTGAGCTAGCCAAACGTTCATAACGTCTCCATATGCTCCTGCAATAGGTTTGTCACCTAGCGGTACATCAAGGACATAATTCTTACAGGCAGCAATGAGGATAAACCTCAGATCACCGGTCCAATCCGCATCATTGCTACTAACATCTTTCAACACAGTTTTCTCTAGGAACATATCAAAATAAACATATGAAAGCAACAACGCGAGCTATTGATCTACAACATAATTTGCAAAATACTACCAGAACTAAGTTCATGATAAATTTAAGTTCAATTAATCATATTACTTAAGAACTCCCACTTAGACAGACATCTCTCTAGTCATCTAAGTGATCACGTGATCCAAATCAACTAACCATGTCCGATCATCACGTGAGATGGAGTAGTTTTCAATGGTGAACATCACTATGTTGATCATATGTACTATATGATTCACATTCGACCTTTTGGTCTCCATGTTCTGAGGCCATATCTGTATATGCTAGGCTCATCAAGTTTAACCTGAGTATTCTGCGTGTGCAACTGTTTTGCACCCGTTGTATTTGAATGTAGAGCCTATCATAACCGATCATCACCTGGTGTCTCAGCACGAAGAACTTTCGCAATGGTGCATACTCAGGGAGATCACTTCTTGATAATTAGTGAGAGATCATCTTAAAATGCTACCGTCAATCAAAGCAAGATAAGATGCATAAAGGATAAACATCACATGCAATCAATATAAGTGATATGATACGGCCATCATCATCTTGTGCTTGTGATCTCCATCTCCAAGCTAATCGTCAGATTCACCGTCGTCACCGGGCGCGACACCTTGATCTCCATCGTAGCATTGTTGTTGTTACACCATCTATTTCTTCTCGACTATCGCTACCGCTTAGTGATAAAGTAATGTAATTACAGTAGCTTGCATTTCATACAATAAAGCGACAACCATATGGCTCCTGCCAGTTGCCGATAACTTCGGTTACAAAACATGATCATCTCATACAATAAAATATAGCATCACATCTTGACCATATCACATCACAACATGCCCTGCAAAAACAAGTTAGACGTCATCTACTTTATTGTTGCAAAGTTTACGTGGCTGCTACGGGCTGAGCAAGAACCGTTCTTACCTTCGCATCAAAACCACAACGATAGTTCATCAAGTTAGTGTTGTTTTAACCTTCGCAAGCACCGGGCGTAGCCACACTCGGTTCAACTAAAGTTGGAGAAACAGACACCCACCAGCCACCTGTGTGCAAAGCACGTCGGTAGAACCAGTCTCGCGTAAGCGTACGTGTAATGTCGGTCCGGGCCGCTTCATCCAACAATACCGCCGAACCACAGTATGACATGCTGGTAAGCAATATGACTTGTATCGCCCACAACTCACTTGTGTTCTACTCGTGCATATAACATCTACGCATAAAACCAGGCTCGGATGCCACTGTTGGGGAACGTAGTAATTTCAAAAAATCCCTACGCACACGCAAGATCATGGTGATGCATAGCAACGAGAGGAGAGTGTTGTCCACGTGCCCTCGTGAGACCGTAAGCGGAAGCATTAGCACAACGCGGTTGGCGTAGTCGCACGTCTTCCCGGCCCGCCCGATCACGCCCCGACCCCCCGGCACCTCCGAGTTCTAGCACACGTTCAGCTCGATGCCGTCCCTCGAACTCCGATCCAGCCGAGTGTCGAGGGAGAGTTCCGTCACAAGACGACGGCGTGGTGGACGATCTTGATGTTCTACCGTCAGCAGGCTTCACCTAAGCACCGCCACAATGTTATCGAGGAGGACTATGGTGGAGGGGGCACGCATACTGGCTAAGAGATCAAGAGATCAATTGTTGTGTCTAGAGGTGCCTCCTACCCCGTGATATAAAGGAGCCAAGGGGAGGGGCGGCGTCCAAGGAGGGCGCGCCAAGGGGAGTCCTACTCCCACCGGGAATAGGACTCCCTTCTTTCCTAGTTGGAGTAGGAGAAGGGGGGGAGGAGGAGGGAGAGAGGAAGGAAAGGGGGGCGCCGCCCCCCTCTCCTTGTCCTATTTGGACTAGTGGGGGAGGGGCGCGCGGCCCAGCCCTTGCCTCCTCTTTTCCTCTCCACTAGGGCCCATGTAGGCCCATTAAGCCCCCGGGGGGTTCCGATAGCCTCCCGGTACTCCGGTAAAATCCCGATTTCACCCGGAACACTTCCGATATCCAAATATAGGCTTCCACTATATCAATCTTCATGTCTCGACCATTTTGAGACTCCTCTTCATGTCCGTAATCACATTCGGGACTCCAAACAAACTTCGGTGCATCAAAACTCATAAACTCATAATATAATTGTCATTGAAACCTTAAGCGTGCGGACTCTACGGGTTCGAGAACTATGTAGACATGACCGAGAACAGTTTCCGATCAATAACCAATAGCGGAACCTGGATGCTCATATTTTCTCCTACATATTGTACGAATATCTTTACCGGTCAAACCGCATAATAACATACGTTGTTCCCTTTGTCATCGGTATGTTACTTTCTCAAGATTCGATCGTCGGTATCTCAATACCTAGTTCAATCTCGTTACCGGCAAGTCTCTTTACTCGTTACGTAATGCATCATCCCGCACCTAACTCATTAGTCACGTTGCTTGCAAGGCTTTATAGTGATGTCCACTACCGAGAGGGCCCAGAGATACCTCTCCGACAATTGGAGTGACAAAACCTAATCCCGAAATACGCCAACTCAACATGTACCTTTGGAGACACCTGTAGAGCTCCTTTATAATCACCCAGTTATGTTGTGAGGTTTGGTAGCACACAAAGTGTTCCTCCGGTAAATGGGAGTTGAATAATCTCATGGTTGTAGGAACATGTATAAGTCATGAAGAAAGCAATAGCAACATACTAAACGATAAAGTGCTAAGCTAACGGAATGGGTCATGTCAATCAAATCATTCTCCTAATGATGTGATCCCGTTAATCAAATGACAACACATGTCTATGGTTAGGAAACATAACCATCTTTGATTAATGAGTTAGTCAAGTAGAGGCATACAAGTGACATTAAGTTTGTCTATGTATTCACACATGTATCATGTTTCCGGTTAATACAATTCTAGCATGAATAATAAACATTTATCATGAAATAAGGAAATAAATAATAACTTTATTATTGCCTCTAGGGAATATTTCCTTCAAATATGTCATAGAAGTTGGTTGCTACAAGTGCTAGACCGGCAACACCTTCATCTTGACTATATTGGTCGAGTGATAACATCTTTTGGAGTGATGGTCGGAATCAGAGCCGGATACCCATTCACCAACGTGATCTTGATGTCTTTGTTTTGTGTAGCTCATTGATGATTTGTCCTTCCTTTCCGAATCCTTGCTCCTCCGGGAGGTTCTTCGTTCATAACGATCATCTCTACTCTCTCTCTCTCTCTCTCTTGGTGGTGATTCTTCTATTCTACTTCTTCTTTTAGGTGAATCTTCTCTCCTTTTGTAGGGAGCCGTACACTCATTGGAGTAGTGTCCGGGTCTTCCACAATTGTAGCAATTACGTTGACGACTCGAAGATCTTTTGTCATTGTAGGACCCTGACTTGGAACTTCTTTCCTTGCTTCTACTCTTGTACAACTTGTTGAAGTTCTTCACCATTAGGCTCAATTCTTCATTGAAGGTTTGTTTCTCACTTGATGATGTAGGAGCATCACATGAGGCTTTGTAAGCACCACTTGACTTGTTGTGAAGCTCTTCTTTATCCTTGAGTGACATCTCATGAGCAACAATTCTTCCAATGACTTCCGTTGGCTTGAGATCTTTGTAATTTGGCATCATTTGGATCAATGTGCACACGGTATCATATTTTCCATCCAAGGCTCTTAGGATCTTCTGGATGATGAATCTATCGGCCATCTCTTCACTTCCTAAGCCAGCAATCTCATTTGTGATGAGAGCAAGCCTAGAGTATATTTCAGTGACACCTTCACCATCCTTCATTTTGAACTTGTCAAGTTGACTTTGAAGCACATCCAATTTGGATTCCTTGACGGAGTTGGTACCTTCTTGCATATCAATCAAAGTATCCCAAATTTCCTTTGCATTCTCAAGACGGCTGATTTTTTGAATTCTTCGAGGCACAATCCGTTCAAGAGAATATCACAAGCTTGAGCGTTGTATTGCAGCATCTTCAACTCTTCCGCGGTAGCTTCACGGTTCGGTTCTCTCCCATCGAAGAATTCACCTTGCAAGCCAATACACACAATAGCCCAAACGGCGGGTTATGTCCAAAAATGTGCATTTTCATCTTATGCTTCCAACTAGCAAAATTAGTACCATCAAAGTAAGGATCTCTATGGTGGTAATTTCCCTCGCTAGACGCCATACTATCCTAGGTTGTGAAACCAAGGCTATGATCACCAAAAGATATGGAAATCAAGGCAAATGGAGACCGTAGCTCTGATACCACTTGTAGGATCGAAAGTATGTCTAGAGGGGGGTGATTAGACTACTTGACCAAATAAAAATCTAGCCTTTTCCCAATTTGAAGTCTTGGCAGATTTTAGCAACTTTACACACGTCAAGCAATCAACCTACACATGCAATTCTAAAAGTATAGCAGCGGAATGTAAATCATTGCATATGAAGGTAAAGGGAGGAATTTGGAGGGAGCAAACACAATGTTGACACGGAGATTTTTGGCGTGGTTCCGATAGGTGGTGCTATCGTACATCCAGGTTGATGGAGACTTCAACCCACGAAGGGTAACGGCTACGCGAGTCCGCGGATGGCTCCACCCACGAAGGGTCCACGAATAAGCAACCTTGTCTATCCCACCATGGCCATCGCCCATGAAGGACTTGCCTCACTAGGGTAGATCGTCACTCCACAATCTTGACGGAGGCTCCCAAGTGACCCCTAACCAATATAGGAGACACCACTCTCCAAAAGGTAATAGATGGTGTGTTGATGATGAACTCCTTGTTCTTGTGCTTCAAATGATAGTCTCCCCAACACTCAACTCTCTCACATAGGATTGGATTTGGAGGAAAGATGATTTGAGTGGAAAGCAACTTGGGAAGGCTAGAGATCAAGATTCATGTGGTAGGATTGGAATATCTTGGCCTCAACACAAGAATAGGTGGTTCTCTCTCAAAAAATGAATGCTGGAAGTGTAGGCATGTTCTGATAGCTTTCCTCACAAATGAGGAGAGGGTGGAGGGGTATATATAGCCTCCACACAAAATATAACCGTTACACACAATTTACCAAACTCGGCGGGACCGAATCAGAAAACTCGGTCAGAGCGATTTAGTTCATAATGTGACCGTTAGGCATTTCGGTGGGACCGACATGTCAACTCAGTGGGACCGATTTTGTTAGCGTTAGGGCATAACGTAATCTCGGTAAGACCGATTAAACAAACTCGGTGGGACCGACTTTGGTAATAAGCTAACCAGAGAGTTGGTTAGGCAAACTCGATGGGACCGATTCGCTCATCTCAGTGGGACCGAAACGTTACGGAAGGGAAACAGAGAGTTTGCATTGCAAACTTGGTGGGACCGATCGCTCATCTCGGTTAGACCGAAACGTTACGAAGGGAAACAGAGAGTTTGCAATCCCATCTCGGTGAGACCGAGATCCCTATCGGTGAGACCGAAGTAACTAGGGTTTCTGGCAGTGGCTATGTCAAATGAACTCGGTGGTGCCGGATGGATCAAATCGGTGGGGCCGAGTGTGACTTTTGGTTTGGGACATTGTGGATATGAGAAAGTGGTTGAGGGTTTTTGGAGCATATCACTAAGCATTTTGAGCAAGCAAGCCATTAAGCAACACCACATCCCCTTTTAATAGTATTGGCTTTTCCTATGGACTCAATGGGATCTTGGATCACTAAAAGTAAAATGTAGAGTCTTGAGCTTTAGAGCTTGAGCCAATCCTTTGTCCTTAGAATTTTGAGGGGTCCACATTCCTAATCCATGCCATGCCAACCATTGAAGTTTCCTGAAATATTCATCTTGAAATAGCATTAGTTCAATGAGCTATATGTTGTTAATCATTACTAAAACCACCCAGGCATAGTTGCACTTTCACTTTTCAGTGCTAACATATTAAAGATAAAACATGTCAAGACAGTATTTCCCTTAGCTTGTTCAAAAATGAGTGCCATAGTTGAGGTGGTTAGCTCCCTTCGTTGATTACCTACAGACCAGAGATCAAATCCCAATCCAAGCATTATTTTTGCCTGAAAATCAGGAAGCAACGTCACGATAAAATCGGGGAGGACGTGCGGGCAAGGAAGGAAATCGGGAGGGCAGTCGAATCTGACGGCGCTGGATGCGATACAATTATTATATCTCTTTAAGGAAAATTTCCAACACAACATATCAAGGGATTGTACCATTTTCTTTCCTCTCTCCCAAGGAGACTTGGGAAAGCCTTCCTTCCCTCGATATTCATCGGCGAGCCCGTGGATACGCCTCCCCTCCGCCTGCCGCTCTATGGCCGGTGGCAGGGAGGAGAATCCTGGTGTCTCGCTGGAGAGCGATCAGATCTGACGGCGCTGGATGCATGTGCCAGTTTTGCAATCTGCCACACAGTTGCCACATACATATTTTGATACAATTCTTATATCTCTTTAAGGAAAATTTCCAACACAAGCATATCAAGGGATTGTACCATTTTCTTTCCTCTCTCCCAAGGAGACTTGGGAAAGCCTTCCTCCCCTCGATATTCGCCAGCGAGCCCGTCGATACGTCTCCCCTCCGCCTGCCGCTCTATGGCCGGTGGCAGGGAGGAGAATCCTGGTGTCTCGACGAAGGGCGATCGGATCTGACGGCGCTCGATGCATGTGGCAGTTTTGCAATCTGCCACACGGTTGCCACATACATATTTTGATACAATTATTATATCTCTTGAAGGCAAATTTCCAACACAAGCATATCAAGGGATTGTACCGTTTTCTTTCCTCTCTCCCAAGGAGACTTGGGAAAGCCTTCCTACCTCGATATTCGCGGCAAGCCCGTGGATACGCCTCCCTCCGCTGCCGCTCTGTGGCCGGTGCTAGGGAGGAGAATCCTGGTGTCTCGACTCCCGCTAGTAGTAGTTAGGGTTTTCGTCCTCGCAGGGGTGGCGTTTGGACGGATTACGACGCTCCTTCTTCGAGTCAGTCTTCCGGGCTTCGATCCTCCTCATGTCCGTCCGTCAGGATGGATTAGACATAGCTCTAGCATAGATTCCTGCCAGCTCTTTGAGGTGGCGAGGTTAGGGTTTCTCGCCATGCATACGCAATGATGATATTTGGTTTCAGGTTCTTCAGATCAATTCAAGGATTCAATGGTGACGACTGCGGGCTGGCGCACTTCAAGGATTCAAAGGGCACTGATGCTTACGTCCGCTCATTTCAAGTATTCAAGGGCACAAAGACTTCCTGGTTGTCATTGACATCCTGGTTGTCATCGACAAGGTCAGGCCGGCTCCGTTATGGGAGCGGCGACAGTGACGCGTCGGCGGCTCGTTTTGGCGGCGGCAATCATCGTTCGATATTACATGAACCTCGGGGTAATTTTTATTATGTTTGAGGTGATTTGTACTTCCGGTGAATCTTTATAAAAGATATGATCCTTTTTGAAAGAAAAAAAGCTATCAAGGGTTTCATCAACCCTGTACCCACCATGTCACGCCCGCGATACTATCCTAAAGAGACTCGAAGGTCCCACCAAGGATAGAACCGCATATTGAAACGCTTTTGCAAGGTGGATATCATTACATCAACATTACATAATAGATGGGGATACATACAAGAGGCATACAATGCCACACGAATACAACATCACAATATATTAGAGCATCATCCGACTACGGATGAAACACAAACAGAAACTCAAACAACATCCACCCTGCTAGCCTAGGCTGCCGACCTGGAACCTATCCCCTAATCGAAGAAGAAGCAGAAGAAGAACTCCAAAACAAGCAAATATCGCTCTCGCGTCATGATCATCGCATAACCTGTACCTGCGACTGTTGTTGTAGTAATCTGTGAGCCACGAGGACTCAGCAATCCCATTACCACGGGTATCAAGACTAGCAAAGCTTAAAGGGAATGGAAGGGGTAAAGTGGTGAGGTTGCAGCAGCGACTAAGCATATATGGTGGCTAACATACGCAAATAAGAGCGAGAAGAGAGCAAATGGAACGGTCGTGAAGCTAGCAATGATCAAGAGGTGATCCTGAACTCCTACTTACGTCAAACATAACCCCAAAACCGTGTTTACTTCCCGGACTCCGCCGAAAAGAGACCATCACGGCTACACACGCGGTTGATGCATTTTAATTCGGATCTGGTGTCAAGTTATCTACAATCGGACATTAACAAATTCCCATCTGCCTATAACCGCAGGCACGGCTTTCGAAAGATTATACCCTGCAGGGGTGTCCCAACTTAGCCCATGATAAGCTCTCGCGATCAACGAAGGATATTCCTTCTCCCAGGAAGACCCGATCAGACTCGGAATCCCGGTTTACAAGACATTTCGACAATGGTAAAACAAGACCAGCAAGACCGCCCTGATGCGCCCGACAATCCCGATAGGAGCTGCACATGTCTCGTGCTCAGGGCAACACCAGATGAGCAATCCATACAACTAAAACCAGACCTCAAGTTTCCCTGAGGGGGCGCTGCAAAGGGCTCTAGTTCGGACCAACACTTAGACAAGCACTGGCCCGGGGGGGCTATAATAAAGATGACCCTCGGGTTAATTACTCCCAAGGGAAATGTAGGTGGTGGTGAGGCAAATGGTAAAACCAAGGTTGGGCCTTGCTGGAGGAGTTTTATTCAAAGCGAACTGTCAAGGGGGTCCCATAAATCACCCAACCGCGTAAGGAACGCAAAAATCCGGGAACATAACACCGGTATGACGGAAACTAGGGCGGCAAGAGTGGAACAAAACACCAGGCATAAGGCCGAGCCTTCCACCCTTTACCAAGTATATAGATGCATTAATTAAATAAGAGATATTGTGATATCCCAACATAATCTTGTCCACCATGGAGCAATCTTCAACTTCACCTGCAACTAGCAACGCTAGAAGGGGGCTGAGCAAAGCGGTAACATAGCCAAGCAACGGTTTGCTAGGAATGGTGTCAAAGGTTAGAGGTTCATGGCAATTTGGGGAGACTTGAAGAACAGGTGATAGGAAGCGCAACATAGCGATAGAACGAAACAACTAGCATAACAATGATAGTAGTGAGATCCAGGGTAGCGGTCATCTTGCCTGAAATCCCGCTAGGAAGAAGAACGAGTCCATGAAGAAGACGAACGGGAGTAGTCGAACGAATCCTCACAATCGCAACATTACCGGAACTAAGAAGCAACACCGGAAAGAAACAAACAACATGGTAAACACACAAGCATAAACATGGCATGATGCACAAACAAGTATGATGCATGTCCGGTTTAAAGAGGCATGACATGGCAAAGTGCAACAAACAATATTACAAGTTAAGTGGAGCTCAATATGCAACGAGTTGCATATTGACAAAACACCACATTCAAGTATTTAGTTCGCTCTCGTTTAGGTACACAACAAAATTAAATGTTGTTAAACATGGCAAGAGGTGAAGCATATGAAAAACTACCTATCTTGACAAGTTTAAATGAGGCCGGAACAACAAACAACAATTCCGGAAAATCCCCATATGCATATTTTAGATTCGGTACTGTTCTGCCCTAAACATAATTTTAGAGTTGTTAAACAGTAAAAATAAAGTGCACCATGTTAAACTAGGCATTTTTTCACCCCATTTACATATAAAGAACATTTAAAACCGAGCTACGGTTAGTTAGTTATGAAATAAATCATTTTAACATGGCATTTATACAAAATTAAACAAACAGCTAGTTTAAACATATTTAACATGGATGAAAGTGGCAAATTATTAATCTACACAAAATTCTAAGCATTTTACATATAAAAATCATTTTAATCCGATGCACGGTTGTTGAGTTATTAAATGTATATGATATATGAGGGGTTTTTCTATAAATCTGCAAACTCCTGAAAAAATAGACAAATTCGCAGACAAGAAAAAAAACACTACTCGGGCCAAAACTGCTGGGCGGACTGGGCTGCTCACCATGGGCCAAGCCCAGTCGGTGGAGAGGAGCGGCTTGGGCTGGCGGATCTGGCGCGGCTCTGGCCCAAGCGGACGACGTGGCGAGGCGCCGGCGGGACAGCAGCCTTGGCGGGCGACCCAGGCGGCGGCGGGAAGGCATCCGGGCGGCAGCAGCGCCGGGCGGGCTGCGTGGAGGCCAGCGGCCGGGCGGCGGGCGCCGGAGACGCAGGGCCAGGCGGTTGGCGGCGAACGGGCTGGCGGGCGGAGGCGGATCCGGCGCGGGACACACCATCTACGTCTAGCTCCCCGCCATGGAGTATCATAACCAACCGCAACCGCTAGCCGCCATATGCAACTTTGATGTCACAGCGGTGCATTCACTCAGGCATCACGCCATAGGCCTCTAAATCAAGACAACACTGCACCTACTACTATGTACGAGACTGCCCCTTGCTCGTCTCCCATCTATACTCCAGGTTAGGGAGGCAATCAAACAAGAAAGGGGGCGAGGCAGGCTTTCACCAGCGACTCTCAATGGAACCAGAAAGGAAGAAAAAGGTTGTGTACACCACTTTGTTGTCACAATGTTCTTTTTACTTATAGACAAAATTTTCAAAATAGAGAAAACCGGCGCTGAACATCATGACAGACTAAGAAAGCTGCAAATGGAAAACCATACGGCAACATGCTCGTTTCCATGTTTTTTTTTGCGGGAGAACATGCTCGTTTCCGATTAACCCGCAAAAAGAAATGATCGGTGTTACAGTTAGATTGTGCGTCCCTTCAAAGGTATCACTCGTAACAATGCTTCTTTCGAGATAATGGGAAAGTTTTTTGTTGAGCGGTCGTAAAATGATGTACCCTGTACTTTTCTTGGAGCTAGTATCCGTCTTCTGACCATTCCTTTAGTAAAAAAACCTCCCAGGCCACCCTCCTCTGGTGACATGGGGAAACCCTAACCACGCCACCAAGCCCCCTCCCACCCTCTCCCCGTTGCACCGCCACCGGAGGAAGCTGGTGAAGTCGTGTGCCCTAGGAAGGTGTCGGTGGGGCGCATTGCTTCGGTTGGCCGCGGTCCTGGAGCTCTTCTCGCGGTAGCCGGTGGTGCAGGGTGATCCGAAGGTGCCCATCGGCCCAACGGTTGGTGTTGATCGTAGAGAGGCGTCCCTCTGGGCGGTGATTGGTGGTGGCCGCACGACAGCTTGTGGATGGGCCGGACCTAGGCAGACGCACAGTTGTATTCTCGGGAGGGCAAAACCTTGATCAAGTGGGCGAGGCAGCGGAGGTGGTTTTAGTTGAGATCGGCCGATGGTGGACGGGCTCAGGCTCCCGCTCGGTCGGCCATGGTGAGCAAAATGTCATGTTAATCTAGTTGCACTTGTTCCATTTTCAGTTACTAGTTTTTTGAATAATCCTGAAACGTGCAGTGTACACGCCTACACGGTTAGGTTCAGTTTAGACAGGTTAGTGTCAGGCTAGTCCTTTTTATTCAGACTTAGTCGTTTTCTTTGCTGTTGTAATCATGGGCGTGCTGGCCACGACTCTGTCCGTGGGATGGCGCAGGTAAAACGGATCGTGGGAAGTGCATGCTGTGAGTTTGTTACGCTTGGGAATAAAAGGAAGGAAACAGAAAAGGCGCAATTTGAGGCATCGCAAAACTGCTCCGTTGTAGAGTCTCCTCTTCTCTCTGTTCGTCTGAACTTTGTAGGGTTCAAGTTTGTATTTGCGTGTCCACCTCGCGTGTGTTGATCCAGGACTTGATCCAACATTTGGTATTCAGAGCGTTGGTTCTCGGGAGGCGGTGCATGGCGGCGGAGTGAGGAGGAGTTGCGGCGGCGGTGATCGGCAATGGGAGATACGTCGCCGAAGAAGGATCAGATCAGCGGCGGCAACGGCGGCGGAAAGTACACGCCGCCATCAAAGAGGCCCGGAGATGAGGGTGCCATGGTCGTGCAGCGCACATCGACGAGGACCGGCGGCGTCCCGATCCAATATCCAATGCTCAACGACTCCAACTACGGTCTCTGGGCCGTGAAGATGAGAGTGCTGCTCTGCCCGTTCGGTGTTTGGTCGGCGTTGGAGGGCACTGCGGAGTTTGATCAGGGAAAGGATGATGAGGCGTTCGCCGCACTCTCCCAGTCCGTCCCAGATGCGGTGATGATGGCGGTGGCCAACTGCGAGATTGCTCATGACGCCTGGGAGGCCATCCGATGCATGCACGTCGGCGAAGATCGCGTCCAGAAGGCGCGAGTGAAGCAGCTCAAGCGCCAGCTCGATCGTATGGAGATGGTGAACAGCGAGTCAGTAAGTGTGTTCGCGCAGAAGCTCATGATGCTCGTCGGAGAAATCCGGTCGCTTGGCGAGACCGTGTCGGATGAATCGATCATTGATGTCCTCTTCAACACCGTGCCGAGCCGGTTTGGGGATATCGTGAACACCATTGAGTAGTGGGGTGACCTTACTACCATGACCGTGTCGGAGGCAGTCGGTCGCCTCGCCGCATTTGAAGAGAGCCAACGTGGGCGGCGCCGTCACTCTGGGGGGAAGGAGGACCAACTGATGCTAATGACGCAGGCCCTTGAGCAGCTTATGTAGGGCAAAACAGGGTCACCCGGAGCTGGCAGCAGTAACGCCGGTCATGGCCGCGGAGGTGGTCGAAGTCGCGGCGGTGGCCGCGGTGGGCGCGGTGACCATGGACAAGCCAAGCGTGGCGAGAGCAAGGACACGGGGAAGCAGAAGAAGCACCGCAAGTTTGACATCACAAAGGTCAGGTGCTTCAATTGTAATGAGATGGGTCATTTTCAGTCCATTTGCTCAAGCCGAGCACGAGAAGGCAAACTTTGCACAGGCAGAAGAGGATGATGAGCCTGGACTCCTTATGCTCGAGGCATGTGAGCTAGTTCCATCTGAATTCAACCCCTCTGAACAGGTTTTTCTGAATGAAGAAAAGGTGCAGCCAAAGCTAAGTGGCAGCCAAGATCTCTCCTGGTATTTGGATACAGGAGCTAGCAACCACATGACTGGGTGTCAAGAGAAGTTTGCTGAACTTGACCACACAATGAAGGGAAAGGTCAGGTTTGGGGATGGCATGGCTATAGATATATGCGGGCATGGTTCTGTTTTGATGCAATGTCACAAAGGAGAGCACAGGGTGCTTACAGAGGTGTATTTCATACCCCGACTGAAGAGTAACATCATCAGCTTGGGACAGCTGGATGAAAATGGCTGCAAGTATACCAGCGAGGATGGGCTAATGACAGTGTGGGACAGGCAAAGAAATGTGTTGGCAAAGGTCAGGCGCACTCACAACCGGATGTACATTCTGAACATCCAACCAACTAAGCCTGTGTGCTTGTTGGCTCATGCCAAGTATGAGGCCTGGCTTTGGCATATGAGATATGGACATGTGAATTTTCGTTCCCTCCGTTCCCTTGCGGCAGATAATATGGTCACAGGCATGCCGCACATTGAGCAGATCGATCAGGTATGTGATGGTTGCACGATTGCCAAGCAACGACGCCTTTCGTTTCCTACACAAGCAGCATACCGTGCCACACGACAGCTTCAACTAATCCATGGTGATCTTTGGGGCCCAATTTCACCTGAAACCCCAGGGGGGAAGAGGTATTTTCTTCTCTTGGTTGATGATTACTCGAGGTACATGTGGATTCTACTGTTGCGTAGCAAGGATGAGGCCCTAGAGGCAGTGCAGAAAGTTCAGAGAGCTGCTTTAAAAGAAACAGGACTGAAATTGAAGGCCATTCGGACTGACAGAGGTGGTGAGTTCATGTCAAATGAATTCACAGAGCATTGCGACGAACATGGTCTGAAGCACTTCTTGACTGCACCCTACACCCTGCAGCAGAACGGGGTAGTCGAAAGGAGAAACCAAACTGTGCTTGGTATGGCTAGAAGCCTCCTGAAGAGCATGGAGTACCTGCACAGTTTTGGGGTGAGGCGGTGACCAACTTCTTTGTGGTACTTGTTGAACAGATCCCCAACCAAAAGTGTAAAGGGAAGAACTCCCTATGAGGCGTGGCACGAGAAAAAACCATCAGTCGAGCATCTGCGAACATTCGGCTGTATCGCACATGTAAAGAAGGTTGGACCTGGAGTGTCCAAACTATCAGATAGAAGCTCTCAGATGATCTTCATCGGCTATGAATCTGGTTCGAAGGCCTATCGCATGTATGACCCCGAACACAACAAACTTGTTGTATCACAAGATGTAGTGTTTGAGGAAGATAGGTGTTGGGATTGGAGCTCAGTGGGTTCGGAGGGAAGCAGCAATGGAAGTTCATTTGTTGTTAGCTACCCAAAACAGCCAGAGCGTGAGGACCAAGGAGAGGTAGCCGAAACAATTGCCACAACAGCAAATTCACCAAGCAGAACCCCAACCATGGTAGCGCCTCGACAGGGTCATAGAACAAGACGTGCCAACGACGGGGCTGCGATCCCGCTGGATCTAGAAGCCTCTCCGTTGACCCCTGCTTATGCTCCTGGTTCTCCTAACACCCCGTACACAGAGCCTTCGCAGGGGCCACAAGGGGAGCGGCTACTCGAAGAAGTTTATGACAAAAGCGATGGAGATCAAGCAAGCGGAATCTTGGGGCTATGTCTGCTTGGTCAGGGGAGCCTGCAAGTCATGTTGAGGCACAAGAAGAGGCTTCCTAGAAGAAGGCCATGAAAGAGGAGCTGACAGCCATAGAAGAGAACCATACTTGGGAATTGTGTGATCTGCCTAGAGGACATAGACCGATTGGATTGAAATGGGTGTACAAGTTAAAGAAAGATCCGAATGGAGAAGTAATCAAGCACAAGGTGAGACTGGTTGCAAAAGGTTATGTGCAGCGAGAGGGCATAGATTTTGAGGAAGTCTTTGCCCCTGTTGCCCGTCTCGAGTCGGTTCGGTTGATTGTAGCACTTGCAGCTTAATTTGGTTGGAAAATACACCAGATGGATGTCAAGTCAGCATTTCTCAATGGTGATTTGCGTGAAGAAGTGTATGTCACCCAGCCACCTGGGTTTGAGAAAGAAGGGAATGACAGCAAGGTATACAAGCTGAACAAGGCATTGTATGGGCTCCGACAAGCACCAAGAGCATGGAATTTCAAGCTTGACACCACACTCTCAGAACTTGGGTTTGAGAGATGCCCATCAGAGTCTGGCTTATACAGAAAGCAAGTGGGCAAGACAGGACTCATAGTGGGAGTGTATGTGGATGATCTTGTCATTACAGGAGGGGGTGATAAGGCCATTGATGACTTCAAGAAGCAAATGAGGTCCAAATTCAGTATGACTGATTTGGGGTTGTTGAGCTATTACCTTGGAATAGAAGTAAGGCAATCAACAGAAGGGATCACTCTATGTCAGTCAGGGTATGTAGCTAGAATCTTGGAGAAAATGGGCATGTCTGACTGCAATGCAACTCACATTCCCATGGAGCCAAGGCTAAAACTGAGCAAAGCTAGCAAAGCAGAGGAAGTAGATCCAACTAACTATAGAAGTGTGGTTGGAAGCTTGAGGTATCTACTGCACACCCGACCCGATCTGTGTTTTTCAGTAGGCTTTGTGAGCAGGTTCATGGAAAGGCCCACAAAGGAACATCTCACAACAGTTAAACACATCCTGAGATACGTGAAGGGCACACTGAATCTTGGATGTAACTACAAGAGAACAATAGGAGAGCCGCACCTAGTTGGTTACAGTGACAGTGACCTTGCCGGTGATGTGGACGACCGGAAGAGCACTGCAGGTGCGTTGTACTACTATGGAAATTGTCCAGTGTCATGGACATATCACAAGCAGAAAATTGTTGCTCAATCCTCTTGTGAAGCATAATATGTAGCTGCTGCTTTGGCTGCATGTCAGGGTATTTGGCTAGCAAGACTTGTTGGAGAATTGCTTAGATGTGAACCCGACAAATCAGCGCTCAAGGTGGACAATCAGTTAGCGATCGCCTTGTGCAAGAATCCTGTGTTCCACGACAGAAGCAAACATATCAATGTGCGCTATCACTTTGTGAGAAATTACGTCGAAGAAGGAAAGATTGTTGTGGAACACGTCAGAACAGAAGAGCAGCATGCTGACATTCTTACAAAGGCCCTACCCAGAGCTACCTTTTAGGAAATGAAGGAGAAGATTGGGCTACAAAGTGTCAAACTGGTGCAACAAGCTTAAGGAGGTGAAATCTCATGTTAATCTAGTTGCACTTGTTCCATTTTCAGTTACTAGTTTTCTGAATAATCCTGAAACGTGCAGTGTACACGCCTACACGGTCAGGTTCAGTTTAGACAGGTTAGTGTCAGGCTAGTCATTTCTATTCAGACTTAGTCGTTTTCTTTGATGTTGTAATCATGGGCGTGCTGGCCACGACTCTGTCCGTGGGATGGCGCGGGTAAAACGGATCGTGGCCAGTGCATGCTGTGAGTTTGTTATGCTTGGGAATAAAAGGAAGGAAACAGAAAAGGCGCAATTTGAGGCGTCGCAAAATTGCTCCGTTGTAGAGTCTCCTCTTCTCTCTGTTCGTCTGAACTTTGTAGGGTTCAGGTTTGTATGTGCGTGTCCACCTCGCGTGTGTTGATCCAGGACTTGATCCAACAGTGCAGTGGTCAATTTGGGCCCCGGGCCCTAATCTGACAACGGCGTCCTCCGGGCTGGCTTGGTGGTGGCGGATGATGTGCTTCGAGATGCGACTCGTGCACGTGCGGTGGTTGGCCTGCTTGAGCAGCTCCCATGACTTTGGGTTCAATGATGGTGGGTTGGGTGATATCCCTGCTTCATGGTGGCCGAGACTAACAGCGGTAATGCCTACACGCGGTCGCCCCTCCCGGAGGTGCTGTTTTGGCCCGACTCTCACTCCCTTCTACTCGGGAGAAACCCTTGGTCCAGCATCCAGACCAGGCGGTGGCAGCAGCGTCATTTCATCGTTTCCTTCTTGGAGGCGTCGTCTTGCTTGCTCGAGGAGTCCCAATGGTGCGACATTAGTCGGTGTCGGTTACTACTCTGGGCGTGAGCCACGCCTCTGGTGCGCAATGTATACCATCGTCGACGCTCTCTCAACGACGCCTTCTCTAGGTCGGCCCAGGCCCTGCCATCCATTTGTCAAGTCTCTCTTGGCGCAATAGCTGTGGTATGTTGTTTGGTTTGTCCTCGAATCTTGGTCATATTGTAGAGGTCTTCGACATTGGTTAACGTGGCTTGGTTGCTCTGTTGCTTCTCCCATCGTCATTAGCATAAGGTTGGTCTATGTGTAGCTGTTTCGTAGCGCTTGTGATTTGTGTGCACGATGGGTATGGTTGTGAATCCTCGTGATTAGTGTTGTAATGGCCTAAAGGTATGGTTTTTGGCTTTTTTGTCACTTTCTTTGTAAAGCAATGATACTAGTGATGAGGAGGGGATCAGTTTGCGGGCTTATAAATCAATCTCTAGTTATTGATAATTTTTCGGCCATCGGTGAAATAAATTGCTGGTTTTGCGGGATATGCGGGACGCCACTTGCATCCCTAAATGATAAATATGCTTATGCGTATTTGAAAAAAAATGTATGTCTTCTATTTTTTTTAGTTTCTATAGGCAACAAGTATTTTTTTTAATTTTTTAGAGGAAATATTTTTAAGTTTTTTGAGGGTTAATACACTTAAAAAAACTTATTTCTAGTTTCTTAGGCAACAACTTTTTTAGTGAGAGTAAGTGTATCGACTCACACGGCCCAGTGAGAAGCCCATACAACTCATCATCATATAAAAATGGGCCATATAATTGCTCCTGCCCGTCCTTCCTGTTCACTTCCGCCGCATCCGAGGGTCAGCTGACGCTAAGACCTTGATGAATACTTCTGCATCTACGCATGAGGCTGACCAGACTCTCCTGCTCACGACCCCAGCGATTCCACATAGCCCTTCCGGCCGCGAAGCAGGATCTGAAAAGAAACAAGCCCACACCATCAACTCCGGACAAAGCGAACGGGAAGAGTTCTACAGTTAACAAACCTATTGATGCGTGTTTGGCGGGCCCCCCAGGTGGGTCGCGCCTAGCGAAATGAGTCTCCTTGTGTGGAACTGTCGTGGGGCTGGCAACCACGTGACAGTCAAAGAGCTTCGGGATATGTCGAAGCAATATGCCCCCTCTATCTTATGCATTTTGAAAACTCAAATAGAGGGTACTCGTGTTGAAAATTTATCTAGCACTTTAGATTTTGATAGAAGTTTTGCTGTTAGTAGCAATGGAAGGAGTGGAGGCCTTGGAATATTTTGGAATGATGCAATAAATGTTGATATTGTTGGCTACCCTGAGTATCATATAGATGTTCAGGTTGACGGTTTAATGGAATCACGAGTTAGGTTTACCTTTGTATATGGAGAAACCCAGGTATCTGAGAGATATAAGACCTGGAACATGCTCAAAGGAATAGTGGGGACGGGTAATGGCCCTTGGGCAGTCATCGGTGATTTTAATGAAGTCCTTCAAGCACATGAGCACGATGGCGTGAACAACCGCAGCCAGGCGCAGATGGACGCCTTTCGAGATGCGCTAGATATCTGTGGGCTATCGGATATTGGCTATAAGGGCTTAAACTGGACCTTTGAGAAGAAGGTCGTGGGAGGCACTTACACGAGGGTCCGACTGGATAGATGTGTCGCAAATGCAGAATTTATACTGACCTATCCTGAAGCGGTTCTCGAGCATAAAACAGCCGCCTGGCGATCATGTTCCATTGCTTCTCAAGATCAGTGGTGTACGTGCATGTAAAAGGGGCCCAAAGCAATTTAAATATGAGCTTGCATGGGAGCGGGACCCAACGCTGGATGGGTTCGTGGAGGCAAGATGGAACAACTCGCAGGGGGACACGGTCTCGCATGTAGCAGATAAATTAAAAAGCTTGGGGGCTGACTTGTCCCAGTGGGACCGGGATCATTTTGGGAATGTGAGAAGGGAGATCAGCCAATTAAAAAGTCGGCTACAGTTATGGCGCTAGATCCTAGGTCGGATGGGACCTTCCCATGCAGAAATCAAAGCCACGGATCGCCTGGTGGAACTGTATCATTGTGAAGAAATTCTCTGGAGACAGCGCGCTCGCATCGAGTGGCTTAAGCACGGGGACAAAAATACGTATTTTTTCCATCTTCGTGCTAGTCGACGACGCAGGAAAAATCAAATAAAATCCTTGCTGAAGGAGAATGGCCAAACCACGGAAGTCAGAGAGGAGATGGAGATGATGGCTACAACGTTCTATAAAAACCTGTACACTTCTGAAGGCGTGCATGACATGAATAGGGTCTTGGACACGGTTCCGTGCAAGGTGACGCCGGCGATGAACGAGCTTTTGAATTCACCTTATAGTCAGGATGAGGTGAGGTGGCTTTGTTCCAAATGTTTCCCACCAAAGCACCGGGTCCGGACGGGTTCCCTGCACATTTTTTCCAACGCTATAGTGGGAGGTATGCAGGGATGACATCACCAGAGTGGTACTGCAAATAGTGGAAGGGACTGAGTCAGCCGCATGCATTAATGAAACTATGCTGGTTCTAATTCCGAAGGTAAAAAATCCTACCCTACTTTCACAATTCCGACCTATTAGCTTGTGCAATGTACTTTATAAAATAGCCTCAAAAGTGATTGCCAACCGTTTGAAGCAAGTACTCCCAGATATCATCTCCGAGGAACAATCCGCCTTTGTTCCGGGTAGGCTCATCTCTGACAACATTATTACAGCTTACGAGTGTTTGTACTTCACGAAAAGAAACAAGGCAAAGAAACACCAATCTTGTGCACTGAAACTTGATATGATGAAGGCATATGACAGGGTGGAGTGGGAGTATCTTCGAGGTATTATGTTGAAACTTGGCTTCTCAGAGTGATGGGTTGCTATTGTGATGGGCTTGGTAAGTTTAGTCAAATTCTCGGTCTTATTTAATGGACGCAAACTTGAGCGATTCACACCCTCCAGAGGGATCCGACAGGGGGACCCGATATCACCTTACTTGTTCTTGTTGACAGCAGAGGGCCTTTCGTGCCTGTTAAAATCAAAAAGTGAGTCATCACACATTAGTGGTCTACAGGTGGCACCCAGTGCGCCACAGGTGAACCATCTCTTATTCGCAGATGACAGCCTGCTGTTCTTTAAGGCAAATAGTATGGGTGCTAACAAGGTGAGCCAGGTGTTGGACGATTATTGTCAATCTTCAGGTCAAAGAATCAATTATGGCAAGTCATCCATCTTTTTTTAGTAAAGGTTTCCCTGAGAACATTCGCAATGATATTAAAGGCATTCTGAATATCCCGAATGAAACTCTCAACGATAAGTATTTGGGCATGTAAATGCGATATTGGGAGCTCGAAAAATGGAGCCTTTAAGTATCTTAAAGATCGCCTTTGGAGCAAGATACAAGGTTGGATATCCAGCACCATGTCCATCTGCGGAAAGGAAGTCCTTGTCAAAGTGGTTGCTCAAAGTGTTCCGGTCTATTCAATGTCTTGCTTCAGACTACCGAGGGGGCTCTGCGAACACCTAAACATGCTGATTAGGAAATTTTGGTGGGGAAGTAAACAGGGGCAACGCAAACCACATTGGGTTTCATGGAAATCTATGACACAACCAAAGAGTATGGAAGGACTTGGATTCAAGGACTTTGAGCTTTTTAATTTGGCCATGCTTGCCCGACAAGCTTGGCGCCTTCTCCAGAATCCCAACACTTTGAGTGCTCGGCTTTTAAAAAGCATTTACTTCCCTAGCACAGATATCCTCAACGCCAACCTGGGAAATCACCCTAGTCAAATACGGAGAGCCATTATAGATGGGCGCGACACTTTGCAGCAAGGCATTATAAAAAGAATAGGCAATGGCCTCACAACTCATATATGGCATGAGAATTGGCTACCGAGAACCGAGATGATGCACCCGTATGGCTGTCTGACACCAAACCGGCCAACTGTTGTGGCTGAGTTGCTGAATCCAATGAGTGCCACATGGAACGTGGAGCGCGTGCGGGAAACCTTCTTGCCCCTAGATGTTCCGGTCATCTTGGGTATCCCTTTGTGTACGCGCAATGTTGATGATTTCTGGAGCTGGAACTATGAGAGGAATGGAGTTTTCTTGGTTAAATCTGCATATAATATGCTTGTCTCGACGAGGAACAGAAGAGAAGTTTGGTTGTATGGGACGACAAGCTCGTCAGGCAGTAGAGCTGAGGGAGCATGGAAATCCTTATGGCGAACGCGGGTTCCTGGCAAAATCCGCATGTTCCTATGGAGGCTAGCCAAGCAGTCCTTGCCGACCGAGGACAGACAACAGCTCGTGTGGGCTTTGCGGAGGTGCAGATTCATGGCGCCACTCCTTACTTGAATGTACCTCCTCACGTTGCACTTGGGCATTGGTTGATGAGGATATGGTGATGAACCTTGTTGCGAACGCTGAACCTTCGGCCAAAAACTGGATGTTCACGCAACTAGAATCTCTGCCGCATGAGATGTTCGTCAAAATGGCAGTAACCTTATGGACGATTTGGACATCGCGGCCGAAGGCTATCCACGAAGGAATTTTTCAGAGCTCACATGCCATCTTCTCGTTCATTAACAGATTCTTGGAAGAGCTAGCTTTGCTAGGGGAGAGCCGGCATGTCCAACATGTAGCGGCTCAGCCACCCCCAGCAAGAAGTGCAGCGAGGCGACCACGAGCCCCACCTCCTCAATATGTAAAGTTCAACGTTGATGCTGAAATCAGGAGGGGTAGAAGAGGATCGGCAGCCGCGGTGTGCGGTGATAATGAAGGAAATTATCTGGATAGTTTAGCTATTGTGATTTCTGGAGTGGACGATCCGGCGATAATGGAGATGATTGCATGCCGTGAGGCACTTTGTCTAGCTGAAGATCTTCAAGTTAATCAATTTGTAGTAGCCAGCGACTCCAAGCAAGTGATCCAGGACATCAGCCAGGGTACTTTGTGCAATTATGCAACTATTACCAGCGAAGTCAGGGCTAGAGCTCTATCTTTTTCGTGTAAATTTATTTTTGAAGGTCGTGCCAACAACTATGTGGCACATAGATTAGCTAGGTTCTCCCTTAATCTTGCCTCGGGTCGTCATGTGTGGCTGGGCCAGGCCCATGACACAATTTGTATCCCACCCTTTATGGACTTTGATGAATAAATTTTGGCCAAACCCTTAAAAAAAAAAAAACTTCCGCCGCATCCATCTCGCCGCCGCGCACCCAAACCAAACCTCGCCGGCTCGCCGCAATCCACTGCCGGTGCGGATGGGAGCACCCGGCGCCGGCGCTCCACGCATCTGGTGAGTCCTCTCTTCCCTCACGCCCGCCTCACTGCTAGTATGATGCATCTCTAACCTTTCCTCCGCCCCGATCTGCAGATTAGCCGCCCTCATGGGATCCATGGAGATGACGACGGGATCCATGGAGACGGCCCTCATAAGCGATCCGACGGCCAAGCTCCCCAACGACGTCTTGGTGGATATAATCTCGCGCGTGCCGTACAAGTCCACCCGGTGCTGCAAGTGCGTCTCCACGCGCTGGCGGGACCTCATCGCCCACCCCGACCACCAGGAGAAGCTTCCCCGGTCGACCCTCGCTGGCTTCTTCTACAGAACCTACGACATGGACCGCTGTCAATATGATTCTCATGGATACCGAAGCCTCTCAGGGAACTGGTGCCCTATTGATGCCTCCCTCTCATTCCTGCCCGAATACAAGAAGATTGACTTGTTGGACTGCTGCAACGGCCTCCTTCTCTGTCGTTGTTCGAAGCCTTATTCTCAGACACCGGATTACGTGGTGTGCAATCCTGCCACTGAGAAATGGGTAATTGTCCCAGCCAACAAATGGTCCTCGGAATCGTATGCTCGCTTGGGATTCGACCCGGCAACCTCCTCCCATTTCCATGTGTTTGAGTTGGTACCTGCGGCGGCTTTAAATGCGAATTTGAAGTTTGATTATAACATCAAGGAGGTGGGGATCTACTCGTCCAAAGCTGGAGGTTGGACGCATCAAATTGAATGGAACGATCCAATTAAGTTATGCAATTTTTCAGGTGGCACATTTCTCAGCGGGGTGTTGTATTTATGTTGCGATAATAATTTGGTTGCAGCTGTCAACGTGGAGGGAAACTGCCGTTTCATTCCTGCTCCTACTTTACATGATGCTCGTGGTCGTCATGATGTTTATGTATCACGAGGACAATTGTATGTCGCAAATTATGGGGCTGCTGAAGCATCAATCTGGGTCCTTGAAGATTCTAGCAGTGAACATTATTGGACCTTCAAGCACAATGTGAGCTACCGGCAACTGTTCAGTTCAAGATCTAAGAAACGTTACGGTGTTATCTCAGTCCACCCAGAAGATGATGTGATATTCATAACCGTAGAATCGACATTATCATTATCAGGGGACCGGTTACAGTTGAAATTATTTTCATATGAAATTGATTCTAAGGAGCTGCGTTTCATATGTGATCTTGGAAAGATTTCCAGGCGCCCTTATCTTTCATATTTTCCTTTGTTCTCGGAGTCATTGGCAGATGGGCAATG
This sequence comes from Aegilops bicornis, assembly GCA_021605145.1. Classification (NCBI taxonomy): domain Eukaryota; kingdom Viridiplantae; phylum Streptophyta; class Magnoliopsida; order Poales; family Poaceae; genus Aegilops; species Aegilops bicornis. The sequence goes on along the minus strand of CM038671.1, from coordinate 770,905,710 downwards.
AATGTCTTGTGTATTGGAGCCTCACAGTTGTCCATCTTTCTTATGGTGATAGTGGCGTAAGGTCTTGACTATGAGCAACAGTAATCTGGTAAGTTGTGATAAGCTGTTGGTGCTTGAGTGAAGTCATGAACCTGACTTTATGCTGCTAGCTATTCAGTCAACTTAGTACTGTGCCTGTGTTTTTGTAGTTCTGTACTGAATCATGGATATGTGACTGTCATGTTGAAACTATTATGAATATTTTCATATCTGGATTCTGGTCTCTGTTATTTCTCTATTTGTGAATAATTTGACAGTATACCACCATGTGTTGACGATAGTACATGTATGGTTATATTCTTGTTCTTAATCTCTCATAGCCCGTAACTTATCTTGCTAGTTGGGTGAACCTGAAATGCCATGGAGATTCAGTTCTTTTTGCCATTCCATTTCTGTGCTGTATTTTCATGTCTGCTGAAACCGTGATATGGTAATGTAATACAGTAGTAGTTTAGCATGATCTATTGTCAAGGCTTCGTGATATATGAACCTGTTGTTTGAACGCAAGTGTTTTTTTGCCTTTCTTGTTCGATTATCTTCGTGTTACCATCACTGGCCTCAAAGCGTGGTTCTCCAGCTGCCAGTTCTAGAAGATGAGTCAAGTTCTAATACATGAGTTGCATAGAAATTTCTGGGCTACTAATTTTCAAGTGATATCTATCTGGAGAAAGTCAGACTGGATAATGGATGGCAATCTGGTTTGCACACTTGAACCAGTTATAGGCAGAGTGGCTGGCATGTGTAGTGCACCAGGACGGCCTGTCATCTTTGTGTTGATTTGGTCAATATGTTGGCCCATTCTTAGCACATACTCCCTCCGTTCCTTTATCTAAGGTACATTTTTTCCAGCTCGGTGACCAAGGCAGCAATTTTTGGAGCATCTGGGGCATAAAATCGTTCCACACGCACTTCACTTGCTTTGGCAGCTTGCAATGCTTCAAACTCTGAATCGATGGTCTCAGCATCCCTATCCACCTCATCATTCTTGATGGCCTTGTCATTTACCGCGTTGCTCTTATCGTTCTCCTCGCCATATTGGTGCTCCGCTTGATTGACGCCTCCAGTTGTGGCGCTAAAAGTTAGAACAAGGCATGTCATACTACATGTACAGATATGATGGATAAGAGCAAAGGTACAGATTCCTGAGAATCACCTTCCTATGGATTCCTGAGAATCAGCCATGGCTCTGGATTCCTGTTGTTTGTCAGCTTTAGGTGTTGTGGGTGTTGTGAAATGTCAGTAACGTCCTCAACTGCTGATTATGTTGTTTATATGCAGATTAAAGGACATGTTATCTGTTTTGACTCGATAAAGTAAGAATTAGCACAAAAACACAATATATAGAATATATTTTTCTTGAAATGTCATCTTGGTACAAATATATCATTCGAAATATGAAATATGTCATCCATATATGGACCAACCATCATAGTCTTACATACTAGCGGAATTCCCATACCAGCATATATCGTCCAAAATATGCACTAACCATCCCAGTCTTACATACGGCCAGAGATGGTACTAGTGCTGAAATTAGATTCAGGTCTGTCTTTTACAAGAACAGCATCAACAGAATGTACACTAGGTGGGCAATTTTCATATTTTCCAAACTCATCAGATGAACATGGGCATGGATACACTGTCACTGGAATAGCCGATGAATCTGCAGAACTGGAGCTAGATTTATCTTTAGGCTTCTCTTCTACAAAAATCTTATCAGCAACCAATGTCAAATCTCTTTCTGCATATTTCACTTTTTCTAGAGAGAAAAGAAATTACCTCGTCCTCACAGAGGTAGGGGACGGGGCAGGGCCGGTGCAGTCGGGGGCCAAGGTGGAACTCCGGCGCGGTGCAGGGATCTCTGACAGCGCAGGCGGAGAACGGGGGAGCCAGTGGAGGTAGGGGACGGGGCAGGGCCGGTGCAGTCGGGGGCCAAGGTGGAACTCCGGCGCGGTGCAGCTGGAAATTCGGCGTGATGCAGGGAGCTCCGACGGCGCAGGCGGAGAACAGGGGAGCCGGTGGAGGTAGGGGATGGCGGCGCAGCGGGTCTTCGGTGCCGGAGTCTTGGGGGGAGGGGCACGGATCCGCACGCCGTGGCGGCGGTGGGCGGCGAAGGTGGCGGCGGCCGAAACCCTAGAGAGCCATCGCCTCTCTCGAGTCTGTTCGGGTCTGTTCGCTTGGTTTGGGAACAAAGGAGAGACCCTGTCCGTGGAAGAGTTGGGTTGATGCGCGGTGGCATTTTCATCATAATAACAGTGAGAAATTGGCCTAAATCAGAAACGGGGTAAGTGGCAGCTCGGGAATCAGCAAAATTGCTGATTCCGGCTTCCGGCTGCCGCTAGTGCATTTCTACGAATCTGATTCTGTAAAGCTGTGATAGGAATCTGCTGTTTGTTTCAGAATCCGATTTTGGATGAGCTAGAATCCGGGAATCACTAGCTAAAGCCCAAACGAAGGCCACCTAAGTGGGACTAACCAAAAATAGGTGATGTTATTTGACATGACGGATATTCCGTACATACGGCAAAGGTCAGTGCGCCGAGCATTGCTTGACCTGGCATACTTGAAGAGGCCGATGCGGCGTACGGTTCGGACACCGCGCAGTTCATGACCTCGTTGACGGTGGCGATTCCTGCCTTGGAAGAAGTTACAGACCGGATGTCGAGCACCATGTGTGTGCAATAACCCGACTTGTTGAACACCGCCGTTGTCGGCCGTGGCCGCATCATGCAAAATCTGGTCGGCGAGCTTCACGTTGGACAACAGAGGCGACGAGGTCTCGGCGAGACACCGGCCGTGGTCTTGCACCTCACTAAACAGGCCCAAGGACTCGTCCGTTTTTTCTACCTGACTGAACAGTTTCATAGCGGGATCATCCTCTTGGCTAAAAACATGCAGCAACGAGTTGAACCTATCTTCCTCTAGCGTGAACGGATCCATGGTGGAAGAGAAAGGGCGTCCGTTGAGAAGTTTTGTTCATGTGATGTTTTCTGTTCTCAGGAGAAGGCTTAGATCAGGTAGAGAAAGATGTTCTCTACGCTCTCAAGGAAGAAACACTAAAAATAATGGGATTGCATGCGACGGGAGGATATACATTTTCCTAATTACTAGATGACACCCCGCGCGTTGCTGCGGGAATATATGCTGAAAACAAAAAGAACCGACCACTTATGTAAATAAACATTCAGGATAACAAAACATTTTTGAGAAAGCTATGTTCGATGAAAACATGAAGCATGAAGTACATATATTGATCTGCCTTATAATCATGGTAAGTTATAGGACACTGATATCAAGTGACAGTACAAATAGGAAGCTCGCATAGACATCATAATCTGTTACACTTGTTAAATAAAACAACCATTTGCCAGGGATTTTTTTTCTAAGAAACATACGATGAATAATACCGAAACAATGGGTCCACAGGCAACATAAACTATGATGGATTTCACACCTCCCAAACAACAGTTCAAATGGCTATGGAAAATATATGGAAAAGCACGACTGGTTTTGCCAAAATCATACAACTATTCGAAGAAACAAAGTTCGGTACTTGTGTGTCTGGATAAAAGCACACACACTAAAATCTTGAAGGAATGTTATTCTCGTCATTCCTCTTAATCACTATGTCCCTTAAGTGCATATAGAAGGATGCTTTATCTTGCTAAGAAAGATGCTAGATTGAAACAAACACCAGAAGTTTGTGGTTTTTTTTTAAACTGTTAAAAAGAATCGTAATAGCATATGTAACAACATTTTATTCTTGATTACTAATTATTCTTAGGTTACCAAACAGAAGGAAAGAACAAATACATGGTAGAGGTGAAGATTTTATCCAAAGTTTAACGAAAATTACAAACCTTTGGTGATCCTACATAAACAAATCAGTAGTATATATGGGTATGTACCAGAAAATGAGCATCTATTGCTTCGTGATCCTTTATGTAGAATTCTTTCTCAACCACCCGATTCCAATTATACCTGACCAAAGGAAATCTACATAGAATGGAAAGGTGTGGCTGAATGCAGGTGTAGTAAGAGAGGAAGAACACGTGGGAGAGAACAGAAAAAGTGCAGTGATGTTCACCTTCCTCCAGTTCTTTGCATGCTGGCTCCATGGAGAAGCACTTGAAGGGCCGTGGCACGCTATACTATGAAGACGCTGGGATCTGCAAACAAAAAACGAAAAATAATAATGAAATAATAGAGCCTGATCCAAAAATTAGACAACAATTTTTTTGATGGGCATGAACGACGATCAGAGCCAACAGAAATTTTCAAGGACAGAAAAAATTGATTTTCCACTGATATACTTAGCAGCATTAGAAACAGGAACATTCCAAGATTTGGAATTAAGTCACAAAAGCGTTCTAAGCATAGTTAATTGGGGAAGAGGAGGCGCAAATAATAACTGAAGAATGTGGAGAGCCAAAAGTAAAAGGGAAAACTTTGCTTTTGTCACTCTAGTTTTTGCCAACTTCACTTATGCCACTCTAGAATTCAACATCTCACTTCTGCCACTCTTAGATTTTGACAATATATCACAAATGCCATTCCGTTACACATCCGTGAGTTGACCGTTTACTCTAGCCAGTTGACCAAGAAAAGACCTGTCAGTATTTGCAAAAATGACATTAGTTGCCCTTACTGACTTGTGGGGCCGCTTTGCAAGTGACCCATACACAAAACTCTACACACACAAAACTCAACACACACACGAAGCACACCCGCCCCGATTCCAATCCCCATCCAGAGAATGACCTAGCCGCATCCATCCATGCCGCCGCGTCCGCATGCCCCGGCGCGCCGCCGCTGCATCCACACCCCGCCGTCCGCCGCTGCATCCACGTCCCCTACAACCCCTCCGCGACGCCCTGAGCTTTTCTTGCCGACACAACCCGCATCCATGATCTCCCCTCCGAGGGGACCTGCTCTGGAATCGCCGACGCTTCACGCATCTGCGGCCTCCCCTCCGCGGCTCCCTTCATCGGCCTCCCTCCCCGACGCGGTCCACATCGACGACCCCCCTTTCTCCCCCTTCAGCGGCTCACACGGGATGGAGGGAGTCGCGCCGCCGGCCATGGCGGCAGGGGCCTTCCTCCCCGACGTGGTCCACATCGGTGACCTTCCTCCCCTCCCCCCTTCAGTGGCTCACACGGAATGGAGGGAGTGGCGTCGCCGGCCATGGTGGCAGGGGCCTCCCTCCCCGACGCGGTCCACATCGACGACGTCCCTTCCTCCCCCTTCAGCGGCTCACACGGGATGGAGGGAGTCGCGCCGCCGGCCATGGCGGCAGGGGCGGCCCAGAGGACCTCAAACCTGCTGGTTCCTCTCCCTGATGGGCAAGTGTTCAATTCCTCAAATACCTGATGTGTAGCATTTGATCTATAAGAAGTAACTTTCTTGTTGTGCTCCTATTACTCATTGGAGTTTGATTTGTTCATGGGGCATATCTGCTGGTTTGTCTATTGTACACATGCCCTGGTTCATTAGTGCATAATTAGACCAATTAGGGATTCGTGAGTGAAGCAACTAGGGGATATTGCAAGCAGAGTTCCTCTAAAATAGATTGCAAGATGCTAGTCTGGTCATGGCATTGGTACATATATGTCATACATACATGCTGATTGCTTAGTGTAGCAGTAGATAATGGAACAATGCGGAAAAAATATTATTTTGATCATTTTTTCCATGTCATATATGTTGATGGCTTAGCTAGCTAGCCTAATTCCACACTTTTTTATGTCCAATTTGTGCCAATGTAGGTCAGAGCTGCCACCTTATAAGCTGATTGTGACATACGGGGAGCGTTCTTACAAGAATTACAAGGGCGACCAGTGCATGGTGTCTTCTTGGAGCTGGGACATTTGTGTAGAGAGGCAAACCAGTTATGATCAACTTATGGGGCTGATGCGGAGTAAATATCCATGGGGAAATGATGAGGGTGTTGTGTTTTCAAAGTGGAATAGTAGCAACCAATATTTTGTGCTAGTTCGCAATGATGAAGATGTGGTCAGCATGTATGATGAGAATGAGGAAGACAAGATTATTAAGATACTTGTTCAGTTCTGCAAGAATGGTGAGGAGGAGAAGTTTGCTCAGAGTTTGCTTCAACCAATCCGACCTTCTCCAGGAAAGGAAGTGCCCAAGCTCATAGTGGAAGATTTAACTCAGAAATCTGAATATGAGTATGAGATACCCGAGGAGAACTTGACAAGGCAAGAAAAATCTAAAGGGGGCTATGAAGGAGAGGATCACGTTGGAATAGATGAGGAGGACCAGTACCTTGATGGCGACGAGCAGGAAAATGGAGGTGTGCAAGCCAAAGATGCTGACCATAAGGCAACCGAAGATGTTTCCCAAGATGTCGAGGAGGATAGTGATGAGCATGAAGAGGATAGTGATGATCATGACGAGGATAGTGAAGGAGGGGCTGTTAGTGATGAGGATAGTGATGGGGGCATAGTGTACGATATTCCAGAAATTAGTTATGACAAGGATGATCCACCTATGACAAAAGGGGCATTATTTCCCTCTATTGAAGAGTTCAGAGTTGCACTTTCTACACGTGCTATTGTCAATGAGTTCAGTTATAAAATTGATAAAAGTGATCAAAAGAGGGTGAGAGTTTCTTGTTCTTATGAAGCACCGGAAGGGAGAAACCCATGCAAGTGGAGGGTGAATGGTTCTACCTTATATGATGACAAAACAGTAATGGTGAAGAATGAACCCAAGATGCACACATGCCCCAGCACGCAAAGAGATGGCAAAGTAAAGGTTGCTAAGAGGAAGTGGATTGCTGCTAGAGTGACTGATTGGTTGAAGGGTGATCCAAGTATGACTAGCATTGCTTTGAAGAAACGGTTGCTTGAGAAATACCATGTCGATATCGATTATCAGAGAGTGCTTGCAGGTAGGCGCATAGCCTTGGACCAGATATTTGGCAAGTGGGAGGACAGTTTTGAGTGCTTGCACAACTGGCAGGCTGAGGTTCTTAGGAAGTGCCCAACAAGTATTGTAGTGATAAATCACAAAGAGATCGAAGGGCAGCAACGCTTCACAAGGTCATTTGTGTGTTTTAGAGCTTGCATTGATGGATTTCTGTTAGGATGTAGACCTTACTTGAGTGTTGATGCCACTGCCTTGAATGGGAAATGGAAAGGACAGCTTGCGGTTGCTTGTGGTGTTGATGGACACAATTGGTTGTATCCAGTGGCTTATGATGTATTTGATTCAGAGACTAAAGAGAACTGGGATTGGTTCATGGAGAATCTCAAATCAGCTATTGGCACACCAGAAGGCTTAGTCATATGCACAGATGCATGCAAAAGGTTGGAAACAGCAGTGCATACTGTATTCCCAACTGCTGAACATAGGGAATGCTTTAGACACATGATAATGAACTTCAGAAAGAAATTCCATGGCAAGGTTTTTGAAGAAAATCTATGGCCAGCGGCGTACACATATTCTCCTGCCAAGCACAATCACCATATGGACAAAATTATGGAAGCCAATCCGGAAGCTATCGCATACCTTGATGAGTGGCATTCGAATTTGTGGAGCAGAAGTAAGTTATCTACAACATGCAAACGTGACTATGTCATGAACAACATAGCTGAGTCATTCAATTCGACGATTAAGAAATTGAAGGGGTTCCTGTTCTTGAATTATTGGACTCTTTGAGAGAATGGCTAATGGTCAGATTTGAAATAAGAGCTAAAATAGCGAGAAGATTTGTACGTGGACTTCTAAAAATTCTGCCAAGGATCACCAACATGATGAACAATAGATCAAGGGGGATAGTGTTAGTTGGGATCTCTAGAAGTGATGACTTGAAAGCGGAGGTCACTATAAAGATCCATGGCTATAATTGGAAGCACTGTGTAGATTTGGAGAAGTGGGAATGTACTTGTAGACGTTGGCAAGTAACTGGACAACCTTGCCTACATGCCATTGCATTCATCACAAGTATTAGAGGAGGTCGAGAGATAGATGACTATGTGCATGAGTACTACTCTGTGAAATCATTCAGCAATGCATATGCGAAAAATGTGCCCACCATGACCGATAAGAAGCAATGGCCAATGGTCGATGTTGGGTTCAAATTGCACCCTCCCGTGTTGAAAAAGGCTACTGGTAGACCTAGGACACAAAGGATAAAGTCAGCCTTTGAGAGCATATCGAAGAGAAGACACAAGTGCAAAGAATGCAAAGAATTTGGGCATATGCTGAAGACATGTCCAATACTTCATCCTGAACGCAAGCGAAACAGGTAATTGCTAGCAAAGAATTATATATATGCATGTGAAGTTGTTGTTCAGATTTTTGGTGGTCCATATGCTTGTGAACCTTGCTGAGTTAAATATGCTGATCTAGAATAGTACATATACATGTGAACCTGCTATACAAATCCATCATGTAGTCTAAATGCAATGAAATGTATAGTCTTAACTTAATTCTCTATCTGAAAACTGCTAGGAAACGAAAAAATGTTGAGCCTCAAGACATAGAAGACATAGAATCCAATGCCCTAGATGCTGAAACTCTCGGCACCAGCAGGTAAACATTCTTGTTTCGCTTCAAACAGTCCATAGTGGTCTAATTTTTCCTATTGCAAATCTGCATTTCAACACTCTTGTTTTCATTCATTCTCAGTTCTAAAAAGCCGAGAAAAGGAGGTGGTAAAAGGGCAAAGCCTAGCCCAGTTTCTGAAGCATCAAAGAAGACTTCTGCTACACATGATAGTCCAGCAAAGAACACAAGAAGCAAACAGTGTCCTCGGTCGAAGAGCACAAGAAGTAGAAAGAAGTTGTGAACCTTCCTGTGCAACTACATGTTATTGTGGAGCACTATGCATATGGAACCTTGCTGTGTAGTTGTGTAGCTGATGCAATTGTAGGTTATTTTGTGAAGCACCATGCATATCTGAGCCTTGTTGTGTAGATGCAACTACATGTTATTTTGTGGAGCACCATGCCTTGCTGTGTACTATGTTCAGCTTGTCATGTGGCTAGACCTTGCTGTACTTTGCTCAACTTGTGTGGAGCTTGCCTTTTGGGTGGTCAATATGCATGCGAACCTTGCTGTTTAGATTGGATGATGAAGTAATTTGTTGGTATTTATAATGGCCTAACCTCTTTACTATGCTAATGGTCATGATGTTATTATTGCACTTACTTCTGATCAAATAGTGTATTTATGTGTAATTATGTGCATTATTATATTTTTAAATAGGTCATGCCAAAATTTGTAACACATCAGCTTAGTGTATTTAGATGCTCTCATGGCAAAAGTAGTATTTGGCAAAAACGGGAGTGGCAAAAGCAAAACAAAAAACCGAGGGCAATATGGTCTTTTTCCTGCTCTGTTTGGTCAAAACGTCCATTGACCTAACAGAATGGCATTTGTGATATATTGTCAAAATCTAAGAGTGGCAGAAGTGAGATGTTGAATTTTAGAGTAGCATAAGTGAAGTTGGCAAAAACTAGAGTGGCAAAAACAAAGTTTTCCCAAAGTAAAAGAGATCACCTTTTGGCTGCCTTTCCTGTTGCTTCAACTATCGATCTGCAGGCTGCAGCAGAGCCTGCATGCTGCCCGGCCCCTTGGACGATACGTCCTACGGTTACGCTGGTAGTGGGCGCCCACTGATCTACACCGGCGCTTGCAGAGTACCAGGTCCGTGTCAACGCCTAAACGGTTGAGCAGTAGTTACGCCGTCGAGGGTGCCGATGCGTCGGTGACGTTGAGGACGTAGAGGATGATGTAACCCGTCGAGGCAGTGCAGTTAACGGCGGCAGCAATGACCAGTGAGTCTGCAACCTTCGGCACCAGCCCAACACCACCCTTGTGCCGCCAACTAAATCCCCGTTGGTTGTGAGTTGTGACACCTTGTAGTTCCATCCATGGAAGCGAGCCAATCAATTGAGAGATACGTTGCCAATGCAGTAGATGAAGAGAGATTGGTAACACGAAGAATAAGGAGCGGAGGAGCCAGATTACTGATTGGGGATTGAAAAAGACATGGAAGGGGAAAGGCTAGAGGGCAGAAGACGAACATGAGAGGAAAATCAACCAGACATGGAAGGTGAAGAGGCCGGAGGCCGCGGACGCTCCTGGGCAGGGCGGGCGCGCCGAAGTGTGGCAAAATCAAAGGGGGGCAGCCCACCGGTCCTGCCTGAGGGGTGTCAGACGGGAGGCGAGGCGGCGCACTGAATGTTGGAAATATGCCCTAGAGGCAATAATAAATAAGTTATTATTATATTTCCTTGTTCATGATAATCGTTTATTATACATGCTATAATTGTATTGATAGGAAACTCAGATACATGTGTGGGTACATAGACAACACCAAGTCCCTAGTAAGCCTCTAGATGACTAGCTCGTTAATCAATAGATGGTTACGGTTTCCTGACCATGGACATTTGATGTCATTGATAACGGATCACATCATTAGGAGAATGATGTGATGGACAAGACCCAATCCTAAGCCTAGCACAAAGATCGTAGTTCGTATGCTAAAGCTTTTCTAATGTCAAGTATCATTTCCTTAGACCATGAGATTGTGCAACTCCCGGATACCGTAGGAATGCTTTGGGTGTACCAAACGTCACAACGAATCGGGTGGCTATAAAGGTGCAGTACAGGTATCTCCGAAAGGGTCGGGTGGGGTGGCACGTATCGAGACTGGGCTTTGTCACTCCGTAAACGGAGAGGTATCTCTGGGCCCACTCGGTAGGACATCATCATAATGTGCACAATGTGATCAAGGAGTTGATCACGGGATGATGTGTTACGGAACGAGTAAAGAGACTTGCCGGTAACGAGATTGAACAAGGTATCGGGATACCGACGATCGAATCTCGGGCAAGTACAATACCGCTAGACAAAGGGAATTGAATACGGGATCAATTGAGTCCTTGACATCGTGGTTCATCCGATGAGATCATCGTGGAATATGTGGGAGCCAACATGGGTATCCAGATCCCGCTGTTGGTTATTGACCGGAGAACTTCTCGGTCATGTCTGCATGGTTCCCGAACCCGTAGGGTCTACACACTTAAGGTTCGATGACGCTAGGGTTATAAAGGAAGTTTTTATGTGGTTACCGAATGTTGTTCGGAGTCCCGGATGAGATCCCGGACGTCACGAGGAGTTCCGGAATGGTCCGGAGGTAAAGATTTATATATGGAAAGTTGTTGTTCGGGTTCCGGAAAAAGTTCGGGTTTTTCGGTATTGTACCGGGAAGCTTCCAGAAGGTTCCGGAGGATTCCGGAGGGGTCCGGAGGTCCGGAAATAGTTCCACCACGTCCAATACAGTAGCATGGGCTGTAGGGGGGCGCCCTAGCCTTAATGGGCCAGGGGCACCAGCCCCCCCAAGGCCCATGCGCATGGGAGGGGAAAACCCTAAAGGGGGAGGCCTCCACTTGACTTGGGAGGCACTCCTCCCCCCTTGACCGCCCCCCTTGGATGGGATCTAGGGCTGGCCGCACCCCTTGAGGGTGGGAAACCCTAAAGGGGGCGCAGCCCCCTTCCCCCCTATATATACTTGAGGTTTTGGGGCTGCCAACACATGAGTTTCTCTCCCTCTATTTGGCGCAGCCCTGCCTCTCCTCCTCCTCCTCTCCCGTGGTGCTTGGCGAAGCCCTGCTGGATTACCACGCTCCTCCATCATCACCATGCCGTTGTGCTGCTGCTGGACGAAGTCTTCCTCAACCTCTCCCTCTCTCCTTGCTGGATCAAGGCATGGGAGACGTCACCGGGCTGTACGTGTGTTGAACGCGGAGGTGCCGTCCGTTCGGCACTAGGATCTCCGGTGATTTGGATCACGACAATCTGACTCCTTCAACCCCATTCTCTTGAACGCTTCCGCTTAGCGATCTACAAGGGTATGTAGATGCACTCTCCTTCCCCTCGTTGCTAGTTTCTCCATAGATAGATCTTGGTGACACGTAGGAAAATTTTGAATTTCTGCTACGTTCCCCAACACTGAAGTGTGCAGAGAGGAAAGGGTGGATGGGCTGGGCTGAATCATGAAAGAGATGTCCGTGCGCAGCCTATCGTGGGTCAGTAACTGAAAGCTAACGTGGATGCTCTGTCCCGTGGTGGGTCTCGCATTTAAGCCTCTAACAAAATGTTGTTTTGACAATGTGCTGATGTGGATAGCCTGCATGTTAAGAGAAATAGCATAGTGGGGATGAACTATTTAAGTATTATAAATAATGATGGGGCCTTTTTTTCCCAACAAACGCATTAAGTGCTTGGCTTGATTTTAGCATCAGGAGGAGGATAGCTACCATGTATGTGGCGGTGGAGGGGTAAAAGAGGGATTAAGTGAGATTACAACAAATACACCTTACATTGTGAAATTTTTGTAAAAAAAAAATGCACCTTAGATAAAGGAACAGAGGGAGTACAAAAAGACTACAAGGTACTCCAACATGCAGTTTACTGTAGAAAACAATATAGTCTAAAGAAAAGAAATATGTGGCCCGTTCTAGAAATCAAGAGAATGCATAATTTTTTGTTCGACTGTGGAAGGATTCTGAAAGATGAAAACAATTACGGACTAGTCCGTGGCCTTCACAAGGTGGACCCATAAATAAGAAATAGAATTGCCATTAGGTCCAAAAAATCTTCCCATATAGAAATAATTCCGTTGTCCTCAAGGATGAGATGAGATCAATAGGGTTGTCGAGACCTCTAAAACAGCACCACCTGCACATCATGGACTCCAAGCCGGAGCTGTGTTGCCCCCCTTTTGACATCTAGGCCGAGATGAAGAAGATTGGGCGCCTTTCGACCATAAGATTCGATGGTGTGGCCGAGAAGACCGACAATCTACCACCATAGCTTCTCCACGAACCCTGTCGATGAGGAGCTCCAGCCCCATTAGCGAATTATAGCTCTCCTTTCCTCCCCTGCTCTTAAAAGGCAGCCCTCTTCCAAATCAGGGAAACCCACAAGGTTATTGAGGGAGACACCAGCGTTGACCCTCCTGTAGGAACAGGCATGCCGCCATTCCTGCTAGAAAGGTCACCGGCGCTTAGCCACTGCACAGAGGTAGTGTGATATGGTAATGTAAATAGAAGGTTTAACATGTATATTGTGGAACCTTTTGTCTCGATTGGACTCAAATCCATGGTTACTAAGCCATCCTGTTGGCTGGCCTATTTGATCAAACTTTGCATGCCGGAACTGACAATATTCTAGTTTCGTGGTTGACTTGTTTGCGTTTCGCATTAATGTTGGAAATTTGGGGTGATGATGAATGAATTCTAGCGAGTGATGGTGCGTTCTGTTAACTCTTCTATTGATATTATGGTCCAATTTTGTGCCACCCGGTGGGGAATTTTGCGCTCTTGGTTAGAGAGAGTGAGTGGGAAAGAAGCTTTGGGCACGAAATTGTCTTGTCGGGCCGTGTCGGCACTCGGTACTGTTTGCTACTGCTACGCCTAGTTTACAGGGTTTGGTGCTAACCTTGTGCTCTTGACTGAGCCCATGTGAGTACACCGCTGGCTCTCCTCTTCTCAACAACGTTGTTAAGAAAATGATTTGAACTGATTGCATCTTTGTCATCATTAAGAAAATGATCTGAACATGGTATTATGATGGGTATTATGAAGTGTGCTCATGGAGCTGGAGTTGTCCTGCCGCACTTTTAATTTTTAACGATAGAAGGGTCTCGACCGGAGCGAACAACTAACATTACGGCTCACCGAAGGACTCAGGAAAATTAAAAACTATAACACAAAAGGATTAAATAAAACAAAAACTATGACCTAGTTACAAAATTGAAAATAAAGATTACATTTGGTGTCCAAACCGCACCCTCAACTGTCGTTGGGAACGAAACCACTTTGGACAGCCGAACAGCCAGCACACTGCACCCGACGAATAATGTAGAAAAAGATGTGGTGGATTCCAAACACTCTTTATAGGCCATACTCATGACGGGAGGAAGAGAACGAGCCGGCGTAGATGCGGTGAAGTGTGAAAGACTGGTAATTGACCTCAATTGCCCAATCCTCTAAAGGAGGACAAACGCTTTAGCGGGTTCTATAGCTCCTCCTCCAGTGCCGATGGTGATGAACCGCTTCCCGATCGCCGGGATCGAGAACTCCACTACCCCCTTCACTGTGTCTACCATCATGATGGCAACACAAGCATAGGACAAGGAGAATTCCATTCACCACTCCCATGCAGTCCGATGCAATATGAAGATGCTGCAAATTTAGATCTTCCGCAAGTGACAGAGCTTCCCTGCATGCTATTGCCTCTAGAGAAGCTGCATCAAGCAAACCTTGGATCACTAGCACCGAGCTGTGTTTTGATTTTCGTTTTGTGTTTTTTTTCGGCCCTGACCGAGATGGCCGAATTTCGGCCATTTCAAATATTTCGGTAAAATCTCGGACGAAATTGCAGAAACAAAATTTGAATTTTTGGATAAAATTTGTCCGAAATTCAGCCGGAATTTCAGCAAAATCTGAATCAAATAGGGCATAATTATAGCAGCACAACAGTCCTTAATCTAAAGCAGCACAAGAAAATCAGAGCCGCCTGGCCAAATTGCTGAAGAACCAAAACTGCATACATACTTCAAGTAGGAAGATATAAAAGCATCCAGAATTAAGATTCAATCAAGCGGCCGCCCACCATGCTGCTATCGCTGCTCCATGCTCCTGCCTCCATTGAACTGGTCAGCTCGCGCTCCACCAGCTCCTTTGCCGCAGCCGTCGAGCACCATGCCTCAATCTTGGAGAAGCAACGCAGATGTAGTGGATGGGGTGGAGGCGAGGAGACGTGGAGGAAGGCAGGAGGGTAGTGAACGCCTTGGCCGAAGAAGCCGCCATCGCGTGAGATGTGCCCTATGCGCAGCGGCGGCGCCACACACAGGAGGATCGAGAGGAAAGGGAGATTCTAGGGTTATGGCGTGTGGGCTCATGGTTTTGTCTCAGTCCAACCAAACAGAAATGCTCTAGAAGCTGGGCTGGGCCACAAAATTCAAATTGGGCCAAAATTTTCGGCCGAAAGGGCCATGTACCGGGCCATGGCGAGATGGCCGAAATTAGTTTTTTTCGGCCGAAAATCAAATCACAGGCACCGAGGAGCCAAGGTAAGAACCATCCCTATCTCGACAAATAGCCGTTGCAGTGCCAGTGTTATGATCTATAGATACACCTGCATCGACATCAAACTTCACGAAGCCCACCGGCGGAGGGATCCACCTATTCCTTCCATCAGGTGGTGATGTAGCCGGATGTTGTTTTAGTATCTGTTATCTGATTTAACTCCGCAATAAACCTATTAGTGAAGAGGTGGGTGATGCCCTCATGAATAAATTTCCTTCTTGCTGTCCAGATTGCCCAAATTGTCACTGTCAACTTTGTAATATCCTCATGTGAAAGGATTTCCATTATAGAGAACAATCAATTTTTTGCTACAGGTTCAGAAGTGGTATTATATGCTCCAGCAACAAAGGATCGGCAAGCGCCCACACGCAGCGTGCCACAGTGCACTCGCTCAAGCCGTGCCTCCATGAGTCGAGCCTCCCCCAAGCGCCGCACAAGTCGTCATTAGCCATATTTCGGTCCTTTGCATACATCCTTTGTGGGAAGTGAATGCCACACGAACCTCCATGGAGAATCTTGAGCTGACCCTCTGTGGGAAGAGAATGCCGCACGAGTAACCCTTTTTTTTAGTGAGAAGTATAAGTCTTTCGAATCACACGGCCCATTGAAAAGCCCAGATAACCTTTCCTGCCCATCGAATCCATCTCGCCGCCGCGCAGCCAAACCAAATTCTCGCCATACGTAACCCACTTGCTAATGCGGATGGGAGCACCCGGCGCCGGCGCTCCACGCATCTGGTAGGTCCTCTTTTCTCTCATCCTCCGCTCCGATCTGCAGATTGGACGCTCGTTGCCTGTCCGGCGATGGAGACGGCCTTCATGAGCGATTCGATGGCCAAGCTTCCCGATGACACGCTGGAGATGATCTCGGCATCTTGGATTGCTGCAACGGCTTCCTCCTCTGCCAATGCCAGAAGGTGTCTGACCCCAGGGCGTTGCATTACGTTGTGTGCAACCCTGCCACTGGGAAATGGGTAACCGTGCCAGCAGCCAGCCCCCGACTGGTCCATGTGGTTGAAACGACGCTCGCCTCCCACTTCCCATGTGTTCGAGTTGGCACCTGCCGTGGCTTTGAATCCCATGCTGGAGTATGATTAGGGCATATCTACAATGCCAAGCGCTTATTTAGGCGCTTAGAGAGGAAAAATAATTAGGATAAAATCAAAAGTAAACCTAAGCACTATCTCCTTCATTGGTAGACGCTAAGTAGGGAGGCTAAATACGGATCTGGAGCGCTCACACGGACCGAGGAAAAGGACAATCCCTCGCCCCTCCCCTCGCGTCGCCTCGCCTGAGGCGACTCGGGGGCGAACCCTAATCCCCTCCGCGCCTCCCCCTCCCTCTCCCCTCCCTCCGCCGCCGCCTGAGGTGCTCGCCGGCCTGGCCGCGCGACACCTATGAAGGTGGCGGTGGGGATCTGGTAACCGCCGCGCCTTGGCGGAGCCACGGCGTCCGGGCGGCGGCTCCGATGGGAGGTGTCCGCGTGGCGGTGCGGCGAGCTGCGCCCGGCGGGTGCTGGCGGGCTGCCTCCACAGCGTCTGCGGTCGGCGGGGGTGGCGGGCGTTAGCGGCGGCGCCCCGTGGGTCTGCGCTCTGAGAAGCTCCGTTCCCGCCCGTGATCTGCTCCGATCTACGCCCTGCTCTAGCCCGTGGTGGCTTCGGTCGCCGTCTTGGGGGTCTGGACGGACGGATCTGGTGGTTGGGCGTGATTCCGGGGGAAACCCCTGGCCGGCGCGGCGGCCTCACCAAAGGCGACGTCTTGGCGCCGTGGTCCTTCCCTGGAGGCTTTGGTGTGGTTCTCCCTCCCACCTTTTCCTCGAGCACAGGTGAAGACCTGCCTCCCTTGCATGGTCGATGGCGGCATCCGGTGCCGTGCTCCTTCTTGAAGGCGTCTTCCGGGGATTGCTCGTGTGGGGTGGAGCTGCTGGTGGCGTGGTGACGGTGTGAGGGAGCCTGTTCTTCTCGGTGGCGGCTGCCGTGGTCTCGGTCCAATCCCTGACCACTGCTTTGGCTATGCCCCTTTTGGCCTTCTCCATGGATCTTCGCCTTCGTCCGATGACTTGCGGTTGTGAGCCGTTCCGCTTAGCACTAATGTACATGCCGTGGTGGAGCGATACTTCATCTCACTCATTGATGGCGGCGAGGATCGGCGGCATGGCGCTGTGGAGGTTCGCCGCCCGATGCGCGGAGATGGACTCGCGCAGGAGGAGGTTGCTGTCTGGCGTCATGGTGACGCCGATGGCTGAGTGGCCAGACAAGGTAGAAGCCTCAATATGATCTGAAGACGGACCTGCGGAAGATGGTGGCGACGACACACGAAAAGTGCCTCGACCGGATTGTGCCCCAGACCCGGTATGTGGCTCGGCTGGGGATTCCGAATAGGTTTCGGTTTTCGGCTTTTGATGTTAGGCTTAGGTGAGTGGTTTGGGTAGTGGCCCAGCTAGCACCCCTTCATCTTTTTGGGTAGGAGTAGTGGCATGTGTTGCCAAGATGGTGGATTTAGACTTATTGTTGTAATACTTTGTAAGGTCCTCGAGAATAATCAATAAAATGGCCGTATGCATCTCCCGGATGCAGAGGCCGGGGGTCATCCCTCTTTTCTAAAAAAAAAAAAATACGGATCTGAAACAAGGCCAAGAACTATCATGCGTGATAGAAAAATAGCAAGCGCTCGAAGCAATAGTTGGCGTCTACGCGGCGCCGGATGCCAGGAATTGACCGGGAATACTTTCCTAGTGCTCATCACTAGCGCCTGGCATTGGACATGCCCTTATAGCATCCAACCGGTGGGGATCTACTCTTCCAAAGCTGGTGGTTGGACACATCAAATTGTTTGGAACCCACAAGGTTATTGATCAGGGAGACACCAGCGTTGATCCAGTTGATATACTCTGCTTATCAGGTGGCGCATTTTTCTGCGGAGTATTGTATTTGTGTTCCGAAAATAATTCAGTTGCAGATGTCCACGTGGAAGGAAATTGTAGGGCCATTCTTATTCCTACTTCACATGACGCTGCTGTTCGTGCTAATGTCTATGTATCACGGGAACAATTGTATCTTACAATTCAGGGTGCTTCTGAACTGTTGATCTGGGTTCTTGAAGATTCTAGAATGGAAAATTGTTGGACCCTGAAGCACAATATCAGCTACTTGCGACTGTTTGAAATAGAGTATTCAATCTCTGAGCAATGTTACCGTGCTATCTCAGCCCACCCAGAACACAATGTGATATACATAGCCAAAGGATTTAGATTGTGGTTCCGACCACTGAAGAATATTTTCATACGAAATGGATTATGGTGAGCTGCGTTTCATATGTGATCTTGGAGACAATTCTAGGTGCCCTTATAGCTGCGTTTCATATGACGTCTGGTGGCACCCAAGTTCGGGGATTGACTTGGTCCATGTTTTTTGCCATCGCATGGTGCTCTTCTTGCCTACTGCCTGTTAGTGGTGTCGGTCCGAGTCGGGCTCTTCGAGCACTGTTTTGTATTGTCGGACAGACCGACGCCGATGACCTTGGAAATGACGGCTTTCGAGCTTGCTCAGCGGCGGCCCTTGACAATCACTGGATTGTATCCCGCGTGGTCCATCGGGACCGGCTGGGGACACAGTTCTGGGCGCTTCCCACTGTGGAGGCGTCAACCTAGATCCGGTGGCTGCTATCGGCCTAGGACTGGAAGGAGGTGTGTTTCACTTTTATAGTGGTTGGGTGGCCGGGACATGGATGGTTGGCAGTGTTTAGGGGCATGGATGTCAGGCGGCAGCCTTGGATGGTGGTCCGCATGTTTGGCTCTCCGGCAGGCATCATGGTGGCGGTGGTAACTATGTCTCTTTGTTGTCCAGGTGGCGAGGGGCGTAGCGGCTCATGGGTCAGGATCGTTCTCTGTTGCGGGCAGTGGTGATGCCTAGATCAAGATCCGGTGGCTTCTGCTCGCCGTAGCGGTTCTAGGTGCATCATTGTGGCATGAGCGAGCTGTCGAGTGAAAACTGCATGCTTTGGCGCTGATGACGGTGATGCCCACAGGTGCAACTCTCCTCTTGAGGATGTCGTTGTGGTTCTTTTCTCAGTGTCAGGGTTCTAAGTGCATACCTCTGTCCGTCTCGGACTTGACAACAGCGATGCGTAGCGCCGTTCTCCCTCCAAGGGCACTATCATGGAACTTAGGTGTCCTAAGGCGTGTCATGGCGTTGTAGTCATGCCCACATATGTTATCTTCCAGCAATATAATCGCGTACGTTTAAGTTGTGGAAGAGGGATCTCTCACTAGCTTGTACCGCTTGGTCATGTACTTTGATTTGTACTTTATCTATATAGAGAGGGCGAGCGGCTATTTGGAAAGATAGTGGTCAACAACATTTTGTCCTCTCTTGACATGCTTGATGACAGACTCCCTACCTCACTCAAGAAACTCTTTGATCTCCGACCAGCATCGTATGCTCATGCCTTGGATTAGCCGGGAGTTCCAGAGAATCCAATTGCATGCACAATGATCGGCCGTGTACTCCACTGGAGGCAAGGCTGAGTTTGATGCATGAAGAGAAAATAGGTGCACCTACGCTGTTCCGGAGTATAATACCCGCCCCAGCCTTATTGTCATGCTCACTAAGGGATCCATCGACGTTCAAAGTCGATGGAGTGTTTAAGGATCCATCGACACTCATACGTCTGCCTCTCTGGTACATCGTTCCAGGGGTTGCACACATGCACATACACTCCAATGTATTTATTTTTATCAGACAGTTTATACGGAGTACTTCATAGGAAAGATCATTACTCTGAAAAAGCATATTTGGTCCAGCTGGCAGTAGAAACTCAGAGATGACGTCTAGGGTTTTTTTGAGGTAAGGAGATGACGTCTAGCTTGTAGGAGTACGTTTTTATTTTATTTTTAGAAACGTGTAGTTTTTTTTTTGAGACAATTTAGAAACGTGTAGCTTGTACCTGTATCCTCTACTTCTACGTTTCAAGGCGTGTACGACTCAGATAAAGCCCAGACACATGCGCCGCCGCGCCTCCACTTGTGCCTCCAACTCGCTACTGCCGCGTGCGCGCGCAAGCCCTCGCCGGCGGCCGGCCGTCCTTCACTTCGCAGCTCGCTAGCAATTGGTAGATCCTCCCGTCCCTCTCACGCCCCCATCATCATCCGTTCATTACCGTGGATGAGTCTCTAACCTTTGTCCCGATCTGCAGATTGTCCTGCCATGGCGCGGGGCTCCAAGAAGAAGAAGAAGAGGGACACGGGGAGGAGCCCGGTCTCCGACCTCCCCGACGACCTTCTTGTCGAGATCCTCTCGCGCTTGCCCTACAGGTCCACCCGCTGTTGCCAGTGCGTCTCCACGCGCTGGCGCGATCTAATCTCCCACCCCGACCACCGCAAGAAGATTTCTCAGTCGACCCTCGCCGGCTTCTTCTTTGAAACATGGGACACAAAAAAGGTTTCTCGTCGTTACCAAAGCGTCTCCGGGAACTGGCACCCTCCCATCAACTCCTCCCTCTCCTTCCTACCCCGATGCGAGAAACTCCACATATTGGACTGCTGCAATGGCCTCCTCCTCTGTAAGTGCTGGCAGGACACAGATCGGAAGATACTGGATTACGTGGTGTGCAATCCGGCCACTGAGAAGTGGGTGGTCGTGCCTGCCACAAACTGGTCCAGCGAGTTGTACAAAGCTCGCCTGGGGTTCGATCCAGCCGTCTCATCACACTTCCATGTTTTTGAGTTCGTACCTACCTATGTCTGGGATGGGGATAAGAGTGGTGATCATAGTAAAAGATGCATCAAAGTGGTGGGAATCTACTCTTCCAAAGCTGGAGTTTGGACACGTCAGCGCGCATGGGACCTTCCAGTTGAAACAGTCCACTTTATAGGTAGCGCATTTCTGACCGGGATCCTGTATTTAACTTGCAATGATGATTTGGTTGCGACCATCGACGTGGATGGAAATTGCAGTTTCGTTCGTGTTCCTAAACCACACTATACATGTGGTGCTTATGATGTTTATGTGTCACGGGGCCATTTGTATTTCGCAAGTTGTGATGCTTCTGAAATATCAATCTGGGTTTTAGAAGATTTTAGTACTGCAAAATGGTCCTTGGAGCTCAATGTCAGCTACATGCTACTGTTTGGAACAAGGTATTCAAGCCATGATGATCATTGTTGTGTTATCTCAGCTCACCCAGAACATAATGTCATATTCATCATTGTCAAATATACATTGTATTGGCGTTCACTGGTGGAACTATTTTCCTACGAAATGGATTCTAAGGAGCTGCGTTTGATATGTGATCTTGGACGGGAATCCAGATTCCCTTATCTTTCATACGTTCCCTTGTTCTCAGAGTCACTGGCAGATGAACACTAAAAGTCTTGCATATTAATTGGAGCCTCGCAATTGTCCATCTTTCTGATGATACCAGAGTTAGGTCATGAATACGAGCAGCAATGTAGGAGCGCATGTACCCGACTTTATATGGCTAGCTAACCAGCCAACTTTAGTACCTGCTTGTGCTTGTGTGGTCATAAATTTATTAGTGTAGCCTATATGCAGATGTAACACCATAGTACCTCACCATGGATACTCATATTGTTTTGTGTGAACTATTATGAATATTTTAATATCTATACTTTATTTCTCTGTTTGTGAATAATTCGTCGGTCTACCAACTTCTGTTTCCGACAATACATGAAAGGTTATTTCCTTGTTTGTAATCTCTAGCTCTGGCGTAACTAACTGAAGATCTTGCTGTTTGGGTGGACCTGGAATAGAAGAGCACAAGACTGCTGTTGGATTTTTTGTGTCTGTTTGTCATTCCATTTTTGTGTTGTATTTTTTCTTGCCTGCTGAAACTGCGATATAATAAGGTTATAGTAGTAGTTTAACACGATCGTTGCTAAGGCTTTCTGATATGTGAAGTGAACTGCCGTTTCAGTTCACTCTGGACCTCAAGTGTTTATCGCCTCCAGCGTTATTCGCCAGGTGCAATTTCTAATAGACGAGTTGCCTGTTCAATTAGTTCAGTCATGCATCCCTCCTGCTTAGAAGTCAGGATGATATATAACTGCATCCTGATATCGCTGGGAAATCATGATCTACACAGCTTGCAACAGAAAAATTTCTTATTTGTTTGCTCCACATCGAGCTTCTGATTGTTTGTCAAATCTATCAGGCGATAGTTCAGATTGGATAATGGAGAAACTCTGGACTGCGCACGTTCTTCATAATTAAAGAGTGTCGATTTGCATGAGTAGTGCACCAGGATCAGGATGAGACAAAGTTGCGATGACGTTGCTCGAGCACCGCCTGTTATATACGTGTCAATTTGATTAATTTTCTGCTGGTTTTTTCCTGTGACCCAATTAGCAAGTCTTGTATAAGAGACTAGAAACATAACCAAGCATGTTGAAAATTCTTCTTTGGTTCTATGCTCATGTGTTGACATTAATTTGTAGTAATAATTTATTTAGACACATGCACCGAGAGATATACTGTAGGAGAAGGAAAATATTTGACTCGGCGGTAGAAATCCAGAGATGACGTGTATGAAAAGAAATTCCGTGCCGAGACGAATTGAAATAGAAGTGTACGTCTACTTCAACGTTCCGACTCATATACATGCCGAGCCAGATTAAAAGTTCGTGAAAGCGAACGCTGGTCTCCTCTCTCGCCTCATCTCGACTCATATATGTCCTCCTGCACAAAAGTTCGTGAAAGCGAATGCCGGTCCCCAAATCTCGTAGATAGAAGAAACGGCCCGAAATATGCAGATTCCCGCAAAAAAATTACAGAATGGACGATTTTACAGGATGTATTCGGGACGAAAAAAGCGCCCTCATCCCATAAATCGGCTGTTATTTGGCCGGATGATCCCTTTTACGGGATCTGTTAGAGATGCTCTAAGTAATGTGGCAGACTACTCAACATAGTATCACGCGTTATGCGGAAATATGCATGTGTAGAGGTTCTTCTGTATTGACAGTATAGACCGCTATCTTTATTTCCCTTCTTGTGAAATATTTTCTCTTTTTTTCCTTTCGGTTGTTTATTGTTATCAGGTTTCTAGAAATATTTAAGGTAATAAAAAATGTGCCCTCTCCATGGTACTCGACTTTATGTGTTCCTCTTCTATCTTCTGCAGGGAAGGACCACTAAAATGTCCAATAGGTTAGCAAACTTGACCCTCTCAGGTTAATGCCTGGTGAAGTTATTTTTGCTTCATTAGACGAATTTGTAAAATGCTCATGAGCTCACTAAGCCAAATTGAACCCCTTCCTCCTCCCATTTTGAGAAATAAGAGGAGCCTTTCAACTTCAAGTTGCAAGTGGTTTTAAACTTGTTTTAGCTTATCTGACCACGTCATGGTTAGGTTGAGAAATAAGTATGTTCCAGATACCAATCTTATTCCCAACAATATTCTGGACGAGCGCTTTCGATACATGGAAAAAACGAGCAACTTCCAATTAGCACTGGATGTCTCGACCTCCAGGTCTTTTTTTTCACCCTGCTATTCCATGACCAACAGAAGTGAAGAACATCTCTTATACATAGAACAGCCAGAAGGAGAACAAGAGCAAGACTACACTCGATGGAAAGCATATTCTGTAGAAATATAAATGGAAGGAACTGTGGACCAAGCAACCAGCACTCCTGCAAACATGAAAACACAAATGACAACATAATGACCTCATCAGATGAAGAAGATTAATTTAAGAAATGCAATATTACTGCTATGGGTTAGAGCATCTCTAGCAGACCCGCAAAATCCCAACCCGCATAAGTCATTTGCAGTTCGCGGGAAAGTGTATATGCAGGCCGGCGCGAGCGAGGTCAGACTCAGACCCCGCAAAACGGGCCCTAAAAAAGGATATTCGATGAATATGGTTTTTTACGGGTCGGCTATGCAGGGTCTGCTCGGGCATCGCCGCGTCCACCCGTAAACCGAAGACGCCCAATTATCGAATTTGACATCGGTTCCGACAAATAAGTTTAAATTCAAACAATAGAACACAGTTCACGCGCAAATAAAAACTTAAAGTTTTATAGGACAAACGCAAAAGAGGGTCTTGCAAAAGTGACGACCACGTCCGGCATCATCTTGGTCGATCTTCACTCCGCGCCACTGAGTCCATCGAGGTCATCGCAACCATCGAGTTGACCTTCGACACTTGTTCCAACTCCGGCACCAAGATCATCGGTTGGTGCACTGAACGCATCGGCGATATTGGCTCCAAACCCAGTTGAGAAAACATCTACGGCACTGTAACACGCACTGGCCGCCGCGAGCATTCTCCTCTTCAAGATTTCTCTTCCTGCCATATCATGCCATTCTTTGGTGAGGTCGTCCATGTCATTGCGGTTCATCATCATGATCTTGTTCTCTTCGGCGAGCAACTTGGACATGGCTTTGTTCTCAGCGGCACGTGCTCTTCTCTCCTCAATGGCCGCTTTGCGCAGCCCCTCTTCCTTGAGCAGTTGCCATTTCTTTTGCTTCTCCCGTGCCTTCTTCTCGGCCAACTCTTTCTTGATCTCCAACGTCTTCACTAACATCAACTCATTTGATTGCACCATGGCATCAATCTTCTCCCTCAAGCTCGACACTTCGTGCTCTCTCTTCATTTTCTCCTTAGACTTCTTGTCGCCATCGGGCTTGTTCAAGTTTCTTGGACCATCATCATCCTCATCTTCATCCATGTTTGTAAGTGAACCTCTCTTCGGTGGGGATTCTCTGTCAATCAACTTCCACTGCTCGCACTTTTTGAGCAAGTCCCAACAATGCTCTAGTTTGAAGAATTTGCCTTCCGAAGCTTCCATGTCTTCGTATCTTTGTTGGGAAATTTTGTCCTACACAATTTGAACGATGCAATCATTTCATATGATGCAATCTGATGTGCACAACTTGAACAAAGTCAAAATGAACTCACATAGTCGGATTCCACGGTTTCACTTGGAGGTGCATTGCGTACTTGCTCCAAGCAAGCTGCCCAACGGCTGCAAATAGGCTTGATCACGTCCCAACGCCCTTGGAGCGACCGAAAGGTGCGTGGAGTCATATTGGGATACTTTGCCGTCATGTGGAAGTATTGATCTTCGATCCTTTGCCAATACCTCTTGGCGGTTTGAGAAGTACCCGTGCATGCATCAAGAGACACCACACTCCATGCCTTGATCAATATTTGATCTTCCAAGATCGCGTAGTTTTTCGATCTCTGGCTTTTTCCACTTCTTTCTTGCCATTGCTCATACGCCCCCTCATCGATCTCCTCCACTTCTTCTTCATCCCCATGATCATCCACGCCGCCCTCCGTCATTGTAATCAAATGCGGCGAACGGAGCTTGATGTCAATGGCGTTGGTGTCCAACAAGTTCACGAACTCGGTAGTTGCATTGTTCGAACCACCGTATAGTGAACGATAACAAGTCACGAGCTATCACGAAAGCAAAGAAAATTTCCATGAATGAAGAGGCATACCTTCCGGCCATTTTGTTGAACACCTCGCTTGTGGTGGGAGCATCGTTGTTGAGCGGCATCACCGCGGAACCTCTTTCCGAGGCGGAGGGAGTGGATGAAGAAGCCGGCTTCTTTGTAGCCGGAATCATCTTCCGCTTCACGCCGGAGGCCTTGCCGACCTTCTACGCCGCCGGCCGGGATCGCGCAGCGGCGTCGGCGCCTGGAGCGCGGGCCTTCCTGGTGGGGGTAGCCGGATTCCCGTCCTACACGACCATGTTGCCCTGCCGCTTGCGGACAGGCATAGTAGTGCCTTGGGCGACGGCGGGACCAACATGGCCGGCGACGAGATCCGCCCGAGGGGATTGAGCGTGCGTGACCTCGACGGTGACGGGGGACAGTAAGGTGTCATCCATGGTGGCGAAGGACTGCCGGGGAAAATGCACCGGAGAGGGAGGTGGTGGGGGCGATGGTGGTGGAGGGTGGAGGTAGCGGGAACGGCCGTGCGGAGTGTATGAATATCCACTAATTTCAGTTTATCTGTACAACACCTATGCTATCTTATCTACTTCTAAATAATGTTGCCGTTTTTTCATGTAATTTATTTGTGCTAGTTTATAAAATAAATGAAATCCCAGAAACAACTCGCTGTTAGAATCATTCAATCATCCTACTGAATTAAAACTCCGAATAACAAACTTACAAAAACTAATAAATTAACAAAAGAAACACGTAATTATATTCGCATGCTATTTATTAATCTATACTAAAACTTGCACTCAACAACCAAGTTGAGGCTAAATGTACGGCCACATTTCTTCTCATGCATTCTTTAATACTTTCAACATCGTCAATGCAACAGTACCAAATAGCCTTCTGGATCGATGCATATTTGTAACTTGTGGAATTTCTCTTGCCAGCAAACAGGCATTACCTTTATGAAGCGAAGTAGTAGATAGTTTGCCAAACTTACTCACGGAGTTCTGTATTCAATCAAACTTAGGCGGACGCAATTTATCAGTTTGTGCATGGACTGGATACACTTTTATGGGAGACTGCAATGCTAACACTGATCTCCAATATGGGAAGTAACTATTACATGTGCATTCAAGCTCCCAACTTCTGCAGAGTCTTTTTCTGGCAGACTTTTTATCTGCATTAGGCGTTTCTGCATCTGCCTTAGTTTCAACTATCTTCTCACCATTGGGCACTGGCCACCATTCGTAAGGGGAGAGGTCTCCAATGAGGATGACTCCTCCGCTAGGAGAAAAACCATGGTCATTGAGAATCTGTGAAATGCGTTGAAGAACCTTTGTTTTACGCACCTCCTTATGTGTCTGAATGTACGAATCGAGAGCTTTACCAGCTCGGAAAATTATTTGAAAAAGCAATAATGTATTGTACAAATGTCCACCCTGGGCCTCCAAATTCAACTTTTCCTTTCCGTCTCGACCCATCCCCAATTTCATGCATGGTTTCAATCTGTTTTTAGATAAAAGGCCGAGGCCCGACTTTATAAATAAAGCCACCAGGCAGAGTATAACAGATCCAGAGATCAGCACAAGAACAGGCAAAGTATCAACCATGATAGAACGAGAGATAGTCTAAGTACATGGCTCCCAGGCCAGTACACGGCACGCAGGCCGAAGAGATCTAAGACGAGGGCCGACCGCCAACGACTAAGTGCCTACTTGAACTGGCAAGATGGAGATAGCAGAGGTCAGCACAAGAACAGGCAAAGTATCAACCATGATAGAACGAGAGATAGTCTAAGTACATGGCTCCCAGGCCAGTACACGGCACGCAGGCCGAAGAGATCTAAGACGAGGGCCGACCGCCAACGACTAAGTGCCTACTTGAACTGGCAAGATGGAGATAGCAGAGGTGCGGATCTTGGCCAACATGGTATCGAAGGTATCCCTGTCCTCCTCCTTAGTCAATGATCTCCACTGCTGCAGGAATACACAACTTTTAAATAAGCAATCAGCTGGTTTAGCAGGGAAAACATGTTCGATGGTAAATTATTTTTTGTCGTCCAGAGGGCCCAGCACATCGCAGCGAGGCCCACCCAAAACAATCTTCTCTGGGCCCCAACCAAAGAATTAACCAGGACGCGCAGGTCAGAGAAGGAGGTCGGAGCCCAAGAAACATGCAGCCAGGATCTAATACAACACCAAAACAGCTTAGCCAACACACAGTTAAAAAAGACGTGTGACGTGTCTTCTCTCATACCACACAAAGCGCATCTATCAGAGCCCCGACCATTACGCTTTCGGATTTGATCCCCCGTCGGCAAACGACCACGAGAGGCTTGCCAGAGGAAAACCTTAACCTTAGGAGGGATACGAGCCCTCCAAATCCAATTGAATTTGGAGGTGGGGGATCCAGCAATAAGCTTACCTTAAAGGGATTTCACCGAGAAACGAGCAGAGGAGGAGTGGGGCCAAACAATCGTGTCTTCCTCCTCCGAGAGCGAATGGAAGAGAGCAACAAGACGCTGCCAGTCTTCCAACTCTGTGGGAGAGAGGGAGCGGCGCAGCTGCAGGTCCCAATTATTCGACGCGAGCTCAGAGATTGAGATCTCAGGGTCCGGGCAGTAAGAAAAGAGAACAGGAAAGGTACTCGCCAGCGGAGAAGAACCACACCACCAATCAAGCCAAAACCTAGTGGACCTACCATTATGGACAACGAATTTGACAAGGCCTTGGAAGATCGGTCTGAGTTTAACCAGATCTCTCCAGAATTGAGATGCCCCCAAGGCCCGGTCAAACATAGGGCTAGAAGAGGGAAAGTACTTCGCTTTGAGAATGGAGAACCAGAGGGGCTTCTCCTGGGGGATGGTCATGATCTTCCACCACCATTTGATGATCAAACATTTGTTCATAACGAGAGTGTTAATAATGCCCAGCCCCCCAAGGCTTTTTGGCTTACAAATAAGGTCCCATTTGACCAAACGATATTTGCGCTTGTTATCAGCCACATTCCAATAGAAGGCACCCCTGTGTTTATCAAAGCCAGCATGGGTTCCCATAGAAAAGGAGATAGAAGCCCATCAAGAACATAGGTAGAGAAGAAAGGCACGCGTTAATCAAGGCAACTTTACCCGCCTGAGTGTTATATCTACCCCTCCAGGGCATAACCCGATTACCCACCTTGGCCACTGTTGGAGCAAAATCTTTAGCAAGGAGTTTGCGAGAGGAGATAGGTAAACCCAGGTACTTTATAGGAAACAAACCAAGAGAACAGTTCAGGAGGCGGGCCACCCGCAAGGCCTCGGTGTCCGGCACACCAGTGACAATAACATCACTTTTGGAGAAAATGATCTTAAGACCCGAGAGAGCTTCGAAGCAGAGGAGCAGAAATTTGAGATGGGCAATGCAGTGATTGTTTAGTTCCACTAGAATAATTGTATCATCTACATATTGTAGGTGAGTGATGCCCTCCGGAATGAGGTGAGAGATAACAGGAGAGATGTGGCCGGCTTCTGCGGCTCTGGAAAGAATGTTAGAAAGAGCATTCGCCACAAAGTTAAAGAGGATGGGCGAAGCCGGATCACCTTGCCTGAGGCCACGAGAATTCTTAAAGAAGTTACTAACTTTCCCATTGACGTTAATGGCAGTGTGGCCCCCCATGACCAACTACATAATGCGGTGAACCACCCCACCATCAAAGCCTTTAGCCAATAGGACTTGCTTAAGGAAGCCCCAACTAACCGAATCATAAGCTTTCTCGAAATCCAATTTTAAAATAACAGCCTTTGTCCCAGATCTCTGGATATCGTGGATAATTTCATGCAGGCATAGGACCCCATCTAGGATAAAGCGGCCCTTGACAAACCCAGATTGAGTAGGGGAGAGGGTCGGATGAGCCAACGGGGTCAGGCGAGTGGCCAAGCACTTAGCAGGGAATTTGGCGAAGTTATTGATCAGCGCAATAGGTCTAAACTGCGAAATGAGATCGGCACCCTTAATTTTAGGGATCAGGCAGATGATCGCATAATTAAGCCTGGAAATATCTACTGTCCCCAGACAATAGCCTTGAATGACCGCGCAAATGAGCTCTTTGAGAGAAGGCCAGAATTTCTTAAAGAAAGGGATGGAAAAGCCGTCCGGGCCCGAGGCAGAGTTAGGGTTCGAGTTGGAGATCGAGGAGAAGATCTCCTCATCAGAATAAGGGATCATCAAATCAGAGTTTTCTTCCGAAGACACCAAGACCCCCTGGTCCCAGAAATTAGAAGCTAGCCTGAATCCCTGATCAGGTTTGGCTGAAAGGGGAGAGGAGAAGAAAGAAACACCATGATTTAGGATGGCTTCTTGGTCAGAAGAGCGCACCCCGTCGATAATCAGGCTATCAATAAGGCATCTACGCCGCCTCCCATTAGCAATAGCAAAAAAATAGGCAGTGGGAGAATCGCCTTTAAGCATCCAGTTAATCGAGCCCCTCTGGCGCCAGTAAACTTTGTTAAGGTGGTGGGTCTGCACCAGGGATCGTTCAAGGGAATTGCAAAGGGTCCAATCAGCATCTGAAAGACTAGACACGTCAGCCCGAGAGTCAAGGGCCTCTATCTGGGCCAGGAGAGCGGCCTTATCTCTACGCTCCTGGGCCGAGTAATTACGGGACCAACCACGGAGAAATTTACGCAGCAAGGCCGAGCACTTATGCCAATCATCCAAGGGCCCGAAGGAGCGGTGAGTTACCGAAAGGAAGTCGCTAATTTTAGAGCTAGGAGGTCGCAAAAGCCATCAATAAGGAGCCAAGACGCGTCAAATTGAAACCTAGGGGGGAGGAGATGGATCGGATCCCAGCATCAAGGATTAGGGGGGCATGATCTGAGCCCACAATCGCCCTAGATTTAAGCGTGGCTAGTGGGAAGAGCGAATCTCAATTAGAACAGACAAGAACTTGGTCCAGGACAGAGCGAATAGGAGAAACTTGATGGTTGGTCCAAGTGAATCGTGAGCCCACCCTAGGAATCTCACGAAGGGCGCAGGAGCTAATGAACTCGTTAAAAGCATCGGCCAACGTCCATGAGAAGATTTTATTGCTCTTATCCGAGGGGGAGCGAAGCAGGTTAAAATCCCCTCCGATCACTAGAGGAAGGGTGCAAGCCTCGACTTTGTTCGAGATTTCGTCCAGGAAGATAGTGGAAAGGGAGGATCCGTCGGGCCGTAAACAACCATGAATTCCCAAAGCGCGTTGAGTTGACGGTGAAACAGCACAGAGCTGGCCCAGAAGATGCCATGATCGAAGGTAACAAAATCAAAAACATCGCGCTTCGAGCCTACCAAAATACCATCCGAGTGGCCAGAAGAAGGAAGAAAATTCCAGTCAAAACGATCGGCACCCGCAACAGAAGAGAGCTCGTGGGGAGAGAAGGAGGGTTTGAAGGTCTCAACTAAGCCAATCAAATCAATATTATCACCCCTAACAATGTCTTTAATTTGGTCCCGGCGCCCCCGAGCGCCAAAACCTCTTATATTCCAGAAGAGGGCTTTCATTTGAAAGATAGATTTTTAATGCGCAGACTCGACCTGCAGGGTGCCAAGCAGGATTTAGCACGTTTAGAAACACCCTTCTTCACAGAAGGCTGAGGTACACCCATGCTAGGCACACCCCCTCCTCCGGAGCCCCATCAGCCACAACTGAGGGGGCGGGAGGAGCCGCAGCGGCCTCTTTAGCCTTGGCCGGAGCCGCCTGGGCCACCTCATTGGCCCTAATTAGAGCAATCATCGAAGAAGGGGACCCAAAATTATGATCAAGAGATATGCCAGAGTCAGCGAGGACCTTAGTCAAATGTTCATCCGAATATGAAGGTAGGACAAGCCTAATGGGGGAAGAAGAAACATGAACCAACGAAGCAGGGGGGAATCGTACCCGAAGCAGGGAGATCCCGAGTCGCAGCATGCCTAGCCGCCTTATCCACCACCTGCAGCCCACTGTCGCGGATCCGACCACTTTTGCGCGCCGTAGAGGAGGGAGAGCGGATCGGGGAAGCACGAGCCTCCACCGGAGACGCCTGGCCCGCCACGGCGCCCAAATCACAATCGAGGCGACGGCAAAGGCCCGCCGCCGATAGCTTGGTCCCAGAAGAGGCCCGACTGCGAGCAGAGAACTTGCGGACCGAAGAATTGCGCTTGGGAAGAGAGACCGAAGCAGCGCGGCGCGGAGAGGCAGGAAGATCTTCAATCCCCGAGAGCGACGGAGACCCCGGCCGGGCCGGCAAGTTGGAGCACACCCCCGACACAGGAGTACCAGCAGGAGGAACAATCGGGGCATCCTGAGCAGGAGCCTGAATATCAACATCAACGTCCAACTGATCCTTCCCTCCATCCTTGGCCTTTGGGGCAGTATCTTTGAACAGGTCACAGCTAACAGAGCCCATTCCCTCCTACTCAGAGGTCATGAAGCGTGGCAGCGAACCCCCACTCATGTTGCCAGCATTGCCATCCTCGGCCCCAAGGTTGTTGGAAGACGAAGGAGGAGGCGGGGGAGGGGATTGGGTAGTGGCGGCGCCTTCCACCCGAACCCGGAGTTTGAAGCCATCCGCAGCAGGGAAAACATCGACACAGCCGTGGACGCAGAGGGGATCCACAGCCCAAATCTTGAGGCGAACAGGTCCAAGAACAGAGAGGGAGTCTTGGTCAACCAAGATCGGTTTGCCAATGAGAGCACCGAAGGCCATGACGAACTCTGAAGAGCGAAGAGTGGGAGGGACATCATCCACAAGGACCCAGATCTCAGAGAGGGGAGGAATAGGTTTAGCGCCATTGGTGTCCGTCTTCACCGAGACTACCAACTGATTAAGAGGGAGGGTGAAACTGGTGCAAGATGAGATCATTTTGAGGCTGCTCTTAGAGGGGAAGACCACCGCAAAGTCAAAATCAGACAACTGTCGGATCTGCCAATCCCAGCCACCATCGTCCCACAACTTGAGCTCGTCCAAGAGGGTTTGGGTGGAGATTTTATGGTCTTTGATCGAGATGATCACGGCATTGGAGAGCGCAGGGGCCACAACAACCGGAGGAATGTCACTGTCAAGCGCGAGGAAGGAGCAACCAGGAAGGCCTTGGCCAAATAACTTAAAGGAAGCAGATTTGTGACGATTCTGGCAGTTCACAGTCAAGTGGCCGTCCTCTCTACAGATCAGGCAGAACGGGGGGTTGCAACAACGAGATTGGAAGTGGTCAGGTTGGTGGCAAGCGAAGCACGTGAGATTAGGGTTTGGAGGTTGGAGAGCCGGAGGAGAAGGACGGGCAGGTGGAGGAGGGGGAGGAGGAAGAATCCAGTCGCCCAAGGCGCCAGCGGACGAGCCAGGACCGAACGCCGGAGGCCGACGGCCGAGGGCGCCAGAGCCACCGCCCCCGCGACCCAGCGAGCGCGCCCCCCGAACCCAGAAGACTGGCCGGGGCCTCGCCCGCCGCCACGAGCCAGGGGCATGGGGCTAAGCGAGGGAGGAGGAGGGGGACGGGCCACGGGACCAGCGCCAGCAGCAGCCGCCGCGGCCTCCCAAGGATCGGCCCCAGATCCGCCCGATCCGGGGGCCTCAGATCCAGAGCCCGCCGCAGCCGACGCCGCCGCCATTGCACGCTCGCCACCCTGGAGCCGCTCGGACCCCGCCGCCCAGGCCTCGCGCTCGCGGGCTGCTTGCAGCCGAGCCGCCTGCTCGGCTTCAAGCTTGGAGCGAAGGGACGCCTCGAGCTCCAGGCCGTCCGCCCCGTCGCCCGCATCCTCCCGCCGCCACTTCATGCCCGACATCGCCTCGCTCGAAGAACCACGGGAGCGATCCATGGCTACCACCGCCACGAAAGGAAGAGAGAGGGGTAGGGGGAGATCTGCGGAAGGTGGGGATGCGAAAAAGGAAACGGCGCAGGTCAGAATGAGAAGCATGAAACCCTAGAAATGGGGGGCCGAACCCTTTTGGACCCATAAGTACCCGGAGCTAGCCAGGCCAGGAGGGGGGAAAGACGGGCCGGGTCGGTCGAAGCTGAGGAAAGAACACTAGGCGCGCGAGGCCCAGGGCCCAAAATGGAGAGGGGGGGAAAATCAGAAAAGGACGACAACTCGGGCGGCCCAGCCTGAACCGAGGGCCCAGTTAGGCCAGCCTGAAACGGAACGGGAGGCCCACAAGCCGAACTCGCAGGAAACGGATCTGGGGAGAGAGGCGGAGGGAAGGCTCCCGCCGGCGCCGCCCGCGCCGCCGAAACCACCGACGGCGAAGCCGCCGGAGAGCATGGAGAGCAAGCAGGGCATGTCGCCCGAGAGGAGGGAGCAACGAGACCCGCACAGCCCGCGCGAGGAGAGCGGCCCCGAGCGCTTCCGTCGCCGACCGTGCCTCACCTGGAGCCAGCCCGAACCATCCCCACCGACGACGACCACCGGACGGCCACGACCACCCGGGGCAAATTTCCGCACCTTGCCCGCCACCGGCGACTCAGCCGCCCGCGGAGCCACCGGAGATGGAACCAGAGGGGGAAGGGGAGAGCTGACCTCCAGATCGGAGTCCCCATCCACCTCATCCGACGACAGGGCCCAAAAGCGGTTCCGAGCGCCAGATCCAGATGTCCGCGAGCTGAGAGGAGGACCAGGGGACGAGAGAGCAGGAGTGGCGAGGGGGAGAGTCGGAGACGACAGAGGGAGGGGAGCAGGGGCGGCCGGGGAAGGAGGCCGGAGCGGAGGCGAGGAGAGAGAGGAAGGGGAGGAAGGAGAGGAGGAAGGAGGAGGAGCCATCCCTCTGACACTTCATGTCATCGTATCAATCTGTTCAACAAGGCGGTCAATGATAGCAGAAAACCCATCAACCCAGCCCACTATTATCTTTTCTATTGCAGGAATATTCCGCATGGATATGTGTTTGAGCTGACAGGAGCAAAACGGCTGTTTGCAACAGTTTCCCATTCCAGATTTCCTCGTCTAGATTGTCCATGTGTTCAGCAAGTAGTCTAGTCGTATCCAAGAAAATTTTCATTCCAGCACAAGAGATAAATAATCATGTATACATAGTTGGCATCTTTTTTGGTTAGATTGTCGTTGAGATATTTGTGCAAGCAAGTGTCCTCGACCGCAACACGAACATGGAGCGGGAGTAGGTCCTCGATGACCGAGTCGCCAGCCATGCGTAGATTGGTCAATGCGCCATGGTGGAGGAGCAACTTGATCATGTCAACGGAGAACCTTCCCGCGGCTTCATGGAGAGGAATGTAGCCATACTTATTCATACCGTTTGGATTGGCGTGGAAACCTCCTAGCTCAGAGCCTTGCCCTCCAGACAACCTTTGCACATCGCGGGGCATCATGAATAATCATCCGGTTGAGGACTTACGGGATGATGAAGAAGCCCCAAGCAATGCATCTTGGTTGCACCACATACAAACGGAAGGAAGCGCCGGGCATTGTCCTTCTCGAGCAGGCGGCGGTGGCGATGCATCTTGTAGAAGGCAGAATTCACATCCTTGAGAGTGCGGTCCAGGATGATTATATGGGTTGCTCTGGAGGTCTTGAGCAAAGCGTTTCTTTGCTCATGTTGAGTATATTGCTTGAGACCTTTTACGGTACATCAGTTAAATTGGGGCCGTTAATTTCTAGTGGTTTAACGATTCAGATGAGCCAATACTACAGCAAATTTTCAGTAGTATATGGAGCAATTAGGGTATTTTGGATAGTTCGCTGCTAATCAATCCCATAGGCAGATTCCCTTCCAAGTCAAGTGAAGGTCATAGCTGCAAATTCACAGCGTCGCCATCGTTCATAAGGCCCATCCTGCTCCGTCGCCATTGCCAGCAGCTGCCGCACCTCCGCACGTACTGAGTTTGCGACCTGCAGCCGGCCATTGTCAGCCTGCCCTGCGCCATCGCCCACGCCCAGACCGTCCCGCGCCACCGCTCCCATCCCGGAGCACACGGACGCAGCAACCGCAGACCCGATTCAAGCGCCGCCACGGAGCATGTTCACCGGCCGAGCCTCCCACGACCACACGGACGCCACCTCGAGCCCCGTACCGGTGCCGAGGCAAACGCTCTCTCCGTCGCTACTTCCCCGTCAGTCCTTTCCTCCGCTACTGCAAGCGCGTGATGCACTGATGCTGTCTGCTGCTCCGCATGCGTGTGGCGTGCTTAGATTAGTGGGCGCCGGCTGACGTACGTGTGCGGTGGAGAGAGGGCAAGAGAGGAAGCGATCTCAGGGCGCCGACTGAAGTACGTGCAGGCGAGAAGAGGGCCGCCATGCGGACGAGGCGGCTGCGTCCTCGCTGGGATGCATGGGAGGAAGTTCTGAAGCGGCGACCAAAGGCCGTTCGACGTGAAGTGATCGGCCCTGCGAGGAGCATTAGAGTCCCAGGCTAGCGAGGCTGGGAAGGCGCATGCTGCGAAGTTTTAGAGCGCAAGCAGACCAGAGCATCTCCATTCTCCAAGGGAATAGATAACGCGTCGAGCGGTCGGCTGAGGAATGGCAGACGAACTGAGATGGCTGCGTGGTGGAGATGGCAATGGCATCGCATTGTTATTAGTTACATTATTAAACATTATAATAAAATTTTAAAAGAAATATCCACCCTACTAGTTAATTACCAAAATGTCCTATGGCAAACTTTTAAGTAATAAATATCGACCATTGGATCAGTTATATACTACTCACTATTTCAGGTAGTATGATGTACCGTAAAAACTCTCTATTGCTTATTAGGAAAGATGAGATAGACTAGAATTTGTTCTGGCTTGTCTTGTCTTCAAGTTGATCATTATACTCCTATATATACGCCCACGAGGTTCAAGCAATACAATTAACTATTTCGCCAATCTCCCTCTATCCCTTCTAACATGGTATCAGCCCTACCTCGATCCTAAACCCTAGCTGCCGCCACTTCCGCACCTGCGCGCCACCCCCGGGGCGTTCAGCCTCCATGACTGCCACCGGGGGCCGCGCTATCCATACCTAGGATTCGTCCACGGTCGTGTTGACCGGCTGGCCTAGACAGTCTTTTCTCGAGCCCTTGCTTCGATTTTTTCTCTCTCGCGGTCGTTTGATCGGCATTTTCTTTTTATTTTCCGATCTATGCTTGATCGGTTTGCATCACCCGCCGCCGTCGTCGACCCCTGTGTGCCTCTACTTCGACAATGGCGTGACCGGCAGGCTCTTACCGACCCGGCGGCCTCGCACGACAGGCAGCCCCTCACGGCCGTCGTCCGCATGCCGGCCTGCTTGTCGATCTACGCCGGCCGTCACCGCCCTCTCCGACCAGGACACCTGCATTGCCCCTACTCGGTGGCTTCGCGCCATGCAGCAGCCCAGCATAGCCACCATTCGCGCGTCGGCCGCTTTCGTCAATCCACGCCACCCGTCTCCGCCATATGCGCACGGGCGTGGCCTTGCGTTCTGCCTCGCCCGGCCTCGTCCCGGCTGCTCGGTCCGACTGCGTCGAGCTCATCGGCCGTCTCAGCTCGGCGCCGCTACTACTTTGGTGGCTCAGGCCCCGCTGCCCGGGCGCTGGCGCTGCTTTGGCAGCCCGGGTGCCAGCGCTGACGTGCTCTTCCGCACGACGACCAATGCCGTTCGTCATGTCGGCGTCATCTCGGACTCTGCCGCCACCCCGCCTCCACCGTGCGGCGTCCCCGACCTCGCGCACGATCGGCTTGATCACCCGCTCACCGCCGCTCACCGCCTCATCTACGCCCGCGACCGATCTGGCCCGTCGGCAGTTCGCGCCTCCAGTCTCGTGAAGATCGTCCTAGAGTTCAGCGCCCTCCATCGATCGAGCAATGGGCTTGCTGCGTCGCCCGTTGGGCTGCAGCGCCGCCGCCCGTGGTTCTCTGGCGGCTGCAACGACTTCGCCGCGTCGCCGTTATGTCGCCCGCCGGGCCGTAGTGCCGCGTCGCAGTCCCCGCCGCCCCGAGGCCGTCCCCTCAGCGACCGACCAAGGCTCAGCCGTTGCGCTGCCCGTTCGAGCTGTAGCACCGCGGCCCACAGTCCCCACTGCCGCGTGAGGTCCTCTCGTCGTCGCCCTGACCTGCCTGCTACCGCCGCATCGCCCCTTCGAGCCGTAGCGCCGCAACCCGCGGTCCACTCCGCCGTCACCGCACGTCGACCTCCCGTGGTATGCGCCGCGCCATCTCCCTCGGCGAGGGAACGCCACGATCGCGATGGATTTGTCACGGTGTCGGGTTCTTCGTCTACTTCGAGCATCGCCGCCGCTTCTAACCTAGCCGCGAGCCGCTCTTCTTCGCCACCGCCGTGACTACCCCCGTAGCCGCCGCCACTGCCCGTCCAACCCCTTCGTCTTCGTCCAGCACCAGTTCGTCGCCAGCGTCACCATCGTCTACCCCGACCTGCCTGCTGCTGTCGCGTCGCCCCTTCGGGCCGTAGCGCCGCGGCCTGTGATCCACTCCGTCGTCGCCGCCCGTCGACCTCCCGTGGTATGCGCCGCGCCATCTCCCTCGTCGCGGGAACGCCACCGTCCGCGCTGGTCTTCGTCATGTTGTTGTGTTCTTCGTCTACTTTGAGCATCGCCGCCACACTTCTAACCTAGCCGCAGCAGCCGCTCTTCTTCGGTCGTCATCGTGACTACCCCCGTAGCCGCCACCGCTGCCCGTCCAACCCCTTCGTCTTCGTCCAGCACCAGCCCGTCGCCAGCGTCGCCGTCATCTACCCCAACCACTTCATCTACTCTGACAACCGCGGGCAACATCGGCCCTGCGCCGATTGGAGCCGCAACCGTCGTCGAGTCCTTCTCTGCTGGCCTGACCAACTACTCCTACATGGCGGACAGCTCGTGCAGGTCCCAGTCTACGCATGCCCCGTGCTGGCAACACCGATGCGTGCCTTCGTCCATGACGTGTCCCCGGGCCTGGCAAGCCTGGTGCGGCGCTTCATCAACTTTGTCTTCATCCGTCTACGCATGCCTGGTGCTGGCAACACTGACGTGTGCCTTTGTCTACGACGTGTCCCCGGGTTTGGCAAACCCGAGCGACGCCTCGTCAACATCATCTTCTTCCCGGCGCACCACTACTTCGAAACCACTGCGCCCGTGCTAACTCGGCGCCCCATTGCGCCTGCGGCTCCACGATGACTTCCTCGACACTGGCTACCCCAACTTGACATTGACCACGGCGTTCTTCGCACGCCTACACCACCCTACGCTGTCGGCTACATCGACAAACGACACAAAGGGCTACCGCCTTGCTTGAGCAACCTTGTTAGTTTCCAATCCAGCCACGACTTCTGCGATGCGTCGATCGTTGCGACAGTGTGGGTGGGGGGTATCCGTCGGCTTACCTTTGGATTCTTCTCCGCCTCACCATCTGCGTCGCTACCGTTGTGACCGCGGGGGAACATTGAGTATATTCCTTATTAGGAAAGATGAGATAGACTAGGATTTGTTCTGGCTTGTCTTGTACTTCAAGTTGATCATTATACTCCTATATAAATGCCCACGAGGCTCAAGCAATAAAATGAACTATTCCGCCAATCTCCCTCTACCCCTTCTAGCAGCTTACACCACTGGGTAGGATTTGTGGGTAGAAGGATCGTACTGGGGACATGGCGGATTCCATGGATCGCATTCAATAGAGGTTTCTTTACCTTCATCTGGAAAATTAACGTGGGAATCAGATTTCAATGCCTCGCGTTTATGTATCAGCTCCATTGTTGCACCATTAAGCGGGAAGTCCATATCCAGTGTTTGTCAGAGATCAATCTACTGCGATTCGGAGACGACGTAGACAAAGGAAGGGCGGGGTTTCCAGTATGCAACGGCCTGCGGAGGGAGGAGAGAGAGGAAGAGCGAAGCTTGATGAGTACGAGAGGGTGGGGATGGGGAGGGGAGGGTGGGGATTATAACGTCGCCATCAGGAGGAGAAAAACCTGGCCGCCCGAGGGTCGAGTTCCGATCGTTGCCAGCAGGAGGAATAAACCCTAGTTGCCGGCTGCCGCTCTTCCGGCGGTGGCAGATAGGTAGGCAACAATCTCTTTTTTCTTATGAGGGGAGATAGCCATCTTTTTTAAGAACACGTAGAAGTTAACTCACTCTTTTGTAGCTTTATAAGTGCACAAGAGCATGAATGTGCAATGCTCTTTTTTTTTGTAGTGCCCAGCGCTGGTCGACCGGCGCAAATTTCCACATGTGTCACTGCCGCAAGCATCCGATTTGGCAGCCCACAGCCCTTGACTCGTTCTTCTTGACCCCAAAACGACTCGTGATTCGCGCCCGCATTACCTTCGCTCGCCCCATGCACCGTGTGGTCACCGCCCCCAGCGTCCTCCACGTCCACCATCATCACCCTTAATTGGAGTTCGGGGCCCCTCACCGTCGCCGTCATCGCACGTCCTCGCAATCTCGCTGTCGTTTCCAGCACCACCCACTTGCCGGATGCAGCCCCTCTATAGCCGGTTGCAGCTTGTGGCCAAGCCGATTCCAGCAACTCAGGCGCCCATCTAAGCACAGCGTCACCGCCTTCGGCTCTCCTTCGTCAGTCAACTTGCACCACCGTCTTCCACCAAAAAACAAATCTCAGCAACTAAGAATCCGAAAAAATAGTCAGCTAAAGCAAAAAAAAAAATAGCCGGTTCTAGCAAAAGTAACACTGTTTCCAGCAAACAAAAATCCAGTAGTCTGTTGAAACAAACAATAGCCAGTTCCAGCAAAAAGTAATGCCGGCTCCGACCAAACAAATTTCAGCAACAAAGTCCGGTAGTTGGTTCCAGCAAAAAGTTTGTCAGATGTACCATTCCTCACCACCATATGTACCATCTCTTGCAACCGGTCGTAGAGTCTCACTTCTAGGGTTACAACACTCCCATAAGAGAAGGTGGTGTGGCACATCCTTGATGACGATTGCATCGTCGTGTTTATTGAGCTCGCAGCAGTGTGTGAGCGGAAACAGTGGGCGAAAAGCGGAGGCTCTGCCTTGAGGTGGCTATTGTGCACCGCACCAGTGGCCCTTGTAGCATACCTCGCCACCCCATGCAGCACCAGTAGCTCGCGGTGGTTTCTCTATGGGAGAAAGGAAGGGGCAGTGGAGGAGAGTGGATGCGACAGAGGGAGGGGAGCAGGGGCGGCCGGGGAAGGAGGCCGGAGCGGAGGCGAGGAGAGAGAGGAAGGGGAGGAAGGAGAGGAGGAAGGAGGAGGAGCCATCCCTCTGACACTTCATGTCATCGTATCAATCTGTTCAACAAGGCGGTCAATGATAGCGAAAACCCATCAACCCAGCCCACTATTATCTTTTCTATTGCAGGAATATTCCGCATGGATATGTGTTTGAGCTGACAGGAGCAAAACGGCTGTTTGCAACAGTTTCCCATTCCAGATTTCCTCGTCTAGATTGTCCATGTGTTCAGCAAGTAGTCTAGTCGTATCCAAGAAAATTTTCATTCCAGCACAAGAGATAAATAATCATGTATACATAGTTGGCATCTTTTTTGGTTAGATTGTCGTTGAGATATTTGTGCAAGCAAGTGTCCTCGACCGCAACACGAACATGGAGCGGAGTAGGTCCTCGATGACCGAGTCGCCAGCCATGCGTAGATTGGTCAATGCGCCATGGTGGAGGAGCAACTTGATCATGTCAACGGAGAACCTTCCCGCGGCTTCATGGAGAGGAATGTAGCCATACTTATTCATACCGTTTGGATTGGCGTGGAAACCTCCTAGCTCAGGAGCCTTGCCCTCCAGGACAACCTTTGCACATCGCAGGGCATCATGAATAATCATCCGGTTGAGGACTTCTGGGATGATGAAGAAGCCCCAAGCAATGCATCTTGGTTGCACCACATACAAACGAAGGAAGCGCCGGGCATTGTCCTTCTCCAGAACGGGCGACAGGTGGCGATGCATCTTGTAGAAGGCAGAATTCACATCCTTGAGAGTGCGGTCCAGGATGATTATATGGGTTGCTCTGGAGGTCTTGAGCAAAGCGTTTCTTTGCTCATGTTGAGTATATTGCTTGAGACCTTTTACGGTACATCAGTTAAATTGGGGCCGTTAATTTCTAGTGGTTTAACGATTCAGATGAGCCAATACTACAGCAAATTTTCAGTAGTATATGGAGCAATTAGGTGTATTTTGGATAGTTCGCTGCTAATCAATCCCATAGGCAGATTCCCTTCCAAGTCAAGTGAAGGTCATAGCTGCAAATTCACAGCGTCGCCATCGTTCATAAGGCCCATCCTGCTCCGTCGCCATTGCCAGCAGCTGCCGCACCTCCGCACGTACTGAGTTTGCGACCTGCAGCCGGCCATTGTCAGCCTGCCCTGCGCCATCGCCCACGCCCAGACCGTCCCGCGCCACCGCTCCCATCCCGGAGCACACGGACGCAGCAACCGCAGACCCGATTCAAGCGCCGCCACGGAGCATGTTCACCGGCCGAGCCTCCCACGACCACACGGACGCCACCTCGAGCCCCGTACCGGTGCCGAGGCAACGCTCTCTCGTCGCTACTTCCCGTCAGTCCTTTCCTCCGCTACTGCAAGCGCGTGATGCACTGATGTTGTCTGCTGCTCCGCATGCGTGTGGCGTGCTTAGATTAGTGGGCGCCGGCTGACGTACGTGTGCGGTGGAGAGAGGGCAAGAGAGGAAGCGATCTCAGGGCGCCGACTGAAGTACGTGCAGGCGAGAAGAGGGCCGCCATGCGGGACGAGGCGGCTGCGTCCTCGCTGGGATGCATGGGAGGAAGTTCTCTGAGCGGCGACCAAAGGCCGTTCGACGTAGAGTGATCGGCCCTGTGCGAGGAGCATTAGAGTCCCAGGCTAGCGAGGCTGGGAAGGCGCATGCTGCGAAGTTTTAGAGCGCAAGCAGACCAGAGCATCTCCATTCTCCAAGGGAATAGATAACGCGTCGAGCGGTCGGCTGAGGAATGGCAGACGAACTGAGATGGCTGCGTGGTGGAGATGGCAATGGCATCGCATTGTTATTAGTTACATTATTAAACATTATAATAAAATTTTAAAAGAAATATCTTACCAAAATGTCCTATGGCAAACTTTTAAGTAATAAATATCGACCATTGGATCAGTTATATACTACTCACTATTTCAGGTAGTATGATGTACCGTAAAAACTCTCTATTGCTTATTAGGAAAGATGAGATAGACTAGAATTTGTTACGGCTTGTCTTGTCTTCAAGTTGATCATTATACTCCTATATATACGCCCACGAGGTTCAAGCAATACAATTAACTATTTCGCCAATCTCCCTCTATCCCTTCTAACATGGTATCAGCCCTACCTCGATCCTAAACCCTAGCTGCCGCCACTTCCGCACCTGCGCGCCACCCCCGGGGCGTTCAGCCTCCATGACTGCCACCGGGGGCCGCGCTATCCATACCTAGGATTCGTCCGCCGGTCGTGTTGACCGGCTGGCCTAGACAGTCTTTTTCTCGAGCCCTTGCTTCGGATTTTTTTCTCTCTCGC
This sequence comes from Aegilops bicornis, assembly GCA_021605145.1. Lineage (NCBI taxonomy): Eukaryota > Viridiplantae > Streptophyta > Magnoliopsida > Poales > Poaceae > Aegilops > Aegilops bicornis. The sequence continues at coordinate 770,862,703 of CM038671.1, read as the reverse complement.
CGGTCGTTTTGATCGGCATTTTCTTTTTATTTTCCGATCTATGCTTGATCGGTTTGCATCACCCGCCGCCGTCGTCGACCCCTGTGTGCCTCTACTTCGACAATGGCGTGACCGGCAGGCTCTTACCGACCCGGCGGCCTCGCACGACAGGCAGCCCCTCACGGCCGTCGTCCGCATGCCGGCCTGCTTGTCGATCTACGCCGGCCGTCACCGCCCTCTCCGACCAGGACACCTGCATTGCCCCTACTCGGTGGCTTCGCGCCATGCAGCAGCCCAGCATAGCCACCATTCGCGCGTCGGCCCGCTCGTCAATCCACGCCACCCGTCTCCGCCATGTCTGCACGGCGTGGCCCTTGCGTTCTGCCTCGCCGGCCTCGTCCCCGGCTGCTCGGTCCGACTGCGTCAGGCTCATCGGCCGTCTCAGCTCGGGCGCCGCTACTACTTTGGTGGCTCAGGCCCCGCTGCCCGGGCGCTGGCGCTGCTTTGGCAGCCCGGGTGCCAGCGCTGACGTGCTCTTCCGCACGACGACCAATGCCGTTCGTCATGTCGGCGTCATCTCGGACTCTGCCGCCACCCCGCCTCCACCGTGCGGCGTCCCCGACCTCGCGCACGATCGGCTTGATCACCCGCTCACCGCCGCTCACCGCCTCATCTACGCCCGCGACCGATCTGGCCCGTCGGCAGTTCGCGCCTCCGCAGGTCTCGTGAAGATCGTCCTAGAGTTCAGCGCGCCCCTCCATCGATCGAGCAATGGGCTTGCTGCGTCGCCCCGTTGGGCTGCAGCGCCGCCGCCCCGTGGTTCTCCTGGCGGCTGCAACGACTCGCGCGTCGCCGTTGTGTCGCCCCTTCGGGCCGTAGTGCCGCGATACGCAGTCCCCGCCGTCCCGAGGCCGTCCCCGCAGTCGCACCGACCCGCGCTCAGCCGTTGCGCTGCCCGTTCGAGCTGTAGCACCGCGGCCCACAGTCCCCACTGCCGCGTGAGGTCCTCTCGTCGTCGCCCTGACCTGCCTGCTACCGCCGCATCGCCCCTTCGAGCCGTAGCGCCGCAACCCGCGGTCCACTCCGCCGTCACCGCACGTCGACCTCCCGTGGTATGCGCCGCGCCATCTCCCTCGGCGAGGGAACGCCACAGTCCGCGATGGATTTGTCACGGTGTCGGGTTCTTCGTCTACTTCGAGCATCGCCGCCGCACTTCTAACCTAGCCGCCGAAGCCGCTCTTCTTCGGCCACCGCCGTGACTACCCCCGTAGCCGCCGCCACTGCCCGTCCAACCCCTTCGTCTTCGTCCAGCACCAGTTCGTCGCCAGCGTCACCATCGTCTACCCCGACCTGCCTGCTGCTGTCGCGTCGCCCCTTCGGGCCGTAGCGCCGCGGCCTGTGATCCACTCCGTCGTCGCCGCCCGTCGACCTCCCGTGGTATCGCGCGCGCCATCTCCCTCGTCGCTGAACGCCACCGTCCGCGCTGGTCTTCGTCATGTTGTTGTGTTCTTCGTCTACTTTGAGCATCGCCGCCACACTTCTAACCTAGCCGCAGCAGCCGCTCTTCTTCGGTCGTCATCGTGACTACCCCCGTAGCCGCCACCGCTGCCCGTCCAACCCCTTCGTCTTCGTCCAGCACCAGCCCGTCGCCAGCGTCGCCGTCATCTACCCCAACCACTTCATCTACTCTGACAACCGCGGGCAACATCGGCCCTGCGCCGATTGGAGCCGCAACCGTCGTCGAGTCCTTCTCTGCTGGCCTGACCAACTACTCCTACATGGCGGACAGCTCGTGCAGGTCCCAGTCTACGCATGCCCCGTGCTGGCAACACCGATGCGTGCCTTCGTCCATGACGTGTCCCCGGGCACAGCAAGCCCTGGTGCGGCGCTTCATCAACTTTGTCTTCATCCGTCTACGCATGCCTGGTGCTGGCAACACTGACGTGTGCCTTTGTCTACGACGTGTCCCCGGGTTTGGCAAACCCGAGCGACGCCTCGTCAACATCATCTTCTTCCCGGCGCACCACTACTTCGAAACCACTGCGCCCGTGCTAACTCGGCGCCCCATTGCGCCTGCGGCTCCACGATGACTTCCTCGACACTGGCTACCCCAACTTGACATTGACCACGGCGTTCTTCAAGACGCCTACACCACCCTCCGCTGTCGGCTACATCGACAAACGACACAAAGGGCTACCGCCTTGCTTGAGCAACCTTGTTAGTTTCCAATCCAGCCACGACTTCTGCGATGCGTCGATCGTTGCGACAGTGTGGGTGGGGGGGGGGGTATCCGTCGGCTTACCTTTGGATTCTTCTCCAGTCTCACCATCTGCGTCGCTACCGTTGTGACCGCGGGGGAACATTGAGTATATTCCTTATTAGGAAAGATGAGATAGACTAGGATTTGTTCTGGCTTGTCTTGTACTTCAAGTTGATCATTATACTCCTATATAAATGCCCACGAGGCTCAAGCAATAAAATGAACTATTCCGCCAATCTCCCTCTACCCCTTCTAGCAGCTTACACCACTCTGGGTAGGATTTGTGGGTAGAAGGATCGTACTGGGGACATGGCGGATTCCATGGATCGCATTCAATAGAGGTTTCTTTACCTTCATCTGGAAAATTAACGTGGGAATCAGATTTCAATGCCTCGCGTTTATGTATCAGCTCCATTGTTGCACCATTAAGCGGGAAGTCCATATCCAGTGTTTGTCAGAGATCAATCTACTGCGATTCGGAGACGACGTAGACAAAGGAAGGGCGGGGTTTCCAGTATGCAACGGCCTGCGGAGGGAGGAGAGAGAGGAAGAGCAGAAGCTTGATGAGTACGAGAGGGTGGGGATGGGGGAGGGGGAGGGTGGGGATTATAACGTCGCCATCAGGAGGAGAAAAACCTGGCCGCCCGAGGGTCGAGTTCCGATCGTTGCCAGCAGGAGGAATAAACCCTAGTTGCCGGCTGCCGCTCTTCCGGCGGTGGCAGATAGGTAGGCAACAATCTCTTTTTTCTTATGAGGGGAGATAGCCATCTTTTTTAAGAACACGTAGAAGTTAACTCACTCTTTTGTAGCTTTATAAGTGCACAAGAGCATGAATGTGCAATGCTCTTTTTTTTGTAGTGCCCAGCGCTGGTCGACCGGCGCAAATTTCCACATGTGTCACTGCCGCGCAAGCATCCGATTTGGCAGCCCACAGCCCTTGACTCGTTCTTCTTGACCCCAAAACGACTCGTGATTCGCGCCCGCATTACCTTCGCTCGCCCCATGCACCGTGTGGTCACCGCCCCCAGCGTCCTCCACGTCCACCATCATCACCCTTAATTGGAGTTCGGGGCCCCTCACCGTCGCCGTCATCGCACGTCCTCGCAATCTCGCTGTCGTTTCCAGCACCACCCACTTGCCGGATGCAGCCCCTCTATAGCCGGTTGCAGCTTGTGGCCAAGCCGATTCCAGCAACTCAGGCGCCCATCTAAGCACAGCGTCACCGCCTTCGGCTCTCCTTCGTCGTCGACTTGCACCACTGTCTTCCACCAAAAAACAAATCTCAGCAACTAAGAATCCGAAAAAATAGTCAGCTAAAGCAAAAAAAAAATAGCCGGTTCTAGCAAAAGTAACACTGTTTCCAGCAAACAAAAATCCAGTAGTCTGTTGAAACAAACAATAGCCAGTTCCAGCAAAAAGTAATGCCGGCTCCAGCAAACAAATTTCAGCAACAAAGTCCGGTAGTTGGTTCCAGCAAAAAGTTTGTCAGATGTACCATTCCTCACCACCATATGTACCATCTCTTGCAACCGGTCGTAGAGTCTCACTTCTAGGGTTACAACACTCCCATAAGAGAAGGTGGTGTGGCACATCCTTGATGACGATTGCATCGTCGTGTTTATTGAGCTCGCAGCAGTGTGTGAGCGGAAACAGTGGGCGAAAAGCGGAGGCTCTGCCTTGAGGTGGCTATTGTGCACCGCACCAGTGGCCCTTGTAGCATACCTCGCCACCCCATGCAGCACCAGTAGCTCGCGGTGGTTTCTCTATGGGAGAAAGGAAGGGGCAGTGGAGGAGAGTGGATGCGACAGAGGAGGAAGAAATCAAGAAAGATATGTATGTGTGGTGGGGAGTGGGCCACGTAACCCCATCCAGCTATAGTCGGAAAAGAAAATGGGCCGTTGGGTTTGCCTCGATCCAACGAAACACGCGCGACCGGATGAAACGAATCATTTGCCTTTTTTAAAAGGACCGTAGGTCATATTTTAGGATAGTAAAACCGAGCCTAATCCTAGCGCAGGCGGCGGGCCTTCTGTCCTTTCTAGAGACCCCTCCCCGTACCCACATGGCCAATACGCCGGCTCCGCACAGGGCCCATCCCCATCTGGCATCTGAGCGGGATGGCAGGGTGGGATCTATGAACGCCGTGCCCCCTGCCATAGGAAGGGCGTGGCTGTCACTCCCGGACACAATGCCTAGCCGGCTAAGCAAACTTACGTAGCCGGAACACATGATCGTACTTAACAAATCTGTTCTCGACCATACGGTGGTGCATCTCCAATACAAAAGTAGGAAGCGCACAATGGAGGCCGAATGGGAGATGTAGCCGGCCATTTGGCACAGGGCAAATCATCGGGCGGCGTGGTATCCTCGACAATTTACAAAGCATGGAAAAGGTAACACATGATGGCCTAACACAGTAACACACGTATAATTACATGGCCCGGGACAAGAACGAATAAATAAGAACACAGCCGATATACCTACATAAATTGTCAACTTTTCATGTTTACACAAGCCCATTATGCATCGACAAACAAGCCAAAGTACTACATGTATCATGACGGCTTTCTATAGCAATATGAACATCCCAAAGAACTTTGAAGGCTTGATTATTTCACGCTTCCAGGTAAGCTATCGGGATGCCAGGCGATGGGTCGAGTGGAGCGGAGCTACTGGTTGGCTGCACTCCTTTTTCTGCACCCGACCACCACACAACGTAAAGTCAAACCTTTGTCAAACTGATCCAGGGATATAGTTTGACTTCCGGTGCACAAATCGGAATTTAATTTCAAATTTTAGACCGTAGATCAAAGAGATGATCAGTTCCGTTCGATTGAAATTGAACTGCTTCCGAAAACCTTGCCATGGCAACATTTCTAAAAACTTTAACATGGCAGCAAAAAAGGCAGTCATGGCAACAATTTCTGCTCCTTTCCTAATTCTATCTACCTCCTTTTCAGAACATTGCAACAACTGCTTGGCCCTCCCATGCGTACCCAGCTAACGACGGCCGCTGAAGCTAACTGTAGGGTAGGGTAGAGCCGTATGGCATGGGGCAAGAGCCGACACCGTCCTGAGAAGGAGCACACACACATATGAAATAACAGCCCGCAAGCACGACAATGATCAGAAAGGAAGATAGCAGAGAAGAAAACGATAAAAAACGACAGACTTTAGAAGGTACCTAACTTGAGCTCGGGCTCCATGGTGCTCGAAACTTCCATGCGTCGGTCACCGGAGGCGCTGCGGCTGCCCGCCGCCACACAGGAGAACGTCCACCTCGACATCGCATTCGGTGGCAAGTAGGTCAAGCGAGTCTATAGGGCGTCTGAAGTGCAGCATAAAACTACCAACTTATAGTAAAAAGCATCAGTCTTAAGAAGAATACCAAAACGCCCACGAAATAGCAACCATCTTAAGGAAAGACCAAAATGCCCATGAAACAACCGCCCTAAGAAAGCTTGTGCCGGGTGCATGTCGAGCTAGGTGTACGCGCGTGACCGGGTCGAACGCAAAGAAACCTGGCCGGACGGGTGCATCTGGCTCGCGAGGCCAGGCATGCAAAGCTTAAACCCCAAACCAAACATGTCAATGCGACGTTGCCAGCCTCACCCGACTCTCCTGTCATGCATAGGGCAGCGTGTAAGAGGGCGAACGCGTATGCGATGCACATCCATCATTGAGTGGTAGCCCCGTCCGAACACACGGCGCAGAGAGCCCAACACTAACAACCGCGGGAGGCTAACACGAAACAGATGGCGCCCATGGCCTGGTCGCCGAGCCGTTGGGTTTATATGCTAATTACATAGTTATGTGCAAATTACATAGTTATGCAAATTACATAGTTATGCAAATGGAGGCCCCGTTGGGTTTATATGCTAATTACATAGTTATGCAAATGGACCCCGTTTGAACATGCCATTTTTGCTCAAAGCGGAACAAAAAACCAAAACTGAATGAACCGGCAGCACATGCTAGCATTGCCGGAAAGAGTAAAAGTAGTTGCGGCCATTGGGGGTCAATCCATAGGCCATAGGAAACAAGCCGACGTCACCAATTTGGCTCAACAACCAACTCTCCCATCCCACTTAGCTGCCAAAGGAAAGAAACTTAGTATTTTTTAACTTTCTTTAAAAACCAGCAAATGAACCGATGAACCTGTTGTCCAATCGGCAAAAATCTGAACCAGCAGCATCACCAGTTCAGCTTTTTTTAACTATGACGCTGACGGGTGGGTCCGGCCACCCCATAGAGTGTGGGACAGCGTGCGGGACCTCGAAGGCAGGGCGACCAAAGCTGACCCATGATGGTGGCTCTAGGCGCCCCCGCTATCCACCCGTAATGGACCCCCGAGGCGGGTCGCCCAGGTGGGTGCCGTCCGGGGAGATCGAACGGCGTGGAGAGCCCCAGGGCGGCCCTGTGCCATGCCAACATGAAGGCATGGAGGGCTCTCTCGCCCATAGAGGCGCCCAGGAGGCGGGCACTGATCGAACATCCTTTATAGGAGTAATTTTAACATCTACATTATTATCTCCGCTTATTTCTCTTTTTTTGAATGTATGTATTTGCATTTGATCTTCTGTTGTAGTACATGGCTGGTTATTTTCTCGTTCCTAAACTCTAGCTCTAACATAGAACTTAGATCTTGCAACCTTGCTAGGGTTACTTGACTGTTTAGTTGGAACTATAAATATTCTAATATCTAGATTCATGTCTCTGCTTATTTCTCTGTTTGCGAATAGTTTATCTATGTACAAACTTGGGTTTCCAGCAATACATGAAATGTTATTTTCTTGTTCTTAAATCTGTAGCCCTAGCCAAGAACTTGAGATCTTTCTCTTTCTGTGGACCTGGAATGGCCGACTGCGGTTGCATTTATAGAGTGTCCGAGGATCACATGCCATTGAGATAGAATTCTGTGTTGTATTTTCTTGCCTTCTAAAAATGTGGTAAATTAATGTGATAGTAGTAGTTTAATTGCATGGCTTTCTAATATATGAACTGATGTTTCAGTTCAACTGAAACCTCACGTGATTTTTTCCATTTAGTTTGTTTATCTTTGTGTCGCCATCACTGGACAAAATGTATTCGCCCGGCTGCAATTTCCAATAGATGAGTTGCGAGTTCAGTTTGTTGAGGAACTGATACTCATAATTAGAATTGCAACTGCATCCTGTTGCTACTGGGAATCCTATATACCTAAGAGATTCATTCCCACTATCGTATATATTTTGACATGCAGCTTACCCACCTCAGCATCGTAGCCACGTGATTATCACCGGTTGCCTAACTCTCCTACAATGCAGCAATTCATCCCACATCTTCCCCAACACGCGGCCATGCATTGCACATCCGCACAATTAAAAGTGTAGCTGTTTCGGTCTCACCTTCAATAGTAACAGCTGAACCACACCGCTCTCCGTGAAAGATTTTGCCGCTAATTTCTGCCTCTACTCCCTGACAGATGTAGCCTGCGTTTTCCCATCTCATTATTGCTGCAATCACGAAGGGTCTTTCGCTCGCCGCCACTCGCACTATGTCGCGTAGCGTTCTCTCATCTTCCCTGCAGTGAGTCCCAATAGAAACTGCTGTCGGTTCCTCTTCCTCTACTCCCACCAATGCCTCCTCCATTACTTCCTATCCCATTTGTCGGTAATTCACAGGGTAGAAATTGTTGGAAATATGCCCTAAAGGTAATAATAAATTAGTTATTATTATTATTATATTTTCTTATTCATGATAATCGTTTATTATCCATGCTATAATTGTATTGATAGGAAACTCACACTAGTAGGAAAACACCTATTAGTCTCGGTTCGTAAGGGCCTTTAGTCCCGGTTCATGAACTGGGACTAATGGGTCGTTACTAATACCTCCACCCATTAGTCCCGGTTCAAACACGAACCGGGACCAATGTGCCTCCACGTGGCCCTGTGCGCCGAGCCCAGTCAGGGGGCCTTTGGTCCCGGTTGGTGGCTCCAACCGGGACCAAAAGGCATCCACGCGTCAGCATTCCAGTGGCTGGGGTTTTTGTTTTTTTTTTGAAAGGAGGGGGGTTGGGGGTTTTGGGGGGTTAATTTAGGTGTTTCATATATTGTGTTAGCTAGCTAATTAATAAAGAGAAGTGTCCTCTCTTATGTCTGTGCTTGGTCGACGCTACGTACTATATATACATAAGTGATCGAGAGAACCATTCAGTACAGAAGTTCGTCAAGCATACCGAGAGAAGTGATCGATCGACCTCTCATTCTCCGAGAGATTGGTCGAACAACATGTTTTCGTATCATGTATCCGACGCTACTGGCTACATACATGTACAATATGTATAAGATCTCTTAATTACACAAACCCCTAGCATTTGAAATCAATTTCCACATGGTATTCTCCAGCTTTACTGATGACGTGTTCAAGAAAGAATCCCGCCAATTCCTCTTGAATTGCTTTCATGCTATCTGGTTCTAGGAGTTCATCCCGCATCTGCCACGTCTAATTTGAAGAAGGGGTTAATTAATACATATATATGAATGAAACTCAACAGAAATGATGGTGTAATAAAATGAAATTGTGAATATTATTGCTTACGCACTTCATATTGTCTTCTAGAGTAGCCCCGCTTGTTTTTCAAAGTCATGTGTGGATGAACTTCGCACGTAGTATCCACAGAAATCATTCCCTTCCTCCTGCCACAAGCACTTTACGAGAAATAGAGGTCAATCAAACTGATAATGAAGCATTATAAATGGCATTGATGAAAGTATAGCTATAGAATCAACGGGAGATGCGCGCAACTAGCTAGCCAAGAGTACTTACTTTCGGTATTTATATCACAGCTCCTTGACAGTCCCGGAGCTTCTGCGGTGAACTGTTTCCAAACCCTGCAAGACAAAGAAAATAATAATTATTACTTGAGATATCAGGAAATGAACAAAAAGTTGCCGATATGGTGCGATAATGATCGATTGAACTTACTTGTTGAGCATTTCAGTGATGTCCGCATAGGTTTTGGGATCTTTCCGTCTCGAGTCTAAGACGGTTACTAGTCCACGCTTAAGCTTAATCTCCAGAAGAATATAGTGGTACCTGCGCACGCATGCATAACTCATCAATTACATTACTATAACCTCGCTTGAGTAATAAGGGAAACCGAATATGCACACGACAGTAACATTCACGGGGCGTTGTAAGGAAAGAGTATGGTATCTTTGTTTTGATTTTTGATCAACGATTGTAGCAAGTTGTCTTCGGCCTCTTTGACGTCCTTTTCAACCAGAAATACATCTATGATATTTGTGTTAATGAACCCAATATCATAAATTTCTTGTTTTTTGCACTCGACGATCTTCAATCTGCATAATATGTTGAGGATAATTAATTATAAATATATGCAATGTAAGAGCCGAGCTATATATAGAGACTTAATGACAAAAATAGTACTTACAGGCTGTAGCAAAAGACCATTAATTTATCGAGGGCCTTTTGATTGAAGAACTCGAAGAACTTCTCAAATGGAACACACAACAGATCATTTGAAACGAGGTCGTGCTCCTCCTTAATGTTCAGATACAAACTGTTCGTCCTCTCAGACTCTCTGCAGGTTTTCATGTACCAACTATGGAATCTTCGGATCATTGTTGTCAGAGATTTTTCATCTTTGACGAGAGGCTTCCCGTACTCGTATCTGTGTTCGTCCACCGCCATGAAATCAGGAAGTGCATCGTCAGGCAGGTAATCTTCAAGATTGCCATAACCGGGCACCGTCCCCGGAGCATTAGACACATTGAGCGGGGGGGGGGGGGGGCACGATTGTTGTGCTTGTTCGCCGAGCTGGGAAATTTTTTCCCCTTTGCTCGTTCTTTTAACCTTTTATCACTGACAGTAGTTCCCGACCGCTTGGCTTGGAGATATGCCTGTTCAGTAATGCGCTCATACGGTTCTCGGCGGAGACTTTGGTGGTTTCCTCAGGGCATCGATAGTGCGCTTTGCTTTCACCGGATCTACCTTCTCCTCTGGAGGTGGATGTCTCTTTGATTTCACCCCTTCAAAGAAGTCCTTCACGTGGGTCCGCACAATCGTATTGTTTTCCTCCTCGGACCTCTCGTACGGTAACTTCTCTAGAGGCTTGAGAGATGATGGGCCGTATTTGTATTGCCTCCCGCCTCTGGTTGTGCTGCTAGACGCCGGAGCAGACGGAGCGGCTGCGGCGTCTGTCTTCTTTCGTGCTTGCTTACGAGGCGGAGGAGAAGGAGTACGACGCGCCGGAGCAGCCGGGGCAGCGGCGGGTCTCTTCCGCCCTTGCTGGCGAGGCGGAGAAGGAAGAGGCTGCTGGCTGCTCGGGAGCGTCGGCGCAGGCGGAGAAGGAGGCGGAGTGCCGCCACGCGCCGGAGAAGGAGGCGGAGTGCCGCCACGCGTGCCCAGATCGTCACTCGCCGGAGGAGGAGACGGTGGAGGAGGCGGAGTGCCCTGACTCGCCGGAGGAGGAGGAGGAGGCGGAGGCGTCCAGTTCGGAAGGTTGATGAGCTCCTTCCGCCATAGGCATGGAGTCTTCAGAGCAGAACCCAGCCTAGTCTCCCCTTCACCGGTACGGTGGTCAAGCGGGAGATCCTCAAATCCCTCCGTTATTTCATCCACCATCACCTTAGCATATCCTTCTGAAATCGGCTGGCAGTGATAAGTTGTGCCGGGTCCACTAGGATAAACTTGGCCAACAGTCGCCTTGACATTCAAAGTCATCCATCGCGCCATAATGTGGCAACTTTGAGACTCCGTGATACCATCCACGGGATAGCTCGCAACAGCCGTCAAGACATGCTCCGGCTGAAGCAGCTTGGTGGAAGCCACGCTGCTTCTCCGCTGAGATGGCGGGGTAGCTTCGGGGGAAGCTTCGGCAGGTCGTTTGTTGCGATCTGCTGCTTCTCGTTCCTCTTCTCGATCCTCTAGCCCAATGACCCTTTCAAGCAGCGCCTGCAGTTGGTCCTGCTCCAGTTTCTTCCTCTTCTCGTGGGTTTTGTAACCCCCTGCGTCCGGAAAACCAACCTTCCACGGAATGGAGCCTGGCGTGCCTCGTGTCCGTCTGTGGTGCTCGAGGATTCCCAAGGGCCATTGTGAGCTCGTCCTTCTCCCTGTTTGGAAGGAACGTCCCTCGCTGCGCGCTGCAGCGATATAGTGTCGAAGGTTCTTGACTGGTATTTCCAGCTGCTCGTCCGTCCCACCGGCACTTCCACATTACAGGTCCAACGTTCGCCAGCCCGAAGAACCAAGTCCGCAGCGGTCCGGCCAAGACATTGTCTCTGGTTCGATCCCTTTTTCAAGCAGATCATGCTCAGCCTTGGTCCCCTTAGGTCGGGCTTTGAGGTAGCCACCGACCCGTGCTGATGGTGAAGCTTCTTCTTCGCAGCATTTTGCTTGTTCGTCGCCGACATCTTCTTACTCTTTTCCGATGTCTTGTGGGCCACAAATGTGGGCCAGTGATCTTTGATCTTCTCATATTTGAGGATGAATTATGGTGTCTTTTTTTTCTTCAAACTGGTTCAGCTCTTTCCTCCACCTCCTCATTAGGGTTGCCATCTTCTTAAGAGCACAAGACTTGATTAATTGCTCTTTAACTGGATTCTCTGGATCCTCCTCTGGCGGTAGGGTGAAATTTGCCTTCAGCTCATTCCAAAGATCTTCTTTCTGCATATCATTGACATAAGACACCTCAGGGTCTTCCTCCTTAGGCTTATACCATTGCTGGATGCTGATCGGGATCTTGTCACTAACAAGAACCCCGCCGACCGAGCAGAAAATGCCTTCCTTGTCCGGATGGGTTCAATCGTTCGCCCGTCGGTAGCGATTTCTATGATCTCAAACTTTTCATCCGAGCTCAACTTTTTCTTCGGGCCTCGTCTCCTTACCGAAGTTGTGCTCGATCCGGAGGGCTAGAAATTATAAGGAAGAAAGACGAGAGTAATTAATATGTGTACATGTACTAAAACAATGGAAGCATCAATTAACTAGTCAGCACGGGCTTAACTAATATATATATACCTGGCCGGACTCGGTTCGGTCACCGGAGCAGTCAGCACGGTCTCCTTCTTGTACCTCCATTGTGTCACCGGGGCCATCATGAACATAGTCCTCTTCTTGTACAGACATTAACGGGCCGAAGCCATCATGAACATAGCCCTCTTCTTCATTCAGCTGACCGTCGGTGTCGAGGAGAAATGACGCAACATCATCACTTCCATTTGCGATTATCTCCCCCAACATCGCTTTTGTTTCTTCATCTCGGGAGTGCTCCATAGTTTCTGCAAATATTTGCAACATGTCAATTATTATTCAAACATGGTACAGATGGATATATATATATATATATATATATATATATATATATATATATATATATTAGTGGCAAACGTAGAACTAGCTAGCTAATCACAATAAGGAATCATGTTAGTGGCCTCGACGCTGCTTCTCTAGGGTTTGGGGTCTCGCCTCGACACAACGCTTCAAGGGTTTGGGGTGGCCTCGACGACAACGCTCTTTTAACTTGGTAAATTTGGGTGGCCTCGAGAGAGTTAATTTGTCGGGTAGGGGCGCGGCGGGAGGGGGTAGGAGACCAACATCGTTTTCTCTCTAGGGTTTGGGTGTCCTCGAGAGTTTTGGTCGAGCGAGAGGGCCGAGGGCCGGGGGGTGCTGCCGCTGTATAAGTTATCACGGTCGAGAGGGGGTATATATATCGACCGCTCCTCATGTCGAAGTTATCTAGAGGGGGTTATATCGACAACGACGCGACATACATATACATGGGAAAATAATGTTATCTGGGAGGGGGTATTGGTACCACCCCCTCGTGTTGAAGTTTCTTCTTTCTCCTCTATTCCTTTCTTTCTTCTTCTACTCTTCTTTTTCTTCTTCTCCCTCGAGAAAGGAAAATAATTAAGGAAAATGATGAAAAGAGGAAGAAGGAAGAAGGAAGAAGAAGAAGAAAAAAAAGAAGAAAAAAAAGAGGAGAAGAAGAAAGGAATAGAGGAGAAGAAGAAAAAATAGAATTTTTTTCTTCTATTTTTTCTTCTTCTCCTCTATTCCTTTATTCTTCTCCTCTTCTTTTTTCCTCTTCTTATTTATTTCTCCTCTTCTTCCACTCTTCTTTTTCTCCTTTCTTCCTCTTCTTATTTTCTTTTTTCCTCTCATTCTTTTTCTTCTTCTTCTTCCTTCTTCCTTCTTCCTTCCTTCTTCCTCTTTTCTTCCTTTTCCTTATTTTACTTTCTCCTCTACACTAACCTAAAATGCACTAACCTAAAATCGATATCTACTAACAACCTAAATATAAAATTAATACATATATGAAAAAACATATATAAACAAAAAATGCTATGAACATTATATTCATACATACATATATAGCCACATCCATTCATCATATATATAGCTACCACATACATATATACATTATATATATGAAAAAAATGCAATGAACAAAAAAATACACTTATGAAAAAAAATACTATGAACATGTACACATATATACACATAAAAACACATATACACAAAAAAAGCAAAAAAAATACATATATACTTGCATATATGTATAAATTTTTGCATATATAAACTTCTGCATATATAAACTTCTGCATATATAAAAAGAGGAAAGGCGCCGCGGCCGGACCAAGGCGGCGGCGTGTGGTCGGGCGATGGCGACGGGTTGGGAAAGGCGGCACGCTGGCGCAACGACGGGTCGGGAAGGGCGGCGCGAGCGGCGACGGCGACGGGTCGGGAACGGTGGCGCGGCGACGATGATGGTGTCGGGGCCGGTAGGGCGGCGGGCGGCGACGGTGTCGCGATGGCTCGGCGGCTGCGACGGCTGGACCAACTGACGGCGTCAGGGCAGGGCTCGGCGGCGACGGCGACGAGGAGCAGAGGCGTCGGGGCGAGAAGAAAGAGATGGGATTTGGCGAAAACTGCTAAGTCCTGTTTATATAGCAAGAGCATTGGTCCCGGTTGGTGGCTCCAACCGGGACTAATGCCCCCTTTAGTCCCGGTTGGTGCCACCAACCGGTACCAAAGGCCTCTTTTCAGCAGCCCAAAGGCCTCCAACCGGGACTAAAGGGTGGGCATTGGTACCGGTTGGTGCCACGAACCGGTACCAATGCACCCCCTTTAGTCCCGGTTGGAGCCACCAACCGGGACCAAAGGCCCCTGTACTGCCCGCGTCGCGACCAAAGTTTAGTCCCACCTCGCTAGTTGAGAGAGGCGCGCAGTGGTTTATAAGCCCCACTGCCGCACCCCTCTCGAGCTCCTCTCTACTGCAGGCTTACGGGCCTACTTGCTACTGCATTGCTTGATGGGCCTTCTGGGCCTACTGCGGGCCTGAATCCTGGCCCATAGTAGGGTTTCAAGTCGTATTCAGGCCGTGGGGGCCCAGTAGGAGGCATTTTTTGTTTTTTTTTCTTACTTATTGTTGCTATTTTTATTTTTTTGTTTTGTTTTCGGCATTATTTATTTTATTTTGTTTTTTGCTTTATTTTTTAATTCTTTTTGCTTTTAGTTTTAGGAAAATTATAAACTTTCTGTTAGTGCCATTACTTTTCGAATTTGAAAACACTTTTTTTTGTTTTTTTGTTTTCTTTCTTGCTTTATTTATTTTATTTTCTTTCTACTTACAACAAAATACTTATTGTTGTCTTTTTGTTTTGTTTTCTGCATTTTTTATTTTCTTTTGTTTTTTGCTTTATTTTTTAGTTCTTTGTGCTTTTAGTTTTAGGAAAGTTATAAACTTTCTGTTACTCCCATTACTTTTCAAATTTGAAAACACTTTTTTGTTTTTTTGTTTTCTTTCTTGCTTTATTTATTTTATTTTGTTTCTACTTACAACAAAATACTTATTGTTGCTATTTTTAATTATTACGAGGGCCGAACCATAAGACATTAAAGCATTTCAAATGAACTCTGAAAAAGTTGAAAGTTGGCATGGTATCATAAATTGACCCACACATAGCATGTGCATATACAAAACGGACAATGGTATCATACTCGTCAGTTACAAAGTTGGCATGGTATCATCATAATAGTTGCGAGAGAAAGTCTTCACTTTTTCTTCACTTGTGTCATTTGCTTATTGCGCCGTAACCATGGATAATCTTCATCGTTTATCAGGATGCTGGGGTCAGCCTTGACTTTGAAGGGAGGAATTTCATGAAACTTTTCATAATCTTCGCACATGTCTGCCTTGTCCTCCACTCCCACGATGTCCCTTTTTCTGAAAAGAACTATGTGGCGCTTTGGCTCATCGTATGATGTATTCGCTTCCTTATCTTTTCTCTTTCTCGGTCCGTAGACATGTCCTTCACATAGATAACCTGTGCCACATCATTGGCTAGGACGAACGGTTCGTCGGTGTATCCAAGATTTTTCAGATCAACTGTTGTCATTCCGCACTATGGGTCTACACATGCCCGCCTCTGACAGATTGACCCATTTGCACTTAAACAAAGGGACCTTAAAATCATGTCCGTAGTCATGTTCCCATATGTCCACTATGTAACCATAATATGTGTCCTTTCCCCTCTCGGTTGGTGCATCAAAGCGGACACCGCTGTTTTGGTTGGTGCTCTTTTGATCTTGGTCAATCTTGTAAAATGTATTCCCATTTATCTCGTATCCTTTCCAAATCGTAATAAATCGAAGATGGTCCCATGGACAGCAAGTACAGCTCATCACAAAAAGTGTTGTCACCTCTGAGACGTGCTTCCAACCAACTGCTGAAAGTCCTGATGTGTTCACATGTAATCCAGTCGTCACACTGCTCCGGGTGTTTGGAGCGCAGACTGTTCTTGTGTTCATCAACATACGGGGTCACCAAGGTAGAGTTCTGTAGAACTGTGTAGCGTGCTTGAGACCAAGAATATCCTTCCCTGCATATTATTGAGTCCCTTCCAAGCGTGCCTTTTCCAGTCAGTCTCCCCTCATACCGCGATTGAGGGAGACCTATCTTCTTAAGGCCAGGAATGAAGTCAACAGAAAACCCGATGACATCCTCTTTTTGATGGCCCATGGAGATGCTTCCTTCTGGCCTAGCGCGGTTACGGACATATTTCTTTAGGACTCCCATGAACCTCTCAAAGGGGTACATTTTGTGTAGTTATACGTGCGCCAGATTGACAATCTCGTCAACTAGATGAACTAGGACGCAAGGCGTCATGATATTGAAGAAGGATGGTGAGAACACCAGCTCGAAACCCGACAAGACATTGCACCACATCACTCCTTAGCCTTGGTATGATTTCTGGATCGATCACCTTCGAGAGATTGCATTGAGGAATGCACATAGCTTCACAATGGCTAATCGGACGTTTTCGGTAGAAGCCCCCAATGCAACCGGAAGCAGTTGCGTCATAATCACGTGGCGATCATGAGACTTTAGGTTCAACTTTTTCTCTGCCATATTTATTATTCCTTTTATATTCGACGAGAAGCCAGTCGGGACCTTCATACTAAGCAGGCATTCAAAGAAGATTTCCTTCTCTTCTTTGGTAAGAGCATAGCTGGCAGGACCTTCATACTGCTTTGGAGGCATGCCGTCTTTTTCGTGCAAACGTTGCAGGTCCTCCCGTGCCTCAGTTGTATCTTTTGTCTTCCCATACACGCCCAAGAAGCCTAGCAGGTTCACGCAAAGCTTCTTCGTCACGTGCATCACGTCGATCGATGAGCGGACCTCTAGGTCTTTCCAGTAGGGTAGGTCCCAAAATATAGATTTCTTCTTCCACATGGGTGCGTGTCCCCCAGCGTCACTCGGAACAGCTAGTCCGCCGGGACCCTTTCCAAAGATTACGTGTAAATCATTGACCATAGCAAGTACGTGATCACCGGTATGCATGATGGGCTTCTTCCGGTGACCTGCCTCACCTTTGAAATGATTGCCTTTCTTTCGACATTGATGGTTGGTCGGAAGAAATCGACGATGGCCCAGGTTCACATTCTTCCTGCAGCTTGCCAGGTATATACTATCGGTGTCAAGTAAACAGTGCGTGCATGCGTGGTATCCCTTGTTTGTCTGTCCTAAAAGGTTACTGAGAGCGGGCCAATCGTTGATGGTCACGAACAGCAACGCCTTTAGGTAAAATTCCTCCTGTTTGTGCTCATCCCACATACGTACACCGTTTCCATTCCACAACTGTAAAAGTTCTTCAACTAATGGCCTTAGGTACACATCAATGTCGTTGCCGGGTTGCTTAGGGCCTTGGATGAGAACTGGCATCATAATGTATCTTCTCCACCTCCAATGCTAGAGGGCATACGACCTTCTTTGCTGCGTATGTACTGTCGGGCAATTCGTTATCCTTTGGAAGCTTCTTCTTCATTATTTTCAGTAGCTTCTCAAATCCTTTATCGAGCACAGCATTCTCTGCCTTCCACCGCAGCAATTCGAGTACGGCACCGAGCTTTGTGTTGCCATCTTCGCAATTGGGGTACAACCCTTTATTGTGATCCTCTAACATGCGATCGAACTTCAGCTTCGCCTTTTGACTTTCGCATTGCGTCCTTGCATCGACAATGACCCGGCGGAGATCATCATCATCGGGCACATCGTCTGGTTCCTCTTGATCTTCAGCAGCTTACCGTTGCAGCATCATCATGCACATCGTCTGGTTCCTCTTGATGTTCAAGAGCATGACCGTATTCAGGGGCACATAGTTGTCATCGTACTCTTCTTCTTCGCCGTCTTCCATCATAACCCCTATTTCTCCGTGCCTCGTCCAAACATTATAGTGTGGCATGAAACCCTTGTAAAGCAGGTGGGTGTGGAGGATTTTCCGGTCAGAGCAAGACTTCGTATTCCCACATATAGGGCATGGACACCACATAAAACCATTCTGCTTGTTTGTCTCAGCCACTTCGAGAAAATCATGCACGCCCTTAATGTACTCGGAGGTGTGTCTTGAACCGTACATCCATTGCCGGTTCATCTGCGTGCATTATATATAATTAAGTGTGTCAAAAATCATTACAGAACACTAAAACCAAATTAATAGAAGTTCATCATCACACTAAAACCAAAGTACATACATAGTTGTCATCTAACAACATAAAGCTCTGCAGAGCATCTAAATTAATTAAACCATACACTGAAACTATGTAAAACATTTCAATGCGAAAACAAATGCGATCATAATCGCAACCAATGTAACAACTGATCCAACGACATAATGATATCAAGCCTCGGTATGAATGGCATATTTTCTAATCTTTCTAATCTTCAAGCGCATTGCATCCATCTTGATCTTGTGATCATCGACGACATCCGCAACATGCAACTCCAATATCATCTTCTCCTCCTCAATTTTTCTAATTTTTTCCTTCAACAAATTGTTTTCTTCTTCAACTAAATTTAACTCTCGACAATAGGGTCGGTTGGAATTTCTGGCTCAACAACCTCCTAGATAAATAAAATCTATGTCACGTTGGTCGGCATAATTGTCATAAACAATAAATGAACCAATAGTTATGAAAAGATAATATATACCACATCCGAATCATAGACAGGACGAGGGCCGACGGGGGCGGATACCAAAACCATCGCACTATATAAGATGCAATAATAAAAGTAAGAAAATTATACAATTATCTATATAAACATACAAGTAAGAGGCTCACCACGGTGGTGCCGGCGACGAGATCGGCGCGGGCGATCGACGGCGGTGAAGATGGGGACGGGACGTGACGGACCACTAAACCTAGACAAATATTGAGGAAAATGGAGCTTGGAGGTGGAGCTTGGACAGGAGAAAGCTTAAGTAGTGTGGCTCGGGCATTCCATCGAACACCTCGTGTGCATAGGAGGTGAGCTAGAGCACCACAAAGCTCCCTCCTCGCATGCCACGAAAAACAGAGCAGTGAGAGTGCTCTGCTCGTGGGGTATATATAGGCAACTAATTGGTCCTGGTTCGTGGCTTGAACAGGGACTAAAGGGAAGCCTTTGGTCCCGGTTCAGGCGACCAACCGGGTCCAATGGTGGTGGGCCAGGAGCAAGGCACATTGATCCCGGTTCGTCCCACCAAACGGGACCAAAAGGTCCAGACGAACCGGGACCAATGGCCCACGGGGCCCGGCCGGCCCGCAGGGCTCACGAACCGGGTCCAATGCCCCCATTGGTCCCGGTTCTGGATTGAACCGGGACTAATGGGCTGACCCGGCCTGGACCATTGCCCCCTTTTCTACTAGTGCGCAGATACATGTGTGGATACATAGACAACACCATGTCCCTAGTAAGCCTCTAGTTGACTACCTCGTTGATCAATAGATGGTTACGGTTTCCTGACCATGAACATTGGATATCGTTGATAACGGGATCACATCATTTGGAGAATGATGTGATGGACAAGACCCAATCCTAAGCCTAGCACAAAGATTGTAGTTCGTATGCTAAAGCTTTTCTAATGTCAAGTATCATTTCCTTAGACCATGAGATTGTGCAACTCCCCGATACCGTAGGAATTCTTTGGGTGCACCAAACGTCACAACGTAACTGGGTGGCTATAAAGGTGCACTACGGGTATCACCAAAAGTGTCTGTTGGGTTGGCACGAATCGAGACTGGGATTTGTCACTCCGGTAAACGGAGAGGTATCTCTGGGCCCACTCGGTAGGACATTATCATAATTTGCACAATGTGATCAAGGGGTTGATCATGGGATGATGTGTTACGGAACGAGTAAAGAGACTGGCCGGTAACGAGATTGAACAAGGTATCGGCATACCGACGATCGAATCTCGGGCAAGTACAATACCGCTAGATAAAGGGAATTGTATATGGGATCGATTGAGTCCTTGACATCGTGGTTCATCCGATGAGATCATCGTGGAACATGTGGGAGCCAACATGGGTATCCAGATCCCGTTGTTGGTTATTGGCCGGAGAACGTCTCGGTCATGTCTGCATGGTCCCCGAACCCGTAGAGTCTACACACTTAAGGTTCGATGACGCTAGGGTTATAAAGGAAGTTTGTATGTGGTTACCGAATGTTGTTCGGAGTTCCGGATGAGATCCCGGACATCACGATTCACGAGGAGTTCCGGAATGGTCCGGAGGTAAAGATTTATATACGGGAAGTCCTGCTTTCATCATTGGAAAAGTTTCGGGTGATATCCGTAATGTACCGGGACCACCGGGAGGGTCCGGGGGGTCCACCAGGTGGGGCCACCAGCCCCAGAAGGCTGCATGGGCCAAGTGTTGGAGGGGACAAGCTCCAGGTGGGGCCACCAGCCCCAGAAGGCTGCATGGGCCAAGTGTTGGAGGGGACCAGCTCCAGGTGGGCTGGTGCGCCCCCCCACCAAGGCCCAAGGCACAGGGAAGAGTGGGAGGGGGCAAACCCTAGGGCAGATGGGCCCTAAGGCCCACCCCAGGTGCGCCTCCCCTCTCTCCCCTCGCCGCCACCCAGATGGGATCTGGGGGCTGCCGCCACCCCTGGGGAGGGAACCCTAGAGGGGGCGCAGCCCCCTCCCCTTCCCCTATATATAGTTGAGGTCTAGGGGGTGCCCAACACATGAGTTTCTCTCCCTCTTGGCGCAACCCTACCTCTCTCCCTCCTCGTCTCTTGCGGTGCTTGGTGAAGCCCTGCAGGATTACCACGCTCCTCCACCACCACCACGATGTCGTGCTGCTGCTGGACAGAGTCTTCCTCAACCTCTCACTCTCTCCTTGCTGGATTAAGGCATGGGAGACGTCACCGGGCTGTACGTGTGTTGAACGCGGAGGTGCCGTCCGGTCGGCACTAGGATCTCCGGTGATTTGGATCACGACGAGTACGACTCCTTCAACCCCGTTCTCTTGAACGCTTCCGCTTAGCGATCTACAAGGGTATGTAGATGCACTCTCCTTCCCCTCGTTGCTGGTTTCTCCATAGATAGATCTTGGTGACACGTAGGAAAATTTTGAATTTCTGCTACGTTCCCCAACAAAGGGCATCATGAGCTAGGTCTATTGCGTAAATTCTTTGCACGAGTAGAACAAAAAGTAGTTGTGGGCGTTGATTTTGTTCAATATGCTTACCATTACTAGTCCAATCTTGATTCGGCGGCATTGTGGGACCGACCTTACACATACACTTACATGAGACAGTTTCCACCGACTGACATGCACTTGTTGCATAAGGTGGCTAGCGGGTGCCAGTCTATCCCACTTTAGTCGGATCGGATTCGATGAAAAGGGTCCTTATGAAGGGTAAATAGCAATTGGCATATCACGTTGTGGCTTTTGCGTAGGTAAGAAACGTTCTTGCTAGAAACCCATAGCAGCCACGTAAAACATGGAAACAACAATTAGAGGACGTCTAACTTGTTTTTGCAGGGTATGCTATGTGATGTGATATGGCCAAGAAGAATGTGATGAATGATATGTGATGTATGAGATTGATCATGTTCTTGTAACTGGAATCATGACTTGCATGTCGATGAGTATGACAACCGGCAGGAGCCATAGGAGTTGTCTTTATTTATTGTATGACCTGCTTGTCATTGAACAACGCCATGTAATTACTTTACTTTATTGCTAACCGGTAGCCATAGTAGTAGAAGTAATAAGTTGGCGAGACAACTTCATGGAGACATGATGATGGAGATCATGATGATGGAGATCATGGTGTCATGCCGGTGACGATGATGATCATGGAGCCCCGAAGATGGAGATCAAAAGGAGCAAAATGATATTGGCCATATCATGTCAATTTTTGGTTGCATGTGATGTTTATCATGTTTATGCATCTTATTTACTTAGAACGACGGTAGTAAATAAGATGATCCCTCATTAAAATTTCAAGAAAGTGTTCCCCTAACCGTGCACCATTGTGAAAGTTCGTCGTTTGAAGCACCACGTGATGATCGGGTGTGATAGATTCTTACGTTCACATACAACGGGTGTAAGCCAGCCATACACGCTGAAACACTTAGGTTGACTTGATGAGCCTAGCATGTACAGACATGGCCTCGGAACACAAGAGACCAAAAGGTCGAGCATGAGTCGTATAGTAGATACGATCAACATGAAAATGTTCACCGATGATGACTAGTCCGTCTCACGTGATGATCGGACACGACCTAGATGACTCGGATCATGTAATCACTTAGATGACTAGAGGGATGTCTATCTGAGTGGGAGTTCATAAGATGAACTTAATTATCCTGAACATAGTCAAAAGATCTTTGCAAATTATGTCGTGGCTCGCGCTTTAGTTCCACTGTTTAGAGATGTTCCTAGAGAAAATATAGTTGAAAGTTGATGATGGCGATTATGCGGACAGTAGAAAGCTTATGTCCTTAATGCACCGCTTCGATGTGCTGAACCCCAAACATCGTTTGTGGATGTTGCGAACATCGGACATACACGTTTAGATAACTACGTGATAGTTCGGTTAAACGGTTTAGAGTTGAGGCACCAAAGACGTTTTGAAACGTCGTGGAACATATGAGATGTTTCGAGGGCTGAAATTGGGATTTCAGGCTCGTGCTCACGCCAAGAGGTATGAGACCTCCGGCGATTTTCTTAGCCTGCAAACTAAGGGAGAAAAGCTCAATCGTTGAGCTTGTCCTCAGATTGTCTGAAAAGCGACAATCACTTGAATCGAGTGGGAGTTGATCTTCCGTAGATAGTGATGTTTCTCCAAAGTCATTGCCACCAAGCTGCTAGAGCTTCGTGATGAACTATAACATATCGAGGATAGATATGATGATCCTTGAGGTATTCGCGATGTTTGACACCGAAAAGTAGAAATCAAGAAGGAGCATCAATTGTTGATGGTTAGTGAAACCACTAGTTTCAAGAAGGGCAAGGGCAAGAAGGGATACTTCATGAAACGGCAAATCAACTGCTGCTCTAGTGAAGAAACCAAAGGTTGAACCCAAACCCGAGACTAAGTGCTTCTGTAATAAGGGGAACAACCACTGGAGCAGAATTACCCTAGACACTTGGTAGATAAGAAGGCTGGCAAGGTCGATAGAAGTATATTGGATATACATTATGTTAATGTGTACTTTACTAGTACCCCTAGTAGCACCAGGGTATTAGATACCGGTTCGGTTGCAAAGTGTTAGTAACTCGAAATAAAAGGCTACGGAATAAACGGAGACTAGCTAAAGGTGAGCTGAGGATATGTGTTGGAAGTGTTTCCAAGTTTGATGTGATCAAACATCGCACGCTCCCTCTACCATCAAGATTAGTATTAAACCTGAATAATTGTTATTTGGTGTTTGCGTTGAGCATAGACATGATTGGATTATGTCTATCGCAATACGGTTATTCATTTAAGGAGAATAATGGTTACTCTGTTTATTCGAACAATACCTTCAATGGTCTTGTACCCAAAATGAATGGTTTATTGAATCTCGATTGTAGTGACACACATGTTCATGCCAAAAGATACAAGATAGTAATGATAGTACCACCTACTTGTGGCACTGCCATGTAAGTCATAAAACGCATGAAGAAGCTCCATGTTGATGGATCTTTGGACTCACTCGTTTTAGAAAATTTTGAGACATGCGAACCATGTCTATTGGTGTATACGCATGAAGAAACTCCATGCAGATGGATCGTTTGGACTCACTTGATTTTGAATCACTTGAGATATGCAAATCTTACCACATGGGCAAGATGACTGAAAAGCCTCGTTTTCAGTAAGATGGAACAAGATAGCAACTTGTTGGAAGCAACACATTTTGATGTGTGCAGTCCAATGAGTGCTGAGGCATACAGTGAATATCGTTATGTTCTTACTTCAGAGATGATTCGAGTAGATGTTGAGTATATTTACTTGATGAAACACAAGTCTGAATTATTGAATGGTTCAAGTAATTCCAGAGTGAAGTTGAAGATCATTGTGACAAGAGGATAAAATGTCTATGATATGATCATAGAGATGAGTATCTGAGTTATGAGTTTGGCACACAATTAAGACATTGTGGAGATTGTTTCACAACCAATACCGCCTGGAACACCATAGTGTGATGGTGTGTCCGAACATCATAACTGCACCCTATTGGATATGGTGCATACCATGATGTCTCTTATCGAATTACCACTATAGTTTATGGGTTAGGCATTAGAGACAACCACACTCACTTTATAGGGCAGCACGTAATTCCGTTGAGACGACACCATTTGAACTATGGTTTGGAGAAACCTAAGTTGTCGTTTCTTAAAGGTTTGGCGCTGTGACGCTTATGTGAAAAAGTTTCAGGTTGATAAGCTCGAACCCAAAGCGGATAAAATGCATCATCATAGGACACCCAAAACAGTTGGGTATACCTCCTAATTCAGATCCGAAAGCAATAGGGATTGTTTCTTGAATTGGGTCCTTTCTCGAGGAAAAGTTTGTCTCGAAAAGTTGAGTGGGAGGACGGTGGAGACTTGATATGGTTATTGAACCGTCACTACAACTAGTGTGTAGCAGGGCACATGAAGTTGTTCCTATGGCACCTACAGCAATTGAAGTAGAAGCTTATGATAGTGATCATGAAGTTTTGGATCAAGTCACTGCCGTACCTTGTAGGGTGACAAGGATGCGTACTACTTCAGAGTGGTACAGTAATCTTGTCTTGAAGGTCATGTTGCTAGACAACAATGAACCTACGAGCTATGGAGAAGCGATGGTGGGCCCAAATTCCGAGAAATGGTTAGAAGCCATGAAATCCGAGATAGGATCCATAGCATGGACTTTGGTGGACTTGCCCGTTGATCGGCAAGCCATTGAGATAAATGGATCTTTAAGACGGACATGGATGGTAATGTCACCGTCTATGAAGCTCGACTTGTGGCGAAGAGTTTTTCACAAGTTCAAGGAGTTGACTACGATGAGATTTTCTCATCCGTAGCGATGCTTAAGTCCGTCGGAATCATGTTAGCATTAGCTTCATTTATGAAATCTGGCAGATGGATGTCAAAACGAGTTTCCTTACCAATTTTTGTAAGGAAAGGTTGTATGTGATACAATCAGAAAGGTTTTGTCGATCCTAAGGATGCTAAAAGGTATGCTAGCTCCAGCGATCCTTCCTTGGACTAGAGCAAGCATCTCGGAGTCAGAATATACACTTTGATAAGATGATCAAAGATTTTGGGTTTATGCAAAGTTTATGAGAAACTTGTATTTCCAAAGAAGTGAGTGGGAGCACTATAGAATTTCTGATGAGTATATGTTGTTGACATATTGTTGATCACAAATGATGTAGAATTTCCGAAAGCATATAGGGTTATTTGAAAAGTGTTTTTCAATGGAAAACCTGGATTAAGCTACTTGAACATTGAGCATCAAGATCTATAAGGATAGATCAAAACGCTTAATGGTACTTTCAAATGAGCATATACCTTGACATGATCTTGAAGGTGTTCAAGATGGATCACCAAAGAAGGAGTTCTTCCTGAGTTGTAAGGTACGGGTTAAGACTTAAAGCTCGACCACGGCAGAAAAGAGAGAAAGGACGAATGTCGCCCCCTATGCTTTAAACGTAGGATCTACAAGTATGCTATCTTTGAGTACCGCTTTTGATGTGTGCCTTGCTACATATCTGGCAAGAGGGTACAAAGGTGATCAAGGAGTGGATCACCAGATAGCGGTCAAAATTATCCTTAGAGGAGTAAGGATATGTTTCTCAATTATGGAGGTGATAAAGAGTTCCGTGTAAAGGGTTACGTCGATGCAAAGCTTTAACACCTATCCGAATGACTCTGAGTAGCAAAACGGATACGTATAGTGGAGCAACCATTTGGAATAGCTCCAAGTGGAGCGTGGAAGCAGCATTTACAATATGACCTAGAGATTTGCGAAGTACATACAGATCTGAATGTTGCGTAACCCGTTGACTAAAACCTCTCTCACAAGCAAAACATGATCAAACCCGTAACTCATTGAGTCTTAATCACATGATGATGTGAACTAGTTTAATGACACTAGTAAACTCTTTGGATGTTGGTCACATGGCGATGTGACCTGTGAGTGTTGATCACATGGCGATGTGAACTAGATTATTGACTCTAGTGCAAGTGGGAGACTGTTGGAAATATGCCCTAGAGGCAATAATAAATTAGTTATTATTATTATATTTCCTTGTTCATGAATCGTTTATTATCCATGCTATAATTGTATTGATAGGAAACTCAGATACATGTGTGGATACATAGACAACACCATGTCCCTAGTAAGCCTCTAGTTGACTAGCTCGTTGATCAATAGATGGTTACGGTTTCACGACCATGGACATTGGATGCCGTTGATAACGGATCACATCATTTGGAGAATGATGTGATGGACAAGACACAATCCTAAGCCTAGCACAAAGATGCGTAGTTCGTATGCTAAAGCTTTTCTAATGTCAAGTATCATTTCCTTAGACCTTGAGATTGTGCAACTCCGGATACCGTAGGAATGCTTTGGGTGCACCAAACGTCACAACGTAATCGGGTGGCTATAAAGGTGCACTACGGGTATCTCCGAAAGTGTCATTGGGTTGGCACGAATCGAGATCGATTTGTCACTCCGATAGCGGAGATGTATCTCTGGGCCCACTCGGTAGGACATCATCATAATGTGCACAATGTGATAAAGGGGTTGATCACGGGATGATGTGTTACGGAACGAGTAAAGAGACTTGCCGGTAACGAGATTGAACAAGGTATCGGCATACCGACGATCGAATCTCGGGCAAGTACAATACCGCTAGACAAAGGGAATTGTATACGGGATCGATTGAGTCCTTGACATCGTGGTTCATCCGATGAGATCATCGTGGAACATGTGGGAGCCAACATGGGTATCCAGATCCCGATGTTGGTTATTGGCCGGAGAACGTCTCGGTCATGTCTGCATGGTTCCCGAACCTGTAGGGTCTACATACTTAAGGTTCGATGACGCTAGGGTTATAAAGGAAGTTTGTATATGGTTACCGAATGTTGTTCGGAGTCCCGGATGAGATCCCGGACGTCACGAGGAGTTCCGGAATGGTCCGGAGGTAAAGATTTATATATGGGAAGTCCTGCTTTGATCACCGGAAAAGTTTCTGGTGATATCGGTAATGTACCGGGACCACCGGGAGGGTCCCGGGGGTCCACCAGGTGGGGCCACCAGCCCCAGAAGGCTGCATGGTCCAAGTGTGGGAGGGGACGAGCTCCAGGTGGGCTGGTGCGCCCCCCACCAAGGCCCAAGGTGCAGGGAAGAGTGGGAGGGGGCAAACCCTAGGGCAGATGGGCCCTAAGGCCCACCCCAGGTGCGCCTCCCCTCTCTCCCCCTCTGGCCGCCACCGAGATGGGATCTGGGGGCTGCCGCCACCCCTGGGGAGGGAACCCTAGAGGGGTTGCAGCCCCCTCCCCTTCCCCTATATATAGTTGAGGTCTAGGGGCTGTTGGGGAACGTAGCAGAAATTCAAAATTTTCTTACGTGTCACCAAGATCTATCTATGGAGAAACCAGCAACGAGGGGAAGGAGAGTGCATCTACATACCCTTGTAGATCACTAAGTTCAAGCATTCAAGAGAACGGGGTTCAAGGAGTCGTACTCATCGTGATCCAAATCACCAGAGATCCTAGTGCCGAACGGACGTCACCTCCGCGTTAACACACGTACAACCCGGTGACGTCTCCCATGCCTTGATCCAGCAAGGAGAGAGGGAGAGGTTGAGTAAGACTCCATCCAGCAGCAGCACAATGGCGTGGTGGTGGTGGAGGAGCGTGGCATTCCTGCAGGGCTTCACCAAGCACCGCGGAAGAGGAGGAGGGAGAGAGGTAGGGCTGCGCCAGGGAGAGGTGAAAACCATGTGTTGGGCAGCCCCTAGACCTCAACTATATATAGGGGGAGGGGAGGGGGCTGCGCCCCCTCTAGGGTTCCCTCCCCAGGGGTGGCGGCAGCCCCCAGATCCCATCTAGGTGGCGGCCAGAAGGGGAGAGAGGGGAGGCGCACCTGGGGTGGGCCTTAGGGCCCATCTGCCCTAGGGTTTGCCCCCCTCCCACTCTTCCTTGCGCCTTGGGCCTTGTGGGGCGGCGCACCAGCCCACCTGGGGCTGGTCCCGTCCCACTCTTGGCCCATGCAGCCCTCCGGGGATGGTGGCCCCACTTGGTGGACCCCCGGGACCCTCCCGGTTGTCCCGGTACGTTACCGATAAAACCCGAAACTTTTCCGGTGACCAAAACATGACTTCCCATATATAAATCTATACCTCCGGACCATTCCGGAGCTCCTCGTGACGTCCGGGATCTCATCCGGGACTCTGAACAACATTCGGTAACCACATACAAACTTCCTTTATAACCCTAGCATCATCGAACCTTAAGTGTGTAGACCCTACGGGTTCGGGAACCATGTAGACATGACCGAGACGTTCTCCGGTCAATAGCCAACAGCGGGATCTGGATACCCATATTGGCTCCCACATGTTCCATGATGATCTCATCGGATGAACCACGATGTCAGGACTCAATCGATCCCGTATACAATTCCCTTTGTCTAGCGGTATAGTACTTGCCCGAGATTCGATCGTCGGTATACCCGATACCTTGTTCAATCTCGTTACCGGGAAGTCTCTATTTACTCATTCCGTAACACATCATCCCGTGATCAACCCCTTGGTCACATTGTGCACGTTATGATGATGTCCTACCG
The DNA here is from genome assembly GCA_021605145.1 of Aegilops bicornis. Classification (NCBI taxonomy): domain Eukaryota; kingdom Viridiplantae; phylum Streptophyta; class Magnoliopsida; order Poales; family Poaceae; genus Aegilops; species Aegilops bicornis. Next base: position 770,833,850 of record CM038671.1, on the reverse strand, counting down.
AGTGGGCCCAGAGATACCTCACCGTTTACACGGGGTGACAAATCCCAGTCTCGATTCGTGCCAACCCAACAGACACTTTCGGAGATACCTGTAGTGCACCTTTATAGCCACCCGATTACGCCAGGACGCTTGGTACACCCAAAGCATTCCTATGGTTTCCGGGAGTTGCATAATCTCATGGTCTAAGGAAATGATACTTGACATTAGAAAAGCTTTAGCATACGAACTACACAATCTTGTGCTAGGCTTAAGATTGGGTCTTGTCCATCACATCATTCTGCTAATGATGTGATCCCATTATCAACGACATCCAATGTCCATGGTCAGGAAACTGTAACCATCTGTTGATCAACGAGCTAGTCCACTAGAGGCTTACTAGGGACATGGTGTTGTCTATGTACCCACACATGTATCTGAGTTTCCTATCAATACAATAGCATGGGTAATAAACGATTATCATGAACAAGGAAATATAATAATAACTAATTTATTATTGCCTCTAGGGCATATTTCCAACAGTCTCCCACTTGCACTAGAGTCAATAATCTAGTTCACATCGCCATGTGATTAACATTCAAAGGTCACATCGCCATGTGACCAACATCCAAAGAGTTTACTAGTGTCATTAAACTAGTTCACATCATCATGTGATTAAGACTCAATGAGTTCTGGGGTTTGATCATGTTTTGCTTGTGAGAGAGGCTTTAGTCAACGGGTCTGCAACATTCAGATCCGTATGTACTTCGCAAATCTCTAGGTCATATTGTAAATGTTGCTTCCACGCTCCACTTGGAGCTATTCGAAATGGTTGCTCCACTATATGTATCCGGTTTGTGAAGGAAATATGCCCTAGAGGCAATAATAAAGTTATTATTTATTTCCTTATACCATGATAAAATGTTTATTATTCATGCTAGAGTTGTATTAACCGGAAACATAATACATGTGTGAATACATAGACAAACAGATAGTCACTAGTATGCCTCTACAAGACTAGCTCATTAATCAAAGATGGTTATGTTTCCTAACCATAGACATGTGTTGTCATTTGATTAATGGGATCACATCATTAGGAGAATGATGTGATTGACATGACCCATTCCGTTAGCTTAACACTTGATCGTTTAGTATGTTGTTAATGCTTTCTTCATGACCCATACATGTTCACCTGTAACTATGAGATTATGCAACTCCGTTTACGGAGGAACACTTTGGGTGCTACCAAACGTCACAACGTAATCGGGTGATTATAAAGGAGTACTACAGGTGTCTCCAAAGGTACTTGTTGGGTTGGCGTATTTCGAGATTAGGTTTTGTCACTCCGATTGTCGGAGAGGTATCTCTAGGCCTTCTCGGTGATACACATCACTTAAGCCTTGCAAGCATTACAACTAATGAGTTAGTTGTGAGATGATGTATTACGGACCGAGTAAAGAGACTTACCGGTAACGAGATTGAACTAGGTATTGGATACCGACGATCGAATCTCGGGTAAGTAACATACCGATGACAAAGGGAACAACGTATGTCGTTATGCGGTTTGACTGATAAAGATCTTCGTAGAATATGTAGGAACCAATATGGGCATCCAGGTTCCGCTATTGGTTATTGACCGAGAATGGTTCTAGGTCATGTCTACATAGTTCTCGAACCCGTAGGGTCCGCACGCTTAACGCTTCGATGATAGTTCATTATGAGTTTATAAGTATTGATGCACCAAGGTTGTTCGGAGTCCCGGATGTGATCACGGACATGACGAGGAGTCTCGAAATGGTCGAGACATAAAGATTGATATATTGGAAGCCTTCATTTGGACATCGGAAGTGTTCCGAGTGAAATCAGGATTTTACCGGAGTACCGGGAGGTTACCGGAACCCCCCGGGAGGTCTATGGGCCTTAATGGGCCATAGGAGAGAAGAGGAAGGGCAGGCCAGGTGGGCTGCGCGCCCCCCTCCCCCCTCTAGTCCGAATAGGACAAGGAGAGGGGGGGCGGCGCCCCTTCCCTCTTTCCCCACCTCCAATCCTAGTCCAACTAGGAGAGGGGGGGGAGTCCTACTCCTGGTGGGAGTAGGACTCCTCCAGGCGCGCCTCCCCAAGGCTGGCCGCACCCCCCCTTGGCTCCTTTATATACGGGGCAGGGGGCACCCCATGACACACAAGTTGATCTACGGATCGTTCCTTAGCCGCAGCGGTGCCCCTTCCACCATATTCCACTTGGTCATATCGTCGAGAGCTTAGGCGAAGCCCTCGCGCGGAGAAGTCATATCGTCATGGAGCTTAGGCGAAGCCCTGCGTCGGTGGAGCATCAACATCGTCACCACGCCGTCGTGTTGACGGAACTCATCCCCGACACTTTGCTGGATCGGAGTCCGGGGATCGTCATCGAGCTGAGCGTGTGCAGACCTCGGAGGTGCCGTCGTTCGGTGCTTGGATCGGTCGGATCGTGAAGACGTCTGACTACATCAACCGCGTTGTTATAACGCTTCGCTTTCGGGTCTCACGAGGGTACGTGGACGGACATTCTTCCCTCTCGTTGCTATGCCATCACCATGATCTTGCGTGTTCGTAGGAAATTTTTGAAATTACTCGTTCCCCAACAAAGGGCATCCGAGCCAGGTTTTATGCGTTGATGTCATATGCACGAGTAGAACACAAGTGAGTTGTGGGCGATACAAGTCATACTGCCTACCAGCATGTCATACTTTGGTTGAGCGGTATTGTGAGATGAAGCGGCCGGACCGACATTACGCCAGACGCTTATGCGAGACTGGTTTCACCGCCCGAGCACTCGTTGCTTAAAGGTGACCGGCGGGTGTCTGTCTCTCTCACTTTAGTTGAACCGAGTGTGGCTACGCCCGGTCCTTGAGAAGGTTAAAACGGAGTCTATTTGACGAACTATCGTTGTGGTTTTGATGCGTAGGTAAGAACGGTTCTTGCTCAGCCCGTAGCAGCCACGTAAAACTTGCAACAACAAAGTAGAGGACGTCTAACTTGTTTTTGCAGGGCATGTTGTGATGTGATGTGGTCAAGACGTGATGCTATATTTTATTGTATGAGATGATCATGTTTTGTAACCGAGATATCGGCAATCGGCAGGAGCCATATGGTTGTCGCTTTATTGTATGAAATGCAAGCGCCATGTAATTGCTTTACTTTATCACTAAGGAGTAGCGATAGTCGTAGAAGCAATAGTTGGCGAGACGACAACGATGCTACGATGGAGATCAAGGTGTCGCGCGGTGACGATGGTGATCATGGCGGTGCTTGGCGATGGAGATCACAAGCACAAGATGATGATGACCATATCATATCACTTATATTGATTGCATGTGATGTTTATCCTTTATGCATCTTATCTTGCTTTGATTGGCGGTAGCATTATAAGATGATCTCTCACTAAAATTATCAAGAAGTGTTCTCCCGAGTATGCACCGTTGCCAATGTTCGTAGTGCACAGACACCACGTGTTGATCGGGTGTGATAAGTTCTACGTCCATCTACAACGTGTGCAAAACAGTTGCACACGCTGAATACTCAGGTTAAACTTGACGAGCCTTGCATATAACAGATATGGCCTCGGAACACGGAGACCGAAAGGTCGAACGTGAATCATATAGTAGATATGATCAACATAGTGATGTTCACCATTGAAACTACTCCGTCTCACGTGATGATCGGACATGGTTTAGTTGATTTGGATCACGTAATCACTTAGATGACTAGAGAGATGTCTGTCTAAGTGGGAGTTTTAATATGATTAATTGAACTTAAAATTTATCATGAACTTAGTACCTGATAGTATTTTGCTTGTCTATGGTTTTTTCTAGATAGATGGCCCTTGCTGTTGTTCCGTTGTATTTTAATGCATTCCTTGAGAAAGCAATGTTGAAAGTTGATGGTAGCAATTACACGCATCGGGTCCGTAACTTGAGGATTATCCTCATTGCTGCCTGAGAAAAATTAAATCACTGGAAGCACCATTTGGGTAGCGAACTTCTTTGCGAGGCTGAGCCAGAAGTTGTGAACGTCTGGCAAAGCAAAGCTGATGACTACTCTATAGTTCAAGGTGTGCCATGCTACGGCTTAGAACCGGGTCTTCAACGACGTTTTGAGCGTCATGGAGCATATGAGATGTTCCAGGAGTTGAAGTTAATATTTCAAACAAATGCCGGATTGAGAGATATGAAGTCTCCAATAAGTTCTATAGCTGCAAGATGGAGGAGAATAGTTCGTCGGTGAGCACATACTCAAAATGTCCGGGTATAACAATCACTTAATTCAGCTGGGAGTTAATCTTCCGGATGATAGTGTCATTGATGTAATTCTCCAATCATCGCCACCAAGCTACAAGAGCTTCGTGATGAACTATAATATGCAAGGGATGACCAAGACAATTCCTGAGCTCTTCGCGATGCTAAAAGCCGCGGAGGTAGAAATCAAGAAAGAGCATCAAGTGTTGATGGTCAACAAGACCACTAGTTTCAAGAAAAAGGGCAAAGGGAAGAAGAAGGGAAACTTCAAAAAGAACAGCAAGAAAGTTGCTGATCAAGAGAAGAAACCTAAGTCTGGACCTAAGCCTGAAATCGAAAGTGTTTTTACTGCAAGCGACTGGGCACTTTGGAAGCGGAACTGCCCCAAGTATTTGGCGGATAAGAAGGATGGCAAGGTGAACAAAGGTATATGTGATATACATGTTATTGATGTGTACCTTACTAGAGCTCGTAGTAGCACTGGTATTTGATACTGGTTACATTGCTAATATTTGCAACTCAAAGCAGGGACTACGGAATAGACGAGCAATCGCAAAGGGACGAGGTGACGATGCGCGCGTGGAAATGGTTCCAAAGTCAATGTGATCGCGGTCGGCACGCTACCTCTACATCTACCTTCGGGATTAGTTTTAGACCTAAATAATTGTTATTTGGTGCCAGCGTTGAGCATGAACATTATATCTGGATCTTGTTTAATGCGAGACGGTTATTCATTTAAATCGAGAGAATAATGGTTGTTCTATTTATATGAGTAATATCTTTTATGGTCATGCACCTTTGAAGAATGGTCTATTCTTGTTGAATCTCGACAGTAGTGATACACATATTCATAATGTTGAAGCCAAAAGATGCAGAGTTGATAATGATAGTGCAACTTATTTGTGGCACTGCCGTTTAGGTCATATCGGTGTAAAACGCATGAAGAAACTCCATACTGATGGGCTTCTGGAATCACTTGATTATGAATCGCTTGGTACTTGCGAACCGTGCCTCATGGGCAAGATGACCAAAACGCCGTTCTCCGGAACTATGGAGCGAGCAACTGATTTGTTGGAAATCATACATACCGATGTTTGTGGTCCAATGAATGTTGAGGCACGCCAAGGGTATCGTTATTTTCTCACCTTCACAGATGATTTGAGCAGATATGGGTATATCTACTTAATGAAACACAAATCTGAAACATTTGAAAAGTTCAAAGAATTTCAGAGTGAAGTGGAAAATCATCGTAACAAGAAAATAAAGTTTCTACGATCTGATCGTGGAGGAGAATATTTGAGTTACGAGTTTGGTTTACATTTGAAACAATGTGGAATAGTTTAGCAACTCACGCCACCCGAACACCACAGAGAAATGGTGTGTCCGAACGTCAGAATCGTACTTTACTAGATATGGTGCGATCTATGATGTCTATTTCCGATTTACCACTATCATTTTGGGGTTATGCTTTAGAGACGGCCGCATTCACGTTGAATAGGACACCGTCAAAATCCGTTGAGACGACGCCTTATGAACTGTGGTTTGGCAAGAAACCAAAGTTGTCGTTTCTTAAAGTTTGGGGCTGCGATGCTTATGTAAAGAAACTTCAACCAGATAAGCTCGAACCCAAATCGGAAAAATGTGTCTTCATAGGATACCCAAAGGAGACTGTTGGGTACACCTTCTATCACAGATCTGAAGGCAAGATTTTCGTTGCTAAATTCGGATCCTTTCTAGAGAAGGAGTTTCTCTCGAAAGAAGTGAGTGGGAGGAAAGTAGAACTTGATGAGATAATCATATCTGCTCCCTTATTGGAAAGTAGTTCATCACAAGAAATGGTTCTGTGACAACTACACCAATTAGTGAGGAAACTAATGATGATGATCATGAATCTTGAGATCAAGTTACTATTGAAATTAAATGAGGTCAACCAGAGTGAAATACGCACAGTGGTACGGTAATCTTATTCTCGAAGTCATGTTACTTGACCATGGCGAACCTACGAACTATGAAGAAGCGATGGTGAGCCCAGATTCCAAAATGGCTGGAAGCCATGAAATCTGAGATGGGATCCATGTATGAGAACAAAGTATGGACTTTGGTTGACTTGCACGATGATCGGCAAGCCATTGAAAATAAATGGATCTTTAAGAAGAAGACCGACGCCGATGGTAATATAACTGTCTACAAAGCTCGACTTGTTGCGAAAGGTTTTCGACAAGTTCAAGGGGTTGACTACGATGAGACTTTCTCACCCGTGGCGATGCTTAAGTCTGTCCGAATCATGTTAGCAATTGCCGCATTTTATGATTATGAAATTTGGCAAATGGATGTAAAACTGCATTCTTGAATGGATTTCTAGAAGAAGAGTTGTATATGATGCAACCGTAAGGTTTTGTCGATCCAAAGGGTGCTAACAAAGTGTGCAAGCTCCAACGATCAATTTATGGTCCGTGCAAGCCTCTCGGAGTTGGAATAAACGCTTTGATAGTGTGATCAAAGCATATGGGTTTATCTGAGACTTTTGGAGAAGCTTTGTATTTACAAGAAAGTGAGTAGGAGCTCTGTAGCATTTCTGATATTATATGTGGACGACATATTATTGATTGGAAATGATATAGAATTTCTGGATAGCATAAAAGGATACTTGAATAAAAGTTTTTCAATTAAAGACCTCGGTGAAGCTGCTTACATATTGGGCATCAAGATCTATAGAGATAGATCAAGGCGGCTTAATTGGACTTTCACAAAGCACATACCTTGATAAAGTTTTGAAAAAGTTCAAAATGGATCGTGCAAAGAAAGGTTTTTACCTGTGTTGCAAGGTGTAAGATTGAGTCGACTCAATGCCCGACCACAGCAGAAGATAGAGAGAAAATGAAAGATGTTCCCTATGCTTCAGCCATAGGCTCTATCATGTATGCAATGCTGTCTACCGGACTGACGTATGCTTAGTCAGTAAGCTTGGCAGGAAGGTACCAAAGTAATCCAGGAATGGATCCATCGGACAACGGTCAAGAACATCCTGAAATACCCGAAAAGGACTAAGGATATGTTTCTCATATATGGAGGTGACAAAGAGCTAGTCGTAAATGGTTACGTCGATGCAAGCTTTGACACCGATCCGGACGATTCTAAATCGCAAACCCGGATACGTGTTTTTATTAAACGGTGGAGCTGTCGGTTGGTGCAGTTCTAAACAAAGCGTCGTGGCGGGATCTACATGTGAAGCGGAGTACATAGCTGCTTGAAGCAGCAAATGCAGGAGTCTGGATGAAAGAGTTCATCTCCGATCTAGGTGTCATACCTAGTGCATCGGGACCGATGAAGATCTTCTGTGACAATACTGGTGCAATTGCCTTGGCAAAAGAATCCAGATTTCACAAGAGGACCAAGCATATCAAAAGACGCTTCAATTCCATTCGGGACCAAGTCCAAGTGGGAGACATAGAGATTTGCAAAATACATACGGATCTGAATGTTGCAGACCCGTTGACTAAGCCTCTTCCACGAGCAAAACATGATCAGCACCAAGACTCCATGGGTGTTAGAATCATTACTGTGTAATCTAGATTATTGACTCTAGTGCAAGTGGGAGACTGAAGGAAATATGCCCTAGAGGCAATAATAAAGTTATTATTTATTTCCTTATACCATGATAAAATGTTTATTATTCATGCTAGAGTTGTATTAACCGGAAACATAATACATGTGTGAATACATAGACAAACAGATAGTCACTAGTATGCCTCTACAAGACTAGCTCATTAATCAAAGATGGTTATGTTTCCTAACCATAGACATGTGTTGTCATTTGATTAATGGGATCACATCATTAGGAGAATGATGTGATTGACATGACCCATTCCGTTAGCTTAACACTTGATCGTTTAGTATGTTGTTAATGCTTTCTTCATGACCCATACATGTTCCTGTAACTATGAGATTATGCAACTCCCGTTTACCGGAGGAACACTTTGGGTGCTACCAAACGTCACAACGTAACTGGGTGATTATAAAGGAGTACTACAGGTGTCTCCAAAGGTACTTGTTGGGTTGGCGTATTTCGAGATTAGGTTTTGTCACTCCGATTGTCGGAGAGGTATCTCTAGGCCTTCTCGGTGATACACATCACTTAAGCCTTGCAAGCATTACAACTAATGAGTTAGTTGTGAGATGTTGTATTACGGATTGAGTTATGATACTTACTGGTAAAGAGATTGAACTAGGTATTGGATACCGACGATCGAATCTCGGGTAAGTAACATACCGATGACAAAGGGAACAACGTATGTCGTTATGCGGTTTGACCGATAAAGATCTTCGTAGAATATGTAGGAACCAATATGGGCATCCAGGTTCCGCTATTGGTTATTGACCGAGAATGGTTCTAGGTCATGTCTACATAGTTCTCGAACCCGTAGGGTCCGCACGCTTAACGCTTCGATGACAGTTCATTATGAGTTTATAAGTATTGATGCACGAAGGTTGTTGAGTCCCGGATGTGATCACGGACATGACGAGGAGTCTCGAAATGGTCGAGACATAAAGATTGATATATTGGAAGCCTTCATTTGGACATCGGAAGTGTTCCGAGTGAAATCAGGATTTTAACGGAGTACCGGGAGGTTACCGGAACCCCCCGGGAGGTCTATGGGCCTTAATGGGCCATAGGAGAGAAGAGGAAGGGCAGGCCAGGTGGGCTGCGCGCCCCCCTCCCCCCTCTAGTCCGAATAGGACAAGGAGAGGGGGGGCGGCGCCCTTCCTCTTCCCCTCCTCCAATCCTAGTCCAACTAGGAGAGAGTCCTACTCCCGTGGGAGTAGGACTCCTCCAGCGCCGCCTCCCAAGGCTGGCCGCACCCCCTTGGCTCCTTTATATCTCTGAGGCAGGGAGCACCCCATGACACACAAGTTGATCTACGGATCGTTCCTTAGCCGTGTGCGGTGCCCCCCTCCACCATATTCCACTTCGGTCATATCGTCGTAGAGCTTAGGCGAAGCCCTGCGCCGGAGAAGTCATATCGTCGCGGAGCTTAGGCGAAGCCCTGCGTCGGTGGAGCATCAACATCGTCACCACGCCGTCGTCTTGTGGAACTCATCCCGACACTTTGCCGGATCGGAGTCGGGGATCGTCATCGAGCTGAGCGTGTGCGTAACTCGGAGGTGCCGTGCGTTCGGTGCTTGGATCGGTCGGATCGTGAAGACGTCTGACTACATCAACCGCGTTGTTATAACGCTTCCGCTTTCGGTCTACGAGGGTACGTGGACGGACACTCTTCCCTCTCGTTGCTATGCCATCACCATGATCTTGCGTGTTCGTAGGAAATTTTTTGAAATTACTACGTTCCCCAACAGTTTGCTACTCAGAGTCATTCGGATAGGTGTTAAAGCTTGCATTGACGTAACTCTTTACGTCGAACTCTTTATCACCTCCATAACCGAGAAACATATCCTTATTCTTCTAAGGATAATTTTGACCACCATCTGGTGATCCACTCCTTGGTCACCTTTGTACCCTCTTGCCAGACATGTGGCAAGGCACACATCAGGTGCGGTACTTAGCATAGCATACTATAGAGCCTACGTCTAAAGCATAGGGGACGACCTTCGTCCTTTCTCTCTTTTCTGCCGTGGTCGAGCTTTAACTCTTAACCCGTGCCTTACTACTCGTGCAAGAACTCCTTCTTTGGTGATCCATCTTGAACACCTTCAAGATCATGTCAAGGTATGTGCTCATTTGAAAGTACTATTGAGCGGTTTTTGATCTATCCTCATAGATCTTGATGCTCAATGTTCAAGCAGCTTAATCCAGGTTTTCTATTGAAAAATACTTTTCAAATAAGCCTATATACTTTCCAGAAATTCTACATCATTTCTGATCAACAATATGTCAACAATATATACTCATCAGAAATTCTATAGTGTTTCCACTCACTTCTTTGGAAATACAAGTTTCTCATAAACTTTGTATGAACCCAAAATCTTTGATCATATTATCAAAGTGTATATTCCAACTCCGAGATGCTTACTCCAGTCCAAGGAAGGATCGCTGTAGCTAGCATACCTTTTAGCATCCTTAGGATTGACAAAACCTTTCTGATTGTATCACATACAACCTTTCCTTACGAACACTGGTAAGGAAACTCGTTTTGACATCCATCTGCCAGATTTCATAAATGCAGCTAATGCTAACATGATTCCGACGGACATAAGATTCGCTACGGATGAGAAAATCTCATCGTAGTCAACTCCTTGAACTTGTGAAGAACTCTTCGCCACAAGTCGAGCTTCATAGACGGTGACATTACCGTCCACGTCCATCTTCTTCTTGAAAATCCATTTATCTCAATGGCTTGCCGATCATCGGGCAAGTCCACCAAAGTCCATGCTTTGTTATGATACATGGATCCTATCTCGGATTTCATGGCTTCTAACCATTTGTCGGAATATGGGCCACCATCGCTTCTCCATAGCTCGTAGGTTCATTGTTGTCTAGCAACATGACCTTCAAGACAGGATTACCGTACCACTCTGAAGTAGTACGCATCCTTGTCACCCTACGAGGTACAGCAGTGACTTGATCCAAAACTTCATGATCAATATCATAAGCTTCTACTTCAATTGGTGTAGGTGTCACAGGAACAACTTCCTGTGCCCTGCTACACACTAGTTGTAGTGATGGTTCAATAACCATATCAAGTATCCACCATCCTCCCACTCAACTTTTCGAGACAAACTTTTCCTCAAAAAAGGACCCGATTCAAGAAACAATCCCCATTGCTTTCGGATCTGAATTAGGAGGTATACCCAACTGTTTTGGGTGTCCTATGAAGATGCATTTTATCTGCTTTGGGTTCGAGCTTATCAACCTGAAACTTTTTCACATAAGCGTCGCAGCCCCAAACTTTTAAGAAACGACAACTTAAGTTTCTCCAAACCATAGTTCAAATGGTGTCGTCTCAACGGAATTACATGGTGCCCTATCAAAGTGAGTGCGGTTGTCTCTAATGCCTAACCCATGAACGATAGTGGTAATTCGATAAGAGACTCATGGTACGCACCATATCCAATAGGGTGCAACTATGATGTTCGGACACACCATCACACTATGGTGTTCCAGGCGGTATTAATTGTGAAACAATTTCCACAATGTCTTAATTGCGTGCCAAAACTCGTAACTCAGATACTCATCTCTATGATCATATCATATACATTTTATCCTCTTGTCTCGACGGTCTTCAACTTCTCTCTGAAATTACTTGAATCATTCAATAATTCAGACTTGTGTTTCATCAAGTAAATATACTCAACATCTACTCGAATCATCTGTGAAGTAAGAACATAACGATATTCCTTTGCATGCCTCGGCACTCATTGGACTGCACACATCAAAATGTGTTACTTCCAAAAGTTGCTTTCTTGTTCCATTTCGAAAAGCAGGGCTTTCAGTCATCTTGCTCATGTGGTATGATTTGCATGTCTCAAGTGATTCAAAAATCAAGTGAGTCCAAACGATCCGTCTGCATGGAGTTTCTTCATGCGTATACACCAATAGACATGGTTCGCATGTCTCAAACTTTTCAAAAACGAGTGAGTCCAAAGATCCATCAACATGGAGCTTCTTCATGTGTTTTATACCAA